>OW119926.1:95878037-97251579 GCA_933210815.1 Meta bourneti
TAACTCTCTTTTTAACGCGATTTATCGTCCCGGAGTTTAATATTCTTCATTTATTTGATGACTGCAACAAACGGGGGCTCGCTTTTTTTTATTTCGTCGGCAATAACAAATTAGGGGAAAAGGAGCAAAAAATTACGGAATGAAAGGAAGGTAATAATAATGAAAAAAACAAACAAAAACAACACGCAGAATGAGAGAACTCTTTTGCAGATAAATTCTGACATCATTTCGCTGTAACGACCTTCTGAGAGTTGGCTCAACTCCGGATATTTTACTCCAAATCAATGATCAAATGAGTTTTTTTACTTGCTTATCGGTCGTCTTTACCTCATTCGCTAAAACGTTTTTTTAACCCCCCCTTCTGTTTTTGTTTTAAATTCCGATTTTTTTTCCATCGTTTGGAGCGTCGGTATTATTGCGCTTTTTTTTTATTGTTATTTCCCCACGGAGGAGAGCCGGGAATCACGGTTGTAATAAGTTAACTGTTTCTAAAACCTTCAGTCGTCGGCGATTTAGATTAGCTCCATTTTCGTATCGGGCTTAATGCAGCTAATTTTACACGCCGCTGAAAAGGGCTGAATTCGGTTTTTTGGGGCCGGGTGAAAAATGGCTTTTTCTCGCTTAAAATCATCGAATCGCCGTTTCGGGGACGGGGGTGGTTTAAAAAATAACAGTTGCCTCTAATCGATGCAGCATCGATCGCTTGCGCTTTTTGAAACTTCTGGGTTAAAGGATTTTCTTTTTAACAAACTTATTTATGAGTTTTATCATTTTAAATACTAAATCCGTAACAGAAAAAATATCCTCCAATTTCACCAGTATAGTGATAACTGTAATGTCGTTATATAGTATATAACTCAGCTATAAATAAGACTCTTGAAATTTACTTAAATCTCATCAACATAGCAAACCGAAGGAATTATTATCTTTAGTGATTCCAGGTAGGTAGTTAATTAACGTCAAACTGAAGCAACACAACGGGCTATTGGCGAAGGTCCGGGATCATTCCCTAACAGAGCGATCCAAGGATAGCGACTCATAATTTTGAACCACAGTCAGAAGACGAGGTCGACACCTGAGTTGGCACCCCACTCTTCAAACTTCCACACAACGCCTCCACGCATGCTGCAGAATTATTTCCCATACTTTCGATGAAGGTTTGAAGGAGTCGTGTGCTCAGATTTCAAGCCTCACGGAGAGTAGTTTTTAATTCCGGAACGGAGCTTGGTGGGTGGCGGAAGGCTGCAATATGTCTCCCGAGCACATCCAACACATGCTCTATAGGATTCAGATCAGGAGAGTTGGTAGGCCACTACGTGCGGTGGATATCTTCACTTTTAAGGAAGGCGTCGACCAGGGCTGCACGGTGAGTAGGCCCGTTATCATCCATGAATATGAAACCAGGACCGACGGCACCTCGAAACAGGCGAACGGTAGGCTCAAGGACTTTGTCTCTGTATCTTCGACCGGTAACAGACCGCGTGTCAAAGATGTGGAGGTCTGTGCGGCCGTCCAGCATGATGCCTGCCCGGACCATTACTCCCCCTGAAGGAAAACGATGTCTTTCCGTGCTGTTTCCCGGGTGAAAACGCTTTCCACTTTCTCTCCAGATCGTAGTACGACGCGAATCAGTTTGCAGACTGAATCTGGACTCATCACTGAACATGACTTTGCCCCACTGTTGTCGTCGCCTCCACTGCCAATGTTCCAAACTCCACTGTAAACGCGCGCGTTTCTGTGCAGACGTCAGGGGGATGCAAACTGCTGGTCGTCTGGCATAGAGACCAACATGTCTCCTGTAAATAGTTTGTCTCGAAACTATGACACCTGTGGTGACTGTCAGGGTTGAACCCAGTTGTCTGGCAGAATGGTTCCTCTGACATCGCGTAGTTATCGCCAAATATCGGTCTTGCCGAGCGGTTGTTACCCTTGGCCGACCTGGTCGTCTGGTAACATTTCCAGTGGTTTGAAACCTCTGCCACAGTTCGGAGATCACACACTGAGGCACATTCCGAATTCGAGACGCTTCGGTTGGGGATCGACCGGATTCCAGCATTCCAATAATTCGTCCCTTCACAAGCATGTCCAGTTGTCATCTTTATGACATCTTTCGTCCGTATCGATTGTTAACGCTCCGTACCACAGCAATCGCGAAATTTCTGCCTAAACTGGCCATGCCGCTCGAGGCCGTTTTATACTCGTTCTGACGTGAGCCGGTGCTTTGCGCATGTCGACTGAACTGTTTTGCATATGCACAATGTTTTACCTTCGTCCCACGATTCTCCACAACTGATTTTGAGCCATTGTATCCATATTTACTCTGATTTTTTCGCATTTTACGAATTATGCTTAACTTTTGGACATGAGTGTAGTTTCATATCTCCTCTATGCCCTGATACCAAGTTGTTGGCGTTCTAGTTCTTGGTTCTTCAGGCTCTGGGTTCTATTCCTAGTCTGAACATGGATGTACGTTATGGTTGGTCGAAAAAGTGTACATACATCCTAATGTGAATATGGTTTAATTTTATCTTCCCTACCTCCACTTAAAATTTGTAAGTAGGTTTTGAAACCCCTGTGGATTTGTTTATTCATTCACATTGCAATATTCCCTGCATAAACTCAAACAAGTTCGGACCTCCTTGACCAATAGAATCTTCCTAGGATTATTTCAACTAATAGATGGGGTTACTCAGTCATGCGTGTTGTGAGGTAAAAGCAATACTACGCTACTCACAAATCTCGTGACGCTCAGATGGTAAACATTCAATACTCCAAATTTTCCAGTTATTATTCAGAAACCGTTCAACCAAATGACTTGAAAATTAGTATCAGAAGTTAAGCTTAAGCCTCCCGAGCATTACAAGATTTTCCAGCTGTGTAGTATTGCTTTTACTCCACAACACACAATGATTATATAACCACATCTATTTGGGCTGAATGAATTAATTGATTCTTTCTTTAGAACGGAACCATTGAAAAAGATTTTATTGCCCCTTTCCACAGAATAGAATCCTTTATAAAGATTCAATTGAGCCTTTCCTTAGGATAGAATAGTTTGGAGAGATTCCAATACTCTTCTCCTTAGAAGAGAATCATTTAGAAAGATTCTCCTTTTCTCCATTCCTTAGAACAAAATACTTTGGAACGATTCCATTGCTCCTCTCCTTTGAACAGAATCCTTTAAAAAGATTCTATTGTTCCTTTCGTAAGAACATAATCATTTGGAAAGATTCCGTTGCTCCATTCCTTAGAATAGAGTCCTTTGGAAGGATTCCATTGCTCTTGTCCTTAGAATAGAATCTTTTGGAAGGATTCCATTGCTCTTGTCCTTAGAATAGAATCCTTTGGAAGGATTCCATTGCTCTTGTTCTTAGGATAAAACTATTTGGAAAGATTCCCCATTGCTCCATTCCTTAAAATACAATCTTTTGTAAAGATTCCATTGCCCCTCTCCTTAGAACAGAATCCTTTAAAAAGATTCTATTGTTCCTTTCGTAAGAAAAGAATCATTTGAAAAGATTCTATTGCTCTTTTCCTTAGTATAGAATCATTTGGAAAGATTCCATTTATCTTTTCCTTAGTATAGAATCATTTGGAAAGATTCCATTGCTCCTCTCCTTTGAACAGAATCCTTTAAAAAGATTCTATTGTTCCTTTCGTAAGAACATAATCATTTGGAAAGATTCCGTTGCTCCATTCCTTAGAATAGAGTCCTTTGGAAAGATTCCATTGCTCTTTTCCTTAGTATAGAATCATTTGGAAAGATTCCATTACTCCTCTGCTTAGATTAAAATCATTCGGAAAGATTCCTCATTACTCCCTTCCTTTGAATAAAATCCTTTGGAAAGATTCCATTGCTCAATTTCTTAGAATAAAGTCGTTTGGAAAGGCGGGATGGGTCAAGAAGGTCAAACATGGTTTGAAGTCATGCAGGTTGCAAGGTGGAATTATGCTTATTAATCCCTCAGGGTGTTAATATGGGTTCGATATGTGGAGACAACAAGGGATGCTTTCATTTGCAATCATGAAGTTGTCTCAGAGAGTGTATTCCTCAATCTAGGAAAGTGACAGGACAAATGTGTTAACACCAGAGTGAAAAATGTTAAAAAACAATGTAAGAACATGTCTTTCTATGAATAATGTATGGTGCACTCTAAAAGTTTCACTGGATTCCTATAAATGTAAGAAAAAGATTTATTTTGAAAAATACGTTCAAGGAGAATACAGCATTAGAACTGACTGAAAAATGTAGTGTCATTTAAATATGCAGCGCTTTATATAAAATTAATTGGACTTTTTAGATTTCGTTCTTTTTATGCGATTTGATGCATCCACTTTTTGAATGTAATACAAAATGTTTTTTAGAGTTTACATAAATTAAGTTTTTATAGAATTTCAAATTCTACGGAGTAAACACTCTGAAAAAATAAGTTTAGAGTGTACGTCACCAAGCAAGCGTTGACACAAGCTTGGCGTTTCTTACTTGTTTTCTTTATTTTTTAGGCAATTTAAAGAACTGAAAAGTATCACCGAGAAAAAGGATTCCGCTATTTTTTTACTTTCTTCGAAATTTCAATAAAAATTTACTTACGTGGAGACAACTTGTGAAAATTTAATTGTCTGCTACAAAAAATGAATCCAATTACTTTTCTAATTAATATTAATGGGCTTCATAGCTATTTATCGAAGAAAATGTCCATCATTGTTGTCACAAAAAGTAGCAGAAATTTGAAAGGAAATTTTTATACAATTTAAATGTCATGTTTGCACATTTAAATCAAAAAGATATGAAAGATGTCATAGAAGAAGGAACAAAAACTGGAAATTTCGTTCATCATTTGCGTCGTTCAACACCGCAGAACAAGTAAAACTAATTAAATATTTCTACTCAAATAGTAATAATGAGGAGAGTAATTCTAAATTAGCCCGAAACTTATCACGAGTAATTCTATATAAATGCAATCCTCAATTGCTGAGAAGTCTTTAACTAGTTGGATTCGAGGAAATTGCATCTAGATTATCTCCTAAAATGTCTGTTTTCGGTTAAAAGTCTGTTATCGAACCCCTCGTCTAGCATGCAGAATTTCCCCTCGATGTGTCAATTGATGTTTGTGTGATTGAAGTGCAACACGGTAACCTTTGACTTAGGACATTGAAAATGATGTTTATTTACAGATACTAATCTACTACTAAACAATTTAATTTGTCTAGTTTTCCATTTGTTGTTGACCATGTATTTTTCTCTTAACTGACTGGAATTAAAGTTTGATGTGCTAGAATAGTGTTGTCACAATCACTTTTTCAATTAAGCCTAACTAACTACTAACTTTCTACTTTGACTTTCCTGACCTGTGTGAAGTTAGAGAAGCACTAGGGCATCCTTCACTAGTGTATTGGACAACTTTAATAGGTTTAGGTCTCTCTGACGTTAAACTCGAGAATAGATCTCGGAGATGGGGCCAGTTTATTTAAATTCGCTTTTCTTCTGGCGACTTATTTCCGTCCTGATAATGCTGAACGTCTTTGCTTCATCGAAATTATCGGAGTCGCGAGAGCCCAGTTGGATGAGCTACAGATTAGCAACCTGAGTGTTGCGAGTTCGAAATTAGGTCCAGACAAAGACTGTCGTGTATACGGGGGGTTGTGTACGTTAAATCTGTCGTGGCCTCAAATGTCCTCACTTTGACGTGGTGAGGAAGTTTGGAGAGTGAGGTGCCAGCTCAGGTGTTGACATCGTCATCTGACCGTGGTTCAAAGTTACGTGGTATTGTCCGGACCGTCTCCAATTGTATTGTCCGGATTGGTATTGTCCGGACCGCGATGCGAGGCCTCATCAGGTGTGGTGATCGGCATTTTGAACAGCTTCTGTAATTGTGCATTTGCGTTGTACTTACCGACTGATGTTTGCACATGTCGTTTCATTTCCACGTGATAAGTTTCTCATGTTTTGTACATGTCATTTCTTTCTTACCCGTTGTTCCTTGTACTTTAATTGATGCGAATCTAATTGTATTATTTCGTTTTGTCGAGCAGTTATTGATGTTTATTTGACATTAAAGCGTTGTTTCCATATTTCATGCCTCTTCTCCTTTCCAACTTGCGTCGGACCGTGTGTTTGTGCCGAAATGGAAAGCACCCTCTAGCGTCCCTACATTCTATGGGGAAAAGTGTTTGTTTCGTTGTGTTCTATCACCCCCTGAAATTTGTCCCATGACCGTAGAATAACCCTGTATACGCCCGACGTTCTTCGACTGTGCTACCAGTTTCACCCTCTTGCCACGATGAGGCCATAGGATAAGCTTTCTAAAGAGACCAGGAGAGTGATCTTGGAACTGATCTTGGAATCTCCAAAACACAACGCAATAAAATTTTACCTGATCTACGTGCATCCAACCAAGTTCCCGAGTCAGCGTAACATAGCTGAATTTGCGATATAACGAGTGTTTATTCTGTATATTGAATTGGTTATAAAGAGCTTATGCTGTCTACAAAAAAGGTACACTCCCTACAGGGACTAGTCGTCAACAAACTTCCACCGTAGCGTGCGTTGCGACATTTAATTCCGTAATTAGTTTCCGGTATGAAATTCCCATAAGAAACTGAAAGTGCAGTCTAAAGTTAAAGTTCTTCAGAAGTGTTAGAGAAAGCGCTTTAAGAAAACAACTCTCCTTAAATCTTGTTAAACAAAGGAAACCGAAAAAAATCCGGAACCTCAGCGCTTTCTACGAACCAATTCTCTTCTGTACTTGGTACGAAGCAAGCCTCGGAAGTAATTATAAGTTCGTGTGAGTTTTTTCTTGCAGTGCGCTTTTCAACTAAAATTCTAAATGTGAATTTGTGTGAAATTTTAATAGATCTAAATCTACTTAATTTATACTATTTTTTTGGAACGGGACATCTGTTGCAGAGAACCGTTTTCCCTGGAATCTTTTAAAATTGCACTGGGTTGTTTCGTTTTTTCGGGGAACTGAACGCAAGGGCCAAATCTGGCCAAGCCGCGTCAAGCAATATTTTTCCGTCTACTTAATATGCAAAGGTACGCAAGAAAAGTTTTTACATACGCAGAAGAGAGAAGGTAGGTAGGTATTTTAATTAACGTCACACTGGAGCAACACAACGGGCTATTGGTGATGGTCCGGATCAATCCCAAAGGGAAATATCAGAGGACAACACCACGTAAATTTGAACCACGGTCAGATGACGAGGTCATACCTGAGCTGGCACCCCACTCTCCAAGCTTCCACACCACGCCAACGTGAGAACATTTGAGATCACAACAGATTTAACATGCACCAGCCTCCTTTGTACACGATGGTCTTTGGTTGGATTCGAACTCGCTAACCTCCGATTGCTTCCAACCGGGCTCAGAATAGAGAAATACACTCAGGGTAGTTGCAGAAATCGAACATCTTGTAAGATACAATGGTAGTGAGCAAAACCACCGAGTCCCCCCCGGATTGATGAAATGAGGTCACTTGTTCACGTGATTAAAATAAAATACATTGTGCCATAAAATATCGTTCTCTTTGGAGGCATTTTCAGCTGAATCGAATAAATGGAATGGAACGAAATTTGGAATTGAGACTTTTGAAAACATGGGGAGATGCATTCCGCGAAAAAAGTTTAGTACCAAAAGTCGGCAATAGGGGACAATTTGGCGCTGTTGGAGTCGAACAGTCAAAAATTTGCATTGAATTGGTTTTCTACACCGGCATTTCAGTTATGAGGGTTAATAGCCAGTTATTTTCCACCGCATTATTATGAACTGAGTTACTGCAATTTTACAGGAAACAAATTCAAGAAGTGACACTTCCAATCCCCCACCCTGAAAACTCAAAATCGACTTTTGTCACCTTTTGTTGTTTTGTCGTACAACAGGGATGTGATGTATGTGAAATATGCTATATGGATGGATATTCATGTATACGATTTGTGCCCGAAGTTGTAGAAATTATAAAAGTATCGAAAAGGTGTAACAAATTATTTTCCTGACATACGAAAATGATGTTAGCCTTTTTCTGCTAAAGAGAAAAGTTATTATTTTGGTCACTTTTTAAACCCACAGTTAACCAATTAAAACAGGGTCTGGTTCGGTAATTCTGCTAGTATTAGTGAAAAGTAAGAGAAGAATGTATAAAAGATAATTCACACGAACACATTTATACAAATTTCGAGAGAAAATGATAGGAAATGCCAAAGAAAATTCACGATCCAACAAAACAAATAGGAATGTATACAAAATGTAGTTAGCTCACAGGAACACTACAGAATTTACACAAGTCCCGAAAATAATAGGAAACACCAAAGAAAACTCCCGATCCAACAAAACAAAGTCGCTAAGCACAGTGTAATGAAACTTCCAGGGCGTGCTAACACACTTTCTCACGGAACTAAAACCAATTACCTCTCTTCGCATGAGATTGTCTTCACTGATAAAACTCCGCTGCACTGCGAATGAGAAGCTACATTCCGCTTTTTTCACCAGCGAAGCGAGCTAACCGACTTTGTAAATTGAGCGAAGGAGATGACAATACGGATTTGCATGCAATCTTTCAAGTTACCGCCGCTTTTCAAACTTCCTCGGAAGACGTCGGAAGGGGATGGACTCTAAAAGAACAACTGGGGGTGGGCATCGGAGTTCGGGAGAGTTGAGACGTTGGTTCCCGTAGAGGTACAAAGGGGAAATTGACTTGGGATGTGTTGCAGAGTTGAAATCGGTTTTAAGTAGTTTCGAAGTTTGTTTATTCAATCTACGGTCAGATTCGCGCATAGAATGTACACGAAAGTTTGTTCATTGCTTGTTTCTGTTGATGGAAGTGACATTCTCATACATTTCTTGTCTTATTTAAATCTCGGAGAGGTTCACACGTATCTATCCGTTACGCAACCTAGTCTTCCTTGAATGTTCTTACTAGTTTTCAATGGAATATTTCCTAGGATACTTTCGGGGCTGCAGTAGACCGATTGTTAGATTAGCGGATTAGCAATCGGTAGGTAGGTAGGTGAGTATTTAATTAACGTCGCACTGGAGCAACGCAATGGGTATTGGTGACGATCCGGGATCAACCCCCGAAGGGAAAGACCCGAGGACAACACCATGTAATTTTGAACCACGGTCAGATGACGAGGTCACATCTGAGCTGGCATCCCACTCTCCAAACTTCCACACCACGCCAACGTGAAGACATTTGAGGCCACGAGAGATTTGCGAGTTCGAAACTAGGTCCAACTAAAGACCGTTGTGTGCGTGGCTGCTGGCCAACGTTAAATATGTCGTGACAACCCAATGTCTTCATTAAATGCTTGGAGAGTGGGGTCCCAGCTCAGGCGTTGGCCTCGTCCTCTTACCGTGGTTCTAAATTATGAGGTGTTGTCCACGGTTCCTTCCCTTCGGGATTGATCCCAGACGTAGGAAATAGCTCGTTGTGTTGCTGCAGTGCGACGTTAATTCAACTTTTATGATTTCAGAACTAAAAGAAACATTCAGAAGATAAATATAGCGTCCTGTAGACAAGAGATGTGCGTACCTGACATAACCTTCGGACCAAATACGCAGGCGCACTGTGCGCGTCACCTCATTATCTGACCATGGTTATACCATGGTTGACCATATTAACTCCTCATCTGACCATTGTTTAAAATTACGAAGTGTCCTTGGATTTTTCTCTTCGGAATTGATCCCAAACCGTTGCCAATAGCCAGTTGGGTTGATCCCGAACCATTGCCAACAGCCAGTTGGGTGGATCCCGAACCATTGCCAATAGCCCGTTGGGTTGATCCCGAACCATTGCCAATAGCCCGTTGGGTTGATCCCGAACCATTGCCAATAGCCCGTTGGGTTGATCCCAAACCGTTGCCAATAGCCAGTTGGGTGGATCCCGAACCATTGCCAATAGCCCGTTGGGTTGATCCCAAACCGTTGCCAATAGCCAGTTGGGTGGATCCCGAACCATTGCCAAT
This sequence comes from Meta bourneti, assembly GCA_933210815.1. Taxonomy (NCBI): domain Eukaryota; kingdom Metazoa; phylum Arthropoda; class Arachnida; order Araneae; family Tetragnathidae; genus Meta; species Meta bourneti. The sequence continues at coordinate 95,887,998 of OW119926.1, forward strand.
AGCCAGTTGGGTTGATCCCGAACCGTTGCTAATAGCCCGTTGGGTTGATCCAGTTTGAAGCTAATTCAACTATCCCACCCCTTTTTTATAGACTGAGTTTTACCTTGCAAAGAAATATTCAAGTCGTTTTGATTTGACATGGTATCCCAGAGAAATGCAGCATTCCTATACAAGTCTTTCAATAATTCCCATTACTATTTCTGTTCATAAAATTTAATTATCTATTTTCCCAGATAGTTTATAATGACGAGATGAAATTCTGGCTGACACTTGTTCCCGTGAGAGACTACGAACTTTGGAATGATACGGCAAATCCACATTGAAATACCTCACCGTTCCACTTTAGCATGCTGACGATGTCGTGTTGGATTTGAACGAATGTAGTTAATACTTATAACTTGTTTCGAAATGTCGCCTAAAATAGTATCTTTAGCACAGAGATTTTACTGATGCAAGATACGATGAAAAGAAATAAGAGCATGATCTGTTAATATTTTTTTTATGTGATTATGTCTTTGAAATCGTAACAGTACTGGAAGCATGCATACATGTCTAGCATTGCAAAAAAGCTTTAACACAGTTTTGTCTTATGATTTCAGAACCAGAAGAAACATTCAAAAGATAAAGAATGTCCGTACCTAACATGACTCCCTCCCCGCACATTTTGCGCATGCGCACTGAGTGTGGGGAGGGGGTTCGCAATATGTCGAAAATCTGGGGTGTTGTCGAGTTTTGGTGCGATGCAACTTTGAATTGCATGGAGTGAGGAATGCGTATGTAGTGTCATTTGAAAGCATAACTCAGATTCTTTTAGCAGTATTGATGGAAAAACAATTTTTTTTTCAAAAAGTTATATTTTAAGAACTTAAATTCCAATACTTTTATTCGAACTGATTTTTTATTTCTTTCCAAAATATCAATACTTTATAAACATTTGACTCTAATGATATGAAATTATTAAAAACATTTAATTTTGCATAACTTACATTTTGTAAGTGAACAAGTCTATTTAAGTGCAAGCGAAAAACCCACTCATAATAAAAGTATTATTCTGCTACTTGGTATCTGGCAACGCCATAATTTCCTTTTCTAATTTTAATGCGAATTACTTATTTTGTATCCAATATCGCTAAAGACATGAGTTCATTTCTCGGCCCTATGTATATATTTCGACCAACTTTCTCTAAAAGTCATTGATTCAATTCGAAATGATTTGTAGTATTTAGTTTCATAAAAATAAATCAAGCGTACGAAACAAAACCTTTTAAAATAAGACAGAAATGTTTTGCTTTAAAAAGAGGGCAACGCTGAAATAAAGTTATTTTAAAATAAGACAGTTAACTTTAAGGTAAGACGCGCTGAAATTCAGTTGTTTTAAATTTTGTCGTAGGTTTCCATTTCAAGGTAATTTAAATAATCAAAACATACATTTGTTTATCAAGTTTCAAATTATATTATTGGATTATATTAAAAGCTGTACTCAATAGTCAAGAAACAAAATCCATCTTTCTAAATATGTACGTAGTTTCCATTAAGATACCGGATCTCTGAATAGACAAAGAATCGATTTAAAACAACATGCCAGTTGGAGTAAAGGAATTTAAAATAAAACTTTGCTGATCTTGGAATAATATCCCGGTTACAAAATATTGCTACTGGAACTTTTGAAAAATTGAAAGTTTTGTCTTAAGTAACAAATGATCGAGGTTGTTTGCTTTACGAATTGAAACTATTCATATGGAACTTTGCTATCTCAAACTTTCGTCTGAAACATTGATTTTCTTTAAAACACGCTGTAAAATTGACCTTTCGTTTTTTGAAAAATTGTAATCGATTAACTTTGTTTCGTCTGTACTGAAGACATTTTATTTAATATCAAGCTGTTATTTCACATGCCGAATGGAATATATGCAGAAAAATATATTTTCTTGAAACGAAATTGATCATGAAATATTGCATCAGTATGATTTATCAGTGTTTCATAATGGAGTAATTCGGAAATATCGCGTTTCTGGTGCAAGAATGCTACAAGTTAAAAAATTTTTATGTGGAAACTGCCTGTTCCTTTCCAGTTTTGTTGCCTGTTCCTTTCCCCATAGAATAGAATCATTTGGAACGACTCTATTAGCCTATTCTGTAGAAAATATTTCCTTGAAGGATTCTATTGTTTATTTAGTCAGAATAGAATCATCTGGAAAGATTCCATTGCTCCGTTTTTGGAATAGAATACTTTGGAAAGATTCTATTGCTTTCCATAGAATAGTTCCAGATTCCATTCTAAGCAAAGGAGCAAAAAAATCTCTCCAATAGAATCATTTGGAAATATTCTTTTGCTCTTTTGCTTAGAATAGAATTCATTGGAAAGATTCTATTACTAATTTTTTAGAATAGAATCCTTTGGAACTATTCTCTTGGCCCGTTTCATGGAATATAATTTGAAAGATTCTATTGCTTTCCATAGAATAGTTCCAAAGATTCCATTCTAAGCAAAAGAGCAAAAAATCTCTCCAATAGAATCATTTGGAAAGATTCTTTTGACCCATTCTGCAGAATAGAATTCCTTGGAAAGATTCTTTTGACCCATTCTGTAGAATAGAATTCCTTGGAAAGATTCTTTTGACCCATTCTGTAGAATAGAATTCCTTGGAAATATTCTAATACTCATTTATCTTAGAATCGAATCCTTTGGAACGATTCTCTTGTCCCTTTTTGTAGAATAGAATTGTAAATATTCTATTGCTCATTTCCTTAGAATGGAATCCTTTGGAAAGAGCCCTCAGGGCCACGTTTTCTTTAGGCGTGCACAAGCATCACGCCCGAGGCACTCGAGTGACCTGTCCTCCCTTCTGTTTTACCCTGGCCCACCCTTCTACATTTTACTTTTTCCTACCTCGTTGTTGTCATGTGTTTGGGCGCCAATATGACCCCTGCGCCATAAAACCCAAATCCAACCAACCTTTGGAAAGATTTTATTGGTCGACAAGGTCAAAAAGTGTTAGAAGTCATTCAGGGAAGACTTCTGGTGATTTTGACCTTCGTTGATTTTGATCGCGGTACACCTTCCTCTTGGATCTCTCCTAAAAAGACAGAGGAAAGACGGTTTTCTTCGAAATGTCATCAGGTGACCGAGGCATAGTACGCAGGGTGTTGTTGCTAATCTCCACATCTAGCTCCAGCTAGACCAAATCCACGGGTCGATTCACCCGCCAAAATCATACACCGAAAGAGGTTCAGAAAACAGGTCATCTCGGGACAACTCCAGGCACTCGAGAATGTGGCATCCCTGGTCAGACTGGTATTTAAGGCAAACAGGATGAATCTTGTGACCACAGCAAAATATGAGACACCTCAGATGGCCACTGAAAAAGCGGAAGAATGAATGTCTGTCGCAATTGAGAGCAAGAGATCTTCCGGGGTGATACCAAGAGTGTACCGGGGGAACGATCCATGCCTTCTAATCAAGATTTTTTCCAATAGAGTAAAGCTCAAGAAACGCCAATGAGTAGGTATCGGACAATGATTCATCGACACCTCCTTCGCCAAATCAATCAGCAGGGTGTTTTTGAGTTGAACCCTTCTCGTCTTTTCGTCGTGTCTAGAACGGGGGTGGGGAATGTGGCGCAAATACGACATCCAACCAACCTTTGGAAAGATTTTATTGGTCAACAAGGTCAAAGAAGGAGTCAGAAGTCACGCAGGGAAGACTTTTGGCGGAACAACACGTGCTACCCCCTCGGAGGTTTAATCGAGTCACTCCTTAATCGAGAGAGCTGGTTGTTTTCCCAGGCGAGCGAAAGTTGCTAAGGTCATCGCAAAGTGGCTGTGGCTGCAGGGAACCCGCGGCCCTTATCCGAAACTAATGCCGCGCTTGTTCGATACAGAGCTGCGGGGGGCAGCAGCTTTGTGTCGCTCGGCGGCCATTAATGGAGCGATGGAATGAATGGGACTTTATTGATGATGGAAAATCGAGTCCCGAGCCGAGGGAAACTGTTTACAAGAGTGTGAGCTTGTTGAATTATAATTTGATTGTCGCGAGAGGGCGCCACTGTGAGTATGGTATGTATAGACGTTTTTGTTGCAGTGTAAGGGAGAGAGACGGTTTGAGTAAGTGATGTGAGAGACGGTCTGGGACCGTCCGTGGCAAATGTTATTTTACGGAGGACCAGTGGGTCGATTCATATGTGAAAGAGGCACAGGGTGCCATGTATATATATTAATTGTACATAAAGTTGTATATAAAGATTATTAGATTGAATTTTCGTGTTGCCATCCATCGAGACGCCTACATAGAAGTTCGTCGGTTGGAAATAAGCGACAACAAGAATCAGAAGTGGGATATTTGACCGTGGATATTTGACCGTGGATATTTGACCGTGGATATTTGACCGTGGATATTTGACCGTGGATATTTGACCGTGGATGGAACAATTACATGTATACAACAAAGACTTAATCAGTGTGAAATCTAAACGAATCATCTGGAAGCCGAACATCGCTGTATGTACAAACGGAACTCAGGACTAACTCCTAACAATTTAAGAAGGTATGTGGCATGAAATTTCTGAAACTCCGTCTAGAAACTCCGTCTTGGTGCAATTTATTTTTTAATCTCTGTGTGAAATTGTGTTGAGGAGTTTATTTTATTTTATTTTATGTGTTAAATTGGTTAAGGAACTTTGAAATAGTGTGTAAAAATGGCATTTCTTGCAAAATCGAAAAAGGTAGATCTAATTTCTTTAGCGGAAGAATTAAATATAAAATTACCTGATCACGCAGTCGTTATTGAAATTAGAGAGTTAATTACGAAAAGTAAGGATTATGATGAGGAATTCACGCGTGATTTGTTAAAAACGATAGTAAGTACCAGAGAAGAAAATCAAAAGCTAAACGAACGTGAATTAGAAAGACAGAAAAACGAACGTGAATTAGAAAGACAGCTAAACGAACGTGAATTAGAAAGACAGTTCGAACTAGAAAAATTAAGAATAGAACAAGGTAACGTATCTAACGAAAGCGAAAATGGAAACCAAAATGAAATTTCTAGTAATTGCATGATTACTAAAATAATGCAACGATATGAAATGAGAGATGGAGACATCAGTTTTTACCTCATATTGTTTGAACGACAAGCGAAACGTTTAAATCTAAGTCCTGAGAATTGGGTTAGTCATTTAGTTAATTTATTACCGTATGAAATTAACCAAATTATCGCGAGAGTTCCGGAAGAACTTTCAAATGACTATGGACACATTAAAGATTTACTATTAAAAAAGTTTAAATTAAGTCCGGATAAATTCCGACAGAAGTTCTTTGACCATGCCAAACTACCCAAAAATACATGGAGAGATTTCACGTATGAATTACAAAACTACTTTGACGAATGGTTACGCGGAACTAATGTAAGTGATTTTGATGGTCTCAGAGAGTTAATCATAACAGATCAATTAAAAAGAAAAGTTCCCGTTGTAATGAAAGAACATTTCGTGGACGAATGGGTAAAAATAGTTAAATCGTCAGAATTAGCGGATAAACTAGATCAATATGAAAATGTACGAAACGAAAGTAACTTGTCCAAATTCAAAAACGGAAATCAAAATATGTATGAAAAAAAATACGAATTTACGTCTAGACCGAGATCACCGTTGAATGAGTCAGCTCGATATGAAAGAAAAACAAATCCTAATTTCAGTAACGGACGATTTACGACCAGGAATAATAATAAATACAATAGTCAGACAGAATGGCGGCGTCCAATGCAGAAAGATAGTAGATGCTTCATTTGTAATGAAAATACGCATTTCGCTAGAGCATGTCCTAAACAAAAAAATAAATTCGATCAAATTAGAGGGCAGGGTGTTAACAGACAAGGAGAAAGAATTGAACGGAATGAGGGAAGCCACGTGTCGAAAAGAGATCACAGTTTAGTGACGACTAGTGAGGGCGGAATAGACAGTGAGACATCATCTTATGTTAAAATTGCACGGATAAACAAGGGGTCGTTGGAGTTTGCAGCTCTGATTGATACTGGGAGCGATTCCGTTATTTGTAGGAATTCTGTAGCGAAAAAGTTAGATCTAAAAATAGAACCAGCTTCGAACATAATGTACGGATTTGGGAATGTCAAATTGTGTGCCGCGCGCGCGCTAGGAAAGTCAACAGTAGATATTTCCTTGGATGGCGTTGAAGTAAAAAGGGTTGAAATGCTTATTGTTAGAGACGACGCTTTACCGCACGACTTGTTAATTGGGAGATCATTTTTGGATCGGGAGAACATATCGTTTGCTCGCATTGGGAATAAATTTCATGTTTATTATGCAGAGGATAACCCGTTTGCTAACATGGAATGTGAAAAGAATTCGGACGTAAGAGAATTGAAAACGTCTAGTAAAGTGTTACTTGAAAGAAATTCGGTGAATTTTGTAAGGGCTCAGACCACCTTGGTAAATGAAGGCTTGGTAATTATAGAGGGAGAAGAAGGGTGTTACGATTCTTTGTTAGAAATAAAAGATGGTGAAACCGTAGTTCCAATGATTAATGTGGGAAATGAGAATGTTTTATTGAGGAAAAATCAATGTGTAGGAAGAGTTATTGAATTAGACCCCATTTGTTTGGTTAATGAGGAGAGTTGTTACGTAAACGTGATAAAAGAAAATAAGCGTTTAATCGAAATGAGTGAAATTAAATTTGACGAAGGAACATCAATTGAGAATAGAAGTGAAATTTTGAAGTTAGTCAATGAGTTTAGGGACTGTTTTGCACTGGAATTGGGTGAATTAGGGTGTACAACGCTAACTAAAATGAGTATTAAGGAAGTAGAGGGGAGTAAACCCATTAGTGTACGACCTTATAAAACGAATGCAACTGAGAGAGGGATTATCAAGGATGTAGTGAGGGAATGGAAGGAAAACGGTATTGTTTCTGAAACACGTTCGCCGTATGCTAGTCCGGTACTATTAGTCAAAAAGAAAACAGGGGAGCACAGGTTAGTTGTTGATTACAGGAAATTAAATAATCAAACAGTTAAAGATAAATTCCCGTTACCTAGAATAGATGACTTACTTGAATGTTTAGCAACTTCCACAATGTTCACAACGCTAGATTGCGCTCACGGATATTTACAAATACCATTGAGTGAGGAATCAAAATTAAAAACCGCGTTTATAACACCGGATGAAACGGGTCAATTTGAAAGAATGATTTTTGGATTAGCTAATGCACCGGCGGAGTTTCAGAGGTTAATGCACCATGTCTTAGGGCCACTACTGAACACAAAAGCTTTGTGTTATTTGGACGATATATTGATACCAGCCAAAAATTGGTACGAGATGATGGAAAGACTGAGAGAAGTACTTGAATGTCTAAGGAAGGCTAACTTAACACTCAAATTACCTAAATGCGAATTTGGGAAGAAGGAAGTTGACTTTTTGGGTTTTGTGATCAATGAAGAAGGAATAAAGCCAGGAGTAAGGAAAGTGGAAGCAATAGCGAAGTTCCCACAACCTAAGAATGTTCATGAAGTTCGCCGTTTCTTGGGTTTGACTGGTTTCTTCAGAAGATTTGTTCCGAAGTATGCTGAGAAGGCAGTACATCTAACTTGTTTAATTCAAAAGGACAAGGACTTTGAATGGACGGAAAAACAGGAAAATGCTTTTCGAGAACTCAAGGGTAATCTGACCAACAAACCGATAGTTGCTCATTACCAGCCCGAAGCATTGACTGAGGTACACACCGATGCTTCATCTGATGGACTCTCAGGTATACTCCTACAAAGAGGAACAGATGGTCGCTGGAATCTAGTGTACGCTGTCAGCAAAAAGACAACACCGGCTGAAAAGAACTATCATTCTAGCAAACTAGAATTGATGGCGATAGTGTGGACTTTGGACAGACTTCGACAATTTCTGCTCGGAATAAAATTTACTATCGTCACCGATTGTCAAGCCTTAGTCTATATGAACGCAAAGAAGTCGACAAATCCTCAAATTGCCAGGTGGAGCAATCTTATTCAAGAATACGATTTTGAAGTAAAACATAGACCAGGTATGAAGATGTCTCATGTAGATGCAATGAGTAGAGCTCCTACCTTAGAAGCTGATGACACGATGACTGAATTGATCGAAAGGAATCTAGAAGTTTATCTAACGATGTCCGTTGACGAACAAATCCTTATGATTCAACGAGGAGATCCCGAATTAGATAAGATCATTTCCATTTTCAAGAAAGAAAAATTTGAAAGAACAAAAGCCGACAACCAAATTATTGCAAATTACGTTTTCAAGAGAGAAAGACTGTATCGAACCATAAAAGACAATGGAAAAGAAAGACTGCTTTACGTTATACCTAGATCCATGCGCAAAAGTACTGTAGTCAAGTTTCACGATCTAATCGGACATTTTTCAGTTGACAGAACTGTGAATAAAATTAAGGAATTGTATTGGTTCCCAAGAATGAAGCGCTACGTGAAGAAACACATATCGATGTGCTTAGAATGTTTAGTGAACAAGGTTCCCGGAGGTAAACAACAAGGACTGTTACATCCTATTAAGCCTGGAAAGAGACCATTTTCCATAACTCACGTCGATCACTTGGGTCCATTTGTAAGAAGTTCCAGAGGTAACCAACACTTACTGGTCATCATCGATAATTTCACGAGGTTCTTACGATTGATACCTGTGAAAAGTACGAAATACAGCTACATTCAGAAGGCATTGAAAAACTTCATCAACGACTTTGGTTTACCAGATCGAATCATTAGTGATCGGGGTTCCAGTTACACCTCACAAGGTTTAGAGAAGTTTTGTCGAGAAAATGGCATAGCTCATACTCTAAACTCCACAAAGCACCCACAAGGTAATGGGATGGTTGAGAGAGCTAATCGCACCATTATCCCAACCATAGCAACGTCCATGGAAGACCATAGACACAAAGACTGGGACTTGAGAATGAAAGAAGTGGAAAGAAATCTAAACAATGCCTTAAACAAAACAACTAACAAGACCCCTTTCCAAATGTTACACGGCTACTCACCAAGATTTAATGATGGAATTTTACGAAAACAAGCTGATGAGAGTGCAGAAGGATGGACTGATCCTGCGGAGATTCAAATCTCGACTCGAGAGCGAATAGAAGATATGCAGAAAAAGATGAAGGATGCTCATGACAAGAAGAAATGCGGAACAACTACTTATAGGTCAGGACAAGTTGTTGTTATGAAAAAAGCTCCAATACCGACAGGAGAACCAACAAAAACCCAACCAAAATATCGAGGTCCTTTAATTATAACTGATGTGCTACCAAGCGACACCTACAGAATCACTCAACTTGGGGAGAAGAGCAAGGGACATTCTTACACCACTACTGCACACGTAAGCCAGTTAAAGGCATGGCCGAACCAAACTGATTCTGATACAGAGGACTCATCAGATGAACTCAGTGATTTTTCAGACAACAAACTTAGTGACTCTGAACTGAGACATAATCCAAAGCGTGCCTGTACTAAGGCAATTTTCTACGGAAAATAATAATTAAAAAAAACAACTAACTGGTTGATTATAACTGATTCAACCTTAACTTCAATTTGTTTATATTGAATTTAACTGATTTATTTGTTATTTGTTGATATTTTTATATTCAATTAATTGATTTATGTAGTTTGATAATCATGTGCATGATTTCTATAATTTTCAATCATGTTTATTAATATACTTATATTATTTTATAACATTAGTAGCACATTCGAGGGCGAATGGTTGTCAGGAAAGGCCGAATGTGAGCTTGTTGAATTATAATTTGATTGTCGCGAGAGGGCGCCACTGTGAGTATGGTATGTATAGACGTTTTTGTTGCAGTGTAAGGGAGAGAGACGGTTTGAGTAAGTGATGTGAGAGACGGTCTGGGACCGTCCGTGGCAAATGTTATTTTACGGAGGACCAGTGGGTCGATTCATATGTGAAAGAGGCACAGGGTGCCATGTATATATATTAATTGTACATAAAGTTGTATATAAAGATTATTAGATTGAATTTTCGTGTTGCCATCCATCGAGACGCCTACATAGAAGTTCGTCGGTTGGAAATAAGCGACAACAAGAGGAACAATGGATCCCGAAGTCCGTCCATTATTACAGAAATAATTTGTGGTCAAAGGTGGATTGAATATTAATTCAAACTTTCTTGTCGTCCAAAGTGGGGTATATTGATTTTTGGTGGAGCGTGCATGAAATAACATGTGGCGAGATCTGAAGTTTTCTTTAAGTCATTCAAAGTCTCGAGATTTCTTACACTGGATGCATAACTTAGCCCTATGAGAGGTTAGCACGTGTAATTCCACCCTGCAACAGCAGTCTTCCCTTCTTCTAAACAGTTTTGACCTTCTTGACCTGCAGTCTTCATAAATGATTTATTCCAATGAAAGGAGAAAGAATTCGAAAGGATTCTACACTCATGTCCAAAATTATCTTTACATGCATAAAATCACGGATTTCTCAGAAACTGTGAACTATAATTTTATGAATTTGTGTGAAATGATACATAACATCATAACACATAAATAAAAAGGAAAACATTTAAGAGCACTGCATATGATATAAAACTGTAGCATGAAACAATAAAAATGGTAATAATATGTGACAAGGAGAGTTCAGAAAAAAAAGAATAACTCAGAAAAAAGTTAAGGCTTATAAATTTAATATGGAATGTGATCTCCCCTGACGTGTACACACGTATCACAATGTGTTTTAATGTTGGCAATAATGTTGTTAACCACAGTTTGGGAAATTAATTTCCACTCCTCCAGCAATGCGGTCTTCAGGGCATTTATATCTCTAGGAGGAGGATGTCTCCGTGCAACTTCTTTTCCAAGTTAGTCCCATATGTTCTCTATCGGGTTCAGATCAGGAGATTTTGCCGCCCACCGAATTTGATCAATGACTTCACTTTCAAGGAATTCGTCAACGAGGTTTGCTCGATGTGGACGAGCATTATCGTCCATTAATAAAAAGTAAGATCCATATGCATCTCTGAAAAGTCTTACATAAGGTTCTAAGACCTCATCCCGATATCTCTGGCCTGTCACAGTTCCGCTGTTGAAAACCTGTAGGGGCGTACGTCCATCGATCATTATTCCACCCATACCATCACACCTGCACTACCGAAACGATCACGTTCCATAATGTTCGAAGGAAGAGAGAGAGAGATTTCGCGTTCCTGACTCCCTCCAGATGTGACACGTGTAGAATCAGATGTTAAACTAAACCTCGACTCATCATTAAAGAGAACATGGGTCCATTGGTGTTCACTCCAGTTCTGATGTTCTTTGCACCAATTAAAGCGATCCCTCTTTTGTTGTGAAGACAGTGAAACACATACCCTTGACTTTCGGGCATAAAGGCCTTTTTCATTAAGCCTTCTGTATACAGTTTACCGTGATACAACATTTCCAGTGGCGGCTGCAACCTCTGAACTTAACTGCCGAGCAGTAGACTTCCTGTTACGACGGGCAGTTATTGCCAGATATAGATCTTGAGAAGGAGTTGTTATTCGTTTACGATCTTGTCCAGGCCTCCTTGCAACAGTTCCAGAGTTCTGAAATTGTTTCCATAGCGTAGAGACTGTCTCTCTTGAAATATTCTCACATCTCACTGCTTCCATGATTGTCTGCCCTCGTCTAAACGGCTGATAATTCGCTATTTCACAGATTCTTCCAAATGATACTTCGGAGCCGTAACAAACCGTTTTGAGTCCTTACACACTGAAATCAAATGCTGTATTGCAGAAATTCACTCAGATATTCGTTTGCGCAAAGTTCTAGATTCACCGTCGGATGACGTAACGCCTTGATTTGCATATCAAAACCGTTTGGTCACTTTTGATTGGATAATGCTAATTAGGCTTGTATTTCACACATTCCCTGCAAAAATGGATTTCATCGATTGGATATTTCATGGAATATCATTATTTTTGGGTATGTAAAGATAAATTTGGACATGAGTGTATTTTAAGGAAAGGTACAATAGAATATTTCCAAATGATTCTACTTTAAGGAGATGACCAATAGAATCTTTCCAAATGATTCTACTTTAAGGAGATGACCAATAGAATCTTTCCAAATGATTCTACTTTAAGGAGATGACCAATAGAATCATTACAAAGAATTCTATTCCTCAGAAAAGACCGATAGACTCTATCCTAAGGATTATATTCCAAAGAAAAGACCGATAGAATCTATCCTAAGGATTCTATTCTAATGAAAGAAAGAATATAATCTTTTCAAAGTATTCGATTCTACAGAATGGGAGAACAGAATCGTTTCAAAGAATTCTATTCCACAGAATTTACAAATAGAATAGTTTCAAACAATTCCATTCTAAGGAAAAGACCGCCACTAGAATTTTTCCAAAGATTTGAAAAATCCATGGATTCTTCAGAAAGTGTGGTACTTAGTAATTGTGCATGTTATGGTGTAAAAAAGCAACACCACACTACTTGGAGATCTCAAGGCTCTCAAAGGTTTCATCCTCCAAATGGTTTCGACGAGATATCTCGTCCATCAAGATCTGACCGATTTTTCTAATATCGAGATTTTATATCGTCATCGAGATATCAATGGTTGATTTGTTTAAAATCAAGATCTGGTTCATATATATTTTCTTCTAATGGCGAGGTATCACGTCCATAAAGATCTGGTCAATTTTGCTAATGATGAGATACCTAGTCAAGACTAGTACCAGGAGGGTTGAGAAACCACTTTTTTAAGGTTAAAACCCTAAAATTTAACGATACAGCCCGTGGTGATTCGCATAACCAAGGCATTCAAATTTTGGAATCGTGACGTCAAGGGCTCGAACATATTATTGGGTTCTGTTACCTTAGGAACTCATACACGACCTCATTCTCTGTGTGCAAAAGCAGTGAAAAGCCTGAACCAGCGTGCAAAGTACCGCATCCTCTCTGTTTTGAAGTTTTCACAGTTACCCTTCGGTCTCAAGACACCCTTCAGTGCAAAGAATCGCTTCTATTCTTGTGATCGTTGTGTTTTTACTCATAGGTTAGGTAACTCTCGACTAACCTCTCGTTTCCGCACATCTAGGTAATTTCGATGCAAAGTAACTACTGAAAACCCTACTGTTCCTTAGTTTTGCGCACCAATGTAGTACTGCTTCTACAATACAGCAAACGTAATGTCTAAGTGACCACAGTCATTGGTTGAAAGAATCAGAGTAGTGTAAAAAGTATGGCTTTTACTTTTTAAGAAAGAATCTTACACGGATTCTTTCAACATTTAGAAGAATCCTTGGAAAGGTTTTATTGGTCGAGGTCAAAATTGGTCCTACAGGGAACGCTGCAGGTTTGAAGACTCATATATGCATGTGAACCCTTCAGTGGGTTAAATTCACAAATACAGTGGAGTCAAAGGGGACTCAATGTCTTTTAGGTATCCCTGGAGGAAGAAATCAATGCCTGATAAATCGGGTGATGTTGGTGACCCAGATACAGGTCCAATCAGGTCAATTAATCGAACCCTAAAATTAGCCCTGTAAGCCAATTGCAGTGATAAATTTCATGGATATATTGTAGAATGATTTGTGTACTCCCTTTAGCTTACCTCTTTTCGAGATATCCCAGTTGTGTAGCCATTGACTTTCCCCTACAACACATTGGATGATTAAATAACCACATCTTGCTAAAGAATACACGGATTCTTTCAACATTTAGAAGGATTCTTTCGGTACTTTCCTTGGAATAGAATCCTTTGGACAAATTCTATTAGGCTTTTACTTAAAATAGAATCCTTTAGTAAGATTCTGGTGGTCATTTCCTTATAATAGAATCACTTGGACGGATTATATTGCTTCATTCCTTAGAATATAATCCTTGAAATATAATCCTTGGATATAATAGAATATAATCCTTAGAATCCTTAGAATATAATCCTTGGAAATGATTCTATTGGTCAGGAAGATCAAAACTGTTTAGAAGTCATGGGGAAGACTGCAGTTTGCGAGGTGGAATTAAGCGCGTGAACCCCTCAGAGGGGGTGTAGTAAGTAAGTTCTCGGTAAACAGGTAGAGCGTTGGAACATAAAAGCGTTTCTACGGGGAGGACATGGAAAAGCACATGAGATCGGATCAACACTAGTTTAGTGATTTGCTCTTGCGCATGCTCCGTTCGCTCAGCCATAAGCAATCTGTACATCTCCACATTTCATTTCAAGCTAGGTAGTTCAATTAACATCGCACTGGAGCAACACAACGGGCTATTGGCGCGGTCCGCAATCAACTCCGAAGGGAAAGATCGAGGAAAACACCTCATTTTGAGCTACGGTCAGATGACGATATCAACACTCGAGCTTGCACTCTTCTCTCCGAAATTCTACACCCCGCCAATGAGAGGACATTTGAGGCACGACAGATTTAACGTGTACGATCACCCAGGTACGCAGCAGTCTTTGGTTGGATCGAGTTTCGAACTCGCAACCCTCCGGTTGATAATCCGCTATTTATCCAACAGGGTTTCTTGGCCCCTTAAACTCAAGTCATTTACTCTTACATTTATTACTTCATTTGTAGAAAGAAAATCTGACCCATTTTTATATCACGAAATGCATACTGTTTAAAACCCAACAAAACTTAGCTTTTATAGGGAAAGTTGACTATAAATACAAATGTACGAGTTTGATTCAGAAGTAGTTTAATAAATATACAATTTATCTGACATAGCTAGAACTGTGTAAAGCACAAAAATAGAGTTTTACATATTTTTGCGACGCAAAACAATTTGCTAAATCGAATGCCATCAATCCATATTACACAAAATGGACATGATATAAGTGGCGAAATAACGCTATCCGCAGATTTGTTCCCATCATTTACTGTAGAAGAAAAGAGAAAACGCGAATGTTGAAGTTGATGACTAAATTGAAAATGGTTTGAAAATATTGGGTTTTATCATTTTTATCTTCTAAGTGAAAGCAGATTTTTTTGCAATACTTGTTTTGAAAAATAAGTACATTTTTATTTACTTCTGGTATTTCATATAAGCGGAAGCCGATTGTTTCGATTTTTATTTCAAGACTAACCTTTGTTCCGTAAGTCCTGAGGCATGTGCACCTTCACTTTTGCATTTTTGAAATCTTAGTTCGGTTGTAGCAGATTTGTAGTGTACTTATATATAGCAGAATGTTCTTTGAACCTTTCAGTTCAGTTGTAGAATTGTAGTAAAATTGTGTAAAATTTTCATTAAACATTTTAGTTAGGTTATAGAAGATTTGTAGTATAGTCAAATAGTAAAATGTCCATTGAACATTTTAGTTCAATTATAGTAGACTTGTAAATTATACATAGTAGAATGTATATTCAACATTTTAAGTACTAACTCATTTGTAGTAGAGTTGTAGTGTAGTTAGATTAAGTTTATCATTGAACACTTTAAAATTCGGTTGTTGTGGATTTGTAGTGTAATTACATGTAGTAGAATGTTCATTAAACATTTTAGTTCAATTGCAATAGAATTGAAATAGTAGAATGTTGATTAAATATTTTAGTTAGTTTAGTTGTAGTAGAATTAAAATGTAGTTAGTAGAACGTTTAGTGAACATTTTAGTTAGTTCTATTATAGTATATTTGTAGTAAAGTTTTATATATTGTAATAAAATGTTCATCAAACATTTTAATTTTTAGCTTAGTTGTAGTAGAGTTGTAGTGTAATTAGTTTCATTGAACACTCTAATTAGTTCGGTTGTAATGGATTTGTATTGTACTTATATATATATATAATAGAGTTGTTCATTGAACATTTTAGTGAGACCAGTTGTAGTAGATCTGAAGTGTAGTTAGTGGGATGTTCATTGAACATTTTAGTTAGTTCAGTTAGAATTGTAGCAACTCGTAAAATATTCATTAAACATTTTAATTAGTTCGGTTATAATACATTTGTCAATTTGTAATGTAGTCGAATATCAAAATGTACATTGAACATTTTAGTTCGATTATAGTAGATTTGTAGTCTTCTTATATATAGTAGAATGCTCACTTAACATTTTAATTGCTAGATCAGTTATAGTAGAGTTGTAGTATAATTAATGATTTTCATTGAACTCTTTAGCTAGTTCGATTGTAGTGGATTTGTAGTGTATGTATTTGAATGTTCATTGAACATTTTAGTTAGTTCATTTGTAGTAGAATTGTAATGTAGCTAGTAGAATTATTCCTTGAACACTTGAGTTAGTTTAGTTATAGTGGATTTGAAGTGTAGTTAGTAGAATGTTCACTAAACATTTTATTTACTAGCTCAGTTGATGTAGAGTTGTAATGCAGTTAGAAAAATTTTCAGCGAACACTTTAGTTAGTTTGTTTGCAGTAGATTTGAGTACAGTTATATATTGTAGAATGTTAATTGAACATTTTAGTTAGTTCGGTTCTAGTAGATTTGTAATGTAGGTATATATAGTAGAATATTCGTTGAACATTTTAATTACTAGCTTAGTTATAGTAGAGTTGTAGTGTAGTTAGTAAAATTTTCATTGAACACTTGAGTTAGTTTGGTTGTAGTGGATTTGTAGTGTAGTTATAATATGCAGTATAATTGTTCATTGAATTGTTTAGTTACTTTGATTATTGCAGAGTTGTTGTGCAGTTAGTATAATGTAAAAATGAACATCTTAGTACAATGAGAATTCACACATGTGAATCCGTGAAGTACAAAAAATTTGAACTTAGTTTGATTTCAAGAAAGAAAAACTAAAGGCTATTTTCAACAAAGGGGTTAGACTTAAAAAATAGTGTATATTTCAAAAATCGAATTCAGATTTAATTAAAAATTCAATTTTTGCTTTCAGTAGTAAGATCTTTATCAATCGAATCTGTCCTTATTTATTGCCCAAAACAATCATTCTTTTTATTAACTTATTTTAAGTTGAATAAAAATAAAATTAAGTGCTAAAACAATAGAATTTAACTGGAGTACCAGAATGGTATATAAAAGTTTTGTTTTCTATTAGTATGATCATTTAAAAATTGAATGCATTTATTTATTAAAGAAAATAAGTATATTTTCATTCAAAACTCACTTTAAACTAAGTTACACTAAGTATACTTTTTTCTTAATGTGGCGTGCATAAAGTTTAACTTTCTGTGTTAAACGTTTCAAATAAATTTGAAAACAATAGAATATAACCGAGACACTAGAATGTTATAAAATAATTAACAAACCTTCCTAAAGAGTAATCTCTTACCGAAAAAAACATTTTCACAGTGAATTCAGTTCAGTTTATAAACATTGCTAAATCCGGTTTAAACGATAACTCTGCCAAGACAATTAAAACTATAACGCTAACAAGATAACTGTTGGCTTTCCTTTGTCCAATTGTAAATGTAATTTAACTTCAATTCATCAATACATAAATTCTAAACATGAAGTCCTTTTGAAAACGCTATCCGTTGTTTTGTGACAAAAAGCTTTTTTCATTACGACCATTCAGAGAATCATGAAAGTGAATTGTTTGCAAACGATTAAAGAAAAACAAGAATTCAAATGGTGGAAGCACTAATTGCGAGAGAGCTTAAGAATTCATTTCTTTTCGAAGACGTATCCTTTGTTGGGGGCTCCTCGTACTTCGACATTTATCTTCGATAAGAATGAGCACTAAATTATTCTGTTTCGGAAGGATATTGATGGAAATTCTATTGTTTTGACTCTTTCAAACACAGGATCTCTCACTATTTAAGTATTTCGTTTAAGTTCGTCATTCAAACATCGTGTGTTTGCATTCGAAAATCAGGAACAATGCTCTCGACTAAGCGGTTTCGTTCGAAGTTGGGAATAAAGGGGTTCATTTTTCAAGAATTTGGAACGGAGAATAGATATACCTTTTTCAAATTATGTTCTTTTAAAGAGTGCGTGTAACAAAAGATGTGACTAATATTGTGAATTCTAGCGTATTATTTACTGTGGATAGTTTGTAATATTTTTGTTCGTTATATTTGTTTCTAACCGGTAGTCGTGGGATTATGTTACGCGTCATAAATTTTGGAGTTAAAAGGACTCCAAATGTCCATTGAACATTTTAATTAGTTCAGTTCTAGTATAGTTATTAAAATATAGTAGAATTATAGTGTTGTAACCTAGTAGATTTGAAGTGTAGTAATGTATTTATGTTTCACGTTCATACATTTGGAGTCAAAATGATTCCAAATATTCATTGAACATTTCATTTGTTATGTATTGTAGTGTAGTTAGTAAACCATAATAGAGCTGTGTGAGATTTACGTTACAAATTCAGACGTTTGGAGTCAAAATTATTCCGAATGTTCATTAAACATTTTAGTTAGTTCAGTTGAAGTATGTTTAATAAAACAAAATAGAACTGTTGTGTGAAGTAGTGGATTTATGTTACACAATCATACATTTTTGTAATCAAAATGATACCAAATATTCCTTGAAATTTTTAGTTGAGTTGTAGTGTTACTAGTAAAATGTTTATTGCAAGTTTTAGTTCACTTGTATAATATAGTTAGTAAATCAAAGATTATAGTGTAATATCATAGAAGAGTGGTAGTGAAAGTGGATTTACGTTTATACATTTTGAGTCAAAATGACTCCAAGTGTTCATTGGACATTATAGTTTAGTTGTAGAGTAGTTAAAATTATGTTCATGTACATTTTAATTCGGTTGTAACAGAGTTGTAATGTAGTTACTATACTCTTGGAGTCAAAATGATTCTTTTGATGTATATTCAACTTTTATGGTTTTTAAAACTTCGTTTAAAGTTCATTTTGGAAGATTGTTACACTTTATAAATCCTTTAATTCTAGAAAAGGTTAGGAAAAGGTGCAAAATGTACAACAGCAAAATAATTTATTGAGAATTCACTTGATTATACATCCCTATAACAGGTTGAGACACTTCCTGAGAATTCATATTTTTAAACAATGTGACATTTTACAAGAAATGTCCGGTAAAATTAGGAATAGTAAAAATGTAGTTCACATATAGTTGTCTTTCAGTTCTGACACTCGATATACATCCCCTGGTTATTATATTCATATACATATTTCATGCAGTGTGTTTCGAAAATATCTGGCCAAATTGTAAAGGATTGCAGAGAATTCGGAGCTTGCCTTTGAAAATCCAAGATGGGAATGATGTCTCACGTCACATAAACGATGTTCTCGACTGTCTTAAACAGCACCCTCTACCACCTAATCCCGTCATTTCCGGAACACATTCTTTAGCAAAAAGTGCTTATTTTGGGCCCATCTACCACCTTTAACAATTTGGCCACATACTTTAGAAACACCCTGTATAAAGACCAAGGCGTCATTTCTCGCTCGCATTTTTAACGGCATGACGCTACACTACATCGGGGCTTGACGTTGAAAATACGAGCTAGGAATGAAGCCTTACGCCTTCGAAAATTAAAGTTAGCAGAATTTGGAGGACTCCTCCACCTCATGACTTGTATGCCTGCACAGAATTACGAAGGGATACCTTCGGAACTTTTTCTTCGTGTTTCTTTCCCTTGTTATGCTCCAGTACGAAGTATCTAACTACCTTTATGATATACGTGCGTAATATGAAGAAACCCGAATATTTATCCCATTAAAAAGTCTTTTCTCTGGGTAAAATGTTGACGAGTGGGGTGCCAGGTTAAGTGTTGACGTCGTCATATGACCATGCTTCAAAATTAGGAGGTGTAGTCTTCGGATCCTTTGAGATTTATCCCGAAACGTCGCAATAGCCCATTGTGTTGCTCCAGTAGGACGTAAATTCAATTACCAACCTTGGATAAAATGGGACTTAGAAAAGACCAGACTATTTTCTCTAGGCTTCACACTTGAAGCCAATGAAGATCGGATTGGGTTGCAAGCATTCCCGCCTGTACTCTAAATGAACCTCAGCTCAGGCTTCTCCGAGCACATCTACTGTCAAACCTCACGGGATAATATACTCGGTGCGATTTATACATGCTTAGTGAGATAAATAAGAAGAGATTAACGAATGAAAGCAAAGGTTTAGATCCCTAATACATGAAATCTGATCCACACAATAGAGGGAATATAAAAGTAGAGCTCGCAATATTAGCCTTCTTTTGTACCCAAGATCATGTGCCCAAATCTAGTAGTAACGTGACCCTTAGACGACTTTCGTCTGCCGGGTAGTGAAGAACATTCATCATCTGATTGGTTCACGCAACTGGATTGGACGCCCATTCATTGCTTCATCATCTGATTGGTTCCCGCGACAAAATAGTATACTTTGACGATTTCACCACTTTTGTCACCACACTGTAGAAATGCCCATTCACACATATACGCTATCACAAGATGTTATATAGCCAAGCAAGGCGATGCGATACGAAATCGGTCAACCAAGTCAATTTTTCAGTCTGGTCACGTGACTACTAGTCGACATGCTGGTTAGGCCTTTTGAGGCTCCCCTCACTAGCAATGCTGAATCTACTTATATTTCAATTCAATTTTTCCACGAATTTAATTTTTATCAAATTTTTCATTTATATTCGAAGTCAAATTTTCGCAGAGGTCACGTGCAGAGAATTCGGAACGTCGACATGTTGTCCAAACGTTTGAACGTTGCTCTCAACAGCCATGCTCACTCTATTTATATTTCACGTCTGTGGTCAACACACGACCTCGAATAAATACCATGCTTATATAGTTTGTCTTAGACAAGGATTATATAGTTATTAGATACCTCAAACACAGAAAAATAAAAACAGCTCCCTGTCAAGGACATAAGATTGAACCCCCAAAAAATCACTTCACTTCCCGATAGCAGAATTACCCAATGGAAAGTCTGTTCCACTTAAGGACTGACGGGGAAAGTGACGCAAGTAAAATAAAAGCCCCAAATCCGTCGATAAGAGAATGTTTCTACGAAAGGGGAGCAAACACTAACAATCGGAAATGAAATTTGAGACACCCTGGAATAAGTTTCCAATCCCTGCTCCCTGTTGAGGAAAAAGAAGAAAGGAATTCTTTTGAGAAGAGAAACCTGACATTCTATCCTTCCCTGTGTGTTCTTTATCCTTTTAGAAGCATTCCTCCGCACAAATGCTTTGCTTCGAATGCAATTTCTGCGAACTTTTTTAAACCCAATGCACGGAAAGGAGAGTGTCACCATTTTGAAAACTTTGTTTCTTTATTCGTCTTCGACGCGTTTTCATTCCGAGAGGGGTCGGCTACCGATGTTCTTTAGATTTGGGTGAGGATCGAGTGTAAGTGCGGTTCATGTTCTCGAATGTGGCTGATGCCGTTTTCGTTTTATGTGTGGGTGTGGTTGATTGTACCGGTATTTGTATGCCATTGCGGGGTAGTTTAAATGTCATTAACCCTCCTGGCGGTTGTCTCGACGAGGTGTCTAGTCATTAGAAAACTGACCAGATCTTGTTGGACGAGATATCTCGTCATTAGAAGAAAACACGATCACGATCGTTAGAAAAAAACTGACCAGATCTTGATGTAAGAACAGAAAATTTTGAAACATGTTGCATATTTATCTTTACTAACCTTCCAAGTGGTTTCGACAAGATATCTCGTCAATCAAAATCTGAAAAATTTTGCTACTGACGAGATATCTCGTCAGTAGCAAATTTCTCAGATCGTGATTGACGAGACTAATGAAAAAATTGGTCACTAATGAAAAAAATTGACAAAACCTACTGAAGAGATATTTGGTCATCAAGGTATCGTCAATTTTTTGATGATGACGATATATCTCGTCATAAGGAAAATTGGACAGGTAGGTATTTAATTAACGTCGCACTGAAGCAACACAACGGACTATTGGTGACAGTCCGGGATCAAACCCGAAATGGATCAAATCCGAGGTAATGTAATTTTGAACCATGGTCAGATGACGAGATCACACCTGAGCTGGCACCCCACTCTCCGAACTTCCGCACCACGCCGACCAGAGGACGCAAAATTGGGCAGTTCTTGATGGATGAGATAGCTCGTCGATTTAATAAAATTAAATATGCAACGTGCTTTTAAATTTCCTGTTCAAATTTTAAGGTAGGGATACGCATTACACATCTTGGAACACACACGAACCAACCATCAGCAGGACCCCCTTCCGACAAATATTCCCTCATTTGCTTCTGACGATGTTCCAAATGATACTCGAGTCCTTACAAGCTCCATTTAGCTTCAAAAAGAGACAAGTTGAGAAGTAGACGTCTTGAGTGAGAGTTCTGGAAACTATGCGAAACATTAAATCTTTATGAGGAATTGGGAAGAAATATTTGAAGAGAAAATGTGAAACCTCATTTTTAACATATTTTCTTTTTGATTTTTTAAACATCGATAAAAATTTAAATTAACCACGTAATAATAAAAGTGTCAAAGCCGCTATAAGCAAAAGTATCTGGATTAGAGTCATTTTTCTTAGAGCACAAAAGAAAGAACAATCTGGACAGCTGTTGAGTTCAAAAGACAAAACAACCACGCATCCCTCAATTCGAATATTCCCCATAAACATTTCAATACGCACCACTATTAATTTCAAGAACGAATGACGCATCTTAAAACACACCACAAGCTATCTGCAGGAACCATCCCTCTCTTACATATCTTCCGCCATTGCTTCTGATGATGTTCCAGATGATAGATTTTACAAGCTCCATTTCCCGCCAAGAAGAGACGAGTTGAGAAGTAGACCACTTCGATGGAAGGAGAGAGATTTCTCGAAGCTATGCGAGAGTAATTAAATCTGTATGGAAAATCAATGAAGAAATATTTGAAGAAAAGAAAATTTAACGAAAATTAAATATCATTAATTTGCATTTTTCTTTATTGAATATTGATAAAAGTTTGAAAGATCTATGTTGTAGTGATAAAAGTGTCAAATTCGCTCATAAATAATCTATTTAGATTGCATTTATTTTCGTACAGCATATAGAAAAGAACAATCGGAAGGTGTTGAGTTCAATCCCCAAAATAAACACATCCAACTCGAATATTCCATAAACATTTTAATATACTCCACGATTAATTCCAAGAACGAATTATGCATCTTAGAATACATATACACACGAACCAACCATGTGCAGGAGATCACCTCATTAATTATCTTCCAACCACGCTTCTGATGATGTTCCAGATGATAGTCCTTACAAACTCCATTTACCGCCAAAAAGAGACGAGTTGAGAAGTAGACCACTTCGATGGAAGGAGAGATATGTCTCGAAGCTATACGAGAGTAATTAAATCTGTATGGAAAATCAATGAAGACATATTTAAAGAAAATAATATTTATAGCGAAAATTAAATATCATTCATTTAACTTTTGCTTTATTAAATATGGATAAAAATTTAAACGAACTACCTTGTAGTGATAACAGTATCAAATATGCTAAGAAATAATCTATTTAGAATACAGTAATTTTCGAACATAAAGAAAAGAACAATCGGAAGAAGGTGTGGAGTTCAATCCCCAAAATAGCCACACATCCAACTCGAATATTCCATAAACATTTCAATACCACCACTATTAATTTCAAGAACGAATTACACATCTTAGAACACACACGAGCCATCTGCAGGAACCATCCCCCCTTACATATCTTCCGCCCTTGCTTCTGATGATGTTCCAGATGATACTCGAGGGTCCTTACAAGCTCCATTTCCCGCCAAAAAGAGACGAGTTGAGAAGTAGACCGCTTGGGTGGGAGGGGGAGAGTTCTCGAAGCTATGCGAGAGTAATTAAATCTTTATGGGGAGTTAATGAAGGAGGCCATTTTAATTGGCTCTCCGCTCCTATTAAGGCCGTTGGAATGTTCCAGGGACGCCATTTTGATGCCGGACGAAAGCTGTTGGGTTTGCACTCGGGCAAAAATGCGTTGGAGAGGACAATTAGTTTCGGATTTCTGGAACTTCGTCGGGCTTACTTTGTGGAACAGGGTCCTGGATGGTGAATAAATTGCTTTTGCGGCCGGAACAGGTCCAAGAAATGTGACAGTGGCTTTATTTCGGTTTGGAAGATGGTTTAAGAAAAGCAATTCCAGATAAAGCTGCGATATAAAATTTCTGAATACCTTCGATTAACAGATGCAAGTTGTTCTTAGTGAATTCATAATTAAAAAAGAAACGTGAAATGTGGATATAAGGTAGACATATTCCTTATGAAAAATTTCTATAGAATTCTATAAAAATTTCCATAGAATGTGGTTTATAGAATCCTATAGAATTATGGTCCGTTTTTCGATAAGCTCTATAAAGTAACATCTATAGAAAGTCTATAGAAATATCTAGAAAATGTCTAGAAACTTCTATAGAATTCTGTAGAAACTTCTATAGAATTCTGTAGAAACTTCTACAGAATTCTGTAGAAAATGTCTGGAAACTACTATAGAAAATTCCGTTTCCCTATAGAAATCTCTATAGAATTCTATTGAATTTTTTTCTATAGAAACGAAATTTCGTTTCCCTATAGAAATCTTTATGAAATTCTATGGAACTCTAAAAATTTTCGTAAGGGATAATACCTGTTTGCAAACGACTGACAGTGTGTCATTTTAATAATCTAGGTGGACAAAATTATTGCATCAAAATACACTGGTTTTGGGTGGTTTTAAAAGCTGTGAGTGATAAAATACTAGCTTGGTATGCATTTAATGATTTTTAGTTATTATTTGAATGCAAAAATGTGCTTAATTTCAAGAAATATGTCAACTTTGCTCATATATAAGATATACTTAGATAAATTATGAATTGTATTTTTGCAGTTTTATATTAATGTACACGTGAATAATGGTCAGATATACCCAAAACTGTTTCATTTAAAAATAAATTAGATGTATGTAATAGAAAAAGTAAAATGTAAATCTTTATTTGAAAAATATTTACAAAATTATATACTCGAAATACCAATGCCTAAATAGTCTACTGATGTTTTAAATCAAGTGAATGTTCTTTAAACAAAATCAATCTTTTTGGAAACATTTGACTGCGTTTAGTTTTAGGACTAGCTCTTAAACTTGCAATCAATGGATCTGAGATGATGAGTAATCGATTCATTAAATTTGTATTCGTATGAGTTCTTGACATTTTTCTAGTAAATACTCTCAAAATATTATGTTTATTTCTTGCATATTTGCTCTTCCTCTAAGAGCTGACCAATTGGAAGAATACAAGGCTCAATAATATCCTTTCCATGGACCAGTACTTTATGTCTAGTTGAGGCCATTGAGAACCAAGAAATACTTTCTGAGGTATATTGTACTTGCTTCGTGCTCAGCAACTTTTATCAAATTTTATCTATAAAAGACAATTTAAGCATTATAATTCGATAGCCAATCAGCTAAGTCTATTTCTAAGCCCACGTGAGATCTTACGACAGTGGGTGGAGTACCCACTAGCTCTCTTTTTCATTGGAAGGTTGATGACAAAATCGGAGTTGCAAACTGTTTGCCTCTAGGGTAGAGATTTATTTCCTCTGATGTTTTGGAAACAAACACATTACACCGTTTCTTAATAAAACTTGATTATATAATTACATTAATTTAACATGCAGACATTTTTAATATACAGAATCAATAACAAATTTAATCTAAACAGGAGTGAATAGATTTTTCTCCCAGGATAACATACATCAGAGAGCCCTGCGGCGAAATAACATCAAGGGTTTAGTTTACACACAAAAAATTCTCCACATATACGTTTAAAATCATTATCCCATTTCCCCCAAAATCAGCTTATTAAGGAATAATCAAAAGCTCTCTAAAATTAGACTCATTAGTGGGGGTAATTTTTCGTAAACTATTTGCATCCACAGCAGCCATTAAAAATTATGTCCATTAAAAAAGTATCTTTACTTTTTCGCGATTATTTTTTACCTCCTTTCAACATCAACTTCCGTGACCGGATGGAAGCTGCAAAAAATAACTAAGCCCGGCACTTTACATTAATTTGGAGTTTCAGTTTTCCAGGTAATCTAGGGTTACGCAATTTTTTTAATGATTTTTGATAACCGGAGTAATTGATAATTACTCTTAAGTGGCAAGGAGCCGCATTATGCAAAAAAATTTACTTTTTAAAATGTTTTTTATTTGGTTTCGTCGTTCCTTAACAGAGTGTGGGCGCCGGTTTCTTAAAGGATGTTAATAAAGATGCCGGTGTGTGTATGTTACGCTGGGAGGCTGTTTGCGGGAATAATTATAAGGTAAAACGCCGAGTTTGAAGAGTTTTTTTTGCGGCGAAACTCGCCGTTTCTCTAATCTTGCACATGACGGGATGAAAGACGAGAGTTTTTCCTACTTGTGTGGCGCTGTTTGATGTCGATTATTTAAATCATTAAATCCATAACTTCTGTGGTGTTGTTTTTTCCTACATTTTTAAAAGATAGTCCTTAAAAAGGAAGCGCTACATGACGCAAAAGTTTGTTTTGAGCTTCCATCCGTTTTAGACTGAAGGATTTGGTTTGTTTGGTTTTATAGCTCAAAGGCCATGTTTGGCCACAGAAGGATTTTCAAAGGCGATATTAAGGTCAAGTCATCAAAAAGAGGGAACGTTTGGCGGTTAGTTTACGATGTGTAAGAAGTTCTTATATTGGTTTTTATTTCATCAATTTACCCTTGGGTCACAAGCATACCTCACTTTGCAACTTTGCAACCCTGCACGAATTCTAACAAGTTTTGAACTTCTTGCCCTACAGAATCTTTCCAAAGGATTCCATCCTAAGGACACGAGCAATATAATCTTTCCAAAGGATTTTATTCTAAGGAAATTAGATCGATAGAATTTTTACAAAGGATTCTATTCTAAGGAAATTAGAAATAGAATCTTTCTTGGTTTCTGTGCTAGGTAGGTAGGTATTCAATTCACGTCGCACTAGAGCTACATAACGGGCTATTGGCGACGGTCCGGGATCAAATCCCGATGGGAAAGATCGAGGGCAACACCACGTAATTTTGAACCATGGATTCTATTCTAAGGACACGAGCAATTGAATCTTTGCAAAGGATTTTATTTTAAGGAAATGAACAAAAGAATTTTCCCACGGGATTGTATTCTAAGGTAACAGCAATAGAATTTATTCCTTCGGATTACATTCTATTGACACAAGCAATATGTTTTCAAAGAATTCTATAGAATATCATAGATGTTATGAGAGGTTATGAGCAATATGTTTTCAAAGAATTCTATAGAATATTGTGACATTATATATAACAGGTTATGAGAGCCGTTTTCTATCAAGCTAAATATAGGTAGAGGTAGTGTTTCTGCAGGGATACGTGTTTTCTGTACTTATTACGAACGTGAAGTGACTTGTTTTTGAAGTGGCTTGTTTTTCGAATAAGATTTCATCATGTTGCAAGTAAAAATAATGTTGAGACTGAGAAAGAGGATTTCCAGCTTTGGAGAGCTGATCGTAAGTTCGAGCGGTCGTTAAACACGTACGTCGTTAAGTAAGGAGTACCTGTATAGACTTCAAGATGGGTAGAAGTAACCCTTCTCTCTCAGACCTACTTCATAATTTTAATATAATCTTTTAATCTATCATCTTTATAATCTAGCATTTTAATCTAATTGGTCCAATTAGATTTAACCTATTAGATTAACCACCAAACTGTGATAAACTACATTTTAAGATAAATCCGATATGTATAATGCCATAGCATTTGGACAGCAGATGTAAAATCTTCTTGTTATTCTTTTTGTTCTTCTAAAAGCCTCTTTGTCTCTCAAGTGAAAACGAAGAAAAACCCCTAGTTTGTATGTCGTTCATAGTAGATCAAATTCAAAAGTACCATTTTCTAAGAAATAATGTCTTCTGTACATTTATTTGCACGTAATTTTCATACGGGACCGTTATCATGTTAAATCTAGTACAAATTCCATAATTACCAGGGACAAACTCCAATTTGGACACAAAATTTTGAATTATGAACACAAGATACACAAAATTTCATATTTCTTTATTGTTATTTTTTTTTAATTTTTTCTTAGTAGATCTGGTTTTTTTTTAATCCTAAGATATTTAGTGTAAGAAAAAAAATTACTTTAAGAAAAATATGAATATATTTTTCATGAAATAATGAAAATTAATTGTGCCCCTATTCCTTTTTGATTCACTGTATGTAAAATGAAACACTGAAAAATCTGCTTTTTAAAAAAGGCAGTGTATTACTTATTTTAGTTATATTGACAGAAAAAATGTTAACAAAGCTTGTGTTTAAAATACACAGCTATCGAATGAATAATTTTGAAAAAAAAACAGTACTCATGATAATTAGATTCTAAAGAAAGGTACTTCAAGTATTCCTCATTTTAAAATGGGAATCAATAGTGATGGCGCTAGTCAAAGTTGCCTTAAACCTTTTAGGGTCACTAGATTTCAGAGTAGTGTAGTGTTGCCTTTATCCCGTAACACAGTGACTAAATAACCCTATCTTCCTAAAAGAATCCATGAATTCTTACAACTTTTATAAAGATTCTATCGGTCCTTTCCTTAGATTGGAATCCTTCGGAACATTTCTATTGGTCCATTCTGTAGAACAGAATCCTTTGGAAAGACTCTGTAAGTCCTTTCATTAGAATAGAATCCATTGGAAAGATTCTATGGCTCGTATCCTTAGAATAAAATTCTTTGCAAAGATTTGCTCGTTTCCTTAGAATAGAATCATTTGGAAAGATTCAATTGCTCATTTCCTCATAATAGAATACTGTGGAAATATTTTATTGCCCATTTCTTAAGAATATAATCCTTTGGAAAAATTCTATTGCTCCTTTTCTTAGAATATAATCCTTTGCTATAACTCCATTGCTCCTTTCCTGAGAATAAAATCCTTTGAGAAAATTCTATTGCTCATTTCCTTAGGGTAGAATTATTTGGAAAGATTCTATTGGTTAAGAAGGTCAAAACTTGTTACAAGTCATGCAGAGAAGACTGCAGATTGTAAGGTGGAATTATGCGTATGAATTTCTCAAAGGGTTAATCTGAATAAATTAAACCAATATATGAATTTCCTACTCATCGTAAACAAACTGGCAAACCCTCTTTTTGATGATTTAACCTTATTATCCTAGCCTTTGAAAACTACTGTTTTTTTATTGTGGGTAATTACATCAGGAAATTTTACCTCAACCGTTGAAAGGAATTCGACTATCAACTCTTTCTAAATTTCAAAGTGATTTGAGTTAGGAAGATATCCGGTGTAAATCTTTTCAAATTAAAATTATCAAAACTTACAAAATTCTTTCATGTTTTCGGGCCTTTGAGAACTTTCCATAATTGTGGAATCTTTTTGTTAGCTTATATCGAAAACAGACCGAAATCTAATTGGGAAAATGTACACGATTCTTGCTTATGGATTTTGTAACTTTCTTATTGCTTTTCCATCTTTTACAAATCGTTAATTTTCTCTTTGTAGTTTATTTAGTCCATGCTTTAGAACCTGTTTATGCATATCTTATGTGCATAGGACTGAATACAGATGATTTAGTCAATCTCATTTTGAACGCCAATGTTTAACATTTGGGTTTGGGTTTTAACCTTTCTAGGGGTTTCGGTGAGATATCTCGCAAATCAAGATCTGACAAAATTAATTAATAACGAGATATCTCGTCCATCAAGAACTGATCAATTTTGTTAATGACACGATATCTCGCACATCAAGATCTGTTCAATTTTGCTGATGACGACATACCTCATCAGGACAACCACTACAAGGAAGGTTAAGTAGAGATTTAGTTCATAAAGTAATGACAATTAATTTCGATTTTTCATATTCCTAACCGTATATGGAAAATTTATTTCACTACAAAGTAATAAAACGTGAATAAGTGCCACAGAGAATTCCAGAATTTCGCCTTAATTTATGGAAACCAGTGTATATAGATAGTCTAGTTTTAGTCAATGTGGATACAATTTTTACACAGTACAGAATACTAGACTACAATGTGGTCTACCAGAAATGTTTATTTATCTTGTTTGGTTATTTTGAGTTAGGAATCTGACAATGTAGTTGTAGTTTCATGAAATCAGTTTTTCTACAATGATTTCAATTCTGAAAATTTAAATTTTCAATTGAAACTTTTCAGAGACGTATGACAACCCTACGGGGTCATATTTTCCTTGGGGTCTTCACGACCCTGAGGTACTCTACTGATTATTCTTTTTCCATGGGGTCTGGTTAACATGGGGTCTTGACCTCAGGATGCCCAAGCGATCTCTTTCTATAATTTCTTCTCTTCATCCTTTCACAATTACTTGACATGGTCTGTTTTTAGTTTGGCGCAACTTCGCCAAATATGACCTTTGCGCGATAAAACTTAAAACCAATCAACCAAACTATAATGACAACGAAAAAGGTATTAATCAAGTTTATTTTAAGATTTACATTTACATGGTTTAACCCTTCTTGTGGTTGCCTCGACGAGAAATCTCGTCATTACAAAACAGACCAGATTTTTATGGGCGAGATATCTCGTCATTAGAAGAAAACTGACCTGATCTCTATCTCGTCATCATAAAAAAATAGGTGATATTTTGATGACAAGATATCTCGTCATTAGCAAAATTAGTCAGACCTTGTTAGATGAGATATCTCATCGAAACCATTTGGATGGTTGAAAGAAATTTTTAAACGTTTTGTGTGAAAATGTCTGGGGTATGCTAGAATCGCAATTTCATTTAAGTCAAACCTCTCAAGCCTACGAGAAATATAATGATTGGATTGAATTTGATTTTTTTTCGGCGCAAGGTAAGGAAAAGGGGGCAACTACGCGAAATAGATCATGAAACGGAGCAATAAAAAGCAGCGAAAAGCTCAAGGCTAAAAGTGAGAAATGTTATATACTGTAATTAAGGCAGATGCAAACTAACTATCTAAAAGCTTCGAAATGTGAAAAATTGGATGTTGAAAATGTTTGAGTCTTGTGTTTGGCACAGCATGTCCAATTATGATCCTTCGCCATGAAACCCGACTAACCAACTCAATAAAAGATGACGGTCAATTAAGCTCAGTATGTCCAACACGAACGGTTTGACATCGGTCCTTCACATGGAGTCACTAAGTACTAATGAATGATAGATTTTATTGAATGCAATTTGATGGTGACTTGCAGATTCCACGACTCTTGCCTCAAGGTTGGTTAGATTGGGTTAGGTCTTATGACGTAGAGGTCATATTTGACCATACTGCGTCAACACAAGATAGGCAACATCAAGTAATCTTGCCACAGGGAAATAAAATGAAGTTTAAACAAATGTATTCAACATTGATTCATTTAAGTTTTTGAATACGTGCACTGAATCTTCGTATTGAAATAAAGTATCTATTTTTATTCTAGAATCGATCAGTCTAGTCGATACTCTAAATAGGAAAATCTGAATAAAGTGTATATGAAGTTATTTTTAGCCAAAGAGAATCTTTTTTAATCTCGATAGGATTTCTTCCGTTGACCGTTATACCCTAAGTTTTTATCCAGGCTTCTTCTGCATTGTCGGTTTTTAATCTTTTATTCCAGAACCATGGAACGATTTCAGAAGTTTAATGATCAAAACCAGATTCGAAAATGGACCGAAAAGAATATGCTTCACACTGCGTCGGGAAAGCTTAGAACAAAGAAAAGAACCAAGAAAAAAAAATTGTAGGAAAGAATCTAAAAAAAACCCCAAAAAATCTGTTAATAGAATTCTCAGTTCTATCTCCATGTGAAAAAGATTGAGCCAGGAGAAAAGGAGACAAAAAAAAATCAATCGTTGATAACTCGTTTTGAAAAAACGTAGAACCGATTTCTTTTCTCTTATACGTATAAAGTGGGAAAAACGTTGTTTTGGAAGTTTTTTAATAAAAACTTTATAAAAGAAAAAGATTTTCGGGAGAAGAAAAATTCCGTGTGCTATCGGTTTTACGCTTTACGGGTGAAAAACAAAATACTCACACAAAAACGGGAAAAAAAAACCCGAGTTTTGTTCTTTTTCTGTGAGCACACGAGATTAAATATAATCTGTTACATGAAATGGTAGGATTAATTTTTTACTCGCTGTTTTTTAATTTCCGAAAGAAAGGATTAGATACTTAGAGAAAAGAGAAAAAATATCGATCTTGGATCGATTTTATAAAGGGAATCTTAGATTATATAGACGTTTTTTCAGTGTTTGCTGATTAAGAATTGTGTATTTGTTCGTATTCCTGCTCTTAAGACTGCAACCAATTTTCTTTTATCAAATAATTCGAATAAATTTGGCTAATTCAACAATAAACAGAATCTCGTTTTTTGTTGCCAGATGCTAATTGTCCACCGAAAAAAGGAATTAAGCACTACTTCTTCGTCTATATATTTATTTGTTTTAGTGACTTCATATTCGGTTTTGACTATGGAAAAAATTTAATCGAAGTATTGATCTTAGTAAGAAATCTCAGCTTGCCATCAGCAACGAAATTGGATGGATGGTTGTTGGTTAGTTTTGGGTTTTATGGTGCAAGAGCTATATTTGGTCAAACTGCACTAAACACTAAAGAAATTGGAATATGATTGTAAAAAATGGCGAGTTTTGGCTGATTTTACTTGGGAATGAATATTTTGTATTGTAATTCTTAGTTCTCGGGGGGGGGGGTATTTCAATTAACGTCACACTGGAGCAACACAATGGGCTATTGGTGACGGTCCGGGATCAATCCCAAAGGGAAAGATCCGAGGACAACACCACGTAATTTTGAACCATGGTCAGATGACGAGGCAACACCTGAGCTGGCACCCCACTCTCCAAACTTCCACACCACGCCAACGTGAGGACATTTGAGGCCACGACAGATTTAACGTGCACCAGCCCCCTTTGTACACGACGGTGTTTGGCTGGATTCGAACTCGGAACCCTTCGGTTGCTAGTCCGTTACTCTTCCAACCGGGCCACCGCGGCCCTTCTTAGTTCTCGGACTTTTAACACATTTTCTAACAATTTATATTTCCGTGAAGAGATTCACTCCCTATTGATAGTTGAGTTGGTTCAATTTAACCCTCCTGGTGGTTGTTTCGACGAGGTATCTTGTCATTAGAAAAATCATTAGCGGATCTTGATGGACGAGGTAATTGGTCATAAGAAAACTGATCAGATCTTGATCATGAAAACATAAGAGGCATCTTGATGATGAGATATCCCGTCATCAGGAAAACATCAGAGGCATCTTGATGAGATATCTCGTCATCAGGAAAACATCAGAAGCATCTTGATGATATCTCGTCATCAGGAAAACATCAGAAGCATCTTGATGATGAGATATCTTGTCATCATGAAAACATCAGAAGCATCTTGCTGATGAGATATCTCGTCATTAGTAAAATTGTTCAGGTGTTGATGGATGAGATATCTTGTCAAAATCACTTGGAGGGTTGAATTTCAAATAAATTATTCTTTCCTATCAATGATACTAAAGGTGAAATTAGATATCTTGCAGTTGAAGGTGAATCTGATTTTGGGATACGGACTAGTTCAGAAATCATGGAATTGTTATTGCCTTTTACCTAATAAGCAAACGCTCTTTCAGTTATATTTTTCTGTTAGTGACCTAAATTAGTTATAACTAACAACCATCAATTTTTCCAATGAAATTGCACTACTATGCTATTTTTAAAATTTAATTGTGGCTCTATCATTTTAGGACACACCTTACAGACAAAGTTATACAAACAAGAGACAAATGAGCTGACACTTAATGACGTATTCAGCGAATTATAAGTATTCAAGAGTACGAAGCTTCATAAAACTATTAAGCCACTTTACACAGGCAGACGACAAACAATAGATAGACAGAATGACAGACAGACTAACGCTGAATAACTCATTTTCCTAGTTGCTATTAGTATGCTCAGATCTTTCCCTTCTGGATTTATCCCACATACACGCCAATAGCCTGTTGTGTTGTCTAATAACCTGTTGTGTTGCACTAGTATGATGTTAATTCAACTTCCTACCTACCTATTTCAAAAAAATGCAAAATTTCATTAAAATACACTGCTGGCCACCGTAAATGCAACACCCTGAAGGAATCATGCAAATAATATGAAATTTACAACATGCATTAGCGGAGGTGAGATATGCAAATGATTAGAATTTCAGCGCAGACGCACATCACGCGCGCCTGTGGCGCCACTTCAAAGCGCTATTTAAGGCTTGGAGATTTCGACGATTTCAAGTACGGCAATTGTGTTTTTCTTGTGGTTTTTTCAAAAAAACGATCAATTATGCCTCGTAGAAAACAGCGATCATCTTTTGATCAAGTATCCGAGTTCGACAGAAGAAGGATAGTGGCCTACCGAGATTGTGGATTATCTTTCAGGGAAATCGGTAGTCGTGTTGGACGAAACCAAACAACTGTAATGCGGATATGTGATCGTTGGATGCAGGAGGGTACGACGGACCGACGTGTTCGATCGCATCCACCTCAGTGCACCACTTCACGTGATGACAGGCATATTGTGCGTATGGCAGTGACGGATCGCTCAGCCACATCACGAACCATAGCACAGCACATTCAGTCTGTACCGCATCATCCAGTGTCTGCGCGTACCATTCGACGCCGTTTACAGCAGAGTGGTCTGTCCGCAAGACGTCCATTGCTTCGTCTACCCTTGACGCAGAACCACAGACGTTTCCGCCGCCAATGGTACGATGAAAGAAGGATGTGGACGGCAGAATGGAATGAAATTGTCTTTACTGACGAGTCACGCTTCTGTCTGCAACACCACGATGGTCGGATTCGAGTCTGGAGACACCGTGGAGAGAGGATGCTGAACAGCTGCGTTATGCACCGCCACACTGGTCCTGCACCGTGTAGTATGGTATGGGGCGGTATTGGATATCACTCTCGCACTCCTCTAGTACGCATTGCCGGTACTTTAAATAGCCAGTGCTACATCTCCGAGGTGTTGGAGCCAGTTGTCCTTCCTTACCTTCAGGGCTTGCCCACAGCCATATTTCAACAGGATAATGCGCGACCACACGTGGCACGCATTGTCCAAGGGTTCTTCGTCAATCGCCAGATTGAATTGCTTCCCTGGCCAGCTCGCTCTCCGGATCTTTCGCCGATAGAAAACATGTGGTCCACGGTTGCTCAACGATTGACCCAGAATACATCCCCAGCTGCCACACCAGATCAACTTTAGCAACGTGTGGAAGCTGCTTGGTCTGCTGTACCCCAAGAACACATCCAAAGTCTCTTTGAATCAATGACGAGGCGTGTGGCAGCGGTGATCTCCAACAATGGCGGCTACTCTGGCTACTGATTTTGGCAGGAACCACACTTCACAGAAGTCTATAAATTTAATCATTTGATACTTGGTCAACACGTTATCTACAAAATAAATTTTGTTGTGATATCTCTTGTCTTTCTTGGTGTTGCAATTTGGGTGGCCAGCAGTGTATATTCAGGCGATTGGACGTGGTTCTTGCTCAAAAACAGAGACACGAAACAGACATAGACTCATGCTGAATAACTCTTCTAATTACTGTAAGTATACTGTATGAAATTTCATGAAAATATATACATGAAAAAATATATATATTGGACGTGGCCCTTGCAAAACCACATATAGACTCGAGACAGAAAGACAGACAACGCTCTCTCTTTCTGAATAACTCATTGAACTAATTACTGTAGGTATGCAAAGTATACAAATTTTCATGAAAATATATTAAGCAGATTAGACAAAGCTCTTGTACAGTTACATAGATAGAAACACGAAGATACGTTACCATAAGAATGCAAAATATACAAAATTTCCTGAAAATATATTCAGTTGATTGAGCATGGCTCTTGCAAAACTACATAGAGATACGAACAGACAAACACTGAAAAACTTATGTTAAGTATTCATTTCATGAAAATATATTCAGCAGATTGCACATGGCCTCTTGCACAATATAAAGGCACAGATAGAGGCAATAAATCATAAAAATATATATAAAACTTCAAATGTATTAATTAGATGGGACATGATTCTTGCACACATACTTAAATAGAGACACGAAACCATTGCTTTTGCTTTAAAATGGCACAAAGGTTGAAATATAGCGAATATATTTTATGCAGAAATATTGCCTTTTTGATTTTCTACATAAAGATATCCGTCATCAAATTTTCCATTTGCATATTTTCATGCCATTTTCAAAAGAAACAAAACTTATTAGATTTAAATAAATTTGATTTTAATAAGTCAATACCAGCCAATAAGGTTTTCCGGCCGCCATGTTATATAAAACAAAACCAATCATTTGCCAGACACAGATAATACTTTCGTCTCGAACAAAATATATCCTTTAAAGTAAAATTAGTATAATCGATATCGTCAAACATTAATATGAATATTTAACCCTCTTAGCCTCACGAGATTTTTGAGTAGCGTAGTATTGCTTTCGCCCCACAATACGCTTCATGATTGAATAGACCCTTTTACTGGGTGAAATAATCCATGGATTCTTTCAACATTTAAAAAGATTCTATTGGGCCTTTCCTTCCAATCGAATCCTTTGGAAATGTTCTATTGCTCCTTTCTTTGGAAATCAATCCTTTAGAAATGTTCTATTGCTACTTTCCTTGGAAGTAAATCCTTTCGAAAGATCCCTTTGGTCTTTTCCTAAGAATAGAATCCTTTAATAAGATTTTTTTTTTCTTTGGTCATTTAATTATAACAGAATCTTTTAGAAAGATTCTATTGGTCGTAATATAATCACTTGAAAAGATACTATTGGTTAAAAAGATCAAAACTGGTAAGAGTCATGGAGGGAAGACTGGAGGTAGGTGGAATTAAGTGTGTGAACCTCAGAAGGTTAACCCTCCAGGTGGTTGTCTCCACGTGGTATCCTGTCATTTGCAAAATTGACCAGATCTTGTTTTGGGCGAGGTATCCCGTCTTTAGAAGAAAACACAATCGCGATACTTTTAAAAAAAGATCAGATCTTAACCCTGTCAACATAAAAAAGTGGGCAATATCTTGATGACGAGATATCTCGTCATTAACAAAATTGGTCAGATCTTGATGGACGAGATATCTCGTCGAAACCACTTGGAGGTTTAAAATCTTCACCAGATAAACGGAAATCAATTACTCACTACACATTGATTACATCATTCAAATTCAATTCAAATTTCGAAATGAAACCATTCGTTCCCTCCTTCGAAAATCCACTAATAAAAAAAATAAAAACCACGCTACGGAAAGCCCGGGGCTTTTATTCCGATATAATGTAACAATTTATTTTATAGATTTTCATAGACTTCGGATAAAGATAGAAGACGGGGTATTTTACGCAAGGTCAAATGCGATGTAACTGTGATGGCGTCGGATATTGAAACAATATATAGTTGATCGTTCGATGAGGTTAACATCATTTCATGCATTATTCATGACGACGGAAATTTTTATTCGTGTAACCTGCAATTTATTACTATTACATTTGAGATGGTTGGAAAGCAATAAGTAACATGTGTTAGAAATTGCATTTTTGAAAGTGCTTAACAATAATGCCATGGGCGCTTGGATATTATATTGCAGGTTTAAAGGGGTCGGGTGCAACAGAAATCTCAGCCATTAAATTAATTTTATTTTAACCCTACTGGTGGTTGACTCGAGGTATATTGGCATTAGCAAAACTGACCAGATCTTGATGGACGAATTATCTGGTCATCATCAAAACTGACCAGATCTTGTTGAACGAGGTATCTCGTCATTAGAAGAAAACAGGTCAGCTCTTGATCTCGTCATCATAAAAATGTTGGCATTTTTTATGACGAGATATCTCGTCATTAGCATAATAGGTCAAGTCGTGATGGACGAGATATATCGTCGGAACCACTTGGAAGGTTAAGTAAAATTGTAATTACTTATTGTTACTTTAACTTTTGTAACATACACAAAGTATTTCTACCATCCTATTTATGTATACATTAGTTTATAGTAATAAATAACAGTACAACTGGGTTTAACATGGAAATTAGCTGATCCCTAAACGTATATAACAAGTTGTATCTATACAGGGTGTTTCTAACATCCTATTTATGTATACATTAGTTTATAGTAATAAATAACAGTACAACTGGGTTTAACATGGAAATTAGCTGATCCCTAAACGTATATAACAAGTTGTATCTATACAGGGTGTTTCTAACATCCTATTTATGTATACATTAGTTTATAGTAATAAATAACAGTACAACTGGGTTTAACATGGAAATTAGCTGATCCCTAAACGTATATAACAAGTTGTATCTATACAGGGTGTTTCTAACATCCTATTTATGTATACATTAGTTTATAGTAATAAATAACAGTACAACTGGGTTTAACATGGAAATTAGCTGATCCCTAAACGTATATAACAAGTTGTATCTATACAGGGTGTTTCTAACATCCTATTTATGTATACATTAGTTTATAGTAATAAATAACAGTACAACTGGGTTTAACATGGAAATTAGCTGATCCCTAAACGTATATAACAAGTTGTATCTATACAGGGTGTTTCTAACATCCTATTTATGTATACATTAGTTTATAGTAATAAATAACAGTACAACTGGGTTTAACATGGAAATTAGCTGATCCCTAAACGTATATAACAAGTTGTATCTATACAGGGTGTTTCGAAAATATTTGGTCAAATTGCAGAGAGTGGTAGAGAGGACCAAATTAAACATGTTTGTCAAATAATGTGTCCGGAAATGCTGCATTTAGGCGGTAGAGGGCGCTGTTTCGGCCAGTCCATAACATCGTTTCTGTGGCGTGAGGCATCATTCCCTGCTCGGATTTTCAACGGCATCCATCGCTACATGAATTCGGAGCTGGCAGATATACATCTGACGTGCAGGACTGCTAACGGAAATAGACTAGCTGCTCGAAGGTTGTACGATTCCCGAAACTATATCCAGACACATTTTTTTGACAAAAAAGTTTTAGCTTTGTCTTTCCTACCACATTTGACGAGTGGGTGCCAGCTCAGGTGTGACCTCGTCATCTGACCGTGGTTCAAAATTACGTGGTGTTGTCCTCGGATATTTGCCTTCGTGGGTTCATCCCGGAAACATCGTCAATAGCCCGTTCCAGTTCGATGTTAATTAAATGCCTATCTATCCCATTTTACAATTTGAGGAGACATTTTCGAAGCATTCTGTGTAAATAAAAGTAGTACATGGAATATTTCGTCCCTTTTCAAGTTGTTGATATGTTTTGGGTGATTTGAATGCATAATCCGTGGTTTTCTGTGTTTCGTGTCTGTATGTGCGTGCCCGCACTACGCCCTAATGGATCGATAGTTTTTATGAAAATTTTATGTACTTTCAGTAATTTATAATATTACAGTTAATTTAGTACTTACAGTATCTTAGTACTTACAGTTAATTTTATGACTGAACTTCGCACCTTCAGTCTGTCTGCTTGTCTTCCCGATTATATCTGAGTGTTTGCATGTTTGTAAACTTATCATGTAACAGCAAATCAAGATATTCTCATAAACTGTTATATATTTTATACAATACATTTTAACATAGTGAATAAGTTATCATTTCTCTGTTTGCGTTTTGATGAAAGTTTCATGCTAAATCGGCTGAATACCAATACTCCTTAGAATACTTGAATCAATCTGGCAGGATTGGAGAAGCAGAAATTTAACCCTATTAACTCTGATGTGGTCATACGCATATATCCGTTCTCCTACTTGCAGTCTTCCCTGCATGACTCCTAACCAGTTTTGACCTTCTTGACCCATAGAATTTCAGATTTAGAAGTGTACAGTGATTCTTCTACAAAAAGTTCTAAATATCTACTAAGCGGTAGGCACGTTTCGTTTTGTAAATGATTATAACAATTTCAATTTTCATAACTATTCAGGTATTTGAACTAACATCGCACTGGAGCAACACAAATGGCCTTAGGGGACGATCCGAGATCAACCCCAAAGGGATAGATTCGAGGACAACACCTCGTAATTTCGAATTACGGCCAACACCTGAGCTGGCATACCACTTTTCAAACTTCCGCACCAACGTGATGACATTTTGGACCACGACAAATTGAACGCAAAACAGCCCACATGTAAGCAATGGTCTTTGGTTGCATCAAGGTTTGAACTTGTAACCCTCCGGTTGCTTACGCGCTACTCTTACCTAGCTACCATGGCGAAGAAACTCCAAGTATTAAACCTCCAAGTGACTTTTACGAGAATTTCTTCCATCAAGATCTGACCTATTTTACTAATGACCTCGTCCACATATTGTCGATTTTTTGATAATGACGAGATCCAGATTTGGTCAGTTTTCTTAACTGATCGTGTGTTTTCTAATGACGAGATATCTCGTCTAATAAGATTTGATCAGCTTGCAAATGACGAGATACCTCGTCGAGACAACCACCAGGAGGTATTTACCACCAGGAGGAAAGTACCTTATTTAGTTGGTTGGTTTTTGGGTTTTATGGAACAAGGGCCATATTTGTACAACCACCAGGAGGTACGTACCACCAGGAGGAAAGTACCTTATTTAGTTGGTTCGTTTTTGGGTTTTATGGAGCAAGGGCCATATTTGCACAACCACCAAGAGGAAAGTACCTTATTTAGTTGGTTAGTTTTTGGGTTTTATGGAGCAAGGGCCATATTTGCACATGCTGCGTCAGACACAATACAACATCAAGTAATTGACACAAGACATACAATATCAAGTAACTGACACGCACACAGTGAAAGCTTTACTGACACAGAAGTGAAAAACACGCCCAGGGCGGAATGCACCTGGCAGCAATCGAACCTGCGCCGCGTACAACTCGAAAGTTGGTAGCGCAGTGAGCATACCCACTGAGCCACGACGTCCCCAGTACCTTATTTAGTCGTACAGCATTTCATCGCAGCCTACTTTATAAATTGTTTTTGAAAAAAGAAATTTAGCTGATCTCAAAACCTGCAGGAATAGTATTAACCACTGAAAACAGCATCCAATTTCTCGAAAAAGCACAAAATCCCAACTCAACTAGCACAGAGCTCCCAACTTCAATCGACAACACCCGCTCAAAGCAAAACCACCCCAACGGAACTGTTCCAAAGCCCTCGTTACTTCCCCCAGGCACTTGACTATTTCCATCCTTTCCAAGCGAGGACATTCCCACAAAAAGCGAATAAAGGAGGACAAAAAAAGCCCTCCTTCCCTTTCTGATTACGCAGCATAATTGCCTCCGTGCTCCACAGAGGAAAGTTCCCGATTCCTAATAACGTATAATTAATGATCGAGCAGTTCGCATAATTCATTTTAAAGAAACTTAACTTAATGGCGGAAGTAAAAGTTAATGAGGGAAAACAGCGCTCTCCGCAAGAAGTTTTAATTAGGGGATTCAATTAACCACAAAGTTTTCCAAAACGGCCAAACAGGAGGTAAGAGAGGCCAAAGGCTGCTCGCTCTTTCAAAGCTTTTGAGAGAGGGGACTTTGTAAATGGAACGCAGGCTTTGTGCTATCCATTACTCAAACCTAAGTGGAGGAGTTGTATGGCGGGATATGTTCCAACTCGATTTTTGGGGGAGAAATTCCCAACATCATTGGGAAAGGAGGTTTAAGTCTAGCAAACAAGATGTTTATATAGTGTACAAATTTCTCATGTTTCCATCATTTCTAGACGTTGGGAATGGCAGTTGGTAGAGTCGCGGATTAGCAACTAGAAGATTTCGAGTTAGAGACTATTCAAGTGCAATATTTCTCAATCATTTCGATTTGAAACTCGATGGGTCGTGGCTTAATGCCGATGTTTCGATGCAACTGAAACGACTCGATCGTGTATACTTGATTCACTAATCGAGGACACTACTGCTCTCAGCGTCGTGAGTTTGCTCGATGCGATCATTTTCTGTTTATATTTCTTCTGGACATGGCACATTTCATTCATCTTTCAAGAATTTCTCGATATTTACCAGTTCGAGGAAAACCTTTCGATACACCCAGACCCACAAGCATTTAGCTCGACGGCCACTTCATTCCATCCTTGCCGCTGTTCGGCTAAAGTGGCATAAGTACCACCGAGTTTTCCCGCTCACGAGATCCGGGCGGACTTCTAAGGCGGCCAACCAAAACTTCTCTGTCTTTGCTCATTCTATGATTGTTAAAGGAAGATGGATTGAAATTAGGAGATTGTGAAAAGATAGTTAATGCTTAAAATTGGGAGAGTGAAATTAAGGAGTTGGTTTCACCAACTTACACAATGTCGTTCGTAGAACTTTCAGTGACGAACTGAACCGCCCAAAAATAGGTAAACAAACATGACGCAACTTTACGTTCTCTTATTGGACAATTAACGATCATGTGACGTTACAACCATTTGAGCAATCACATCTTACTCCTGTGGTAACCTAACAGCCTCGATCTTATTTAGACGGGGAAATGAATTCTAAAATAAATCTCAATCGTAGTCCT
The DNA here is from genome assembly GCA_933210815.1 of Meta bourneti. Lineage (NCBI taxonomy): Eukaryota > Metazoa > Arthropoda > Arachnida > Araneae > Tetragnathidae > Meta > Meta bourneti. The sequence continues at coordinate 95,930,402 of OW119926.1, forward strand.
TTCAGTCGATCGAATAGATCGATCACGTTACAGTCGAATCTGGCCCTAAATCTATGTACTCACGTTGACATGATGTGGAATTTTGGAAGTTGATTAACAGATTAGCAAATGGAGGACTGCGAGTTCCAGACTATCTAACCAATGATCGTCGTGCACTTGGTGGCACATTAAATCTGTGATCTCAAATGTCCTCACTCCGGCTTATATGGAAGTTTGGAGAGTGGGTGCCAGCTCAGGTGTTGATCTTACTGAAAGTTGAATCAACATTGGGAGACAAGTGCTGCATCCCATACTGTATGTCTAATTATGATTCAACGCCTAATTACTTGGGGGTAGGTGCTGTAGCCCAGTTGGTATGTCGTAGATTATCAATTGAAAGGTTGCAAGTTCTTGACAAAGACCATGGTGGCCTCAAATGTCCAAATGTTGGCGTGATGTGGAGCTTTTGAGAATGGAATGCCAACTCAGGTGTTGACCTCTTTGAAACTTGATTCAACATGGCAACATCTAAATGCTACATCCCATACTACAAGTCTAATTATGATTCATCTTCTTACTCGAGGGGGAAGCTGTAGTCCATTTAAAATAGTCTCAAATGGGAAATAGTCTCAATGCGAGTTCAAAACTCTACCCAACCAAAGACTATCGTATACGTGGTGGCACGTTTAACCCTCTGTATACGTAGGGGCAAAATATCGTTTCCTTCTTTGGTTACGGCAGCCGACCCAACGGTTTTACAGGCAACTTACTGAAACCGGCCGGAACGGCCTTTACAATGCTTTCCCCCAGGAGGAGAGGGAATATGTGTCGTCCCATTATCACCTAATGTGCCCGTTTTCATTGTCGGGTCGTGGATATGCCTAGAAGGGACAGATTCTTCCTGGGTAAACTGAAAGGGTGGTGGTGACTTTTTAAGTGTATCTCTTTTCATTTACTCAACCTCTCACAGACTAGATACTCCAGGATAAACAATTTGCGAGGCTCCCCGTCGATAACCCTGACATCTTTGTCAACGGGGGAGATAAGGCTATTCACGCGCGGGTTTCTTTGTAGCACATAAAAGAGGGGATGGAAATCGTAATGGGCTTCAGCGATTCTTCAGGAGTTTGAGGTCTGAAAGAATTCGAGCCTTTCGTAATGAGGGGACTCGAAACTTTCGGCTGGTTGGGCCGGTATCCAGAGGATTAATCTGTCGTGACCTCAAATGTCCTTGTGCTGGCGTCATGCGGAAGTTTGAAGATCGGGGTGCCAGGTCAGGTGTTGACATCGTCATCTGACTTTGGTTCAAAATGAAGAGGTTTCGTCTTCGGTAATGGTAATGGTAATTAACGTCGCACTGGAGCAACACAACAGGACGACGGTCTGGGATCAATCCTGAAGGGAAAGACCACGTAATTTTGAACCACGGTCAGATGACGAGGCCACACCTGAGCTGGCATTCCACTCTCCACGCCAACGTGAGGACATTTGAGGCCACGGCGGATTCAACGCGTATCAGCCCCTTTTGTACAAGAAGGTCTATGACTGGATTCGAACTCGCAACCCTCCGGTTTCTAACCCGTTGCTCTTCCGACCGGCCCTAAAAAGAAAACAGATAATATAACTTGAACATTAAAAGGACTCCAAACCTAGTCAGATATCTCAACTGTATCCGTAGCCGTAAGAGCTCGATTCTTGTTATTTACATAAATCGAGCGCATACAGTGAAATCTATAAATCTCAAGTTTCATTCCCATTCGTTGAAAATGAATGGCGATAGGGGCTCGGATATAGGGGAAGTTACTTTATGGCCACCTGATATATTCCCAGTCACTATGTCCATGCTTTCATTCCGAAAAATTGAGATGGTTTCTTTTTCAAATGATATATGCGGCACGTGTTTAGGTTTTAGTAAGACATAAAGGACAGTGCAACTTCGTCTACCGAAAATTTCTCCACGGATCGGAACTGTTGTATCAATTTCGGAGAACCTAACTGGTAACCGCTTTCCTCTACGTCATAATTAATAAAATGAATTATAATTTGTAAAAGATAGGTAGGCAGTTAATTAACGTCGCACTGGAGCAACACAACGGAATATTGGTGACGGTCCGGGATCAATCCCGAGGACAACACCACGTAATTTTGAACCACGGTCAGATGACGAGGCAACACCTGAGCTGGCACCCCACCTTCCAAAGGGTCCACACCACGCCATTGCTATAAAGAAGAGAAGTTAAAGAAAGTGTTGTTAAAGTACCATAATAAAAGGAAGATAAAGAATAGAGTTTAGAGTAATTGGTACAATTAGGAGTACGTAAAAGTTCTTTAAGGTCTAGGTAGATTACACTACAATACATACTACTTTTATTGTAAGATAATTTTTGTAGTGATGGGAATTCCACCATGGAATATAGAGGTGTTATCTTACTTTTTAAAACATTGCGGTTTTCAGATAAATTAATTTTAAATTGCTGTTCTGGAAAATTAAATTGGAGATTTCACATGATCGTAGAAAACTGTTTGCGTACAGTCAGTCGCAATTGCAAACCGGACATAATAGAACTCAACAGCTTACTATAATATAACCTTCGTGATTACTAGATTGCCGATAGATGGCGTTAAAGTTTGTTTACTTTTCGGATTATCCCTCTTGGTGGTTGTCTCGACGAGGTATCTCGTCATTAGCAAAACTAACCAGATCTTGGTGGACGAGATATCTCGTCATTAGAAGAAAACTGACCAGATCTTATTCTCGTCATCATAATAAAAGCGGCAATATCTAAATGACGAGATATCTCGTCATTAGAAAATTAGCAAGCAAAATTGGTCAGATCTTGATGGACGGGATATCTCGTCGAAATCACTTGGAGGGTTAAACTATGCTCTAATGATGTAGAAGTTATGCAAGCGATTTAGACTAGACGCTAACTAATCACTAAATTTTGTATTTATTCAACTCGATTCTGAAAACCTTTTTCTGTTTTGGAAATTATGACCATACGAAGGTACTGACTCCTATACTGTATTTACGCGTATGAGCCAAGAATTATCTGCACTGCGATTTATTGGCGTTTCTATTAACACTATTGTCTTCGTTCGTATAGCTATGCTAGGATTTTCCATCATATCACTGTTGTCCTAGTTTGAAGTTACTGGATCAGTTCCATTGTCGCTGACGTGACATGAACACTACACGTCATGTCACGTCACGTAATGTATGTGAAGTCATCTACCTTCTAATGAAATAGGCAGAGCACGTGGACGGAGTTGTTGTCGTAAGATCTATGAAAGGTAAATCACGTGGGTTTATGAATCGCCTTAGCCGATTGACTATCGAAGCCCAGACCAGTGGTTTTGATCACGGTGAATAATCACTTTAACCAATCAATAATTTAAGATTCATACTTTTCCCTACAATCACGTGACCATCTTGAAATCGAGCGATCGGAAGAAATAAGATAAAGTTGCAGGCACATGCTCAGTCTATTTGCACTCAGTGCAGCACTCAATTCTTTGTTTATTTTCGTGATCTGAAAAAAATCAAACGAAGACTATCAGCGCTGTAGGGAACAGTGTTTATCCGCAATGGAGTGTCTACGAAGGTTCAAAAATAGTCGCACAAGTGTTATTTATCCGCTATCTAGTGTCTACGAAGGTTCAAAAGTAGTCGCACAAGTGTTATTTATCCGCGATAGAGTGTCTACGAAGGTTCAAAAGTAGTCGTACAAGTGTTATTTATCCGCGATAGAGTGTCTACGAAGGTTCAAAAGTAGTCGTACAAGTGTTATTTATCCGCTATCTTGTGTCTACGAAGGTTCAAAAGTAGTCGTACAAGTGTTATTTATCCGCGATAGAGTGTCTACGAAGGTTCAAAAATAGTCGCACAAGTGTTATTTATCCGCTATCTAGTGTCTACGAAGGTTCAAAAGTAGTCGTACAAGTGTTATTTATCCGCGATAGAGTGTCTACGAAGGTTCAAAAGTAGTCGTACAAGTGTTATTTATCCGCTATCTAGTGTCTACGAAGGTTCAAAAGTAGTCGTACAAGTGTTATTTATCCGCGATAGAGTGTCTACGAAGGTTCAAAAATAGTCGCACAAGTGTTATTTATCCGCTATCTAGTGTCTACGAAGGTTCAAAAGTAGTCGTACAAGTGTTATTTATCCGCGATAGAGTGTCTACGAAGGTTCAAAAATAGTCGCACAAGTGTTATTTATCCGCTATCTTGTGTCTACGAAGGTTCAAAAGTAGTCGTACAAGTGTTATTTATCCGCTATCTTGTGTCTACGAAGGTTCAAAAGTAGTCGTACAAGTGTTATTTATCCGCGATAGAGTGTCTACGAAGGTTCAAAAGTGGTCGCACAAGTGTTATTTATCCGCGATAGAGTGTCTACGAAGGTTCAAAAATAGTCGTACAAGTGTTATTTATCCGCTATCTAGTGTCTACGAAAGTTCAAAAGTAGTCCCACAAGTGTTATTTATCCGCTATTACTATTTATCCTTATTATCCGTTATTACTATTTATCCTTTATTACTATTTTTGTTATCCGTTAGTGTTAGTGTTATTTATCCGTTATTATTATTTTTGAACGAAGGTTCAAAAATAGTCGCGCAAGTGCGACACATGTAGAAGTAGAACATGGAGAAACCAGATGGCCGTCTGCCACCAAATACCCTAGGTGTGTTTCTCTATTCTGTGTCTACAGAATATTCCTTGTGTGTGTATGTCCGTTTATTGGATGGAAGAAACATTTCTTAGCGCAACTCTACTAGACATGGACCTTGCGCATTAAAAAAACTAACCGTTCGTTACCACATTTGACAACAGCGATTTATATTGCACATAGCATGGTTCTGTTACGCAGATCAGCGATTATTGTTGATAAAGTGGCAAATTAGTCATGCACCGTGCACCAAGAACCAAAACAAGCGGTGCATGCGTTTCTCTCTGCCCATCCGAAAACACTTTTTTGTTGGCATAAAAAAGAGCGTGCAATGATGAAACAAATGTGTTGAAAGAAAGGGAACTATGTTGAAAATGAAATTATAAGTTGTCCCTTTTAATTGAAATAAAATTTATTTTTACATCAAGGATAGTTATTCACTGCATATTTTATAAAGGGATATAAAGTAATGCTATCAAGGGAAACATTTAGCCCTCCTCGTGGTTGTCTCGACGCCATTAGTCAAAACTGACAAGATCTGGATGAACGAGATATCTCGTCATCAGAAAACGGACCAGATCTTGATCTCGTCATAAAAAAATTGGCAGTATATTGATGACGAGATATCTCGTCATTAGCAAAATTGATCAGGTCTTGATGGACGAATTATCTCGTAGAAACCACTTAGAGGGTTAATCAAAATCAACCAAGTTAATCGGTGATCAAGATAAGGAATCTTAGCGTACGAATGTATTTAGAACACATCTGTGTTCGGAACTACATATTTCTACATTAGTCTTTAACTACACTAAGTCTAGTTACACCAGGTACTCGTTTAAAATGGATTCCAAACCACAGCGAGCAATCCAAGCCCGGCATGTTTGGTGTGATTTGTACCCGCTTGGCTATCAGGTTGAATTGAAGGGAAGGGCTAAAAGAAATGGCTCATACCTGACTCACTGTTCATCCGAAAGCTCATTTTTTGAGGGCATAAAAAATCTTGCTCAACGATGAAAAAAATGTGTTGGAAGGTCAGGGGACGGTTTAAAAATGAATTATAGACTGTCTATTTTAGAATAAAGTTAATATCTACAAGGTTATGGTGAATTTGTCACTAAAACTCAGAGTTTTTTGTGCAGCTAATTAATTTTTTTATATGTTGCAAGTACCAAGGTGATAGAAGTGTGACGGCTTGTAGAAACTTCTTCGTCAACCCGTCTGGTGCTAAGAGCAAATCAAAGATGGCGCATCGACTTGAGCATTACTCCAAGGAGGAGGTGTCATTCGTTTTTTATGGACCAAGGGGAAGAAACATGTGATATTCATCGAGAATTGTTGGAAGTCTATGGAGAGAGTGTTATGTCGCAGAAACAAGTGTATGTTTGGTGTAACGACACAAATGTGGCTGTCGTCGATGCCATGATTCGTGAAGACAGAAGAGTGAGGTTGCATGATGCATTGAATAGCTCATGGTTCAGTGATCAGTATTACCATTTGTTTGGCCCCTGAAGAAACACCTCCGTGGGCAGCGTTCCCATACACTGGAAGAGGCACAACACTTACCTGGTTAGGGAACCTGGAGCAAGATTTCTTTGAAAAGGGCATGGATGATTTGGTGCCACGTTGGAATAAATGCTTAGACCACTATGGTTCCTTTGTCGAATGATAGTGTGATACGATTTGTCAAACATAATAAATTTTCATATATTTATCTCTCTGCACGCGCGTTTTTCTGTCAATCAAAAATTCACCTTACTTTTTGATACTCCTTTGTACATTGCGAACAGTTATTGATTCCCTCTCATATAAAATAACATAAAGTAGTTAGTAATCGAAATAAGGTATCTTAGCGTAAGAATATATGTAGAATACGTAGAACTCATTTGTAGTAAAAGGGATGGAAGCGAAATTATTAACAATTAAAGATATTTATTTACAATGGGTAGGGGAACTATTTACAGGTTAAACACATTGTTACGTCGGGTGTTCATAATGCATGGCCGTACTCCATCCTCTTCTTGAATCATTCTCTGGAACAGTCTCTGTGGAATCCCTGAGAAGAGCTTCGATAGCCCCCGGGGGTCTAGACATGGTGATGCTTATTACTTCCTTGATCACATGAAGTGGCAGGTGTTCTATGTACTTGTTCTTTATAATATATCCCACATATATTTCGTGCAGAACAATATCTGTTTGGTAACTACACAATTTCATAATGACTTTACGGTCACTTTTTGCTAGACTAAGGTAAAATATTCCAGGCCCTACAGTTGAACACAGAGTGTCATGAGATCTTCGAGCAGCGTAGTGTTGCTTTTAGCCCACAACACACTCAATGACTAAATAACTACATCTATTGGTGGAAGGAATCCATGGATATTTTCCAGCTTTAGAAAGATTCTATTGTTCTTTCCTTGGAAGTGAATCCTTTGGAAAGATCCCGTTGGTCCTTTCCTTAGAATAGAATCATTTGGAAAGGTCTCATTGCTCGTTTCCTTAAAATAAAATCTTTGGAAATTGTAGCAGAACCCCATTGTATTTCTTCTCTCCTACCCGAACGAAACTAGGAACTGTTTATCAGCTGTCTCCAGGTTGCATGCTCGTTCTCTCTTTTGCGCATGCGCTCCATTTGAAAGTGGTAGTATCTGTTTCTGTTAAGCACTGAGAGGGCAATTGTTCTGTTGTCCGCTTGGAGATGTGTACCGTTTTCGTTTCTTGTCAGTAAATAAATGTCGTGTCTCGTCCTGAGATTCGGTTTGACTTTTATATAGCTGGCCTTATAAGTTGCTATATTCTTATTTTCTTGGAATGGAATCCTTTGGAAAAATTCCATCGTTCATTTCCTTATAATAGAATACATTGCAAATATTCTATTGTTCCTTCTCTTAGAATAGAAACTTTTAAAAAGATTTTACTGTTCTTTCCCTTGGAATAGAATTCTTCGGAAAACTTCTATTGCTCAGTTCCTTAAAATAGAATCAGTCGGAAAGACTTTTGATTAAGAAGGTAAAAATTAATTAGAAGTCATGCATGGAAGGAATGTTGAGTGTGAACCCCTCAGAAGGTTAAAAGAATCTGCAGTTTTTCCTGCATGACTTCTAACTAATTTTGTCCAATATAACATCTCCAAAGGATTCCATTGGTTATTAATTTTGTTGAAAGATTCTATTTTTCATTTTCTTTGAATAGAATCCTGTAGAGAGATCTATTGGTTCTTTCCTTCTAATAGGATCCTGGGAAAAGATTCTATTCGTCCTTTTCTTAGAATAGCACCCTGTCGAAAGATTCTATCGGTCCTTTTCTTAGAATAGAATCAATTGGAAATATTCTATCGGTCCTTTTCTTAGAATAGAATCAATTGGAAATATTATATTGGTCCTTTTCTTAGAAAAGAATCAATTGGAAATATTCTATTGGTCAAGAAGGTCAAAACTAGTTAGTAGTCATGCTTGGAAAACTGCAAGTAGAAAGATGGAATTATGCCCTCATAGGAAGAACGGATCCCTTTTCTAAACACCCCGATTGTCAACGGAAACTGGCAAATAGGCAAATCGTCCAATCGCTCCTATTCAATATCCCTCGTCGTAATCCCCTTACGGGGAAGGACCGTCAACCAAAATTTGGGGAATTTTCCCGAGATTCCGCGGCCAGAAATGTTTACAATCCAATTCCTCTCGGAAGTAGCTCGCGCGTCGATGAGCAAATAGTTTCAGAATGTCGGCAAATATTGGAGACATTCTGTCGAATATGGAAAAGCCGGTTCTTTATTCCCCCCACCTCTGTTTGGAGAATTTCGCGTGCTTCGTTTTACCTGAGAGAATCGATAAGTCTGCGGGGTTTAGACGTCGGAAACGACTTTTGCGAAGGAGCGTGATCGGGCAGAATGGGGATAATTCGCTTTTTGGGTTGGTTTTTTGAACTATCGCTTACCTTTCTGCAAGAATAGTTGTACAGGTGGTTATTTAATTAACTACTAGCAGACACGTGGCATGGCATCTGTGCTAAGCTTTCTTAATCCTCCAAGTGATTTCGGCAAAATACCTCGTCCCAGATCTGGTCAATTTTGCAAATGATAAGATTTCTCACTAGGACAAAATTACCCTATTATTCCAAGGAGAATGAAGATCCAATTAGGAAAAACGAATTGCCTGGATCTGGTGACTGTTTGGAACAGGTTTTTCCACCAGAGGGCAGTTTTCGACTAAACCACCAGGGGGTTAATTCCTAATCTATTGATGGCAAAGTGTCTTACTCACATTTCATATCTTCTTTCAGTTCTATAACGAATATAGCATCCAAATTCACACATGGATTTCATACCTCTAAATAAAATAAAACTTCAAAAATATAAAACAGCATTTCGTTTACTTTCACTGGTGTCAATTATTGTTTCCAATAAAATGCATGGCAAAACACACACTTCAGTCACTTTACCACTATTAAATTCTGAATGTCTACTGCAATTTCAACCTATTCCTTATTCATCGGCGATTCGGCATTTTTGACGCTAAACCTACTTCCGGACTCATTTCCTTTTCTGTGCTTATTTCTAATTTCCAGATTTCTCATTGCTTTCTGTCATTAGATTGATGGAGAATTTCATTAGAGTGATGAGTTCTTCTATGTAGTTTCAGCAATATAATGCAGCTCCATAGCTCAAAACAAGCATACTTAAACTGTGGAAAAATTAGCGATTGAATTCTATAACAGTCGAGTTCAGGCGTCATCTGACCGTGGTTCGAAATTACAAGGTGCTGTCTGGGATCTTCCCTTGGATCCAATAGACCATTGTGTTGCTCCAGTGCGATGTGAGTAAACCTACCGTATCGGTCAGTTTTAGATTGTTTATATCCGTGGTTACCATTCGACAATAAACAAATAAAGTCGATTTCTGTGCCACGTAAGCCAGTGAAATATATCATCGGCTTACTGCAAAAACAAGATAACTATTTTTTTCGTTTTTGAGTAAAGTACACTTTCTCACATGTAATAGGGTGCTGTGAACTATTTATGGTGTGCATGTACTTGATGGTTAAGCCCATAGTAGTTATCTTGTCTTCGCAGAACTTACTCATATACTCAACTCGAAAAAGAAAAATGAAGTTATCTTGTTTTTGCAGAGTAAGCCGACGATATGTATATAGATTAATTGCACGAAGATTGGAAGTTCTCTTGAAAATGTAATGCAACTATTAAGTCAATGGTAATCTGATAAAGAATTTGATTGAGAAAGCATTCAAATACATTGCTATATCGCGCAATCGTTGGCAATAACGCTCTTTCTTGTTTGTCCTAGATAAAGTTTTAAATTGGGGGCATGAAAGGAAATCTCAATACGTTTCTTTAGAGGTAGGTAGATAATCACTGGAGAAACACAACTGGTTATTGATGATTATCCGGTATTAATCCCGAACTGAAAGATCCGAGAACAACTCATAATTTTGAAACACGGTCAAGTGACGAGGTCAATACCTGAGCTGGCACCCCACTCTCTAAACTTCCACACCACGCTAACGTGAGGACATTTGAGTCCATGACAGACTTAACTTGCACCAACCCCCATGTATACGACGGTCTTTGTTTGGACCAAGTTGGGTTTTATGGCGCAATGGCCATACTTGGCCATGCTGCGGCAGACGCAAGACAGACAACTTTAAGTAAAGTACATACATAAAATACACAAAAGAAAAGTTTTACGAACACAGAAGAGAGAAATACAACCAGAAAGGAATCGAAGCTTCGCCGCCTACAACTTGCAGGTTGCTAGTGCAGTGGTTACCCATTGACTGCTCCCTTTCTAATTGGGCATTTATAGGTCAGGTGTTTTCTTGAATTGTGTAAAAAGATTTGTATAGCTAGGAAGTGAGTCTGCTTTCAAAAATACTCTTCCTTATTTCGCATTACTTTAAAACGTTTTGCTATCAATTTTACATTTAATTTGTTATTTAAATTAATGTAGTTTACAAAATTGCAAATAAAAAAAAACGAGCATGCGGGGCATTTTTATTTCTAAGAAGGAAGATTTCTCGGCATTCACTACATCGCGCGTTTTTCTTAAGGTTGAAAAGTATGTATACTATTTTTAAGAGGCATTTTTGTGAAAAATTATCTATGGCACTGAAATTACGTACATTAATATATTTTTGTTTCTTGATTTTTGAATTAATTATATATACGTTTTATACCCTGGTACCTTTTCAGTGTATCGTACTCATCTTCTTTTCTGTTATATTTTGTTTTGTGCTTTGTCTGCCTGTTATTTGCCTGTCTGTTATTTTGGAAATCTGTTTTTTCGCCTGTTATTTTTATCACTGGTAAACCATATAAAGGGGTAATCATGGATCATGATTGCCTCCTTGTATGGATTAAAGTAGCGATGGTAATTATCTTGAAGCCAAACACACCTTAAATGCGTTTTGCACTACGGTACAATCTCCAATCATATGATTCACTTACGATTAGTGTCTGGCACATTTTATTAGGATCTCTCCTTCCTCAATGCGAATGAAACGTTTTTAATTACAAAAGGAAATTGTGTATTGCTCACTTGCGGGGGGTGGGGTAAAAGTTATAAAAAATTATTATACAAACAAAGTGTAAACGATTTGATTACATGTTTATTTTGAATTTCAAAATATTAATAATAATAAAATATTAACTTCAGATTCACTTCCATCACTCAAGAGATCAGCACTTTCATCGCTGAAACTTTCTGATAAATTGGCATATTCAAAATCGTCACAATCGCTCATTTTTTTCTAAACAAGTTACAAAAACACTTAGTAAAAATTAATTTATGGTTAACTGTTTACTTTTATGATATTTAACGTAATAAAAATGGATATATTACCTTTTAGACCTGCTTTATAACAAAGAATTCCTAACAAACTTATAGCTAATCATCAAAATACACCACTTGGTTTACACAAGAAAAATGGTGCATAATGGTGCCATCTACGGTAAATGAGTTTAATATCCATCTATAAATAAGTGGTAAATCATTTATGATGAATAAGTTTATGCCATCTTTGGTATAAGTTTAATCTAGCCTATCTATTTTTACTAGAACGGAAGAGCGCCCGTGTGAGACACGGGCATGTGCAAATTTGCCGGTAACTTTCGCCCGTGTCAAACACGGGTAAATGCGTTAAGTGGTTAATTAACTCTCCTGGTGGTTGTTTCGACGAAGTATCTCGTCATTAGCAAGATCTTTATGGACAAGATATCTCGTCAGTAGAAGAAAACTGACGAGATCTTGATATCGTCATCATCCAAAAATTGGTAATATATTTCTTGATGGCGAGAAACCGTCCTATTCGGATTTGTCCTTCCTCGATGCGAACCATGCATTTCTAAACGCAACGCACTATACACCATTTGACAATTTCAAATCATACGAATCAGATATGATTGCTGGATTGCCTCCGGTGGTTTTACACAAACACACTACCCTCTTGGTTGGTGAAGCACTTTTTACGAAATACTCCGCACACGCGACATCGTCAAAGGGGAGTCAAAGTACCAGATAACAAGTGAACAACCTCAAATGCTTAATATCTGAGTCAAGGAGTTGAAGAGGCGGAAAAATCCCGGAACGAAAGTCGGCCTTTGTCCCGATTTAATTGCTCCAGCAAAGGTGACTCTCCAAAGTATTGGAAAATAAACAGGAGCGGAGAGACGCCGAGGGGCTTCTCTATTACATCATGCGCATAACCTACTTATGCCACCTGCCTTACCTGTGAGATCCGAGGGTATTAAATCACACGCGCAATAATTCTTCGGGCACTCAATTAACGGAATTCACTTGGAAGTAAGTGGGCTCGCAGTATGGGGTCGGCAGTGCGGCGAGAGAACATTGTTGGGGAACAATTGAGGTTGGGTTTTTGGTGGAAGGCTTTGACTGCCGTTGAAGAGAGAGAATGGATAGTTGGATTGTGTATCTGAATGGTGTGTTTATTTTTTAGTCTCGTTGTTTAAACCCAGATTTATCGTTCTCGTTTCATTCTGTAAATTTTATTTGACTTGAATAATTCTCGAAAAGTGGAGTACTGAGGGGTATTAAAGGCATTTTTAATTAACGTCGCACTGGAGCAACACAAGAGGCTATTTGCGATCAAACCCGAGGATAACGTCACGTAATTTTGAACCACGGTCAAATGAAGAGTTTACACATGAGGTGGCCTCCCACTCTCTAAACTTCCACACCACGCCAACGTGAGGCCACGGCAGATTTAACGTGCATCAGTCCCCTTTGTACACGACGGTCTTTTGGTTGGATTCGAACTCGCAACCACCCCGGTTGCTAATCCGCTACTCTTCCAACCGGGCTACAGCGGCCCTGTTTTTATATGGATTTTTGCCTTTTTATCCTTAAATTTGAATATCAGAACATTTGTGTTTTATGGTTTGAAAATAAAATGTTCCTGAAATTACCATTTAAATTTAATAACTTAAAATATTTTATCTGCTGTTTTCTACGACAAATGATACTTTAAAAGTACTGTTATGGCTCCGCGTAGACTGGGCTTAATTAAAAAAAAAGGATTTGTAGCAACTCGTTTCAAATAGGAAATATTTGAGCTGGAATTTTTATTTGGGTTCTTTTGATGCACGTTTTGTTTTTCCGAAATAGCTCAGGATTCGTTTTTATCATCTTGCAATTATCATTATTAGTCAATTTGTTTTTGAAGTTTCAGCTTTATTGATTACTAGTTTGGATAATATTTACATCTTTAACTCTACATGCAAAACTAGTCTAAACCTATTTGTTTGGAACAAATTGTCTACCATTATCAGGATCAAAGTAAACAACTCAGGAACCGGAGGGTGGCGAGTTCGAAACTCGGTTCAGCCAAAGACCGATCGTCGTGCACGTGGGGGCTGGTGCACTTAAATTCATCGTGGCCTTAAATGTCCTCACTTTGGTGTTGAAGTTTGAAGAATAGGGCGCAAGATCACGTGTTGTTCTCGTGTTTTAAAATTACGAGGCGATGTCCTTGGATCGTTCCCTTAGGGATGGATCCCAGACCGTCGCCAATAGCCCGTTGTGTTTCTCCAATGCGACGTTAACTACCTACCTCCTATACCAATTTTATTATCTTGTATTTACATTTTATTAGTAATTTTTGAGACTTTCTACCATACACAATTTCTTTACAATAAATAATTTGACATCGGTATCTGATTTGAACCTTTTTTCGAAGTATATTTCTATTTGACACGTTTAACCCTTCAAGTGGTTTGGACGAGATATCTCGTCCATGAAGATCTGAAAAATACTTCTAACGACGAGATACCTGATCAGCAAGATATTGCCCATTGACGATGACGAGATCAAGATCTGGCCTATTTCCTTCCAGTGACTAGATACATCGTCCATCAAGATCCTGCCAGGTTCGCTAACGATGAGATACCTCATCGCGACAACCACCAGGAGGGTTGAAAAGAGAATCACCGCGACGTGTCCGCACTGAATCACCATCCAGATTCACGCTCGAAGATCACTGTTGAGATTGTGAAGTTAATTTGTCAACTGCGCTGAAACAAAGTTGTATACGTGTAGACTATTAATTATTTTATCAGAAACTACGGAGATTAAAAATGTGTACAAAAGAATTAATGGTGCTTACAAGGACTTGCGTGCAGATTCTTGGCACGACAAGGTCTAATTAATTATACTTATCCACTCATAAATTATACATTTTGAAACTTTTGTAGCACTTTTCGTAGAATCTTACGAGGCTGAGTGAACAGAGCCCATTGCGTTGAACTCAACTATTTATTAAATGCACATTTTCGAGCATATGACGGTATCGGGAGGTTGGTTTATTGGGATTTATGGGCCATAATCGTCCATGCTGGCGAAACGAAAGACATACCCTGAGTGCCGTCGAATGTCTTTTAGACCTCAGACTTGAGTCTCGCCCTTGCTCTGAGAGACCTACTTTGTTTATTTCTGGGGCCTCCCCCGCAACTCTGTTGTGGCAATTGTCCGGCACGGAGTAAGTAAGTAAGCAAGAAACGCAAGACAGACAACGCCAAGGGATGGACATGCGCAGAATGAAAATTTTACTGACACAAAAGGCAGAAATGCACCCAGGGAGGGATCGAACCTAATAGGAACAGAACCTGCGCCCCCTTCATCTCGCAAGTTGCTAGCGCAGTGAACATACTTATTGAGTCACGACTGTGATGGTATCGGTAATGGTAATTAATTAACGTCATACTAGAGCAGCAGAACGGGTTATTGGAGACGGTCCGGGATCAACCCCGAAGGGAAAGATCGAGGATAACACCACGTAATTTTGAACCACGGTCAGATGACGTGCCAACACCTGAGCTGGCACCCCACCAAACTTCCACACCACGCCAACGTGAAGATACTTGAATCCACGACAGACCTAACATGCACCAGCCTCCTTTGTAGACGACGGTCTTTCGGTTGGATTGGAACTCGAAACCCTCCGGTTTGTAGTCCGTTACTCTTCCAACCAAGCCACCGCGGCCCGTGATATATCGGAAAATAACTGAGCGTAACATTTACATATCAAATCGTACTTGATAAAAAAGCACTACAGTTAGTATGTTTGATTCAGAATACTCGGTGTGGCAAATGTTCATGCTCCCTCATATAATACTCGTAAAAATTGCTTTTCAAAAACTTGATCGGCGAAAATTATTTCAAAAATCGACCAATTTCTGATTTTTCTGAAAGATCAATAGGCAGAACATCACGCCTCGATGTATCGCGCATTCAGCTATATCGCTTTTTCTTTTGTCCCCAGCGAATTTTAGTTTTGCGAACTGGAAAGGAGGGTCGCGGTAGCCCGGTTGGTAGAGTAACGCATTAGCGACGGGAGGGTTGCGAGTTCAAATACAACTAAGGACCGTCGCGTGCAAAGGGGTCTGGTGCACGTTCGTGGCCTCAAATGTCTCCACGTTGGCGTAGTGTGGAAGTTTGGAGAGTGGGGTGCCAGCTCAGTTGTGACCTCGTCATCTGACCTGGTTCAAAATTACGTGGTGTCGGTCCCGGATCTTTTCCTTCGGGTTTGTTCCCGGACCGTCGTTAATAGCCCGCTGTGTTGCTCCAGTGTGACGTTAATTAAAATACCTACCAACCGAACTGGAAAGGAAATCTCAATCTGTGTTGGACTTGAGGAATGAAAAGAGAGAAGAAAAGCAGATTAAATTATGACGTCATGAAATACAAATTACCTATGCTATATAAGTTTATGCTCTTGTCTGTATGAAGTTAGATCTTGTTAGATTAGATTATTGATGTTGATTATGTTTATTGTCGTGTAAATTAGCAAACTGCCAATTTGTAACTTCAAAGTATGGAATAAAATGTTTTTATCTTTCCTGACTACGCATTTCTCCCTTCCCTACTCTGCTAGTCTGAGTCTAGGTCTCTGCTAGTCTAGATCTGAACTCGGCCTACAATCTGTTTCTTTAGAATCGGGAGTTCAAAGGCACTTGATTCAAATAGTTCATAACTAAATTGAAGCAAGGGCTTCGGGTGTATGGAAAGCGTGGACGAAATTGATTTTCAAAAATATTCTACCATTTTTAGTTTCGTATCCCCCCCCCCTGTGGTTTGAACGAGATATCTCCTCCATTAAGATCTGGCCAATATCGGAAATGACGAGATATCTCGTCTTAAAGACCGACGATTTTCAATGAAGTGACCCAGATCTAGTCAATTTTTTTCTAATGATGATGTATCTCGTCTGTCAAGATCTGGTCAGTGCATTATTAATTTTAAAATTAGAAATAGAACAATTAGAAATAGAAACCTTTATATATTTGATGGAAACAGATTCAGGACTGGACTCCTTATTTTATGCAAAATTTAACATTTTTTCCACAAGTCTTTTCACTATAAGAAATTTAATGATTATTTATAGTCTTCGTTGGTATGGTAGATATATTTTAATTAACGTCGCACTGGAGCAACACAACGGTGTAGTGATCTTTGAAAAAGGAGAAGGCTAAATTCCACTTGAAAGAAATAGCAGTACCTTTTCCTTGAGTCAATCATCTGAGCTGCTTTCCATTGAAAAATATGAAGCATTATTTGCATTTTTAATATTAGTTTCATAATTAACGATACTTAGTATAAAAGTGAATCATTACGTGCATTTTGTTTGAGTTTAATAATGGTAACCTTATAGTAAAGTTCAACATGATAGAATGGATAGTTAAGATATGATGTAATGTCTGAGAAACTAATTCATCATTTCGAACTCCAAACTCATTCTCAACTCTCATTCTCATAAAAGGGGGCCGTAGTGGTTCAGTAAATAGGCCCAATAAGCAACGCTTTGTTCGCAGCGAGGAAGGAACGATTTCGAATAAAATGTGCCACAGATAATCCGGTGATCATAAATGAATGATGCATTTGAAATTGTCGAGTGGTACCATGTTCGTTGCGTTTAGGGACGATTAGGAACGACAAATCCAAATAGGAAGTATCCCAAACAATCCGATAATCATTATTTACCTTTTGCTAGCCCTGAATCATTTAATTCAGGGCTAGCAATTGACAATTTTCTTTTGTATTTGCAACTTTTCGTTCAGCGAGGAAAGAAAGTCTAGTAAGATGTACCCGAAACAATTTGCTATCTTAACTGAATCATATGATTGGAGATTGTACCGTGGTGTACAGTCCGTTTAAGGGGTGCGTTTAGTATCAAGCTAATTACTATCGCTGCCTTTATTCATGGTTTAGAACTGAACTGGTTTACCCACTACTCCAGCAATCTGTGAGTTGTAGGTGGTGCAGTCAATTCCTCCCTGGATGTATTTCTCTCCTCTGTTTCAGTAAAACTTTCCTTGTGTGTGTCTGTCTATTACTTAGTATTATATGTCTTGTGTCTGGCGCAGCATGGCCATATATGGCCCTTGCGCCATAAAACCCCAAAACCACCCAACCATTCTCATAATCCTGAAGCAGATAGACCAAATGATCCATCGGAGGTTAAAGTGCGATACATATTTAAAATTTAGCGTCAAACTCCAGCGTCGTCATTGCCTTCCATTTTATATATATATATTAATTAATATTTGAAAAATATTAAAATAAAGCCAACTGGATGAATCACAAATTTCTTCTGACTTGGAATTTTAAACAAAAGATCAATCATTAGGTAATTTATGATGCTTGTGGAACATATTGGAAACTATTTGATTACCATTTAGTAGTTTCTTCCTCGTAGATAGAAAATGCTTATTTTAAGAAAACCAAATTCATTTAAGACTCGTGTTTAATCGAGTTTTATTTATTATACTTTTAATTTAAACTATTTAATATGGGTTAAAAAAATCTAAGCACCACTTGAATGAAAGCAAAATAGGCCATCCAAAGATACAGAAACTATACGGTCTCAAATTTGATATTTTTAAACATTTTGAGTCCAAACTCCACTTAAATATCCCAACGTCGTTGTCCACCAAACACATTACATCAAACACGAAACTAAACCAAAAAAGACTAAGATCCATCCGCACTGTACTGTCACCACAAACCTGTTCTTGTCGTCCCGCCTTTGTTAACTTGACACTCAAAGGTATGTCAATTCCTCTTGAATGCAGAGTCTGTTATAGAGGACAAGAATAAAGAACTCAATTATTTGCCTCTAATATCCTTGATGGCAAGGGCGTGAACTTCTCACTCCGCCGCAGGCAAGAATTCTCTTTCACAACGTCTCACTCCCAAGCCCAACTGCAATCTTCGAAGTCTACTTTCCTTGATGAAAAGACGCATACACGAATGAAAGGGAAACATGAAACTTAAAACACACCACCGCACTATTGAGCCTCGATTGCTATCTAGTTTCCAAAAAAGGAAATCCAGCTACTGCCACGATCCTACTCCTCACGTCGGCGTGGCAAAGAAGTTTGGAGAGTGGGGAGCCAGCTCAGGTGTTGCCTCGTCATCTGACCGTGGTTCAAAATTACGTGGTGTTGTCCTTGGATCTTTTTCCCTTCGGAATTGATCCCGACCGTCGCCAATAGCCCTCGTGTTGCTCCAGTGCGACGTTAATTCGCTACCTGACCAAACCCACTATGCTACTTCACTACCACATGCGTCGACGACTCTGTCAGGCGCCCTTTACTGTTGATGGTTTCAGCTTTGAGCATTCCAAATTCTTCTTGGAAATTAAAATTATATTTATTTTTACACAAGGCTATATACATGGGTTAACAATGGCCGCGCGAAATGCAGAACCAGGATGCTTAATTTCATAATAATCAAATTGCAACAGAGACGTCCCAACCAGACGGAGTCCGAAAGCCAACTGTTTTCAGTTCTATTCGCATAACACTGGGCCGCGGTGACGGGACGCTGTTACTCATTTAGCACTACCCACGAGGCACGTGTAGCTTAAGAATGCTATGGAATGCCTACCTAATTTGCCACGACATATTGCTATGGTAAATTTTCGAACTTTAACTGGACATGACTTTTAAAGAGGACACCGCATTTGCTGCTCCTGATTGCCCATTTTGTTCGACGGAAGCTTTATGGATTTGTCATCTTTTATCTTGCACTTTTTATCTGACGACCTTTTTAGCCGGGCTAATTTTTACTGGGCTGCCCGTAGGAAATTACGGTCCCTGGATTTTTTCTGACGTAGGAAAAAAGTTCTATTCACAGGTGCCAACATTAAAGACACTTAAGAGACAGGAAGTTTCCGAGACACTAGCCTGTTATCCTAGACACTCGGGCGCCAGGACGTTACAGTACCTACTGCGACACTAAATGTACTGAGAAATCGTAAAATTGAGGCTACTAACAATTACTAACCTCATACCCAACAAAGAACAAAGACGTTTCATTTCCTCCAGAAAGGCGGGACTTTTGTAGAGGACAAGAATAAAGAACTCAATTATTTGCCTCTGATATCCTTGATGACATCCGCTTCAGGCAAAAAACTTTCACAACCTCCCACCCAAACCTAATTGCAGCCTTTGAAGTCTGCTTTCCCTGATGAAAAGGCGCATCCACGAATGAAAAGCACAAACGAAACCGAAGACACATCCCTGCACTATTTAGCCTCGACAGCTGTCAACAAAGTATCTAAAAAAGGAATTCCCAGCTAATGCCACGATGGCTGTGCTTCATTACCACATGCCTTGACGCTGCCAGGCGTCCATTACTGTAACTTTGAACAACTACTGCTACAAAGTACACCGAGAAATTGTGAAATTGGGGCTACTAAAAATATAAACCTCACAACGAACAAAGCCATTTCATTTTCTCTAGAATGCAGTCTGTTGTAGAGGACGAAAATAAAGAACTCCATTATTTGCGTCTAATATCCTTGATGACAAGGGCGTGAACTTCTCACCCACCTCAGGCAAACATTCTCTTTCACAACCTCCCGCCCAAACCCAACTGCAACCTTTGAAGTCTACTTTCCCTGATGAAAATACGCATCCACGAATGAAAAGCACACACTATTTAGCCTCGACAGCTATCAACAAACAAAATTTATAAAAAAGCATACCGGCTAATGTCACGAGAGCTGCTTCATTACGGTATTCCCTTTTCGACGCCTTCGCTTTCATCTTTTACTTTTTAGAATACGGATATCGTTAGAAACCGAAAATCCGGTGCTTTCTTTTACGGGGGGAAAACTAAACCCTGAAGGAAGTATTTCTCCTCTTAAGCTCCAGACCTCCCTCTCTACCCCCATAAATTTAACGAGTGCCTCGCACAGAGCAAACATTAACAGCAAAGCTCCCTCT
This sequence comes from Meta bourneti, assembly GCA_933210815.1. Lineage (NCBI taxonomy): Eukaryota > Metazoa > Arthropoda > Arachnida > Araneae > Tetragnathidae > Meta > Meta bourneti. The sequence continues at coordinate 95,950,800 of OW119926.1, forward strand.
GATAAGAGAGAATCTTGGAAGATGGAAATAGCAGAGTCTGCACCCAGGGTAGGGGGATTTAATTCATCTCTCTTCCGCGATTAAATATGTATAAAAATCCCATTTTCCTCGCAAGATGTATAGCATGTCGGGTCGGACTCCAGTAATGAAACTGCGGCATTTTGTAATTGAATATCGGGAGGGGGCTTTTTATTTCGGCTACTCTGCTCGTACCTGTTGCTCCATCCCTCTTTTCTCTGGTGTAGATGTTGCGTTCACGGGTGTATGAATAATGAGTGTGGACTTTTTGCGAGTTGTTGAATTTTGGATGCCTGATTTGAATGCGATGCGTTTTCCGTGGGATTAAGTGATCCAGTCTGGGCTTCCGCTTCTGTTTTGGAGCGGAAATGTTTTCGAAAAATGTTTATGGTGAGCTTTTTTTTAATTTTCGTTTTAATTCAGGGGTGTATTGAATCGATTTCAAAGGTATTTTCGTCTTTAAACCAGATGAATAGTAACAGTGGTGCGACTGTTCGATTATAAAAATGATTTGCAGCATTGACTTATAAAATAGTTGGAACAATTCTTTTATTGGTTTTTAAAAGAAAATGTACCAACTTGAAAGTTGAAATTTTATGACCTATACCTGAAAATCTGTTTCGCTTTTTTAATTTGGGAATATATATGGGGGATTTTGAAGTTACTTTTACTTCAAACCATCTGGATAGTTAGTGTTTCCGCTAATCTACATAAAAGCGATTTATAACACTAACTTATAATTTAGTTAAAGCGACTCTTTTATTAAGAATCAACATGAAAGTTGAAATCTCATGATCTATGCTTGAAAATTTGTTTCGTCTTTTTTATTTAGGAATATACGGATTTTAAAGATATTTTACACTCTCAACCATTTGGATAGTAACAATGCATCGGCTATTTGACTATACAAATATGTAATTTGTAAACACTAACGTGTAATACTAGTTATAATAATTATTTAATTCCTTTTTAAGAGAAAATGTATCAGCAAGAAAGTTGAAATTTCATGACGTATGCTTAAAAAATTTGTTTAGTCTTTTTAATTTAGGAATATAGAAGATTTTGTAGGAATTTTTACCCCAAACCATCTGGGTAGTAACAGCGGTTTGGCTAATCGATTATAAAAATGTTTTGTAAACACCTAACGTATAATATAATTAGAATAGTTATTTTATTAATGTTTAACCGATGAGTAATCTCTTCAGTAGCAAAATTGATCTATATGAAGTATATCGTTCATTAAGTTCTCGTTGTCTCTCGTCATTAGAAGAAAATTGACCGATCTTTATCTCTTCACCATAAAAAAAAATCTGCAATATCTTGATGACGATAAGTAATCATTAGCATAATTGGTCAGATCTTGATGAACGAAATATGTAGTCTTAGCATAATTGGGCAGATCTTGATGGATATGTAGTCATGAAATTTCAATTTTGATGTAGATACATTTTCTTTTAACCATCCAAGTGGTTTGGACGAGATATCTCGTCCATCAAGATCTGCCCAATTATGCACTACTCTTGCCACTACTCTTGAAAATTTGTTTCGCCTTTTTAATTTAAGAATTTATGGATTGTAAAGATATTTTCCGTTCAAAACTCCCTGGATAACAGCAGTGTTTCAGTTATTTGATTATAGAAAGGACATTATGATATACACGTCCAAAAATTAAGGATAATGCAATCAGAGATTAATCCAATGCCTAAGTACTTGCACCGAAGTATCTCAAATGACAAATGAATACTCTAGTAGTCATGCCGAATGAAATGCAAACAGATACGTCGTAGTGCTACTAGGAACTAAAGTAATGAAAACAAAAATACTTTGGTGAACACGATCGCAGATTTTAGTTATTGCGAAAAAAAATTTTTTGCTCTGAAAAAATCACCTTAATTGGGAATGGGCTACAGGTCTTGCAACGTACAGATATATAAAAATACTGTCCAAGAGTGCTTGTGTTTAGGAGTCCCGTTCACACGCCAGAAAATGTCTTCGTTCTTTTGCGCTTCTTGGTGGAATTGTGTAGGTTTCCATGAGATGTCTGAGAGCATTCCAAGCATGATATATTTTATTGAAATCTGGGTACCTTACTTCATACAAATTCAATATTATCCTTAATTTTTTGTACGCGAGCGTAGCTAAAATAATTATTTCATTGGTTTCTAAGAGAAAATATACCAACCTGAAAGCTTGCTATTTCATGACCTAGACTTTAAAATTTGTTACGTCTTTTTAACCTAGGAGTTTACGTGATTTAAAGATATTTTCTACTCCAATCTCACTGGATAACTGTTGCATTCATTGGATTATAAAAATGACACGTGACATCACGTGTAATCTAAGCGCATGTCCAAAAATAGAAGATAATACCGAATTCGTATAAGGCAAGATCACATGATAATCCAATAGATCTTAATTCAATAGTTTAATCCAATAGAACATTCTTGGAATGCTCTCGGATGTCGCTTTGCAACCCAAACGACATCACTAAAGAGCTATAATGATCTCTAGAGTTCGAATGGGGCTATTTCCAACAGGAACTCTTGGACAGCCTTGTGGAAAGCATGCATGTATGATTTTAATTCTTGAGTACATTAGAATCTGGCGACACACTTAGCTACTGGAACCTGGCAACGCCTAGGAAGGAAAGAAACACACTACAAAGTATTTGTTGAAGACCAAATGCTTAGCATTTTTCTATATTTGATACTGCTTTATGCGTTGCTGCGTATAAACAGTTTACTTCTTCAGACAGTCCTCCATCAGGGAAAGATACATAATGAATAAGGCATATGTGATAGAAGAAACTACATGTGATGCGGTTGCAAATATTGCTTAAGCTGCTCTATATAATCCTTTCCTTGTGTCGATAGTCATCCAGCAAGGAAACAAGCACGCATAGCACAATATTTGTACAAGATACTAAATTTTTTTTGCATTTCATAATGCCTTAAGGGCTGCTACGTAAAAGAGTTTGCTCTGTATACAGTCTTCTACCAGGGAAAAATATATCAGAAATAAGGTATGTATGATAGAAGAGACGAAATATGAAGCTTTTTGCGTTTCGGCTGTTCCGTAAAACTAATTTTCTCTTGTAGATAGAGTTCTGGCAAGGAAACAAAAACAAGGGGTGTTTGGTGAAATCAAACTTGAAGTATAAATATTGCTCTGGAAACCATTTTTCTAATTCCAGTCAGTTTTCCAACAGTATGTACGATAATAGTTTCAACTTGTTTTTAAAGCTCCTTTTTTAACCCTCCAAATGGTTTCGACGAGATATCTCGTTCATCAAGATCTGCTAATGACGAGATACCTCGTCAAGCAAACCACCAGGGGGGTTAAAAGTAAGTCACTTATTACGAGGGAAAAAATACACAGGATACAAGGTAGTAGAAATAATTCAATTATAATTTAGTAAAGCATTATTTATTCATGTATAATTTAAATTTCGTGATACTTAAATATTATCATCATCAGACAACGAGCCATATGTATCTACGTAGCTTACGAAAGTGGTTTAACCCTGAAAAGTTTTATTTTAGTTCAACCTTTCTTGTATGACTGCTTCGACCATAGTTTTCAAAGGAAGCGTGCCTACTTCGAATAATGCGAGTATATTTGAACTTCTTCCAGAAGCGTTAAAAATTAACACTTTGCGCTGAAACGTTTTCGCGGAATCGGTACAATCTTCTGCGTTTCAGGCCTTAAGTAAGCATTTTTAAAGATTAATTTCTCTGGAATACTTTAAAGAGTTACTAACTGCAGTAAATCAAATCTAAACAACATGAACAGGCGTGTTTTTTCAATTTTCTAGTTGTCAGTTCCTTTTTCTCAAACTATCTTTCGGTGTTTGAAAACATTAAAGCAGGATGTAAAAGTGAATTCCAAGTTTCTGGTGCAAGTTTTAAGAAGTTTTAAGAAGTTATTTTTAAAGATAAGAGAAGCGGCAGTTAATGGTATATGTGCATTAACAGTTACACTTGAATACAGTAGAGAAGTTGAGTGGTAGCATTTGTAGTTAACTATACGCACAAAAGATCTTTTAGTGTATACAAACAAACAAAACTATGACCTAAAGTTATTTTGTATTACATTTATACATCTACAAGCGTAATTAAAGTTTTATATAATAAATAATTTTGTACCACATAATTTAAAAACAAGACATTTATCACTCATTAACAAATAAGTTTCTACACTTTCACCGTAATTTTGTTTTACCTTTTCAAGTTGGTACGTCGTACTGGAGCAACACAATGGCATACTGGGGACTGTCCGGTATTCATCCCGAAGGGAAAGATACGAGGACTTCACCTCGTCCTTTTGAGCCATGGTCAGAGATGACGTGATCAACACTTGAGCTGGCTCCCCACTCTCCTAAATTCCACACCATGGGAACGTAAGGACATTTGACGCCACGACAGAATTAACGTGCACCATCTTCCATGTACACGACCGTCTTTGGTTGGAGCGAGTTTCGAATTAGCAACCCGCCGGTTGCTAATCCGTTACTCTTCCAACCGTGGTCTCATTTTACCTTTTAAAAATGCACGAATATAATAACGCAAAAATGAGTTGTAAAAACACATTTGAATTTCACTGAATAAGCATAACTTTAAAGTTTATTTCACTCCCCAGAAAAAAATATTTACGATATTCAGATCTTCAAGTTAGCTGCGTAATATATACTTTCATTAGCATAAATGTTAAAAGCTAAAAACATTTACTTGCCCTAATAAAAATCTTTTTTTACACTTTAAACGAAATTCATTTCATATTTTCTTATCTTAATTTAAACGAAATTCATTTCATATTTTCTTATTTCACTTTAAACGAAATTCATTTCATATTTTCTTATCATGAATTCACATTTTCTTTCATGAAGAATGCAAAATAATCTAAAAGCAAATTATAAATATATTTTTGAAATATATTTTAGCTAAAAACAAAAACGTTTACTGCCCTAATCTAAAACATCAGACTTGCATTTCAAATTTTTACCATGCTGAAGAATGCAAAATAACCTAAGAACAAATTACAAATATGTTTTCGAAATTCACTGGAAACTGTCTTTAAAAACAATTTATCTCTTAGAAATATGTAAGGTACTGAGACGATTTTCAAGTAATAAATGCTCCTTTAGATTTGCTTCTCTAAAAGTTACGCTACAAGAAAAAGTTTCTCTGATGGCATGAACGATTTTCACTTCAAATCCTATTTTCGTGCTAAATTAATGTTTAAAAAGACTGATGAAAATCTCGAGTATTGAGAGAATAAGATCATAAGCTGCTTATACCGAAAGCGTTTTAAATCTTTCATCCCAAATCAATAGCAGAAATAAGATATAACGATCCTTTGAATAGAGCGGAATCCCTTTTGCTTTTTGGAGAGGTATCGAATAAGAAATTAAATTGAAGTTGAGATTTATTCAGAACTTAGCGTATGTCTAAGGACATATGGAATGTGGGGTACTCTCCTTTGCATCAAAAAGTATATTTATACGTATAAAACATTCAAGCTATTAAATTTGTTTATTCTACTACATTTTGTTTTTCATGTTGAGTTTTCGGCGCATGAGAAATGTTAGGAAAATCGATGATTTTATGCTATAAGTTCATATGATTTAATTTATTTACTCTGTATTTTATTTATCATCCTAGTTTCTAATCAAGGGGGTAAATTAAAGTAAATCGCTGATTTTTATTGTAGATTCAAGCTATTTAATTTATTTCCTTCATATTTTGTTCACCATTCTGATGTTTCTACTCGAGATAGGTATTTACTTTCAGCAATTTTTTTATTCAGTAATTTGTTTCGGGATTTTCTGAAATGCTAAATATATGTAATTTACTTAAGAAATTTCTTCAAAATATAAGAAAATATGTAAATTGCGCTAAGTACTCCAATTAAATACTGTCTCGTGTATGTTTATCCATCTTGAGAAAAACATTTATTTGAGAGTTTCTTTTAATGCTTCTTAGAAGATTTAAGAAAATAACTAATTACAAACAAAAATCAAAAATATTTCAGACAATTTTGATGTTTTGCTTTGATCTGTGCAGATAAATAAATTTAGATTCCCAGTATTTACCTCAAACCCTTTTATTACTATATGTTCAATCTATATATATATATAATAGGATGTGTATGTATGTATATATGTATATTTTCTATACAAATCTACACCGTTTGACCAATCCACACCAAATTTGGTACACTTATACTTTAGAACACTGCGGTCAGCATAGACTAACTCAACCCCCTTTCTATTGGCCCTAGGGGCTAAAAACTATTCGAAATAGCCATAGAAATAACATTGAGCATGGATTGATTGCTTTAGGCAGCTATGATTGCTTTACCAGTGTTGATCGAAAAACAATTTTTTCCGAAACAAATTAAATTACAATATTTATGTTTGAACTGAATTTTTAGTTCTTCCCATGATGTAAATAAACTATAGATATTTTATTGATGAAGGGGGAAAGAATATTTTAAAATATTTATGTTTGCAAGGAAATTCAAGGAAAGGTTTTCAGGAGTTCAAGGATTATTTTCAAGGAAAGTTGGTGTATATTTCGAACCACTTTCCTTAAATAATTTATTGAATACGTAATGATTTGTAGAATTCTCTTTCATAAGCCTTTTAGGCAAGGCGTGTAACTTATTTTAAATGTGAGGAGTTACATGTGAATCCTCCGTTGAAAGCAGCGATTTTCTTTCTTAAATATTCTGTAAAATCGACCTTCTGCTTTTTGAAAAATTTTTATTTATTCAGTTTAATTTGTCTACACAGAATTACATTTATTTCTAACCCAAGCACCGTTATTCCGAAAAGCACAAACGAAAAACTCATTGATCATAAAAGCGTAATTTTGCTACTCGGTATCTGGCCGCACCAGAATTAATGTTTACTTTTTTTATAAAACTTTGTAGAATGTATTTTTTCGTCGGAATTTCGTTTCTGTTTGTATTTATGTCTTAATCTTTTACATATTGCAATATATTCAGGAATTAAATGTATATATTTGCGTCCGAAGTATATTGTAGAAGCTATGACAAAGTTAAAACGTATTTTCCGTATAACTTAAATGATTGTATTTTTCTGTGAAAGAAAAGTGATTCTTCTAATTCACTTTTCAAGCAACATTTAACCATTTCAACCCGAGCAACGCAGGGTAATTCAGCTAGTAAAAGATAAAAATAAAGGAAAATGATAAAGGAAAAGAATTTGTAGGAATATTGAGTAGAGTTATCAAGAGAACAATTTAATAACATTTAAAAATAACAAAACGCTTAACTCAATATCGGTGCCAATGTACTGTCATAGCGTTCGTCGGCGACCCAATTGGTACTGGGTTTGAATTCCGTTTATAAAAGCATGAGTGTTGGTGACTGTTCCTGTTAGGTAGGTAGTTGAATTTGCGTCGCACTAGAGCAACGCAATGGGCTATTCAATTTTGAACCACGGCAACTGAGTTAGCACTCCAAGCTTCCACATAGCTCCAAGAACAATTGCGGTTACGACAGATTTAACGTGCACCAGCCCCCATGTACACGATGGTCTTTGGCTGGAACGAGTTTCGAGCCCGCAACCTTCCAATTGCTAAACCACTACTCTTCCAACAGGACTGATTACCTTGGCCCCTGTTCTTGTTAGAAGTAGCAGCGGGTCACTGTTTGGATGCTTCTTTACAAGTAGTCGTCCTCTGTAGTACAGAAAAGCAGATATCAGTGATCGAGTATTAGAATAAAATATATCAATATGCTGTACTGGGTGTAGGGTATTATCCTATTATTCATTTCATTTATTTATTTAATTGATGTTTGTCTGCAGAAAAATATATAATTACAGAGAACAAACAAGAAAATGGAAGAAAAATATATTCACAAATACAGTTAGATAGGAGCAGGAAAAAAGTTTAACACCACCATAGCTGATAACTTCTGAAATATCTACTTCTGCTGCATACATTTTCATCTTAGCATCAGATATTTCATGGTAATGATAGTAAATATTTATCTATGTTATTTGTAGTTTATTTTCCATTACCTGGAAGACTTTACTGGTATGATGTCGGGAAATAAAAGTATTGAGTTTGAAAAGTACAGTGTGCACATTCCATAAAAAATTATAAAAACTCAGGAAAAGTTTTAACAGTGGAAAATTCTTTGTGCATCTTTTTCTTTTACAGGGTATTTAAAAACTTCCTGTACTAACTTCAACCCGCCTCATGGTTGTCTCGACGAGTTATCCTGTCATTAACAAAAGTGACAAGATCTCGATGGACGAGATATCTCGTCATTAGAATAAAACTGACCAGATCTTGATCTCGTCGGCAACAAAAAATTGGCAATATCTTGATGAGATATCTCGTCGTTAGAGAAATTGGTAGATCTTGATGGACGAGATATCTCGTCGAAATCATTTGGAGGGTTAAACGCTTTTAGACTCGAGGAGTCGTCAACAAAAAATCGGCAATATTTTGATGAGGAGGTATCTCGTAATTAAAAAATTTGGACTTCTTGATGGACGAGATATATCGTCGAAACCACTTGGTTAAGGGGAGGTAGAGAGCATGTGCCTCGAGGGGTTATCAAAAATACTTTTGGGGCTCGATGGATTGACTGGCCTGGATCCGTCACTTGGTCACCACAATCACCCGATTTAGAATTGATTTCTTCTTCTAGGGACACCTCAAAAGCATCGTGAATGGGAAACCCGTTGACACCAAATCTGACATCGCAAGAGTCGCTGACATGGATGTAAGTACAGCAATCCATACGCTGACAAAAATGCATTGCGGTTGGTGGAAGTAACTTCGAACACCAACTGCGAAATAGCCTGTGTAAAAGCAGTAACAAAGTTTAAAATTGGCGCTGATATAAACGTCGTTCACATCCTTGCTGTTTTCCACATCTGCATCTTAGAGTATCGCATCCGATGAGCGTTTGTTGACATCCATCTCGATGTGAATGTAGTTTAATTTTGTGTTTCAACCACCCTTTAACCTTCTGAGCGTCATGGGATTTCCAGGTAGTGCAATTTTGCTTTAACCCCACGACGTATTGAATGACTAATTAGCCACATTTATTATTTGAAAGAACCCATGGATGCTTTAAGCCTTTAGAAAGATTATATTGGCCCATTCTGTCGATTATAATTGAAAGAATTGTGTTGCTCTTTTCCTTAGAATAGAATCCGTTGGAAAGGTTCTTTTGTTCTTCTTACAAATGAATCCTTTGGAGATATTTTACTGCCTCTCTCCTTAGAATAGAATCCTTTGGAAATATTTTATCGTTCCTCTCCTTTGAATAGAATTCTTAAGAAAGATTTTATTGCTCCTCTTAGAATAGAGTCCTTTGGAAATATTTTATTACTCCTTTACTTAGAATAAAATCCTTGGGAAAAGTTCTATTGTTCTTCTTACAAACGAATCCTTTGGAGATATTTTACTTCCCCCTCACCTTAGAATAGAATCCTTTAGAAATATTTTATCGCTTCTCTCCTTTGAATAGAATCCTTTAAAATGATTTTATTGCTCCTCTTAGAATAGAATCCTTGGAATATTTTATTACTTATTTCCTTAGACTAGAATTCTCTGGACAGGTTCTGTTGCTCATTTCCATAGAATTTAGAATTCTTTGTAAGATTATATTGCTGGATTCTTTAGAATAGTATCATTTGGATGCATTTTATTGGTCACAAGGAGGTCAAATCTGGTTAGAAGTCAAGCAGGGAAGCGCTGGTTACGAGGTTGAAGTATGCATATGAACCCTTCAGAGAGTTAAAGTTTGTACAGGAAGTTGTGGATCTACCCGTACATTTAAATTGTATTTCAGTTGATAAGGTTTATTCGTTACTCTGAGGGGTTCACACGCATTTATCCGTTCGGCAATGTGCAGTTTTCCCTGCCCATGGCTCCTAACAGGTTTTGACCTTCTTGACCTATAAAATCTTTCCTAGGATTCTCTCAACCAATGGATGTGGTTACTTATTCATTATGTGCGTTTGGGGTAAAAGCAATACTACACTATTGGGAAATCTCACGACTCTCAGAGATTTGCGTCAGATGGGAATTTTACGTCTACTTTCAAATACTTAAATGGCATAAGATATTTGAATACTTCTTTGTATAATATTGTATTTAAACATTTCCCGTGATTTACTGGAGGGTTACGAGTTCGAATCCCACCAAAGATCGTCATGAACAAAGGGGGTGCGCCTTAAATCTGTTGTGGCCACAAAAAACCTCACGTTGGCATGGTGTGGAGAGTGGAGAGGAGGAGTTTGGAGAGTGGGATGCCAGCTCAGGTATGACCTCGTCATCTGACCGTGGTTCAGAATTACGTTGTGTTGTCCTCGATCTTTCCCTTCGAGTTTGATATCTGACAGTCGCCAGTAGCCCGCTGTGTTGCTCCAGTGCCACGTTGATTAAAATACCTACTTACCTACCCGTGATTTACTGTTTCTGGACAACCAAATTATTTTTCACCATTTGTGGTTTTACTTGAGTCTTACAATTATTTTACGACTTATTGCACTTATTAACTGCTCGAGATTTCTTTATCAGATAAATATTCATATATATTTATGATATATATTTAAACAATTTTTAAAGAGAAATGATGAATCAAAAGTACTTTACCCTCCTGGTGGTGGTCTTGACGAGGTATCTCGTCATTAGCAAAAATGACCAGATCTTGATCACGTCATTATCAAACAATTATCAATATCTCGATGACGAGATATCTCGACATTGGCAAAATGGGTCAGATCGTGATGAGATAGCTCGTCGAAATCACTTAGAGGGTTAAAAATCAACCAATTTTGCAATTTATGAAGGACATAAATGGTTTACCACCAAAACTTGGACATATTCTTTGAACCGTTCCGAAGTTAAAATTTTTTTTTTTACTTTTAAAGAACTGAAATTTTATTTCTTGATTTCTTTATACCTTTTGAACGTTTCGTTCTTGTTTCCTTTTTGGTTTTTATTTTCCTTTGTGTTTTCTCTTCTCTTGTTGTTTGGACATCTTCCATTATCATGTAAACGCATCTTTTTCAGCCTGACAGCATGAATAAGTAATATACGTGTGAAGAAATATAATGTGATCACGGATTTGTATTTCGCACAAACTTTAAAGTTATTCCGAATTTGCCTAAGTATCGACAAACGCTTGAATGCGATTTGCATTCAGCCTGAATATGCATTTTGAGAGAAATGGCAAATACCAAGAGTTCACGCTCGTTGTCTTACCTATTTCTCTCCCCCCCCCATGCAGATTCGGCGGAACTTTCAGAGCTCATCACCTAAACTCGTCTAACCAAGGAACACCCCCCCACACACACAGAACCCCGCACAGCTCTATTTGCATTCCAAATCGAATTTCTCACGACATGGCTGTAAACAAATCACAAAAATCGCTAGGGGAAAAAAACTTTACATCCCAATCGATATCTTTGCCGAGACAAATACCCACCGCATCGCCTATTCTCTTCGGCGAACACGAGCGAATCAAAAGACAGCAAACGATACTCCCACGTTCCATTTATAATGAACAAAGAAAGCAATTCTATTGACTGTGGGAGGGAAGTGAAGTGAAGGTGTGTCTGCGGGGCACGGCTGCATCGTTATGCGAAGGGAAACAAACGATCCGAAAGAATAAATAAAAAATCGCTCGCACCGGTAGCTCCCCTTAAAACTATGGCAACGCGATTTCCCGTATCGTCAACAGGTAGCCGAGAGAGGAAGAGAGAGAGCGACCTTTAGCAGATGCAGTAACCACGCCTCCTTACGTCAAAGGGATTACTATTTATGAAGAACGCGTTCTCGGCTCTTTCCCCCTCCGTTACACCCCCAAAAGGGATTATAGAGAGTAAAGGAGTTAGATGAAATAAGAATTAGATCACAGTTTCGAATCTTTTCTTTCTGCTCTATCCCCTTCTCTCCATTGACTGAAAAAGGAAGCAGGAACTCGGCATGGGGCTTAACGCCACGCGTTGGGGGAGCGGCTGCAAACTGCGCCTACACCCCGTTGCAAGCGATATTGCCATTTAAGAAGCCTTTCTGCGATTGGGAGCAACCGCAGTTTCATTGTCTTCTTCCAGGGTTACATGCCTCATATCACCTGTTGATTGATCAAGGGTTCTGTTTGGCCAAACTGCGCCAAACACAAGATAAACAATGTCAACTAATTGCGAGAAGAAAGAGAACGATCGCTTGGGCATCCTGTGGTTACGACTCCCACCTGTTAAGATTTTTTTTTTATTGAACAAAGGCAAACTCCCCGTGCACTACAGAAGTACAACACGGGGCTTACAGAAGTAAGTTGATTTAACAAAGAAACAGTGGAAAACAATTTAACTGAAATTACAAGATTTTATGAACTTGACAAATGAGTAGAAAAGCAGATTAGATTTTACAAAAACATTGAGCTTCACTGGCCATGTTTCACCTAATTTTCTCAAATCATTTTTTAGACACATTCTTGAAGTTTTAAATGCAGGACAACTAAAAAGCAAATGCTCTACATCTTGTGGCTGCTTTTTAAAACACTCGCACAAATCATTAGTCCGAAGATGAAACCTATATAGATATTTAGCAAAATTTCCTTGGCCAGATAAAAATTGTGTAATTTGGAAGTTTGTGAAGAAAAATAATTCTGAGTTCAATCTATGCTTAATAGTAGGAAAAAATCTTTTGGTGTGGCCAGCTTTCTCAGACGAGACATACTCTTCGTTCCACTTAGCAACAAGCTTTTCAAGTAACACTTAGGAATGTTACAATTTACACCTATTAAGATTGGACTTGAAATATGTTTACATATATTCTACAGAGAAATAATAAAATATTATTGGAAGATAAACGTTATGGGTATTGTGATATCAGTCTCCAAATATAAAATAATACATGTATTCGACATTCAATTCCCGATTCATGCCACATTTTGCTGCGTTGTTAATTGTTTTTATGCGTTTGATAAATTCTCAATCTTAAAATGCATGTTTCTAAGAAATATTTCATTTAAATAATCAAAAGACATTGTCAAATAATTAAACAATGGAGTTTAAGCCTGTATCTTCTTTCGGAAATTCCGAAGGCACATGCTCCTCAAGCCTAAGAGATTTGACCCTCCAAGTAGTCTCGACGAGATATCTCGTCCATCAAGATCTGAACAATTTTGCTAATGACGAGATATCTCGTCCATCAAGATCTGAACAATTTTGCTAATGACGAGATATCTCGTCCATCAAGATCTGAACAATTTTGCTAATGACGAGATATCTCGTCATCAAGATATTGCAGATCTTTTATGATAACGAGACAAAGATCTGGTCAGTTTTATTCTAATGACGAGATACCACGTCTTTCACTCTGTGGTCAGTTAGAGTGAGATACCTCATTGAGACACTCATTAGAAGGATTAACAGACTCAGAAATGATCCTTCAATTTTACGATACTGAACGAAACTCGTGAAAGGCAATAAACCGAAAAAATATCTTTTCATACCTATCTATTTTTCTGAGGACCTCTTACAAAAGGTTCACAGCTTATTCTTATTACCATGCAGCAAAAAGTCGAGAGAATAGAAACCAGTGAGCCAATATATTCGGGCTCATCAAAAAGTGGACAACTCTCTCCACGAAATATTTCGGGATCCACAGCTTGTTCAGAAAGTTTCACGAATATATTCGGGTTTAACAGAAAAAGGCACTCACTCTACCCAATATTTCGGGTTCTGCTATCCGTTCATAAAAATTCCCGAATATATTCGGGTTGTATCTCTTGGAGGGTTAAAGTGGATTCCGAAAGACTATCATTACTTTTAGCTGTCTTAACGCGTTTCTCGCCTCAGTAACTTTAATCAAAAAAATTTCAAACTTTAAATTCCGTAACCACTAAAAATCCTTCTCGAAAACTCTGGTTTTTCTCTAATGTCTTACTGGTAAAGTAGGCCTTGTGCCGTCATACTCCTTTATAGCACTTTCTTTCAGCCCAGCGGCATCTCCTTCTCCTTCCCCATCTTCCAAGTCCGAAGTTCAACCAGCGAAAATTCTGGAATCTATAACAGTTCAGAAACGAAGGTATAATCACCTGGAGACAGGGCCTTCGACCCAAATGTTTCAAAGACCCACGTTCCAACATCCATGCCCAAATCAAGGTCCAAAGTCAGAGCCTGTTGCATGGAGAGTCAGACTCTTAACTACTTGACAATCAGGCCTGCCTTTTACAGGGGAAATGTATTAAAAGAATGACTCTACGCTATGAGATGTAAAGATGGCTGCCTATGTATTTGGCTTCTCACTTTCAGCGCGGGCCCCGAAGTTTTCAGAACAACGATACTTCATGATGCCGTCGTGAAGGAAAGGGGGTGTAGAGAAGTGCAGCAATGGTCCCATAATTATCGGGGCTCTGTGTGATTTGTGCGCGCAGACAGAACACCTCTGGGAGCGCGACGAAAATTGTGAGAGAGCCCCTTCCCAACGCCCCGGCAGGCCGTGATTTAGAGCGCGCTCTTATTATTTAGCGCCCCGCACAAATGTTTCCTTTTTCGCTATCAAACCGCTCTCTTTCTCGCACAGATGCTCTTCTCTTACCGTCTTTGTCTTTCTGGAGAGAGAAATAGCATCAGCGCGTTCGCCGGGACCGTCGTAATAGCGCGCATTATGTCTTTTTCATACAACGGTTTCGTGCGTCAGGACGAAATCCGTCCGTTTTTTTCTGAAACGGACGAAATTGTGAAATGGCTCTATGTTATGAATATTACCGACATTCTAAGTAGCACTAAATTATGGACGGGAATTCTGTTCGTATATCGCAATTCCCGAAATTGTGAAATGGCTCTATGTTATGAATATTACCGACATTCTAAGTAGCACTAAATTATGGACGGGAATTCTGTTCGTATATCGCAATTCCCGAAATTGTGAAATGGCTCTATGTTATGAATATTACCGACATTCTAAGTAGCACTAAATTATGGACGGGAATTCTGTTCGTATATCGCAATTCCCGAAATTGTGAAATGGCTCTATGTTATGAATATTACCGACATTCTAAGTAGCACTAAATTATGGACGGGAATTCTGTTCGTATATCGCAAATAAGGAATAATTCCATAACTTTGAAAAAAAGAATCCAAGTTTATTATGAACACAAAACAAACACACAACCCGATCGGGATCACCGATGCACGAAGAAAAAGAACAACTTTTAAAATTTACACACACATATATTGCCATTCAGGGAGAAAGAAACTAACTGGAAACATAAACTTAAATTACGGCACGAATAATACGGAATGCGATACCGATTGATCTACTTGTCCAATAATAAATCCAGTTAAAGAATTCTTGATAAAAACTGCTCTGAATAAGAGCATAAATTCTGAAAACCAACAAATTCTCAATACCGGGTTTTAATGCTCATTAAAGCCTTTTTCACGCGTCCGTAAAAAGGAGGAAGAGTTCGTCAGGAACGAACGTTTCGTCCGTTTTTTCTCTAATGGACGAAATCGTTGCGTCTGTGTAAAATGGCATTAGTATATGAATATTTCCGACATATTTCAATACCAGTGTTACCCACGGAAATTCTCAATACCGGTTTTTAATGCTCATTTAGGCCTTTTTATACAACGGATTCGTCCGTCAGGACAAAATCCGTCTATTTGCACAGGTTTTTCACACAGGTGTTTCCACTGCGATAGCAACCTTGCGCAGGTTTGATTCCTGTACTCACTCTGGGCATCTCTCTCTCTTCTGCGTCAGTAAAACTTTCCGTGTGTTTGTCTATAACTTGATTCGGGTTTGATCTCGGACCGTCGCCGATAGCTTTGCCCAGTGCAGCGTAAATTAAATACCCGTACTTACCTTGTCTATAAATTAAAGTTCAGTCGCGTTTGCTGTAAATTGGACAAATAAATTACCCTTCCGCCATAAAAACCCAACCATCTATCAATTTATATGCATATAGTATGATTAAAGGATTGACCGTATTTAATTGAGCTCAAAATTTACAATTTTCAATGGCAAAACACGATTTCGAAGCACAATTACCGAATCCATTTTAAAATTTAACCTTGGATACCAAATTTGTCATTATCCCAGCCGTTTATGGATTAGGAGAATGGGAAACGTGAAGCACAAGTGATAAATTAGCAGACCAGATTTTGTTACATAACTTCCAAACAACCTTTCTATCAAGGTGAAAATTTTCGTTGTTTGGAATTAAACAACTAAAACAAAATCTACGGAAGGTTTCTTTCTAACATAACTTAATTTTTCATATCCAATATTGTCGGCTTAGAGCAGAAACTCATTAACTGACAAAAAGAAACACATTTTACAACACAGCCGAAGACTAACAACTACACTCGCTGCCAAAAGTTAAGCACGATGCGGTAAAATGCGAAAAAATCGACAAGTACAGCTTTGATTGACACGAAATGCAGCAGGAAGGAATGCATGAAACAAAACAAAGAATTACATGCAAAGATGAAAACAATATTGAATGTTCATAAATTATATGAAGTCATATTGGAGTCTAACAAAATAATGTTTAAATCCAAAACAAACAAACAAAACCGACATTAATAGGGTATGTGACCACCCCTCAACCTCATACAAAGTTTACAGCGTGTGACCATGCTTTCCATGAGGTGATCGATCACCCTAGAGTCAAGTAATCGCCATTCCTCCTGTAGAGCAGTTTGCAACTCTGTGAGAGTGACTGGGGGTGGGAAACGTGCAGACACAGCACGGCCGAGGGCATCCCAAAGATTTTCAATGGGATTAAGGTCGGGCGAGTACGCCGGCCAATCCATACGCGCAATCCCCTCACTCTCCAGGTAGTCGTCGACGATGTTGCCTCGATGGGGACGCGCATTATCATACATTAAAACGAAAGCAGGACCAACTGCTGAAGCGTACAATCCCACATTGGGTTTTAGGACTTCATCCCGATACCTGACAGCCGTCACAGAACCCCGTCTATAGATATGCAGGTCAGTGCGATATCCTAACGAAATCCCTGCCCACATCATGATGTTTCCACTTCGGAATGCGTGATGCTCGATGATGTTCTGGGGCCGATTGCGTGTGCCTTGTTCTCTCCAGACCCTTACACGCTTGTCAATCTGGTTACAGGACAAATCTCGACTCATCCGTAAACATGACGTTTGCCCAATCAGACACAGTCCAATTCACATGTTGCCGACACCAATTTAATCGTGCCCCTCTGGATTGGACGGATAGAGGAACACAAACTCGTGGTACCCGGGCGTACAGTCCATTCATGTGTGGCCTTCGGCGAACAGTAGTGGCAGATATCATCTTATCAATGGACGCTGGAACCATAGATGTCAAACGTGTGGAGGTCGTTCTTAGATTCCGCTTGGCTAAAACAGCAATATATCGATCTTCCGCGGGGGTCGTAACCCTTGGGCGACCGGCCACAGGTCTTCGGACAACTGTTTGGAATTGTTTCCATAATCGTGAAATGACAGAATGATGAATGCCGAAGAAAAGAGCAATATCTGTGATTGATTGTCCTGCTTCAAGGCGTCCCACAGAACGCCAGCGCTCACTATCTGCCATTCGTCTTCTGGAAGCCATAGAAACACGTCTGTCTTGAAAACTAATCGTACGAAAGTTCTAAACACTTTTTATCAGTACTTACATGAAACTCCTCTAACCCTTCACAATGCTGGCTTCTTATACGACTGCCTTTTTTGCATTTTTCTTGACACGAAAACGTGATTGGCTGTTACAGAACATATTTCATACTTCCATCTACCTCTGCAGCGAAATGCAGCCTCTCAAATTCAGATTGGCTTCCGGAAATTAACATTTTCCTCTCCATGCTTAACTTTTGGCAGTAAGTGTATATTTAGATCACAAATGAAACTATAAACATTTTGAAAGTGTTACATTTTCTTTTAAACTGAATACAATATGACATTTTATTTATTATCATGGAAATAATTATTTCGTGTCAAAACTGCCTTTCCTAAAAATGTTACTTAATACGTTTTCCTCTAAGCAGACGATATTAATTATGCAATTAATCGAAAATAAAAGATGAATGGCGACCTTTATGTATTTTGATGCTAATCTGTTTAAGAGGCTATTTATATGACTAGGAACAGATATTTTCCCTCGATAATTTTTTGACTATAATAAATTTAAAATTAACTTTTTTGTAATTTTTTCAAAAGGAAATGGATAACGTCTATTAGGTAGACAGAGCAGAAACTTTCCATGGTCATAAAAAGTGAACGAAATGAGGTGGGGTAATTTTTTCCCGACTCTTCATTATATTCTGCTACATGAATAGAGAGAAGATAATGTTCTCAATGGCATAGATAACCCACTTAGACCGGTACCAACTACGTCGCAGATCAAAGTTTATGGTCGATAGTAAAGTCTCAAGTGCTCTCTGTACTCTAGGTTTCTAATTTAAGTACTAATATGAAGTACCATAAGACTCAATTCATTTGTATTCATTTTAATGTAGGTTTTTCTCCTTGTATGCAAATGAAATTGAAAATCCTTCGTGTAAAATGTTTTTGGATTCATAAATTTTTGCTAATGAAAGAAAAATATGGCTCGAGCTTAAGGAAGGTGACATTTTTTACATTTTTTCGTAAGAAAGACGAAACTTTAGGTCCGGATTCCCCAGTTACCAAAAATAATCTGTTTCTCAGAAAAATTTGAAAACTTTCAATTGCAAAGAAAAATTTATTGAAATAAATATAGAAAAACACAATACACATGAAGCAAAACTTAAAATAAATTAATATTGAATTTTGTTTTAGTGGTTTCGACGAGATGTCCGTCAAAATCTGACCAATTTTGCTAATGACAAGATATCTCATCAAGATATTGCCGATTTTTTGTTGACGACGAGATCAAGATCGGGTCAGTTTTGCTAATGATAAGATATCTCATCATCAAGATATTGCCGATTTTTTGTTGACGACGAGATCAAGATCTGGTCAGTTTTGCTAATGACAAGATATCTCATCATCAAGATATTGCCGATATTTTGTTGACGACGAGATCAAGATCTGGTCAGTTTTGCTAATGACAAGATATCCTCAAGATATTGCCGATTTTTTGTTGACGACGAGATCAAGATCTGGTCAGTTTTGCTAATGACAAGATGCTTCGTCGAGGCAACCGCTAGGAGGGTACAAATTTTTTCGCCACGCTTTTTTCGATTGAAAGTCCTTCAGGTCTCCAAGAAGCGCCTCTCGGAAATTTTGCTATTTCCTGGTGAGCCCCTCCGGCACTGACCAAAAATAAAAAAAATTCGGGTAGGCTATGTCGGAGCATGGCCGAAAGGTTTCGCGTCAATACGTCTCGTTAGCGTATAGTATTTACTTGGGTGTGGTAAATGAAAGAAATACAAATTCAGTGGTCGATTCAGTGCTTATCGAAAATCGACGAGTTGCTCTTCTGCGTCGACTTAGTTCGATGCATTTCGGTTTGGCTCTTCACCAACATTGTAAAAGCTTTAAAATTTTCAACTGCGCTCCTGAGTTTCACAACCAACACTGTATTGGATTTCACTTCTGATATTTTAAAATGACAGATCTCGATGCTAGCTTTCGTTTGAGATCAGTGTTCGAGCTGGTAGCTCTTCGTAGTCCCAAGTTATAAGGATTTGAAATTTGCATGGTGCAGCTGAATGTTCCCCACTTATCGCGGCGCATGAACTCGAGGTCACTAACAACTCTTTGTTCCCTCAAAAATCTGATGACACTACGTTGGTTAGGTTCAAGTCGATAATATAGAAAGTACGTAACCCTCAACTTTCAGTTCTGACCACTTAGTACAGGTCTGATTTTAAAGACGCATTAACGTTAAAATAAATAAATTAATTAAAATAACAGAAACATTTAAAAACAGTTATCAATACATAAATATAATAAGGGATAGAAATAAACCGACGTAGGTGATAAATATTTCCACCAACCCTAATTCTATCTCTTTTTTCAGAAGTGGCGGAGACAGAAATTCAAAACCTCTTACACATCTTTCGAAATTTAAAATCATATTATAACAGATCCCTACCAAAGAATTTTATTCTGGGAAGCTCCGTTAAGTACGTCCTCAAAATCATAAGTGCAGTCTCATGAATTCCCCCAATAACAGATAAATTCCTTTCCACACAAAATAAACTCTTTCTGCATTATTGCCGTCCATTTTGAGTCCATTTAGCTTGAAAGTGTCATTCACTTTATCCCTTATAGCGCAATATCTTCCTTCCGGATCGCTATACGAAATATATTAAAGCCTTTTCATATTTGTGGAATAATTTCGTTCGTTTATGGGATGTTCCATCGAGGTATTGAGCTTTTAATGATGTCGGATTTTTCATTCAGAGGCCCTAAGGAATTTCGGAAATTCATGAATATGGTTCCGAAAAATGGAATTTTCTAGAATAGTATTGTTGCTTGTGCTAAGCCTATACAACTCATGCTATCTTTCAACGAAGAGCCTCAACGCTTCCTTTTAACGAGAAATATGATGCTTAGCGTTCTAGGACTTGTTTATGGTGTTCAGGAAAGACTTTTTAAAGTTCAAGCGTCCTTTCAACTCTGACAGATATGATGTGCGTTGTACGGCGTGTTTAGAGTGTTCAGGAGCGAATATTTCAGATAGAAAGTTGCTGAGCCTATTCAATTCAAGCTTCTTTTTTAACGCTAAAGATATTTATGTTTGAGTAGTAAATATCTTTTTTCTAAACCTAACCACGTATTGTTTAGAATATTTAAAAAATGTCTTTCCAGTTTGAAAGTTGCTAAGCCTATTCGGTTTATTCTTCCTTTTAATGCGAAAGATATAATGTCTAGCATTATATGTGCTTTGGAAATATTTTTCCAGCTAGGAAATTGCTAATCCTTTACGGCAAAAGCTTCCTTTTAACACTGAGAAATATGATGTGTTGAACGAAGTGTTTAGAGTGTTTAGGAAAGATTACTCCAGCTAGAAATCTGCTGAGCCTATTCAGTTCAAGCTTCTTTTTAACGCTAAAGGTATTTATGCTTGAGTAGTAAATATCTTTTTTCTAAACCTAACCACGTATTGTTTAGAATATTTAAGAAATGTCTTTAAAGTTAGAAAGTTGCTAAGCCTATTCAGCTTATTCTTCCTTTTAACGCTTGGAGACAAAATGTTTAGAGTTGTATGATATGTTTAGAGTGTTCAGGAGAAATATTTCCCGCTAGAAAGTTGCAAAGCCAATTCGACGAAAGGTTCCTTTAAACGCTGAGAGGTATGATGTTTAGAAGTTCAGGAAATATTTTTCTACGAGATAATACTTTATCTTTGTAAATTGTTCTTCTGTTTACAATTTAGCTTTTATAAATAGGTTCAAAATGCGTGCATAATAACGTAGGGTTTAAAAGCAGGCACTGAAATAACGATAAAAACCGGTTTTATGAAGTTGAGAATTACCGTTACCGAAACATTAATACCGGTTTTCTTAGTTGTATTTCATTATTGCTTTTGTTTTATTTGCTTTGTTTTTAGATCATAAGTCTGAGATCCATTTATACGACCGCAATAACGGAAAAAACCGTCAGTACGAGAAACAATGCTACCATAAATCCAATCTAAACAGCATTTTTTCCGCGAGATATGAGGTAAATAAACACAAGTAAATAAACAACACATCCACAAAAAGAGAGTCTTGTACCTTTTTCATCGATGATTTGTGAGAAACGGATTATTGTTCTAGATTTAAAAAATAATTTTATATCTTACAACCTTTCAAGGAAAGAAGAGTAGTTCAGTTGGAAGAGTAAATGACAGGGTAGCGAGTTCGAATCCAACCAAAGACCATCGTGTATTAAGGGGGCTGGTGCACGTTAAATCTTTCGTAGTCTCAAATGTCCTCAAGTTGGCGTATTGTGGGAGTTTGGAGAGTGGGGTGTCAGTTCAGGTGTAGACGAGAACCTTGTCATAGATTGGTAGATGAATTAACGTTAAAGTGGAGCAATACAACGGGTTTTCGGTTACGATGGGATTAACCCCGAAGGGAAAGATCCGAGGACAACACCTCGGAACCACGGTCAGATGACGAGGTTAACAACTGATCTGGTACCTCACTCTCCAGACTTCCAATCTAACGTAAGGACATTTTAGGCCACGACTGATTTAACGAGCACTAGTCCCCTTGTACAGAACGGTCTTTCAGTTAAACCAAACTTCGAACTCGCAATTCCCAGTTGTTAATCCGTTACTCTCCCAATTGGGCTACCGTGCCCCTCTTTGTCTGTCGACTGTCCAGTTTGCACAGTCGCGGATTAGTAACTAGTGGGTTGTGAGTTTGAAACTCGACCCAGACCGTCGTGTACGGGGTGGGGGACGGGTGCACGTTAAATCTGTCGTGACCTCAAATGTCCTCGCTTTGGCGTATTGTGGAAGTTCGGAGAATGGGGTGCAAACTCAAGTGGTAGTCATCTAACCGTGGTTCAAAATTACGAGGTGTTCTCGGATATTTCCCTTCTGAATCAATCCCGATAGCCCGCTGTGTTCCTCCAGTGCGACGTAATTCAACTACTTACCCACCTCTTCCAAAACGCGGTGTTTGAAGTTGTACGTATCGTATGTAGACAGAATAAACGCATGAATATATTTTTACTAACGCATTCTGTACCTTTCATAAGAATTTATAGAAAAAGTTTCGACGCTTTGTGCGTTTGATTATATTTATGACAACAATGGGTTAAGGAAGCGTACCTATAGTGAGCGTGCAAATACGCGTCTAGACCTATTTACTGCGAGAAAAGAAGTTCAAATAGCTTCCTAAATGTGCATGAATAAATATCCTGCAATGAATGCCTCCAAACTGGACCATCTGTTTCGAATGACATGGCGCTTTCATTTCTCCACTACCTTCAGGTGTGAGACGCTTTTGTCGGTTTTTCGACAAGTTGCGACGATTATTCATTTTGAGAACACCTATGGGAGCAGCTAAGCCCTTTTTATTCACCTCGTCTGATGCCATTTGAGCTGCGGTTTCACATTATTCATGTTTTTTCCGCCCTGCAACTCTGAAAATGTTTAGACAAGTGTTTTTTAAAGAATATTTGCAATAGTGTTGAGAACATAAATTTTAACCCTTTCGCCCCGACTTTTGCATGATTAAAATTTAACTCTGAAAAGTAGTTTAATTTAGTAGATTTTGCTCTTTTTGACGGACGACCGTACTTCCACGTTCTTTTTGTGTTTGCTTTCTCCCTTCCAACATTTATTAGTTGCTCAGCTAAGGGGATTATGAATGATAATAGTGGTTCTGTTTTATGTTCCACATCACACTTCGTAATCCATGCATTCACAACAGAAATCATAACTAAGTTCCAAAAAATCTTTTTCCACCTCACTTGTCTGATTTTCTGCCATGACCCTAAAAAGTAGCCATTTCATCACAACGGCCAACTCCATTCATGTACATAGTGTAGTGGGAAATGGCTTCTGGGCAACTAACGTCTAATTTTGTACCATCTTTCTGTTTCCGAACCACGGTCACTCATTCATCAGAATGAATGGGCGTGCTCAAAAACATAAGTCCGCCATTTGCAATCTAAAAGTATTGCCAGGTTTCTTTAGTCATATTTTTATTCCCTAATTCCTTAAGAACACTGAAAACGTAAAAACCCATTCAAAAGTGGGATTTATTTACCCAATAGGGAATGAAATCTAATCTCTGGGACGTATATGCCCATTAGGCCCCGAAAGGGTTAAATGGCAAGTGCAGAGACGATTATACCTGAACAAATCAGAATAGAAATATTCGTATAAGCGAAATACTTCTAGATAAGTTTTCCATCTTTGTTAGTGGGCCGAGGGAAAACTAACGGAGTTCGAATCCAACCAAAAGACCATCGTGTACAAAGGGGGACTGATGCACGTTAAATCTGTCGTGGTCTCGAATGTCCTAACGTTGGCTTGGTGTGGAAGTTTGGAGAGTGGTGTGCCGGCTCAGGTGTTGCCTCGTTATCTGACCGTGGCTCGAAATTACGTGGTGTTGTCCTCGGATCTTTCCTTTTGGGACTGATCCCGAACCGTCACCGTCGACGCTGTTAGGCATGCATTAACTGCTGGTGGTAGAAACTTCGAAAACCAACTGGGAAGCTGTATGCGTACAACTGCTGTAAAACTGTGAAGTTATGCCAAAATAATTTCACACGAAGATTTCTTTAACAATGGTGGTACACTAAACGTAAGTTAAAAAATATTATGATAAACGAAGACTATTTGAAATTTTAATAAGTATTCTATTTTGCAATGTTACAAAAAATACGAATGATTACTTTGCTTATTTTTCTCGATAAGGTATTTTTTTTTCTTATTTTATTAAATAGAACAATTTAGTTTTTCTCCATTTTGTATATTCATAAACTATGGGTATTTTTTGCGAGCCATAAAATATTTATAAAAGCCTTTTTATACGATCTATTTTAAATGAACAAATATTCGTTCCAAAATCAAGGGATGGAATACCGTTTTTTAGACTGTTTAGATTAATGAACTTGGTTGTTTTTCGGTCTCTAAGAAAAGGAATATTCTGAATTTTGAAATCATTATAAAAGGATTACTCTCTCTAAAAATTGTGCCTTGGTTCTGTAATGAATCATATGTTGCATAAAACAGTACAAGTCATTATATTCTCTTTCTTTAATAAGCTCTCAGCGAAATATTTTTCATAATTGTGAATTTCAATTTCAATTTCTTCAACTTTTCATTATACATGAATAAAGCAACAATTGCAATCATCCTGTGTACAATGATAATGATTTTTAGATTAAATAACCGTTACAGAACAAATTATTCTAGATTCAAAATATTTTAAATTGCTTAAGGTGCACTAGAAATCATGAAAATCAACCAAAATATCGATGTTTTTTATTAATTCAAAATATTTTTCTACTCCTTATCATTCAAACGATACTAAGATCCTGTAAATTGTAAATATTCAAAATATGTTTCTAGTTACCAGAATTTTCGCTAAGTACAGTCACCAGATACAAACATGCTTCCAAAACTTTAAACTCAATTTCTGAAGAACCGTGCTTTTGTAATAGGATGCTTTGTTCAAACGGTGATAACTCAACAAAGAATTGATCTATTATAATTATTTTGTATCATTATAATCTATATAATACAGTGGATGTTTTGACTCTCAGCCAGAGTTAGTAGTTAGGAAATAAATTTTTAGTTGATTTTTTAATTTTAAAATTCCCGAAAAAATTTGATCTTTTTAGACTTCCTCGGTGAAAAAATTGTTAAAAACCTATTCTTTCTAGAAACTTGATCAAAGTCAAAACATGAAGAATAATATTAGGAATAATTTCAACAGGAATGGTCTTTCTGAACAAATTAGAATTTGAGTTATCACTGTTCAAAAAGCAAGCTAATTAGCTAATTGTGTACACATTAGATAATTAATGATTAGCTTAATCTGATTTTTCACACTGCAATGAGTTCGAGCATAAACCAATGACCTAAGGTAAAAAAATTGGATTTTTAAAGTCAAATTAAAGAAAAAAGAATCTTCGATTGTTATACGTACACCTTAAAAAATGTCGTTTTAGATCGTAGTTTTCGCACAGTTTTTCGTAATTCTTCAGCTTGTCATTTTCATAGAACATTATCAAATTAAGGTTTAGAAAGGTTAAGGACCCAATGAGGTCTTCAGTGTTTGTCTCAATGAGGAATCTCGTCATTAATAAGATTGACCAGATCTTCATGGACGAGATATCTCGTCATTAGTAAGATTGACCAGATCTTCATGGAGGAGATATCTCGTCATTAGAAAGAAACTGACACAATCTTGATATCGTCATTATCCAAAAAGCGATAATATCTTGATGATGAGATATCTCGTCATCATAAAAAATCGGTAACATCTTGATGGATGAGGTATCTTGTCATTAGCAAAAGTGACCAGATCTTGATGGACAAGATATCTCGTCATTAGAAGAAAACGGACCAAATATTGATTTCGTCACCATCCAAAAATCGACAGTATCTTAACGACGAGTATCTCGTCATTAGAAGCAAATTTACCATATCTTGGTCTCGTCATCATAAAAAAAATCGGAAAAAATTTGTTGACGAAGTATCTCGTCTCCAGCAAAACTGACCAGTTCTTGATGGACGAGATATATCGTCATTAGAAAAATTGACCAGCTTTCGATCTCGTCATCATAAAAAAAATCGGCAATATCTTGATGGCTGAGGTATCTCGTCAATAGCAAAATTGGTCAGATCCTGATGGACTTGATATCTCGTCGAAACTACTTAGTAAAACCAATTTACTCGATCGAGATTAATTTACACAATCGAGAAATTAATTTACTCGAGATTTTTTCACTTGCGAAAGCCGATTCTACACCTTCGCTATCATTTCCTCGATTCCTACTTCTCCATCTAATGATAACAACGAAATATTTTCATCCTCCAGCCTAAGCCTTTTTTCCTGTTTCTTTTCCAAAGAGCTTTTAGCCAGCTTTGGCGGGCATGTCTTAAATATTTGGCTCCCCTTTTGACTTGTGGCTCTCGATTCGACGGCAAACATTGGAAGGGACGAAAAAGGAAATTGCATCAGTGACCAGGAAGATATTCCTTCCCCCCTTTCACCTGGAATTTCTAAATTAACTTCCAAATCATGGCCGAGTAACTCCATATCGCCGCTCCAAGATAAATGCTTCGGGAGAGAAACTGCATCACCGGATAATCCTGAACAAATTAGGTTTCGTGACAAGTTTTTACCTTATTGCGTTCTCTGACAGTCCTAATCGAAAATCTCGAGAGATTTGAGACGAAGTTCGGAGGTATTGATTCTTAGGAATATCGGTTTTAAGCTGAAGTTGAATAGGATCCTTGATTTAATCTTGAGCTCTTGTTGATTAGTTTAAAAGAATCTCAACAGCTTGAAGGATTAATACCTCATTACTGAGGCTCTGATTTGATGACGTATGCATTTTTTGAATTTTGACCTTTTTCTGTGTAAGGGTGTTTCCTTTTCGGAGTTGTAGGACATTGTTTTGGATTTATATCTTTTAAATAAAAAAATTTAGTTTTTGGTTTGACTGGGCTTAATCTTCCTGGTGTCGTATCGACGAGGTATCTCGTCATTAGCAAAACTGACTAGATTTTGATGAACGAGATGTCGCTTTTATCAAGATCTCGTTGGCTCGTCATTAGCAGAAAACTGACCAGATTTTGATGTCGCCATCATCAAAACATTTGCAGTATCTTGATGACAAGATACCTCGTCATTAGCAAAACTGACTAGATTTTGATGAACGAGATGTCGCTTTTATCAAGATCTCGTTGGCTCGTCATTAGAAGAAAACTGACCAGATCTTGATGTCGCCATCATCAAATCATTTGCAGTATCTGGATGACAAGATACCTCGTCATTAGCAAAATTGACCAGATTTTGATGAACGAGATGTCGCTTTTATCAAGATCTCGTTGCCTCGTCATTGGAAGAAAACTGATCAGATCTTGATCTCGTCATCAAAACATTTGCAGTATCTTGATGACAAGATACCTCGTCATTAGCAAAACTGACTAGATTTTGATGAACGAGATATCGCTTTTATCAAGATCTCGTTGGCTCGTCATTAGAAGAAAACTGACCAGATCTTGATGTCACCATCATCAAACCATTTGCAGTATCTTGATGACAAGATACCTCGTCATTAGCAAAATTGACCAGATTTTGATGAACGAGATGTCGCTTTTATCAAGATCTCGTTGTCTCGTCATTAGAAGAAAACTGACCAGATCTTGATGTCGCCATCATCAAACCATTTGCAGTATCTTGATGACAAGATACCTCGTCATTAGCAAAACTGACTAGATTTTGATAAACGAGATGTCGCTTTTATCAAGATCTCATTGCCTCGTCATTGGAAGAAAACTGATCAGATCTCGATCTCGTCATCAAAACATTTGCAGAATCTTGATGACGAGATACCTCGTCATTAGGAAAATTGACCAGATTTTGATGAACGAGATGTCGCTTTTATCAAGATCTCGTTATCTCATCATTAGAAGAAATTGATCAGATCCTGACCTCGTCATCATCAAAACATTTGCAATATCTTGATGACAAGATACCTCGTCATTAGCAAAATTGACCAGATTTTGATAAACGAGATGTCGCTTTTATCAAGATCTCGTTGTGTAGTCATTAGAAGAAAACTGACCAGATCTTGATGTCGCCATCATCAAAGCATTGGCAGAATCTTGATGACGAGATATTTCGTCGAAACCACTTGATGTGTTGATGTTCCCTCTTGCACAGCCGGGTGGTGCCTACGCCATACTCCCTTATGTGAATAAGGTTCAGTTTTATACCTCCCTACCTCCCCAAACGTTCTTACAGGAAATTTGAAGGCAACCCTTTTATTGAATGAAACACAAAAATCAAATAATGAAGTTAGTAAACAAGATACATGTTAAGGGCAAGAGCTGAACTAAACAAAATAAATGAATTAAAATGTAATTCAATATAAAGTAAAAGATACACTTATATACTTGTTGATTCTCAACATGCACATTAAAAAATGGTTGAATCGGAACACGAAATAAATAAACGGATGATTCAAGACATGTTGATCAACAGTATGATGCTTGAAATGAAAAGATATGAAACTGATGAGGTATGAAAGACATTTTGCTTTACTTGAATTATGCTTTTCCAAACTGTATTTCTTAAAACTATGGATCAAAGCAAAAAGCATTCAATACAAGCCGGTCCTTCTTCCTACCCCCTGTCCAGGTGTAAAACCAGTGGTTTCTCAATTTTTGAAAAAGTTTCTTTAGTACCGTGATATAAAAACGAAGTTATTTTCTAAAGCTACGATTGCTCAGAATTGACATCTAGCAAAGATCTATCATTTAGTTATTAAGAAGGCCGTCTTAGTCTGGTTGGAAGAGTAGCGGGTTAGCAACTGGAGGGTTGAGAGTTCGAAACTCAATCCAATAAAAGGACAGTCGTGTAGACCGGGAGCAGGATCACGTTAAATCTGTCGTGGCCTCAAATGTCCTCACGTTGGAGTTGTGTAGTACTTTGGATCAGCTGAAGTGTGATATCGTCATCTGACCATGGTTCAAAATGACAAGGTGTCATCGGATCATTCCCTTCAAGATTGATAGCAAAACGTAGCCAGTAGCCCGTTGTGTGTTGCACAAGTGCAACGTCTATTCAACTACCTACCTAGTTATTAAGAATAACCTGAGTGCAAGCTAGCGCAGATGGTGACCGCGTCATCTGACCGTGGTTCAAAATTAAGAGATGTCCTCGGATCTTTCCCATGGATTAATCCCGGACAGTAGCCAATACCTCGGTGTGTTGCTCCAGTGTGACTTTAATTCAACTACCTGAGTACGAACTATTAAAATATATACATTTTTAGATTTAATAAAATGTGTCTTCATTAACAAAAAAAAATACCACAACAAAATGAAAAATAAATGTCGCCTGTAATGAATCACCCAAATTTCCTTCAGAAAATATTCCGTAAACAAAATTGAGAAAACATCGCTGGAAGCAAATTCCGTGATAGTGTCGACAAAGAAGCTTGATTTGTATTTAATGAAAAACATTCAATTTGCTGTGGGATCCGTTTCCAAAAATTATTAGGCTGAATTCGACTCGGAGATTTTGTAATTTAAAACTAAGCTCCAAAGACTTTTTCAGCTATTATTTGCCTCTAGTCAAAGATATTTTATGTCGCACAATTCAAACCATGCAAATTGGAAGTAACAAATCAACAAAAGTAAGTACGGATGATATTTTTCAATAGGGAAATGTCAAGTAAAGCGTCTTTCAAAAGAATAAGCCGCATAGATTCTAAATTGATTTTGCGAAATGAAAGGAAGCATCTTTCTTTAAATGAAAATATTAGTCCGCAAAGTTTTATTAAAAGAAAATTCTAAAGTCGTGTACCCAAATACAATTTTTTTCTCGTGGGTATCTATTCTTTGGATTAAATGAAAAACTCTGTGTTGAATAAATTTCTATACATGTTAGATTTAGAGGTAGTTTCTCATTCCTTTAAGTAGATCTCTAAATGATGCGTGCATACAATAACCTGA
This sequence comes from Meta bourneti, assembly GCA_933210815.1. Classification (NCBI taxonomy): domain Eukaryota; kingdom Metazoa; phylum Arthropoda; class Arachnida; order Araneae; family Tetragnathidae; genus Meta; species Meta bourneti. Next base: position 95,980,946 of record OW119926.1, read on the forward strand.
ACAATATATTTATTCTTTGTAACTGAAGATTTATGTTGTGATATTCATTTTTAAAATCATTGTTATTGGACGATCAGAATGAATTGGCTTATTTATTACTTCTCACAAAGCATTGTTATCGCGATACATTTCAATACTTTCAACTCCAGCTCTTTTAGAGCCAATGTAGCCAGTGGAAGAGCAAGGGATTAGCAAACGGAGGGTCGCGAGTTCGAAACTCAGTCCAGCCAAAGACTGTGTGGCCTCAAATGTCCTCACGTTGGCGTAGTATGGAAGTTTGGAGAGTGGGGTGACAGCTCAGGCGTTGTTCTAGTCACCTGACGTTCAAATTTACGTGTAGCATTTTCATTGGATTCGGGATTGATCCCGGACCGTCACCAATAGCCCGTTATATCGCTCCATTTCGACGTAAATTTTAATTAACGTCACAATGGAGCAATACAACGGGCTATTGGTGACGGTCCGGGATCAATCCTAAAGGGAAAGATCCGAGAACAACACCACGTAATTTTGAACCACCTAAATAATAAGGTATTTGTTTAATGTTTGTGATGGAGGTTGGTTGGTTGATTTATTGGGTTTTATGGCGTAAGGGCCATATTTGGCCATGTTGCGCCAAGTAAAAGCAAACAGGTAATAGACAAACAAAATGTCTCTGATGAGAGTCAAGACTTTATAAAAAATTGCTTCTTGATTTAAAATGGTTTGGCCTGATACTATCCAACAATCTTCAGGACGGTGCTTAAAATTTATAAGCAGTATGATTGAGAAAAGAATTAAAGCTAGATTCTTCTCTGAATAAATGAAAGATAAATGAATAAATGCCATAGAAAGTTCTGCGGAAACTGTTGCAAAAAATACAGCCTTTTATCTCATCCAGTTATTAGAATTATTCTTTAACCCTGAGGGGCTGCATGACTTATAACCAGTTTTGACCTTCTTGATCAATAGAATCTTTCTTGGGGATTGATCCCGGACCGTCGCGTCGGACCCGGAGTACGAGGTTGTATAAAATCTCTACTCTACCTCTATTATAACAAGGAGATTTGTGATTCAAAATTACGTGGTGTCCTCGGATCTTTTTCCCGGACCGTTACCAATAGCCCGTTGTGTTGCTCCAGTGCGGAGTTAATTAAGTACCTACCTACCAATAGAATCTTTCCTAGGATTCATTCCAACAATAGATGTGGTTGTTTCATCATTATGTAGGGTGTGGAGTAAAAGTAATACTAACACTTCTCGGAAATTTTGTGACGCTGAGTGGATTAATATATTCAGACATAGTCCCACAGACATTGGGTTCGAATCCCGTAGTGGTTTGGAACCTACTTTAACCGTCCAATTGGTTTCGACGAGATATCTCGTCCAACAAGATCTGACTGATTGTGCTAATAACGCAATATCTCGTTCATCAAGATCAATTTTCCCAGTGACGATGTACCTCGTCTTGAAATGCCCTACTACTAGGTATATTTGTAGGTAAAACAAATTGCCCCTTCCCCAGAATTGGTTACTGTTTAAAATTGGTTTTTGTGGCAGAGGTTGGCCTCTGCAGGACAGTTTTTGACGCCAAGACAAGCCACCATCAGAGTTATCGTAGATCCTGTTCTTATTAGGGGTTGCCGTGGTTCAGTGGGTTTGTCCACTGCTCTAGCAACCTGCGAGTTGTAGGTGATGAAGTTCGATTCCTATCAGTTGCATTCATCCCTGGGTGTATTTCTCTCTTCATTGTCGGTAAAAACCATTTTGTGTGAATGTCTACTGCTTGATATTGTCTATCTTGTGTCTGGCGCAGCATGGCAAATATGGCATATAACCCCCCCAAAAAACAAACAACCTTGTGTGTCTATGTCCATTACTTGATGTCGTCTGTTTTGTGTTTCGCGCACCACGGACAAATATGGCCGTTGCACCATAAAAACCAATCAATAAACCAATTCCTTGCTCTTTTACTTGCCGATTTCATAAAAACCAATCAACCAAACCAATTCCTGGCTCTTTTACTTTTGCTCATTTCATAAAAACCAATCAATAAAACCAATTCCTGGCTCTTTTACTTGCCGATTTCATAAAAACCAATCAATAAAACCAATTCCTGACTCTTTTACTTTGCCGATTTCATAAAACCAATCAACCAAACCAATTCCTGGCTCTTTTACTTGCCGATTTCGTAGTGTTTAGCAATTTTACAATTTCAAAACTTGAAAACTGAGATTTTAACTGTATTTCTTTATAGCTGTAGATTTCGATCCTGATTTTTCTCCTTCATTTTTGTTCTATGTAATTAACAACATTGTGTTCATACAATGCATGAGTGCCGTCGTGGCTCATTGGGTTTGCGCAATGGCCTAGAAACATCCGAGTTGCAGGCGACGCAGATTCGATTCCTCCATGGGTGTACTTTTCTCTTCTAAGTCAGTAGCCTTTCCATGCCTGTGTAATTACTATGTATTGGTCTCGGATCTTTCCCTTCGGGGTTAATACCAATCGCCAATAGTCCATACGACGCCAACCCTCCAAGTGTTTTCAACGAGATATCTCATCCATCAAGGTCTGACCAATCTTGCTAATGAAGAGATATCTCGTCACCAAGATATTGCCGACTTTTTTATGACGATAGACCAAGATCTGGTCAGTTTTCTCCTAATGACATCTCATGCATAGCGATCTGGTCAGCTTTGCGAATGACTACTGAAAAAATGGCAAGATCGAACAACCATCGAGACATCCACCATTAGGGTTAATTAACAACCTATCTATCTATCTCCATGCGTGTGTATGTCCATCTGCGCGATGCTTGGCGCAGTTTGGCCAAATATGGCCCATAAAAACCCATCCAACCTATTAAATGGAAAATGACCAATCGACATCAAACTGCTAAAAGACTAGACAGTATTTCTGCACATTAAAGAAATAAACTTCACCCGAACTTCAAGAAACTCCGAACTTTTTCTCCTCTCTCCGCTAAAAGAAACGTTCATTCTCTAGACGCCCCCTTCCGAAAAATACACCTGTTCGATCAACAGAAGCATCTTTAACCCTCCCTCCTTCCATAAGCACATCACGCTAATCCTCCCTTCGTAGCCTGATCGACCCTTCGGCGCTCGAACCAGCCCCAATACGCTGTTTTTTCGGTCCTTCCCTCACAGAGAGAGAGAGAGGCCCTCTCTCTTTGCGAATGCATCGCCTCTCCCCTCTCCCGACGCGTAATTGCCAGTATGAGCGCGCTGGTTCAATCATCGGAGCATGTTTTAAAAACATTCTTTATAATTAATTCAGATCGCCCGAACGAAACTACTTTTGACGTGCCGACGGAAAATTGGCATCGATTTTTGTTTCGGAGAGAGGGGGTCGTCTCCCTCTCTCTTTCTCTCTCTCTCCCATTGGCTGAGAAAGGCAATTGCATTGATTTTTAGGAAGACCTTAAAATTCTTGTGCTGGGGCGACGTTTTGTGAAGATGGGTGGCGTTCTCTCTTTGGGTCCTCTCCCTCTCCGTTCTCTGCCCTGTTCCCCTCTCTTACTGGGTTTTTTTTAGATAAATATTATTAATTATTCTCGTATGCAAAAAAGCGTAACTCCTCTTTATTGGATCTGTTTTGTGTTCGCGTGTTTGTTGGGTTTCTGGGGTTCCTTTGTGCCGATCTGGAGGATTTCTATAGAATCGCACGAAAGTTTACCGAGTTATAATGTTCTACACGCTCATATTTTTTCTCTTTTGTTGTGTTTCGTAAATTTGAATTGATTTTGCTTTTGTTTGGTTGCTGTCGGGAGAGATAAAATCGTCATTCGCATTGTAAAATCGGAGTGCTTTTCAGTAATTGGAGTCAGAAAGAATGCCCGTGACGATTCCTAAAGTGGTGACCCGGACGTGATTCGATCATGCAACCTTCTGGTATGGTGCTTGGTTGGTTGTTTTGGTGTTTTATGGCGCAAGGATCATATTTAGCCAAGTTAAGTTTAACACAAGACAGGCAACATCAAGTATAGTGTTTAGTTGGTTGTTTCGTTGTTTTTTGTTTTATGGCACAAGGGCAATATTTGGTCAAGCTGTCCCAAACACAAGACACACAGCTTCAAGTAAAGTGCTTAGTTGGTTGTTTTGGTGTTTTATGGCACAAGGGTTACACATTTGGTCAAGCTGCGCCAAACACAAGACAGACAACTTAAAGCAAAAAATGTCAATAAAGGAAAAAAGAGATAGGGAGATAGAACAGTAGGAGAAAAGTTCGCTTGGGTATCCCGGGGATTTCTTGCTTAGAGCTTTTGAACAGTGTCTGAATCACTTTCGAAGAGTTCGCTTCAAAAACTCGAAAAAGGTATCGCTGTAGGAATTGTAATGTGCTATACACACCTTTGTTGTGTATTGTAAATTTGATTTGGTTATGGTTGGAATTAAATTGTCATTTGCATTCTTGAATTTGAGTGCTTTTTAGTAATTGGAGTCAGTAGGAATGTCCTAAGTGACAATCCCTAAAGTGGTGACCTCGACATGATTTGATCATGCAACCTTCTTCTGCTTAGAGCTTGTGAACGGTGTCTGAATCAATTCTTAAGATTCACTCTTATTGGACGCTAGTGTTTTTACGGTAAATATTATTTATTGTTATTTTACGCAAAAAAGCGAAACTCCTCTTTATTGGATCTGTTTTGTGTACGCTGGTGGGTTTCTTAGGTTCTTTTGTGCCGGAGGTTTTCGATAGAATTTCCCAAAAGTTTACCGAATTGCAATGTTCTACACACATTTTTCTCTTTTGTTGTGCATTGTAAATTTAACGTCGCTGTGTTTTTGTTTGTGTTTGGTTATTGTTGGAATTAAATTGTACTATGCATTCTTGAATTTGAGTGCTTTTTAGTAATGACAGTTGGTAGTAATGTCCTAAGTGAAGGTCCACCTCGGTTCCATCCGGGCCAGCCTCTTTGAGTGGTGATTCAATCAAGCAACTTCCTGGAATGGTGTTTGGAGCTTGTGATCAGTACCTGAATCAATTTCTAAGAGTTCGTTTCATAAACTCGCAAAAGATATCGTTATAGGAATTGTAATGTGCTCTACACGCCTTTGTTCTAGTTTGTAAATTTAATTTGGTTACGTTATTATTTTGTTGTTGAAATTGTCATCTGCATTATTGAATTGGAGTGCTTTCAGTCAGTCATTTATTTTTTCAAAAATTGGAAAAAATTCAGATTATTAAATGTTTATAACGAAATAACACCTAGACTACAACTATCTAAGCAAAAGAAATTGTTTTTCCTCTGTGGAAAAGAAACAATGACTTATGGGGTTGGTTTATCAGATTATCTGAAGCTAAGCATAGCATTTAATTTTATTAAATAGTTATAAACCATATGCTTCGAAATACATTGTATCCAAAGATTGGAGTTTAAGAGATGGTAAAACACTTTTCACAAAAGCTTTCAGCACAAAAAATAATTTCAATTTGTTCATCGGGGCCATAAGTTATTTGTTATTAAGATTAGTTTACAGAGAAATAATTCGTACACACACGTGTTTCGCTTTATTTATGTGGCTACCAAATTTTGAAGCTTCGATTTATGTATTAACTCTTTGAGCGTCATGGGATTTCGGAGAAGTGTATTTAATATTACTTTTTCCCCTACCATACTCATAATAACTAAATAACCACATCTATGAGTTGGATTATACAGGTAGGTAGGTATTTTAATTAACGTCGGGCAGCAAAACGGGCTATTGGCGACGGTACGGGATTGACCCCCAAGATCCGAGGACAACACCACGTAATTTAGAACCACAGTCAGATGACGAGGTCACACCTGAGCTTGCACCCCAGTCTCCAAACTTCCACACCACTCCAACGTGAGGACATTTGAGGCCACATTAGATTTAACGTGCACCCCCTTTGTACACGACGGTCTTTGGTTGGACTTGAACTCGCAACCCTCCGGTTGCTAATCCGTTGCTCTTCCAACCGGGCTACCATGTATTTTGGTTAGATGTAGATTTTGTTTTTACCCTTTTTTCTGCTGATATAATGAAAATACGATCCACTGCCAAATGTTTCAAACCCTCCTGGTTGTCTTGACGACGTCATTAGCAAAACTGACCAGATGTCGATGAATGAGATATCTCGTCATTTGAAGAAAACTGATTCGGTGATGGATTCGGATATGAAAACTTTTTCGGTGATGACGAGACGATCTTGATCTCGTCATCGCCGAAAAATCGGCAATCTCTTGTTCACAAGATATCTCGTCATTATCAAAATTCGTTTAAGCAAAGTTATTTTACCTTGCATATACATTTTAAATAGCCTTAAAAGCTGTGTGTATCAGAATTCTAAAATTACTTCAAAAATTTTATGGTGTTTTCGAAGAGGGAAAAAAGTCATTTGGAAATTTTTATTTTAAATGGTATTTAAAAAGAGAGGCTCCAGGTAGAAATTATTTCTTCAAACTATTTTTAAGTACCTTCCAAGTAAAGGGTGTCCCAAAATTCACGCAAGACTTGAATTTTGCGCCATTTGTGCGGTAAAGTGTTGCCAACGAAAAAAAAAAGACAGCGTGGCAGTTGACAGTTCAGGGTTACTAAAAATGGAACAGTTATTAAAAATGGACAGTTCAGGGTTATTAAAATGCGGCTAGTCAGGCAATAACAGTTAATGGTGCTCGCTATCGCGACATGATAATCCAGTATTTTTGTTCCTAAATTGCAAGATATGGATGTGGACGACATGTGGTTTCAACAAGACGGTGCCACATGCCATACAGCCCGAGAAACAAGTCAATTACTGCATGAGTCATTTCCTGGTCGTGTAATTTCCCGTTTTGGTGATCAGAATTGGCCGCTCAGATCATGCGATTTAACGCCGTTGGATATTTTTCTTTGGGTTTTTTTGAAGCCTAAGGTTTATGCCAACAAGCCCACGACCACCCACGCCTTGAAGAAGGAAATTGAGCGCTGTATCAACGAAATTCAGCCACATTTATGCAAAACGTTCATGGAAAATTTCAACAAAAGAGTGCGTATGTGCCAGCAAAGCCGTGGAGGCCATTTACCCGATATGCTATTCCATACATAACCCTATACTGTATATTTTATGAATAAAAAAAATTACAATTTTTAATTATAAACCTGTGTTTTCTATCCAAAATTACTTCTTGCGGGAATTTTGGGACACCCTTTAGCTACAGAGGGAAATAATTCATCATTTTGAAGATTAAGAATTCAACTTAATTTAAAATAAAAAGATAACAAAAATAGGAGATACGATTATTTTAATCTCCTGGTTACCTTAAATAATTGTTATTTGTTCAATACGATAACTTTTCCAGGCTATCAATTTATAAGTAATAAAGAAATATCGCGAATTCTTTACCCGTTATAAATCATCGAGAATAAGTATTTACAGCAATAAATAAGGCCGAAGACATTTCCTTCCAAGGACATCTAGACCACGAGGATGATAAGAAGTAGGATATTTATAGCGCTTCGAGGTGACTCAACTACAGGTCACACATAGTACAAATATCCCAGTTCACTGTGCTCTCTCCCCATAGAGATAGTTTATTGCCCTAGGGACTGCTCCTGCCTATAATGTTTATGCTCCTACAGACAGAAAGGTGAGATTCGCGGTGCATAGACATTAGACGAACCTGGATTATGATCTGCTTCTGTAGAGCATCCGAGGTTTCGTTTAGGTCGGGACATGAAGTGGAAAATCTTAAGCAAAATTAAGGTAGTTTCGTATTTATTGAGAAGATTGTTCGCTCCGCGTGTGTTTCAAGGGCAGATGTTGGCGCCTTCCTTGAATTGGCTTTAATTTTCATGTGCAAGTGCAAAGAACGATGTCAACTCATAATGAAACTAGCTGAATACCATACGTTGCTCGGGTTGAATTGTTTGTAATTCATCGTTACATTACTTAATGTTATTCCTATGAGGATTTCGAATTGTTTTTAACCCCTCTGCAGACCCAGGACAAATAGAACGGGGTTAATAAGTAGCCTACGTTATCCGCAGGGTTCTAAAGAATATGTCAAACGGTGTAGATTTGTATAGAGAACACAGACAGATTGACAGACATACGCCAACTCTGCTTTATATATATAGATAGGATATGGTACACGCAGCTTCATGTTATTTATGCCAATTGCTTGGTTTGGAGATGCCAGGTGATTGTGGGGAAAATCGCGAATCCTAATGAGGACGAATTAGTGATTAGTTAACCCTCTAAGTGGTTACGACGAGATATCTCGCTATCAAGATATTACCGATTTTTTATGATGACAAGATCATGATCCGGTCAGTTTTCTTCTAATGACGAGATATCTCGTCCATCAAGATCTGGTCAGTTTTGTCTCAATGCCTCATATGCCTCGTCGAGACAACCACCAGGAGGATTAAAATGATTAATCCATCTGGAATAACCCTGCTGTCTACGAGGTATCTGGCCATTAGCATAACTGAACAGATCACGATGGACGAGATATCTCGTCACTAGAAGAAAATTGACATTAATCGTGTCATCATTAAGAAATGAAACGATATCGTCGTCATCAAAAAATTGGTAATCTCTTGATGGCGAAATATTTCGTCATCACCAAAAAAATCGACAATATCTTGATGATGAAATATTTCTTCATTACCAAAATTGGTCTGATCTTAATAAACGAGATATCTCGACGAAACCGATTGGAGGGCTCAAAATACTGGTTTGTGCTATGATTCTGAGATAACTTTCTGAGATTTTAAGCCAGTGACGTCACCCACATGTTCAGTCTATTTTATTAGAATGTCGATGGCATAGATTAGGAAGATTTGGATTTCTTGGATGAAGGATGAGAAAGAAATGACCCTACTGCTGAACCAGGTTGTAATACCGACCCGGGATCTTTGAAATAAACTTGAATTGTCGTAAGGTGCTGGATACCCGATTTCTTTCATCTATATTATTAGATGTTAATCTAACACATGTGTTGCTACTGATATGGCCGTTACATTAGTATGAGTATACCAAAATTTAATAATTGCTCTGTAATGGAATCGACTGTCCTTGACTACGTTATATACATGAAATTTCTTCACTACGAATTCCTTCATCAGAAAGCATATGTCGTCATATTTCTTACCAAAGTATATACATTTCAAGAGACAAAACTGCTTTGCTACATTACCATATTTCATCCTAGGCTGCTGTAGGATATTCACAGTCGCAATCATCTAATGCACGACCACGCATACAAAAGTCCAACAGTGTTCTTAAAATAACTCATGGTATGTATAACAGTGCAAATAAGCTCTAGTACGATACGTTTTGATAGATTAAATATTTGATAGATTAAATATAGATTTCCAAACGCAGAACCGGAAAATAACTGTGAAATTACAAAACAATATTTCATCTCTAATGGAACTGACTGCCCTCGACAACAATATCCTTTCTGCATCTAGTAATAATTTCTTCACAGTACGTAAACAAAACCACCCTCTACCTCGAATAATTATCATCAGTTTCCTCTGCTGATTTTTTTTCTGTCCAACAGAAGTTTCTGTTACCATCAGGCACAAACTGACTTGATTCATTATCATATCTCACCCTTGGCTACTATAGGCAACATAGGACAGTCACATAGTTGCAATCATCCAATACACGACCACGCATAAAAGATTTCACCCGTGACCTTAACACAGATCTCAAGGTATAAATAGAAATGGAACGGTATGGTAGGTAGCATTTCTAATAAACATCGCACTGGAGCAACACAACGGACTATTGGCGACGGACCGAGATCAAACCCGAAGGGAAAGATCGAGGACAACACAGGTGTATTTTGAACCACGGTCAGATGACGAAAGCAGTGCAACTAAACTCACTCTTTAAGTACTTTTTGAAGATTAAGGTTGCAATGTTTTTCGCACGCGGTTGCTACAGATAACCTGTAAATTACTCTGAAAATTATAAAATTTAACCCTCTCGGCGGTTTATCTTCGCCTCGAAAACTGCCTTGTATTGGCCAACCTAAAATCTGTTTCAAGCTGTCGCCAGTTCTGGGCAAGGGAAATTTGTTTTTCCTACTTGTTTCCTCATTCCCTCTTAGAGTAGTAAAGCAGTTTTGTCTCGACGAGATATTTTGTCGATATTGACCTGAGCTTGAACGAGATATCTCGTCGAAACTCTTGGAAGATTAATATTTTATCTGTAATCGAACAGACTTCCTTGACAGCAACAATGCCTTTTCGACATCTACTTATAACTTCTCTACAGCAAATCATTACAGCAGATTTATGTAAATAAAACCTCCCTCCATCCTGAATCGTTTCATCAGAAAGTTTCCTCTATTAGCAGGAACTTTCGGTGGACAGGAAAACTATCTCGACACAAACTGCCTTACTTCGTTACCGCATTTCATATTCCCAAAGCAAACAAGAGGCAGGCTCTCTTACATTCACAACCTGTTTTCCCAAACACCACACGTATTGCCCGGCATCCATAACAACCACCTGCATCTACACAACAGGGTTTCATTCGCAATAGTGGTTAGGGGTGTACGCACGCTTTCGTCCGAAGTCTCGTCCAATATTTATGAAGCCTTGTCATTGTTTTTGAAATTTCAGTCCGGACCGTACTTGGAAGTGTTTTGCTTTTCGATTAGAGTAAGAATAACTGGAAACTTTCTTTAAGTTCATATCATGAATATAAGTTAATGAGTAAGTTTAATGATCTGAGAGGTTATTCGCATATGTCCGTTTTGCAACATCCCTGTCTGACTGCTGATCTGTTCCGACCTTCTTGATCAGCTGAATCTTTCCATGGATTCTTTCAACAGGTAGATGTGGCTTTTTTCGTCATTATGTGTCGTGCAGGGGAAAAGAATATTGCAATACTCTGAAATTTCCTGACACCCAGAGGGTCCAGGGAATGTGGAGATAACTGAATTAATCCTCTGAGCGACACAGAACTTCCAAATATTGTAATACTGCTTTTACCCACTCTCCCAAACTCATTTAATGACAAAATAGCCTCATCTATGGGTTGAAAGAATCTAAGGAGATTCGATCGGGGGTCAAGAAGGTCGAAACTGGCTAGAAGTCATGCAGGATTTGTTCGTTTGTTGGGGTTATATGGCGCAAGGGCCATATTTGACCTCACCGCGCCAGACACAAGACATACAATATCAAGTAATAGGCATACACACACAATGAAAATTTTATTGACATAAAGCAGAAATACACCCAGGGAGGAATGCACTGTATAGGAATCGAACCTGCGTCACCTACAACTCGGGCTCAGTGGCATACCCACTGAGCCATGACGGTCCCGAAGTCATTCAGGGAAGAATGTAGGTTACAGAATGGCTGTATGCCGGTGCATCCTTCAAAGAGTTAAACTGTAAGCCCACAGGAGAGGATTTGCCGACTGCACTACCAATCTGCTAATGATGAGGTACCAGAGGCAACCCCCAGAAAGAACATTGCAGGCAATGAAAGGGCTGACTCACTTGCAAAGATCAATCTTTGCCTCAGCCCGTCTGTGCCTCTACTTTAAATTCCAACAAAGCCCAAAATAAATCTGCTGTTAGCCACTGGTTGAGGCAACGGCGACTGACGGCTTCAAAGGGGACAACACTCGGTAACCAGTGGTTCCACCTGCCATGGCAATCCTCCGGCAGTCGGCGCTGTTGCGTATAACTGGGCAAGACCACCTTGCTGCCCACTTGCACAGGATCCACGCGTTGCCTTCCCCACAATGCCTGCTGTGCGGTAAGGGCGTCATGGATGCTGAACACTTGCATCAGTGCCGGACTAAGAACCAGATATCGAGGAAGCCTTCCAATCTCTACTGGCCATCAAATGGCCCAACAACCAAGGATGGGCGTTGGCTAGCAAGCAAGCAAGAACTGTTAATCTTGCAGGGCTGTTTGATTTTTCTTCACAGGCATCTATGTCTTAATTCAATGACCATCATAGTGTTTCGACATACGTGAGCTTACATGTTTCGTCTGGTTCATATACCTGAATGGTTTTTCTCCCCTTACAGTTTTTGTAGGAAGTTTCGACACGCAGTGTTCTCTTTCCTTACATAGCACAAAGACCACCTGTCGTGTTTTATCCGTTACATAAGAGAGAGAGAAGTGGAGGAACCGAACGTACGCCACCTATTACTCGCAGGTTGATAGAGCAGTGGGAAAACCCACTCAATCATGACGGCCTCGAAGACGACATCAAACGAGCCTCATCAACAATAGTACCGGCACTGGATAATTGTCTCCCAGAAACATTGAAGTTCGCGAAACCAAACAAAAACCGCTTTTTGATAACCAGCATCCGCAAAACAGCTCTCCACACAGTTTTACTCGATCCCCGGATGTCTTACTTTTCCCGAAATCCTGGGAATTCCATCCGGAAAAGAAAAGGGAAAAGCAACAACGAAAACGATCCCGTTTCTCCGACCGACCCGTCGCAAATCCCCACCAATAACTGAAACAGCGATAAAGTAAAGCTAACATTTCCTGCCTATGCCTTCTTCGGCGCCAGCGCTTTCAAAACTTGGGGGGTTGAATTTTAGAATGCCCCCATTCGAATGTTCTACTCTCGCCTCCGTGTCCGGCTGTAAAGACACCCGGACTGGGATGAATTATTCGGACGGTGTGCCATCAACTTTTGCTCGAAGTTGGAATAATCATTTGAATAAAGTCTGTTCCGTTGGTCCCCTTTCCTTGTTTATTTGTTTTCTCATGTCATAGCGATAGATGAAATGAACGAAAGGGAGGAAATTGATTTTCTTCTATGAAGTTTTATTTATAACCATGAGGAAAGAATGAGAGAAAATTGATTTTCTTTAGGGATGTTTTTTAAATAGGGATTTGCAATCTTTGAATATACATTCCCATGTGTCCCCAATAAAGTTATGGGAACTGTTATGAAAGATACTTGGTTGTTTGATTGTTCTTTTCTATGAAGGTTTATTTACAATCATGCGGGAAAAAAAGGGAGAAAATTTATTTTCTTTTGGGGTGTTTTTCGAATGGCGATTTACAATCTTTGAATATACATTCCCTTGGGTACCCAATAAAGTTATGGGAACTGTTATGAAAGATACTTGGTTGTTTGATTGTTCTTTTCTATGAAGGTTTATTTACAATCATGCGGAAAAAAGGGAAAAAGATTATTTTCTTTTGGGGTGTTTTTGAACGGCGATTTACAATCTTTGAATATATATTCCCTTGTGTCCCCAATAAAGTTATGGGAACTGTTATGAAAGATACTTGGTTGTTTGATTGTTCTTTTCTATGAAGGTTTATTTACAATCATGCGGGAAAAAAAGGGAGAAAATTTATTTTCTTTTGGGGTGTTTTTCGAATGGCGATTTACAATCTTTGAATATACATTCCCTTGGGTACCCAATAAAGTTATGGGAACTGTTATGAAAGATACTTGGTTGTTTGATTATTCTTTTCTATGAAGGTTTATTTACAATCATGCGGAAAAAAGGGGAAAAGATTATTTTCTTTTGGGGTGTTTTTGAACGGCGATTTACAATCTTTGAATATATATTCCCTTGTGTACCCAATAAAGTTATGGGAACTGTTATGAAAGAGACCTGGTTGTTTGATTGTTCTTTTCTATGAAGGTTTATTTACAATCATGCGGAAAAAAAGGAGACAATTTAATTTCTTTTGGGGGTGTTTTCTGAATGGCGATTTACAGTCTTTGAATATACAGGGTTATCCAAAAGTCCCAGAAAAAGTAAAAATTCAATAATTCGAAAAGTATAGATACACGATGCAATTTTGATGCACGATGAACAGAGAGAAATGGGATTTTTTTAATAGTGAAAATTTTTATTGACAGAATAGTTATATTTGCCACCAACAGGTGGAGCTTCAGTTGTGTCAATAGTTTATACAGTGGCTCAGCATAGTTCGTAATGCAGCTAGGGTTACAAATGTTTAATGTGACAGCCGTCATTCATGAGAAAGGCCGTCAGACGTAGCAGGACACTCTGCACAGCATTGAAAACAGTTTCAGCTGTAATTTCTGTCAGATGATGGCAAATAGCTCCTTTCAACAGGGCCAATGACGTCGGCTGACTTCTGTACACTTGTGACTGCAAGTAGCCCCCAGCTCAGAGACCGCTATAGCGCCACCTGTCGGTGACAAATGTAACTATTCTGGTAATAAAATTTTTGTTATTAAAAAAATCACATGTCTTTCTGTGCATTTCTGTGAAAACCACATCTTGCTACTGCCTAAACTTTTCGAATTATTGAAATTTTGCTTTTTGCTGGGACTTTTGGATCACACGGCACATTTCCTTGTGTACCCAATAAAGTTATGGAATTTGTTATAAAAGAGACTTGCTTGGTTTCCTTTTCCATGAAGTTTTATTTACGATCATGCGGAAAGATTCCTTTCTTTTTGCGGGGTAAATGTGGATTGAGGCCATCTCCGATAACCAGAAACTCGCATAATATGGAGTACGTAGTATATAGGGATACACGTAAAAACGTAGAATTCCCTCGGATATATGCGGTTGGTGCTTATTCCATGGTGCAAAATAAGTTCTACACCAAGAGATTGTGCGAAATTAATTTTTCAGCTATTGTAGTGGGGTTGGAGAAGATTTCTTGACTATTGACATTGATATAATGTACGATGAGATGTGGAGAGGATGAATCTTTTCTGCATTTGGAGCATTGTGGGAAAGACTTGGCAGCACAGACGAAGGTCATATTAGATGTTCATTGCACATACTCGGAAAAAATTTGAAAATCCTTCTCGAAACGTTGAGATAAAAGAGCTCACCCGATTTACCCATGTATCACTGATGGGAAACAACAATTTTTCTACAGTTAGATTTTAAGCTGGACGGATTGTCTTCCTTTGAGAGAGCAATGCCGTTTTTTCGGGTTCCCGGTAACTCCTTTACCCTAGATTTTGCCAAATTGTCATCTGTTTCGTTGGATGCCAAAGTGAGTAGGGATCCATTGAAATATAATATTGAAGGATATACATACAAACACAAAACAAGCATATACGAAATACAGAAAAAGTTACTGTACACATGTTACTACTACTACTACTGAAAGATTCATACAGCAAGGATTAAGAATAATCTATACTCGTATTCGTGTGTCAAAGTACGGATTTGTTGTGGTAATTTTACAATATGTACTGATTTGAGTTACTTACACTTTTAAGCTATCTTGAAAAAGTCCTTAACCTTAAGATGGTTGGCTCGACAAGTTATCTTGTCATTAGAAAAACCTGTCCAGATCTTGATGAACGAGATATCTCGTCATTAGAAAAGAAGTGAGAAGATCTTAATCTCGTCATCATCAAAACATCTGCAATAACTTGAGGACGAGACATCTCGCCATTGGCAAAATTGATGAGTTTTTGATGGACGAAATATCTCGTCGAAACCACTTGGAGGGTTAACGGTATACTGTTTTGCAGCGACAGTAGATAGAAAATGAGAGTTCTGGCGCATAAGGGCAGGAAGGGCAGGGAGAGATTGGGTAGGAGGAGAAGATTTGGGCAGGGGTGATAAGACCGTTCCGGGTCACCCCTGCCCAAATCTCACCTTCCCAATCTCTCCATGCCCTTCCATACCACGTGACCGGAGCCAAGTGACGTCACACCACGTGACAGGAAGTGGGCGTGTCTGAATAACGTGACGTATTGTTTGTTTACATTTTGGACTTGGAATTTTTTTTGTCATCGACTTCGTGCAGGCGTTGAGTTGTTTCAAGATGGCGCCGTTTGTGGGTGGAGGAACAAGATGACGTCATGTTATTGATATGTTGCCATGGTGATAAATGACTACTGGCGCCATCTGGTGGAGAAATTCGAAACCCTATTATTTTTAATTAAAAAGGAGTTTCTTGGATTCGAACCCGGGTCCATAGGATCCGAAGTCATGCATGCTAGCCACTACTCCATTGGGACTTTGATGTTAGTGGGGAATTAATGTAGTGTTTGCTCTCTCTCTCGGACTTGTATTTTTTCTAGATACTTGGAATGTTCTATTTTTAGAAAATGGTTTGAATAATTGTATGGGGTTTTAATAAATGATTTTACAAAATAACTGGTGGCGCCATCTAGTGAGGGGTTGAACAAGTAAACGTACTTTAGTGAAAATAGTATGATATATAAAATAAAATAGATTTACGCAGTTTTCTCAAATTTTAGGCTGAATGACTCGTACCGCCATCTAGTGCTGGAAGAAGTAACAAATAGTTTTAAGAGATTTATTTTATTTTCTAGCTGTAGACTTTTAGCGTGATACTTCAGAATTAACTGGAGAATTTTTTAAAGAAAACAATACTATGAGGGTGGATTCGAACTCAGCAAAAGGTAATCGCGGCCGCCCGTTTTACACAAGCACTTTAACCGTTCGACCACGATCACCTACTTAGTATAATACATATAGAATACTAGCTCGTGAAGAAAGTTTACATCTTAAGGGAGTGAAAGTATGTGTTTTCTTTATTGTGAATACCTTATTGCCCCTGTGAAGAATGAATATGAACATAAAGTTGAATTTACAAGTTTATATCCATAGTGTGCGAATTATATGTAATGACAGGGAAAGTATCAGAATATAGAACTCTCTGGAACTTGTGAGAATATGACTAAGGATTTATGTGTAGGTTAATTAAGATAACAGAAGGAGTTAAACACGTAGTCACCGATAGGATACAAGCTTAAGTAAATGAGAAAGCTTTTAAACGCATTGCTATTTAGGAGAATGGTGTTGTTTTTCTGATTGTGAATAAAGCAAATGAATGACATGCTAGAACTACATCACCCAATGAATCACATATGACATGCCCGAACTGGAACTTTCTATAAGTAAAGTCGTTGAAATAATTCATAAAGTCTAATGTATTCATTTTAAGAAGTAGTATATATTAGGTATTTTAACTGTACTTACTTCATTAGAGGCATCAAAGTCTTGTGTAGATACTTGATTCTCCATAATTTAAAAATTACTAACTAGTGAGATATACGTCCTCGCTGTATGATAATAGCAGTGAAAATGAACGTTTCTGCTTTCAAGTAGCCTTATCTGGATATAGTGATCACATGTCTCATAGGCTAAGGAATGATATCAGTTCCATAGAGCTGGTGATGTCATCACTGATAGGCTAGAATATGATACTAAATCCAGTCTGAAAACTTCATTCTATGCTTGCTGCTTGGTTAGAGAAGTCGAGTTTGCTTTCGCTCCTGAAAATGAATTCTGAAGTGTTTTCCGAAGAAGGCTTAAACGTTACTTCAGTTGTTATGGATAGCGGTTCCAACCTAACTTTTTGCAAGAAATTTCCAGAAGGCGAACTCTCTGCTAAGAAGCGAAAACTCAGCGAAGAGAGAACTGTTTGACAATGGCGCATCGACCCCTTCCTGAGTGTGGACGTTCATGAAAGTGACAGAGGAGTGAGAATACTGATTGTGGATACGATGAATGCAAAAGTGCTTGAAATGACATCAGCTACGTTTAATGAATTCACCTCTAAAATGTCAAATTTTAATTTCGTGTACGCCTCGAGTTCACAAATTTGCAACAACCAACTGGCAGTTTTTTCATCCAATCAAGAATGTGTTCTACATCAAATTTTTACCAGAGGTGATGGTGGCTTCAATTTTAAGAAACTATTTCTTAAACTTTCACAAGAGCATATGCAGCAGTTTCTAGCCCATTGCGAGGACATTAAAGAGTGTGTGACTCTCACTATTTTGTGCGAAGCTTTACCGAAATATTTGAAAAAGAACTGTCGTAAAGTTAGTGCCAATGATTCTGAACTTTTAAAAGAAAACTTTTTTAAAATTGTTTTCAATGAACTAATGCGGCATGTACAAGATTTGTATTATTGTAATGGTTGTGTATGGAATCACCCCTCACAAAGAAGACATGAATGCTTAATGCATTCCACCCTTGAGAAATACCATTCCCAAGGAGAGAATGCAATATTTTTTATTAACTTTAGAGTTGTAAGTGAAAATTTAAAAGAGTACCATGATGATATGTTTACTGATTTGAATGTAAGTTTATTTAAACGGAATTTTGAAAAGTTGGCTCAAGAAGTTTGAGAATTATTTTTAAATAAATGTGATTTAAATTAATTTGTGTTTGTTTATGTGTACATAATTAAAAAGTCATATTTTTTTCCAAACTATTTATTGATAATTTAACCATTCAGATGTAGGTTGTTTTACTTGTATAATATTAGGATTGGCAGCAACGTATTTATTTTTTACATAATGTTTAGGCATATTCATCAAGTTCAGAGCTGTTAAAAATTCATGAATACCGGTTACATTAGTCTTCTTCTTGTTATGAGTAAATATAACGTTAAACAAATCCGCTATATTGGTATTCGAAATAACTTCATTTTCAACCATGATTTCCCCTCTATCGTTCCATTTCAAAGTATTTGAATGCTCTTTAATGAAGTCCAGGGCTTTTGAAGCTTGTCTTCTCATTGGTTGAGGTACACTGTTTAAAATTAGTGTTTCGTAGGAATCTTCTTTCTTCAATAGTTGTTTCAAATGTTCGGGTTGAACTTTGTTCACAGATTCAAGTTCCTGTGGTGGCTTCCAAGGTAAGTTGTGTTCTTGCATATTTATTTTCTTTTGCAGTAAAGCATAATATTGTTTAACTTTCTCATGTTCTTCCAACGAGCTATTTAAAATATGCATCATGCTTTTGTCGAGCTCGCTCAATTGCTTATTAGAAACGCTATGTTTTGACACTAAATGTTCAGGAATCAATGCAAATTTTTTAGCGTGTTCCATGAAGTAGTCCTGTGAGTACACTTAGTGCAGTAGGAATGAGAATATTGAGAAAACCTCCTTTTTGTAAAATGAGTTTACGTTTTTTCGACAATGAAACTTTGCGCTTAGCTAATGTTCGCAAAGTTCTTTTATGCTTGGAGAGAGATACTTTCTGTTCCTCCGTTAGAGGAATATTTCCATGCAATACGTTTAGACAACATTCACATATTGCTTTTATACCCTCTTTATTAATATTTTTTATAATTTTCTTTCTGAACTTAAAAGGACAAATGTTTATAAGCACCAACTGCTGTACTTGCTCCTTGCTCACTGTCATGTTGCAAAATGATCAGTATTCGAGAAAACTATTTGTTTTTATGATTTTCAAAAATGCTTTAATTGATAAAAATACTGTGTTTGATTGGGTAAAATTTGAGCACGTAGGCGAAGTTCTTCGGGTGTTTCACTTCTTAAGTCTAAACATAAATAGGAGTAAGGCTTTTTCGTTGCGTCCTCATAAACTTCTTGAAAAAATTTAAGATGTCTCGGAAAAAGCTGTTTTCCCAAATGTGTCACTTGACTGAGATCTCTTCTATTTTTGCATATCAGTAAGTAATGCGCATTTAATGTTATTTCTCGCATTTCTTTTCCTTTGTGAAAAAAATTTTGCACAATGAAAATTATGCTAAGATTTAAATGATGACTGCCTTTAGTAAACAAGTCTGTTAAATGTTTCTGATTAGCACCATGACTCATGAGGTCATCCACGATAAAAAGTGTATGCTTTCCTAAATAATCCCGATAATTCGATGGTAGTCCCTCTATGAAGGTCACCTCTGGAATTTCATCATACAAAGATTGGTGAATTCCATAAAACCACACTATCTTATCTGGAACAATAGAAAACATGTCCAGTTTGTGTTTCAACACGTCACGAACGAAATACGTTTTCCCACACCCCGTGGGGCCGGCTATAACCATCGTGAAAGGGTGTTGCAACTTTGGAAACTCCATGACAAATGAATGAAATAACACACAATATGCAGTTTAAGTACTTTTATTGGTAAAACTTAGTTCGCACAGCAAATTTATTGGCTACGAAGTTGTACACTTTTACATCATTATATATTGTATTTGTAACATAGGCTAGCAATATCTCCTTTAAAGGATATCCGCGACATTTTGAATATAAATAATACAGACAGTGTTGACCGCACACGGCCGTGGTATGACTTTGTACAGTCATTGGATTATAATTCACATGTAGATATCTTTTTGCGTAGTTGGATATAAATTTATTAAAAGCATGAGGCGGGTGTCCGTAAGAATCAAAGAATTCTATCTCCTGAGGTGAAGAAATGTAAAATGCCAACCAGTGACTTCCTCCCCTTGATGAGATGTCCACGTTAGCAATAAAACAGGCTGGGTAGCGTTGAATACGTGTAGGAAGGTGATCACTTGGAAAAACTCCTAGAAAATCTTTTCGAGTAAAACGATTTCTGGAAAGTATATCGTGCAATTGATAGCTATCCATTTTTGTTTCAATTGGCGAAGTCACATAAAACGTGACGAGATTTTGTTATTTCAATAATGTTTTGAAACTCTGCATACACTAAAATAGAGAGAGTTTCGCTTAACGCCTTTGAAAACTTCACTTCCACTCGCAAATTCCCCTGATGTAGTAAGTTAAAATGCGAGTCGTCACACAAATCTGGAGTTAAATCAAATGCATATATAGCATATCCGTTCAAAAATTCTTCTCTTGATATGTAAATTCCCCTGTCTCGATTAAATCCTGAGAATAAGCTGTGATAAGCGCGAATATAATTCTCCGATTCATAATTTAATTCCAAGGGTTTGCATGGAACCTGTTGCCCGTCTAAATAAATGCCCAAAAAGTTGAGTTCATGATGTTCAAAGTCAAACGGATTTAATGAATACATTCCATTCATTGCAACATTCTTAACACAGGTTATAATAACTCGCTTTGGCATCAATCCTAGGAAAACATTGTCTTGCATAAATGACCAACTTCCTTTCGGAACAGAGTAAGTTTTACACACCACTCTGTCTATAGGATATTTCGCCGATGTCTTTTCCAGGGCTTTGGCATGACCCAAGGAAACACCTGGACTTACTTTCACTTTTCTAACGAAAAGTGATGCGTGTTCTAATATCACATTATAATCGGAATCACTGGGAGATATTAAGCAGAAGTTAGTTTTCAAGTCTACAAGGTTGAGTAATAGACGATTTTGCTGGAATATATCACAGTGTAATTGACCAATCATATCAAAAGTTTTGCTGTTGGCTGTGAGTTGATACCGTTTCTTTAAACTTTCGCATGCGTCATCAGATAGAGGATTCACTTGATGCGGTTTCTCATCTTTAAAGAATCCTTCACAAGTAAGTAAACTTTTCTTTGCATCTTCTCCATAGTTTAAAAGTGTTTCGATATAGGCTCGGTAGGGATAAGTATTGCTTGCAGAAGATATAATGCGCTCGTTCAGACTGACATCAACTTGAGAAAACATGGAATGGAGAAATAAATTAACTGGAGCGACAGGTTCCTTTTCGGGTAATGCTGTTCCGTCCGATTTGGTTATTTTCACCTTTACATGAAGATAAGAATCAGCCAAGTCCACATATTCCTCTCCACTACCAGATATGTGAAATTCAACCGGAGATCCATCACGTATGTTCGATAAAGGGAAATATTCTACGAACTTTCCAAATTCAATGGCAGCCTGAGTTGCTGGAATAGTAAATAAATCCAATTCTGACTTAACACAAATGGGGGAGTCTTGATGAATGAGAGCAGCCATTTCTAAGAGAAAATATCGTGTGCTTTCACCTTCTTGGGTTTGCGAGTACTAATTCTGTTTTTGAGATGTTTCCGCTTTTTATTCCTTTTTCCAGAGCCAATCATAGTCTTCACTTCGGAAGCAACTTTATCTGTTAATATTTTTCCAGCTTCCTTGAAACGTCTCTGAGCTGCTCTCTTAAGGTCTTCGCCTTGAGATACGTCACTCACTAAATCTACTCCACTTTTCAAGACTTGCTTTCCTATTGCTTTCGCTCCCGATTTAAAAAGAGGCATTGCAGCTCGAAAAAATGAACGGAACAGTCCGCCCACTCCACCATATCCTGACTGGTATGCAGATCCACGGTAAAAATTAAGTCCATTTCCAGTTTGTTGTATATAATAATCCTCAAAGGATTTTTGGCAACATGTATATGGAACGTACATTATGGGAGATATTTTTGTCTAAAATGAAGTTTCACGTACGAGCGCCCACGTTCAAATGGTGTTAAATCTCCTCGGTGCGTCCTTATAACTATTTCTATAGTGTCAATTATTTTTCTGCTCACGGGCATATAATGAGGTCTATCGTATTGTACGCATATCACTTCACCGTCACTCCCGGTAACATTCACAATGCTAAGCAGAGGAGCAAATACATCTCCAACGATCTGAGACTCAACTATGTCAGTATAGAGAAGCAGAACGCGATAATGTGCACAGGGGTCTGCCACCAGCGTACTTTCAGCAACAGTTTCAACGTTAGGATGAACTGAGACTATTTCGACAGGGTTAAAGCCTAACATTTGGGATAAACCGTCATGTAAAATAACTCGAGCTTTCCCCTTAACCTTAATTTGCACTCGCTTAGTGACGGCATTAAATCGGAAGACAATCTTATCTTGGAATTCTTCGAGAGAAATACCTTTCAAAATATCCGGAACTGTTTCGTAAAATCCAGGTGGAACTCTGCGACCAATGACTTTACCATCCCCCAAATCAAAGCCAATCCAATTATTTTTATCATTCACATTATACCAAGTGTGTGGGTAGATGAACTGTGCTACAGCAACTTCCCATTCCCCTTGAAGTTCAAGAGGGGAAGGCAATCGCGTGATATAATGAGAGATTTTATTTTCAGGGAAATAGGCCATAGAATTGTCACTTGGAAGTGTCAAGTACAAACTCATGTTGGCAAATGTAATCTAAGGTATTGGTGTTTTCTAGAGTCTTCATAGTCGAGGCTTGAATCCATTGGTTAAAACCTTTAAACTTCACAAAGTACTCTAAACGCTTCTTTCGAGTTCTTTTCTGTATAATTCTCTCGATAGGATAAGCTTCTTTCAGTTTTACTTTTTGCAATTCTTGCAGATAAAATGTACCTAAGATAGATTCACCCAACAAATCTTTGATTCGATACACTGAAGGACTTCTTTTAACACATTCACTCACAACAAATAGTTCTTCTGTGAAGTTCGTCTCGTATCCCTTCTCGAACGTAAGTTTCTTTTTTGAAATGCGAACAACGTCACCAACATTTAAATCACATTTGCAAGGAGGTGAGACTTTTCCATATAGAGTAAACCAAACATCTCTCTCATTTTCATAGTTCACAACTATGGGAGCTCTTTTTATGGAAGAATGATAAGTGTGATTATAACTTTGAACTAATTTTTGCAATACATTCAAATATCTGCATGTGTTTTGACTGGTAAAGTACTTCCACATTTTTGTTTTTAAAGTGCGGTTGAAGCGCTCAACAATCGAGGCTTTTGTGGCGTTGTAAGTCGTAAAATATTTCACATGGTTTTCCTTCAAAAACTTCTGGAAAATGACATTTTCAAACTCTGTCCCTTGGTCCGTCTGCAGAAACTTAGGCTTTCTTTGGGAAAATATTTTCTTAAAAGCTTCTAATATGTCCTTACCACGTTTCTGTTTCAAAGGGAGCACCCATGCAAATTTCGATAATATATCGATGCAACATAAGAGGTAGCGATATCCACTATTATGCTTGCTTAAATTTGAAAGGTCTACTAAGTCAGCCTGCCATTGCTGATCAATTGAATATACTATCACTTTATTGGTTGGAAATTTCTTGCGAATCGGTTTGTGTAGAGTGTACGCATCAACACTCTCTAGCCAATTTTTTATCTCTTTTCTGCTTACCTTTCTTTCTAATGCACGGTATAAAGCATCTACACCACCATAACTTGCTGCGTGTGATGGGTCTTGATATGTTTGATTCATTGTAACAGGAAAAATTGCTATTTGTAATCTGTAGTCTAAAGCGCATCATTTTTTCATAAAATATGCAGATGAATCTACTGTTTCGTTTAAAAGTAGAATAAAATCGACAGCAAAATTTGTTTTTCCCGTAAATATATATATGAAGAAAAAGAGACAACATAGAATGATATATAAAACCACTGTCCAAACTAGTTCTTCTCTAGGTGGAGACATAATCGCAAATGATGATTCATTTAAAACAGCTCCCTTTTATAAGTGCACATGAAGGTACTCTATCTTAATTGTAGCGTCAATCACTAGGTATTCTAGGCTGAACGGTTAGAATCACATGCAAATCGGTTGGTCTCAATTACTTATGTTCCGAGTTCCAACGTTAGAGTATTAAGATAATCCCTTCGTCACTATTTCATAGCTAAAACCCCTATAGAAAGTTCCAGTTCGGGCATGTCATATGTGATTCATTGGGTGATGTAGTTCTAGCATGTCATTCATTTGCTTTATTCACAATCAGAAAAACAACACCATTCTCCTAAATAGCAATGTGTTTAAAAGCTTCTCATTTACTTAAGATTGTATCCTATCGGTGACTATGTGTTTAACTCAGTTCCTTCTGTTATCTTAATTAACTTACGCGTGCAAAACAATCCTTAGTCGTATTCTCACAAGTTCCAGAGAGTTCTATATTCTGATACTTTCCCTGTCATTACATATAATTCGCACACTATGGATATAAACTTGTAAATTCAACTTTATGTTCATATTCATTCTTCACAGGGGCAATAAGGTATTCACAATAAAGAAAACACATACTTTCACTCCCTTAAGATGTAAACTTTCTTCACGAGCTAGTATTCTATATGTATTATACTAAGTAGGTGATCGTGGTCGAACGGTTAAAGTGCTTGTGTAAAACGGGCGGCCGCGATTACCTTTTGCTGAGTTCGAATCCACCCTCATAGTATTGTTTTCTTTAAAAAATTCTCCAGTTAATTCTAAAGTATCACGCTAAAAGTCTACAGCTAGAAAATAAAATAAATCTCTTAAAACTATTTGTTACTTCTTCCAGCACTAGATGGCGGTACGAGTTATTCAGCCTAAAATTTGAGAAAACCGCGTAAATCTATTTTATTTTATATATCATACTATTTTCACTAAAGTACGTTTACTTGTTCAACCCCTCACTAGATGGCGTCACCAATTATTTTGTAAAATCATTTATTAAAACCGCCATGCAATTATTCAAACCATTTTCTAAAAATAACCCATTCCTAATACTACGAAAAAATACAAGTCCAAAAGAGAGAAAGAAACACTACATTAATTCACCATCTTAAGTTACTTACCATCTAAGTCTCTTACAGCCTAACGGATAGCGCGCTTGACTTCGGATCCTATGGACCCGGGTTCGAATCCAAGAAACTCCTTTTTAATTAAAAATAATAGGGTTTCGAATTTCTCCACCAGATGGCGCCAGTAGTCACATTTATCACCATGGCAACATATCAATAACATGACGTCATCTTGTTCCTCCACCCACAAACGACGCCATCTTGAAACAACTCAACGCCTGCACGAAGTCGATGACAAAAAAAATTCCAAGTCCAAAATGTAAACAAACAATACGTCACGTTATTCAGACACGCCCACTTCCTGTCACGTGGTGTGACGTCACTTGGCTCCGGTCACGTGGTATGACGTCATCCCCGGAACAGTCTTATCACCCCTGCCCAAATCTCACCTTCCCAATCTCTCCCTGCCCTTCCTGCCCTTATGCGCCAGAACTCTCATTTTCTATCTACTAGCGACTTTCTCGCCTCTGGACAAATGCATACACTTTTTCTCTAAGCTTTATTTAACCCTCCTGGTAGTTTCGACGAGAAATCTCGTCCATCAAGATCTGACAGATTTCGCTAATGACGAGATATCTTGTCTTCAAGAAATAACTGAAATTTTTATGGTGACGAGATATTTCGTCCATCAAGATCTGGTTGGTTTTATTGCGAATGACGAGTCACCTTTTCGAGACAACCACCATGAGTGTTGAAGTTTTAAAAACTCGTTGGCGAATACGGCTCGGATAACACGGGCACTGGGTTTATAGATCGGAAAATCAAGGCTCTACTGTACTTAGAAAAGGTTTAAATATTTTAATTTTGTACCGAGCACAGATTTACAATTTTTCGATTACTTAAGATTGTTTTTGGAATAGCTTTTATATGAAATAGTATTTTTATTTTTAAAAATGGTACATTTTATCTATAAAATGACTTTAACGACTCCAAAGAAATTTAATGCCAAAGGTAAATATGTTCCTTAACTATGACCTTTAAAGTAATAGTCTAAGCTATAAACTGCATCTTAAACGCAATCTTCAAGAGCAAAAGAAAATTGATTTTTGATGAAGCTCTTTATCCGATAATAATCAAATATAGGGTAATACCCTCAAATAATAATTTCATCCATTCAGGTAAGTATTATATTTTAAATTTCGATTTAAGGCTCTTCTAAAACGCTTTATTGTGACTTCAAATTCGCAAGTTAGTTTCATTATTTCATCGGTGTGAAGTTAACATGACGCTATCATCGTTTTTACGTCGTATTTACGTACTTCACTCATACTTAGTTAAGGACGGAACATTTTATTTTCCAGGTAGAGCTATTCAATATTTTTGTGCCTATGTACAAGAATAGATTATTGATGAAACTGTGTAGCTGTTTTGTTGATTATTCTAACAAGAAACTGAGATTCATAATAATATTATTGGACCATGTACGGATTACAAGACAATGTTAGAGGTCTGTTCCCGGTTTCGGGTTCGAATCTCGGTTTAGGTTTGGATGTTCCTAGTGGTTCAAAATTCTCTTTAGCCATTCTGGTGGTTTATTTTTGCTTCGAAATCTGCCCTGTAGTGGCAAGCGTCTGATACGAAAAACTGTTCCAAATCGTCACCAGTTCAAGGTAGGTATTTGATCAACGTCGCACTGGAGCAACACAATGAGCTATTGATGATGGTCAGGGATCAAACCCAAAGAAAAAGATCCGAGGACGCAATTTTGAAACACGGTCAGATGACGAGGTCACACTTGAGCTGGCACCCCACTCTTCAAACTTCCGCACCACACCAACGTTAGGACATTTGAGGACTCGGCAGATTTAACGGGCACCAGTCCCCTTTGTACACGACGGTCATTGGTTGGATTCGAACTCGCAACCCTCCAGTTGCTAATCCGTTACTTTTCCAATCGGTCTACCTCGGCCCCTCACTAGTTCCAGGAAAGGGACAGTTTCTTTTTCTTCTTAATTATGCATTCTCCCTTGGAGTAATAGGACAATTTTTGCTCGATGAGGTATCTTGTCATTAGCAAAATTGACCACATTTTGATGGGCATCTCGTAGAAACTGCTTGGAGGGTTAAAACAGGTCTTGATTTCGGTGTTTTTTGTACGGAAAAACAAAACCAGGAATGAACTGAAAAGTATGGAACGATCAATTACAAAATATAGGAATTTATTTCTGCAAAGCATCAAGTATTTTTTAACCTAATATTAAAAGGGGCACTCAAACTTCGCTACTTTAATTGGGCCTCATTTCTTCATCTCATTTCATGTATATGTAAATATATATTTCAAACAATCCTCAATGTCATTCCAGTTGAAAACTAACCCTTTGAACGTCTCGAGATTTCCCAGTTTTACCAACAATTTACTTAGCCGTCCAAGTGGTTTGGACGAGATACCTCGCCCATCAAGATCTGAATAATTTTGCTAATGACGAGATATCGCGTCATCAAGATATTGCTGTTTTTTATGACGATGATATCAAGATTTATTCAGTTTTCCTTCACTGACGAGACATCTCATTCATCAAGATCTGGTTAGTTTGCTTACAACGAGATACCTAGTCGAGACAATCACCAGGAGAGAGAGGGTAACTGACTAAATAACCACATTCCTCTATATTCAGTTTTCCTTCACTGACGAGATATCTCATTCATCAAGATCTGGTTAGTTTGTTTAGAAGGAGATACCTATTCGAGACAATCACCAGGAGAGAGAGAGAGAGGGTAACTGACTAAATAACCACATTCCTCTATATTCAGTTTTCCATCACTGACGAGATATCTCATTCATCAAGATCTGGTTAGTTTGTTTAGAAGGAGATACCTATTCGAGACAATCACCAGGAGAGATAGAGAGGGTAACTGACTAAATAACCACATTCCTCTATATTAAGTTTTCCTTCACTGACGAGATATCTCATTCATCAAGATATGGTTAGTTTGCTTACAACGAGAGAGAGAGGGTTTGCAATCACCAGGAGAGAGAGAGGGTAACTGACTAAATAACCACATTCCTCTAAAGAATCCTTAGATTCTTTTTCAATTTTTAGAGAAAGATTCTATTGATCTTCTTAGAAAAGAATCTTTCTTCGTTCTATTGTTGAACTTGGAATAGAATCCAGTGGAAAGATTCTATTGCTCCTTTCTTTAGAATAGAAAATTTTGGAAACTTTCTATTGCTTCTTTCATTTGAATTGAATCCTTTGGGAAGATTTTATTGGTTCAACATGTAGAACAGAATTCTCTGGCAAGATTCCATTGCTCATTTTCTTAGTATTGAATCCTTTGTAAATAAATAAATATATATATATATATTTACATATTCCATAGTCTGTATATATATATATATATATATATATATATATATATATATATATATATATATATATATATATATATATATATATATATATATATATATATATATATACAGACTATGGACAAAAGTAATTGGACACTGCAGGAAATCAGGCTGTTTTTCCTGGTTAGGACTCGGCCTATTGCTTTATGTACCTGGTACCAGGAACGGTGACGTGTACCTCGACATTCTGGATAATTCTGCCCTTCCTACACTATGGCAATACTACGACGATGATGGTTGTTTCTTCCAACAGGATCGAGCACCATGTCATACTGTAAAACGTGTGCTGGATTGGTTTCCTGAAAACGAGGTGGATTTGCTTGACTGGCCTGCTCAGAGCCCCGATCTCAATCCGATTGAGCCCTTGTGGGACGAACTGGAGCGACGGGTACGACACCGCCACACACTCCCATCTTCACAACAATCTCTTCTCACAGCCTTGCATGAGGCATGGCGAGATATTCCTGCCCAGACTTGTAGAGAACTTGTGGAAAGTATGCCTCGACGTGTTGCAGCTGTAATACAAGAAAAAGGAGGGCCTACCCATTACTAAATAGAATAATAAAGCACTTTTTCTGAAAAACATGCAGTATCCTTTGGAAAAAATCCATTGCTAAAGGTCAAAATGGTGAGAATGAGAGAATACTGTAAATTGCAAGCTGGAATTATGCGTTTTAACCCCTCAAACGATTTATATGCAAAATAGGAAAGCACTATGAAAAATATACCCAGCCGCCTAACATGTATAGTGGTCGTTTGTCTATCAACCAATATTAAATCATTTTTAATTGGTTTTAAATATCATGCAACCGCTATTTCATTCAATTCTAAAAGATATTTAAGTTCAAAAACATTGCTTTAAATTATCACATTCCATAAGGTTTCAGTTCTTTGCTTCGTTTCATGTGTTTTTCCTTCTCCAATTACTAAGAGATTATACGTGTTCGTACTTGTTTTCTGAACACAAACGCAATACACAAATTTACGTCAGAAAACAATTTATTTGCTGTCCATACTGAAGATGAATTTGAACGTGCAATTACGTACTCGCATTGCCCATGCTGTGCATCGGAAATTGTTCATGCTATCGAGAGTAAATGAGCCGCAGAAACGAAAAGTTGCGTGAGAGTGAAAAATCAAATTTTCCAAATGAGGTTTTAAATATTTAGTAAAATGGGAAGTTCATTGTAGATTGTTAACTATTCTCAAAATGTGTAACCGGATTCAATTTATGGGAGGATATCACGTATTGGAGCAAAATAAATATAACCCAAAATTAACGTGATAGACGAGTTCAGATTTAGTTTCAGAATCTATTTAATAATTAAATAGATAGGGAAGTACGGTAAGTATGCAGATGTAAGAATATTTTAAATAAGATGTGCTATTAATTAAAATTGTCACTAACTAATTACTATTGTCAGACTTTTTTAAAAGTCTAAGAGGTACATATGCATAATTCGACCTTGAAACCTGCAGTTTTCCCTGCATAATTTATGACCAGTTTTAACCAATAGAATCTTTACAAAGGATTCTATTCTACAGACTGGACCAATATAATCGCTCCAAAGGATTTTATTTCAAGAAACGACAGATAGAATATTTCTAAAAAATTCTATTCAGAGTAAATGAGCAATATAATCTTCCCAAATGATTCTATTCTAAGGGGAAAGGACCGATAAACTTTCCAAGAGATTATATTCAGAGGAAAGAAGCTATAGAATCTTTTCAAAAATATTATTTTATTCTACAGAATAAGTCAACAGAATCGTTCCAAAGGATTCTATTCCAAGAATTGGACCAATAGAATCATTCCAAAGAAAGATCTTATTCTAAGACCAATAAAATCGTTTCAAGGTATTGTATTTTAAGGTTGGTAGGTAGTTATTTAATTAACGTCGCACTGGAACACAATGGGCTATTGGTGACGGTCCGGAATCAAACGCGCAAGGAAAGATCTGAGGACAACAACAAATAACTTTGAACCAGGGTCAGATGACGAGGTCACACCTGATCTGGCACCCCACTCTCCAAACTTCCATCAACGTGAGGGAATTTGAGACAACAACAGACTTAACATGCCCCAGCCCCCTTGTACATGACGATCTTTGGTTGCATTTGAACTCGCAACCTTCCGGTTGCTAATCCGTTTCTCTTCCAGCGGTCCTGTGTTTTAAGGAAAGGATGAATATAATCTTTCCAAAGAATATTAGTCTAAGGAAGGGACTAATAGAATCTTCCCATAGTATTTCGTTTACCTAATGAGTCAATAGAATCCTTTTAACCCTTTCGGGCCTAATGGGCATATGCGTCCCAGAGATTAGATTGGGTAAATAAATCCCACTTTTGAATGGGTTTTTACGTTTTCAGTATTCTTAAGGAATTAGGGAATAAAAATATGACTAAAGAAACCTGGCAATACTTTCAGATTGCAAATGGCGGACTTATGGTTTTGAGCACGCCCATTCATTCTGATGAATGAGTGACCGGAAACAAAAAGATGGTACAAAATTAGACGTTAGTTTCCCAGAAGCCATTTCCCACTACACTATGTGCATGGATGGAGTTGACCGCTGTGATGAAATGGCTACTTTTTAGGGTCATGGCAGAAAATCAGACAAGCGGTGGAAAAAGATCTTAAGTTATGATTTGTGTTGTGAATGCATGGATTACGAAGTGTGATGTGGAACATAAAACAGAACCACTATTATCATTTATGGTCCCCTTAGCTGAGCAACTAATAAATGTTGGAAGGGAGAAAGCAAACACAAAAAGAACTTCGAAAGTACGGTCGTTTGTTAAAAAGAGCAAAAACTACTAAACTACTAAATTAAACTACTTTTCAGAGTTAAATTTTAATCATGCAAAAGTGGGGGCGAAAGGGTTAATGCATTTTATTCCAAGTAAAAGACTAATAGAATCGTTCCAAAGAAGATTCTATTCTAAGAAAAGGATAAATCGAATAATTCTAACGATTCTATTCTAAGGAAAAATCCAATAGAATGTATCTAAAGGTTGAAAAAAAGTTCTTGAGAAAGATGGTGCTTATTTAGTCATTAAGTATGTTGCGCGGGGTTAAGTAGCTTTACTCGGAAATCTTCTGACTCTCAGGGTTTCAAAGTTTAACTTGACACCAAGAAATACACTCTTCTTATCCCAGCGTAAAAAAAAAACAAATTACTGAGAGCAGGACGGTACTGGCAGGACGAAATACACTGGTGTCCGGATATTAAGTATGATGCGTACGTACATCGTTTGAAGTACACAATTAACGCTCCGAACAATAGGTCTAGAGCAGTGGTTCCCAACTAGTGGTACGTGTACCACTGGTGGTACGCGAGAGAATTTGGTGCGGTATTCAGAAGAGTTCGATAATAATACAAACCAAAAGTACTGGGTTAAAACTTACAAATTCCAGCATCTCCGTCTTCCCCGAAAACGAAATTATTCCTCCGTACGGCATCCGAGATTTAATAAGTGCCCCGGCTACTCACGCAACTCTTTCATTTAAACAACCGAAAAAAGTTCGGTTTAAGTTTGTTTAGTTAGGTTTTAAGCGCACTTCAAATCTGAGTCTTAAATCTCCTTGTTATAATAGAGGTAGAGGGGGGATTTTTTCAAAAGCCCGTACTCCTTAATGTCCCTATGCTCGACGATGATTTTCTCGGCAATCATTTTCCGAAAAGTGCTTTGCGTTGCCTCTTACTCTGACAGTTTTATGGGGCCGTAATGACCCTTCTTTTTCCCGCAACGGATAAAAAGGAACAACTCCGTGCGTACAAACGCAGCTTTAATAGCGGGAATCTTAAAACGGGTGCAACAGCGCAAATAGTTACTCCGCGTTTTTACTCTTTGCGTTTCGGGAGAGAGATTTAGAGGAAACAAACCACCTTAATGACGGGGTGGCCGATCGTGGAGCTTTTCATTAAGGCCCTGTCCTCCTGGAATCGGGAAAATTCCAATCCTGTTTTGAGGAGTAGATTAGGGAAGGAGACGGTATGAGCCCCCGAACCGAAGCTGCCTTGTCGTCGAACGAGCGCAGGATATAATCTTTCCGAGGTTTGTTGCGGTCGGCTATTATGACCATTCGTCAGTGTCAGGAAACGAAGCAATTCGGAGCAGGCGTAACTTGGGACGGAGCGATTTGTAATGACTTGGTTGCTTCACGTAAAATTTCGGAGCAACTGAAATTGGTTGGGATGAATTTGGATCCTATTGAGAAAGCAGTTTTTATTTTCATATTCTTAAAAGTGTTGTCATGAACATGACAAAGAAACTTTTTCTAGTAAGCTTTACACGAAACAACACAGTTTAACATTTGATTTACTTGGGAATGGAATGATTCGTCACATGACTTGGTCATAGTACGTAAAATTGGACTGAGCAGGAGCAATCAAAATATTTGGGGATGGATCTATTCTTTGGACTCTTTTCGAAAAAGTTCGTTATCCAACCGTGGCTCAAAATTACGTGGTGTTGTCCTCGGGTGGGTTCTTTCCTTTCGGCTTTGATCCCGGACCTTCGTTAATAGCCCGTTGTGTTGCTCCAGTGCGACGTTAATTAAATATACTTAAAGCTACCAACCTACCTTTTGAAAAAGCCGGTTTTATTTTAGCTTCTAAAAATTATTAAGAAACTAACAGGTAAAATATTTTTTAAGGTAAGCTTTACAACTAAACAACTCAGTTTAACATGCGATTAACTTGGGGACGGAGCGATTCGTCGAATCAACACAATTTAACATTTAACTTGGGGACGGAGTGATTCGTCATGACTTGGTTATGGCACGTAAAATTCGACTGAGAAGGAACAATAAAAATATTTTGGGGATGGATCTATTCTTTGCACTCCCTTTGAAAAAACCGGTTTTATTTTATCTTCTAAAAATTGTCGTTAATAAACTAGCAGATAAAGTATTTTTTCTGTAAAGCTTTATACTAAACAACTGAGTTTAACATGTGATTAACTTGGGGACGGAACGATTCGTCATGACTTGGTTATGGCATATAAATTTCGACCCAAGAGGAGCAATTGAAATGGATTAATCGTACGGACTCGAATTTAAAAAGCAGTTTTGTTTTATATTGAAAGTGTTGTCAAGAAAAGGACTAACAAAATAATTTCTCGTGTAAACTTTACGCGAAACACAACTCAGTTTAACATTTGATTAACTTGGAACCGCAGCGATTCGTCGTGATTTGGTTATGACACAAAATTCGTCCTGTTGAAAAAGAGGTGTTTGTTTCATATCGTCATAAAAAGTTGTTACTTATTTTCTGATTCCCTGCCAAGTAATTATTACTTATCGAGGCACTACAGGGGCAGATTTGTGAGCCATTTTGCATTTACCCTATTGCACTACGGGGATTCATGTTACACTTCACATACATACCACACATTATAGGCGCAACCTGTTTACAGAGAGAACAGTCAATCCAGACATCCATGGAACCAGGAACTTTTCCATATAGTACCCAGCACTCCGACCGCTAGATCGATTGGTTGGCAAAAGTGTTGTTATGAAAATGGCAAATAAAATAATTTCTGTGGGGTAAACTTTCAACTCTCTCTCTCTAGGAAACTCTTGGGCACTCTAATGCAATATGCCCCTTACTGATAATTATTTCTCTATATTTAAGAACTTTGCCTCTAAAATAACTTTTCATAAAAATTTCGACACTGTTAGCAATTTATCCGATTTATACTTATAGTACTTTTGTGGTGCGTGAAGAAATAAAAAGTTTGAAAACAAAACTACTTAATGACGTGTTGCCCGATCGAAGAGATTTTACTAGGGCCCTGTCCAACGAATTCTTTGGATACTTGGAATAGAATTCTTTGGATACATGGAATAGAATTCTTTGGATACTTGGAATAGAATTCTTTGAATACTTGCAATAGAATTCTTTGGATACTTGCAATAGGATTCTTTGGATACTTGCAATAGAATTCTTTGGATACTTGCAATAGAATTCTTTGGATACTTGGAATAGAATTCTTTGGATACTTGGAATAGAATTCTTTGGATACGTGGAATAGAGTTCTTTGTAACGATTCTATTGACCCATTCTATAGAACAGAGAACTTCGGTGTAAGATTCTATTACTCATTTCCTTAGAGTAGAATCCATTGGAAAGATGTAATTGGTCAAAAAGTACAAAATTTTTAAGTCATACAGGGAAGACTAGAGGTTGCAAGTTGGAATCATGCATGCGAACCCTTTTCAGAGAGTTCCTTAACTTTATGCATATATTTCAATTTCGAAACTTTTAATACTGTATATTCCAACTAACAACGGTGATCTCTCCGTGTCCCTAGAACCTCCAGGGCCGCGGTAGCCCGGTTGGCAGAGTAACGGATTAACAACCTGAGGCTTGCGAGTTCGAATCCAACCAAAGACCATCGTGTACAAAGGAGACTGGTGCACTTTAAATTTGTCGTGGCCTCAAATGTCCTCACTTTGGCGTGGTGTGGAAGTTTTGGAGAGTGGGGTACCAGCTCAGGTGTTGCCTCGTCATCTGACTATCGTTCAAAGTTACGTGGTGTTGTCCTCGATCTTTCCCTTTGGGATTGATACCGGGCAGTCACCAAAAGCCCGTTGTATTGCTCCAGTGTGAAGTTAATTAAAAATACCTACCTCCTGGAATCGATTAATTCTGTTTTGAGGAATGGATTGACAACGAAAGAGCATGTTTTCACGATTCGTTGAGGCCTGCTGTTACGACGTTCATTTTAAGGTAATTCCCATACGTATCATGCAACACCATATAGGTAACGGAAGTAAAACCTTCACCTTCTGTCTGGTTTGTTTTACACTGAAAATCCCCTCATACTTAATTAAAATTAGACTCGATTATTTTGTTACAAATTTATAATTTTCATAACATTATTAATTAATTTAAATATTTATAAAATTGAATTAAACATCGTCAGCTTAGAGCAGAATCTAAGTAACTGACAAATATAATTTTTTCATCATTCACCCTTTTGAATACTATAAGTTTTTAAGTCGAAGAAAAAAATTATAAACATTGTGATAGTCTTATTTTATCTTTTAAACATATTAAAATATGATTATATATTTCTCATCATCACGTGAAAATAAGTATTTAGTGTCTCCGAAAAGTTTGGTTGATGAGTTTCTGCTCTACAAATCGATGATATAAGGAACTTTAACATAAATTAAATTTTATATTTCTCATCACGAAAATAAGCATTAGTGTCTCCGAGAAAAAGATTTGTTGATGAGTTTCTGCTCTAAAAGAGACGATGTAGGAAATTAAAACATAAATTAAGTTTTATATTTCTTATGAAAATAAGCATTAGCGTCTTCTAGAAAAGGTTGGTTGATGAGTTTCTGCTCTAAAAATCGACCCTATAAAGAAACTATAACATATATTAAATTTTATATTTGTCACCATGAAAATAAGCATTATAGTTTACGAGAAAAAGGCTGGTTATCGAGTTTCTGCTCTAAAACGACGATAGAAATTAAATTTTGTACTCATCATGAAAATAAGGATTTAGTATCTCCGAAAATATGTTGGTTAATGAGTTTCGGCTCTAAGCCGAAGATGAGAAAATTCTAAATTAAATTAAATTATGTATTTCTCATCATAAAAATTACGTGGTGTTGTCCTCGGATCAAAATTATTAATATGGTGAGAATCATCAGGACTTGATCATCCAAAGAGACCGAAAAACCTACTTTTTTTTCTTCTCTCATGTTGTATATATATAGTGTAACTTAGTATATGTAATTACTGTATAGATGTAATAATGTATAAAAGTAACGTGCTCTAAATTCTGGACAGATATGTTACCTCGGTGGTATGCTCTATTCATCCCAACCACATTTATATAAACTGGTACAGTGTCTCACGACACTAGGCACGGGAATGTGTGTTGATGTTAGTTAGTATGTACAATTTTTCAATAAATAAATTACCTTGCAATAGAAGTAATATCCTAAATAAAGGAATAGAAGCACGTTTTTCAAGGGGCTGCGAGAACTTATTTTTAGATTCAAGGGGGTGCCTCTCACTAAACAGGTTAAGAACCACTGCCTGTTCCTGGAAAGGAAACGCGCCAGTGAAGGGGTTGGCTCCATTTCCAAAATAACGCAGGAAACGTCAGTCTCGGAGTGGGGACACACTTGAGCAGCGAGTTATTAAAATGGAATAAATCTGCCCAATCGCGTGCACCCAAACGAGATCCCCGCATCCGGGAGACGGCTAATCACACTTTTATACCACTCCAACTGTTCCCGAAAACAATATCAGCAGTCCGGTCACTTTAATGAAAGCTCTCCAGAATCGAACGAAATCCGGGATTTTCCAGAACACACGGCCCCGAATAAAGCGTCTAATGATCCTTTCGCTACCAGCGGTCCCTTCCGGATGGCCATTGATTTAATTGATCCGGCTGACACCTGCTGTGTCCGGCATCGGGTAATTTATGCCATCGTTACTCCGGGGCTCCGATTGAGTCCATGCCTCTAATTATGTCTCACAGGTAGCGCGGAGTCACGGAGTCGATCGAATCCAATTTTCTGAGTTGCGTCCCAGTGACAGATGGTTTTTCACGGTTGCAGTAGGGGGTGGAGGTTTTTGAAAAATGGTGCCGCGACTTCCCCAGGCGAGTCGATTTTTCGATGGCACCCTTTGTTTCTGAGTGTGGTAATGGATCGGGCATCATATGCAGGGACGCCTCCATGGATCATTCCGAGGTGGCGGGTTCAATTACCGGACTGTGCTCCGAATGGGATTTCCGGCCTTTCCTTGATTTTGTGGAGGTAGGTATTTTAATTAACGTCACACCGGAGAAACACAATGGGTTATCGGCGACGTTTCGGAATCAAACCCGAAAGGAAAGATCCGAGGACAAAACCACGTAATTTTGAAGCATGGTCAGATGACGAGGTCACATCTGAGCTGGCATCCCACTCTCCAAACTTGCACACCATGCCAACGTGAGGACATTTGAAGCGACGACAGTTTAACGTGCACCGGCTCCCTTTGTACACGATAGTCTTTGGTTGGATTTGAACTCGTAACCCTCCGGTTGCTAATCCGTTACTCTCGCAACCGCGGCCCCGATTTTTGATATGAGATGCAAAGTTACGAAAGGATTATCGAAACTTTACAGCCCTATGTACGAGGGGTGTCCGATATTAAAGCCACAAACCAAAATTGCACTAATATTTACAATTAAAGGAAATATTTAATACATTCCACAAAAACTGCATACTTTTGTTTATACTCGACATAATCTTTGTTTACGTTGAGACATTTATCCCATCGTGACACTAGTTTGAACGGTACTGCTGCTTGTCAAGTTTCTTCAAGTAGTCCACAACGGTGTCTTGCAATTCCTCCTGATCCGCAAAGCGTTTCCCCGCCAAAAATTTCTTTGAAGGTCCGAATAAATGAAACTCCGGGGGGGGGGCTGAATCCGAGAGAGCGTTCGACCATTGTGCCGTTGTCATCCGTGTGTGAGATCTGCCTCTTTTCTTCTCCGGATCATCATTCAGCTCCGTTCGTCCATCTTTAAATTTTTGGCACAAAACGCTGACTTCTTTTGGGCTTAAAACGTTCGGTCCATAAACGCCCTGTAATATGCGATGAATTTCGCTCTGATTAAATCCTTCGGCTTGCAAAAATTTGATAACTCCATGTATCTCACACCTCGAACATTGCAATTACAAACGCCATGTTTGTTTGCTTCCCGGAATCTAAACTGAGTCTTGAACAGAGCAACGCTCCAGACTCTACTACTACACGCATGAACGTGGCTAGTCGTGCATATGGCGCCAATATTGCGCATGCGCAGTTTGTATAACAGCCACCTGTACCATTAACATCAGACACCCCTCGTGCTTAGATTTACAGGAAAACCTCATTGCTAATTTGACTACTTATTTTGATTCTGCATTACCTCAAGAACCCTTCGTACGTAAAATTTACATATAATGTATATTACCATCATTGTAAAAAATGTAACTCTAGTGTGGTTATCAACACAAGGTGGTTTCATTTGCTCTGGAAGTAAAATTGTATATTTGCAAGTTCTTAAAAATTGTCTTTACTTTAAAATCTTCAACTTTGCACCTTGTCTTCATTAATGTAAAACTTTGTCTACTTCATTACTTTCAACTAATGAGGGGCAGACAAAAAAAGTGTCTCGTTTTAAGAAAATAATTTGACGTCTTGATAATTTAAATCTTTTTATACAACTTAATATTTGCGACTTTTAAATTATTTTTGTCTTTGCACTGGTTTTTAACTTTTACTATTGAACCCTACATTTGGCACGATTTATTAATTTTTGACATTAACCCATAAAATCCGGACAGGAAACGGGCCGGGTTGGTAGAGTAATGGATTGGCAACCGGGGGTTGCGAGTTCGAATCCAACCAAAGACTGTCGTGTTCAAAGGGAAGTGGTGCACGTTAAATCTGTCGTAGCCTCAAATGTCCTCACTTTGGCCTGGTGTGGAAGTTTGGAGAGTGAGGTGCCAGCTTAGCTGGAACTTCGTCATCTGACCGATCCTTAAGACACTAGACCGATTGTTCGGTCCGACTTTTTATACTTGAGTACCACCTGAAAATGTTGTACGGTCTGGAGTACCACTGGTTATGTTATAACTTTTTGAGGGGGTCAAATATATTCTATACACATGGATAACTTTACAAAATATTTAAGTATAAATAAAACAAGAAAATAAATCCATAAAACTAGTAAAAGCCGTTAATGTGTGTTATTAACGAATGGCAAATACAATTTCCCAACACTAAAATGTCCTTATCAGGAGGCTTAATTAGAAACTTGCTGTTGCTTATGCTTATTTCTTATTGGAGCTTCTATGTCCAGGTTCAATAATGCTTATCTTTAATCTTAAGTCGTTTTCCACGCACAATCTATTCCTGTACTTGTTTTTCACATGCACTAGCTCTAAAAAACCACGTTCACGCAAATACGTTTCAAGATTTAGGACTCCAATACTTGAATTTCCCTTAAAATGAAACTAAACTATCTTAAACCGAACTTTTTTCGGTTGCTTAAATGAAAGAATTGCACGAGTACTCCGGACACTTACTAAATCTCGGATGCACATATCTCTGGAAATCGGAAGAATAATTTCGGGTAAGACTTGATGTGGAGGGATGATGTTTAGAAGGAAGAGTGGCACATTTTCTCTTCGTCTTCTAGATCTATGACAAGACTGCAGAGAGAAATTTGGAGGAAATAAAAAAAACGATCCGATATTTTGAATAAGAATACAATTTGGACAGTAATGACTTCTTGTGAATATGACTTGTTCAAAGAAACTCCAATGAAGTTTGAGCTTGCTCAGAGATGTCGCATCCCGGCTGCAATACCGCCATAAGTCAAAAAATAACTTTTATGCATGGAAAGATTATAAAAGCTGGTTTCTTCATGCGGTAAAACTGCCATAACTCTAGGTCAAAAAGAAATTTCATTGAAATAATAATGAGAGATCCCTGATTTAGGCTTTACAGTATCATGTTAAAACTTTCACAAGCTCTCCTGTAAAATTATACATTTTTGACTTATAGCGGTATTGCGATCAGTTCACAGGCGGATTGACAAAATGGTTGCCGAGAAAAATCATCGTTGAGAATACGTACATTAAGGAGTACGAGGTTTTATAAAACCTCTCTACTGTACCTCTATTATAACAAGGAGATTTGTGATTCAAAATTACGTGTTGTCCCTTTGGGATTGATCCCGGACCGTTACCAATAGCCCGTTGTGTCGCTCTAGTGTGACGTTAATTAAAATACCTACTAACAGGGAGATTAAGGACTCAGATTTGAAGTGCACTTGAAACCTAACTAAATAAACTTGAAACGAACTATTTTCGGTTGTTTAAATGGAAGAATTGGGTGACTAGTTCAGGCACTTATTGAATCTCGGGTGACTTGGGGGGATTTTGGTTTTGGGGAAATACGAGATTGAGGGATGGCGTTTAGAATGGAGAGCGATACGTTTGCTCTTCGCTTTCTAGATCGGCGATGGAGATTAAAGACTTTGATGAAGGGAATTTCGAGTGGTAAGAAAAGGATCCGATATTTTGAATGGGACACTTAGAACAGAGGAGATTTATGAGACCACTTGGTAAATTTGATTCGTTCAAAGGAACTAATCAATGTTTGGGATTGCTCAGATGTGTTCAGCTCACTGGTCGATTGGAAAGGAAATGACCCAATGGGACATTTATCGACAAAAAGCTTTCTGAGGAATAAGCCCTCTAACTACTTCGTTTTATAGTCGACTATACGGTCTAGTGGCCAGGATACAGACTTCTCTATCGAAACTTCCTTATTCGAATCCGGGGAAAGGTATGGATGTTTGTCTGTCTGGAATGAACGTGTGGCATCCCTATAAAGTATGTCTAGAATGTGTCACTTGTAAGTGAGGTGTAACGTGAATCCACTGCTCTATCCCGTGATGCACGCGAGAAGTGGTTCACAAATGCGCACTTGTAGTGTCATAATGAGTTATGTCGAACTGTTGGAATTAGTCTCGCAACCTCTGCAGAGGACGTGATTTTAAAGTGTCATATGGTAGATATGAAACTTGAAAATTATTATGTGAATATTATGTTAATCTTGTGTGTATATAAACGATTGTAGGAGAAATGATGATAGACGAGGCGTCTTGATTCTCAATGCTTGTTGTATTTGTAAATAAGTTATC
Organism: Meta bourneti; assembly: GCA_933210815.1. Classification (NCBI taxonomy): domain Eukaryota; kingdom Metazoa; phylum Arthropoda; class Arachnida; order Araneae; family Tetragnathidae; genus Meta; species Meta bourneti. The sequence goes on from OW119926.1 coordinate 96,022,178, forward strand.
AATGAAACTAATTTTAATATTGTCTCGTAAACTTAAATGTCCTATCGCTCAAAGCGAACACGAACTAACCGGACATTAGTGGAACCCTACATTTTATTGTCTTCATGTAGACTGATAGTACTGTTAGTTTTTATGATTCGAAGTTAAATTTAATTCAAATCTTGTCGTTAAGTATGTAAATACATCTTAAACTCAAATTAATCTGTATTTAAGACTCAGCTTTAACCGTCCTGGTGGTTGTCTCGAACGAGGTATCTCGTCATTAGAAGAAAACTGACCAGATCCTGATAGACGACATAACTGATCATTAGAAGAAAACTGACCAGATCCTAACGGAAAAGATATCTAGTAATTAGAAGATAACTCTGACCAGATCTTTATCTCGTCATCATAAAAACATCGGCAATATCATGATGACGATATATCTCGTCATGAGCAAAATTGTTAGACATTAATGGACGAGGTATCTCGTTCAAACCCCTTGGAGGGTTAAGACCTACAGCTATAAATCAAGATTCAGCCTGCCAGACGAGGGGTCAACGCTCTGGCCTTAGTTCAACATGTTCTAAACTTGAATTTTATTCTGGACATATGAGAGGCCTTTTCTGTTAAGTTAAATACAAGTGGTGATAATGAGGGATGATCATTTCTAAGATACGAGACAGATATGGAACAAGCCTGGCATCCATGTGGTTTGGCAACACTGCACTAGACAAATGACTGCTCACTGTTAAGATGGGAGGCCGGTTTCTCAGCATAGCCTTGTGGCTGGCATACACTACATTGAACGAATGATAGATCACTCTTAAGATGCAAGGCTGGTTTCTCAATGAGATAATAGCCGTTTTGTCGAACAACACTGGCCTTGAGGGATGATCATTTCTAAGATGCGAGACAGGAACAAGACTGGCATCCATGTGGTTTTGCAACGCTGCACTGGACAAATGACTGCTCACTGTTAAGATGGGAGGCCGGTTTCTCAGCAAGCCCGGTAGCCTTGTGGCTGGCATACTCTACAATGAACGAGTGATAGATCACTCTTAAGATGCAAGGCTGGTTTCTGAATGAGGTAATAACTGTTTTGTCGGACAACACTGGCCTTGAGGGATGATCATTTCTAAGATGCGAGACAGGAACAAGACTGGCATCCATGTGGTTTGGCAACACTGCACTAGACAAATAACTGCTCGCTGTTAAGATAGGAGGCCGGTTTCTCACCAAGTCCGGTAGCCGTGAGGTTGGGCAACACTACTCTTGGCAGATGATAGATCATTTATACGATACGAGATCATATATCAAGATACGAGACGGGTATGCAACAAGCGTGGAAGCCATGTTGTGTAGGGCAATACTACACTACATCAATAACAAATTATTGGCAAGATCTGCGGCCTGTTTCTCAACAAGACTGGTTGCCGTGCGATTGGGCAACATTTCACTATAATGATAGTTCATTATCAAGATGCTATTGACGTCAACCAATGACACAGCTCATTCGAGCGGAATTCATCTCTCAAACTTAAAAAGTAGAAGCCGGCGACTCGATGCGGTTATCAACCCACGGCCATATCTCCTGCTCGCGGTGAGAGAAGAATGGGAAATTCACGCCGCATGAATTTATTTCCGGCATAATTACTTCTAATACCGGGAGCCGCCCGCGCCGGGGCAATCTATCAGCGGTCGCGGCAGCCGAAAGATACGCGACTTATGCAAAGAATGGGGCCGAACAGAAGGGGAGAGATAATCCGCACCAACGCCGCATTAAACAGGCTTAGAGTTGCTGGTCCCTTCATTAAAGCGCTCCCTCCGCTGCAAGGTGGTTGCGGAGGTGCTGTTCGGGGGATTGTTTTACCTTTCCTCCACCCGGGGTGGACAATCGGAGGTATATGAATACAGGGTGTTTGGAAGCTTGAGCATAGACGGTTGGGTGAGGAAGGGAACTCAAAATCGAACCGTATTTACGTGAGGATGTCCACAAACATCACCTGTTTTCTGGAGTAAAGTTCCTCAAACGCCCGGACTGCGACCCGGAATCGGGTCCTGGCATCAATTACATCGGGTCGTCAGAGGTTGTGGAGTTTTTATTTAAATTTTTTAAGCATTCTTGTGTATCAGGTTGGCAACTAAGTTCCCGCCGTTTTTTTAAATTTTAACATTCCGCATGTCATTAAATGTTTTTGGCATAGTGTTTTAAATCATTCGAAAGAGTATGTTTTGTTCTAGAGGAATCTGTTTTTTTGTTCGAGTTAATTTATGTAAATTTTCAGATCATTAAAATGGAATGTAAAGTTGAGAAAAATGAGCATTTTCGACACCTCCTTCTTTTTGGTTTTAATCAAGGTTCTAAGGCCGCAAAAGCTACTCGCGACATTTGTGCTGTGTATGGAGAGGGTGCCATAGCTGAAAGAACCGCTCGTGATTGGTATGCCAAGTTCAAAAATGGAAATTTTGACCTCAAAGACGTACCTCGTTCTGTTGAGTTCGATGAAGAGCGATTAAACCAACTTTTGCACGAAAATTCGCGTCAAACGACAAGGGAACTGGCAGAGAAAATGGAATGCTCCCACACTGCTATAGAGAAGCATTTTCACTCGATGGGAAAGGTTCAGAAGTGTGGAGCATGGGTTCCGCATGCTTTAAGTGACAACAACAAAAATCAACGAGCCACAATCTCCGCTGGTTTGCTTGCTCGTCACCGCTCAACTCATGGACGCAAGGAACGATTTCTTTACCGAATCGTTACTGACGACGAAAAATGGTGCCTGTACATTAATGATATGAAGCAGCGCAAGGAATGGCTTAGCCCCGGTAAACAAGCGACACCTCGCGTGAAACAATATCTTCATCCGCGTAAAACGATGTTGTGTGTATGGTGGGACTGGGAAGGGATTATCCATTACGAATTGCTTGAACGGAACCAAACGGTCAACGCGGAACTCTATGTTCAACAGATGGAACGACTCAAAACGGCGGGAACTTAGTTGCCAACCCAATAGATAGGTAGTTGAATTCACTTCGAAATGAGCAAGACAACGGGCTACTGGCGGCGGTCCGGAATCAATGTTGAAGGGAAAGGACACTTCATAATATTGAACATCGGTCAGATGATGAAGGCAACACCTGGACTGTCACCCCACTCTCCAAACTTGTTTTGATCAGAGATATTGGGTTCATGAAGACTAATGGCTTGATTATCAAATGCCTAACATTTATTTGTTAATAAAAATGAACAAAATAGATGTAATTAAAACCGTATTGCACTTGATGTCATCCAGCGCAATAACACATAGACCAGCTAAACTTCATCAAGTTGAAGTTTACCGACACCCTGTTTAACGGTAGGTTTTGTTGGTTGGTTTTGAATTTTTTGTCGCAAGGTCTGTATTTGGCCAAGCTGCGCCAAACACAAGACATGCAATGTAAAGTAATTGTGAAAAGAAAAGACGGAAAAAAGTAGAGAAAGAAAGATCGCTTAGAAATCCTGGGGTCCTGGATTAGGAATCCCGGGATTTCTAATCCAGGATCGCTAGGGATCGGTAGGCCCCATGGAACATGTACTAGGGTACATGTTCCATGGGGGCACTGACATGAAAAGTAATCTAAATAATTTTTGGAGTTTTGGGGGTAATAAATGCATTTCTGTAGAACATTTTCTAGTAATTTTAGGTGATCAAAATCCCAGCCCTACTTAAAATAAGGACCCTAAATTGCTCAGAAAACAATCCACAAGACGTAACCTAAGTGTTATTTACAGACTATTTACTTTCACAGCATCCACACACACATTCCACACACACACACTTCGATTGTTACTTTGCAGTTCTCTGTAAGAAAGCTCCATCTCTTCGCGTACCTCCAAGTCGTCAATTTCAGAGATTCATAAATCTCTTCTTTTATCTAAATTCTTTGCAAAAAAGTAATTTTGGTCATTTTTGCTCTTTTTAAGGCATTTTTGGAGTAATTTTATTGAGCGTTTTTAGGAATTTTTAAATAAAAATCTAGCTCTATTTATATAACGGATACTTCAACACACAAATAGCACATAAAATGGTTTGTTTTTGCAAATGCCCGACCATTTAATTTTAGGTTGGCGAGTTGATTCGGTTTTATGGCTCTAGGGCCATATTTGGCCATGCTACGCCAAACACAAGTCAGACACCGTCAAATAATGGACATACACACACACAAAGAAAGATTTTTGCTGACATCGAAGAGTGAAACACACCTAGGGAGGAATCAAATCCGCACCTCCGACTAGTATGTATCTAACGTTAGATAGGTAGTTGAATTGACGTCGTACTGGAGCAACGCAACATGCTATTGGCTACGGTAGGGTATCAATCCTGAAGAAAAATACTGTCTAGTGCACGTTAACCCTTTCGGGCCTAATGGGCATATACGTCCCAGAGATTAGATTGGGTAAATAAATCCCACTTTTGAATGGGTTTTTACGTTTTCAGTGTTCTTATGGAATTAGGGAATAAAAATATGACTAAAGAAACCTGGCAATACTTTCAGATTGCAAATGGCGGACTTATGTTTTTGAGCACGCCCATTCATTCTGATGAATGAGTGACCGTGGTTCGGAAACAAAAAGATGGTACAAAATTAGACGTTAGTTGCCCAGAAGCCATTTCCCACTACAATATGTACATGAATGGAGTTGACCGCTGTGATGAAATGGCTACTTTTTAGGGTCATGGCAGAAAATCAGACAAGTGGTGGAAAAAGCTTTTCAGTTATGATTTCTGTTGCGAATGCATGGATTACGAACTGTGATGTGGAACATAAAACAGAACCACTATTATCATTCATGGTCCCCTTAGCTGAGCAACTAATAAATGTTGGAAGGGAGAAAGCAAACACAAAAAGAACTTCGAAAGTACGGTCGTTTGTTAAAAAGAGCAAAAACTACTAAACTACTAAATTAAACTACTTTTCAGAGTTAAATTTTAATCATGCAAAAGTCGGGGCGAAAGGGTTAAGTCTGTAGTGGTCTCAAATATCCTCACGTTGGTGTGGTGTGGAAGTTTGGGGAGTGGGGTGCCAGCTCATGTGTGACCTCGTCATCTGACTGCGAGGTGTCCTTCGGGATGGATCCCAGACCGTCGCCAATAGCCCCTCGTGGTGCTCCAGTGCTGATTTAATTCAACTACCTACCAAAACAGCCCACATAACGCAACCTAAAAGAGAAAACTATTTACAGACTGTTTGCTATCACAGCACATCCACATCGGAGCATTTACTCTGAACTTCCCCTTTAAGGTCTCCTCGCGTACCTCGAAGTCGTCGCTTTCGCTTTGTATACGTGCCGCCGGCTCTACGCTCAACTTCACTCATTTCCCAGGGGGTGCGCAGGAGCATGAAAGACCCCGCACACAATTCTGACAGTTTCTAATATCTGCGAGCGAAATATTTTTATTTCCTCCACGCGCACACGACGCTGTTATTTTTTCTTCACTTCTCCTCTCCTCCCCCGCGCAATTCTTGTTAATATTCCGTCTATATTTCTTTACTTTGAAAAAAAATTGAATTTTTTCCATCGTATTTATTTCGTTTCCCTCCCCCCATAGGGCGATGTATTCGTTTTCGGGGCCGAGTTTTTTCGGTCGTCTCGAGAGTGAAAAATAAAACGGGGGTTTTTGGAAGGGAAAATGGAATGAGGACTTAGTTTAATTTTTATTTTCTGGGTCTTGTGCGCGTGATGTTTTTGTTTTGCGCTCTTGGAAATGTGTCATGAGCTTAATATCATTTAGGTTTCTTTTTTTGTAAATTAGACGCGTTTGGGGTGTAAAGGAACGGAAGAGTGTTCTCAGAGTAGGAATAAAAGTGCTACTATAAGAGAAGTGAAATAATCGGTTTGGGCCCTCTCCGATTTTCGGATTTTTAATGCCTTTTCCAGTCTTCATTCGATCGGGAGCAGGGGAATGAAAAAAGGATGGAAGAAAAGATTAACGGTTTTGAAGCAAACGATCGAATCACATTCTCATACCTGTGCTTTATAAAAGATATTAATGGAAATAAATAACATTGTAGGAGTATACTTACTATGTAACAACTCTGTCTACTATAGAAAAATACCAGGTGGTAATAAAATAACTTCCACTCTTTGGAGGTAGGTATTTTAATTAACGTCACACTGGAGCAACACAACGGGCTATTGGTAACGGTCCGGGATCAATCCCAAATGGAAAGATACAAAGACACCACGTATAAATCTTTGGAGGTATCTGTAGCTAAATCGAATTGACAGAATGGGCTGATTTGGTATTGAGATTTTTGAAGACATGAGGCGATGTATTCAACGAAAAAATTTAATCCCAAAAGTAGCCGATAGGGTAAATTTTGGAGCCGTTGGAGTCAAAAACAGTCGACCATTTGCATTAAACGCATATATGGATTATGCTATGTTTCGACTGCGTAAAAAACCACGACACTAATTCCAGTAGGTAGATAATTAACATCGCATTGGAGAAACATAACGTTCAGGATCTAGGATCAATTCCGAAGAGAAAGATCCTTGTCATTCTGAACCATGGTCAGATGACGAGGTCAACACCTGAGCTGCCACCTCACTCTCCTAACTTCCACACCAAGCCAACATGAGGACATAAGAAGCCACGACAAATTTAAAGTACATCAGGCCTCACGATGTTCTTTGGTTGGATGGATCTTCGTTCTTGTAACCTTCCAGTTGCTAATCCGCTACCCTTCCAACCGCGCTACCTTTAGGAAGATATAGTTATTGATGATTACATATGCTCACTACATTAGGATATACTTGAGATCAAATTAACTTGATTATATTTTTCTATACCACAAAATGGATCGTTCTGCCACAAAAGTTGTAGTTTTTGAGACATTGAAAATTTATTCCAAAACATGTATGTTGAAAAAATTTTGCATACAATTTGAAACTGAGACCTATTTTAAAAATAAATTGACTGCTTTTATTTTATTTTGAATTCCGAGTCAATTCTGTAATGAATAAAATGCCCACAGAACCAGCAACTTTTTCTTTCTTATCCCATTTTTACATCTGCTATTGATCATAAGATCTGGGAGCCATCTATGTAGCAGTCCGACTTAGCCACCTTCCTATGTTAGCCAGGTCAAGCAGCAGTCTTCACACCTTTGGTGACCCTACCAGGAGTATATACTCCCAGCGTGCTTTGCCTGTGCTACCCGTTTCACCCTATCGCCGCTATGAGGTCATAGGGTAGGACTGAGAGAGTAGGAAGAGTTCACTCTTTTTTTTGCAACAATCCTAAAGGAAACCGAAAGAATTTTAAAAAATTTCGCTGTAGAATACAGTTTTTCCGACATATTCCACTAATTTTCTCGTCGCCCTTTGTTTCAAATGTCGGATTGGTTAAAAGTGCCGCTCCTTCATGGCTGAAAGACCGTGATGACAATGCTTGTACAGTTCGGGATTATTTAAAACTAGATCTCATACCAGCATAAAAGCTACTAATTAAAAACAAATGTAGTATCAAAACAGAACTATTATTACTGGTATTCTAGAAGCCAACTATCGCCCTTGATCCATGAAATCCAACTATTTTGAGATTCTACGAGTTCGAAAATCAAACTACAAGTCCGAAGTTCCTATACATACGTCAGTCTTGCAGTCAATATTCGTGTCTAAAGGCACTGAACATTCTAAATATTCTGAGAGACGTAACAATTGTGCAATTAATTGTCCAAATCGCCGTAATCCAGCAGATATGGTTCACACTGATCAGGAGATACATTTGCAAACATCGTAGATTCTATGTTTGCTGTTAGGTTTAATTAAGTTACGTTAATGCGGTAACCCAGCAGCCCGAGTAATGCAGCTTTAATTGCAATACATTTCGGAATACAGAATTAGATCTCAGTTCTTGATTCCAAACATGATTTATTTCTAAATGCATTATGTTTAAATCAGGTATTAGAATGTATTTTAGAAGGATTTGTTTACAAGTATTTGAAGAGAAATTTGCTTCTATATTTTCTTTCATTTTTTAAGTGGATACAGAAACAATTTTGCTAATAGATATTTTGACCTTCTGAGGGGTCCAATTCCACCTTGCAGCCTGAAATCTTCCCTGCATGACTTATAACCAATTTTTACTTTCATGTCCTCTAGTCTTTCCAAATTATTCTATTCTAAGGACACGAGCAATAGAAGGTTTCTATAATGTTTTATTCCAAGAAAATGTGTGTGCAATGGGATCTTTCCAAATGTTTCTATTTTAAGGAAAGGGCCAATCAAATCTTTCCAAGGCATTGTATTGGCAAGGAGCAGTAGAACATTTCAAAAGGATTCTAAACTAACTAAATGAAAAAGAATCTTTCAAAAGGATTCTAATCTAACTAAATGAAAAAAGAATCTTTCAAAAGGATTCTAATCTAATTTAATGAAAAAAGAATCTTTCAAAAGGATTCTAATCCAACTAAATGAAAAAAGGATTCTAATCCAACTAAATGAAAAAAGGATTCTAATCCAACTAAATGAAAAAAGAATCTTTCAAAAGGATTCTAATCCAACTAAATGAAAAAAGAATCTTTCAAAAGGATTCTAATTTAACTAAATAAAAAAGAATCTTTCAAAAGGATTCTAATCCAACTAAATGAAAAAAAGAATCTTTCAAAAGGATTCTAATCCAACTAAATGAAAAAAGAATCTTTCAAAAGGATTCTAATCCAACTAAATGAAAAAAGAATCTTCCAAAAGGATTCTAATCCAACTAACTGAAAAAAGAATCTTTCAAAAGGATTCTAATCCAACTAAATGAAAAAAGAATCTTTCAAAAGGATTCTAATCCAACTAAATGAAAAAAGAATCTTTCAAAAGGATTCTAATCCAACTAAATGAAAAAAGAATTTTTCAAAAGGATTCTAATCCAACTAAATGAAAAAAGAATCTTTCAAAAGGATTCTAATCCAACTAAATGAAAAAAGAATCTTTCAAAAGGATTCTAATCCAACTAAATGAAAAAAGAATCTTTCAAAAGGATTCTAATCCAACTAAATGAAAAAAGAATCTTTCAAAAGGATTCTAATCTAACTAACTGAAAAAAGAATCTTTCAAAAGGATTCTAATCTACAGAATGGATCAGTAGAATCGGTTAATAAAAACCAATTTTGATCTCCTCGACCTATAGAATCTTTTTAAATGGTTGTATTCTTAGGAAAGGACCAATAGAATCTCTCCATAGTGTTGTATTCTAAAGAAAGTAAGAATAGAATATTTCCACAGAATTCTACTCTACAAAATAGGCCAATAAAATTGTTCCAAGAAATTCTGTTTCGAGGAAAGTATCTGTATAATCGTTCCAAAGGATTCTGTTTCGAGGAAAGTATCTGTATAATCGTTCCAAAGGATTCTGTTTCGAGGAAAGTATCTGTATAATCGTTCCAAAGGATTCTGTTTCGAGGAAAGTATCTGTATAATCGTTCCAAAGGATTCTGTTCAACACAAGGATCACTAGAATCTTTTCAAGACATTGTATTCCAAAGAAAGGAGCAATCGAATCTGTTCAATAAAATCGTTCCTCGAAATTCTATTCCGAGGAAAGGATACGTAGGATCGTTACAAAGGATTCTATTCTAAGAAAAGAACCAATGGAATCTTATAAACGTTGAAAGAATTAATCGATTTTATAGAAAGATGTGGTTATTTAGTCATTAAGTGTGTTGTGGTGTAAAAGCAACACTACACTTATCGATTATTTGGCGACGCTCAGAGAGTTAACCCTCCTGGTGGTTGTATGGACTATCTCGCCATAAGCAAACCTGTCCAGATCTCGATGGACGACATATTTCATTAGAAGAAAACTTACCAGATCTTAAAGAAAAGATCCATCATAAGAATATCGGCAATATCTTGATGACGAGATATCTCATCATTAGCGATATTGGTCAGATCTTGATGGACGAGATATCTCGTCCAAACCACTCGGAAGATTAAACAGTATAACTCTTTCTCGGATGTTGATATCTTTTTTAATGATGTCAATTGCAAAAGGTATTCTGCTTCAGTGAAATGTTTTCTTTTATCTATTTTCTAACTATACTTGTATATGTTTTTCTTGCACTTTTTGTATCATATATTTCCGATCTCTCGAACTTATCGGTTTTTTTAGGAAAACAATAATTAAATAAAAAATGACCAAAAATGTTTGAAATTTTTGTTGACTTGAATTAATTGCACGGCTTTAATGAAAGAGGACTCATAGCGAGTAGCGAAGCTAGCATGGTTGTTATTGTTATTGTTATTGTTATTTCAATTAACGTCACACTGGAGCAACACAACGGGCTATTGGTGACGGTCCGGGATCAATCCCAAAGGGAAAGATCCGAGGACAACACCACGTAATTTTGGCTAGCATGGTTGACTCTTCGAATCAATAAAATAGTCTTACAAATATCTCAATTATAATATTGATTGGTAAATAGATAGCTAGTTGAATTAACGTCGCACTGGAGTAACACAACGGGTGATTGGCGACGGTTCGGTTTCAATACCGAAGGGAAATATACGGGGAAAACACCTCGCAATTTTGAACCACGGTCATGTAACGATCCTAACATCTGAGCTGGCACTCCACTCTCTAAATTTCCACACCCCTCCAATGCCAGGAAATTGAGGCCACGACATATTTAACGTGCACCAGCTCCCATGTTAACGATGGCATTTGGTTGGATCTAATTTCAAACTCGGAACCATCCATTTACTAATCCGCTACTCTAGTTGTAATATTGAAGAAATTCAAAATGACCACGGAACTTCGTGCAGTGTCATGGTCGAGGATGATTAGTAGGAATGTGAGTGATCACAATCCCTAACTGTAACCGAAAGGCTGCAGTGGAGCAATCTACATCGGAAATTCCATTCGAATTGATGTGGTAGACTCCTTTTGGGGAAGTGGTTCCTCTGGATAGAGTCCTTTCTCAATTTATATAACCTCATGAATTGTGTGACTGTTTGCACTATGAATGCAGGATGGCATCTTAAAAGCCGATATATAAATTGAGAAGCACGTGGTAGTTCAAAATATCCCCACATTCTGTAATTCATTTATACATTCAACTTGAAATACTTGATTAAAAAATTTGTTCATTAAATATACTTAAACTTAGATAATTCTGTTTGTTCTTTTGAATCATGGAATTTACTGCATTTCGTAGTTTTTCTCGCACCGCTTGAGATACTGAATCAAGACTAGATGTTTATTATGTTTTTTTAATTGCAACAATAATAAATAGACGTATAAAAGTGTGGAATTATTTGATTGCAGTTTCGTCAGTACAAAATACCAAAACAGCGGTAAAAAATATTTTTCTTTTAAATGCATTTCTTTATCTCCATTGAAAATTTCATTCGATCTGGTGTTGAAGACCCTTTTACCTTCCGTTCTACATTACTTGTTGGAAAAGGGTACCGCTGGACAGTAACCTTTCTCAACTTATATCTCCTGAAGAATTGATGTGGCTGTTCACGCTGTGAATGCAAGATGGCATCTGGAAAGTTGATCTGTAAATGAAGAAGCATGCGGAAGTTCGAAACCGTCACCAGTTTCTGTAATTAATGTATCTTAACTTTAAATACTCAATTATAAAATTTGTTAATTAAATATATTTGAATTTAGATAATTCTCTTCGTCCTCTTTTGACTTATGAAATTGCTGAATTTCGTACAGTTTCTCGCGCCGTTTCAGGTACCACATTAAGACCAGTTGTTTATTAATATGGTATGTTTTTTAACCCCCTGATGGTTTTCTTGACGAAATACCTCGTCATTAACGAAAGCATTAGCAGGTTTTGATGCATGAGATAGCCCGTCCTTAGAAGAAAACTAACCAGAACTTTAACCAGTCAACACCAAAAAATTGCCAATACGATATATCTCGTCATAAGCAAAATTGATAAGGTCTAGATGGACGAGATATCTCGTCCAAACCTCTTGGAATGTTAAATATCTGAAGCAATAATAAATAGTCGTACAAAGTTTGGAATTATTTGATTATATAGTTTAGTCATAAAAAATCCCTTAAAAGCGGTAATTACAGCGAAAAGAACAATATTCCCTTAATCTGTTTGACAGTCTGTATAATAAAAGAATATATATTAAACATTGCTTAGCGATCTTCGAGGGTTGTCTAGGCAGGAGCGAGAAGGGGGTCGAGTTCCCTATTAATCTCAAAAACTCCCCCAAATGCACCCCACTCCCCCTTGTTTGTTATCCTTGTTCACTTTTCATTCCATATCAGTTCCGTATTTATAATTCCATTGAACTCTTTTTCACAGGAAATAAAAGAAAAGGGGAAACACTCCAGGAAGTGAAGAGGAACGGGAAGGAACCGATCCGTAGCGCCACCTAGCGTCACGAACCAAAGACCGGCGCGTGCGGGGCAATTATTAATCCCAACAAAACTCAAACCCCGATCGCCCCACAAAAACGCCCCATTCCCCCGTCCCGAATAAGTGGCGGTAGCGCCCCACACAGGGCGGAAGTTTCTAATTTATTTTACCCCGAGCACCCGCACGTTAATTCCCTTCCGCTTTTACCCGTCTCCCTTCCTCTTTTGCCCCGTTTCCCCGCAAAGATGATAAACGATCAGGGGCTGGATAAAATTAAACTTAATGGAAAAAGATGGCTCGAATAAGCCTGGTCGAGATAGAGCGCCAGAACAAAGGGAAAACAAAAAACCCGGGCAAAAGGAAAACACCCTCGGCGTACCCTCATACAAAACCTACCCCCGCTCTTGGAAGATGAATTTTTCGCCTTGTTTATAAAACACAGACGACATAAATCTCGCTAATTGATGCCATAAACTTTAGTAGTTTTACGTAATAAAGTAAACAACAAAAGGGGGGTGGGCAAACTCAGATGCGGCGTTATTTCGCGATTATTAAATTGCCCAATAAGATGAATCGTCTCCGGATTGGATGTTTTTTACCCGTCACGTGGTGCTTTTTTATTTATTTAATTTTTTTTCCCTTCCGAAGTTGGAAATACTTCAGCAAAGTCGGTCGCAGTGTTTTGACTTCTTAAAGGATTCGATGGCTATAAATAATAATTAGGTTAGTGAGGGGGGCGTGTCATTCTTCGGGCAGGGTGGGTCGGGTTTGGCATGTGAGTGTCTTTTCTAATCTTTGCCGGAACCCGTAAATTTTAAGCAGGGGTGATTAATTGCGTGTGGAGGGCAGACTGCGAATGTAGAGTTAATGGCTACTGAAGTCCTTTTTTTTCTTGGGCCTAGTTTCTTAAGTTTGGATGCCCGAGAGAGGGATGGCGTTTGGTTTGGCATTCGTCTCCCCTTGCAGGAATTTTTATTTCTGCTTTTGGTCCTTGTCTTTTTATTAGATTTGTCTTTGTTGCCACGTTTTATTCTAGACTGAATCTTGAAGTCTGAATTCTGTTGGTAATTGTACCATACTAAACTAAACTTAGACTAAAGTAAATGAGAAACAATGACGAAGTATCTATCGCTGGTTACATCTGATTCTATTTTGTAGCCTTTTTTTTTTATTAGACTTGCTCTTGTTGCTTCTATTCTAGACTGGACCTTGAAGTCTGGTGAGAATTCTTTTGACAAGTGTACGATTTAAAAGTGGGACAATTGTACTGTCTAAAATTGAGAATTTTGTGGACGATTGTACTGTCTAAAGTAAATATAAGTAACAATGACACGCTGGTTACATCTGACATACGATTTTGCAGTCTTTTTTATTAGACTTGTTCATGTTGCTTCTATTGTAAACTGAACTTTGAAGTCTGATGAGAATTCTTTTGACAAGTGTATGATCTAAAAGTGAGAATTCTTTGACAATCGTACGATCTAAAAGTGAGAATTCTTTGACAATCGTACGATCTAAAAGTGAGAATTCTTTGACAATCGTACGATCTAAAAGTGAGAATTCTGTTGACGATGTGACAATTCCATTGACAATTATACGGTCTAAAGTAAATATAAATAACAATGACAAAGTGTTGATCGCTGGTTACATCTGAACGACGATTTTGCAGTCTTTTATATTAGATTTGTCTCCTTGCTGTGACATTCAATTCTAGACTGAACTTTGAAGTCTAAAGTGAAACTTGCTCTGTTGACTTGCTTACTATCTTAACTAAGTATGCAAAACTATGACGAAGTGTTTATCACTGGTTTCATCTGACATTCGTCTTTTTATTTTGTGGGGAGCTTAGTCACAACAAAAATTAACTTACTCTATAGTAGTATACATAAAAGTGCAACTTAACTCCTCCATTATGTACTCTTTACTTGGGACTTTTAGTATAATTACATCAAAAAGGTTGTAAATTAGTAAGTTACAAATCCCCTTCTGGGGTCAATGTATGGCGATATCACAGAGGAAATATAAAAGTAGAGTGAGTAATAGTAATCTTTTTATGGACCAGGATCATATGATCAAGACTAGAAGTAACATGACCCTTAGACTACTTTTGTCCGCCGAGGGAAAAAGAACATTTATCAACAGGTTGACCGTACAGGAGAAGACTCTCATCTGTGAATTCATCATCTGATTGGTCCGTGCGACATAGACTGGCGATTTCATCACTTATCGCCACTCTATAGAAATGCTCATTCACACACCTACTCAGTCATAATATTTTATATCACCAGACGAAGCGATAAGATGCCAAATAGTCCAACCAAGTCTAGCAGTCACGTGACTACTAGTCGACATGCTAGACTTACATTTTAAGCTACTGTCAATGGCAATGTTCAGTCCATTTATATTTCATCTATGTGGCATTCCACTTCTTTTCCACGTTCTGCTAAATTGATGACTGGTAGACGTATGTAAGAGCAAGCGAGCTTTTTAAAAATAAGCCAGATGGCACTTTCGACAATTCCAGATGGCGCTCGCCTCAACCGGTGCGCACTCAATGGATGATTCACGATGAACAGTTGATTTTCCAATGCGTTGCATATCACTTCTGTCTATACAAGGTGTTTCAAAACTTCCTGTACACACTTTAAACCTCTGATAGGTTCATACGCATAATACCACCTACCATTGGTTAGAAGTCATGCAGTCTTCCCTGCATGACTTCTAACCGGTTTAACCGTATTGACCAATAAAAAGTTCACAAATAATTCTATTCTAAGGAAATCAGCAATGTAATCTTACAAATAATTCTATGTTCTAAAGAAATGTGAGCAACAGAATCTTTCAAATATTCTTTTCTAATGAAGGGAACAGTAAAATATTTCCAAATAATTATATTCTAAGCAGAGAAGCGATAAAATCTTTCTAAAGTATTCCGTTCTAAGGAGAGGAGAGATAAAATACTTCCAAAGGATTCTATTCTAAAAAAAGGAGCAGTAAAATCTTTTCAAAGGATTCTATTAAAAGGAGAGGAGCAGTAAAATCTTTCCGAAGGATTCTATTAAAAGAGGAGAGGAGCAGTAGAACATTTCCAAAGGATTCTATCCTAAGTAAACATTAAGGGAAGGAAGGGAGAAGCTGATACAAGAAGTTTTGGAACACTGCATGTAATATATATCCCTCACTCTCGTTTTTAGTGCAGCTTGTCCGTTTCTTTATCAAGCGTCACAAAATAAAGGGTGGCCATTGAAAGACTGAATGATATAAAACAAAAATAACTTTTACAAACACTCGTTTTTTAATTTTTTATTATTTTATTTGGAAATATAATTAATAGATTTTTCAATTATGTGTGGAAAACAATATCCCTCAAATGACCACCATTTTCCTGCTCACAAATACAGGCTCTTTCCATAGCATTTTCCATGACCGTACGCAAGGTTTCAGGTCCTAAACGTCGGATTTTGGCTCGAATTGTTCTCCTTAAATCCTTAACTCCTTAAGATCGCCGACTGATCCAGTTCTTTCAGATCGGGTGATTAGGTTCCGAATCATGTTGTCGCTATTATTAAAATGTTACCGGTATTTTCTCTGTGTTTGAATAATTGATCTTTCACTGGAATAGAAAAACTCAATGAGTTTTACTCGTTGCTGGACATCATACGTTGCCATTTTAATCTCCCCAAAGGATGTTCTATAACCTCCAAAAAATTAAAATAAATAAAGATTGAAAATGAATATAAGTTATGACTTTTTCAAACCCTTCAGTTTTTCAGTGGCCACCCTGTACAATACAATCCATGCTCATTTTATCGGGGATTATTCTTCAACAATAAATATACTGGGATAAGTAAAAGTTGCTGTCTTAAAATCCCCGGGTTTAATCCAATGAGAATCGTGAGATTTCCGAGTAGTGTAATATTGATGTCACCCCAAAAACTCTTAATGACTGAATAAGCACATCTTGATTCTTTAAGCCTATTGCAAGATTATATTGCTCCTTTTACTCAGAAATAGAAATCTTTGGAACGATTCGATTGGTACTTTCCTAGTAATGGAATCGTTCGGAACGGCTCTATTGCTCATTTCTCTAGAGCAGAATGCCTTGGAATGATTTTATTGCTCAGTTCTATAAAGTAGAATCTCATCATTTTAAATATTCTATGTACCTTTTATTATAA
The DNA here is from genome assembly GCA_933210815.1 of Meta bourneti. Classification (NCBI taxonomy): domain Eukaryota; kingdom Metazoa; phylum Arthropoda; class Arachnida; order Araneae; family Tetragnathidae; genus Meta; species Meta bourneti. The sequence continues at coordinate 96,038,704 of OW119926.1, forward strand.
TAGGAATCTTTGGAACGATTCCATTGTTTCCTTGGAATACAATCTTTTGGAAAGATTCTATTGCTCAATTTTCTAAAGCAGAATCACATGTAAAGATTGCATTACTCATTTCCTTAAAATAGAATCCTTTAGAAATATATTTTTCCTTTCGTTGGAATGGGATCTTTTGGAAATATTCTATTGTTCATTTCCTTGAAATAGAGTCCTTTGAAAGATTCCATTACCCCCCTTTCCTTAGAATAGAATAGTTTGGAAAGATTCTATTTGTCAAGGAGGTTTAAATTGATTAGAGGGCATGGTTGCAGGGTGTAATTTCACGTTTGGGGTTAATATGAAATATACCCACTCAAAACCACCTCAAATCAACCACCCGTCTCTGGTGTCAATGACACTAAATTCAAATCGTCCTCAAACCCAAAACGGATTGAAATGGTCCTATAGCAATCCAGCAGTACAATGTGAACAGTGCTGGCTTCTGTCCCAAACGCACAATGCTCTTCGCAGTTTGGCAGCCAGCATTGGTCACGGTATAGCACCAAGTCCCCATTAATCCTACTCGCCCCTTAGCGTGCGTCCGGACAGTTAATAGTTAAGGCCGGGGTAATTAGTTAACTCCAAACTACTGCGGGAGAGTCCGGGCGTGCTCTGCGTGAATAAGTCGATTCGGGCCTTTTGATTAATTGGATTAAGTGCGCGGATTGAAGCCAAGGGCGGGTGGGAAAAATCCAGAGTGTTCGAGGGTTGTTCTTGGTTTTTTATGAGTTGGTTCGATGGGGATGAGAAATTATCTTTTCTTTAGGACTTAGTTTGGAATTTAGCGTTCAGTGTGTTGAGAGCTTGTTTCTTAAAACTAAGGTAGTTGAATCTACCGTGCACTGGCGACGGTTCGGGATTAACCCCGAAAGGCAAGATCCCAGGTAGGTAGGTATTTTAATTAACGTCGCACTGGAGCAACACAACGGGCTTATTCATGGCGGTCCGGGATCAAACCCGAGGACAACACCTCGTCATTTTGAACCACCGCCAGATGACGAGGTCACACCTGAGCTGGCACACCATTCTCCAAACTTCCATACCACGCAACGTGAAGACATTTAAACCTCTGGATACGGGGACCGGCCCAACCAGCCAAAAGTTTCGAGTCCCCTCGTTACGAAAGGCTCGGATTCTTTCAGACCATTACGATTTCCATCCCCTATTTTCTGTGCTACAAAAAGACCAGCGCGTGAATAGCCTTATTTCCCCGTTGACAAAGATGTCAGGGTTCGACGGGGAGCCTCGCAAATTGTTTATCCTCGAGGATCTAGTCTGTGAAAGGTTGACTAAATGAAAAGAGATACACTTAAAAAGTCACCGCCGCCCTTTTAATTTACCCGGGAAGAATCTGTCCCTTCTAGGCATACCCACGACCTGACATTAGAAACCGGCACATTAGGTGATAATGGGAAGACACATATTCCCTCTCCTCCTGGTGGAAAGCATTGTAGAGGCCGTTTCGGCCTGTTTCAGTAAGTTTCCTGCAGAGGGTTAATGTTTTACTAAGAATAGAATCCTTTGGAATGATTCTATTGGTTCTTTCCATGGAATATAATCGTATTTAATAATTATATTGATCCGTTCTTTGGAATAGAATCCTTTGGAATAATTATATTGGCAAATTTTGCATAGAATTGAATCCTTTGAAAAAATTCTATTGGTCATTTTCTTTGGAAATATTCAATTGATCCTTTCCTTAGGATGGAACCCTTTGCAAAGATCCTATTGCTCATTTCCTTAGAGTAGACTCTTTTGAAAATATACTTTATTGCTCCTTTCTGTAAAGCATAATCCTTTGGAAAGATTTTATTGGCCATTTCCTTAGAATATAATCCTTTAGAAAAATTTATTTGCTCACTTCCTAGAATAAAATCCCTTGGAAAGATTCTGTTGGTTCTTGGAATAGAATTCTTTGGATACTTGGAATAGAATTCTTTGGATACTTGGAATAGAATTCTTTGTAGCGATTCTACTGACCCATTCTATAGAACAGAGAACTTTGGTGTGAGATTCTATTGCGCATTTCCTTAGAGTAGAATCCTTTGGGAAGACTCAATTGGTCAAGAAGTTCAAAATTTTTAAGAAGTCATACAGGGATGACTACAGGTTGCAAGTTGGAATGATGCGTGTGCACCCTTCTCAGAGAGTTCATTAATTCTAAGCATATATTTCAATTTCGAAACATATAATACTGTATATCCAAACTAACAACGGTGATCTCTCCGTGTTCCTTCTGCTCGAAACAGATAAATAGATTGAAACAGGACGTACAAACACCACACTCAATAACATATTAATAATAACAGTAAAATAATAACCTTTCTGCATCGACTTTATATTATGCCTTTCGATACATGCATTTATCACTTTCTTAAATACCCAAAACGCGTTGATAAAATCGCAACAGAACAATAAATATCAAAGTGCTCCCCGAAATTTCCCGAGAAAACATCCCCTGGGCCCGGAGCAAAAATAAAAGGGTCCCGCGAAGTCCCGGGTCCCTACTCCTAGACGGCAACTAATTAATAAACGTCCACTAATTTCAATCGCCGTTAATTGAATTCCAGCGAGGTGGCTTTGACTGACGTTTTCATTATTTCACAAAAGCTATTTCTCTATCCGCGATGGCATCTGCTTCAAAATATGACTTGCCTCCTCCCAGCGCTACTCAACTCGACTCGGGGGAGGGAGACGCGGGGCATCCTTCGAATTGTTTTCCCCGGAATTATTATTTGCGATATTCGAAACATTCGTTTTCTCCTTTTAGAATGTTTGCGATTCCCCTTGATGGAAGCCTCCTCGGATGAACACGCGGGGTTTGCTCTTTTGTGTGTGGGGGAGGGGGTACGCCGTTTTCTTCTCTTCAGTCTGGTGGCAACAGCTTCAATTAAAATTCGATTGCAGAATACTTACGGATGGTTCGAGTTTTCCCTCTTTTAATTGTAGTGTACCCCAATGCGAGAAGAAGTTTGGGCCCCGCCTCCTCTCGGGACGAGTTCATTTCACTGCGGGTAGAAACGAAACACCCCTCTACAGGAATGGGAAAATCCTGCAAATTCGTTTTCAAACCGGGTAGGTAGTTGAATTAACGTCGCGCTGGAGTTACACGCAGCGTGCTATTGGCGACGGTCTGGGATCAATCCCGAAGTACATTACCTCGACATTTTGAACTACGGTCAGATGACGAGGTCACGCCTGAGCTGGCACCCCACTCTCCGAGCTTCCACACCACGCCAACGTGAGGACATTTGAGGCCACAGCAGTTTTAGCGTGCACCAGTCTCCAGTACACGACGGTTTTGGGCTGGACCAAGTTTCGAACTCGCAACCCTTTGGTAACCAATCCTCTAGTCTTCTAACCAGGTTACCGCCGCCCTTCCTAAAACCAGGAGTCGCTCTCCTGGGATTTAACCAAGCGATCCTTTTCTATTTTCATCCCCACTACTCTGTGCTCCAATCCCTCATTTTCCTTTCACGACACTTTTTACTTGAGTTTTCTTGTGTTTGGTGCAGCTTGGCCAAATACAGTCCTTGGGCCACAAAATCCCCAAACAACCCACCTTTTTCAAACTTGCAACCTGGTATAAAAACCTCTTTTAGCAACCCGATGTTTTCGGCATTATTTTACAGTGCGGGTTTTCTCAGAGATAATCCTATCTCAACTTGGCGAATCTTATAAGATTTCTTGGTGATAAAAATGAAAAGACTCAGCGTTTTGAAATTCCAATTTCTATGAGGCATTTTCTGTCAAGATAAATGTACGTGAGTGTTTCAGCTGGTAATGTTTCAGTTGCGTAACGTACTTCCTGGCACCGAACGCGACGTTACATGGCTTGTATTTTGACCACGATTTCAGTACTTCGCCAATGAAAGTTCTATAGGATGAATTCCGAATTTCTTTTACGATAATCGATTGGTCAACGTCAATTATATTTGCTGCCAAACGTCAACAAAATGGCAGTAAACTATGTCTTTTTTTAAGATAACCCCGACAGGCATCATGCGAGTGCATTTGGGAAGCGAAAGTAAAATCTTAGCTGACCGTATGATTTGTTTGTTTACACTGAAAATCCCTCACATATGCTAAATCGCAGAAACCATAGAGTAAATATGAAAGTATAGTGAACAATGCTAACCTTTAATATGCCCAGGATCATGCAACCAAAGCTATTAGTAACATGAACCTTTTTCGACTACTGGTTAGAACCTAACATTCATGATCTCAATGGTCCCAAAAACCAAATAAAACAACCCAAATAAACTCCTGTCACAATCTTAATTTCTTGTCACAATTTTAATTTCTTGTTAAAATTTACCTTTCTCCCCTCCCTTTCACTTGTACAAAACTTTCATGTTATCTCCAAGCCACCTTCTTGCTCTTCTTAAATCCTCTATTCTAGATAGGACGGATCTGGCAGTGTTCTGCTCTCCTGGCTTGCGCGGCAACATTCGATAAGGCTATTGATATTTCCTTCCTAACCTTGGTTATAGGTAATATATTTTTATTTTTCTCTCTGGTTGTACTTTGAGTTTTTGGGAGGTAACCTGTGCTGATATTTTCGGCCCAGCCTCATTCAAGAATAGAAAAACTCATAGCATCCCTTTTAAGTGACTACTGGCTTTACTCCTCTTGATAAAGTAAGCAAGCTCACTCTACATTTACGTATTTTATTTTTATCTTATTTCTCGGGGAAATCTATTCTTAAGGTAGCTTTACTGATCATATATATATATATATATATATATATATATATATATATATATATATACTCATCCTAACAAACGTAACACAAAAAGTTTCACTTCTGTGTGACAAAAATTGACCGAGATATTCAATTTCAAAGTTTGAGATTTTTTCAGATTTGTTTTGCCTTCATTGAGGGGTCGGTTAAAATATAAATTAGAATAATTCGAGATTGAAATCAGGCTGCAACGCCCCTTTTACGGCGAAAGGGGGTTCCCCGACTATAAACGATGGGTGCATGTATAGTAAAGTGGACATCCCTGATTCACTGAAAGTGGTCGCAGCGCCCCTAGTGGCGAAACACGGAAGTTTGGAAATCTAACTCCGAAACTAAGCAAGATAGACAAAAGATGTCAATTAGAAAGTTGTAGACCATCGTCGAATTATGTAGAATCGATACCCTAAAAATGAAAAATGAGCAAAAAGAACCGGATAAATGACAACGGAATGCAAACTACCAGCGGTGCTATAACCCCCGTGCTAATCATGATTATGCAAATAGGATAGTACCGCAGCCACATGCTCGTGATAAAAGACGAGCCATCCAGTAGTGGGCAAACTAGTCCGCGCTGAAATCGTGATGGCGTGCTACACTTCCGCGTAATATGCCGAACTGATAGTGATTTATGGCGAATGTCAACGAAATGCCAGAGCTGCTGCGAGGGTTTATGGCGAACGTTTTCTTATGGATCGACCTCCATCGCATCAAACTATAGCTACTGTACTTTGCCGTCTCAGAGAGACCGGCGGCTTCACACCACGGCCCAGATGAGGCAGACTGATAAGATCGGGCATTCAAGTGACACGGGAGGAAGTGCTGGGATACGCCTTTGCAAATCCACACCTAAGCACGGCGGAAATAAGCGAGGCATGTGGATACACGCGTCAACATATTTAGCGATTGTTACATGCGCATGGTGCGCATCCATACCGTCCGCTAATGGTGCAAGCATTGATGCCGGGTGACGACGCACGAAGATTTGACATTTGTAATTTCCTGCTCAACACGTTGCACGAGATTCCGTCGTTGTTTTCCGACAAACTGTGGACAGATGAGTCGCAATTCACACGGGATCGTCAACACCCACAATGTGCATTACTGGGCTCTGGACAACCCTCACATGGGACGCACAGCACGACACCAGGTACGCTGGTTAACGAATGTGTGGTGCGGTTTATGGGGAACCCAGATTGTTGGACCCATCTTCTACGACGGGACCTTAACGGACAATCGTTATCTGCACCTGTTACAAGACACGGTACGCGAATGGTATTAACAGCTGCCTCTCCGAGATGCATGTCGTGTGTGGTTTCAACATGATGGTGCCCCTCCGCATAAAGCAGCAAACGTTCGTGCGTATCTAGCCACCGAATTCGGCCAACAGATCGTCGGATATGGTGGTCGGGTAGAGTGGCCACCGCGTTCGCCGGACTTGACTCCTATGAACTTCTACCTCTAGTGTTACGTCAAGGAACAGATCTATGCGACTGAGCCAACCTCTCTGAATGATCTGAAACAGCGTATCAGCCTTGCTTGTCGCACAGTTACACCAGCTATGCTCGAACGCGTCCACGATTCAGTACTGTCACGCATTCAATTTTTACATTGCCACCCCCCCCCAATGGGGAACATTTTGAGCAGTATCTCCAGTAAATTTCTACACTTTATGTATTATTTTCCGCTGTATGCTTGTCTGTAACTTGTGCGAGTTAGATTTCCAAACTTCCATGTTTCGCCACTGGGGGCGCTGCGACCGCTTTCAGTGAATCGGGCTTTACTATACATAACCCTTTACTATACATGCACTCATCGTTTATGGTCGGGGAACCCCCTTTCGCCGTAAAAGGGGCGTTGCACCCTGATTTCAATCTCGAATTATTCTAATTTATATTTTAACCGACCCCTCAATGAAGGCAAAACAAATCTGAAAAAATCCCAAACTTTGAAATTAAATATCTCGGTCAATTTTTGTCACGCAGAAATGAAACTTTTTGTGTTACGTTTGTTAGGATGAGTGTAAACTTTTACTAAATCTTACTATAAGGAACGGGGGACTGTATACAAAGTTAGATTTTGTAATTTTTACAAAATTGATTTTTTAAATTTCAAAATGTTATAACATGAACGTTTACCTCATTTGAAACATTTTTGTAGTTGGAAGTATATGTCTACGACCAACGGTTGCGAAAATAATGGCCGGGTAAGGGCTTTGCGTTGCACCCTGTATATATATATGCTGTAGGACTTACGATGCATATTGTCGACGACGCTATATGGGTATATGAAATATTCACAAGCATATTTGATCATTCTTGACTTTTGAACTTCAGTTTATCATTATTCTCCACCTTCGGGAATTAGACTTGAAAAATGTTTTATTAACGAAGTTCGCATTTGCTAATTACTTCGATTGGTAGTCACTCGTTTATTTATTTATTCCACTCTTTTTTTTATCCAAATCTAGTTGTCGTTTTCGACACGTCGCGCAACAAAGTAAGAAAATTGGAAATGAATGGCGCCTTTCTGATGTGAAATTTCTGACTTTTTTTGTTTCGAAATGAGGGAGCTTGTGAGCTTTTTTACGTTTTACGAACGCGCTACCTCTGGGAATCGAAAATGGAATATTTAAGAGGATATAGAATGGTGAAATCATTACTTTAAAAATTCTCTTAATCTAGGAAATTGAAACTGTTCATCTAGCGAATAGAATTTTTGAATCTTTTAATTTGTGCGAACAAACATTAAATGTTTTTGAATAACTCCAATCTCTTAAAAAACTGTCGATGCATTATTATAAAATAAAAGTTCCAAATATGACTGATGAAGTTGATAAAAATGGTGTGAAGGCTACATAAAAGAATACAAAAATGACATTAAGCGATATATTGTTCCGAACTTGTCCTGTTCGAAAGGGGAATTCGTTGATCTATCCGTGACGAACAAGATGATATTGAAGGAAAGCATGTCTCTTCGCCAAGACCGGATGGCTTTGTTTAAGTTTAGTTTCCTCACCCATAGAGGAAGTATAAAAGTAGAACGAGCGATGGTAACCTTTATACGTGCCAGGATCATGTGACCAAAACTAGTAGTAACGTGACCCTTAGACTGCTTCCGTCTGCTAGGTGGAATCTAACGTTCATCTTCTGATTTTTCCACAGGACGGGATAAGAAGTTCATTCATTGATTCATCATCATCTGATTGGTTCATTGATTGATCATCTGATAGTAGCAGACTTTGGTGACTTCACTTTTGTCGCCACTCTACAGAAACACATTCACAAACCTACCCAGTCATGCGATGTTATATCACCAAATGAGGATATAAAATACCAAATCGGGGTCAAACAAGTCCATTTTTACGGATCAGTCACGTGACTACTAGTCGACATGTTAGTCGCACTTTTTGAAGCTCCTCTCAATAGCAATACTCAGCCTACTTATATTTCAAGTCTATGTCCCCACTCTGGAAAACGAGTTCTGTTTGTGCTTGCCGGGCCTGCTTCCAGAACTCCTTGGGGACTTTCCCAATACTCCTAATGATATAAATTAGTCAGAGCGGAGGGACTAAGGTGACCCCAATTAGTAAGGATCGCAAGATGATCCAAATTAAGAAGAGAAAACTGGTCTAGCTATTTCTGTGGAAGAAACGTCCGCATTGGGAGCAAAATAAACAGCAGATAGGTTGTTAGTTGAATTTACGTCGCACTGAAGCAACAAAACGGGCTATCCCAGGATCTATCCCCGAAAGGAAAGATACGAGGACAGCACCTCGTCGTTTTGACCCATGGTCACATGACGAGGTCGACACCTGAGCTGGCTCCCCACTCTCCACATTTCTAACATTTCTACACCACGTCAACCTGAGGACATTGAAGGCACGAGAGATTTAACGTATACCGGCCTCCACGTACATGACGGTCTTCGGTTGGATCGAGTTTTGAACTCGCAACCAAATAATCGAATTCGCAATAATCAAAGAAAAAGTGTTGAATGATTTGCTATTCTAATTTATTGAATTGTTTCCGGAAGAAAACTACAAGTATTAAATTGTTGATGTGTACAAAATATAGTACATCTATATAATGTGATAGGTCTCCAAACATAAAGGTTTTCTTTTTCATCAAAAGACAAACAAGAATTATGTGCATAGCTAATAGTATCCTGACCTTTAGACTACTTTCATCTGCCGGTAGGAAACGATCATTCATCACCTGATTGGTCCATGGGACGTGAGAAGACGATCATCCATAGATTCATCATTTGATTGGTCCGCACATCATAGTAGTAGACTTTGACGATTTCACTATTTTTGTACCCACTTTATAAAACTCCGAATTCAAGCATATATCCTGTCATAAAATGTTATATCGCCATCGAGGCGATAAAATGCCAACCAAGTCAACTTTTCACAGAGCAGTCACGTGACTACTAGTCGACTGTTGGTCGCACGTTTCGATGGTAGTTGGTAGATATTTTAATTAAAGTCGCACTGAAGCAACACAACGTGCTATTGGCGATGGTCTGGGATAATATCTGAAGGGAAAGATCGGAGGACAACACTACGCAATTTTGAACCACGGTCACGTGGCGACTCAATTTTTGAAGCTCCCACCCATATTAATATTCACTTCTGTGGTTTCACCTTCAAACTCTACCGCCACCTATATTTTTTTTACCGGAAGTATTTCTTATTTTCCTGTAGTTCGTTTACGCTTTCACTGAAAAACCATCTGATGGCGCGATAGGTACGACTCAACTTCCGTAACCAGTTTTCGTTAGCGTCGTCACTTTTCGAGCTATGCAATGTCCCAAATCCAAAAGTTACTAAGTTGCCAGGCTTCAATTCCCCTGTTTTCCAAACACCACCCGAGCACGAAACTTCACGAAACCCTCCACCCAATCGCTCTTAATTCCCAATTCCACTTTAATCTTCGCTTCCTCCCCCATTGCTCATCCAAATTCTCCAATGAAAAATCATTCTTCATTTCCAACTCGGTTCCCCAATTACAAGTCCGGCATCAGTGGACCAAATTAGGGAAAGAGTTCAATCAATACACAAACGTATTATTCGCAGGAGTCTATTAACGCGCTGATAGAGGACGCTGCGCACCAACTTTTCGACAAGTCTCGCTCTCCGTTTGATGGATAGGCCCTTGCTGGAGGAGGTCTTGAACACTCCATAATTCCGAGAATTCCCTCGGAGGATTTGGCAACAGTGGGTACGCGACGGATCAGTTTTAGAGCTGGCTGGTGCAGACGCTAAAAATAGGATCTTTGGAAATACGAGTTTTATTGTCCGTTTCAAGTTTAGACGTCTTTTATTTATTTTTTTACGCTTTTACTCTACAGAAAAATATAAAATTACGTGAAACAAAATATATGAGGACCGTCTTGGCAGTATGGGTTTGCCACTGCGCTAGAAAACTGCGGGTTGTAGGTGATCCACGTTCAATCCCTCCCTGGATTTATTTCTCTTTAATGTGTCAGTAAAATGCTTTCTGCCTATGTCCTTTAATTGACGTATTTGTCTTGTGTTTGGCCGAATTTGGCTCTTGCATTATAAAACCAAAACCGATCAACCAAAACTATTAGAGATTTTCTGCATGAAAGAATAGGTAGGTAGGTGGTTGAATTTACATCACACTGAAGTAACACAACGGGCTATATGTGACGGTCCAGGATCAATCCCGAACAGAAAAATCCAAGGACACCTCATAATTTTGAACCACGGTCAGATGATGTGGTCAACACCTGAGCTGGCACCCCACTCTCCAAACTTCCACACTACGCCAACGTGAGGACATTTGAGGTCAAGACAGATTTGCATTTCACCAGCCCCCACGTACACGACGGTCTTCGGTAGAATCGAGTTGCAAACTCTCAACCTTCCGGTTGCTAATCCACGACTCTACCAACTGGGCAGTACTCTCTATGACAGGGATTTTCAGTGTAAACAAATTAGACGGAAGATTTTTCTCCCTCTACCAAAATGTTCTCATATGAATCACATTTCTCGCCGTTTTGGCAACGCTTGTCGATGACCAATCAAACATCAATTCGAAATTGATTCTGTGGAATTTTTAATGGCTGCGTGCTGAAATCGTATTCCAAAAAAAACCCGGAGTGACGTCACTTTCGGAATACGTGCCAGAAACCTGTTGCGTGGCAGAAGCACTACCGCATTTAGCTTGATAGAAAAAGCCTCTCCTTCTAAACAAACAAAGCAGACAGAAAACGATTTTACTTCCTATTACCCAAATGATCTCACATGACATATATCGGTGTAATCTTAAAATGTAGTTTATCGTCGTATTGGAGTTTGGCATTTTATCTTAATGAGTGTTGAGCTATCCACTATCATATATCAATCCGAAATTCATTTTTTGGAAATTTTACTTGCGACGTGCTGAAATCGTATTCCGAAAACAAGTCAATTGACGTCAAGTCCGGAATACGCATAGGAAGAAACGCTACTCGCCACCTACATTTAGCTTGAGAGAAAATGCTTTTCATTGGAACCCGAAATTTTCTCCTACTGGTATTATAGATCCAGAATCTTGTTTAGGAGATAATAATTTCTGATAATATAGATCTGAGATTAATAATTTCGAATATTAAACGAGATATCTCGAGTAAATATCTCGAGTTTAACCCTCCAAATGGTTTCGACGAGATATCTTGGTCATAAACCAATTTTGGCCATATTTGCTAATGACGAAATATCTCGTCATCAACAAATTGCCTGGTTTTCTCATGATGACGAGATCAAGATCTGACCAGTTTTCTTCTAATGACGAGCTATCTCCTCCAACAAGATCTGACCAGTTTTCTTCTAATGACGACATACGTCTTCGTGACAACCACCATACGGGTTAAATTAATACTAAAATAAAATTGAAACAAATGTTAAACTTACGAACGTGAATTTTACAATAAATATATTCAAGGATAATACAAGAATACTTAGAAATCCTATACAATGTGTTTAAGGATAATAAATACACAAATCCTTTGGAAACCAAAGTAGTAAAACTGCATTTTAAGGCTTTCATAAATGTATTTGTAAATTCAAAGCCAATGTCCGTCTACATAACGTACATTCAATCCATAAAAGTTCAACGACTATACTTCAGGAAATGCTTGTAGTATCTCCCATTTCTCAGCCATTCTGTGGTGCATTAAGGAAATAAAAAAAACCACTCCTTGTGGAAACCTCAGACATTTCATTTCAATAAGTGCTGTTGGGAAGTGGACGATAAATACGATATCTGAGCTTCGATAAGGCGATTGAAAGAAATGGATATCATGCTTTGAATGCTTAAACCGCGGTTATTTCTTACGTCCCTTAAAAGGGATATCCATGTCTAGACAACTTAAAATAGCGGTAAGAAAATAAAAGGAAACGCAGGAAACAAGCGGAGAAGACGTCAACAGCATAGATATGAGCCGAAAAGGACTCGGGCCAGCTTTTGGAATATTGAACCGCTAAAGACCCTTTTCCTTCGGGGAGGTTTGGAAATTGTTAGCTCTTGAAGATCTGAGGAAAGTTTCTGTTGGAATGAGACGCGGTTGTTTTAACCAATCGAAAGACGGGATCGCTTATGAAAGGTTCAAAGGATGACTCAATAATTGGGCTTGGATGTTCTGAGTCCGGAAAATTGAAAAGGTTTAGCTTCTGCAAAAATACAGGATACCTAGATTTTTTATGCGGTTGACATTCTTAAGAAGTTTTCATGGTTCTATTTGTTTCAGGTGAAACTTTTCTTTAAGATCTTCGCTCTTCAAATTGGTTTCTTTTACTGAGAATTTTAAGTGAATGTGATAGACTACGATGGACACACACAAAATCATTAAAAAGTGTTCAAAGGATAGCTCAATAATTGAGCTTGCTTGTGTACGTCTGAAAGATTGGAAAGGTTTGGCTTCTACCATGAATCTAGATTTCTTTTTATGCTGTTAGAGTTTTTAAGAAGTTTGAAGGTTATATTCGTTTCTTGTACAAATTTTCTTTTATGAAACAATACTTTGCTCTTGAAGTTTATTTCTTTTACTGAGAATTTTAAGTGAATGTGACGTAGAGAGAGACTACGATGAAAACACCGAGACAGAATTGTTCCAGAAATTTTCAAAGGATAGCTCAATAATTGAGCTTGGATCTGTACGTGTAAAGGTAGGTAGGTATTTCAATCAACGTCACACTGGAGCAACACAACGGGCTTTTGGTGACGGTCCGGGATCAATCCCAAGGGGAAAGATCCGAGGTCACCACCACGGTCAGATGACGTGGTTGCACCTGAGCTGGCACCCCACTCTCCAAATTTCCACGCCAACGTGAACGTGTAAAGGAGTGAAAATGTTTGACTTCTACAAAAATACAGGGCACCATAAATCTAGATTTTTTTATGTGGATGATGTTCTTACCCTCCTGGTGGTTGTCTCGACGAGGTATATCGTTGACAAAACTGACCAGATCGCGAACGAGATATATCGTCCATCAATATTTCGTTGTCTTTCGTCATTAGAAGGAAAGTGACCAGAGAGATCTTGATGTTCTAATAAAAAAAAATCAGCAATATCTTGATGATGAGATATCTCGTCATTAGCAAAATTGGTCAGATCTTGATAGACGAGATATCTCGTTGAAACCACTTGGAGGGTTAAGAAGTTTTGACGGTAATATTAGCTTCCTTTGGGAATTTTCTATTGAAATGTTATACTGGGTTATTAAAACTCATTTAATTCATTTTTACTGCTGTTTTTAAGTGAATGTACTTTAATCGATGAGAAGACGGAATTAGTTACGAAATATTCAATGGATTGTTCAATAATTGGGTTCGAATATTGTACAAAACGAAGGATTGGAAAAGATTGGCTTCTACGAAAATACTGGATAGCATGAATTTCGTTGTCACAAGAATCTATGAAAAACACATATCTCTATTTTTCTAATGCCCGACCACCGACTTCTTCCAACCTTTGGTACTACAGGGGGTGAATTGATGGTATTTATTAAAGAGCACTCAGTAGATAATCCCTCGTTCCTCCTAACAGTGATAGTTATCAACATCCATGAGCTTACGAACATCCATGAGTTCACCATACCATGTAGGCTGCCACCTACGAGAAGCATTTTCCGTCAAGCTTAAATACAGATTACTGTAGCTTTTCTATGTCGATACGTATTTCCGATATAAATTCAGGACATTACATCAGCTGACTGGTTTTTCAAATATGATTACAGCACTTCGCCAATTGAAATTCCAAAGAATACATTTTGCATTAACTCTTGGATTAACTCTATTTGGATTAACTCTCCAAGTGATTTCGACGAGATACCTCGCCTATCAAGATTTGATCACTTTTGCTAATGAGACGAGATATCTCGTCATAAAGATATCGCCGATTTTTTTGTGATGGCGATATCGAGATCTGGTAAGTTTTCTTCAAATGACGAGATATCTCTTCCATCAAGTTCTGCTGATGTCGAATATCAACCAACAGTAGGGTTAAATGCCAAGCGGTGATAAAACGGCTATAAACTACTTTTTAAGGTAATCCCCAATATATATCATGCGAGTAGTTACTTGGAGTGCAGAAGTAAAATCTACGTAGACCGTCTGGTTTGTTTACACTGAAAATATCTCATACCACTTTGGTGGTACTTTTGTAATTTTCATGCTTCAATATTTTTGGGGTTGGCAAGGGATTCGGGTCAATAGGAGTTAGAACCGGAAGAGCCTGGTAACGATAATTTATTGTGATCTATCTGGTAGGATGCAATTTAAACAGTAAAAAATTGTCGTGTGTGAAAGAGAAAATCGAACTTTCCAAAAAGGGTACATTTATTTCCAAACGGACGTAACCAGTGTTAGTGTGAAAAAGGTCTAAAACCTCAAAACCAAACCGTATTATGTCAATTAATTGACTTCATACTAGTTGAATTAATGACGCACTGAAGCAACACAACTATTGGTGACAGTTCGGAATCAATTCCGGAGGGAAAGATTGGAGGATAACCCCTCGTCATTTTGAAGCATGATCAGATGACGAGGTCAACACCTGAGCTGGTACCCCACTCTTCAAAATTCCACACCACAAGTCCACACATAACTTGAGGACATTTGCAGCCACGACATATTTAACGTACACCAGCCCTCAAATACATGACGGTCTTTGGTTGGGTAGAGTTTGAACTCGCAACCATCAGGTTGTTAATCCGCTACTTGATACCACAGTGCTTGATCCTCTTCATGTACACTTTGTTAACTTTACGCTTTTTCTATTGTTTTTTTATTTTCTAATAAAATCTCAAGGGTTGCCCATCAATCGATTTTTTGTACTAACGCCCGGGCAATTGAGCTTAATCATTATGGCACTACAAGGGCAGATTCCTGTACCACTTAGAGTCCCACTGGTACATCATTGGTGTGGATTCACTTTGAAACTCACATACATCCACGCATTCTAGGCACAACCCGTTTATTGAGAGGCAACACATTCATTCTAGACTGACAGACAACCATACCTTAACTTCGGATTCAAATCGAGAAACTTTCGATCCAGAAACCAGCATCCTGGCCACTACAAACACATCGTATTGGCCTACGTATCAGTCCTTTTATAGGAAAAGTACAGGGCATTTGTGGCTATGTCGTTATAACAAGGCATAGTATGTTTTAGACATTCAAAAGGAAATTAACTCAATCATACCACCTAAATTACCACTCACTATACATGACTACCTTCTATATCATTATCCATTACGGAATATATAAATTTTGATTCAAATCTATAACGAAGACAACGCTCAGAGACTCTCCTTTAATTCAACAATGTTGCCATAAACCTGATAACATTTAAGACTATGTCAAGGATAAATAAACCATGGCATCCTCTTTCACTATACATGACCAACTTCTACACCTTTTTCCATCCCAGAAACAACGATTTAATTCAGTAACGAAGACAATTCTCGGAGACTTTCCTTACAACGAAGTTCCCATAAACCTGATAACTTTAAAGAGTATCGCAAAAGGAAATAAAACCAATTCATACCATCCTAACTACCTCTCTCTATACATGACCAACTTCTACACCATTTTCCATCACAGAGAACACGACTTGATTTAATTCAATAACGAAGGCAGCACTCGGAGACTTTCCCGCAAACCAAGTCCCCACAAAACTGTGATAACATTAAACACTCCAACGGTACCTACACCTTGAAGCAACTCTTCACGGGTACTTCAAGGCCCTCCACTGGCACTTCACGAACGCGATACGCAATCGCGGAGAACACTTCACGATCTGCTTCAGCACTTCACGTTGACTGCCGAGTCAGAGAAACCAACGAAAAGATCTAACCTTCCTATCATATGGCTTAAGTGAAGAAGCGTTTAAAATAATACTTAGCTAAGAGCTGAGGTAAATTTGAATGACTCTTCATTTTTTAGACTTGTTAATTGAAGTAAATCTATGGCTTCTGTTTCTATGATGTATTTCTTAAATCGACTCAAAGAACTAAGAATTTTGATTTATGTATTTCAAGTCTTGTACGTTTTAATATCTATCGTACTGGAAAATTTTATTTGGTGAATATTTAACGTATTTGTATATTTTATATAAATATGTTATTGTATTATGTTGGCAGTATTATATTTTTTATTCCTATCTCTTCCTTTTTACCTTATCCTCTATTTTCTATCTCACCTGATTTATTCCTCTCTTCCTATTTCCGTTTACTATCTCTACTTATTCCTATCTCTTCCTATTTACTTTACCCTCTATTTCCTATTACATCTTTATTTCTATCACTGCTTGTTTATCACTACCACTACTTGTTTATTTTTATCTCTACATATTTATTCCTATCTCTACTTATTTATACCTATCTCTACTTATTTAATCCTACCTCTACTTATTCAATCCTACCTCTACTTATTTATTCCTATCTCTACTTATTTATTCCTATCTCTACTTATTTAATCCTACCTCTACTTATTTATTCCTATCTCTTCCTTTTTACCTTATCCTCTATATTTCCTATATCACCGATTAAATTCATCTCTTCCTATTTACGTTACCTTCTATTTACTATCTCTACTTACTAATTCCTATCTCTTTCTATTTACTTTACCCTCTATTCTTCTACTATAAAACCACCCTATAGTGGCCCCACTCTGATATAACTTCTACTAGAAAATCATCCTCTAGTGGCCCCACTCTGATATAACTTCTACTAGAAAACTATCCTCTAGTGGCCCCACTCTGATATAACTTCTACTAGAAAACCATCCTCTAGTGGCCCCACTCTGATATAACTTCTACTAGAAAACCATCCTCTAGTGGCCCCACTCTGATATAACTTCTACTAGAAAACCATCCTCTAGTGGCCCCACTCTGATATCACTCCTACTAGAAAACCACCCTCTAGTGGCCCCACTCTGATATATAACTTCTACTAGAAAATCATCCTCTAGTGGCCCTACTCTGATATAACTTCTACTAGAAAACCATCCTCTAGTGGCTCCACTCTGATATAACTTGTACTAGAAAACCACACTCTAGTGGCCATTCTAAGGTGCAAAAACTTGTTAAAATTGTTACCAGTAAGAGCAAGGGACAATTTTTTTACGAACTGGATCTTCAATCCTCTTTGAGCAACAGGGCAGTTTTGGCTCGACGAGGTAGCTAGTCATTTACAAACTGACCAGATCTTGATGGACAAGATATCTCGTCAAGAACACTTGTAGGGTTAAGTAGGGACAAGATCGACCTAGGGACTGACCGCCAATCCCTAGCAGGGGTCACTACATTACTTTTAAAACTCTCTTAACTATCTACTAAAGAAGAATGGATGGTAAAATTATATTGGCTGTGTATAGTGTTTAGTGTGTGAAAGGTAGGTAGGAATTTAATTAACTTCGTACTGGAGCAACACAACGGGCTATCGGCGACGGTCCGGGATCAAACCCAAAGAGTGTGTGAAAGGAAAACAGAGTGTAAATTGGTACCACCATCCCAAAACATTAACTGATACTGCTGGCTTGAAATGTCACTATATTTTAAAGACAATTGTAAACCACATCACATGTATACTGTTTCATGTAAAGAAAACAGAATATAAATTAGTACCACCATCACAAAGCAGAAACGGATGCAAGCTGGCTTGAAATATTGCTAAATTTTAAAGACAATCGTAAAACTGGCGTGTATAGCGTTTAATAAAAGGAAAACATTATAAATTGATACCATCACAAAACAGAAACTGATACACGCTGGCTTGATATATTGTTAAATTTTAAAGACAATCGTAAACCATGACGTGTCACATGGGAACACCTAAACCGTGCAACAAAAGCTATTATATCGACAAAATTTATTACCCCACAAATTCCCCAAGCCACTAATTACCGTCCAAACAGCATCAGTCAAAAGATTTTTCCACGCACCTTCCCATTTGTAAATAAGGATAGTTTCCCAATTTTCAATCACCTCTGTTACATATTAATTTCATTGAGGGGATTCGACAAGGCAAATTCAATTCCGCCACCAATTTTCGCAAGGGTGTTGGCGTGGAAAATTGGAATGGATTATTCACACGCTATGTTGAATCACGGCGCGGTCGTTATTCCCTGGATGGGATGACTCTAATTGCCAGGAGTGGGAGAGAGTCGACTTTTTTCTAGAGATCATGGTTTGGAACATGCACCAAAGGTACACGTGTGCACGGGACACGTGTAATACGGAATTTATATTGTTAACCGTTCTGTTGGTTTATCTTCGCGACTAAAACTGCCCTGTAGTGATCAGCTTCTGATGCAAGAACCTGTTCCATACTGTCACTAGTTCTAGGCAAGGGACAGTTTGCTTGGATCTTCATTCACCTTGGAGTGATAGGTAAGTTTGGTTTGGATGAGGTATCTCGTCATTAGCAAAACCGTCCAGATCTTGATGGACGAGATATCTCGTCATTAGCAAAATTGCTTGATCTTGAATGAGATAACTCGTTGAAACCACTTGGAGGGTTAATGCATGAGTATTTACTATCAGTGTACTAGGATTTAATTTCACGACTGTATCCTTTCAAGGACATTGTACTTGAGGTCGCCGTTTGGAGCATGTTCTAAAGGTACGCATGTACATGGGACACGTGGATTAGGGAATTTATGTTGTAAACCCTCCTCGTAGCCGAGTGTAAGTTGGCAATTTCGAAACTCGGATGAGCGACATCGAAGAATGAAGCCGTGAGAAGAATATAAGCAGTGTCTGTTATCACATATCTTTTCGAAACCACTTGGAGAGATAATTTTCAAAGCATGTTGTTGAATGGAACCGTTTTGTAAGCAACGTCCGATGTGTCGGTCTTTCGCCGTTTGGCTATTTTCTAAGGGGATTGGTTTTTGTATCGTCCTTCTAATGAAACAGACAGAGAATGCAGGCACTGTAGTAAGATCTCAAAAGGGTAATTCACGTGAGCATGCGAATCGATTTAGCCGATTGACTGTCGAATCGCAGTCTAGTGATTTTGATCACGGTGGATAATTCTTTGAGCCAATCAATAATTTAGGATTCACTCTTTCACCTACAACCACGTGACAGATCTTCAAACCAAGCAACTGGAAGAAATAACATGAAGCTGCGGGCACATGCTCTGTCTATTTCATTAGAAGGTCGATGATGTCTTGATGTTGACGTCATCACTGTACCACCCATTAAGATGCTGATTCATAAATACACGTATACTAGAGTCAATTACGTACACGCGAAATCTCATTTCTCTGAATCGTAGTAAACATACGCTAAAACAGAAATGGATAGAAACAGAATCATCTATATAAAGAATAGAGTGTTTGTACATTGAATATTTTAGACCCATTTCAAGTTTTCTATCCGTTTTCATACAAAAATAGTATCTTGCGCTTTTAGTGTCTGTTCATTTGTCTGTAAGTGTGTGCCCGTACTAAGTCCAAACGGTTGCATATATTTTTATGAAACTTTGCATACTGTGAGTACTTACGTTCATTTAGTGACTGAACTTGGTTGCGTTAATCTGTCCGTCTTCCCGTTCTATGTCTGATTCTGCGTTTGCGTGTTTCCACAAGTATCACATCAAATTTGTTCAACATATTTTAATGCAATTTTATATCTGATACATCATATCTTAGTTTAGTGAATACATTATTTGAAATTTCTTTGCTTACATATTTAGGCAAGTTTCATGTCAAAACATCGGAGTAACTCTACTTAAATCAACTATAATATGGTAGTTTTGGAATAGCTGGAAGGTATATTGAGTATTGCAATTATACTTGGATTGTTTTACCAGTGCTGCTGAAAAACAATTATTTTTCCCAAAACTATTTTTACGGAATTTAAATTCTAATACTTTATTTAGCCTTATTTTTGGTTTACGAAATATGAAAAAATTTTGAATATTTGAGACAAAAGATAAAAAGAATAAAACATAAATAAAAATGCAAAACAAGACCTTTTAAAATAGGACTGGTAGCTAATATGGCAACCTTGATATTTTTTAATCGTTTGCTTTTTTAAAATTTGTGTCCGTTTTATTCTACACTGCTGGCCACCGTAAATGCAACACCCTGAAGGAAGCATGCAAATAATATGAAATTTACAACATGCATTAGCGGAGGTGAGATATGCAAATGATTAGAATTTCAGCGCAGACGCACATCACGCGCGCCTGTGGCGCCACTTCAAAGCGCTATTTAAGGCTTGGAGATTTCGACGATTTCAAGTACGGCAATTGTGTTTTTCTTGTGGTTTTTTCAAAAAAACGATCAACTATGCCTCGTAGAAAACAGCGATCATCTTTTGATCAAGTATCCGAGTTCGACAGAGGAAGGATAGTGGCCTACCGAGATTGTGGATAACCTTTCAGGGAAATCGGTAGTCGTGTTGGACGAAACCAAACAACTGTAATGCTGATATGTGATCGTTGGATGCAGGAGGGTACGACGGACCGACGTGTTCGATCGCATCCACCTCAGTGCACCACTTCACGTGATGACAGGCATATTGTGCGTATGGCAGTGACGGATCGCTCAGCCACATCACGAACCATAGCACAGCACATTCAGTCTGTACCGCATCATCCATTGTCTGCGCGTACCATTCAACGCCATTTACAGCAGAGTGGTCTGTCCGCAAGACGTCCATTGCTTCGTCTACCCTTGACGCAGAACCACAGACGTTTCCGCCGCCAATGGTGCGATGAAAGAAGGATGTGGACGGCAGAATGGAATGAAATTGTCTTTACTGACGAGTCACGCTTCTGTCTGCAACACCACGATGGTCGGATTCGAGTCTGGAGACACCGTGGAGAGAGGATGCTGAACAGCTGCGTTATGCACCGCCACACTGGTCCTGCACCGGGTATTATGGTATGGAGCGGTATTGGATATCACTCTCGCACTCCTCTAGTACGCATTGCCGGTACTTTAAACACCCAGCGCTACATCTCCGAGGTGTTGGAGCCAGTTGTCCTTCCTTACCTTCAGGGCTTGCCCACAGCCATATTTCAACAGGATAATGCGCGACCACACGTGGCACGCATTGTCCAAGGGTTCTTCGTCAATCGCCAGATTGAATTGCTTCCCTGGCCAGCTCGCTCTCCGGATCTTTCGCCGATAGAAAACATGTGGTCCATGGTTGCTCAACGATTGACCCAGAATACATCCCCAGCTGCCACACCAGATCAACTTTGGCAACGTGTGGAAGCTGCTTGGTCTGCTGTACCCCAAGAACACATCCAAAGTCTCTTTGAATCAATGCCGAGGCGTGTGGCAGCGGTGATCTCCAACAATGGCGGCTACTCTGGCTACTGATTTTGGCAGGAACCACACTTCACAGAAGTCTATAAATTTAATCATTTGATACTTGGTCAACATGTTATCTATAAAATAAATTTTGTTGTGATATCTCTTGTCTTTCTTGGTGTTGCAATTTGGGTGGCCAGCAGTGTATTAATCTGTTTTAGTGAAAAATAGATACATTCATTACTTTTTGTTCGAAGCTTTTTAAAATCTGTTTAAAGATGCATTTCTGGATTTTGAATTCAATGTTTTTCGTTCAATAACTGTAATGAAGGTAAATAATGGTTTAATTAGTATTAAAACATTTTTAATCATTGTATGATAATTTTGGAAAACGCTTTTGTTTTTAAATGACATACAAGGCATTTTATGCATACTCTGAACTATTCTATGCACTCTGGATAACATTGGCACACTAGAGTTTTCTTTCTTACTGAAAATTTAAACCATACAAATATGTAAAATGTTAAATATGACATTTATTTACATTTGTGAAATTGTGTGTTTAACAATTGTTTACCTTTATAAGAGTGTGGTAGTTGTTACATGGGATGAATAGGAATTACAATTTATTAACGAAAGTGGATGTTAGTTAACCAATTCAACCCAAGTAACGCCGGGTACTTATGCTAGTTTAACATAAAATTCATGAAACAAACAAGTGTTGACACTTTAAGAATATATAAGTAATTTGACTGGTAATTGCTAAAAGATCTTAGAAAATATTTACTTTTAGAGATTAAAGCAAAATTTATACAAATACAAAAATTAATTCTTTCTTGCAGAAACGTTTCTGGTGCATTATGTGAAAAATCTTCAAAACTCAGCTTATGGACTGTAAACTTCAGGCAGTATAAAAAATATTGCATTGAAAAGTAATTGAAATTTTCTGTCAGATTAACTACATTTATTTCATTTTTAAGATTTGTGCATGTTACAAAAATTCTTTTGTGATTGAAATGTGTAGAGTTGTGGAAGCTATTTTTCAGAAGGCATAAATCAGCTTGTATATTAATGTTAAATTGCACAATAGGAGTCTAAAATACCTTCTTTATGCAGAACAACTTTGCGTTAAATGGAGAATGTTTTTAAACGCCGTAAAAACATAACTGCAACCGAATATTTGTTCGAAAAACTGAAAATATATTTTCAGCTTGTTCTCTTCCTTTTACACTCCAATGAAATTAAATCCCTTTCAAAATAACTAAAAGAATGAGCTTTTCTTACACTCAAAGTTGTTACAAAAGTTAAAAATATGATGTTTGTAAGAGTTTTTCTTTAAAGTTTCTATTTCAAACAGAGCTAGAGTGCTATTTTTTTCGTCGTGATTCATGACGAGAAAAGTGGGTTTGATTCAGAAAAGTACAATGCTCAAAGTCTTGTAAGATTATCTGTCAACAAAACGATTTTTTCCATTTCACAGTGAAAAGATTAAATATTTATCATCATTATACACGTAACGCACTTTAATAACGGAACAAAAAATGCGTTTTTCACTGAACAGAAAATAATTTCAAAACCCAATTTTAAGAATTAGTCAGATATTGACAGCAATTTATAAGATCACCCAAAAAAGCTTTGCTTACTTTGAGTAATTAATATAACTTACGTCAACAACTTAGACAGCGGAAGAAGTTTTGGCTGGTTCTTATGCAAGCACCTGAAGGCATTTTAGGAATTAAATTGAAAAACAGATTGAAAAGTTTTTGCTAAAGGGAGTGCATTCGAGTGTAAAACTTTGGAGCAATTTTTCTTTTCTACAGCACGCCATGCAGATTAAAAGATTGTATTAAATTAAACAAGGATGAAAATTTTCCTGGAGGTTTTTTGTAAACTTCGAATTGAGGAGCAAAAAGAATTAAATATTCTGAAAGGTGAATTTTGCAGATGGAAAAATTCTACTAATTATTTTTTTCAGCAGAACACATTATTGCTACATCAAAAGAGTGAGTTTCGATAAACGAAAAAAAATGTTATCTATGTTTTATGAAATTGAAACTTTTGATTAAACATTTCAACATTTGTAAGAGAAATATTATGCATCAAACTTAAAATTTCTTTTAAAGAAATATCAAAGTCACTCTAAATCCGTATTTATTCTGCGTTGCTTAAACTTTATTTTTGTGGAGCTTGATTTAAGTACAGATATGATGTGATTATTCTGGCTCACAATTTAAAGTACAGTACTAAGGGGACGAGACATAAGCAGATATCAGAAAAAAATTAACACAACTAATTATAATAACATGATATGGTGTTTATTGTCTGTCAACCAGAACATCTATTCCCACAAGTCTATGGCTGTCTATTGCCATAGAAACAAACAGTCCGTATCCCATTTTCCATGGGGGATGCTTGAAGAAATGTATTCAAGCTTGTCACAGTAGAGTACTTAACCCACTGAAGGGTTTACACGTATAATTCCACTTTGTAACCTGCAGTCTTTCCCTGCATGACTTCTAATAGCTTTTGACCTTCGTGACCAATAGAACCTTTCCAGAGAATTGGCTTCCAAGAAAAGGAGCAATAGAATCTTTCCAAGGAATTCCAAACTTGTATTGATCAGAGATATTGGGTTGATGAAGGCCAATGGCTTGATTGCCAAATGCTTAATATTAATTTGTTAGTAAAGATGTGAACGAAATAGAGGTAATTAAAACCGCATTGCACTTGATGAAGTTTAGCTGGTCTATGTGTTACAAGTTTTGAATCATTATTAACCCTCTGAGCGATATTTTACCCCACAAGACATTTAATAACGAAACGACCCCATCTTTTTAGAGAATCCATGGATTCTTTCAACCTGTAGGAACATTCTATTGGCCCTTTCCTTCAAATAAATTACTTTGTAATGATTATATTGGTTCTATTCTTGAAATCGAATTCTTTGAAACTGTTCTATAACGGCTCATAAGAGTAGAATTCTTTAGAATAGAATTCTTTAGAATAGAATTCTTTAGAATAGAATTTTTTAGAATAGAATTCTTTAGAAGGAGAAATTCTTTAGAAAAGAATATAATTCTTTAGAATAGAATTCTTTAGAAAAGAATATAATTCTTTAGAATAGAATAGAATTCTTTAGAAAAGAATATAATTCTTTAGAATAGAATGGAATTTTTAGAATAGAATGGAATTCTTTAGAATAGAATGGAATTCTTTAGAATAGAATTGAATTCTTAAGAATGGAATTCTTTAGAATAGAATTGAATTCTTAAGAATGGAATTCTTAAGAATGGAAAGAATTCTTTAGAATAGAATTCTTTAGAATAGAGTAGAATTCTTTAGAATAGAATAGAATTCTTTAGAATACAATAGGATTCTTTAGAATATAATAGAATTCTTTAGAATACAATAGAATTCATTAGAATAAAATAAAATTCATTAGAATAGAATAAAATTCTTTAGAATATAATAAAATGCTTTAGAATATAATAGGATTCTTTAGAATATAATATAATTCTTTAGAATAGGATTCTTTGAGAGGAAGTTATGTTAGCCCTTTCCCTAGGTTTGAATCCTTTTGAAATATTCTATTATTTCTATTTTCTTAGAATAGAATTCTTTGGAAACATTCTATTGGTCAAGAAGGTCAAAATTGGTTACACCATGCTGGGAAGACAGCAGATTGCAATTATGAGTTTGAATCCCCCAGAGGGTTATCCCTATAGGTAGTTTTGTCGAGATATCTCTTCCAACATCTGACCAATTTTATTAATGACGAGATATCTCGGTATCACGTTATTGCCAATTTTTCCATGATGACGAGATCAAGTTCTGGTCAGTTTTCTTCTAATGGCGA
Organism: Meta bourneti; assembly: GCA_933210815.1. Lineage (NCBI taxonomy): Eukaryota > Metazoa > Arthropoda > Arachnida > Araneae > Tetragnathidae > Meta > Meta bourneti. Next base: position 96,064,121 of record OW119926.1, read on the forward strand.
TAGATCTCATCCATCAAGGTTGCGAGTTCGAAACTCGGTCCAGCCAGAGACCGTCGTGTACTTGGGGGGTGATGTACGTTAAATCTATCGTGGCCTCAAATGTCCTCGCGTCGGCATAGTGTGGAAATTCGGAGAGTGGAGTGCCATTCCAGGTGTTGACCTCGTCATCTGACCGTGATAAAAAATTAAGAAGCGTGGTCCTTGGATTTTTCACTTCGGGATTGATCCCTGACCATAGCCAATAGCCCGTTTCGTTGCTCCAGAGCTACGTTAATCCAACTGCCTACCTCTACCAACCTTATAATAGAATCTTTCAGAAGTATCTACTGGTCTTTTCTTTGGAATAGAATTTTTTAGAATGATTTTTTTTATTGGTTCTATCATATGAATAGAATTATTTCTATAGGCTCATTCTGTAGAATATAAAATTCTCCGGAAAATTCTATTGGTGTGTGTGTCCTTCACTTAGGTTAAAATCCTTTTGAAATATTCTATTAATCCTTTTCTTAGATTAGAAAACTTTGCAAAAACATAGGTTGTTCGGACATTTTTGAACGATTTTAATGGACTGAAGCTCAATTTTTTACATGAACTCTTTGTGTTTTGAATGTTCCATTGGATAGCCCTTATTGTTAACTATCTTTCTACACCTTAATTTTCATGATAATAATGCTTTTGTAATATCGACGATGGTATTTTTTCCCATTCTTGCTCCACAGTTTTCCAGTCCTTGAATGGTTTTCGGTCGACGTTTCGATAATGCCCTTTTTAAAAGTCCAAAAGCACAAAAGTCCATGAATGAAACATCTGGAGATTTAGCAGGAATATCAGTAAAGGGTATTGACTTGATACCAGTTTCTTGTTCCATTTTTTCCAAGAATTTAATAGTCGATTTAGATGTGTGGCTGCTTGCTTTACCCTGATGCAGTTCTACTGATTGTTGGCACTGTGGGTAAAAATATGGTATTTCATTCTTGAATATTGGGGATAAAATAGGGTTTTGATAATATGTGGGAGTTGATTTTTACATTTTCCCCCTCTTTTTACTTTTAATTTTCCATTATATGCAAAACCGGCAACAATCATAAATCTCTTAGAGAAAGTTCTCACGTTCACTTTGCTTATAGTCCTTTGACTTGGCGGATTCTCTTTTAAAATTAAAGATCTTACCTTACAAATATTCTCAGACATTTGTTCTTTTTTGGATACTTTTTTGGAAGTATTTTTCCACTTTTACGTTTTTTCCTTTCTCATTCATAATATTACTTATCGTACCTTTAGATATCGAAAAACCATGAATTTTACAGCGTTTTTGAATAATTGAATAATTCTCTTCGGAAAGAGGGGAAACATAGCCTTCCATCCATTGCTTATTTAAAAGCGCCATTTCGAAAGTAAACAAAACTCTGAGTTAGCTCTAGGATAAGTTATACTTTAACTATTCAACTGCTGTGAAAATAAAATTCTTTCGTAGCATATAATTTTTTTTACAGCTCATCAAAATCGTTCAAAAAATGTTCGAACAGCCTCTGTATTCTTTTCCTTTAATTAGAATCCTATTGATTAAAAAGGTCAAAATTGATTAGGAGTCCTGCATACAAGACTGCAGGTTGCAAGCAGGAAATATGAGTGTGAACCCTTCAGAGGTAATTTTCCTTTTTTCTATAAACCTGAGTAAGTTTTCCATCTGTTTCTCCACTAATTTTGTCTCGAGTCCCAAGAAACCGAAAATAGAGCAAAATTGAACACATTTGTATTCTCTTCACATTTGTATTCTTATTCGGGTTATATCCTCCATCATGTCTCGTCTCTCCAACATACTACGACGTCAGATCCGAATCCATCGCATCCCGTCCTTGCAATTGAATACCCACTCCCCAAAGCGTGCGTCCCGATTCCCCTCCCCAGAGTTTATTAGCGCCGTTTTAAATTATTATAACAATAACAAGAAATCGAGCCGGCCTGCGTGCAGACACACTCGCCGGGAAGGCATAGAAACGGCACATACGAGAAGCCAGCGGGACGTCGCCATGGCAACCGAGCTGCGAAATTTATTATTTACATGCTCATGACACGGTGCGTGCCTTCCCCCCTCCAAACAGTCTCTCTTAAAGTGGAAGGGGGGGGTAGGAACTGTGATATGATAGTCTTTATGAGATTGTGACAGACTGCTCTTGTCGCCAACTCCACTGACGACATGCATCAACGGGGAGCGGGTATTTCTGTTGCCACACACTCGCACATAAATAATAAAAATAAATAAATACATCCGAAAGGAACCGGGGCTATAAATTTTCAATATTAATATTTTTCGGAGGTGTCAAGGGTAACAAGATTACAGTGATATTTCTTGGTCTTCGAGAGGGATGTGTTTGGAGACTAAACCTTAAGCCATCGTGTTGTGTGTGGTTTTTTTTTGCCTTTTGCCTCCACTCGGGCAAATATTGTCTAATCCATATACGTAGGGCGCAGAGTTTTCGTTCAAATTCACACCTCCCTGGGAAAGTGGATTGTGATAAAGTGCTGAAAACTGTCTTATGGAGAGGAGTTTCACGGGAACATGGCGACTTGTTCAGCGTTCTTTGTCGATAAGTTTTTGACAACAGTCCTAACGGGGCGATTTTGTGGATGATGGGTTCAAATGTAGGTTCAAAATTGTCAGTTTAACCGTCCTGGTGGTTGTCTCGACGAGACATCTGATTCAATTTATATAAAGATTCATAAAGATTTGTTAATGGGGCGATTTTGTGGATGATGGGTTCAGATGTAGATACAAAATTGTCTGTTTAACCGTCCTGGTGGTTGTCTCGACGAGACATCTGATTCAATTTATATGAAGATTCATAAAGATTTTTTAATGGGGCGATTTTGTGGATGATGGGTTCAGATGTAGGTTCAAAAGTGTCTGTTTAACCGTCCTGGTGGTTGTCTCGACGAGACATCTGATTCAATTTATATAAAGATTCATAAAGATTTGTTAATGGGGCGATTTTGTGGATGATGGGTTCAGATGTAGATACAAAATTGCCTTTTTAACCCTCCTGGTGGTTGTCTCGATGAGGCATCTCGTCATTAGGAAAACTGAACAGATCTTGATGGACGAGATATCTTTTCATTAGGAAAATTGGTCGGATCATAACGGACGAGATATCTCGTCAAAACCACGGTGAGCTAAAGGGACATTATACTTTTAAAATAAACTTTTGCAATTATCATTTGATTACTTTGTTTTTATTTATTTTATTTATTATTTCAATTAACGTCACACTGGAGCAACACAATGGGCTATTGGTGACGGTCCGGGATCAATCCCAAAGGGAAAGATCCGAGGACAACACCACGTAATTTTGAACCACGGTCAGATGACGAGGCAACACCTGAGCTGGCACCCCACTCTCCAAACTTCCACACCACGCCAACGTGAGGACATTTGAGGCCACGACAGATTTAACGTGCACCAGCTGATTACTTTGAAATTTGTTGATTTTTTTTATAAAAAGACTACATATAAACTTTGGTGAAAAAACATTAAATCATTTGGAAGTTTTCCATAACACGTGATCAAAAGTCTTGATAAATACGAAAAATTGATAGGTCTGATGCGCATTAATTTTTCATGTATTGTCAAAATTTTGATTCACGTAATAGTTTATATACATATAAATGAAATTAACCCCATTTGGTAAGTACATCATTTGTAAAGCAATAAAACATTTGTGCCAAAACACCCAAAATTTTGCAAAATCAAAGCATAAGTCAAGCAACAGTTCAAACCAGAGTTTCAAAATTCCGAAGCAATGAATTTCTCATTCTCACTTAGATATATACAGCAGATTTCAAGGTTGATCGAAAAACATTTTCAAGTAAATCAATTAAAACCAGATGTAAATGAACATTTTGACATCAAAGAATCTCAATCGGAGTAAAATGCTTTTTTGTCTTTATACTTACTACAAGTATCTACTATATCTTTGATATTGTAGCATATGTAACCAACGTCAAAAACTATCCCAATTGAAAAATTCTTTGTCTCCACAGAATTTGGTATCAATTAATATTCGATGGTAAAATTAAAAAATCTATTTTGGTTATTTTGAAAGTGTATTATCTCCTTAACCAACTGAAGGAATTTTGTAACGCTATTTTTTTTCGTTTTAAATTTCATTAATAAAAAATGATTCAGTGACACATTTTGTTTTGTTATGGCACAAGGTCTAAAATGTATTAGATCGAGAGTGGAATATAGATTTGTAATTTGGAATCCTTATTACCACTGCAAAATAATGGATATTGAAAGAATATGGAATAAATTTAAGATATATATTTATTTTAGAATAATTAATCTTCACGTATACATTCTGCACTGCGAAATGTTTTTGGTTCATTTCTTTGAAGCTACGAAGGGACATTGTTTTGACAAAATTGTTTTACAATCTTCATAACAAAATTGATTCGCTCTTTTTAGTTTCTTGTATTGATTTTAAAGTCCCCACGTTTTTCTCCAGAAACTGTAAATTTGTTTTTGTTAATAAATGCAGACAAGAGGAATTGCGGGGTATGATTGTTTGGTCGATTCTGATTAGCCTGTATGTCAAATATCAGATAAAACAGACTTTAAGCAAAACTTTTTTTAATGCAATACAGAAACCTTCATTTGTCATAAATATTGAATTTCCAACTTTGCTACCCCTCTGAAACGAATTAATTGCAACGATACTGCGTGCATTAAAAGCATCCCTTCCTTTTAAAAACAAGCCAACAAGAATATTTAATTATCACTAGCCTGAAGTGTCCTAAAACTTTAGGCGCTCTCAACACCTTAGCCACACCAAAAAACAAAAGGTGACAGTTTCTCGATTCTTCCACGGCCTCTTCCAATGCCTCAGGTAATTTATAAAGTTTATTGATAACGTTCACATTGTTAGAGGTAAATCCGTTGTGGCCTCAAAATGTCTTGACTTGGTGTTGAAGTTTAGAGAGTGGGGCATAGACGTGAAATATAAGTAGACTGATCATTGCTTTTGAGAGGAATTTGAAAAGTGTGGCCAACATGTCGACTAGTAGTCACGTGACTGTTCTGTGAAAATGTGAATGGTTGGCCGATTGGCTATATTATCGCCTAGTTTGGCGATGTAGCAAAGTTGTGACAGGGTATGTGTGTGAATCCGCATTTCTATAGAGTGGCGGCAAAAGTAGCGAATTCGCAAAAGTCTGCTATTATCAGATGATCAATCAATGGAATAATCAGATGATCAATCAATGGAATAATCAGATGATCAATCAATGGAATAATCAGATGATCAATCAATGGAGTAATCAGGTGATGAATCAATGGAATAATCAGATGATCAATCAATGGAGTAATCATATGATCAATCAATCGAGCAATCAGATGATAAATCAATGGAATAATCAGATGATCAATCAATGGAGTAATAAGATGATCAATCAATGGAGTAATCAGATGATCAATCAATGGATGGGATTTTTCTCCCGTCCTGTGAACCAATCAGATGATGAATGTAAAGTTCCGCCCATCAGACGAAAGCAGTCGAGTCACGTTACTACTAGTTTTGGTCTCATGATTCTGGCCACATAAAAAGATTACCATTGCTCACTATACTTTTATATTTCCTCTATGGAGTGGGGTGCCAGCTCAGGTGTTGACCTCATCATCTGACTATGATTCAAAGTTACAAGTTTTGTCCAAAGGTCTATCCTTTTGTGATTGATCCCGAACCTTTACCAATAGCCCGTTATGTTGCTCCAGTGCAACGCAAATTCAACTACCATCCAAACACACTTTTATAATCACCGATTTGATAGCCGAGTAGTTAACGCACTAGTAGTTCAACAGACTCTGGATTTGAATACCAGACTGAGCAGGGATCTCCGTATGGTTTGGAATACCTTTCCTTCTTAATCTTTGAATGTCTACATCCTTAATAGGACACAGTATCCTAACCGTGGCCAAAATTATCTATTTGTTTATTGCGTCATATTAGCTATACAGCTTTAAAGAATGTGTGTGCGAAATTTCATAGCTGTAGCTAAGTTATTTATCGAGTTATTAAAGATTTTCCATCGAGATCAGACTGAAAACGAGTAACTTTCAAATTGTTAAGTCCTTTTCCTAAGTCTTCGGATTTTCGTGACTGCAATATAACTTAAGTGTTTGCTTACAGTGCTTTACTGTTTGTTGAAACTTTACTGTTTGTTTTTCTGATATATTTGACAATTTTGTGTGCATGGAATAAAGATTTCGAAGAACTTAGGTTTAAAGGTTTAGAATGTTATAAATGTTATAAATCCATTTGGACCGATTTTAACGTTTTGCATACCGTCTGTGATAAAAATATATCTTAGGCTTGGAGCAGAAACTCATTAGCTGAAAAAAAAATATTTTTACTACTTTGTAGCTACTAACTTTTGTTACGTTTAAAGACTAACTATAAGTTTTTAGGTAAAAAAAAATTATAAACATTTTAATAGTATTTTATGTCTTTTAAACATTACAATTTGACAATGTATTTCACATCATCATGGCAACACGCATTTATGTCTCCGAAAAACTATCAATCGATGAGTTTCTGATTTAAATCGTCGATTTGTAAAAAATAAATTACAACTGTACTAAATTGTGGAAAATATTTTAAGACAAATAACACACAAAATGTTTGAAAAAAATAAAAATTTGCTGGAGGAATAGTAATTTTAAAATATAAAACATCGTTGGGGGGTCGAATTTTTTGATAATTGTACATGTAAAATTAATTTTTTCTCTTTAGTATTGCATGTTAAAGGTGCATTGTAATAAAGTGCAAAAGTGAAATTAAACATTTTGTTGTAAATTTAAAATAAAATTATTGTTAAAAGGATATTTTATCCCTTTAAATAATTTTTTTAAATTTTAAATTAACTAAAATAACTAAATTTTAAATTAATTTAAATTAACTTTTTTAAATTTTCCAACTAAACCTCCTGGTTGTTATCCCGACGAATTATCTCGTCATTAGCAAAAATTAATGACGAGATATCTTGATGGATGATGTATCTCATTATAAGAACAAAACTAACCTAATCTTGATCTCGTTATCATAAAAAAAACGTCAATACCTGACGAGATAATCCCAACATTAGCAAAATTGATCAGATCTTGATGGACGAGATATCTCGTCGAAACCATTTGGAGGGTTGAGGTGTATCTATGCACTAGAAATCACAAAAATCGACCAGATTATCCATAATTTTTTTATTAATTCAAAATATTTTCCAACTCCTTAACTTTCAAACGATACCAAGATCTTGTAAATATTCGATATAGTCTTCTAGTTACAGGGGTTTCTTTAGGTGCTGTCGCCATATACAAACATGTTTCCAAAATTTTTAACTCGATTTCTGAAGAACTGTGCTTTTGCAATAGGATGCTTTGTTCAAAAGTGATAACTCAACAATCAAATCAACTATTATAATTATTTTTGTATCATTATAATCTATATAATACAGTGGACGTTCTGAACCTACCTCAATCAGAGTCATTAGTTAAGAATTAATTTTTTATTGATTTTTTAATGTTAAAATTCCTGAAAAAGACTTGAATTTTAAAACTTCCTTGGTGAAAAAAATTGGCAAAAAAACTATTTTCTTTAGCAACTTGATGGAGAGTCGAAACATGAAGAATAATATTAGGAATAATTTGCAACAGGAATTGCCTTTCTGAACACATTAGAATTTGAGATATCACTGTTCAAAAAGCATGCTAATTAGCCCGTTGTATCTAAAGTAGATAATAAATTATTAGTTTAATCTGAATTTTCCCCCCTGAAATGCGTTTAAGCACATACCAATGACCTATTATGTTCCGGTCTTGTTAGCCCTCTGTAGCCGAGAATGCAGCAATACAATAAACAAATCACATCATTCCATCAGGGGAAACTCACACTTTTCGTCACCAAAAGACGAGACTTTAAAGTCAGCGACACAACAAAACCTGACGAAACATTTCCACCAGCCTCGCAAACAAGAATATTTAATTCTTATTACTCCACCAAGTTCCGAAACTTTCGAAACTCAAAGAACAATACCGAAACGAAAAAGCAAGAGGTGACAGTTTCTCGATTCTTCCACAAACAACCAACTTCCTCCTCTCGCTTGCCCCAGGTACAAAAGGCACTCCACAAGAGAGTGAGGCGAAAAGATAAGAGAGAAAAAACCTCTGCCATTAACAGCTTAAGAAAATAGGTCCAGCCATGTTGACACGGAAAAGGCAGCATGGCAATAATGAGAATGATAATGAGAATAATAATAATAATAAAAAAGAAAAAAGGGTTCAGACTCTCTTTAATGGAGACGATTGATCCGGAGAATCATCTCATCGATCTGAGAGTTGAAAATTCTCCTCTTTTGAGTAAATAGAATTTCTTTTTAGTTGCGGATGATTTCTGCAGGTGGCGGACGGGGAAGAATGGGACGTGCGATAAGATAATGAGTGCGATTTATTTCCGGGATTTATTACGCGTCTGTGGCATCGGTTATGGAGGGTGTAGTACGAGCAAAGAGGGTGCGGGACACGATGCTATGCATCACTCGGAAGGGCCTGCCCGTCTTCCGCGATGTTAGTAGGGGGAAATGGTGGGTTCCAGTCCAGGGGAGCGGGTGGTGCTAAGGCGATAGCTTCTGGTTTTCGTGGGCGGAGGGGGGTTGTTTTGTTATCGCGGACGCTGAATTGTTGCACTTCGTGGAGATTTTAAATGATTGCTTCTTGAAAATAACTTGATCTCGTATTATTCTTGAATAAAGGCCACGAGAGCCCAGTTGGAAGAGTAACGGATTAGCGACCGGAGGATTGCAATTACGAAACTCGGTCCAACCAAAGACAGTCGTGTAAAGGGGCTAGTGCATGTTAAATCTGTCGTGGCCTCAAATGTCCTCACGTTGGCGTGGTGTGGAAGTTTGAAGAGTGGGGTGCCAGATCAGGTGTTCGCCTCGTCATCTGACCATGATTCAAAATTACGAGGCGTTGTCCTAGGATCTTTTCTTTGGGGATTGATTCTGGACCATCACCTATAGCCCTTTGTGTTGCTTCAGTGCGATATTAATTAATTACCTATTCTTGAATAATGCATTGCAAAATTCACAGTTGTCTTTTAACCCTCCAAATGGTTTCGACGAGATATCTCGTCCATTAAGATTTGGCCAATTTTGCCAGTAACGAGATATCTCGTCATGAAAATATTTTCTATTTTTTTATGACGATCTGGTCAGGGTTTTTCCTAATGACGAGATATCTCGCCTATCAAGATCTATTAGGTTTTTCTAATGACGAGATACCTCGTCGAAACAACCACCCGGAGGGTTAACAATATTTACTCGAGACAACTCGTTTGATATTCGACGTTATTAATATCAAATTTACGTTATTAAGAAGCATTATCTGGTAAATATCAACCTGCCCGTCTTGCGTGATTTTAATAGAGGGAAATGGAGGGTTCCACTCCAGGGGCACGTGTGGTTCTGAGGCGATTGTTTCTGTTTTTCGTGAACGTGTGTATAGGTGTTTTGTTATCGCGGAACCCTAATAGCTGCACTGTGAAAATTTTAAATGATTGCTTAGTGAACTAATTTCATCTCATATTATCCTTGAATTCATTGCAAAATTCACAATATTCTCAGAGCAATATATACCCCAGAGAAATCGCGTTCAATATTAGAAGTTATAAACCTCTGAATGACACGAGAATTTCAAGGGAATCAAAGAATTATTTGTTTCTACGTGAACTTAAAACTTTACTTAAAAGTTTCTTTTTATTCATTTTAGCCCTCTTTCTACACGATGGTCTTTGGTTGAATTCGAACTCGCAACCCTCCGGTTGCTAGTCCATTATTCTTCCAACCGGGCTACCGCGGTTCTAGAATTCTTTGGACAGATTCTATTGATCATTTTCTTAAATTTGAATCCTTGGGAAGATTCTACTGGTCCTTTAACCCAGCAAGTGACTTCGACGAGGTATGTTGCAAATCAAGATCTGACTGATTTTGCTTATGACGAGATTTCCCTTGCAGTAAGATCTGATCAGTTTTGATGATGAAGAGATACAAAACTGCTCTATTACTCCAAGTAGAAAAAAAATGTCCCTTGCCCAGATCTGTTGACAGTTTGAAATAGGCTTTTGCTTCCGATGCTGGCCACTAGAGTGCAATTGTTTTATGAAGAATTATTTAGAATGATTGTATTGCTACTTTCCCTAGAATGGAATCCTTTGAAAAGATTCTATTGACCATTTCCTTAGATTCGAATCCCCTGGAGTGATCTGTTGGTACTATTCTTAGAAAACAGTACTTTGGAAATTTAATATTTGTGCTTTTCTTGGAATAAAATACTTAGGAAAGTTTCTATTGGTACTTTAAATAGAAAAGAATCTTTCGGAAAAATACTACTGGTCATTTCCTGAGTCTTTTGGAAATATTGTATTCCTACTTTCACCGGAATATAATCCTTTGGAAAAAGATTCTATTGGTTTTAAATAGAAATGAATCCTTTGGAAAGATTCTATTGGTTTTTAAATAAAAATTAATCCATTGGAAAGATTCGATTGGTTTTTAAATAGAAATGAATCCTTTGAAAAAAGATTAGATTGTTTTTAAATAGAAATGAATCCTTTTGAAAAAGATTCTTTTGGTTTTTAAATAGAAATGAATCCTTTGGAAAGATTCGATTGGCTTTTAAATAGAAATGAATCCTTTGGGAAAAATATTCTTTTGGTTTTTTTAAATATAAACGAATCCTTTGGAAAGATTCGATTGGCCATCTTCTTATGTTCGAATCCTTTGGAGTGATTTTGTTGGTACTTTCCTTAGAAAACACTCCTTTAGGAAACTTCTGTTCTTCCTTTTCTTAGAATAGAAACCTTTGGAAGCATTCTGTTGCTCCTATCCTCGGAATAGAATCCTTTGGAAAGACTATTGGCCAAGTAGGTCAAAACTGTTTGGAAATCATGCATGGAAGACTGCAGGTTGTAAAGCAAAATTATGTCTGTGAACCCCTCCGAGGGTTAAAAACGTCAGCCATTTCTCCTGTGTCTTTCCCACTTAAGAACACCACCCCGCTATTTCCACGACAGCGTTGGCGGAAGTCTTCCCGAGCAATCATGCACCGTCGTTGCACGGTGGAAATTGCGCGTTAATTAGCGTGGGCGTTATAAATAGCCGCCGCATCGCTTCTCAATTTACTGCCGGGAAAATTGAGCGCGCCGCCGCTGATCGATGCTCGCGCAGCACGGATGTTTGATTATAACAAACTGCATAATTCCCGTGCCTAATGCATTAGCCGACGCTATTATGGGCCCGATTATCACGCCATCTACCCGACTCCTGCATCTTCAGAGGTATTGTTGTGGACGCTTTATCGGCCTCTTGTGTTTCTTTGCCAGGGTTTAATGAAGGAATCACACGCATCTGTGGGAGGTTATTATTTTTAAATGACTATTTACGCAAGAGTATTCGAGTTGCTGTAAAATTTATGTATTTATATATAGTTTCGAACAGATCGTTCCAATTACACGACAGCGAAATGCGATCGGAACAGAATTTGCAACAGGTGTTTGAAAAAGAATAATTATGCAACCTCAACTACGTCATATTAACCTTTCATGTGGTTTTGACGACATATCTCGTCCATCAATATCTGACAAATTTTGCTAATGACGAAATACCTCGTCATCAATATATTGCCATTTTTTTACCATATTTATAATATATTGCCATTTTTTTACGATGACAAGATCAAGATCTGGTCAATTTTCTTCTACTGACGGGATACTCCACCCATCAAGATCTGGTCAGTTTTGCTAGTGACAAGATACCTTGTCGAGACAACCATTATTTGCACAAAACAGAAAAATGGCTGACAAAAATGAGGGATGGTCCCGCAACATAACCACACAGTAAACAGTTGAAATCTGTTTTTAAACGCTAAAGTTATAAACTACTAAACCGTTTTAAGATAATGACAAACATAATGAAACCGCCATCAAACAACCTGAAATATCAAAAATAATGAATGTTAACCCTTCAAGGAGTTTCGACGAGATATTTCGTCCATCAAGATCTGACGAATTTTGCTAATGACGCTATATCTCGTCATCAAGACACTGCCGTTTTTTTACTATGACTTGATTAAGATCTGGTCAGGTTTCTTCTAATGACAAGATACCTCGTCCATAAAGACCTGGTCAGATTTCCACGTTTTTTCGCGATACACTGTCGAGGCTACCATCAGAAAGGATTAACATAAGGCTTTATAAGTAGAAAAAAATAGAAACATGACTTTGTGTGGCATTGCCAGGGCACTGGGGCAATTGCATGCACGATTTTAACCCTATCAGCGTCAGATTTTTAAGTAATGTAGTCTAGCTCTTCTCTCCAAAATCCCCACATATTGACAAAACAACATCTATTGGCTGAAAGAATCCTAGGAATCCTATTCGAAGAGCCATATCTGGTCTTAGTGCCGGGTATACCTATCCAGATGACCATATTTGGTGTGTGGGCCGGATAAACCTATTCGCTAGAACTCCTTCATCATAAGCTTAGGGGATTTCCTGGACTCCACCTTACCCAATCAGGATAGGGCCGCAGTAGTCCAGTTGGAAGAACCAGGAACCATAGGGTTGTGAGTTCGAAACTCGATCCAACCAAAGACAGTCGTGTTCACGGGGGCTGGTGCATCTTAAATCGTCCGTGGCCTCAAATGTCCTCACGTTGGCGTGGTGTGGAAATTTGGAGAGTGGGGGACCAGCTAAGGTTTGATCTCGTCATCTGACCGTGATTCAAAAGAACGAGGCTGTTGTCTTTGAATCTTTCGCTTTGGGAGGTTGATCCCGGAACGTCGCCAGTAGCCCGATGTGTTGCTCCAGTGCGACGTTAATTAACTGCCTACCTACCAACCCCAAGCAGAACAACAGCTAATAACGGCTCGTAACTTTAAAACCTCCGATTCTCAAACTCTGCGCTTTGCTTCACGACTATCAGCACACTTGATTTATAAGCGGAACATGTAAGACTATGCATCACTCGCAATAAACAAACAACTCGATTCGTAGTTATTCCTCACAAAGTGCCTCCAATAAGAGAATCGATCCGATTCGCAAACTATTCAATGTCTCTCGATTTCTCAGTCTGACGAGTATTTTTATGACAATCGATTCCTTAAAAAAGGGGGGAATAATCCGTCTGCCTCTTCCTCAAGTATTCATGGCAAACCTTAGAGTCTCATTGTTCTTTTTCCGTCTACTTCTTCGGAGTGACGAAGATTTATCACCTTGTTCCAAGGTATGGAATCAAAAGGTAAAAAGTCGAGGGATCATTCATCACGGTGATGTATGTTTAGCTATTTATTTCTCAAACCGCACGCAGATGCAGTCCAAAAAACTCGAGAGCTGGAAAAACGAGCACAGTGAATTTAGCATGTGGGACGAATCAATTTCGAGAGTATATAAGGTCATCGGTATTCTGTAGTTGGCATCTGAAGAGTGAGTACTGATGGATTTTCCTGGCAAATTTACAATTTTTCCAAACCCGAAACCGAATCACCTGGTAAAATAGAATGTTTTTCGATACTGATTCAAGTAGATTTTTGATAGGTGGGTAGTTGAATTAACGCCGCAGTGGAGAAACATAACGGGCTATAAGCGACAGTCTGGTATCAGGGAAAGATCAGATAACACCTTGTAATTTTTAACTATAGTCAGGTGACGAGATCAACGCCTAAACTGGCACTCTCCAATCTTCCATACCACGGCGTCACACCATGTTATTAGACTGAGCGTTGCTTTTGAGAGGAACTTCAGAAAATGTGACTAACATGTAGACTAGTAGTGATGTGATTAACCAATGAAAAATTGAACTGATTGACCAATTTGGACTCTTATCGCCTCGTTTGGTGATATGACATCGTATGACAGTATAGATGCTTGAATTCACATCTCTATAAAGAGGCGACAAAAATGGTGAAATTGCCAAAGTCTACAACTATGTAGCGCTGGCCACTCTGATAATGAATCAATGGATGGTCGTCTTCTCCTATCGCATAGACCAGGGGTGTCAAACTCAATTAAAACACGGGCCATTTAATGCAACTGGTAAGATTCACGCGGGCCACATCACATTTACAAATTTTCTTAAAATTATATTTTGAAATGAGGATTCAGGAATATGGATAGGATAATTAATACACAATATATAATTAAGTGAATTTAGGGTAATAATTTATAATATTGCTATATAATTGCTTTTATTTAAACGTTTATTTAATTTAATGTATTTATAAAACTAAAATAATTTTTTTACCGGAAACTTGCCAGCGCGTTCCTCCTACTAGTTTTCCAATATCTGGATTCAAAGACTGAGAACAGACAATCTTCATTATGGCAGATAGATGTTTATCAGTTAATCTTGATCTGTAGGCCGTTTTATTTAATTTCATGGACGAAAATAGTTGCTCACACAAGTACGTACTCCCAAAATAGCATAAAATTTGTGCAGCAAACTTTTTAATTTCCGGGTATTTTTCACCTAAATAAGAATATGTTTTGGGAATTTCTACTTCTCGATATTTGTCTTTTAAAACCGAATCATTCTGGAAATTAATTAATTCCAGTTGTATCGAAGTGGGAGCATTTTCAACTTCAAAGGAAAAAGGCCTAATAAAAAGAATTTTTTTTGTTACTCTTTGCAATCATTAAAACGAGAGCATCGTGGGCCACAAAAATTATTCAGAGCATCGTGGGCCACAAAAAATTACCTCGGGGCCGCATGCGGCCCGCGGGCCACCAGTTTGACACCCCTGCCATAGACCAATGGGAAGTTGAATGTTAGGTTCCACCCATCAGACGAAAGCAGTCTAAAGGTCATGGTACTAGTAGTTTTGATCACATGATCCTGATCACATCAGGTTACCATTACTCACTGTGTTTTTATATTTCCTCTACGACTTTGGCCAAATATGGCCCTTTTGACATAAAACCCGTCTCAACCAACCTACTAGAGTACTCAGACAATTAATTCCCTGTATGTAGTGCAAAAAAGTGTGGAACTTCAAAACGTTTCTAACGTAAAAAGTAAATATTACAGACATTTTTCATAAAAAAGTTTCCCAGTTGAAATATTCCATATAAATGTAAGGCAATGAGGTTTAAGGGGGTACTTCATATTTTAAAACCTAAAGTTCTAATTCATGATATAAAAATATCGAATGGGTATATATTAAAATTTTTAATGCGTCACAAGTTATATTACTTTTTTAAATATCAAAGGTTGCAGTTTGTTCTATAAAACATCGAAGTGAAAATTCCTACAGTAGGAAATTGCATGTTATAACCTTGTACTCCAAAACATTGAAAGTATTTTCTCGGCAAAAAAGTATCACAAGATGACTTTTTATTCTCGCAATATAAATTCTAAAATAAACGTTTTCTGCACTTGCAAAATTTTTAAATTAAATTAAAAAGGCCAGATTATGGATCTCAAAATGGTATTAGTTGATCCCTAAAACCTATGGAGGAAATTTTTAAAGCTTCTAAAAATGGCTTCAAGTGCACTTTTATTAGTTTCCTCTACAATGTGCATATCAATGTAAAATGACTTCATACTGGTGTAAAATGAAAGTATAAGATACAGAATCTTAATCTTTAACAACCGAAACCAGTTGTGATATTTTAATTTCTCCCGAATTTTAACTGCCACTGAAAAAAGTTCATTTCCATTTAAAAACAGTCGTTTAGAGCTAACATCTTGCACAAAAAATAAAACTTAATGGCTCAAAAATCATTCAGTTATTGGAGCGCGAGATTTTAAAGCAGTGAAACGGTTTCATAGTTTTTATTAAGAGTTCTCATTTGTATTTTTATGTTCTCGTCAAGCGTAGGAATGCTTTTAAATTGTTTCAATTTCAGACAGCAGTAAAAATAAAACCAGAGTCCTCTAAGGGGATGCTTTTGTTTCATACGCAACACTAAAAACCGAATCCCTTAAAAAATCTCGCAAAACAACATAAAACGCGAATTTCTCGCGAAAGAAGCGAGATTAAATGCATCGGCCCAGCGAAATCCGTTAATCAAATTCGCTCTAATATGTAGAACTCACTCTATTCTCTAATGTTATTTATACATAAAAAAAACTCCTTCCACAGTAATTGTCACTAGAATGGAAGAAAACGAACACAAAAAAGGAACAGTAGCGAAATTAAGAACAAAAAAAATTCCACAGAACCGAAACGGAATTTTCACAAATCAATTACTGCGCATTAGGGTCTAGGCCTTTTTTACGGTTCAATAACCCATGAATTTGGTAGGGCGCATTTTCGTTATTTGTTTCCTGCTTTTTTCCCCTACAGAAAAGAAGAGATGGACAGTTCTTTTTTTCACGGTCCATTGTTATTTCGTCGCTCTCCGCTTCTTTTTTCGCGTCCGTTTTGTTCTTAAAATTTATTTTTCGGTGAACTTGACGCGACACTGTGCTAATGAGACCGAACGGCGTCAAATACGCACTGGCTCGTGTCAAATGGAACAATAAATTAATCGCCGGGCCGTTCGAACGTTCTTTAATTTCTCCCACTGCAGACGAGATATGAGCTAATGATCCGAACACAACTCCATACGGTGATCTCTAAATTAATCGATTTTTTCGACGCCATTTTAGTTTCCCGGACCAAGAGAGCGCTATTAACAGCAGTTTTCCATTAATACTGGGAAAGGGAAAAGAACCAAAAAAAAAGTTCCACCATTTTTTTTTTCGTCCTTTTTTTATTCAACCGTGTTCCGGTTCTTTTTTTCCTGGTTCTTTTATCAATTCCGGTCATAGAAGGAGCGGTAAGAAACTTAAGGAATTACTTCCCACTTTTCCGGATTTTTTCCTCTTTTCTTGGAATTTTTTTTATTCTTCATCTCTTCGTTTCAGTTCGGTATCTTGGGCGAGCAGACGATGCATAATGCGACGCAGGTAGAGAAGGAAAACGCATTTTTAATCGCAGCTCCTACGCGATATGGTTTCCTAATTTGATTAGGTTCTAACTTTTCGTGGTTGGGATTTTGTTATTTTCTTCCTTTCTCGAACGGGGGTATAAGTAAGTTTGAAACGGCAAACGGTAGTGAAAATAACCGTAATTAAAGTCCCGGGAAAATGTGTTTTTTTCTCCCTTTTGAAAAAGAAATTCATCTTGTATATACTTATTCACTAACGTTTTAAGAACCAACATTAAACATTTAAGCGATTAAAAGCAAGCCTTGAGATCAACTTTCTACCATGTTTATACTTCAAAGTGGATTCATCAACCACAAAAATATAGTTGTTGAAACAACAAATTTATATTGGAATAAATAAATACTGACAACTTTTTTCAAACTATAAATGTTTATTTTGAAGGTAGGTAGGTATTTTAATTAACGTCACACTGGAGCAACAAAACGGGCTATTGGTGACGGTCCGGGATCAATCCCAAAGGGAAAGAGCCGAGGACAACACCACGTAATTTTGAACCATGGTCAGATGACGAGGCAACACCTGAGCTGGCACTCCTTCTCCAAACTTCCACACTACACCAGCGTGAGGATATTTGAGGCCACGACAGATTTAACGTGCACCAGACCCCCTTGTACGTTTATTTTAAAGATCCTGGTGGATTGTCTCGAAAAGGTATCTCGTCCAATTGATCTGGTAAATTTTGCTAATGACGTGACACCTCTTCGAAATAACCACATTAAGTAGAAAAGGATTTCAGTGTAAACAAACGAATCTCCGACAGATAAGGATTTTACTTTCTGTTTCATAATACGGAATACGTATGGAAAGGACGTTCTGTCGTAAAAACACTAGCGCCATCTACATTTAGCTTTACAGAAAAAGTCTCATATACATAGCTGTTCGGACATTTTTTGAACGATTTTGATGAGCTGTAAAAAAAATTGTATGCTACGAAAAAATTTTATTTTCACAGCCAGTTAAATAGTTAAAGTATAACTTATCGTCTGCTAACTCAGAGTTTTTTTACTTTCAAAATGGCGCTTTTAAATAAGTAATGGATGGAAGGCTGTTTCCGCTCTTTCCGAAGAGAATTATGCTTATTCAATTATTCAAAAACGCTGTAAAAGTCATGGTTTTTCGATATCTAAAGGTACGATAAGTAATATAATTAATGAGAAAGGAAAAAACGTAAAGTGGAAAAATACTTCCAAGAATGTATCCAAAAAAGAAAAAAATTCTGAGAATATTTGTAAGGTAAGATCTTTAATTTTAAAAGAGAATCCGCCAAGTCAAACGACTATAGCAAAGTGAACGTGAAAACTTTCTCTAAGAGATTTATGATTGTTGCCGGATTTGCATATAATGGAAAATTAAAAATAAAAAGAGGGGGGAAATGTAAAAATCAACTCCCACATAGTATCAAGACCCTATTTTATCCCCAATATTCAAGAATGAAATACCATATCTTTACCCCATATCTTACAACAATCAGTAGAACTGCATCAGGGTAAAGCAAGCAGCCACACATCTAAATCGATTATTAAATTCTTGGAAAAAAATGGAACAAGAAACTGGTATCAAGTCGATACCCTTTACTGATATTCCTGCTAAATCTCCAGATGTTTCACCATGGACTTTTGTGCTTTTGGACTTTTAAAAAGGGCATTATCGAAACGTCGACCGAAAACCATTCAAGGACTGGAAAACTGTGGAACAAGAATGGGACAAAATACCACTGTCGATACTACAAAAGTCATTATTATCATGGAAATTAAGATGTAGAAAGATAGTTAACAATAAGGGCTATCAAATGAAACATTTAAAACTGAAAAATTTCATTTAAAAAATTGAGCTTCAGTCCATTAAAATCGTTCAAAAAATGTTCGAACAGCCTCTGTATACATACTAGTAGGGAATATTTGTATAGATTAGTATTTTGATTTGTGATGGTCATGTATTTTCCAGCAGGAGAGGGTTCTTCTGTAGAGCTAAATGCAGAGTTTGCTAGTGTTTTGGTAACATTTTTCGCAACTTGTGGTGTAATTTGCTATGTTACATGCATGCAATTGCAACATGTAGCTTATATTTCAAATTAACGCCAAACATAGCCAAAATTGCGATTTATGAAATTAGTTCTTAACAGGAAGTAATTTTTCTTTAGTATTTTGCACTGAAGAACATCATAATTATTGGAATAGGTAGGTAGGAAATGTATTAACGTCGCACTGGAACAATACAACGGGCTATTCATAATACTTGGTGATTCACCATCTTATTTACATTCTTAATTATTAATTTTTGCAGGAAGAAATTAAAAATATCGTTTCTTTCATCGCCATATAAATAATAGAAATCTAGATATTTAGTCTACCATATAATGACTAGAGTTTAATTTGAGTGTGATTTTACATAGAAATAATATGTCGAAATAAATTCTTTTTTCAAAGAACGAGATAATACTTATTATGAAAATGAGTAATTATTCTTAAGTTTCAGAAATAGTGTGAAAAATAATTGGTTAGGATGAAAATATTGGCATTTAACAGTTTTTTTTGTAGGAAGAATGTTGAAATTTTAAATTTGTGGTCGTTTATACTCCAACTTTAAATGCTCCAAGTGTTTACCAATTAGAAATCTTTTTAATACATTTTAAAACTCTTATTAAGTAGCAACTAATTAGAAATCTTCTGAATACATTTTAAAAACTTCAATTTGCAGCTTTTAATAAGTAGCAACCAATTAGAAATATTTCGAAAACATGTTAAGTGAATTTTAATTTAATAAATAAAATGTCGAATTTATATTGAAATTTTTATTGAAAAAGTTTCACCGCCATATGGTTTCTTAATTTGATTTGGTTTTCACTTTTTGGTTGGAATTTTATTACTTTTTCACTGGCGGTAAGCTTGAAATGAAAGCACTTGAGAAAATAACCGTAATTGAAATCTGCAGAAAATGTTTTCTAAAAAGAAATTAATCTTTTATATACTGATTTATTAATGCTCAAAAACTAAACTTCAAATGATTTTCCAACTAAAATCAAATTAAACTATATTTAGAAGCAATTCTCATTTGATGTTGTGAAAAACATTTATTACAGTATTTTATTTCTAACGATTTGGAATTTAACGATGTTTTCTAAGTCTAATTATTGTGCTTTTAGCTTTTTGTTTTCCTTTTATAATGATAAAATTTTGCAGAGCAAGCTTAAGGTAATCATTCATTTCTGTCATTAAGTAGATAATAGAAAACCAGAAATATAATTTAATATTGAATTAGAATCATTATAATGTGATTTTATTGAAAGTAACAAAAGCAAATACGTTTATTGCTTTTGAAAAAAAGTGGTGGAATATAAAAGGATTATGAGTAATTGTTCTTAAGTTTCTGAAATAATGTGAAAACATTTCCTTTAACAAAAAAAATTTGGCATTCAGCTGAGTTTTTTTATTGTGTTATTTTATCTTTTCGATCTCTTATATCCTACCATATATGTTCTAAATATTTACTATACGGAAATTTTCCAAAGAAATGCTTAATATTCCGTTTATATTAGAATGTTTAATATTCTAATTTAAAATTCCTGCCTTGTGCCTTGTATTTATATATTTATCCATACTTGTCATCAGAAAAAATCCCTTTCCATGACAGTGGGAAAGCACATAAAATAGCAGAATGAGAAACACAAAAACAATACCAAAATACAAAAACAAATAGCCACAATATACATCAAAAGGTAGCAAGGAAAAAATACACTGTCAATAAAATTCAAGAAACAAAATCTGTCATATGATAAAAATTTAAAAACTTTGGAACTGTCGAAGAAAATGTACAGGCATGGTCTTATAAACTACTCGCCATCAGAAAGAAATCGTAACACCCCATAACCCCATAATATTAACCATAACGCCTATGTTCCATCGGAATGAAACTTTGTATATGTGATGTACATGAAGAGACAAGGAAAGGGCCACAATATCATACCCAGAGGACTCTTTGTTGTTGTATAATTACACCAGAAAGGTCGTATATTAGTAAGTTACGATTCCCCTTCTGGCATCGATACATGGCGATATCATAGAGAAAATATAAAAGTAGAGTGCACAATGGTAAAATTTTTATGTGCCCAGGGTCATGTTACTAAAACTAGTAGTAACGTTGCTTTCGTCTGCTGGGTGGAGCCAATATTCATCATCTCATTGGTCCAAGGATCGGGAGAAGACGCCCATTCACTGATTCATCATCCGATTGGTCCATTGATTGATCATCTAGCAATAGACTTTGGCGATTTCACCACTATTGTCGCCACTCTAGAGAAATGCGTATTCACACCAGCTAACCTTGTCATAAAATGTTACATCGCCAAAATTTTCCACAGAGCAATCACGTGACTACTAGCCGACATGTTGGTCACACTTTTCGAAGCCCCTCTCAATATCAATGATCAGTCAACTTATACTATTTCTCGTCTATGGGCGATATAAGCATAGCAGTCAGATATACAACGGTGTTTTGGTTCGATGGAGTTACAAACTCGCAACCCTCCTGTTGCAAACCCAATACTCTACCAACTGAGCTACCGCGGCCCTCGTCGTCGAATAGCTATTTGAGCTTTGTCCGTTTCACGTGCTAGTGTTCTTTTCTTAACAGATTAGTCGGCTCTTGACAACTTTCAACGTTTTGTGTTTATTCGAGTTTAATAAAGTATTGGCCTCTTTCTGCAAAATGGTCTATCTTAAATTTCACCAGAGGATCTAAGGGAATGACGTAGTGAGGTGAAAATAGTTGCGTTGACCTAGAAATTCCAGACAGAATAAGTTGTGCGAATTTCATGACGCCAGAGCTCAGGGTTCGAGAGTTTTTTCTGCTTCAAACTGATTTTCTGCTTTACACATTTTTTTTAAAACTTGAATATGAACTTTATTTATTTATACAGAATGTCTAACAGATTATTTCAATTGCATGATGGCGAAAGAAAGTCAAAAGTACAGAGTATGCAACAGACAAAATAAAAAGTAACGGACTACACTATATTAACACAAACTATTAATTAAGTAGAAGAAGAATGCCGAATAAAAGAAAAAATCACGATAGAAAAATACCATTAAGAGTTGAGATATCAGCTAACGAGATAAAGTAGTAAAATTACAAAAGCGTTAAAGGTTATAAAATTTCTAAGATTTTTTAAGTCGTCGAAGAAAATCAAGAGTTGAGGGTAAACTATTGAACAATCCGAAAAAATTGGGCTATTGGTTTATTTTTCAAAAACACTTCGCTGAACAAGTTTCCTGAAAGAGTTTCCATTGCGGGTAATATAAAAGGGTACTTAAATATTTTTCTTATGACTGGTACAATTTATTTTCCTATGCAACAAATTATAATAAAAAAATTGAACACAAAGACAGTTTTGTATTCTAGATGGGACATAGGACGTCTGCTGGAGAGTATTCAACCTTGCAATATTAAACTAGATACTTTGTACCTAAGACTCCCGTTTTTACTTAGTCTTCTTCAAAACTTTAGGTACCTCGGAAACACCCACACTTCTTCCAGCGTCTCTTCCGTTTTTCTAAACACTCTCCATTGTTGGAATCGCCATTTATCTGCCTCGTCTTGTTCTTTCGAATCGCCATCCACGGTCCGAAACCTCTTCTCTTTCAGAGGTAGTTTTAGCTTTGGGAAAAAAAAAGCAAAAACTCGCAGGGCGTCAAATCTGGGATGTAGGGGTACAGAGACACCTGGGTAATTTGATGTGTTGTCAAAAACTCTGCTTGAGACGTGATGAACCTGATAATCACCGATTACCCACATCTATGGTCTTTTTCTTGGTACTTCATTTCACAGCCGACGAAAAACATTGAGGTCGTATACTTTATTGACTGTTTTATCCGGAGAGATGGGCAACATCTCTTAACAATAAAAAAAACGTGATCAGAATGTCCTCGACTTTGTGGGGCCTTCTTGGGGTGGTAGAAACTAGGTTCCTTCCATTGGGGAGACTTCTTAATCATCTGAATAGTTCCTGTGGACGAATTTTGAAGTTTAAAGCAAAAATTGATGCAGATTTGCTCGGTCATTGCGAATGCGACGGTTTCTCAGAACATACGCTCACTCAAATGCGTCTAATACCCAAGAGATTAGACTAATGGGTTCGTGAATTTTCATGCAGGGGCATCAATGTCCCTTCTCCTATTCTTCCAAGTTACATCACAAACAGTTTCAGTTTATATTAGCAATAATTGGATACTTTCTGGACAAGATTGTATTTGGATCGCAAAAAAGATTAATTATACGATGAAAAGGCAGCAACTATAAAACAACTTAAGCCTAAAATTATGTAAAAGCACAATCACACAACAAATATTTTTACGAAACTACCAGAATCATTTCCCAATCTTAAGTTATATCTTTCTGAACACCCTAGAAATAAAACCCATTCATTTAACGTCCATGATGTTTATGAAAATCTTTATAACCCCTTTTACGATGTGCTGCTCTTGACTCAGAGCTCAAATCGGGGAAAAGATTAAACTTAATTCAGCGCACTGTAATTACATCTGAAGACAATCTAACCCAACAGCGTCCGCTAGAATGCACTGCAACAACACTACATTACCGTCATTAACTTTCGATTCTAATATGCCCTAGGGGAGAAGTTTGTTTCTCCGCACGAGGAGTCTCCGCACTGCAAAAGTTGTTTTACAGAACTCAATCAAGGGAGATGGTGCGCGTTTGTTCTGGTATGTTAATTAAATAATTAATCAATTAATTAACTATACTCTAAATGAGCAGCGTGCCTGGATGAGATCTGAAGGAGTATTTTGGTGAAGATGATCTCGAATGACTTTGGGCGGATAGTCACTCTGGTGGTTTAGTTAGAACCAGGTTTTCCATTCTTGTAATGTGGTCAAATAAACACACAGGAATTCATTTATCCGAATTTCTATTGAGGGATATAGGCCGTCTTTTCGACTTGAGCAACCATGAGCATAATGTCTACTTTCTGTTCAAATTATTGTATCTATTTGAATACTTAAAACTAATTCCTCTATTTTAATATTTTAAATTCAAAAACCTAAAACAATTTAGCCACAAATCTGTTTTCAACCGAAATCTCTTCTAAATTACTAAATTATAAGAGCTAGTATGAAGAGTAAGCAACCGAAATGTTTGATGGCAACTGTATACTAAACCAATTGATTTTTGATTTCAATGTCATCTATGTGTAGGATACCAGGTTGAAAGCAAAAACTAAGAACGAAAACTATAAGGGATTATACTCTAATACCATCGAATCTAACAGACAAAAAAGTAGACCATCCATTCTTGTTTTATTGATAATGCATTACCATTCATGAATACACAAAAATCAATTAATACATAAAAATATATCTAATATTTTTTAAATGATTTATTTGGGAACTAAAAAGGTTTCGTTACTCTGATCTTCCGTTACAATGCCTTAATTTCCGATTTCAATCAAAACAATTTCTAAACATTAAAAAATGCTGATAAAAAATAAGAGATTAATCGAAAGAAATTTTATTTCTAGATTAAAAAATTGTTTCTAGACCTTCTTTAAGCTATTGAAAAATTGTCATGTTAATCCTCTTGGTTGGTTGGACAAGTCATCAGCAAAAGTCATTAGCAAATCCCTTCAGTCATTAACAAAAATTACCAGAACTTGAGGGAGGAGATATCTCGTCATTAGAAGAAAACTGGCCAAATTTTGATCTAATCATCATAAAAAAAATCAGCAATATCTTTATGACGAGCTGTTTCGTCATTAATAAAATTGATCAGATCCTGACGGATGAAATATCTCGTCGAAACCACTTGGAGGGTTAAGGTGAAGAATAATGAAGATTTACTGTTTTTAGAATTTATAAGGCTTATACATCGAAATCTAAAAGTGGCGAAAGACAGTATGCATATAATTTGGAACCTTAAGGTCCCAAAAGAAGAAAATGTGGTATTACCTTAATCTTCGGAGTGTCACGAGATTTCCAAGAAGTGTGGTATTTTATTTTAGCATTATTTTTACCTCCCTAAACGCATTATGACTAAATAACCACATCTAATGATTGAAAGAATGCTGGAACAGATTATATTGTTCTAGGAGGTCAAAACTAGTTCGAGGCAATTTAGGGAACCTTCAGGTTACGAAGCAGGAAATGTGAATGAAAGAAATGAAATGGAAATGCGATTAATATATCCGTTTGAACCCATCAAAGGGTTAAAAAAGTGGTAACAATTTTATATTAACTAATAAAACTACCAATTAAGACAAATGAAATTTGGAGCCCCATATTTTGCTTTAACACTCGGTTGCTTTTTTTATAGTTCCACTCACATTATCCCCTCACAAAACTCCAATTCTCTTTAAAGAAAAGCTTACCCCTTAAAATCTTTTTTCCTGTATAAAACATTTACATGCGGCAAACAAAAACTGGACTGCTGCCACATTCCCAACTTTATAATCGCATCCCTCGAAAATAAATTAGATTATCGTCTGATACAACACCAGAATTAAAAAAAAACCTCCAAGTTAAAAGCCGATTCGTGTTCCGCGCTCTGATAGGTTGACAGACACCGCTACCATCAACCACTCAGGGCGCGAAAGAATAAATGAAGCGAAGGCAACGGATTTCTGTTTAACGACCAAAGTATGAAACCTCGCTGTTCCACCTTGTGTAAGACATAAAGGCTGCGTGAGAACGAAGTTATTATCGATTAGCCCACTGACCCGAGAGTGTATGGTTCCAGTGTTCTTAGGTGGACGATCGAAACTCTTCTCACACACAAGGAGACGTTGAAGAGGACTTAGAAATATTTACTCTACGTTCTCTATATTGGACTGGTTTGAGTCATGCATAGGAGACGTTTTAGCCATGCCATTCGATGAAGGGGACTTAGCACTTTCATCTAAAGCGATAGTCTTCATCTTGAAAGTTTTTTAACATAACATGGTGCCCTTTGATAAAAAGGGGTTTAGTTCTTTCATCAATGACAACATCTTAACCCTCAAAGTAGTTTTGACGAGATATCTTTCCTGTCAATTTCTGATGAATTTTGTTAGTGGCGAGATATCTCATCATCAAGATCTGACCAATTTTGCTGATGACGAGATATCTCGTCATCAAGTTATTGTCCATTTTCCATTTCCCAAACGTCCTCACATTGGTATGACATGGAAGTATGGAGAGTGGGATGCCAGCTCAAGTGTCGACCTCGTTATCGGATCATAGTTCAAAATTAGTTCTTTCTTTCCTTTGTGGATTGATCCCAGATCGTCGCCAATAACCTGCTGTATTACTCCAGTGCGAGATTAATTCAACTACTTACCTCCTCTATACAGTTTTTTTTAAGTTAGCATTGTACCTTTCGATGAAGAGGATTTAGTACATTCGTATAGCGGGATGGGGCTTCACTTAAACTTCACTTAAAAAACGGCATAATGCATTTTGATGAAAGGGAAATATCTATATTATTCTATATATATTTGGGGGTTCCACTAATAAAGATTTTTTTGGGTGGGTTACAAATATCAAATTTTTTTTGTCTTCACCTATAAAGAGTTTTTTAATTTAGCATAAAACAGCTTATTTTACAGTGTCTTTTGATGAAGAGGACTTAGTAAATTTATATAAGGTGATGGCTTTCATCTATTAAATTTCTAAGCGTGAAAGCCATCGATCAAGAGGACTTAAGAATCGAAGAGAGCATCTTAGAAATATTTCCTACTCATTCTCTGTTGGACTGATTTGAGATCTGTATTAAGTCAATTAAATTTGTCGATGTCTTTTATTTAAAGCAAATCATACGCTTTATGAATATACCTGTAATACCTATATTTTCAAATACTATATACCTATAACTGTCCTCAAATAACTTGTATTAACCCTGTTTGGGGTTGTGTGGTTCGAAACGTCCCACACAGCCTCTGAAAGGGTTAAGACTAGATAAAGTAAAAGGGTTAAGGCAATAGAAAAAAATAATTGACCCCCACATAATTCGCGCTTTGCTCATCGTAGAGCAAATTCAAAGGTACCTTTCCATAACGAATAACGTCTTTTATCATTTTATATGCATGATATTTGCATAAGGAACAGTATTATTTTCAAATAGCCCATAAACTTCATATTCTTACCTTTGAGAACACCCGAGACACTAAATTTTCAATATGCATTAAAAGTGGACCTCAGATAACAAGTTATGAGTCATTTGGTGCAGGTGTGTCTGTGTGGTAAAATTGGAGCTCGTAACGTTCAATTAGTTCCAGGACTTTTATTTATCTTTCGAACTACCCTTTCCATCACCTTTATTTTTTTTATTTTTTCAATATTAAAAAAGGACCCAAACCAAATCTATGTGATCTTTCTTTTGCAAGAAAATTTATTATAAAATAAATATTCGACACAATTTGTGAATATTAATATATTTTGAAAGAAAGCTATTCTGAGCAACATTTTATACTGTAAAGAAAAATGTTGGCCTTCTGACGGTAGTTTTCACTTTAAAAATTACATTTGTTATTTGTAGCTATTGTTTGCAAAAAGAAATGACTAATTTCTACATGTAGGAAAACGAGCTGAAATTTTGTGAGGTCATACAAAAAGTTCTGAATCAATTTCCATCAAAATATTTTAAAGAAGTTATTCATAACGTTTCCAAATATCTATTTCAATAAATAATTTATGTATAAAAATTGAGAAGTCTGGAATAGATTTTACTTTTAGGTCTTATTTAATTTTGGGACTTCATAACACATAAATTATTTAACATTTTTTGTGCGTTTTAAGATAAAAAGGATGAGTACCCATTCCCTTTACCATACACGAATCAACCTCAATTTGGCAGTGGTTGAGAAGCTGAGATATAAATTCAGCATTACGATTGCGTTTGAAACTCATTGGTTTACCAGTATCGCTAAAAAAGTAATTTTTCCAAATATTGCTTTTACAGAATTTATGTTCTTATACTTAATATATGTTTTGAGATTCTCTTTTGCTTTCCGAAATATAAATAATTTGTGAACGTTTTGGACAAATGATATAAAGAGAATAAAAAATTCAATTTCCCATAATTTATTCCTGTCTACTAGAACCTTGATAGTAATGTATATGTATAGAAAATAGATCGTAAAACATATATTTAATAATGTAATAACATATATATATATATCAAAGATATATATATATATATATATCTTTGACCATGTGACACAAGCATTTGTTTTCTCCATCAAGTAGGGGTCGAATAAAGAAACAGAATATTACACTATACCACAAGGTATGGCTTAACCTCCTGATGGTTGCCACGACAAGATATGTCGTCATTATTAAAATTGACCAGATCTTGGACGAGGTTCCAGGACAAGACACCTCGTCATTAGAAGAAAACTGACCAGATCTTGATTTCATGATAAATCGGCAATATCTTCATGACGAAGTATCTCATCATTAGCAAAATTGCCGGATCATGATGGGCGAGATATCTCTTCGAAAGCACTTGGAGGGCTAGACCAAGTCCAAAAATACCATGCACACGTCACACAGCGATCAACTTGTGATCATCCGGAAGCTGTTCCACAAAGGCACCAATTCATTCTAATATATGGGAAGGAACTCGGGTTGTGGAGCATGGACAAGTTGGAAAGTTCGGTCATAGGTTCCTCTCACAAACATTATACATCTTATGTGCTAGATTCTAAGTCTTGCCAGAGCAGTCTTGAACCTTTAAAATGCAACTGCAGTCCAGGACGCTTTGAGGGATACCAAGAATGTAGGATAGGAACACCCCATACTTTATGATTTCTTGATTTGTACAAGGAGTACCCGAGGTGGTGAGATCACTATTTGCTGGGCTGATCTGCTCGCAACCCTCCTTTGCCATCAAATCAGCCATCTCATTACAAAATTAATGTGAGATACAATAGCAACTACTGCAAGCAAATCGAGTCACTACGTACCAATTTTGACAAACGTACAATATCCCAACTAGTTACATCCATAATACAATATTTCGGGATTGATCCTAGACCGACGTAAATATCTCGTTGTGTTGTTTCAGTGCGGGACGCTAATTCAACTAGCCATCCCATAATTAAAGATAAACATTTAAAGTGCTGTTTTTAATCTTTATTGCATGTCATAATCCATATATGCTCCTTCCCAAAATAACTCATCTTACCGTGGCTCAAAATTACATCTTTTACGATTATTTATTAAGGGAAAGATCCTAGGATCTTTCCCTTCGGGATTGATCCAGGACTGTCTCTAATAGTCCGTTGTATTGCTCTAGTGTGAAGTTAATTAACTATCTACTCAAAATAACTCTCAAATCTAAACGGAAATGTTTGTCAGCGAAGTGTATCGTTACAGAGGAACAATGAAATAAAACGGAGGTTTCATAAAAATTTAATTCATCTGACTTCACTTCTAATCCTGCCGTAGAATCTTTTCTGCCACCTAGTATGTTGCGAGTTCTAATTCTGGTTTGTAAGCGCATATATGTTGTTATTGCCTGTTATGAGTAGCAGTGGATCACCTACTGAATGTTCACTTACAATTGACCAGTAGTTTGCCCCTTTTACAACCGAAGGTCAAGGGGTCAGTGGTCGGGCATTATTAACCCTTCTTGTGGTTGTCTCGACGGGGCATCTCGTCATTAGCAAAAGTGACCAAATATTGATGGACAAGATGTCTCATCAATAGAAAAAACCTAGTCAGGTCTTGATCTCGTCATTATATCTTTATGACGAGATGTCTCGTCATTTGTAAAATTCCTTCAATCTTGATGAATGTGATATCTCGTCATTAACAAAATTGGTTCGACCTTGATGACCGAGATATCTCGTCGTTAGCAAACTTTTTCCGATCTCAATGGACGAGATATCTCGTCGAAACCACTTGGAGGGTCAATACAAACTTTTCTCACAAAAAATCATTCACTAGTGTGTCAGATAAGGTATCAATCGATAAGGCTTTCTTCTCATCACTTTGTGAACAAGTGAAAGCGATCCAAACTCAGACTCATTCTCAACTTAAGCTAAAGAGAGGCCTTAGCATAAACAGCTGCATTTAACAGGACCCAAACCCAATTCTCAAAACTTCAAAGCAACCCTTTTCTTGTAAACCATCGCATATTCACAATAGATATATTTTAAGCGTTGCAAAAGCG
This sequence comes from Meta bourneti, assembly GCA_933210815.1. Classification (NCBI taxonomy): domain Eukaryota; kingdom Metazoa; phylum Arthropoda; class Arachnida; order Araneae; family Tetragnathidae; genus Meta; species Meta bourneti. The sequence goes on from OW119926.1 coordinate 96,094,319, forward strand.
ATGTCTCCCCTTTACTCACTCTCAAAGGAAAAAAAAAAACAAAATGAAAGTGGCTCATCACACAGCGAAGAAACCATTCCGTCTACCCCTCATTTCCCCAAGAACGATTTCTGATTTCGAACATTAACCCCTCCGCGCCCCCCCCCCCCCCCACGCCAGAACCATCCCCGAAAGTCGAACCACCAAACCACGAACGCACCGCTCATTCCAGACATCTCGAGCAAACGACGACCGAAAACAACGAAAAGACCTCCCTCCCCCCCCCCATATTCCATAAAATAAAAAGAACGCTCACATCGAGCATTTGAAATTCAGATTCGTATCCATCCGCGGGCGCAACACGCGGTAAATATCCCCCAAAAATGAATCCGCAGACGAAAAATAGTGCGCACGTATCTATATAAATACAGAGCCAGGCTCCCTATCTGTGGTCTTGCATGTATAAAAACTGATGTCTTCACCCATACAGCAGAGAATAAATCTTCCGGTATGTATAATAAGTATGTCGCGCTGGAGGGGGGCAGAAGAGAAGCGGGAAGGGGGTATTTTCTACCCGGGTGAACATGTCCGCGAGTGATTGATCCGGGTAATCGGGCAGGCCACTGTCTTTTATATGCCTTTAACTGTAACTAAGAGTCCATGTGGCGGCTTTATTTCGCCGTGTTTTGCCGAGTTTTTTCTGGTTTCCGAGGGGGGAGGATGTTACGGTTTTGTGGAGTCGCGGCGTGTGTTTACGACATGCCGACACAGATAGGCGTCGAATCAATATTGGGGTATCGGGATATGTGGGAGGAATTTTCCTTTTGATCCTTGTCTGGCGGCGCAGTCGAGTGGACTCGGATTGGAGAATGCACGGCGGTGTCGACGGGACGCTTTTTCGGGCTCTGGCTGAGGCGGTTTTGAATTATTTATTTATTACGCGTGGGCTGCTTGGGATGGGTTTTTCATGAACATTGTGTTTTAAATAAAAGAGCGGCGGAGTCTGGAAATTGGATTGTGTTTTTGTCGTTGGCTTGTGGCTTGGCGTTTTCTCGCTTGAGGGGAGCGAATCTTTGTGGATCAGGCCTTCATAACGCGATGTGTAACTCTAAAAGTTGGGGTTTTATGGCGCAAGGGACATATTTGGCCAGGCACAAGACGGACAATATCAAATAACAGACATGCACCCACAACAAAAGTTTTTTCTGACGCAGATGAGAGAAATACACTCAGGGAGGAAAACACCTGACAGGAATCGAACCTTCAACTCGAAGGTTGCTAGCGCAGTGGACATACCCATTGAACAACGACGGCCCCCTAAATGTCGGGGTTCCTGTATATATCCAAAGGGGCCGTGGTAGCACAGTTGGAAGGACAACGGATTGGTAACCGTTGCGAGTTCAAAATTCATCGGGTACGTTAAATTTGTCGTGGCCTCAAATGTCCTCACCTTGGCGTGGTGTGGAATTTGGAGAGTGGAGTGTCAGTTGAGGTGTTGACCTCGTCATTTGACTGTGGTTCCAAATTACGAGGTGTTGCCCTCGGATTGGTCCTGGACCGTCGCCAATATCCCGTTGTGTTTCTCCAGTGCAATATTAATTCACCTACAAGATCAGAGCTTCATAACGCGATGTATAAATCTAAAAGCTGCGGTTCCTCTTTTATCGAGAGGGGGTGCTGTGGCTCAGCGGGTTTGCCCACTGCGCGCGTAGGCGGCACAGGTTCGATACTTACTATACTCTCGACCCTCAGTCTCACCAGTAGCTTAGAGTTCTCATTGGAGAGACGGGGAAAGAGGGAAAGCGAGATTGAAAAAGGTATTACATGCAATATAACATATTTGAACACTTACTACAAGTTAATAATTGAACCAAAAGGTATTGAATTGCAAAGATTAAAATTAAGACAACAACAAAAACATGAACAGAATCCAACAAAGAAATTAATAACATAACACACGCAATTAACACAACACGGGGAACAGAATTCAGGAGGTCCGAAAGTAATTTATGTATTCGTCAAGTTTCTTGACATTTATCTTAAGGAGATTTACATGTGATAGGAATTTATGATGGTTAAAAAAATTGCATAGGGCATTAAAATCCCTGTTTAAAGGGTCAATTCCAACACCTGTCTGAGTGCAGCTTAGTCAAATATGGCCCTTGTGCTATAAACTCAATCAACAAACAATTATCTGAAGCCCTATGATATTACACGGCTTCGTTCTTCGTTGTCGCTAAGCCTAATTTCGAAACTGCCAGCTTATACTCACACTCGGCTCCTAATGGCGAAACATAAACGGGTGTACACCAGTGATGTTAACCCTCCAAGTATTTCTACGAGATATCTTGTTCACAATCTGCATAATTTTGCTTCGGACGAGATGTCTAATCGAAACTGTCCAAGGAAAATGATGTTCCAAGTAGGAAAAACAAATTGTCCCTTGAACTGGTGACAGTTTGGTACAGGTTTTTTGCATCAGAGGCTGACCACTACAGAACAGTTTTCGACGCGAAGATAAATCACCAGAAGGGTTGACCCTCCAAGAGATATATCGTGCAAGATCTGGTCAATTCGGCTAATGATGAGTTATAGGATTATTTTGAAAGATTTAAAAACACTGATATTTATTTAACTGATGATTAAACCATAATGGCTTATATTGGAGACTTGTCTGTTCTATCAATTCTCTCTCTATTACTTCTATTAATTCTACTAACTATAATCGGACTCTGTTATTTTGTTAAAAGACTGGAATAGAACACTATCTTATTGTTTTCCGAATCGGAATTCCAGTTCCGGTAAATCATTTCGGAATTCCGAGTCGGAATCAGAATTCCAGTTCCGGATTTTTAACTGTGATGTATATGATTTTTTGGGCGTTATGAAGGGCATTTGCTGGCGGTTCTGATGTAGATTATGGCGGGTTATTGTAGTTCTGAGGTTTATTAATGTGGGTTTAGTTTATATTATCTTCTATAGTTTTATATTGTACTTGTCTTTGGTATGTGCCCTTGGATGTTCCCCGTTTTGCTTTCTAATTTTTCCTTCCTACTTGTGGTATTTGGAGGGGTGTGGGGGCTAATTTTGGCGAACTGCCGCCCACAGGCAAAAAACACCATATTGTGCTGACTGGGTCAGGCTCCTCCCTCATGACGCCCTGTTCCACCAACACTTCATTTTTTCGAAATTTTCTTGGTACTCTTAAATTTAAATTCCTAAATTTCTCCTTGTTTTGTATTATTGAATTATATATATATATATATATATAATACTTATCCTTGGTATGTGTCCTTGGTTGTCCCTGGTTTTGTTTTTCTAATTTATATTTTCTAATTTTGCCTTTCTTCTTATGGTGTTTGGAGGGGTGTGTGGGTTACTTTTGGTGTACTGTCGCTCACACGCAGAAAACACCATATCGCGTTGACTGGGTAAGGCTCCTCCCTGATGACGCCCTCATCCACCAACACTTCATTTTTTTTTCGAAATTTTCTTAAATTTCTTAATTTTAAAATTTTTGGTTTTCTCCTTGCTGTAGTTTGTAATTTTGAATTACAATTATATATATATATATATATATATATATCACCAAACATCAAATAAGAGAACCCAAATAAAAACAAAACCAAATGCAAGTAATAACAAGAACAAAAAAGGTGTAGCAAAATAACGACAATAATATTGACTCTTTCGATGAAAGCCGCAGAGAAATAAAGGGAAATAATAGGTAAAGTCTTCTTAGGGTTAGCTTTACTCATTATATATATATATATATATATATATATATATATATATATATACATATATACATATATATACATATATATACATATACATATACATATATACATATACATATATACATATATACATATACATATATATATATATATATATATATATATATATATATATATATATATATATATATATGGGGGTGCTGGTTTGTGGGCGATTGGCAACATTACGAAAGTTTTAAAGAATAAGTAAATTTAATGAGATTTATGAATATTTACAATGAATTTGGTTTAGACAATTAAAGTTAAGTGCACAGCACAGACATCATAAACTACATCGGCGCTCGTCGACCGTCAACATTACACAGTCTAACGCTACGTCCGTCTTGTAGCTTCGTCGTCTTCCTTCTGTGTCGCTTTTGACTGCGTTCCTCCAATGCGCGGAATGGCTGTGGTCGGAGATGACATCAGCGCGGAGGTGCCCTCTAGTGGCAGTCTGGGCACCACATATATATATATATATATATATATATATATATATATATATATATATATATATATATATATATATAAACAATCAAATTACAAAATATACAAAACATTAAAACGTAAAATAATAGAAATGCAGACCAGCAAATTGCCAAAAGATCGAAAAGCAGACAAGTAAAAAGCCAAAAAAGTTGGGGGTAAAAAATAGTCAAGCAGAATCCAGAAAGCAGAAGGCAGAACTGTCCATGTATGCGCGCTAAAGCTGCAGACACAACATGGAAAGTAAAATAATTCAAAATTACAAACCAAAACAAAGAGAAATCCAAAAATTTTAAAATCAAGAAATTTAAGAAAATTTTGAAAAAAATGATGGAAGTGTTGGTGGATCACGGCGTCATCAGGGAGGAGCCTCACCCAGTCAACACACTATGGTGTTTTCTGCGTGTGAGCGGCAGTACACCAAAAGTAGCTCACACACCCCTCCAAACACCATAATAATAAATAAATTAGAAAAACAAAAATTAGAAAAACAAAACCAGGGACAACCAAGGACACATACCAAAGATAAATATAATACAAAATTAAATTAAAATTAAAAAGGAGAAAACAAACTTACCCACATATTATACCCGCATATATATATATATATATATATATATATATATATTCTTATTTCACTGAAATAGCTATATATATGTAACTTATTTCTACCATAAAGTCCCCTCTGGTGCATATCTCCATTGGGTGAATACGGGCTTCACCAAACCAAGGTACCATGGTTTTCTATTCTTATCCCATGAGGTTTACTGTATCTTTTAAACATGAGGGTCGCGACCCTAGTATGTTCAGACGATCTTTCTCTATTTTCTCCACTGCATCCTTTCTTTTCACAAATACTTGGCATTGTCTGTCTTGCGTTTCGCGCAGCTTGTTCAAATATGGTCCTTGCGCCATAAAAACCAATCAACCATCCACCATAAAACACTTTTCGGTAGCCAAAGTTGGACAGACTAAAAAGCCACCCATCATCACTACTGGATTTTCATCCAAAAGAACCCCCCAAAAAAAAGGCCATTTCCAAACTAACTTCCATCAACACACAAATAACTCAGTCAGGTCGTAAAGGCAGGAACTAACTGAGCGTTTCTCAACCATGGAAGCAGCGAATGAACAAGAGGGCGCGTAACTGTCCATCCCAATCCTTTATTACCGTCCACCTCATTGTGGAGATGCCAGAATCGCCGCATTCCCGGAAGGAAATCTCGCAATCCCACAGACAGATGTCAGCGTGGGATGAAAGTACGTGCAATAAACGTGCCGTCCTCATTGGAGCAGAGTAGGAAGAATTTCCAGGATGGACTCTGAGATATTGGTGATCCTAGGTGACAACGACGGATTCTTGTGTATCGAAGAAAAATATCACCAGTGACCCGGGTCCCGAACATTCTTTCACCGACTGCTGATAATAAATCAAATCGATTTGTTGTCACTGGGGATGCTCAAAATCGCGCGACCACAGAATAATCATACCACTTGGTTTTTATCCATACAGGAAATACAAAACTAGAGTGAGCAATGGTAACTTTTTATGTGTCCATGATCATGTGACCAAAACTAGTAGTAAAGTGACCCTTAGATTGTTTTTGTCTGCCGGGTGTAACCTAACATTCCTCATCTGATTGGTCCATGGCATGGGAGGAGACGCCCATTCATCGATTCCTCATGCGATTGGTCCATTGATTGATCACCTGATAGTAGTAAACTTTGGTAATTTCACCACTCTTGTCGCCACTCTATCGAAATGAGGTTCCGCACACCTACCCTGACATAAGATGTTACATTGCCAAATGAGGTGATGAAATGCCAAATGGGCCAACCAAGTGAATTTTTCGTAACTAACGAATAGTGGACATACTGTTCACGCTTTTTGAAGCTCCTTTCAACGACAATGCTCAGTCTACTTATATTTCAAGTCTAAGGTTTTATTTTAAAAATCAAACCGGAAAGTTTCATCTATTTTTTTATTGGACGTGACACCCTGGATATATTCGGGCCAAAATGTTTATGACGTCCCTTTAGGTCATTCGAAATTTCAGCTCTGAGAGCACCAAAATATTCTTTTCCCTGCCGTGGGATTGACAAAGGAATAGTTTGGTGTTCTTAGCTTAGCTGCTAAGAATAGCTTGGCAATTTTTCAAAGAATGGCTTGCAATTTTTTCAAAGAATGCCAGCTGAAGAATAGCTTTGAAAAAATTGCAAGAGTTAATCAAGGGGCAGCGGTAAACTATCAGTTGCTTGTACCCATCTCCTGTATCCGCCCAATCGAGAAAAGGATAATTTCGGGGTTTTGGTTTTCGTCAAGCTTGGTTGGACGGGTTTTTTGGAGGAAGTGTCATATTTGACATGGCTTCGCCAGACACTAGGCATACAGGGTGAGTCTAAACTAATAATACAAAGTTCAGGGGGTGATAGAACACAACGAAACAAACACTTTTCACCATAGAATGTATGGTCGCAAGTGCAGCGGTTGGCCGCTAGAGAGCGCTTTCTATTTCGGCACAAACACAACGTCCGACGCAAGTTGGAAAGAGGCATGAAATATGGAAACACTTTAATGTCGAATAAACATCAATAACTGCTTGACAAAACGAAATAATAATTAGATTTGCATAAATTAAAGATAAGTACAAGGAACAACGGGTAAGAGAGAAATGACATGTACAAAAACGAGAAACTTTCACATGGAAATGAAACGACATGTACAAACATCAGTCGGTAAGTACAACACAAATGCACAATTACAGAAGCTGTTCAAAATGTCGACCACCACACCACCACCTCGCATCGCCGACGTAACGCTTTTATGCAAGCGTTTGACTGCGGTCTCTAGCGGCCAACCGCTGCACTTGCGACCCTACATTCTATGGGGGAAAAGTGTTTGTTTCGTTGTGTTCTATCACCCCCTGAAGTTTGTATTATTAGTTTACACTCACCCTGTATAACTTCATCTAATATACATACACACTAAGTACAGAAGAGGGAAATACACACAGGGTAAGATATAGGAATCGAACCTGCGCCGCCTAAACCTCCGAATTCCTGGCAGTATGCATACACATTGAATCACGGTGAGTCTCTTTCCAACGATGATTTGTCCTCACGTTGGCGTGGTGTGGAAGTTTGGATAGTGGGGTGCCAGTTCTGGTGTTGCCTCGTCATCTGACCGTGGTTCAAAATTACGTGATGTTCTCCTCGTTTCTTTCCCTTTGGGATTGATCCCGGACCGTCACCAAGAGCCCATTGTGTTGCTACAGTGTGACGTTAATTAAAATACCTAACTAGCTCAATATAAGTTTCAGGTGGGTAGGCAGTTGAGTTTACATCGCACTGTTGCAACACAACGGGCTATTGGCGACTGTCCGGGATCAATTCCGAAGGGAAATATTGGTGGAAAACACCTCGCAATTTTGAACTACTGCGCTCTCTAGCGGCCAACCGCTGCACTTGCGACCCTACATTCTATGGGGAAAAGTGAAACGAGTGATGACTGGCAACCCACGCTCCGAACTTACACAGCACGCCAACGTGAAGACATTTGAGGTGACGACGGATTAAACGTGCACTGGCTTCAAGTTCACGATGTTGGATCGAGCTTCGAACTCTCAACCACCAGATTGCTAATCCGCAATCTTACGAACTGGAATACCGCGGCACTGTAAGTTTCAGATGAACCCAACTATACAGAGTGCCAAACACCACTACGGTGCTGTTCGGTCAATCCAAATACAAACTAGACAACTGACTCATTACATGCCTGATCTCCTCCACCCCAGTAGTTTAGAGTAAACTAGACCACGGCCTTTGCTACAAAGGAGTATCAAAAAGTAAGGTGAATTTTTGATTGACAGAAAAACGTGCAGAGATAAATATATGAAAATTTATTATGTTTGACAAATCGTATCACACTATCATTCGACAAAGGAACCATAGTGGTCTAAGCATTTATTCCAATGTGGCACCAAATCATCCATGCCCTTTTCAAAGAAATCTTGCTCCAGGTTCCCTAACCAGGTAAGTGTTGTGCCTCTTCCAGTGTATGGAAACGCTACCCACGGAGGTGTTTCTTCAGGGGCCAAACAAATGGTAATACTGCTCACTGAACCATATGAGCTATTCAATGCATTTGCAATATCATGCAACCTCACTCTTCTGTCTTCACGAATCATGGCATCGACGACAGCCACATTTGTGTCGTTACACCACACATACACTTGTTTCTGCGACATAACACTCTCTCCATAGACTTCCAACAATTCTCGATGAATATCACATGTTTTTTCCCCTTGGCCCATAAAAAACGAATGACACCTCCTCCTTGGAGTAATGCTCAAATCGATGCGCCATCTTTGATTTACTCTAAGCACCAGACGGGGTGACGTAGAAGTTTCTACAAGCCGTCACACTTCTATCACCTTGGTACTTGCAACATATAAAAAATTAATTAGCTACACAAAAAACTTTGAGTTTTAGAGACAAATTCACCTTACTTTTTGATATAACCTTGTATTAACTGTCCAGACTCACTATGGGAGTGCAAGTTTAATGTGATCTTGGATGCTACACCGTGACACCTTTGCGAAGTATTACCAAATGAAACCATTTCGATGATATCCATTCAAATATTTGAATTCCTCGACACAAATACAAATTAATAAATGTCTCACAACATGAGGAACAGGTTCTCGCCTGTCGGATGTTCATTCTTGGAGCTCATAGCATCGATAAAGTCCAAGAGCAGAGTTTGGAAAAAGTCGAGAGATAAGTATTCAACATAAAAAATCAAACAAGAAGCTATTCCTTAAAAATTCTTTTAAAGTTTTCATAAGTCTTGCTACTCTTAAATTATGAGGGGGTTCGTGGTAGCCCAGTTAGAAGAGCAATGGATTAGCAACCGGAGTTCGAAACTAGGTCCAGCTAAAGACCGGGGGCTGGTGCACTTTAAATCTGTACTGGCCTCAAATGACTTTTGTGTGGTGTGGAAGTTTGGAGAGTGGGATGCCAGCTCAGGTGTGACCTCGTTATCTGACCGTGGTTCAAAATTACATGATGTTGTCCCCGGTTCCTCCCATGATTCCGTACCGTCACCAATAGTCCATTGCGTTGCTCCAGTGTGACGTCAATTAAATTACCTACCTACCTTAAAATGTAGCTTATCACCGTTATGGCGACGTTTTGAAATTTAATTTAATTGGCATTGACTAATGAACTATCGTATATCGTTTTGTAATTCATTTTCTTTTGAATTTGTATTGGCAAAGTGTTGGAACTGTATTCCAGAACCAATCTAGGTGACGTCGTGCTTTAGGAATATCATCGTAGCTTTATGTTATTTCTTCCGGTTCGTTCGGTATGAAGATCTGTCAAGTGGTTGTGGTAAAAAAACATGAATCCGAAATCGATTGGTTAAAGTGATTATTAACCGTGAACAAAACCACTAGTCTGCGCTCTGTAAGTCTAGTCGATTCGTAAACCAACGTGATTTATTTTCCAGTTATCTTACGACAGCACTTCCACACACATGCTGTCTTTCATTGGAAAGTCGATTACGAATATGCACAGGAGACATGTTCCGCCGCAGAAACACTGCTACAACCCCATTTGATTTGACAGAAAAGCCTCTCATAGTGAAAAATAAAAAATATGCAAATGTGAAGTGAATATTTTAAAAGCTCAGTTAACAGACGGTACAGCATCCGTTCACTTAATACTTTTAATTAGTCAAAAAGAAGCGCAGATTCCTTACAAAAACTATTAGGTCGACTTAAATAATAGATGGTGAAATATTTCGTATGCGTTTCGCAGCAGAAACACTATGTCGCTTCCTACATTTAGCTGGGTAGAAAAACCTCTCATAGTGAAGACGCCTCCTGAAAAATAAATGCCCACTTTTAAAGTCCCATGTCTTCCTCTTTATAGATTATAGTGGAAAAGTCTAGTAGAAAGGAAAAATATGCAACTAGCAATGTAAATATTTTAAGTTCAGAAAAGAGACACTACCAGCATCATTCGCGGTACTTAAAACTTTTAGCTTTTCAAAAAGAAGCCTAGATCTTTTATAAAAACTAGAGCGTTGACTAAGATTATAGATTATGAAATACATTGTAAATTATTTGTTTCATCGGGGACCCAAATATAGACATAAATGGGTTAAACTTAAACAGGGTGGTTTGAAAGTATGTGGCCGAATTGTAAAGGGTGGTAAAGGGGCCCAAAATAATCGTTTTTTGTCGAAGAATGATTGTTCTGAAACGCCGCGTTTAGGTGGTAGAATGCGCTGTTTAGGTCAGTTGATAACATCGTTTTGTGGTAACATCGTAATCAATCAGTTGATAACATCGTAATGCGACATTCTTCGTCAGACTTTCAACGGCATGCATCGATATACAAATTTGGGGCTCGCAGATATGTATGGGCAAACGGATGATTGTTTATTTTATTTATTTTTAAAATGTTTTTGAAATTGAATTTCATTTAAAAATTGACTAGCCGAATTCCCCGGCGTTTCTCGGGTTGAATTGTTTATAATTCATCGTAATATTTCTCAATATTATTCCTATAGAGTTTTCGAATTGTTTTTAGCAACACTGCACACCCAAGACAAATAGAACGGGGGTTAATATTTAGCCTACGTTACTCGCAGGGTTCCAAATTTTGTGTAGATTGGTCAAATGGTGTAGATTTGGATAGAAAACATACAGATACCAACACTGCTTTATATAAGGATATATCAAAAAGTAAGGTGAATTTGTCTCTAAAATTCAGAGTTTTTGTGTAGCTAATTAATTTTTTTATATGTTGCAAGTACCAAGGTGATAGAAGTGTGACGGCTTGTAGAAACTTCTACGTCAACCCGTCTGTTGCTTACATCAAAGATGGCGCATCGACTTGAGCATTACTCCAAGGAGGAGGTGCGCGGTGTCATTCGTTTTTTATGGGCCAAGGGGAAAAAACATCTGATATTCATCGAGAATTGTTGGAAGTCTATGGAGAGAGTGTTTGTCGCAGAAACAAGTGTACGTGTGTTGTAACGACACGAATGTGGCTGTCGTCGATGCCATGATTCTTGAAGACAGAAGAGTGAGGTTGCATGATATTGCATATGCATTGAATAGCTCATATGGTTCAGTGAGCAATATCGAAGTGAGAAATTCTTGACCATCCTCCATATAGCCCTGATTTAGCCCCTTTGGATTACCATTTGTTTGGCCCCCTGAAGAAACACCTCTGTGGGCAGCGTTTCCATACACTGGAAGAGGCACAACAAGCTACACTTACCTGGTTAGGGAACCTGGAGCAAGATTTTTTTGAAAAGGGCATGGATGATTCGGTACCACATTGGAATAAATGTTTACACCACTATGGTTCCTTTGTCGAATGATAGTGTGATACGATTTGTCAAACATAATAAATTTTCATATATTTATCTCTGCACGTTTTTCTGTCAATCAAAAATTCACCTTACTTTTTGATACTCCTTTGGCCTACGCTACCCACAGGGTTCCAAAGAATAAGTGTACCAAATTTGGTGTAGATTGGTCAAATGGTGTAGATTTGTATAGAGAACAGACAGATGCCAAATCTGCCTTAAATGTATAAATTAAATCGTTTATTTTGATACCCTATACCTCCCAGTACAATTTGGTCTGATATTTTTGAAACACTGCCACGCAAGCTATGTTACTGATGAACGTAAACAGCGCTTTCTATTACCTAAACGCTGTTTGCGGCACAGAAATCGACATTAATTTTACATTTCATTTCCAGATGGCCAATAGACGTTTATAAACAAATTAAACCATTGGCTATGAGATTCTTTGTCAGTTTTCCGCTTTGTTTAAATGTGGTTTGGCTTGTGTCGCGTAGAGATGCATGCCGTTGAAAATCTTAGCGGGAAATGATGCCACAGAAACTATGTTATTGACTAACTTAAACAGCGCCTTCTACCACCTAAACGCGGCATTTCCAGACACACATTTTTTGAAAAAAAATGCGTCTACCACCCTATACAATTTGGACAGATACTTACTTTCGAAACACTCCGTACAAAGACCGTCATCATTCCAGGCTAGGATTTTCAAAGGCATGAATCGCTACACGAATTCGGTACTTGGCCTTGGAAATCCGAGCGATTGCAATTTGACCGATATTTTCGAACTAGAGCAGTCTTATAACAGCCTTTTTTAATCCGACTTTATTTATCTCCTTCCTACAAATCCTTTATTAAAATAAATAATCTCATTCCTGCTCAGGAACACGAGCCATTTATTTCAATACATCAACGTCAATTTCGGCCATTAGCTTGAGACACTGTTCCCCTCATGCGCCCGAATCTTCCCTGCGACAAAGTAATCTTTTAATATTTCAGCCCAGACATCTCACATGCGATACAAATTTAATTTGAAACAGCGGTGCTAAATGAGTTTTCATGTTTTGGAAAACACTTTTTTTCCCTACTCTCTCCCCGCTTTCCTTATCTCTGTTCTTCTCCTCTGTCACTTCTGCTCTTTCTTATTTTCATTCACATTGTAAGGTTAATTTCATAAATGTTTTTGAGAACCGCGCGGGACGAGGTAATTGCCTTTATTCCAGTTTTTCCCCCATCGATTCCCGAAAAAAGGGAAATTTCCCTATCCGGAAAGCGCTCTCTTCCCTTTCGGACCGACGCGTTCTCCCTTCGTTAGTCTCTCCCTAATCGAAATTTAATAAGATTTGAATTAAATTGAGAGTTCTCCTTCCCGATCTTCCAATCGATACCCAATCGAAATATCGATAGTCGAAATCCCTCGGTGTGTGTCTTTGTTTGCCGCTGATACGATAATTCGAATCGAAGAATCGATCCCCGTTGCACCATCGAATGGAATTTCTCCCCTTTTTTTCCTTCTCTGCTCTTCAGCATCCCTATTTCCCCCAGAGCGGAAGCGGTGACTAATGATGAAGCATCTCATCGCGGAAGATATGCTAATCACCAAAAAACTCCTCTCATAAATTCAATCTTGCTCTTTTTTACGGGCGGATGATGTGTTTTTTCCCTTCCCTCATTCTCCCTCTTTTAGGAGTAATCACCCTTACAAAGGAATGCCACATTACGCAATTTTTGAAAGAACCGTTTCGACCGTTTGACCTAGATGCCTCGCCATCAGTTGCCGACGATCGGAACAACAACAGAAAGGAACGGGAGGGGAAAAAAAGAACCCCTGTAGCAAAACAGGAGAGTGCTCAAAGACCCCGTTAGCCCCTTTCTCCTCCTTCTCTCCCGATTCCAGATTCCTTCTTTCCTCTATCGGAGGATGTTTTTTATTGCGATGCCTCAACAACATTAAAAGTGGAGTGAAGTAAAATAAAGGAAAAAATGCGGCGGTGGCAAAAGAACAAGTGAACCGTGGCGCGCTCCCTGCTCATTGTTTTCCCGGAACGATGTGTCATTAAGGATTGAGGGTTCGCTCCACTAAGTGCCGAGAATGGACAAAATGGTCCGTGGCCCGTCACGCTGGAATCTGCACGTAAAAATTCCGATGCCAGACTCACTGAATTTTCCGAGAAACGTTCGCTTATTACATTGATTAGTTCTGTGCATAGAAGAGACAGGCATTGAAATAGCAAAATTGGTCATGACACACACCCTAAGTCTTTCAACCCTCCCCGTGGTTGTCTTTACAAGGAATCTCATCAGTAGCAAAACTTAATGGACGAGAAACGGTCGCTTACTACATTGATTAGTTCTGTACATTGAAGAGACAGGCATTGAACTATCAAAATTGGTCATGACACCCACTTACACACACCCTAAGTCTTTCAACCCTCCCCGTGGTTGTCTTTACAAGGAATCTCATCAGTAGCAAAACTGACCAGAAGTTAATGGACGAGATATAGTGTCCATCAAGATCTCGTCATATGAAGAAACCTGACAAGATCTTTACCTCGTCCTTGTAAAAAAAATTGGCAATATTTTGATAACGAGATATCTTGTCATAAGCGAAAGTGGTCAGATCTTGATGTACGAGATATTTCGCTGCAACCACTTGGAGGGTTAAGTTGAGATTCATTGAGAAGGCACTTTATTGGGAGATCAAATTTGTCATCATATCAGTGTGCAGAAGACAGCCTTAAAGACGGCAATAAAAAATCCAATTGCGACATTCCTTCTATCCTCTAACGGAGGATGTTTGTTATTGTGATGCCTCAACAGCAAAGTGAAAAAAGCAGGGGTGGCAAAAGAACACGTGAACCGTGGCGCGCTCCGTGCTTCTTGTTTTCCCGGAACGATTGTCATTAAGGATTGAGGGTGCGTTTCACTAAGTGCTGAGAATGGACAAAATGGTCCGTGGCCAGCCACGCTGGAATCTACGTAAAAATTCCGATGCCTGACTCACTGAATTTACCAATAAATGTTCGCTTATTACATTGATTAGTTCTGTGTAAAGAAAAACACGCTTAAACAAGGCATTCAAATAACAAAATTGCCCTTGACACCTGGTGGTTGTTTGGACGAAGTATAAGACCAGAAGCAAAAATGACCAGATTTTTATAGAAGAGATATCTCGGCATTAGAAGAATCATGACCAGATCTTGATATCTTCATCATAAAAATATCGGTAATACAGGTCATGATGACGAGATATCTCGTCATTATCAAAATTGGTCAGATCTTGATGGATGAAATATCTCGTCGAAACCACTAGGAGGGTTAAGTTATGATTCATTGGCAGTGGTAGACCAAAATTGTCAAAGTCATATCAGTACCGAAGACAACCGAAAAGACGGCATTAAAAATCAGAATTGTCCAAAATTCCACATTCCTTCTTTCCCCTAACGAATGATGTTTGTTACTGTGATGCCTCAACAACAAAATAACAAAGGAGCGGTGGCAAAAGGACAAGTGAACCGTGGCGCGATCCCTTCTCGATGTTTCCAGGAACGATGTGCCATAAGGATTAAGAGTGCGCTCCATTAAATGCCGAGAATTAACAAAATGATCCGTGTCCCGTCACGCTGGAATCCGCACTCAAAATTTCGATTCAAGGCTCCGAATTTCCCGAGAAATGTTCGCTTACTACATTGATTAGTTATGTGTACAGAATTCGCAGGCTTAAACACATTGAAATATCAAAATTGTCCTTGACACTCCATCCCTTACAAGCATCCTAAGTCTTAAATTCTGATTTATTGAGAAGACACTTCAGTGGAAGATCAAAACTGTCAGTTATATCAGTGTACAGTAGACAATCTAAAATTCAGCCCTAAAAATCATAATTATCCCAAATTCTTTCTTTTCCATATCGAAGGATGTTTGTTATTGCTTTGCATCAGCAAACTATAAACTGGAGTTAAGTAAAGTAAAAAAAGCAGCGGGGGGTACAAAGGAACAAGTGAACCGTGGCGCGTTCCTAGTAGCTTGGTCTGACGAGTCACGTTTCTAACCCTTTGAAGCGTATGCAAGGATCCATACGTGGAGGAAGCCCCATGAAGTCATAGATCTCTCATGTCAACAGCGGAATGTACATGTACAGGCTGGTTGTGACCTTAAAGGGCTGTTTTCCAATGAATAGAGGCATGGTTTATTAGTAGCAACGTTTCATAAACTTTTGAATACCACTTGAAAATAGACTCGTTTAGAGCCTACTTGTGTTGTCAGTCTTACATTTGGCACTTCTTGACCAAATATGGGCCAAGAGCCTGAAAACCCATCACAGTTTCATCTCTGAAACTTTTCCGATGAATAGAGGCTTGCTTTATTTGAAACAGGGTTCCGTAAACTTTTACATGAAATACCACTTGTGAAAATAGGCTCGTTTAAAGCCATTATACATTTCAGTTTGCTATGCGACAGAACAAAACTGCGTGAATTATGACAAAATAACCCGGCCTTTCAGTTTAGAAAGCTTTTCCTCCTTGGGGTGTTAACTACGCTAATAGTCTATTTTGTCCGGTGCTCAAATTATGCAAATTCAGTTAGCATTTACCTCGACACAACAAAAGAAAAGACCTCCACGAGGCACGCACGTCTTACACCACCCCATCGTGTTGTTTAATGTATTCCAAATTGAACTGTGCCGTGATGGCACAAAATTTTCACAATACCCCAGCTCTTCATGAGCCATGAACTGCTCTCAGATAAGCATTGTTTACGAATACCCGTATCTGTTATTCACAACACTGCTGCCCTGCTTCATTAGAATGGAGGGATTTAGAATGTGGAGGCATGATACTCAGGCTCTTATTGTGTATTCGAGTGGATGTATCGTGAATGGGATGAGCACGATTTGGGACAAAGCAAAAGCTAACGTTGCCTGCGCTTGTTTGCGTTGGGACGTTGTTGTCTGTGTTTTGTTTCGTGTGCGTTGTAACGGGCATATGGGATGTCAATGGTCGGAGTTTATTGAGTTGGTGTAGTCAAAGGGTTGTGAGGGTTGGAACCCTCACCATGATCTGGTGATTGTAAATAATTGGTAAAAATATTATTTATTTTTCCGTCTAATTGACGAATGATACTTCCAGGGACGCCCTAGCGAAGGGATGTCTGAAAATTCTTGTGACCCTACAGTGCAGAGTCAGCCAAAATTATATTTTTAGAAAATTAAACTTCTCTCTATTCTAGGTAATAATATCATAAATAATTGTCATCAAACAGATTTTCAAACAGTGATATTTGCCTAACAATAAATATCTACGGTAGACTGAAGTATAATTAAATAGTGATAGACTGTTATGGGAAATAATTTGTATTACTTTTAGGCATTTATTTTTTGGCTCGTTTCATTTCTTTGACGCTGCACTCCTAATAAAATATTTCTTAAAGAGTGCTTAGTAATTTAATAAAATATTTTAAATATCCTGATATATATTTGTGGCATCGGAGTGTCCACAAGCTTCCCCATCAGATAGTACTGATGGTCAACTTGACCACACGTGCAGGTGTTGGCTGAGACTGAAACAAAGGAAAGAGCGGTGCGTAGATGTCCTCTGAACTCCGGTGACTTTATATTGGGTTGGCAACTAAGTTCCCACCGTTTTGAGTCGTTCCATCTGTTGAACATAGAGTTCCGCGTTGACGGTTTGGTTACGTTCAAGCAATTGGTAATGGATAATCCCTTCCTAGTCCCACCATAGCACAACATCGTTTTACGCGGATGAAGATCTTGTTTCACGCGCGATGTCGCTTGTTTACCGGGGCTAAGCCATTCCTTGCGCTGCTTCATATCATTAATGTACAGGCACCATTTTTCGTCGCCATTAACGATTCGGTAAAGAAATCGTTGCTTGCGTCCATGAGTTGAGCGGTGACGAGCAAGCAAACCAGCGGAGATTGTGGCTCGTTGATTTTTGTTGTTGTCACTTAAAGCATGCGGAACCCATGCTCCACACTTCTGAACCTTCCCCATCGAGTGAAGATGCTTCTCTATAGCAGTGTGGGAGCATTCCATTTTCTCTGCCAGTTCCCTTGTTGTTTGACGCGAATTTTCGTGCAAAAGTTGGTTTAATCGCTCTTCATCGAACTCAACTGGACGGCCAGAACGAGGTGCGTCTTTGAGGTCAAAATTTCCATTTTTGAACTTGGCATACCAATCACGAGCGGTTCTTTCAGCTATGGCACCCTCTCCATACACAGCACAAACGTCGCGAGCAGCTTTTGCGGCCTTAGAACCTTGATTAAAAGCAAAAAGAAGGAGGTGTCGAAAATGCTCATTTTTCTCAACTTGACATTCCATTTTAATGATCTGAAAATTAACATAAATTAACTCGAACAAAAAGACGTAGATTCCGGTAGAACAAAACATCCTCTTTCGAATGATTTAAAACATTATGCCAAAAACATTTATTGACATGCGGAATGTTAAAATAAAAAAAAACGGCAGGAACTTAGTTGCCAACCTGATATAAGAAGTGCGAGAAGGCACTTTCTGATCTTCGAGCGTGACTAGTAGAAACTAGTTTCCTGACTCAGTGAGAGTTAGAGTTGAACTAGTGACTGAAAGCTTCCACGCGCAGATGGAGCGAGCGCCGTTTTATACAATTCAAGCATGTTGCAGCGTGTATTCTGTTCCATCATTTTTATAACCGTTGGTGTATATATTTTTTTGGTAGAGAAATAAAATGTTGTGTTAGTCCTGATCTCCATATTTTATCCGGCTTCACTTCTTCACACCCTAGATACCATACCACATATAAATCGTCAATCAAATAGTCATAAATTATTTATATTATGGAAATAAGTAAGAATTAAATCAAACATATATACTAGAATTTCATTTAAATTGTTTAAATACACTGTTTTAGAAAAAAGGCTTTTCGAGCAATACTGGTTAAACAATTTTATTTGAAGTTATTTTTCCACCAATACTGGTAAAACAAATGGACCACATTCGTTTCATACTCAGTCCTATTTCTATGGGGATTTCGAATTATTTTAGCCCCATCTGACAAATAGAACTGGGGTTAGTATGTAGAATTCGTTACCCGCAGGGTTCTAAAAAATATGTGTACCAAATTTGGTGTGGATTGGTCAAACGGTGTAGATTTGTATCTAGAACAGACAAAAAGACACCAACTCTGGCAAACAAAATATAATGGCAAAACAAATCAAATTTTAAAATCTGTTAGAACAGCACAATGAAACATCTTCACTGATTTAAGAATAAAATTACCTTCATATCCAATGCCTAAAACTATAAATGACCATTACCACCACCAAATCAGAAATATTCCCATAAATCATTACAATTGAAGGACTCTGTGAAACATAATTATAAGCAACAGAAAATATATTTCCGTAATGAAAAAATGAAAAACAAAATATTCAAGAGGATCAAAGAAATTGCTGATTGTTTGAATGAGTGCTTAACCTCTTGAAGGTCAAGCACGCATTAATCCACCATGAAACCTTCAGTTTTTTCTATATGGCTTTTACCAGTTTAGACCTTATTGACCATTAGAACCCTTCCTAGCATTCTTTCAACCAATTGGTGCAGATAATTAGTCACGTGAATTGAGATAAAAGCAGTATACTACTCAGAAATCTTATGAATCTCAGTGGGTTCTTGGAAGTTTAAGAGATGAATTCTTGAAAAGTGAAATCTAAAATTTAGTAATCCATTCAAAGTTTGGAATTCCATGAAAATTGAAAGTTTCTTCCCTGAAAAATTTTAAAAGTGGCTTATAATTATGGGTCCGTAGCCTTTTATGTACTAGCCTATTGAAATCTATCAGTGCTTGGAATTTCTCAAACGAGTGCTCGAACTCACAAAAACTTCCAAGCCCACCGATTATAAAAACAAAAACTTGGACAGTGGAGAGTGGCATGCCAGTTCAAGTATTGACCTTGTCATCTGACGTGATTCAAAAGCACGAGTTGTCGGATCTTTTTCCCTGATCCCGGACTGTCGTCTATAGCCCGTTGCGTTTCTCCAGTGCGACAGCCTATCTATCTTATTTCACTTACTAGAGTTCTTTCTGACAATAGATGTGGCTGCTTAGTCATGCGTGTTGAGGTAAAAGTACTCAGAAATCTCATCACGTTCAGTGGATACTTGAAAGGGTAAGACAACATGAATTCTTGAATAGATAGATAGTTAATTAACGTCACACTGGAGCAACACAACGGACTATTGGTGATTGTCCTTGATCAATCCTGAAGAGAAAGATAAAAGGACAACGCCTCGTAATTTTGAACCATGGTCTGATGACGAGAACAAAACCTGAGCTGGCACCCCACCTTCCAAACTTCCACACCACGCCAACGTGAGAATTCTTGAATAGTGAAATATTCTTAAATATAGTTATCCCTTTATTTTTATGTAACCCTTTGTATTCCTCTACTGCGACGTTAATTAATTAACATTACCATTTTATTTATAGGTGGCGCAAGTTCGATTCATGTCAGGTGCATTCCTCCCTGGGTGTATTTCTCTCTTATGTGTCAGTAAAGCTTTCATTGTGTGTGTCTATTGATATGTGATATTTCATTGTCGTGCCTGCTATTGTATGATATTGTTTGTCGAGTCTGGCCAAATATGGCCCTTGGGTCATAAGACCCCAAAACCAATCAGCCTTTTATTTTTAGAATTTTTTAAAACATGGAAATCGCTCTCCAGAAAAATTTTAAAAGTGGCCTATTATGTTTCCCGTAGTCTTTCATTCGGAGTGCGAGTTGAGAGTTGACCTCGTCATCTGACCGTGATTCAAAATTACGTGCTGTTGTCATCGCGCGGATCTTTCTCTTGGGAAATGATCCCGGACCGTCGTCAATAGCCCATTGTGTTGCTCTAGTGCGACGTTATTTAAATGCCTACCTACCCGTAGTCCTTCAAGTCAGGTACTGGCCTATCAGTACTCGAAATTTCTCAGACAATCGTTCGAACTTACAAGAACTTCCGAGCCCACCCGATTAAAGTTTACGAAAACAAAAACTTAAGACATTACGAAAACTTCCATTCCCTTCTCCCAACGTGACTCATCGCAGTTGACCCTCCCCCTAGCAGTCACGTGATCAGCGAAAACAGTCCTTCGCAAACACAGATCGGACCATCTCACTGTTTCGCGTGCGCCACTTAATAAAAGCATTATTTTATTTTCATTTTATTCCTCTGTCGCTCGTCTGTTTGTTTGGACTTTCTCCAACAACGAGCATTCGCTGAAGGAACCGCAGGGACCGGAATATTTTAAGCGAAACACGCCGAAAAACAAAAAACCGCTCCCATTTTATTCTAACCTCGTTTAGATTGTGTGCGGGATAGTCGGCAGGGGTGGCAGGGTGGTTCGAATGTAAGACTCCATGGCGGGGGCATAATACGATTCCTTTTTATTTCTGCGGCGATTTTATATAAATGTCTCGAAATGAGCGTTTAGAATGAGGTTATATGCTTTTTCCATGAAACCCATCTGGGGTGGGAAGGGTGGTGGGACCTTGGAACGATTTCGATGATAGCGTTTTCTATTTTGAATTACTCACGATACGTGCTTTGGGTGTATTAAAGCGTTTAGGAGTAATTCTGTTTGTTTGAGAGACCATTGGCATTTTGGGAACGGATCTCCTCCTAAGAAATGAACTTTTATCTGCGATTGAGTGGGAATCACCACTGAGCACGAAGCATTTAATAGGGAGTCGGATTAAGTAGGCAATTATGGGGAACAGAACTTTTATTGTAATTGATGGAGTTTTTGGAGTATTTACTAACCACTGTATAATCTCTAGCTGTTAAATTTGTTAGTCTCATTTGGATCAGTTTCAGGCCTGGAGTTTTTTATTGGTGACAGAATTTTTGGAAGCATTTGCTAGTGGGCAGGTTTCTACACAGTATACTTTAAAGGTTAATTACAAAATTCTACGCTTATAGTTTTGACTGCTAGTTTAACCACCTGTGAGGCTCACGAACGTTCAGCAACCTTCAGGCTCCTCTGTATGACTTCAACCATTTTCGATCATCTTGAACAATAGAATTCCCCCTTTCCAAGGATACTTTCAACTTATTATTCGTCATCAGATCTTGGTTCGAAATTACGAAGTGTCCTCGCACCTCTCCCTCTGGGATTGGTCCCGAACCTTCGCCGATAGCCCGTAATGTTGCTCCGATGAGACGTTAATTCAACCACCCAACCTTTTAAACCTACAAATATGGTTACTTAGTCATTTTGTATATTTTAGCATAAAAGCAATACTTCATTATTCAGAAATGTGATACTCAGGTTTAACCCTTTCGGGCCTAATGAGCATATGCGTCCCAGAGATTAGATTGGGTAAATAAATCACACTTTTGAATGGGTTTTTACGTTTTTAGTGTTCTTAAGGAATTAGGGAATAAAAATATGACTTAAGAAACCTGGCAATACTTTCAGATTGCAAATGGCAGACTTATGTTTTTGAGCACGCCCATTCATTCTGATGAATTAGTGACCATGGTTCGGAAACGAAAAGATGGTACACAATTAGAC
Source organism: Meta bourneti (assembly GCA_933210815.1). Taxonomy (NCBI): domain Eukaryota; kingdom Metazoa; phylum Arthropoda; class Arachnida; order Araneae; family Tetragnathidae; genus Meta; species Meta bourneti. Next base: position 96,116,509 of record OW119926.1, read on the forward strand.
GTTAGTTGCCCAGAAGCCATTTCCCACTACAATATGTACATGAATGGAGTTGACCGCTGTGATGAAATGGCTACTTTTTAGGGTCATGGCAAAAAATCAGACGTGGTAGAAAAATATTTTTTGGAAATTAGCTATGATTTCTGTTGTGAATGCATGGATTACGAAGTGTGATGTGGAACATAAAACAGAACCACTATTATCATTCATGGTCCCCTTGGCTGAGCAACTAATAAATGTTGGAAGGGAGAAAGCAAACACAAAAAGAACGCGAAAGTACGGTCGTCCGTCAAAAAGAGCAAAAACTACTAAACTACTAAATTAAACTACTTTTCAGAGTTAAATTGTAATCATGCAAAAGTCGGGGCGAAAGGGTTAAATAAATGAAATTTTCCTATTTAGAAATGTAGCTTTGTGTATTTGTCCACTGCACAAGCAACCTGTGAGTGCACAGGTTCGATTCTTCCCTGGGTGTAGGAAATTTCCCTTGTGAGTATGTCCATTTACATGACGGGGCCGCGGTTGGAAGGGTAACGGATTAGCAATCGGAGGGTTGCGAGTTCGAATCCAACCAATGACCGTATTGTACAAAGGGGGCTGGTGCGCGTCAAATCTGCCGTGGCCTCAAATGTCCTCACGTTGGCGTGGTGTGGAAGTTTGGAGAGTGGGTGCCAGCTCAGGACTGACCTCGTCATCTGACATTGGTTCAAAATTAAGTGATGTTATCCTCGGATCTTTGCCGTCTGGTTTGATCCCGGACCGTCGTTAATAGCCCGCTCCAGTGCGACGTTAATTAAAATACCTACCTACCATTCACACGACGTTTTTCTGTGTAATTTGGCCAAATATGGCCTTCGAGCCATAAAATTCAACCAACTGTTTCCAAAATGTTTGCTTGTTTGGTTGAGTTGGATTTTATGGGGAATGGGATCTAGATCAATTAGGAAGATTGGAGACAAAAACCTGATTCTGCAGCTAAAAGTCTCAAGGAAACCAACCATGGAGAATGGGCCATATTTTACCAAACTCAAAACAACGTCAAATAATGGAAGCTTCCAAGTTCAGTTCCTAGCAACCAAAAGCCTGATGGTTTTATTTATATAGAAAACAAATCTTGCGTTTCAAAGTTTATTTTTTGAAACTCAGGAAACAAACCTGATGTTTCACAGAATGAGTTTAGTCTAATATTGTTTAGATTGTGTTTGAGATAGTCAGTAGAGAGTAGAGAGGACGAACTTTAGACTACTTGAGGAAAGTAAAATTTCTTGGGCGTTTTTTAAAATCTCTTGAAATGATCGTCTAAAGTAAGGTTACAAGCTTTTTCCAAGAAACCCATCTGTGGCTGAAATGATGAGGGACTTTGGAGCGATTTCGATGATAGCGTTTTCTACTTCGAACTACTCACGATATGTGCTTTGGATGTATCAGGGGTGATTCTGCTTGAGAGATCATTCGGCATTTCGAGAACGGATTCCCTCCAAAGAAAAGAACTTTTATATAAGATTTGCGTGGGAATTATCACGAAGCATTTAAAAGGGTATTGCAATACATGAACCATTATTTGGACAAGAACTTTATTAACCCACCAAGTGATTTCGACCAGATATCTCGTCCATTAAGATATGACGAATTTCGTTATTGACGAGATATCTCGTCATCAAGATACTGTCGATTTTTTTACTATGACGAGATCAAGATCTGGTCAGTTTTTAGTAATAACGAGATATCTCGTCCATCGAGTTCTGGTAAGTTCTACTAATGACGAGAGGTGCCTCATCTACACAACGACCAGGTTAGTTGGTTGGTTTTGTTGTTTCAGGCGCAAGGGCCATATTTGGCAATGTGCGCCAGACACAAGCACCTTTAATCTGTGGTGATCTCAAATGGCCTCACGTTGTGTGTGTTTGGAGAGGGGAGATAACTCAATTGTTGAGTTCGTCATCTGACCGTGATTTAAAATTACGAGGTATGTCTTTCCCTTTTCTGATGGATCCTTAGACTGTCGCCAATATACCCATTGTTTTGCTCCAGAGCCACGTAAATCCAACTATCTTGTAAACCTTGTTTTATGAATCTTCAAGTAACAGTAATACTGAAATATATTGCAGTACATTTTTTTCTGTATATCATGTAAGAAGTTTTTCTGTCAAGCTAAATATAGATGGCGGAACGTGTTTCCCATACGTATTCCTCATCTACCTTCCAATAAAATCGACAAAGCATGTGGTTGTCGTAAGATCTCGGAAGGGTAAGTCACGTGGGTTTACGAATCGATTGGCTATCAAAACGCAGACTAGAATTTTTAATCATGCTGGATAATCACTTTAACCAATCAACAATTTGTCTCACATTGGGATTCATTCTTTATCCCACAATCACGTGACAGATCCTAAGCCGAGTGATCAATAGAAATAGCATGAAGCTGGGCGCAATCTACTCCGTTTACTTCGTTAGAAGGTCGATGGTACTCCTGGCATGACGTCACCTGAATTGTTTTTCAACACAATTTCAACACTTCGCCAATAAAATTTCGAAAACAAATGAATACCGAATGATAGTTGATTGGTCAACGCCACTTAGATTAAAAGTCAAACGTCACCAGAACGTCGATAAGCTACATTTTAAAGTTACCCGATCATTTGAGCGCATTTGGGTAGCGGAAGTAAAACCACTTTCCGACGGATTGTTTGTTTTACACTTAAAATCCCTCTCATAGGCTATCTATTTTATGTCATTATGTCTGTATTATACAAGTTTCTGGTTATTTGGCGTCGGTCTGTGTTACCTCGGATAATCAAGTTTCTACTTATAAGAGGATTTTCTAAAAGTACCCGTAAAAGTTGAAATACGTTACGTTAAATATATATATATATATATATATATATATATATATAACGTAATTAATCCTGCAAGTGGTTTTGACGAGATATCTCGTCCATCAAGATCCGACCATTTTTGCTAATAACGATATCCTTTCATCAAGATATTGCCGATTTTTTTATGATGACGATATCAAGATCTGGTCAGTTTTCTTCGAATGACGAGATACCTCATCCATGAAGTTGAGAACATTTGAGATACAAACGAGATACCTCGCCCATCAAGGTCTAATCAGTTTTGCCTATGACGAGATATCTCGTCGAGACAAAACTGCCCTTTTATTCCAAGGGAATGAAAATCCAAGTAGGAAGAAGGAATTGTCCCTTGCCCAGATTAGGTGACAATTTGAAAAAGTCTCTGCATCAGAAGCTTACCCCAGTGGGGCAGTTTTCGACGCGAAACCACCGGATGGGTTAACGTGCACCATCCCCTACGCACACGATGGTCTTTTGGTTCGATCGAGTTTCGAACACACAACCCTTCGTTTACTAATCCGCGACTCAACAGATTGGGCTATCGCGACCTCTCTTTATACGAGGAAATTTATCCGAAGGAAATTCATATACAAAGGAGTATCAAAAAGTAAGGTGAATTTTTGATTGATAGAAAAATGTGCAGAGATAAATATATGAAAATTTATTATGTTTGACAAATCGTATCACACTATCATTCGACAAAGGAACCATAGTGGTCTAAGCATTTATTCCAACGTGGCACCCAATCATCCATGCCTTTTTAAAGAAATCTTGCTCCAGGTTCCCTAACCAGGTAAGTGTTGTGCCTCTTCCAGTGTATGGAAACGGAGGTGTTTCTTCAGGGGCCAAACAAATGGTAATACTGCTCACTGAACCATATGAGCTATTCAATGCATTTGCAATATCATGCAACCTCACTCTTCTGTCTTCACGAATCATGGCATCGACGACAGCCACATTTGTGTCGTTACACCAAACATACACTTGTTTCTGCGACATAACACTATCTCCATAGACTTCCAACAATTCTCGATGAATATCACATGTTTTTCCCCTTGGCCCATAAAAAACGAATGACACCGCGCACCTCTTCCTTGGAGTAATGCTCAAGTCGATATTCCATCTTTGTTTTGCTTTAAGCACCATACGGGTTGACGTAGAAGTTTCTACAAGCCGTCACACTTCTATCACCTTGGTACTTGCAACATATAAAAAAATTAATTAGCTACACAAAAAACTCTGAGTTTTAGAGACAAATTCACCTTACTTTTTGATATAACCTTGTACCTTTAAAGATGTCGACTCCTTACAGAAAAAGTTTAGGATCGGGCGCAACAAAACCATTGGTTTTGAGGATAAGGCTATGAAGAGACAACCATCTTCAAGTTATGTTGAGAAGAACGGACATCACTGTCGAGATTTAGAACTAGTCACATCAAAGCTATGAAATATGTGGCAGGAAATACGATTTATCCTGACTGTCACAACTGTCAGGGTAACCGTTCGGCTAGTCCTGACCACATATTACAATGTTTCGGGGTGTCATGGAAGGACATTCGTGATGATCCGAGACGTCCTTTGGACGTTTCGCGCAGGGGGAGACATCATGGCATTGATTTAATATTGATCTCGGGCTATGAAAAATCAATTATTCTGTATATTGGTTGTTTAAGTTTTATAACACAGGGGCCATATCTGTCCAAGCTAAATCAAACACAAGGCAGACAACGTCAAGTAATGGTCATACACACACAAGGAAAGTTTTACTGACACAGAAAGAGAAACGCAATTACAGGAATCGAACCTGCGCCACCTACAACTGGCAAATTATTCTATGGTACAATTAAGGAATACATAAGAATGATTTGATATTTTAATGTTTTGTTTTTTCGAGAAACAACCAGGGCTGTGGTAGTCCGATATGAACAGTAGCGGATTAGCAATCGGAGAGTTGGGAGTTACAATACAACCAAAGTACGTCGTGGACAAAGGGGGCTGGTGCACGTCAAATCTGTCATAGCCTCAAATGTCTTCACGTTGGCGTGGTGTGGAATTATGGAGAAGTGGAGTTCCAGCTCGAGTGTTGAAATCGCCATTTGATCGTGGTTGAATTTTATGAGGTGTTGTCCTTGGATATATTTCTACGGGTTGATACCATGCCGTCGCCAATAGCCCGTTTTGTTGCTCCAGTGCGACGCTAATTAAAATACCTACCTACCAGAAACTAACGAGATTTTGCCCGATCCTTTTTATACAAGCACACTTGTCTTACATCAATCAACCTAAACTATAAAACATAAATATAAAAAATATATCGCTATGATATCCAGTTTTTTCTGCTTTTACCTAGCCATTATAATATTCAAGCAATCAAGTCAAATTGGAGGGGATTAAAAAATTTTTATAATGTAATATTTTTAATGCTTATATTATATTTTATGTAAATTTTATGAGTATATTATTTTTAAGGCTTATCTGAACACGTGTATGCTTCTTTTAAATAGAAATCATATAACATGACAATAGGCACATAACAAGTCAAAAGAAAAATTACAAATGAATTGTAGTGTATATCGAGAATATTTCGTTCTTTGTTTACGAAAAGAGTTTCTTGTAACCCTGGGTAACTTTACCTAAATATATACAATGACTCTCGAGTTTCCTTAACTTTAGATAGTTCAGTACTTTTTCTTTCAAAAGACAGATAAAAGTATTTTTAAATATCTTTAGTGTCTAGTCTAGTCGATTATCATAACTAGTCGACTAAGCTGAACATCTGCGATGAAGGGTCTATTACTACGATCGATTGATGAGACGTTAAACACATTTCGTGCCTAATATAGGTAAGTCCTGGATCTAGTAAAAAGAGCCGAGAAAACAAATCATTTTTAACAGTATAGTTATCATTTTGTTTTTATTGCACTTGTAAAATGCCTTTAGAAATATTTTTATGATTACTTGCTTTTAAACAATTAAACAATATTTTTCATATTTGGAATAAAAATACTGACAAAACTAACCATAAAGCAGACTCTAGGATGTGTAAATCGTATGGGGAATGACAAACGATGCTCCAAGTCGAAATAGTACGTAAATAAGCACCAGAGGAACACTTTTAAATCTCCACCTATAAAAAGTTGGTTATAATCTATATATTACAACCACCTAACTATCTAAAATGGACGACGTCATCTGACCGTGGTTCAAAATTACGTGGTGTTGTCCTCGGATCTTTCCCTTTGGGATTGATCCCGGACCGTCACCAATAGCCCATTGTGTTGCTCCAGTGTGACGTTAATTGAAATACCCAAATACCCTAAAATGGACGCGTTTGTTTTTATTTTGCATATATTACATCCTAATAAAATGTAATTAATCAAAGACAAAATAGCATTTTGCGTAATTTTAGTTGTATTTTTTATGAAGTATCACAAAATACACCTTTCAATAATATTTTTCCAATTATGCTCTTCATCTTAATTGCAAACATTCATTTGTCCGGAGACGATTCGCTGGTTTACGAAGTTTTGAAATTGAGCGAATTTCACGTTCACTTTTAGATTTTCTGTTTTGCACCGGATCTGTCTTTCACCTTTTTCAAAAAAAAATTCATCGCTGCCTTTCTTTCTACGGTGTACTGAAGAGTTTCATTACAACTATGAACTCCCCTGTTTTAATACTTCCGCAAACCAAGCCACATTTGAACACAACGGTAGGAAGGTATTTAATTAACACCACACTAGAGCAACACAAAGGGATCAAACCCGAAGGGAAAGATCGAGGACAACACCACGTAATTCTGAACCACGGTCAGATGACGAGATGACACCTGAGTTGGCACCCCACTCTCCAAACTTCCACACTACGCCAACGTGAGGACATTGGAAGCCACGACAGATTTAACGTGCACCGGCTTGAACAAAACGGAAAAACTGACAATGAATCTCGTAGCGGATGACTTAATTTGTTTATAAACGTTTATTGCCATCTGGAAATGTCCAAATAATGCCGATTTCTCTGCTACATACTGTAGTGAAATGTACTGGGTGTTTTGTAAATATCTGGCTCAGTTATACAGAGTGGGAGAGGGGCCCAAAGAAACATTTTAATAAATTTAAAAATTAAATTTCTAATTTTAAAAACATTTTAAACACAAACAATCGTCCGTTTCCGTTTGCAGCCTCATACATCAGATACATATCTGCGAGCTCCGAATTCATGTAGCGATGCATGCCGTTGAAAATCCGAACTGGGAATGATGCCTTACGACACAGAAACGATGTTATGGACTGACTTAACCCTTTCGGGCCTAATGGGCATATACGTCGCAGAGATTAGATTTCATTCCCTATTGGGTAAATAAATCCCACTTTTGAATGGGTTTTTACGTTTTCAGTGTTCTTAAGAAATTAGGGAATAAAAATATGACTAAAGAAACCTGGCAATACTTTCAAATTGCAAATGGCGGACTTATGGTTTTGAGCACGCCCATTCATTCTGATGAATGAGTGACCGTGGTTCGGAAACAAAAAGATGGTACAAAATTAGATGTTAGTTGCCCAGAAGCCATTTCTCACTACACTATGTACATGAATGGAGTGACCGCTGTGATGAAATGGCTACTTTTTAGGGTCATGGCAGAAAATCATACAAGTGGTGGAAAAATATTTTTAGTTATGATTTGTGTTGTGAATCCATTGATTACGAAGTGTGATGTTTAACATAAAACAGAACCAGTATTATCATTCATGGTCCCCTTAGCTGAGCAACTAATAAATGTTGGAAGGGAGAAAGCAAACGAGTTCGAATACAACCAAAGACCGTCGTGCACAGAGGGGGCTGGTGCACGTTAAATCGTTCGTAGCCTCAAATGACCTCACGTCGGCGTGGCGTGGAAGTTCGGAGAGTGAGATGCCAGCTCAGGTGCGACCTCGTCATCTGACCGTGATTCAAAATTACGTGGTGTTCTCCTCGGATTTTTATTTTCGGGTTTGATCCCGGACCGTCACCAATAGTTGCTCCAGTGCGACGTTAATTAAAATACCTACCTACTGAATAGGATAATGCAATGCGAATACTAATGATAGAGCAATAGCCTCAGACTTTGTTGTTAATGCGAAATGTGTTTCAAACATGAAATCGTTATTTTAATCATTAAAAGAAAAATGTGGGATTTGAAAGTGTAATCTTTCGTCCTCGACAAAGGGCTGCAATTGGTGATACTGATGATAACAATAAGAACGAAAGGTCACGTTAACTCAATATATAGAGTTGGTCTAGCAATTAGAAGTTCCTGCATTGTGTGAATTGTTCCCATCCATTAGGTTCCCCACACTGCACTCTATTGAAGATAGAGTAGACATGGCTTCGCCATTAACATAGAGCCTTCCCTTATTCGCTTCTTAATGATGTTATAATGCGCCTATGGTGTTTGCGTTTCGTGTTAAATACCACAGTTTTCATAAAAAGAATAAAAACTTAGTAGGTTTTGTTGATGACACAAACCGTAGCTTTGACTTGAATACTCGGGCCTGATGTTGGATTGTGGAACGAATATGAAGCCTTAACAAATTCAATTAATCCTTAACAAATTCAAGCATGTCTCATCCTTCTGTGAGGTGCACCTGCTGTTGAAACTAGATGACGCAACGTGTCCATAAAAATAAGTTTCTCGCGATTCAAAACCCTGTCTGTATAAGTGAGTGATGTAATTGCAAATGTTGTTGTGTCTTCGCGTCTGTTCGTAGCGCCATGTGGTCGCTGGGAAGTTTTTTTCCCCTCTGCTTTGTATGAGAGCTATGAAGGTGGACGATAGAAATTGTTCACGGTTTCTGTTCTTGTTTTATGTTTACTTGAGTTTTGCCCCCAAAAGTAGAAGTGCAGTGATGTAATATATGTATGTAATGTGTGTAGGTGGTGTACAGTTAAGGTTTGTTAATAAATGTTTTATATAGAACAACCGGATGATTTTAATTCATCGAGTTCCGTTTTTAACCCTCTCGCTGCGTAATTTTTTTTTATCAAAATAGGTTCAAAAATTGCGTATTTTTTTATTACATATTTCAAATCTACATATATTTTAGAGTTAAAATATACAAAATTTTTTTGTAAAAGTGTTTTTTTTCAATATAGAATTAGATCATAAAAAAAGGTTGTCGGAATATTGAAATTGAAGAATAATCATATAAAAGCAAAATTTTGAAAATTAATCTTGGTTAAATTATGATTTATTTCATGAAATACAAAGGTAAAACGTATATACTAATGAAAATATGCAAAATACTTACAAAACATTTATTAGAAATGAAGAATTATTAGAAATCACTATCCGCAGAGGAATCCGAGAAATTCTCATCAGTTTCGCTATAACTATCTTCAATATACTTGATATCAGAGTCAGAACTGCTATCAGTGTCGGAAATATTGTCAGGAATGTAGGTTCTATCACTCGTGAAACGCTTCCTGCCAGACATCTTTGAGCTTTGAAAAGAGCGCGCAAAATGCTGCAAAAAATGCTTGTATATTTCGCAGAAATGTGGACATCTAAAGCCATCTGTTAACCCAGATTTGAATAAACAATTAAACATCACAGAAAAGCCAAAATGAAACCATGAATGGGGAAAGAGCGGGTTGCACAGTTAAATAGACGGCAAAAATACATCCCCGCGGAAATCGCGGGTGCGCAAATTTTGCTACTTCTAAGTTGCCCACGGAAATCGCGGGATGCGCAGCGAGAGGGTTAAAGGATCAACCTCTCGGCACCAGCACACAGTACTTACCCAGGTAAGAGAAGCCTTCATTTAAGATCTTGAAGAATATTTACTGAACCTTATAGTGAATTTAAGGTGTATAAATGAATAGACTCACTGTGTCCTTTTAAATCATATTGGTTCCTGCACAGAACGGCTAATGTCGGGTAGACATAGCTTAGTTTCTGTTCTATCGAGTACCCTTTGTTAATTGTTGGTCTCGAAAGTGCGAGTATATTAACTTAGGTTCTCGGTTTCGTGACACCTACAGTGGATCTCTTCACACGTGGACTTCAGGGGAAACTAAGTAGTGGAGGATTTGGCGAAAATGGGTATCGATGAACCATTGTCCGATACCCACTTATTGATGTTTCTTGGGCTTTACTCTACTAGAAGAAATCTTGATAAGGCATGGATCGTTTCTCGGTACACTCGTGGGAATCGCCCAGGAAGATCTCTTGCTCTCAAGTGCGACAGATATATTCATTCTCCCACTTTTTCAGTGGCCATCTGAGGAGTCTCACATTTTGCTGTGGTCGCAAGATTCATCCTGTTTGCCTTAAATGAGAGTCTGACCAGGCCTCCCCAGCACACATTCTCGAATGCCTGGAGTTGTCCCGAGACGACCTGTTTTCTGAACTTTTTGGTGAATGACTTCATGCGTGTGAATGGACTTGTGGATTACGTCTAGCAGGAGCTAGACGTGGAGATTAGCAACGACGAATGAAGCAGACATAGGAAGTTTGCACTATTGTTTATTGTGTGAGTATTCAACAATTAATTTACAGATTGAACGATTAAAATGTAGCTTGATATTAAAGTGTATGTATGCACTAGAACATTTTTTTTTAATTTTGACTCTAAAAATCCACTTTTATCACAATAGGACATTGGTTTGTGCTAAAACTCATTTCAGTGTGAAAAATTCTGATTAAGCTACTCATTAATTATCTAATTTAGATATAATTAGCTAATTAGAATGTTTTTTGAACAGCGATATCTCAAATTCTAATGTGTTCAGGAAGACAATTCCTGTTGGAAATTATTCCTAAGATTATTCTTCATGTTTTGACCCTCCATCAAGTTGCTAGAGGGAATAGGTTATTTTTTACAATTTTTTTCACGAAGGAAGTCTAAAAAATCAAGATTTTTTTTCAGGAATTTCAACATTTAAAAATCAACTAAAAATTCATTTCTTAACCAATAACTACGACTGAGGGTCAAAACATCCGCTGTATTATATAGATTATAATGACACATAGTAATTACAATATATCAATTCATTGTTGAGTTATCACTGTTCGAAAGAAGCATCCTATTGCAAAAACATAGTTCTTCAGAAACCGAGTTTAAAGTTTTGGAAACGTGTCTGTCTAAGGTGACAGTACCTAACCCAAACCCTTATAACTTGAAAACTATTTCGAATATTTAAATATCTTGGTATCGTTTGAAAGCTAAGAGGTTGGACAATATTTTGAATTATTAAAAAATGGATCGATATTTTAGTCAATTTTCGTTATTTCTAGTGTATACATACACATTAATTGTTGTTGAGAGAGTGTTGTTGTGCAATATTAATTAGAGTAGTTTGGTAGCTTTCGAATGGCACCACTCAGTCAGTGCTTACTCCACGAAATTCTACAGTGCAAGGCGACTTAGAGCTCTCTCTGCACTGTAGAATTTCGACATATTGCGGACCTCCATTTCAACGTTTTTTGTAACGCTCGACTTTTGATGCATGCCCCTCAGTACTGTTCCGATTTTAATGACGCATTTACGTCAAAAACTCAATCTACCACCCCAGAACTATTCTTAATGTTTTTATATTCTTCCTTCAACATTTGAACAAATAGATAGAAACTTGCAATGAATCTCGAGGCGGATAATTTTATTTGTTTATAAACGAACCGTTTGTTGACTTGTGCCTATTTCAAAATTATACCGATTTCTTTGTCACGTATGTTGTATGTAATTATTATTATAGAAACTGTCCCACACAAAAACATACAATTGTTAAATTTATTAATTCGCGATATGTGTACTTCCGATACTGTACACTTATTTTGATCCATTAAACGTATCTTTCCTGGGTTTATTTCTCTCTTCTGTGTCGGTAGAATTTTCCTTGTATGTATATGCCCATTCTTTGACGTTGTCTGTCAGGTATTTGAACAAATATTGCCCTTGAACCATAAAAAGCCCACAACCTACAATTAAACATAATACTCCCTCTGTCCCAAATTAATTCTCCCATTTGCACATTTTCTTACGTTTTCTTCAATTTTATGTTCAATAGTTGTTTTCTTTCAATTTTGTTCCGTTTTTCTCCAGGTTTTTTACCATTCGATCTTTTTTGTTGAAAATTAAGAAATTGAAAAAAAGAAACTTTCTTTAAAAGTGCACCCATTATTAAATATTTAAAGTTAGAAAACAATTTTATTACCATTGCAAACATGCATGGAAAGTGTAATAATGTCATCTGGAAGTAATCCCTTAAGAAAAATTTCTATAGAATTCTATAAAGATTTCTATAGAATGCGGTCTATAGAATCCTATAGAATTGGGGCCCGTTTTTGTGTAAGCTCTATAAAGTAACCTCTTTAGAAAGTCTATAGAATGAGTCTCTATAGAATGTCTGTGTAGAAATCTCAATAGAATTCAATATTCTATAGAAATACATAATTCTCTGATAAAATATATAGAATTCTGTAACATAATACTTAATTTTCTGATTAAAAATATAGAATTCTCTGATTCTATAGAAATACCTTTCTATAGAATCAGAGCTCGTTTTTATAGAACTTCTCTGTAGAATTCTATAGAAATACATTTTAATAGAATCAGAGCTCGTTTTTCTCTATAGAATTCTATATCCCTTAGATGTAGCTATAGAAATCTGTATAGCATTCTGTCCCTTAAATATATCTATAGAAATCTCTATAGAATTCTATATCCCTTAGATGTATCTATAGCTATCTATTGATTCCTATAGATACATCTAAGGCATAGAGAAATCTATTGATTTCTATATGCCTTAGATGTATCTATAGAAATATCTATAGAACTTTTCTATAGAACCGAAATTTCATTTCTCTCTAGTAATCTCTATAGAGTTGTACGGAACACTATAAAACATTTTCGTAACATTTCTACAAAATTGAACACATTAAAGAAGTAAAACTGAAATGTCAAAATCGTAAGCAATGTTCATCGTAATCCTCTAGCTTTATCAAAAGTCCAACACTGTAACTCTTATGTAACTTATGTAACCATGTTAAAAAATAAACCTTTTAATTTGCATTTAAATTCTTTTTCTTTGCTGTCTCTTTCTTTCATTTGACAGTTGCTTCGGTACAAAATTCAAGTGTTAAATGTGACACTTATTTTTGCACAGGGGAATAACATTTATCATTTAATTACAAACAGCATTTGAAACGAGAAAAATTTTCAGTTTCCTTTGGAAATGAAATGTTGTGGAGGACCGAGTGAAAGCGAAATGTAACATTTTTCCGTCGCTCCATTCAAAATATTCATGGGGTACATGTATTTAACCTAGTTCAGGGGAATTTTTTTCATTTTTTGAAATCCTGCCGCGTTCCTTTTGGCAAGACTGCATTCCACGCTTACAGAAACTCCTACATCTAGCTGATTCCGGCATGGGACGTCAGCGCCATCTATTGGGTGTTTATTCAAAAATCGATGCATAACGACACTTACTAAATGCGCTATTAATGTAATTTGCGTTTCCCCCTAAAGATTCAGTTTAATCTGTTTAAAAGTTACACTTTCGTTGTTTATAACGGCTTCCTTTTTGTGGAACCTCTGATTTAATAAACTTTGTGTGGCATCCCTAGTGCTTTATCACATCTTGTGTACATATATAATTATATTTCATATAGCTATAAACTATTATAAATAAATATCAATATTTGTATTTAGTTCTTACAATTAACTAGCCCGATAACCTGCAACAGTTAACAATTCCGTGGAAAATCGAAAACATGCATCAATTAGCTTGGAAAAAGAAGCATTCTTGAAAAAAAAGAGTTTGACTTTTGGAAAAGATTTTCAGTGTAAACAAACAAACCAGACGGAAAATGACGATTTTACTTCCGCTACCCAAATGCTCATGGCATGATACATATCGAGATTACCTTAAAATGTAGTTTACCGCCATTTCGTCAACATTTAATCTAATTGGTGTTGACCTATCAACCAATTTTACATGAGTTCGGATTTTACTGATGAAGTGATGGAACTGTATTAAAGAAACAAACTAACTGACGTCATGTCCGAAATACGTACAGAAAGCCACCTACATTTAGCTTGACAGAAAGCCTCTGATATACATAGAAACTGATAACTCATATGACTCTGATCTAATCATTTGTACAGTCAATATCGCAAAATATTTCATTACTAAAAGAATACACTATGAAGGAAACAGCATTCCATTTATTTTTACTGGCGTTTAATTCTCATTTCCAATAATGTATCAGTAAATCTTGGTATTACTTTTTGTCGCCACTGCAGAGAAGTAGGTAGGTATTTAATTAACGTCGCACTGGAGCAACACAACAGGCTATTGGCGAAGTTCGGGGATCAAACCTAAAGGGAAAGATCCGAGAACACCACCACGTCATATTGAACTACGGTCGGACGACGAGGTCACACTTGAGCTGGCACTCCGCTCTCCAAACTTCCACACCACGCCAACGTGAGGACATTTGAGGCCACGACAGATTTAACATGCCCCCTTTGTACACGACGGTCTTTGGTTGGATTCGAACTCGCAACCCTCCGGTCGGTAATCCGTTACTCTTCCAACCAGGCTACCCATGGAAGAAGGAAGTGGTTGCCAAGTTTTGGGGCTTTTCTGTCAGCAGCCCTTTGTGTTTCTCCAGTGCTGCGTTAATTCAACTACCTTCCTACCTGAAATTGCTTATTTAATGCATTAATATAAATACATTTTTTCATACAATTATTTAATTTTAATTTAGTTTACCATTAATAATAAAAAATACCATTAGTGATGGAATAAATAAGGTGAATCAAAATTATCTGTCATACATCAAAAATTAATAGAAATATCCATATTACAATCGGCGTTAAATTATCATATCAGAATAACAACATTTTTGTTAAATGTTTTCCCGAAAAGGGTAAATAAAAACAGGTAATTCGAAAAGGTAGGTATTTTAATTAACGTCGCACTGAAGCAACTCGACGGGCTATTAGTTCTAAAAGATTCAATGTTATTAAACCCTATTAAAATGAGTTTTCGGCGAGACACGTATGCACCTATTCTTTCAGTTCTTTATAGTCAGATCAATTACGGAATGAACTTATCTGTTACTTTAGCAATAACAATCACTCATTTACGTAACTGATCCATATATTAAATTTACTATAAATCGTTGTCATCAATTGGGTAGCAGACGGCATCTGGCTTCTTCATGTGTAACAGTTAGACGACCATTTTCGAATTTCTCAATCAATTTGTAGGCACTCCCTTCAGTAAAACACCGTTTTTAAGTATAAGAATAAACTAGCGGAGAAAATAAATACTAACGTTTACAAACTGATCTGATTTGTCGCCGTTTCGACGATGTTTAGCGTTAATTTTTTAAGGGGGCACAGTACCTTTAAGCGTACAAATCAACAGGTAAAATAGACTAATTTCGGTAAACTGTATCACCAAAAGTTTTATGTGTATCATAATGAAAATTTTTGCAGGGTTTATTTATACTTTATACTGCACAATGCAGAAAAATTGTTTTGAGTTTTGAAAATTAAATAATATTTTACTAGAATTTACATAAGGTCATTTTTAACATACTTTTTTTATAAGCATAACTTGTGCGCAACATTCTGAGTCATCCTGTGCATTTTCTATAAAACTAATGGCTGATACGAGTAACACAATGCTTTTATTTTAAATTAAAACCAAAAGATAGTAGTTAAGTAACACATAAATATAACAATCAATTAATATTTCACTTCATTAATTTTGTCCACATTTTCGCTCATACTATATCAAAATTTTGTAATATATTTTTAGCTTTTGAGTAAAATTTTGGTTTCATATTGAAGCCCTTTTGATAATCTATTTTCATTCAAAATTTCAGGAGTCTACGTTCATTAGTTGCAGAGTTATAGCTTGAAAATTACCATTCTGAGATAAATGCAATTAAAGTTGAAATAGTTATTTTTAGCATTCACGTTCGTTCAAGTAAACAAATAGATTTGTGAAATGAAAGAGTTGAGTAGTACATATTCTGCTTATATTTGTTACAGTAAAAATATTATTATTAAAACTTTCGAAAAAAATAAATAGCATAATTCCAAAAATTAATAGCATAAATCCAAACCAAAACTAAGAAACGTAAACAAACGAACAGCTGAAAATAAAAATAGGTGTGTTCGAAAAATCCTCATTACAAACGAACGAATGCGAATTTTTTCATGCGTTTTTTTACCAGAATCAGGACATTTCAAACTATCTAAATAGATCAAAATTGATTTTTTTAAAGTTTTTAAAGGTACTGTTCCCTTAATATGATAGTTTTATTCTGTCAGTAAGATGTAGGTGGTGGTAGAGTGTCAGCGACGGAATGTGCTTCATGTACGTATCCCAAAGGATACGGGATCCCAAAGTGATATCACTTGGCAAATTTTCCTTTCTCTGACCGGTTTTTCTGAAGATCCCACTCATAAGGCAGTACGTAGTTGAATTTGCGTCGCACTGGAGCAATACAACTGGCTATTGGTGACGATCCGGGATCAACTCCGAACGAAAAGATACGAGTTTGGTTGGTTCGTTTTGGGGTTTTATTGCGGAAGGGCCATATTTGGCCATGCTGCGCGAGACACGACATATAATATCAAGTAACAGACGCACACACAATGAAAGTTTTACTGACACAGGAGAGAGAAATACACCAGGGAGAAATGCACCTGACAGGAATGGAACCTGCGCTACGTACAACTCGAAGGTTTCTAGAGCAGTGGGCATACCCACTGAACCACGACGGCCCCGGAAAGATCCGAGGACAATATCTCGTCGTTTTGAACCACTGTCAAATTACGAGGTCGAAACCTAAGCTCGCACTCGTCTCTAAACTTCCAACGTGAGGACGTTTGAGGCTGCAACAGACTTAACATGCATCAGCCCCCACGAACCCAACGTTCTTTGGTTGGATCGAATTTCGAACGAGCGGCCCTTCGGTTGCTAATCGTCTACTCTTCCAACCAGGCTACCATAAGGCCTGTTGGAAGGCCTTACGGTCATAAGAGTATGTTGGTCTCTTGTTGGCCTATGTTGTTGGCCTCTCATAAGGATATGTTGAAGTTGCATTCGAGTAACCAAGTTTCGAAAGGGGTTACCAAAACACAAGCGCTCGCTGCTTTACAGAAAAATCCACTCATAATTAATGCTGTTTTGAACCAAATTCCAAAGTTGTTTAACTTTCAACATGAAAATAGACTTTATCTCAGCATAATATAAAGAAATAGATAGCTCTATGTAAGACACTATCATAACTCTGTTTCGTACCTCGCCCATCGACAAAAAACTCTTATTTTTTACGTCTTGTATTAAATATTACTTCAACGAAACTCTAGATGTTCCTTACTTTAAAAAGAATCAAAATTCTCTGTGTGATAGGGAGATGCAGTCTTCTTCGGAACTTTTTTGCGAAACAATTACAGATTCCTTTTGATATCAAAGCGCCTCACTTAACTCAATTGTATCTCCAAAAGATGATAGCGTGAATCAAATTAGCATCAAGTGCGGCATTGGCCCGAGATCTTGAACGAGAAACTCTACTCTTGACTGATGAAAGTGAATTCTGATAAAATAAGGAACTTTCCTCAGATGGAAGATAAGATATTCACTGTGGATAAAAATCATATATGAGTAGATATATAACTAGATACATCGGTAAAACAGAAGAGGAAGATATTTTTTACATTATATCAAAACTAAAGTGGGAGAATATTTCAAGGGATTTTATATCATTAAGCCTTAGAGTTTTTGGAATAAGAGAGATAGATTTTCAAAGAAAACAAACTAGACGGTCTGCGAAGATTTTACTTCTGCTATCCAAATGATCTAGCGTGATAGACAGGCATGAAATATAAGTAGATTGGTAGGTAGGTTAATTAGGGTTTTATGGAGCAAAGTCCAAAATCGGACAAGCTGCAAGATAAAAAGAAATAAAATCAATGTAAATATAAAAACATTGTAATAAAAGGTAGATGTAGGTCTTGAGCAAGAAATTTACATAACGCAATTTTTTTTATGGTTTTTTGAAAGCAGGTTATGGATAATATAAAAAAGTATTTGTGGTGAGAAATAAAGTAGAAATTATTGACTGAAACAGTATGATGGAATTCTATGATTAAAAACATGCTGATCAACATGACGTACAATATAAAAAAGTATGGAAGTAATGGATGATATAAATATCGAGATGGATAAAAGTACTATATGAAATTAAAAAAAAACAATGGTATTTAAGAAACTTCATATGGGTAACTTCATATAAAAACTTTATATGGGTATTTAAGAAAGGGAAAAAATTTGGATGAGGTGTTTCCTCAATAAGATCTTGCAAATTTAAAATTGATCTTTTAAAAATTTCAAACTATGATGATTAAAAGTATGTTTGAGAATAAAATTTCATGAGTATGCATGAGAAAAAAAGTGGACACTAGCCCAATAAAAGACGACGATGAGTGCTTAATGCAAAGGCGAGTCATTTTGACATCAGTCCCTCGCACTGGGGCAGATAGCCATAAATAAATAAATGGATATGTAGACTGAGCATTGCTATTAAGAGGAGCTTCAAAAAGTGTGACCAACATGTCGACTAGTAGTCACGTGACTGCTCTGTTGAAAATTGATTTATTTGCCTCATTTGGTATCTCATCGCCCTCGTTTGGAGATATATCATCGTATGACAGGATAGGTATGTGAATGTGCATTTCTATACAGAGACGACTAAAAGAGTGAAATCGTCAGTCTACTACTATCAGATGATCAATCAATGGACCAATAAGATGATCAATCAATGGATGGGTGTCTTATCCCGTCCCGTGGACAAATTAGAAGATGAATTTTAGGTTCCATCCAGCAGACGAAAGCAGTCTAAGGGTCACGTTACTACTAGTTTTGGTCACATGATCCTGGGCACATAAAAAGGTTACCATTGCTCATTCTACATTTATACCTCCTCTATGGGTGTGGAAACTAAACTTAGGCGAAATCATCCGGTCTTGGCGAAGACACATGCTTCCCTTCAATATGATCTTATTCATCACCGATGGATCATCGAATTCCCCTTTTGGAAAGGACAGTTAACGAACAATAAGTTGCTTAATGTCACCTTTTGTGTTCTTTTATGTAACCTTCAGATCATTTTTATCAACTTCATTAGTCATTTTTGGAGCTTTTAGTTTATAATAATCTATCCCCAATTTTTTAAGAGATTAACGTTATTCAAAGGCATTTAATGTTCGCGCGCACAAAATAAAAGATTCAAAAATCTTTCTCTAGATGAGCAATTTCAATTTACCTTCAAACTTTCAAAATGTAGTTTATCGTCGCTTTGGCAACCGTTTGGCGTTTAATTTAACTGACGCTGAACAAACAAGTATTATCCATTCGGAATTTCTTTGGAATTTTTATTGACGTGGGGCTGAAATCGCATTCGCAAAACAAGCGAACTGAAATTAAGTTAACTGGCATTAAGACAACAGAATACGTACAGTAAATAAGTATCCCCGCAGTAACACTACCTCCACCTATATTTAACTTGACAGAAAATGCCTCTTATTACCGTATATTCATTGGAGAGTTGAAGAAATTTTAATCAGACTTTGTTCTTAATAGTTTTTCTACTGATATAGTTGAAAAAAGTAATACGATGCCAAATTTTAGGAAAAAGCATTTTTTCAGTTTGTTTTTCATATATAACTGCTGCTCATTAAAAATGCAACACCAAGAAAGAGTTGCCGGATTGACTGGATGTTTTCATTTTGTTTTAGTGTATAAGTAAATTTCTTTTGGGATTAAAACATATTTTGTTTTAAAATATACTAGCAACCCACACCTGCTTCACGTGGAAGCAATTTTTAATTTACGACTATAGGCTTTTTAAACCGAGGACTTATATAGTTTTCTTGTAGACGACATTGGACGTTTATCCTCCAGGCGTCAACTCGAAATATTTTATTTCGACGTGACACTCGAAAGTGCCATGTAGAGTTAAGGAAAAACATCTCCACTTAAGTCAACTCCGGCAACGTTAACTCTCCAAGTGCTTTCGGCGATATATCTCGTCCATCAGACCTGGCAATCACTTGATGAGATATATCGTCATCAAGATATTGCAAATTTTGGGTGCCAAGCCATGGCAACCATGAAAGTAAAACATCGGAATCCATGGTTGCTAGATTGCAAAGAACTTAAGAAGATATTTAGTTTTTTAATTATAAAATTTAAATTCCTTCGCGAGATCTCCAACCTCTATTTTGTAGCCGCGGTAGCCTAGTTGGAAGAGTAACGGATAAGTAACCTGAGGGTTGCGAGTTCGAAACTAGGTCCAGTCAAAGACCGTCGTGTACAAGAGGCTGGTGCACGTTAAATCTGTCGTGGCGTCAAATGTCCTCATGTTGGCGTGGTATGGAAGTTTGGAGAGATGGGAGCTAGCTCATTTATTGAGTTCGTCATCTGACTGTGATTCAAAACTACAAGGTATTGTCCTTGGATCGGGATTGATCCCGGACCGTCGCCAATAGTCCGTTGTGTTGCTCCAGTGCGACGTTAATTAACTACTTACCTATCTATCAACTTCTGTTTCATACTTCATCAGCACATTTTATGTTTTAGCCTATTCATTTTATATCCGAACAAGTCAAATTGCTACTAAAATAGTCTTTAAGACAAAACGTTTTTGCTATTTTTAAGAATTTATGCCCTGATGCTATTTCACAAGTGCTTTGGCTATGGCAGCTCTGACATCGTGTAAATTGTCCCTCAAGCAATTTTCAATAAGATAAGAAACCAGGCGCTGTGGCAAGGGTCAAGAGAATTCAGACCCCCGTTCCGGATTTCCCGACCCCACCGTGTTGCAACAGGCTCCGATTTTGATTTTGACCAACCCGAGGAGCCTAAGCCTCGAGGATTTACGGCTGACTTCGTGAGGATTGAGAGAAGTTGAGAAAAAATCAAGAAAACCTCTCACAAGAAAGGCCGATAAGAAATGTAAAGATATTGCGAGAGCCATTGGGAAAATTTTGCCTTTATATAGACATGTACAATACATAAGAAATAAAACAGTGATATAAATCAGAGCTGTGGGAACTGGATAAAATAAAAGCAGTACAGCGAAAAGAGATGTATACAGTGCAAAATATCTATACGAATACAAAAGACGATAAATTTATATATATATATTAGATTGTAAAGAATGTTACTAGAAAATAGAGGTAAGTAGTTGAATTTACGTCGCACTAGAGCTACACACCGGGATATTGGCGACGGTGATCAATCCCTAAGAGAAAGGTCCGAGGACAACACCTCGGCATTTTGAACCACTGTTAGATAACGAGGTAAACACCTGAGCTGGCACCCCACTCTCCAAACTTCCACACCACGCCAAATTGAGGACATTTGAGGCCACGGCAGTTCTTACGTTAAGGTGTATGTATACACTAGAAATCACGAAAATTGACCAAAATATCGATACATTTTTTAATAATTCAAAATATTACCCAACCCCTTAGCTTTCAAACGATACCAAGATCTTGGAAATATTCGAAATAGTTTTCAAGTTACAAGGGTTTGGGTTAGGTACTGTCAACTTAGACAAACACGTTTCCAAAATTTTAAACTCGATTTCTGAAGAACTATGTTTTTGCAATAGGATGCTTCTTTCGAACAGTGATAACTCAAGGATGAATTGATATATTACAATTACCTTTGTGGTCATTATAATCTATATAATATGGTGAATGTTTTGACCCTCAGTCGAAGTTATTGGTTAAGAAATGAATTTTTAGCTGATTTTTAAATGTTGAAATTCCTAAAAAAAATCTTGATTTTTTAGACTTCCTTCGTGAAAAAAATTGTAAAAAAGTGAACGCATTCCCTCTAGCAACTTGATGGAGGGTCAAAACACGAAGAATAATATTAGGAGTAATTTCCAACAGGAATTGTCTTTCTGAACACATTAGAATTTGAGATATCACTGTTCATAAAACATGCTAATTAGATAATTATATCTAAATTAGACAATTAATGAGTAGCTTAATCAGAATTTTTCACACTAAAATAAGTTTAAGCACAAACCAATGATCTATTGTGAAAAAATTGGATTTTTAAAGTCAGTCAAAATTTAAAATTGTTCTAGTGTATACATACACCTTAAGCAGCCCCTCGTACACGACGGTCTTTGGTTGGATCAAGTCTCGAACTCGCAACCTTCTGTTCGTAATCTGCGCGGCTCTACCAACTAGGACTACCTCGGCCTCACTGGAAAGTAGAGAAGCATGCGTTTCGAGCTTAAAACTCATTCATAATATAGCATATAATCGTCTATGTAGTCTTCATTCTAGCTTATGATCTTCTTTGACCTAAGAGATAAATATTCTAATACAAAAGAAGTCTGGTAGCAGGGAATCGAAAAAGCAATCAAGGCGACTTTTCAGAAGTGAGGAAGTGCTAAGACCGTTTAATTTTTTTTCAAGAGTTAGAAAGGTACGTAACTCAAGTCCAGATTTATAGTAAACTTATCACAAGAAATAGATACTGGGGCACAAATCCTAGTATTATTATTCTTAATCCTAGCTTCATGAATCCTTCAGTAGTAGTGACATGTAGTACAGTAAATATTTTGCAGTATTACATATAGGCTGCTTTGTGTCCCTATATCCTAGTTTCTGGTTATCCGAGGTGGCCTTCGTACATATTACCTCTTATAATCAAAGTTCTACAGAACATTTTTAATGTTTGAACAGTCAAAAATATATACATTACTAATCACATCTAGTAACCTTACTAATGATTGTCTTATAAGGTATCTCCTCATTAGGTCAGATTCAATAGATTAGGTCAAAATAGACCAGATCTTGATGGACGAGATATCTCGTCATTAGCAAAATTGGTCAGATTTTTATCAGAACTACTGGGAAGTTTCAGATTGGTTGGTTTGATTCTATGGCGTAGAGGCCATATCTGGTCAAAAAACCTCAAGCAAATGGATATACGTGTAAGAAAAGCTTTATTGACACAGAAGAGAGGAAAACGTCAATGGAAAAATCGAGCCTGCTCCACCTACAATTCGCAGGTTGCTAACACAGTGGGCAAACCCAATGAGCCATCGGCGACTCCCTCAAATCTCATAAATCGAAACCTTTTGTGTAATACCTAATGCCATGTAAAGGTAATTTAATCGTAACACAAAGTAAATAATTTATTTAATCATATCGTTTCTATTCAAATCGTATAAATGTTACAATTTTCAATTTACAGATATTCCGAACGGAAGTTTAATAAGCCGGAGGTACCGGAACGCAAACCGTGTATTTAATATTTAATTTCGGAGTAATCCCCTTTCGGAGACAACTGCCTAATATCCCCGGGCAAGACGATGTCTTTTTGCGAAGTTAATGAGTTTAAATCATTAAAAGAACTCAAGTGGATCAATTTTTTCCTTGTCTGAGTGAACTAGAGCGTTGAAAATTAATCCCAGACTTATTTAATGGAACGATTCTTGCACTGAGATCATTTAAAAGACGTATTTTTTCTATTCTTAAAAGCACGAATTCTGTTTCGAATTCTTTTAAAAGCCGGGTTTTTACATCTATTCCGATGTATGGAGGGTTTTGATTGATAGCCAACTGCGATTAAATTCTTAGTACTTTAATTTTTACCCGGGTTTTAAGTCTCTTTTTCCATTTATTCGTCTCGATTTTAATTCTGGTCATAGGTATAAAAGGACATTTGTACGGTTGTAGGCTTAGCAGATGCATGCCGTTTCACTTTGTGCGTGGATTTGTTCGGGCTTAAGTTCTTTGGTAGCGAACAAAGCGCATATCCGACTAGAGAAGAATGTTTTTATTAAGTGATGGAATATATATATATAATATCTGGTGTTTGTATCTTGTCTGTGCTCCAGGGAAACCTTTTCGTGGGGCCGTATATGGTCTGCTGGCTTGATAAAAATATCAAAAGGGCCGTATTTGGTCTCCGGATCTGAGATCAATCTATTCACTTCAACTTATTTATCTTTCGCTTAAAGGTTTTCCTGGACGAGCTGCTTAAACCTGAACCGGACGAAAACAAGTTTTATCTCAAATAGCTAATGTGAAAGGTAAATGGAATATGGAATATTACTAGACTTTCCTAATATATATGACTCGTGCCATTAAAAAGGTTTAGATCACCATAAGGGAAAACAGGAATAGCGCATTCCATTTACAGAGGCCAGTAGGTCTTGGACCAATTAAATTTCAGCCGAAGAAAATAACTTGAATCACTAAAGAATAGCGATAAAACCCCTACACAGAAAAAGTTGAGATAATCGAACGCCGAAGAGAAGCGTGTTTACAGGAAAAGGAGATTATAGTTAGTTGATGGTGTGTGCTAATTCTGAAGATATATTAGAGCAGTTTTTATTATTGTACTAGCAAAATTGCCCAACCTCACTCGGGTTGAATTGGTTAACTATATATTGAAAGTGACCAGAAAATAATCACTTTCCTCTTTCGTAGAAAAATGCCAAATCATTTAAGTGTGAGTAAAATAATTTTTAACACCTTTTCGATATTTTTATAATTTCTACAACCTACTTTGGGCAAAAAATCCTATACATGCATATCCATCCATGTAATGTATTTAACATATATCGCACCCCTGCTAAAGGTACACTCTCGAACCAGGTTTGCGACATTTTCGAATTTTGCCATCATTAAGGGAAAGATGACAAATTAATTTTATAAGATATTTATTTATCACTACGTTTGTTTAAAAGTGAATACGCGTTTGATGAAAGAACCTGTTTTAAAATGGAATATCTTCGGTACAAAGAGTTATTATTTTGACTATTACCATTTTTTTAAATGGTAAATCGATTTGATGGTTTCTTCTAAAAAAATCATTGTTTTAAGAAAACTTTCCTTATATAAGTTGCTTAAGTATAGCTTCAACTCGTAAAATAAGCCACTTTGACCTTCTGTCACTATATGACAAATAATTTGTAATATTTCAAAAGTCCTAGTTCAGATTTCTTTAACATTAACGTTCTTTCAATAATGGCAAAATTCTACTTAAAATTTCCTTTATTCTAACTTATATGCCACTTTCAAATCAAATACTTTGCGGTGGTGTTGCGTGTGATGAAAAAGGGAATTACAGTTTATTAAAATAACAAATATTTAAAACAAACAAAGAACAGAGAATTAAAACGAAATAAAAGTTGGCGGGAAAAAGTTCTAAAGATATAAATTCGTGATTCCTTTTATCTCTTGATCTCGCACAGTTGGCACAACTTACAACTAAAAATTAGAGAAAACTTAAAAATACGAAATTAATTCCAGAAAATAACACGGCACCTAGAGGAAATGTAAAAGTAGAGTGAGCTATGGCAACCTTTTTATGTCCCAATGATCATGTGACTAAAAACAGTAGTCACGTGATCCTTAAACTCTTCTCTCCAACACGCATATAGTTTGCGCATTCCTTCTTCAATAGCGAATGTATTGAAAGTGGAATTAACAACACGGAACAATCGTGCTGTGTATATGGATGTAATTCCAAATTTATTAAAGGTGGAAACATTACATTTTGCAGGTGAGCAATTTACTTGTATTTTATATTTGTTTTTATATTTTTCAGTATTTGCTAGTACGATAAAAATAGATGTTCTAACTGTAATTCTTAATACAAGTTGCTGACATTTCCCGTTCTATAAAAAATATTTCATAGATTTGTATTCAATATATATCTAAAATAATGTTTAAAATAAAATAACTGATGTTCGAATGTGATTGCTATTGTGAATTGTACATCTATAA
Source organism: Meta bourneti (assembly GCA_933210815.1). Lineage (NCBI taxonomy): Eukaryota > Metazoa > Arthropoda > Arachnida > Araneae > Tetragnathidae > Meta > Meta bourneti. The sequence continues at coordinate 96,142,190 of OW119926.1, forward strand.
GGGCTTAAAATATTAAAAATAATAAACCAAACTTTAAAAATTTGGGTGAAATCGTTCTGTCTTGGCGATCATTTTTTTGGTGTCAACTAGAAGCACTATATTCTTTCGTGTCTTATACGATAAATAGGTTATGAATTGAAAACATGAACTAAAGTACATAACTTGGATTGTTATTTCTTGCTGAACAAAATTGTTTTGATATACCCATCTGGGTGGAATTACATAAGAATTATAATTAAAATAAAAGATAAATTTTGAAACTTTTAAGAATTATAAATTAATTGAAATCGGTTTGTTAAAAATAGGATTAAATCATTTCGTAAACCGTATTATAAATGTGAACCACATTTATGTGCTTTAGGGAACCTTTTTGTTCATGTTTTAAAAATATATGTAAAATCTTTCATTATAAGATTTTATTTGACATAAGAGCTTTTCTTTCAAATAATTTTCCTTGAACCTATAACTTTCTACTGGAAAATCGAAAATCAAATTGCCGTTCTATTATGTGAAAAACAAAAATAGTGCTTGAACGGAAATTGAAATATTGTACCTGTTTTGGCGTATTTTTATTCTTGTTAATGAAGCATACAATATAGCAAATTGGGTAAGCAAAAAATTAGGGAGTGAAATGGAACTTCTTTTGTACTAATCCCAAACAATCCGAGTAGATGGAAACGTTCCTTTTTTAAAATCATTTGCTTGACACCCTGATTTTTTTGGCTTAGTGTTTAAATAAACTTAACATTAAAATTTAATCATTTTCCACTTTTAAACCAGTTTCATCTTTCTTTATGTTTTAATCTTGATATAAATCTTACTGAATTAGATTGTTTCGATCAATATTTGTAAACATTTCAATGTTTCTATCGTTCTTTAACTCGATAAACAAGCTTGGTAGTGATAGAAACACATTCCACAGCGAAATGAAATCCTTCACTCTTTTTTTCTACCTGAAAAGGGTATTTTTTTTATTTCTTCTCCAAGAGTATTTGAACGAATTAAATATATTTGTGAAAAGTTATGCACACATAAAACATGCTCCTCAATTGAGAAAAACATTCCTTTTCTACAATTTTTAAGCTAAAACAAACTATTTTTTAAAAGCATTAAATTTGTTAACATTTAAAATATATAAAATTTAAGTTATAATCTTTTATAACTTAAACTCTTAAGGTATTGTCCTTCAAACTATAAACATAATTTTGTATTTATGATTTTTCGAACAATAAGTAAAACAATTTATATTTACTTGTAATAAGAACTTGTAAAGATGTGCACCTGCTAAAAATTCATTTTTCAGTTTTATGTATTTGAAATTATTATTTTGTTCCATTTATTAGAATTCCCAAAGATGAAGAAAGAAGATCGCTAGTACATAAATGGCTACATGTTTCTATGAGTTTTATTCAGTGGATTTAAAATGCAATGAATGTAACAATAAATTTTATAAGTTTACTGTTTCTTATTTATCTTTCGTATTTATAAAATATTGATTTCACACACACAATAAGTAATACAAGTTTAATATTAAAAATCATGCACGCACTTAAAATCATAAAAATTGTGAAGAATTATTTACATGATCACTTTGATAAATTTCAAATCCAAATATAGACACACGGGTATAACTTATTTGTTTTTGAACCGGAAATTTAAAATTGTGCAAAATATCTAACAATTTCAAGTATATGTGGTTAAAAAAGGTACCTTTCATCTTGTAAAGATTATATGTATAATTTTTCATGTTAATATTTTTATGCGTAACTGTCATTAAATAAATTTGTTTACGAAAACAAAAGCAATTAAAGAATCGATAATATAAATGAAAGCTTTCAGTGGTGACCCGTACTGGAGTTGAGCACTCTATTTATCTGTTTCCACTATTTTATTTTATACGTCAGTAAAATATTGAAGCAGTCATTTTCAAACACGTGCATTTATTTTTCAATTTATTCCAACTTACGCTAACCTTATTAAATTTTAACAAGAAAGTTTGAATTATTTTCTGCTATTAAATCTTTAAGATAATTTCCCCAACACGTAATACAGGTTAAAGAAAAAATATATAAAATATTGAATTAATTAAAGAACGTCAGGTTTATAAGGACAACTATCTTACACAATTTTTTAGTTAGGGAAGAAATACTTGTGAACTTTCCCTAACTCTTTTGACATGTGCTATTAATATATAATAGCAAAGGAATAGTCGAGCTATAAATCAAATCAGTACTACTCGGCCGATCTCAATTGCGGGCGTGGTAAACCTGTGCGGACGACTGTATCTGAACTGCTGGCTGGTTAAACTGATTTATAGGGCCTGGTCTGATAAAAATATTTGGAGGACTGTATCGGAATTGCGGGCTGGGTAAAATTGTTCTGAGGGTCGTATCTTGATAGTGGGCAGGTTAAACATGTCCAGTATTTGGTCTGCTGTCGTAATAAAAATATTTGGATGACCGTATATGAACTGTGGGGTGGGTAAACCTGTCCGAAGAGTCTCTATCTGAACTATGGTCCTGATAAAAATTTGGAGGGTCGTATCGGGTATGAGGGTGGATCCAGGTCTGCATTCCAGAAACCGGGTCCAAATCTGTCCGCAAGACCGTATCTGAACTGCGGGTTGGTTAAACTGATCTACAGGGCCCGGCCTGGTCTGCGGGCCTGATAAAAAAATATTTGGCGGCCTACTTATCTTACGCGAACGGTTTTTGTATATACGTGCTAGTTAACGTAATCCCAACGAGTACAGTTAATTATATAGGAACTCAAATGGCTAAAAAATCATTAAAAATAACGCAAATTCAAGTATTCAGTCCCTGACAATGTTAAAAAATAACTGAAATTCAAGAAATAGTCCGTACTAGCAAAATTGCCCGACCGACCTCGGGTTTAATTGGTTAACAATATATTGAAAGTGACCAGAGAATAATCACTTTCCTCTTTCGTAGAAAAATGCCAGGTCATGAGCAAAATAATTGTTTAACACCTTTTCGACATTTTTATGATTTCTGCAACCAGCTTTAGACACAAATTCTATACATGAAAAACCATCCGTGTAATACATTTCATATATATCGCACCCCTTCTGAAGGTACAAATTGGCGAAAGGTGAGACACAAAGGTAACTGCTACAAAAGACTATTTTGAGGAAGGATTGGGAATTTCCTTTCTTAAGTTCTATTCCTGTAAAATTGCTCAACTCGATTCGTAAAAATGACGAATCTACATCTCACGTAATTTACCTGCAAATATTTTTTATCTGTGGCTCTCCTTTCTAATTTCGCTACTATTAAGGGAAAGATGACTAATTTGATAAGATATTTATCACTAAGTTTGTTTTAAAGGCGAATACGTTTTTCTTGAAAATTCCGTTTCGTGGCACATGCAATAATTAAAGAACTTGTTTTAAAATTTAATATCTTCAGCAGTGATAAAGCAAAGGTAACCTATTACCATTTTTTAAATGGTAAATCAATTTGACAGCTTTTCTCCTAAAGAAAATCATTGTTTTAAACAAACTTTTCCTATGGTTTATCAAATTTATTACATTACCTTAAGATGTGTGGAATAAATCTTATGTGATACTTGTACAAACACACATACACAAAATCAAACATAGAACTGGAAAACGGACAGACAGACTAACGCAACTAAGTTCAGTCACTAAATGAATGTAAGAGCTCACAGTATGCAAAGTTTCATGGAAATATATTCAACCGTTTGGACGTAGCACGGGCACACACATACAGACAGACAGACACCAAACGGCATGCACCATATACCATCTATGAGTAATTTTTGATTAATAACATGACCCAAAATTATCCACTTTGGATACAAAAGGAGTCTACTTTTTAAACATCCTTGGTAATAATAAATCTGCAGAGTGATCTACATATAACAGTATACTTGGCCAAAACTTCAATCGCCTCATTTCTCTTACACCGAATAAAACTCCAGGATTCACTAAAATGTCACTCATTCTCTGAATCATATTTTACTTCATTGTTCGAAACATAAAAAAGAACGTCAGTCTTCTCCAGAATTTAAATCTAACCCCCTGTGTATTCTAATATCTGCTTTTTCAAATTGAAGTTACAAGTATTCGAAAAATATGTTAGGTAGTTAGGTTATTCTTTAGGAATGTAAGTTGCACTGGAACAACAACAACGGGTATTGTATTCTGCAAGACAATTCATTCGATTTTTATTCTCGACAAATTTTAAGCCGTATTAACTAAATCCCTCTCAAGTTTCCCCAAATAAAACATATCATGTTTATTTTCATCTTGTACGATAGCGAATAGTCTCAACGAAAATCCCAGACTGTGGACTTCAAACATCTTTTATTAGCTATAAAGGGTGTATTAAAACTTTCTACACAAACTTTAAGATGTAGGAAACACAACATTTAGGCACTTAAAGATTCATCTCCGCATCCGAAGACTGATAACACCTCTAATTATCCTATGGAGAATATCGAGCTACCCCAAGCGGCAGGATTAAAAATTAAAATGTTATAAATAAGTAACAAAACAAGTACTTTCAACAAAACATCCACAAGGTGCACCGAGTCTTAAGGGTTACGACCCCCTTGTAGCCATCTTTAAGGATCGAACCTGTTCCCCCTTAAGAATGAGAGATAAATATTACCAATTTACCGACAATACAGGATTAACCTGATATACAGAACAACTCTACAACACACGTTAGACCGTTTGCCAGCGATATTTTTATGTTTGAGTCCCCTCAAATATGAGTCCATTTTTCGTAGAGTTGCCGATTAGCAGCCCTAGGGCTGCGAGTTCGAAACGCGATCCAACCAAACACCGTCATGTACGTGGTGGCTGATGCACGTTATATCTGCCGAGGCCTCAAATGTCCTCACCTTAGCGTGGTGTGGACATTTGGAGAGTGAGGTTCCAGATTTAGTGTTGACCTCGTCGTCTGAGAGTGGTTCAAAATTGCGTGCTGTCTTCGGATTTTTCCCTTTATTACTGATACTGAACAGTCGCCAATAGCCAGTGTTGTTCCAGTGCGACGTAAATCAATCCAGTCAACTACCTACCCCTCAACATGACTGATGACTACAGCAACCTCTTCGCTACATTGCATATCGATATATCGCGCATTCGGCTGCATCGCTCTTTTGTACTCTCAAAAAGCATAGGAAAACAATCTGTTTCTTTAGAATTGAGAACTCAATCATTTCGGACGAGATACCTAGTCAGTAGAAGAAAACACGGTCATTGGAAAAAACTGACAAGATCTTGATCTCGTCCTCATCGAAATTATTTTGATGACGAGATATCTCGATATCGTGATTCAATATCTTGATGACGAGATATCTCCTCATTTGCAAAATTGATGAGATGTCGATGGACGAGGTATGGCGTCGAAACCACTTGGAGTACCTACCCATCAATACTTACTCATAGTTTGCAACACTCAGGTAACATAACGTAAACTTCTCTAAATGAAATCCCCGAGGAAATGTGAACGAAAATTTGTTTATCTTGAGCCGTATTACCTCTCAGCCGAAGTTTAAGGAAACGGCGTTACGAGTAATGGAATGTGGAGGGCAGTTTTTACAACGTTAACAGCACTCCGTTCTCCCGTCTCTCCCACCATGTGTTCCTCTCCCTTCAACAGCACGAATCAAACCCAAATCGGATTTGCTCTAAATTGACGATGGGAAAAAAAAGGAAAACGAAAAAAAAAAAGCTCTACCCGAATAGGGCAAAGGGGGTTGCGCAAAAACAACTCCACGCTGTCACACACCCTTCCCTATCGATTAATTGGCGACGACGATTGAATCGGAAGTAATTATTCGAAGAGATCTTTGGAGCAGGCAAAACAAAAAACAGCCAGTCAATTCAGTTTGAAAGACATCAAATCGGATCGGAAAAGAAAGGAAAGAGATCGAGATAAAAAAAAATGAAAGAAAAGGGAGAAAAAAGAAATCAGGCGCGTGTAAAAATATCCGTAAAAGCGAACGAAAGTGGGAAAAGGGGCGCGTAATAAAATCCCAACCCTTGCTGATGACAAACAATAAAACCTTTCGTCGAGATTATTGCTTCGGCGGGGAAGCGATCATGTGACATCATCTCGTCCTCCTGATTGGCTGCAATGTAGATTGCCCTCTTTGTTATGGCGGAGCGAAGCTTTTAACAGAGATTTTTTTCAAAGGCCGAAATAAAACGGAGGTTAATTTATTTTTAGGTAATTTCTTCTTTTGGACGCGAGTTCGCCCGACCTCGCTTTACTATTTACTTTTAACTATGAATTTTAAGTAAGTGCTCTGTTTATCGGCTTTCTCCGCGCGCTAAGTTTCCTTTGATGGATCCTGGCAACGGCGATTTCGAGAGCTGTAAATATCGTTCTTCCAGAAATGAGTTCGAACTTGATCTGCTCGCTTGTTTTGAGTTTGTTCTCTGGAGAACGCTAGGACAGAGTAAAAAAATAAGGGGTTTATTTCTTTTTTGGCTCTAAGCGTAGCGTTTAATGGCTCATTAAGGGATCATGAAATTTTATGGGTGGCAGCTCATTACGTAATGAGTCCGAACCCTGGAAACTAGGACTGACCCCTTTTTGCGTCTTTTTCTTTTGCTAGATCGTCCAATAAATGCTCTTTTTAATTGTTTACTGCTTACACTTCGGTTAAGTGATTTGGAATTTGAAAAAAACGATTTGGAAATCAACCTTTTAGTTCTTAAGAAAACGTTAAATTAAGAAACGTACTATTTTCATTTTAAATTGTCATTGCCAGAATTATTGTAAATTCTTAAGTTCTTAGGGAAGGAAATAAGTTAAGACAATTAAATCTTAACGAGCGATTAAATAATTTGTTTAAGTAAAATACCTTTAATAAATTTTACCAAGAAAAGAAATGAAAAAATATTTAAATGCAATCTCTCCAGTGACAGAAATCATGTGAATGTAGAGCTAAAATCCGTTAAATTCACTCTTTAAATCTGTAATGTAGGAAAACCAATATTTCTTAATTGCGATTTATTAAGTCTACTTGTTAAATCACCATATACAGGGTGAGTCTAAACTAATAATACAAACTCCAAGGGGTGATAAACACAACGAAACCAACACTTTTCACCATAGAATGTAGGGTCGCTAGAGGACGCTTTCCATTTCGGCACAAACACACGGTCCGACGCAAGTTGGAAAGAAGAGGCATGGAATATGGAAACAACGCTTTAATGTCAAATAAACATCAATAACTGCTTGACAAAACGAAATAAAACAATCAGATTTGCATAAATTAAAGATAAGTACAAGGAACAACGGGTAAGAAAGAAATGACATGTACAAAACATGAAAAACTTTTCACATGGAAATGAAAGACATGTACCAACATCAGTCGGTAAGCACAACTCAAATGCATAATTATAGAAGATGTTCAAAGTGTCGACCACCATACCTGGTGCAAGCCTCGCATCGCCGACGTAAGGATTCCCGTGTGGTCTGGAAAATACCAGGCATTTCGCGGACTTCTGCCGCAGCTACTGAAAGTCTGGCAACAAGATCTTAATGATCCTCAATGGGGTCTCATACATGAGAGATTTAAGATGTTCCCATAAAAAACAAGAGAGGACAGATCGCAAAAATCTCGTGTTGGGGAATGCGCCTGTTAGGAAAGCGATCTCGGTAAAGGCGTTGTGCATGCCTGCCATTACCTTCGGCCAGACTGTAAACAAAATGCATGTCTGCTTTCACCGCATTCGAATATTCAGCCATTTCCAGTCCCGCTTTTATACAAGCGTTTGACTGCGCTCTCTAGCGGCCAACCGTTGCACTTGCGACCATACATTCTATGGGGAAAAGTGTTTGTTTCGTTGTGTTCTATAACTCCCTGAAGTTTGTATTATTAGTTTAGACTCACCCTGTAGAGTAGATTAAGTTAAAAATTTCATGGATAAAAACAGATAAATTTGGCACACATAATATGTTAATAATTGTTTGATTTTAAATTGATATATATTAGACTCCAAGCAACTTCAGGTACGTCGGTAGTTTAATTTACGTCGCAATGGAGAAACACGAGGGATATTTGTGGTAACGAGGGGTATATTACGTAATCACGCATATATATTGTATTCACGTAATCACGCTTTATATTTTGCATTCACGCATATATTACGTAATCACGCAGTATGTTGTTTAGATAAATTCTTGTATTTGTGATATAAAGATCCGTTTCATACCAACATAATCTAGGTCAGTCCGAATCAATCTGAATCCAGTAGAAACTGACTAATGAAGATTCGTGAAAGGCATTTCCATAAGAAATAGTTTGTGTATTGGTTACTGTTCTATGACGGAGTCCAATAATGGACACACACAAAGCTGTGCCAAAAACAATATGAAGTAAAATCAATGGGTATTGGTAAGAATTTCAAAATATCCCGCCAAACCAATTATATACAATATTACCAATTATATACCTAAATATTAACAATGTGAGAGCACACAATAGAAAAAAATGAATCAAAGCAATGGGTAAATATGAGATTAAAATTTGCCGTCATTAATGTAAAATGTATAAAATCATGAATAATTTGAATTGATGATTTAAAACACGTTGACTAATAAAATGATGGTAAAGATGTCGAATACGGGGCATGTCTGTCGCCAAGCAATTTTTGTCGCCAAATCAAGATGGCGTCCAAAGCCAGTATGACTGCCATCTTGACTATTCGATTTGTTATACAAAAACGGACTTTCCTTCGTAAAAACCTTTTGCATAGGGTTGCCATAAAGCTGGATCAAAAAGCAAGGTTACCATGTTTGGCGATAAATCACTAGTGCCCCTGATTCGACATCTCCACCAAAATGATGTATAATATAAAAGGTATTACTAAAAAATAGTGAGTTGCGAAAGGTAAAATAGTTTGTTCGTCTTGAAAACTTTCACACTAACTGAATCCCAAGCATTCCGCTTCAATGGACCCGAATCTGTTAGTTTCTGCTGTATTCAGATTGATTCGGATTGACCTGAATTATGTTGATATGATGCGATCCTAAGTAAACTTTTGGACTCCATTTTATTTTATATATACTTGCCAAATTTTTATTGTCTTACCTAACCTAGATTTCTTTTGTCATTACCATTGTTATGTGGTTGTGCGAAATGCTGCCATCAAGCTGTCAGAGTTTCGCCTCCTTATTTTATACGACTGCATTACTATTTATTTATATAGAATATGAGTAATATTTACGGACTGGTTTTGCTGCTTCTCTCATTATTCTCGTTGCTTTGAACGTTATGTCGGCACCTCGCCAAAGGCACGATTCTCTGCAAATTTAGGTTTTCGCGTCGTCTCCTGACTGTCTTCATGCATATTTGGTTCGCTTTGAACTCGGGAATTACCCCGACTGCTTTATCTGTGATTGTTAACGTCCTATGAACAATGAACACATCATTATTAATGAACGCACATAACCCTCCTGGTGGTCATCTCGACGAGGGATCTCTCGTAATTAACAAAACTGACCAGATCCTGACGGACACGATATCTCGTCATTAGACGAAAACTGACCAAATCTGGATATCTTCATTATCAAAATTGGTTAGGTCTTGATGGACGAGGATTAATCTCTTGGAGGGTTAAGGATCTTTATTATAGAGTTCAAAAGTATTGGAAAGAGCTAGGAGGTTAATGGCTTAAATACTTGGCATTTGTAATGAAATAAATGTTTTCACATAAATTCATTCTTAGACTATTATTTGATATTTTATCTATACCAAGGCGTGGGTTGTAACAGTGGACTGGACTCATCGGTTTTAAAAGAACAGCATTGCCAAAATACAGATAATTGTTTATTAGACAGGAATTTACACTATTTACATGTGAATTTTTAAATTATCGTCTATGGGGATACAATTATCCGGGTCCCTCGGCTGTTTGCTTTGAATAAAGGGATTAAGGTATTACGGGGATTAACTCAAGACGGCTGGTGATCCTGTACCAAAAAACGTCCGTTCAGAGATCGAAGTCTTCTCTCAAGTTGACACAGAAGGAGTACTCGCTAACGTCTCTGATTATCACACCATTGACCTGGGTTCGAACTCCCAAATAAATTTTTAATTTAGGAAAATGTGGTTTCTCCTGCCACCACCAGTAGGCGCTCTAAACAAATCATAACAAATCTCCGAGGTAAACAAATCTCCAAAATGTCAGCACACATCCAAAATATAAACATCCATCTACAATGTCAACAATCCGTCGCCATTTCGAAATTGACTGTATAGTGAACCACATACTACTTCCACTACAAGCAAATAGAACCAATGTGTATGCGCCAATTCAGACAGCAGTTAAATTTATGGTAATTCATTGAAAGGAATCTGCAATTTTCTCCCTATGCCATGAACTAATAAATTGTATGTTTGTTTTATAAGATGGAGTTTGCTCTCATGAAACCTCTAAGAAAAAAGCACAAGTGAAATTTCTCCTTGGTCAGATTTGGAATAAGTTCCCAAATCTGACCGTGATTCAAAATAACGAAGTGTCAGATTTTTCTCTTCTACATTGATCCTGGACTGCAACCAATAGCCCTTTGTGTTGCACCAGTGCGACACAAAGAATAACAACAAAGAAGACATGAATGCACCTGCATACCTATCTACCCAAGTCTTCTCAAGTCAAAATTGTTGTTTTGGGGATAGGGCGCAAAAAGGCCGTATTTGGCCAAGGTATGCCAAACACAAGACAGACGACGTCAAGTAGAGGACATACATATATGAGGAAACTTTCTACCGATAGAGCCACCTACAACTTAAATGTTGCTTTCGCAATGAGTGAAAAACCACTGAGCCACGGCGGGACTCCCCCAAATCAGCGTAACCCAACTTTTCGTCACAACCCTTCGCATTTTTCAAGAATTGTACCCGAGCAATTACCAATTCTCACAGAACGGGACGTGGAATTTATAATACCTCATTAAAATGAAGCTGCAATTTTTTTCCTATGCCATGACTTATAAATTGTATGTTTATAACGTAAAATAATATACAATCTCATGAAACCTCTGACAAAAAACACAGTGTAAGTGTAATATTTACTTGATCATCAAATGGAATAATGTCCCAAGTCTAAAGGAATAAGTCCAACGTCATCTATTCAAAATTAAGAGGTGTTGTCCTCGGATCTTTTTCTTCGCGATTGATCCCGCCAATTGCCCGTTGTGTTGCTCCAGTGCGACGGAAATTTAACAACCTACTTACCTGAGATTTACCAAGAAATAATTCTTTTGGTGGGTATGGTACAAAGGCTATGTTTGGCCAAAATGTGCCAAACACAAGACGAGCAATGTCATGTAGAGGACTTACACACGAAGAAAGTTCTTACTGATACAAAAGATAGAAATACACCCGAGGAGGAATCGAAACTCCACCTCCTACAACTCACAGGTTGCTTGCGCAGTGAGCGAACTCTCACTGAATCATGGTGGATCCATAGAGAAAATATAGAAGTAGAGTGATCAATGGTAACCTTTTTTTATGTGCTCAGGATAATGTGACCAAAACTAGTAGCAACGCTGCCCTTAGACTACTTTCGTCTGTGAGAGGAAACGAACATTCATCACCTGATTGTACCACGGGACTGTAGAAATCACCCATTATTGATTCATTCATCATCTGATTAGTCTTTGCGATAGAGTTTGGTGATTTCACCATTTTTATAGAAATGCGCTTGTGTAACATCTCCGAACGAGGCGATCCAGTACAAAATCGGCTAACCGACTCAATTTCGATTCAGTCGGTTAGCCGATTCATCAAAGCGTGCGACATAGTAGTAGACTTTGGCCTCTTCATCGTTTTTGTCAACACTGTAAAAATGCGCATTCACACGTCTACAATGTCATAAGATGTTACATCGTCAAACGAGGCAATAAGATGACAAATCGGCCAACCAAGTCAATTTTTAACAGAGGTATCACGTGACTACTAGTCGACACATGTTGACCACACGTTTTGGAGCTCCTCTCAAAAGCAATGCACAGTCTACTTATATTCCACGTCTATGTCTACCATGCAGTCATTTGGATAGCGGAAGTAAAATCTTCGCTTATATTTCACGTCTATGGGCTGGCCTCCCCCAAATCAGCGTAGCCAAACATTTCGACACAGCACTTTGCATTTTTCGAAAATCTTACCCAAGCAATTACGAATTCTCGCAGAACGTGACGAAGAACAGAAGCGCATCCTCTTCGCATAAATCTCCCGCTGCACAATTCATCCCCATACGTCCACACTTCCCGCTCGGCGCGTGTACGCCCCAGCCCTTGACTAATGAGCCCCTGCCCCGGCCGGGCGCACAAGTAGCCATATTTTAATACCCATCTCAATGCCGGAATTTAAGTTAAAACCGGAAGCCCCCTCCGCAAACACTGATCGATGACTGCGAACTTTCTGCCCGGTATTATCTTCCCCACGGCTGAGCCCCAATGTAATCCAATTTACCCTCTCCGGCTGTGGGGTAATGGGGTGACAAATGTGCCCCTTTACCACGTGCGGGCGCTAAACGGCCGTTTGTCCAATTAAATGCAGACCCGGTGTTGTACAGGAAGCACTCTTTTGATCTCGGTCGTGACTCTCAACCCACTTCTTGCCGTAAGGGGGCGCTGCTGGTGTGTGTCTCGCGTTGGGGGCCGGGGTAAGTGGATTAGAGAGGTTGAGAATGCTTTGTTGCTGTCGGGTGTAGACTTGGCGGTTGCCGTTGAAATCTCGGTTCCTTTGTCTAGAATTCTAGCAGACAACTAGCATAGTATTCAAAGTATTCGTCTGCCACACCCCAGTAGGTCTCGGGTTCGAATTTCTGTTCCTTGGCCTGTATTCACTTAACTAGTATAGTGGTCAAAGTGTTCTTTTGCCACCAAGGTGCCGAGTTCGAATCTCTGTTACTTTTTCTGGTAGGTAGTTAGACTAGCGTCGCCTTCGAGCAACACAGTGCGCTATTGGCGACACTCCGTAATCAATCCCAAAGGGAAAGATTGAGGCCAACACCTGGGGCCGCGATGGAAGAGTAACGGATTAGTAACTAGAAGGTTGTGAGTTCGAAACTCCGTCCTGCCAAAGACCATCGTTGTACACGGAGGCTGGTGCTCGTTAATTCTGTCGTGGTCTCAAACGCCCTTACGTTGGCGTGGTGTAGAAGTTTGGTCCTCGAATCTTTCCCTTGCGGATTGATCCCGGGCCGTCATCAATAGCCCGTTGTGTTGCTCAAGTGCAACGTTAATTAATTTCCAATTACCTGAAGACAACACTTCGTAATTTTGAACCAGGGTCATATGACGAGGTCAACCCCTGAGCTGGACCCCCACTCACGAAACTTCTACCATGCCAGCAGGACATTTGGAGCCATGACATATTTCATATTTCCCAGCCCCCCATAATAGCCAATTGTGTTACTCTAGTGCGACGTTAATTAAAAACTCCTACCTACCTCCCCAGCTCCCTCGCACACGAGGGTCTTTGGTTGGATCTAATTTCGAATCCGGTTGCTAATCTTCCAACCAGGCTACCGCGGCCCGTTCCTTTGTCTCTAGTCGCTTAACTAGTGTAATACTAGTCAAAGTGTTCATCTGCTACCTAGCCGGTCCCGATTTCGAATCTCTGTTCCCTTATTTGTAGGGGCAATCAAGATCTGGTCAGTTTTTTTTCAAAACGAGATACCTCGTCCATCAAGATCTGGTCAGTTTACCTCATCATTAGCAGTCGCCATTCTTCATCGAGACAACCACTAAGAGGTTTAATCCTCCAGATGGTTGCTCGGACGAGGTGCCCTGTCATTAGTTAAATTAACCAGATCTTGGTGTCTCGCCATTAGAAGAAAACTGACCAGATCTCGATCTTGCCATCATAAAAAAATTGGCAATATGTTGATACCGATATATCTCATGTCATTAGCAAAATCCGTTAGATCTAGACGAACGATATATCTCGTCGAAACCACTTGGATGGTGAAGCATCGCCTCATTTCTAATAAATTGTGTTGTGGTTGGTGGTGGTGTTACTTATTCTCTTGGTCAAGGTATAATCTTGGCCAATTCCAAAAGACCGTGTTTTTGAATACACTCCTGTTCTCCCAAGATCAGTCTCACAGAGACACCAATACAATCCAAAATATGGGAAGTAGTTGTAGAGGATGGATAATTAGGAAAGTTCTAAATTCCTCTCACAAAAATTATGTATCGTGCACCCGCTTCTAACTCTTGCCAAAGCAGTCTGATGTAGTTTTCAACCTCCAATTTTCCTGGTGGCTGACTCGACGAAGTATCCCGTCATTAGAAGAAAGCTTGCTAGATATAGATGGACGAGATATCTCGTTGTGAGAAGAAAGCAGACCAGATCTTGATCTCGACATCATCAAAAAATCAGCAATATCTTGATGACGAGATATTTCGGTATTTTGAAAATTGATCAGATCTTGATAATCGAAATATCTCGTCGAAACCACTTCGAGGATGTAAACGCAACGACAGTCCAGTTCGCTTTGTGGGATACCAAGAGTATAGGGGAGGAACAGACCAGGTTTGGGGATTTTTTATTTGTTCGAGGAGTAAATTTCAGAGGTGGTGAGATCACTATTTGCTGAGCAGATCTGCTTACACACCTCCTTAGCCAGCAAATGCCACCTACCTCATTACCAAAGAAATCGATGTGAGGGATTTACTTCAAGCAAATAGAGCTCCTGCGTGACAATTCCGACAGGAGTAGGACATCTCCACTAGTTCTGTCTATAATATAATGCCAAGATTTAAGGTGCTGTATTGAACTTTTACTGGCTGTCATAATCCATATAAGCTTCCTCCAAAAGAACTCTCAGTTCTAAATGGAAATGTTTGTCGCCGAAGTGTACGTTAAAGAACAACAATGGAGGTTTCATAAAAATTTAATTCAACTGACTTCACTTCAAATCCGGCCGAATTCCTGCTCCTGACTGTCCTCCGATTGTTTACCGAAGGCTCGATTTCCACTTTTTCTTCTTTTTATGGCAACAAAGAGACAGAAATATTTATTCATGCAATGCATCCTCGTTTCTCGAAGAAACGGAAAATAAAAATTTAGAAGAATGAAAAATGAATATTTGACAAATATCAATTTCGCATCCTCCTTCAAAGGAGCTCGCTCCGTGATAGAAAAAAACGGCAATAACGTAAAAACTCGGGCCAAATGACCTGATTCGTCAGTCTTTTTTCTACTTCAAGAAGACATCAATTCATCGAGTGCTTTGTTGCCACGATAACACATCAATGTCAAAATGTAATCGGGCAGCAAGGATGGGGGTTCTGCTGAAATAATTTTGGGCCAGTGGTTCTCGAAAATTTTATCAACGCGACACACTTTTCAGGGGCGTAGGCTCCAAGGGAGGGTTATAATGCTGACTTTCTTCAAACAAAAACAATCGCATGTAAATTTATTTCATTGAAGTCTGAAAGTGA
Organism: Meta bourneti; assembly: GCA_933210815.1. Classification (NCBI taxonomy): domain Eukaryota; kingdom Metazoa; phylum Arthropoda; class Arachnida; order Araneae; family Tetragnathidae; genus Meta; species Meta bourneti. The sequence goes on from OW119926.1 coordinate 96,157,654, forward strand.
ATTCCGTAAATCAAAATAAGGCGTCATACTTCAAAGACAATTTCCGGCCTCTGTAGCCCGGTTGGAAGAGAAACAAATCAGCAACCGGAGGGTTGCGAGATCGTCGTATACACGGTGGCTGATGCACGTTAAATCTGTCATTATCTGAAATGACCTCACATTAAAATTGCCTCACGTTTGTGTGGAAGTTTGGAGAGTGGGGTACCAGCTCAGGTGTTCACCTCGTCATCTGACCGTGGTTCAAAATTACGTGGTGTTGTCCTTGGATCTTTCCCTTAGGGATTGGTCTCGGACTGTCGCCGACAGTCCTATATATTAATTTTTCATTTATTGAAAGCATGAGATAATTTCCTTTCTTAAAGGTTGAATCATCTGCATCCAACGCTTTTTATCCTCTAACTGAATTCTATTTACTAAGAGAAACCGCGGACTAATGTGGTTCTATACACATTACGTGAATAATCCTAGACAAGTCCATTTACGCGATAAAGTCAGTTTCTAAAATGCTTCCACAGATATGATTTTTGCTGTCACCAATTTACTTTTAAATAAATATCATTTGGCAAAATAAATATCATTTGGCAAAATAAATATCATGCATCTCACTCATAACACTTCCAAGGAATCATATAAGTCATTTGATCAAAGTAAATTAATCAATCTCCTCTAAATAACCCTTCTTTCCTCTGAGATACGATACCCTTTTCTTCGTACCTTAAGTAAACCTATACCTCACTTGATAAAACATGCCAATTTCTTGATGCATGTTAGAAAATTACTCAGCCAAACACCATCCCAAAAATGCATGCTACGAAAACACTAAAAACGAGTATTTTTGGTGTGGAAAGTTTATCGTTATCTTTTAGAAATATCTAACGTTCCTGCATCCGTTACATTTATTGAAACGCATTTAACTTTCTTTCCGATAACACTTCATGTTATACAAAAACTCTTTACATCATTTGCAAAATATTTTTACATCGTATGCAAATATTTTTTCTCATTCGAAAAATTATCTTGCGAAAACAACTTTTCGTCATAAAAACACCCTTTTCTATGTACCTTAAGCAAACCTTTACCTCATTTGATCAATCACGGGAATTGTTTGATGTATGTCATGAACTTACTCAGTCAAACACATCTCCCCAAAAACGCATGTTACGGAAACACTAAACCCGTATATTTTCGGTATGGGGGAGATATAATAATTTTCTTTCAGAAATATTTAATATATTCCTGCCTCCATTACATTTGTTGAAACATGTTTAACTTTATTTTGATACCACTTCATATTATACAAAAACTTTTTACATCCCTTTCGAAATATTTTTATATCGTTTGCAAATTATTTTTCTCTCGTTCGAAAAAATAGTTTGCAAAAACAACTTTTCCTCATAAAAACACCCTTTTCTATGTACCTTAAGCAAACCTTTACCTCATTTGATCAATCACGGAAATTGTTTGATGCATGTCAAAAACTTACTCAGTCAAACACATCTCCCCAAAAACGCATGTTACGGAAACACTAAACCCGTACATTTTCGGTATGGGGGAGATGTAATCATTTTCTTTCAGAAATATTTAATATGCCGCTCCAATCAAGCGAAGAATATGACCTCGACGAATCGTAAAACGCCACATCTTGTCCAATCCCGGATCCTGTCCGGAATATAAACTGCGGTATAGCGTGGAAAGGAAATGGCATATCATTAAATTCTTAAGACCTCGGCTCAGGAATAATAAATACACATAAATAACTTCACTTCTCGACTCGAAAAAATCCTTCCCAGGAAACGAACTTTCCATTAAGGAGATCCTTTCGGCGTGCGTTTTGTTTCTTCGTGAATTTCACGGATACGAAGTGCTGTTGATTAGTTCCATTAAAGCATCGGGGGATTTCTAGTCGTTAGGGCTTGAGTGATTCATAAATAATGTATGGCGATTCTCGTTTTTTCTCCCTTCTCGATCTCGGAGATGGTGGAGAGAGAAGTAAAAAGTGTCCAGGGTGGATTGAAATCGCCTAAGTGTGCGTGAAGTTTCGGAATAATTGATTCGGGTGCTGATTTTAATGAGATTAAGAGTCGAGTCTACTGATTACTGCGGCTGGTGTTGGGGTAAATAATAAAATAACGTATTGAAACGACGTCAAGAGGCTCTGTTACGAGGGTGAGTCGGAGGTGATTATCATCGGGTCATATTCTTCGCTTGATTGGAACGGAATGTTAAACAAATCTGAAAGAAAATTATTTTCTCGTCACCTTTTATCTTAGTTATGTGTTTCCGGCAACATGCGTTTTTTAGGGTGGTGTGTTTAGCTGAGTAAATTTGTGAAATCCATCAAACCATTTCCAGTATTCTTCGCTTGATTGGAGCGGAATATTATACAAAGGAGTATCAAAATGTAAGGTGAATTTTTGATTGACAGAAAAACGGGCAGAGATAAATATATGAAAATTTATTATGTTTGACAAATCGTATCACACTATCATTCGACAAAGGAACCATAGTGGTCTAAGCATTTATTCCAACGTGGCACCCAATCATCCATGCCCTTTTCAAAGAAATCTTGCTCCAGGTTCCCTAACCAGGTAAGTGTAGCCTGTTGTGCCTCTTCCAGTGTATGGAAACGCTGCCCACGGAGGTGTTTCTTCAGGGGCCAAACAAATGGTAGTACTGCTCACTGAACCATATGAACTATTCAGTGCATTTACAATATCATGCAACCTCACTCTTCTGTCTTCACGAATCATGGCATCGACGACAGCCACATTCGTGTCGTTACACCACACATACACTTGTTTCTGCGACATAACACTCTCTCCTTAGACTTCCAACAATTCTCGATGACTGTCACATGTTTTTCCCCTTGGCCCATAAAAAATGAGTGACACCTCGCACCTCCTCCTTGGAGTAATGCTCAAGTCGATGCGCCATCTTTGATTTGCTCTAAGCACCAGACGGGTTGACACAGAAGTTTCTACAAGCCGTCACACTTCTATCACCTTGGTACTTGCAACATATAAAAAATTAATTAGCAACACAAAAAACTCTGAGTTTTAGAGCGAAATTCACCTTACTTTTTGATATATCCTTGTATATGCTGTTTGCGTTTTTAACCCTCCATGTAGTTTGGACGGAATATCTCGTTCATGAAGATCGGACCAATTTTCCTAATGATGTGATATCTCGTCTTTAAGATATTACTGGTTTTTATGATGACGCGATCTGATGCAGTCAGTTTTCTTTAAATGACGAGATATCGTGTCCATCAATATCTGGTCAGACACATCGTCGGGACAACCACCAGGAAGGATAAAAGGGACAATTTTATTTTCTTGCTAAGCACTTTCTAATAAAAATAATAAGACAGTATAAAATATTTTTCAAAATAATGTAAAATGGTTTATCGTAATATAAATTGGAAAGAAAGTGGAATATTTTACAATATAGTCGGACAGGAACATTAAATATTTCTAAAAGATCATTATATCGCCAACCCACACCTAAAATAATCAAATTTAGTGTCTCTACAAGTGGTCTCTCTGGGGTTGGTGTGTTTAGCTGAGTCAGTTTCTGACACTTTGAAGCTCTTTGCCTGTTTGATCAAATGAGGTATAGGTTTTCTTAAGTTACGTAAAAAAGAGTATCGTATCTCAGAGAAAAATCGTTTATTTCAGGAAAACATTTTTTCAGTGAGAAATAACTTGCAAATTGTATAAAACGTTTTGTAATTCATGTAAAATGTTAGTAATCATATAAATGATTTTGAAAATAAAATAAAATATTTTACAAAAAAATGAATCTGACAATTACATTAAATATTTCTGAAATATAATGGTTATATGTCTCCCCATACTGAAAATATTCGGGTTTAGGGTTTCCATAACATGTGTTTTTGGTCGGTAGGTATTTTAATAAACGTCACACTGGAGCAATACGGGCTATTGGCGACGGACCGGGATCAAACCCGATGGGAAAGATCCGAGGAGAACACTCGGGAATTTTGAATCACGGTCAAATGACAAAATCACACCTGAGTTGGCACCTCACTCTCCAAACTTCCACACCAACGTGAATGTGTTTTTGGAGTGGTGTTTTTTCGGATGAGAAATTTCTCACATCTATCACATCTATGTTTGATGAACAGATGAATATCCGTTCGCTTAGAGTAGAAACTCATTAAATGTCAAAATTATTTTTACAGTTCATCTTTTTCGACTATTAGTTTTTAAGTCAAATTTAATTGGAGGTGTAATTTTTACTAAGGGGTAATTTATAAGCATTTTAATTATGTTATTCTTTTTAAGAGATTATAATACATTTCTCACGATCATAAAAATAAGCATATTTAGTGTCTCCAAAAAATGTCACTTAGTGAGTTTTTGCTCTATGTCGATGATATGTTTGGGCTGCTGAGTAAAATATCTTATATTTACTTTATCAAGCTATATTTATTTGCGAATAAGTATTCTGATAAAAGTTTGTCAAACGATAATTGTTCATTTAAAAGTAAACATCTGATGTGTACTTTGAAAAGGATAATATTGCAACATTTTTAGAAACATTCTTGCTTTATATTTGAACACACGATTTTAATTAATATTTTATTTTCAAAATTTTTCGAATAAAATTTATGTATTTATCTTTTACTTCAGGTTACTGTTTGCTATATGACAACACGAATAAGAAAATACTTCTTTATAAATAAAAATTCTTGGAACTTTCTAAAGGATATTGCGAATGCATAAATAAATATATTAACACTTTCCTGTTCTGTTTTGAAATAGAATGTATACACGGAATATAACAAGTGGTGATAACAGAAAAGGATTTTGCTTCTAAAAGATGAAATATTTCGTTTTTACGAAACACTTTTTAGGATAAAAAATAATTTGCAAACACCAGGTAAAAAATATCGCTAGAAATGTACAATAATAAAAGATGCTTTACAAACAGTGTAATTGAAACAGAATACTAAATTTTTTGAAAGGGAATTATACTCTACGAATATATTCAAGCTTTTTTCCAGTGAAAAGTGTTTCTCTGAAGGTGTATTCGATTGGTTAAATATTTTACACTTCAAACAATTTCCATGTTGAATAAAATGACGTATAGATTTGTTTAAGGTATATAAAAAAAGAATATTATTTCTCAGAGGAAATATCATTTGTTTTGCAAAACATTTTTTCTAGTGAAAAATACTTTACATACGATGTAAAATACTACTTCCCAAATGATGTAAAAAATTTTGTATAGTATGAAATAATTCGCAACGACAGTCAAATATTTTACAAAGCATGTAATTGGTCATGAATATTACAGGTGACGTAAAACCTTTTAATTTTACATGACAAACTAAAATCATTCGATAAAATGTTTACTAGTAAAATTCAAACTTTCAATTCAACACAAAAACTGTCAGGAAATATACATTTAATTTGTATATTTTGTTTGATTCTTTTATTGGTCTTATTTTAACTACCAAATTAAAGATCCGACCAATTTTGCTAATGACGAGATACCTCGTTCATCAAAACCTAGTCAGTTTTGGCAATGACGAGATATCTCGTCAAGACAACCACCAGGAGAGTTAATGAATAATATGTAGAACATTATAAAATTGTACATAATTTTATTCTCAAGTTTTTGTGCATTTGAAAATGCTATGGACCAAACTCAGAAGATCGATGCAAGTTTTTTTATTTCAGTATACAGTCACGTCTTTTTAGATCTATGATCTAAAAATATCGAGCCTCTAAGAATAAAAAATTCAAGCAAAATCGACGACATTTTCACTTCAGGAACAATGTTGTCATCCTATAAAAAGAATAGACTAGTGTATTGGTACTCGTCCAGGGATTTATTGTTGTGCCAAGCCTTCCAGTACGCTTTGGAATTCTATACAATGACGTGCATTTTGGAAACATCGGGTGTTTCGCATTGGATGTCTTCCAAGAGGGTCTAACGTCTTTTTTGGGTCTTCGGAGTGTGAGGTCATTTCTCGTCCTAATCTAGTTCATGGGGCAGATATAGATTTTTGTGGGAGAATGCTTCCACAAATTCTTCACTTGACCTTATTACATCCACTTCAAAGCGTCTGCTATTTCTTTAAATGGGTCTCTTTATACCGAAGAAATTGAATATAAAGTGCCATATATTAAAGTCGATTATATATAGACGTTCAAGTATAGATACATATGCTAATATTTTCTATTTTTCACGTAAAATTGTTTTTTCTCGGAAATAAGTAGTTTTCAATTTTAATACATAGAAAGGAATTCAAAAAACCCTAAATGTTATGTTTTTTCCTCAAAAACCGAGAAATGTTCGTTAGTGAAATTTGCCTCTTATTTTTTAGAAATGTTTCATAAAAATACCCTAAAAAAGGAAGGTTAGTTGAAAATTAGAAAATAAATGGAAATTTAACTGTACACATTTATAAGAATATATGTATTAATATTGGGATCATTCTCAGAAAAAGCTAGAATTCGTGCTTCTGATTTTTAGTATAAAAACAACGTTTGGAAATGTTACTTTTGCTTATAAAACGCAATTTAAGCTGATGAAGTATGCATGTGTGCCAAATTAAGACCCCAAAAATATTTTATTTATTCTGCAAATTGATTGTTAACTTTAGAACGTGTTTTGTCACATTTATGAACACTTTCCACTTAATATTTTTGCTTTTTTTTAATTTCTTTGTGTGCTTCAAATAACAAAACAAATGTTTACTATTTAGGATACAAATCAGGTTAAGAAAACTTTTAAACTTATTCCTAACGTCTCAAAGTTAGCTTATACTTCTTGTTGATTTAATTTCAAGTTTAATGCCTACAACCACAGCAATAGGTCGCTTATGTGCACATACAAGAAGTTCTCCGTAAATTTCGCCAGTTTAGTATTAAACTTAACTGTATTTGTCGAGGAATCAACAATCGAGCTATCTTAAACTTAAAAAAATATATGTTATCTTCACATTTTAGGCAATTGCATTTAAAGCTTGACATAACAAGATAAAGATGTTAAAATCGACTCATTACATCTGCGTACCAAACAAATTTCAATTAATTACATAAAATTGTAAAATAATTTATTGAAACTATAACATTTGATGTAAACCTTTTATTACTCATCTCTCACTGCATGATTTCAAAAGCACATGTTTTGCATGTAGAAAAAGGTCCTTTTGTCACGTTCATGCGCATAACGTCCCAGGATAAAATATTAATTCAGAGCGATATTTTCCTCAGGGCCTTCCCTATGTCCGTAGTGACTTTAGGTAGTCGGAGCGGAGGGGTTACGCCCCAACTAAGATTAAGGATCTTATCCTTCATGATTGATCCCGAACCGTCACCAATAGCCCGTTGTGTTGCTCTATTACGACGTAAATTCAACTACCTACCTAAACATGGTAGGTAGGTGAATTTACTTGTAACTAATTAGTTTAACTATATTAGCTAGTAACTAACTAGCTATATTAATTAATAACTTTACATTTAGACTGTTGAGTCTTTTCAAAGCTATGGGCCACCATACCACTCTACAAAACTTGATTGATTGATAGGATGAACCGTCGGTGCTAAGTCTCTATAAGGATCAAGTATTCCATGTTAATCACAGATTGACACTTTCATACGTCATTCCCAACATTAATCATCTCTGAGCATCATACTGTAATACTCTCTGTCCTAGGTGTTTAAAAGCCCTTAAATCTGTACCTCTTAATCTCATGAAAGTATGAATATTCCTATGGAGTTCCGCTTCAGGATATAATGGATTGTGACTGATTTACTGCCCTGAGCGAAATTTTAGATGGCAGTGTTGATAGGAACTAAGAATTATTATCTTGAGTACTCAAAATATATATTCTAAGGCTTTTTATTACTATCCTAAGATATCATTTTTTTTACGAATTGGTCTCGTTATTTACTTACAAATGTATGGTCTTCATATTTTACCTATATTGTTTAACAAATTAAAAGAAGAGAATTAAGATGCTACACGCATCGTTTTATGCATGCATATTATCACAGCGTATTTATTATATATAACATAAAAATACTGTGTAAAATCCAAGTTAGTGGTGCGGTCTTGGCGTGATTTCAATCCTGTGACACCAATTTGGGATCTATCACGGACCGTCACCAATAGCCCGTTGTGTTACTTCTAGTGTGACGTTAATTAAAATACCTACGTTTGGCGCCAAGCCAATGCCAAATGGTAGTAGTTAGCATTGCTTTCTTGTCATTTCTAGCATTGCTTTGGCTACCGACTGCTCAGGTTTATGTAACTTACCCGTGGGTGTAATTCTCTCTTCTGTGTCAGTAAAAACTCTCTTTGCGTGTGTATGTCCATTACTTGCAATCAATCTGTCTTGCAATCAATCACTAACCCCCTCCAAGTGATTTCGACGAGATATCTCGTCCATCAAGATCTGGTCAGCTATCTTTTAATGACGAGATACATCATCAAAAAACAACCAGGATGGGTAATTGTGGACCAACCCCTCTGCCCCTACCTGTAGAGATCATTACAGATACAAGAGAGACCCCGGAGATACTTAGGTTCCATGAGCTAGGATCAGATCCTTATCGCGAAGTGATACGTTGCCTAGCGCGATAAATGGCAGGATCTGCCGCAAGTTTGTTTTCTTGCAATAAGGATATAGAAGTAAGATAAACAGTTTTACAGTAAAGGTTCCTTCAGAAATTAACGCTTTCAGCCTTGATTGCCATGACAGCTGATATTTGCACACTGTATATTTGTTTTCTTACAACTAGTGTATCATGATAAGAAAAAGTGTTTTGCAGAGAGTAAGAAAATATCAAATTCCCAATAGAATATGAAGCACATGAAAAAAATCTAAACAATAAATGAATCGATGGTTACAATTCTGCGGGTCCATTTTCAGAAAAAGTGACCATTTCCCACAATTTTTATTAAAAAATAAATTTTCTATAAATATCTAGATATTTATTTCCCATAGATGTTATACGTATTAATTAATAATATCGTAGTTACCCCTTAAAGATCAAATATAAATTTAAAAAAGTTCTTTTCAATCAAAACCAAAGCAATGTAAGCCATAACAACTTGGTTCACGAATCTGACAAAAGAATGAACTGAATATTTTTTTATTTTAAACTAGGGTAAGATTGCTCATACAAAAATATTTTTTGATAATCACATCTCTCGAGATAGCGTAAAAATTTTCCATTACTGTATAGATGCGATATTTTGTAAGAAATTGGTTATATTTTAATCCAAAGTTACCATTTTTTAAATATTAAAACATGGTCTTTTGAAGTTATGGTGAAAGCTAAAATATAAAGCGTTCACTTCAAACATTATCAATTCACTAAATTATTTTAGGATTTTATGAAATTTGAAATCTGATTACACAGACATGATTTCAAATAATCATGATTATTTGAAATCTGGTTCACACAGACGTGATGAATGTGTCTTCCATGTTACCTGTAAAATCACAAAACTTAAAAATAAATAAATATTCAAAAAACATCTTGCTGTCCAGGGACGCGATCTATTCCTTTGAACATTAGCATTAGAGTTAAATCAACAAAAAGTGTAAGTGTCGGAAAATTGAATGGCGTCATTCAATGTCGGGAGAAAGCGTGGTGATCCTTGTCAGTTTCTAATTCACCTTTGAGATGAAGGACTCTTTCTAGTCACTTTTCGAGTGATCGGAGTATCAACAAGGTTGCATTAAATGATTAATTTTTCGGTTGCACACATGGAGAAGAACACTTGTTTAAAAAATGTCGACATTTACCAATAAACTAAGGGCGATCCAAAACTAAAAGGAACGCGGATCAACTCTCTTTTTACTCTGTCTCCGATTATTTCAAATTCCAAATTGACTTTTTCATCATATTCTATGCAATGCTTAGAGTTTTCACGAGCATAATTTAAAATACAATCATTAATAACATAGTTTTCAAGTACATAATAAACATAATATCAAAACACAGTAGCATTTACAACTATGCTAGTAGCAGTTGCACGTGCTTGGTAAAAATTTAATTCACAAAGTCCTTGCACGAGCTCACAATGAGCTTAACCTTAAAAGTTAGAGTTGTGCCTTCGTTTGATATCTGAAGTAAAAACATGGGGGAAAGTAAAAGTTGTGATTGGTGGCTGTGCACAGAACCGACAAATCAAGTTTTATTTATCAATTTAAACAATAAATGAAACATTACGGTCATAATTGGGCATATTCTTACACTGCGGCAATTACATAAAGGTTTTTTCATTTGCAAAAATAGTGTTTTAAAGCTTTGCTTTGGAACGTTCTGAATTTTACTATCAGAAAAATAAAACTATCATTCTCTTAAGTTTAACGTTTAACATTACGTTTACGTTAAACGTCCTTATTTTTACTATCAGAAAAATAAGAACCACAAATCCCCGTTTTTTCTTAGAATGGCTCCATATCGATGTTTATAATTATATATATATATATATATATATATATATATATATATATGTATATATATATATATATATCGATATTTTAATATCAATACAAAGCTCAAAACACGAATATTTAATGAAAATTATGTGTTGGGTATTTATGTAGCTTTTATATACGCTTAATATATTTCAAACATCTTACGAACAAGCTATAAATCATGGTTTTAAACCATGTCCCATAATAATCATTAATATTCTGATAAACATTCCAATAGGAAAGGAGAGTATAAATATATTTTATGTTGAATTGAATTAAAACATGGAAAATGACTTTTTCAATAACTAATGTTTTCTTTCTAGTCGTCAAATAATCCAGATCTGTTCATGACAAAAAATGTATTACCTGGTTTAAGAAAGTACCAAAGGATCTCTTTAAGAGTTGAGATCTCTTTAAGAGAGAGATCTCTTAAGGTACAGAGGCTGTTCGGACATTTTTTGAACGATTTTGTTGAGATATAAAAAAAATTGTATTCTACAAAAGAATTTTATTTTCGCAGCAGTTAAACAGTTAAAGCTAACTCAGAGTTTGATTTACTTTCAAAATGGCACTTTTAAATAAGCAATGAACGGAAGGCTATGTTTCCTCTCTTTCCGAAGAGAATTATGCTTATTCAATTATTTGAAAACGCTGTAAAATCATGGTTTTTCGATATACAAAGGTACGATAAATAATATTATTAATGAGAAAGGAAAAAACATAAAAGTGGAAAAATACTTCCAAATACGTATCCAAAAAAGAAAAGAATTTTTGAGAATATTTGTAAGGTAAGACCTTTAATTTTAAAAGAGAATACGTCAAGTAAAATAACTATTGCAAAGTCATTAAAATGTTCAGTTTCAACTATAAATAAAATAATTAACCGAGATTTGAATCATAAAAAGGCGAAAAATACAATGTTCATCATCGATCTCCACGACATATTGCAGAACGCAGAATTCTGTATGAGAAGCATATAGCTGGAGAAAAACGGGAAAATGTTGTGACAATAGACGAGGCGTGGGTGTATTTAAATGATTGCAATAAAAAAAGAATTTATCATAAAAGAGGGGAAAAAAATCTTAAAGCATGGTTCACAGAATCTAAAGAAACTTTCTCTAAGGGATTTATGATTGTTGCCGGTTTTGCATATAATGGGACATTGAAAGTAAATAGAGTGGGAAAATGTAAAAATCAACTCCCACATACTATCAAGACCCTATTTTATCCCCAATATTCAAGGAAGAAATACCATATCTTCACCCACAGTGCAACAATCAGTAGAGCGCCATCAAGATAAAGCAAGCAGCCACACATCTAAATCCACTATTAAATTCTTGGAAAAATGGAACAAGAAATGGTATCAAGTCAATACCCTTTATTGATATTTCTGCTAAATCCCCAGATGTCTCACCCATGAACTTTTGTGGTTTTGAACTTTTAAAAAAGAGTATTATTGAAACGTCGACTTAAAACCATTCAATTACTCTGGAAAACTGTGGAACAAGAATGGGACAAAATACCTCTGTCGATACTACAAAAGTCATTATTATCATAGAAATTCATGTGTAAAAAGATAATTAACAATAAGGGCTATCAAATAGAACATTTAAAACACAAAAATGTCACGTAAAAAAAAATTGATCTTCAGTCCATTAAAATCATTCAAAAAATGTACGAACAGCCTCTGTAATGAAATTTCTAAGTATCGAATTAACAAACAGAATTAAAACAAACTGATAGTTTTACCGTAAGGAAACGACCATCTAGTAAAAATTGTGTACCTAAATGGGTGTGAAGATTTCCTTTTCTCAAAATCAAAAACTAGCTTTGACAATTTTATCATGTTTCCTGTTTGAATAATTTTCAGTTTTCGATCAACTTAATTATAATAATAAAGAAATCACGAATCCAGCCCATGATAAATTCCTATAATATAATACTTATTTATGGGGAAATAAAAGGTATGTGCTGCCATCTGGTAATGAATATTTGAATAATAGGACCTACGGCGTATGCCTGAATCACTTCGATATATAAGAAGACTGAAGGCGTTAGACTTAACAGAACCATGAAATCCAATTGCATAACTTAAGAGTTCAGATTTCAGAAATGCCCGATTTTTCGAATGGAATATTTCGAAATTTCGAATGAATCAATCGACTTTGAAAAAGAGTTAAATAGAATCACTGGAATCTGTTAGAAATTCGACCGCAGTCAAAGATGAATCTCTGTGTGGTGAAGCTAAAATTCAATTGTTCAAACTCCTCGCTCCACCAAATCACATTACGACCACAGAAAGAAGAAACGTGTGGAAATTTTCTCCCGTCTAATCTTTTCTCATCTTTCAAGTACTTATACCCTTGTGAGAAAGAATGAAAGAAAAATTCCTCTTTTTCACTTTTAAAGTCTTTGCCAGTATTGCGCCTTTAATCTTCTATCGAGTAAAGCATTTGAAGGGATCCTTCGAGAGTAATTTTGATGGATTTTAGTAGCTACAGATTTATTATAGAATAAGTACTGTACTTATTTCTGACTAATCAGTAATAAAAGTTAATTAAGATAACGTTTAAAAGAGTTCGCCATATTGGGCTTTTAATCTTCTATCCCTCAAATAAAACATTTGAAAGTAATTCTCAAAGATATTTTGGAAGGATTCTAAGTTACCGCAGATTTATTTCAGAATAAGTTGTTTAGTTTTTTCTTATGGACGACTAAATAGTAATAAAATTTGACCGTCAACTTTTTCAATCAAGTGGCATTTGAAGGTTTCTTGGACAGTAATTTTGATGGATTTTAGTAACTACAGATTTATTATACAATAAGTACTGTACTTATTTCTGATGAGTGACTAATCAGTAATAAAAGTTGATAAAAAATTTCAGAAAAGTTTGTAATACCGGGCCTTTAATCTTCTATTACTCAAATAAGAAGTTTGAAAATAATTCTTCAGGGTATATTGAAAGGAGTTTAAGTAACGACAGAGATATATTACTGAATAAGCACTGTAATTATTTCTGAAGGACGAGTAAATAGCAATAAAAGTTGACAGGTCAACTTTTTCAATCAAGTAAAGAATTTCTAGGGTTCTAGGTTGGGTTTTCATGGCACAAGAGCCATATTTGGCCAAGGTACGCCAAACAATGTCAAATAACTATACATGAACACACAAGAAAAGTTTTATTGACATAGAGAAGAGAAATACATCCAGGGAGGAATCGAACCAGTAGGTTCTTGAGAAGCAATTTTTATGTATTTTAAGTAACTTCAGCTTTATAACAGAATAAGTACTGTAATTCGGATGTAACTAATCAGAAAAGTCAATTAAGTTAACGTCTATGAATTTGTCATATTTAGCCCTTAATTTTCTGTTAATCAAATGAAGCATTAAAAAATAATTTTTTAAAATTAATTTTGATGAATTTAAAGTAACTAAAAACTTATATCGGAATAAGCACTATACTTATTTCTCATGGGTGACTGACTGGTAATAAAAGTTGAGTAAGTTGACATTTTAATGAACTTACCAGTACTTACCTGCGCTTTTAATTTTCTATCAATCAATTTAAATATTAGGAAGTATTATTTAAAGTTATATTAAATACGGTTTATTTTCATGTTTCTGATGAACGATTAATCAGAAATAAAAGTTTATTGGGTAAACTTTTGACTACAAAAGACAAATTATAATCTGAAATTTTCAGTAAAGGCATTTGTAACGGAAAGCGTTGAGTAGAATGTGGATATTTAATGTATGAACACAATTATAGAACAAGTATTCAAAACTTTTTTACTTACGATATAAATACTGTTGTTATTTTATTAAGAACAAAAATCATTCTTTGGATTGCAGTTTTGTTTCAATCTATTTTTATTGTACTACTCTTGAACAAATAAACATCGTTAGCTTAGTTGTGAGGCACAGGAGATAGGGGAAAATGAAGTACCTTCAGTTTTAGTAAAATGTCTCGAGCAATGAGAAGTTACATTATTAACAGTGATTAATTTTTAATTAACCCTCTGATGGGTTCACACGCATATATCCGTTCTGCAACTTGCGGTTATCACTGCATGACTTGTAACCTGTTTTGATTTTCTTGACTAGAATATTTCCTAGAATTCTTTAAACCAATAGATATAGGTGTTTGGTTGTTATGTGAGTGTGGGGTAAAAACTATGTCGGCAATCTCATGATGCTCAGATGATTAGTTTTGTGTTCCCCTTAAGGTTTGTACAGTGAACTTTAAAACACCCTGTATAAAGTTTTGATGTGAAGAAGTATTATATGGCTTAGACTATATAGCAATTGGTGAAATTTAACTGATATTAACCCTTATGGCATAAAAATCTTACTTACCCATCTTCATGTTTTAGATTAGGTCTTTGTGACTAGGCAAATGCTAAATGAATTTGAAGAAAAAATAGGATGTTAAGTAAATGAAATGTACTATAGGATATACATACAGAAATGATGTACGGTAAACCTTCTTTTACTTACATGAGATAGAAAAAATACCCCAATGCTACAAAAACTCAACAAAAGCGACACTGTGCTCAAACAACACATAAAAGGCTTGAATAATGGCTACCAAACTGCTATCAGGTAATACATGGCGTCTGTTTACGTAGTTTCCAGAATTTATGGCTGGTCACCTCCACTGATGGTAGACATAAAGGGATACTTCGTTCTGATCCATGTCTCTGTCATATAGATCTGGTCAATACCTATTTGAATTACAATAAAAAAAGTTTTATGTGTATTTTGTTTATGACGTGATTTCAAGTAATGCGCTTTACATGTTTGCCTATCAAGATTGCACCTTGCGTGTTTCTTATTTCCTTCATCTTTCCTTGCATGTCTTCTATTCAAGAGTGTAAAGGGTGTTATCGTAAATTTTCGTTAGCTTTTAAAATTATAATTTTTCTGGTAATGTGTTCTTTTCGAACTGTGTCTATGAACTTCTTTATTTTTATCATAACTTTTAAAAATTATAGTTACTAGTTGAAAGCTGTTTTGAGATAATTGATTTCAGAAGGCTACTTGTTCTCGATTTTTTAAATGAAAAAAAAAAGTATTTTCTGCAAGAGAAATTACTTTTATTATTATCACGCAGAAATAATTAAACATTTGACGAGAAAAAATTAAAAGGTTTATTTTTGAAAGACAAACAGCGAAGTCATACACAATCATCGAATCAATTGAAAACCTTGTATAGTATAAGTATTACAAGTATTCTTGAAAGTTATGAGTTTATTCCTAAAATATGACTTAATTAAAAAATAGTTTTGAATCATCTGCAATCACAAAAATCCAATGGCCATTTTGAAACTAGAACTCCTTTTGTGTTTTTCTTTTCGTTGTCCTTTTGTTTTTCTTTTCTCATCATTGTACAGTTAATCGTGGTATTTTATCGATTGAATAGTTCAGCACGTGGCTTCATTATTGAATCTTTGAACATCAAAATAAAACACATTGATTTACAAGATTGCTTTATAACTATCAATGATTTATTACTACATTTGACGTTATAAAATTCAGAACGCATTTGACAAATATTTATTTTAGAAAGCTTAAAAATACTTTACATCAATTAAATACTTTGTAGCCATGGTAAAAGAGAAAATTCGATAAAATACAGTCATTTTTAATAAATATTTTCATAAATCCATCAGACATCTGCATCAATACCATTAATATAAGGGTTATTTTCAAAGAAAATAATCCCCGCTCTAAAACAGTCCTTAAAATAATTCAATAACTCATTCATAATTATTTCCAGCGTAAAAATGATTAATAGTTATAAGTCTATTTTTATGATAACCACTGTGTTAACGGATTTCAAAAACAAAGTTCTTGGCACCTTGCCATTCATTAGCAAAATTCATTTGGGGGAACATTCTAGAACGCGCAGCTTTGTGAACAACACATTCGATTTTTCAAGAAATTATACTGTCCAATTATTTCGATTATTATCTACTTATTTGGCCTCGTATATGCAAATAACTCTAGCGCTGTTCTGTGCAATTTGGGGAACATATTTTACGGTAATATGCCTGTTCTTTTTCCAAATGGTAATTTATTGCTTTTCGTTGAGTGATTTTATTCCTTATGGAAATAAGGGAGGATGGGTTTATTATGATGGTGTTAATTTGAAAAGGTTTAGACACGAAAATAAATTGCAGATGTTAACATTAGATTTCGGTAATAAAAAAAATTTTCTTGCTTATAATAATAAGTGGTTAATACAGTATAAATAATTCAGCATCTTTTTTGACTCAATATTTGCTTTTACACAACAACTCACTTAATGACTAAATAACATCTTTCTAAAAAATCGATGGATTCTTTCAACCTTTAGAAAAATGCTATTCGTCCTTTCCATAAAATACAATATTTATAATTCTATTGTTCCTTTCCTTGCATTACAATCCTTTGGAAAAAACCCCTTGTAAAGATTCTATCGGTCCTTTTCTTAGAATAGAATCCTTTGGAACGTTTATATTGCCAATTTCCTTATAATAGTATAAAAAATAAACCAAATGGAAAATTATGATTTTACTTCCACTTCCATTACCTATATTCTCTCGCATGATACATATTAGGGTCAATTTTTCGTTATTTTTAATCTTTGGCGTTTATTTAAATTGGCATTGACCAATCAACTATCATACATCAACTTGGAATTCATTCTTTATAATTTTTATTGGTGAAGTTCTGAAATTGTATTCGAAAAACAAGTCAAGTGACGTCACGTTCGGAATACTTCCAGGAAACACATTCTGCTGCAGAAGCACTACCGCCATCTATATTTAGCTTGACAAAACAAAAAGTTTCATTGCTTTATAGTTCTACTTTGGTTATTTTCTTTGCAAATTCAATTTTTTTTATATTCTGTGTTTCCTCATTCAAATTTAAATTACTGTCTTGATGAAAATCAGAAAATTTTATTTATTACTATGAGAGAGGGTATTTCGATCTAAGCATGAACAAACCACAGCAAAAGAAAGTACCAATTTGGCATCTTATCGTTTGTTTGACGATATATAACATCTTATGACAGGGTGGATGTGTGAATGCGCATTTCTATTGAGTGGCGACAAAATGGTGAAATCGTCAAAGTCCACATCCCGCAAAACTACGATGTCGCGCGAACTAATCAAAATTGACTCGGTTGGCCGATTGGCATTTTATCGCTTCATTTGGCGATATAACATCTTATGACAGGACTGGTGTATGAATGTGAAATTTCTAGAGTGGAGAAATCGTCAGTCTACTTCTATGTCTCGCGGACCAATCAGACGATGGATGGGCGTCTTCTCCCGTCCCGTGAACCAATCAGATGATGAATGTTCGTTTGCCCTCGGTAGACGAAAATGGTCTAAGGGTCATGTTACTACTAGTTTTGGTCACATGATCGTGGGTACATGAGAAGGTTACCATTTCTTCCTCTTTTATATCTATTTCCTCTATGGCCAAACTACGCAAACGATGAAATAATTAAGAAGAGAAGAAAGGAGTTTCATTTTCATAATCGTTATTAGACTTCTGGTTGCATATGATATTTTGATTTCCATTTTTTAACTTGTTTTTCGGAATTTCATTATACATCTTTTCAGAAACCTGACGATATTTATTCTATCCTATGTTTTTGATTGATTCCAATGATTCTGTATGACTGATGTGCTTATTTTTTCATAAAACCTCCATATTGTCTCGAATATTCACTACGTGACAATATATAATGACATTAATCAGGGAGCAACATTTGGTCTCTGTCTTGCAGAGACCAAATGTCAAAGCATGGCTGGAGTGATTTGGCGTGTCTAGGTTTTATAAATTAAATTTAAAACATCGTTATTTTTTTTATTCCTTTCATTAAATCTATTTATTTTTTAATTATAATTTTAGCGGGATGTGGAAAATATAATTTGACACTCTATGAGAGGGATTTTCAGTGTTAACTAGATGTTCTGCGATCATTTTACTTCCGCTACCCAAATGTTCCAGCATGTTACCTATAGGGGTTTCCTTAAGATGTAGCTTATTAGATTAAGATTATTAGATTATTATTAGATTAGATTAAGATTAGCTTTTATAAAATAGGCGGCAGCCAATCAGGTATATATAATTCGGAATCCATTCTTTGGGTTTTTTACTGTCGAAGTGCTGAAATCATATTCTGAAAACAAGCTAAATGATGTCATGTTCGAAGTACGACCAGGAAACACGTTTCGCCGAAGAAACACTACCGCCTTCTACATTTAGGTTGATAAAAAATGTCTTTCATACGTCATTTGATTCAACATGGCAATTGTTTGATGGATGTCAGAAATTTAACAAATTAAACACACCTCCTCAGAAACGCTTTTTACTGGATAAAAAACGCAAATATTTGCATAGAGAGAATAATTTTCTTTCAAAAATATTTAGTATTCTGCTCTAATTGCGTCGTTTGCAAAGCATCTTTCATTACTATAGCAAATTGTACATTCCTAGCGAAAAAATGTTATACCTTGTGTTTGAAAATTCGTTTTAATTAGGAAAATAGAACTGACGAACGTTCGGAGCTTCGCAAGAAACTGTCGAAGAAAGACTCAGGCCATTTGAATTTGCAGAAAATGCTTTCTGGAGGTCACATTGCATTAGGGCCAACAACATAGGAGGCCAATGGTACCAGATACAGTGGATCAAATGCTACGAGGACCCAGAAAATGGGAAATGTTTTTTGTAGTACAATAAAAAATCTGTTTCCTAACATAAAAATTTATTTAATCTCCATTCTATTTACAGCTGTACATATTTGCAAAGGAAAAGAAGAAACAAAATTGCATCGGTGTAAGTTAAAATGATAGCCATTTTCAGTCAAGAGCTAATATAGGTGGTGTTTCTGCTGTGGAACGTGTTTCCTGTACTTATCCGAAAAAGACGTCACTTGGCTTGTTTTTCTGATGCGATTACAGCACTTCGCCAATAAAATATCCAAAGAATAAATTCCAAATTGATATATGATAGTTGATTGGTCAACGCCAATTTGATTGAACGCCAAACGTCACTGAAAGGGCAATAAACAGCATCTTAAGGTAACCCCGATATGTATCATTCTGAAAGTA
Organism: Meta bourneti; assembly: GCA_933210815.1. Lineage (NCBI taxonomy): Eukaryota > Metazoa > Arthropoda > Arachnida > Araneae > Tetragnathidae > Meta > Meta bourneti. The sequence continues at coordinate 96,177,236 of OW119926.1, forward strand.
AAATAGTCTTTTTCCATCAGGTTTGTTTATAATATTGTAATGAAATGAAAAATAGAATCCTTCCAAAAGGATTTAATTCTAGGAAAAGGGTTGATAGTATCATTCCAAGGGACTCTATACTAAGGAAAGTGGCAATAGAATTTTTTCAAAGGATTATAATGTAAAGAAAGGACCAATGGAATCGTTCCAAAGGAAGATTCTATTTTAAGGAAAGAATCTTTCTAAAGGTTGAAAGAATCCATGGATTTTTAGAAAGATATTATTTAGTCATTAAGTATGTTGTTGGTAAAAGTAACTCTACCCTGCTCGGAATTTGGGTAGCGCAAGTCAAATCTTCGCTTTCCGTCTGGTTAACTTGTTCACACTGAAAATCTCTTCCATAGAGACTGGTATATTGGTTACATATTTTTAATTTTGAAGGACCCGTCCTCTAAATTGGTAGCTTCGCCGGCAACCATAAGCCCGTCTTCCAAACTGAGTAATTGGCATGGTAAAATAAATTTTGCCCATCTCTAACGAAATTCGAAAAAACTCATTCAATCACCACGTTTGGCGACCTTGGCGACGATACGCGCCCTGACTTGGCAACCCGGCCCTACCGTCCTTGAGCACCCCCCGAGCACGAGGGGATCTTATTCAAAGCTCCATCTCCCCACAAGCATGCCATCCTTCATCAGTTTGTGTTTGCGGCGATGGCCTACTTTTGCCGCTCTGACGTTTCGCCTCGCCCTCCCACCCCTCCAGCCTGCCACATCGACCGTCCCACCCAGACAAAACACTCGTCTGATCGGATCCCCAACTCACGCGGAACAGGGAGGGGAAGGGCAGCAACGCAAACTCGTGGGATGGGAACTCAAAAATGTAAAATTACTGACCTGAAGAAGGAATGGAGAGCTCGGCGAAGAACAACAGAAAATTGGATGTTTTCCATTCGAGAAAATTATTCATGGCTTTTTATGTTTATTTGTTTATTTATTTGCGTGTTTCCGAATTTTTTTTTCGGTTTTCCTTCGTTCCTTTTTCGCGAGGAGACTATCTGCTCGTTTTGTTTTCCGGGGAGGGAAATATATTATTTCGGGGGAAATAAGAGAAAAAAAATCGATGTTATCCCGCGCCGGTTCTGCGTGTTCCAGAACTTTTTTCGGGGATTTGGGAAAAGAAGATATTTTTCGGAACTTCTCCACGGAAATGAAATAGAAATAAAACCTCGCCTTTTGTTCTTTGTTCTTTCTTTTCGGAATTAGGGAGGGAAAAAACGTTTTCGAATGAAATTTAAGAAGAATCGTGGATTTGATATTCATATGAGATCACATTAAGTGAATGCACTTTTAAGAATCGTGCTTTAAGTTTTCAAGAAAGCTGTTCTTCCCTCCCTTTTTATAATCGAAAGCAATCTTGCATATGATTTACTATTATAGTGGTGTGTGAGCATTTCGTTCTTTTTATGTATGGTAAGCTGATTCGTTTTACATGAGATTTGGTTTGAAACGTTTTCTTTCTTTCCTTTACGATAAATTACAGTTTCTGATTTATGGAACGGCCCAATATATGATGTCATGCCTGGCATTTTGATATTTATGTTTTTTAGTCATGCAAATATTGATGGCATATTTAGAATAGCATAACTTTCGATATAATTTTTAATTCTAGAATATAAATCTACCAATTCTACAATTTGAAATTTATAATTTTTAGAATAAAATTTATTAAATTCTATAAAATCTGTAAATAGTGTAAAATAACCATACAGAAACTGACTTCTAATTCAAAATGCCTCATCCATAGCACAAAGGAGTATAATTTTCACTTTTCTCCAATTAATATCTAATTAATAATTCCAACCAATTTATTAAAATACGTATAACTTACTCTTTATTTCCATAAAAATACCCGATTCAACACTACAAAATTAAATTCATTGTTTCAAATTCATAATTTATTATTCAGAGGTATTGATTTCAATATAAAACTAACTAAAAAACACAAAATTATCTTTTTGCCCAAAAAATTTGCAAATAAATAATTGCCTATAACAAAACAATCATTTCAGTATAATCGACGATCTGATAAAACATACTGGATCGAATTGAATTTATCATTTCTAAGTCATAATTTTTTCTAAGGTATTGATTTTAATATAAAACTAACTATAAAACGTCACAAAACCTTTTTTTACCTAAAACAGTTGCCAAAAAAAATTTAATAATTGCCTTTTACAAAACGGTTTTTTAGTATAATCTATGATCATGTAAAAATTATTGGAAACTTTTACTTGCTAGATTGCAGTAGTTTCCTAAATAAAAAATATCAAATATATAAAATAAAATTAAGTTCAAAATTTGATTATATACATTAATTGAGCTTATTAGTAGTAGCTTTACTTTCATTTAACAAAATTTCTGATAGAGTTGAAGCAAAACTGCAGTGGCATTAGAAATAACATGGAGTAGACTATCCAAATTCCTAAAAATGTAAAAATAGAGATTTCTCAGTTTTTCTTAACCTTCCTGGTGGTTTTCTCGGCGAGTTTTCCCGGCATAGCAAAACTAACCAGATCTTGAAAGATGATATATTTCGTCATTAAAGAAACTGATCTGATCTTGATGGATGAGATATCTCGTCATTAAAGAAACTGACCTGATCTTGATCTCGTCATCATCAAAAAAGGCAATACCTTCATCATTCGGAATTCAACTAGCGTTCTTGATGACAATATATCTCTTTAATTAGCAAATAGTTCAGATCTTGATGGACGAGATGTATCGTCGAAACCATTTGGGGGTAAATAGATTTCTCGAAAGAAATGAAGGAATCTCGAACATACAAAATAAAATAAAAACTTCAAAATTTGAATACATTAATTTAATTTATTATTAGTTTTGCTTTAACTTAATAGATGGAGCAAAATTGCAGTAGCATTAGAAATAACATGAAATAGACTATCAAAATCCCTAAAAATATAAAAATTGATATTTTTTCATATTTTCCCTTAAGTCTATTTCTCGCAAAACTCTTGGTTAAAGTTTTCTTTCTTTCTCAAACGCGGACGCATCGTATATTGAGCGTCCTCGATACTCCAATCATTGTCCACAAAACCCAAATTGAACCCTATGAGCGTCACGAGATTTCCCAGAAGTGTAGTATTGCTTTTACCCCCTCGACACAAACAATGACTAAATAACCACATCGATTGCTTGAAAGAATTCTAGGAAAGATTCTATTGGGGCGGAGAAGGTCGAAACTGGGTAAAAGTCCTGGTAGGAAGACTGCGGTTTGCAGAATGTGTATTTGCGTTATAACACGTCCCGTGGCTAATTAATTTAATCAGGTACAGAACTGTTAAACTATTATTGATTGGGAACTATTTTTTTACTGAACTATGGAAACATGCAATCATTCTCTAAACGTATTCCTTAATGTGAAATAAATTCTATAACCCTACTTTTAATAACGTGTTAGAAATTAGATGGAATACATTAATCGCTCGATGATAGCTCTTCTAAAGGGAACAAAAACCATCATATATATAGATATATAGAAATAGATGCGTATATAGATACATATAAATAGATAGATATGGTTAAATATACGTAGATATGTAAATAGATATATAGATATAGACAGATAGACATAGATATACAGATAGATATAGATATACAGATAGATATAGATATACAGATAGATATAGATATACAGATAGATATAGATATATAGATATAGATAGATAGATGAATATATAGATAATATATATAGATGAATATATAGATATAGATAGATAGATGGATATATAGATATAAATATATAGATAGAGATAGATATAAGATAGAGATATAGAACGATATAGATACATATAGATATAGACAGATAAAGATACATATAGATAGATAGATAGATAGATATAGAACGATATAGATAGATAGATATAGAACGATATAGATACATATAGATATAGACAGATAAAGATACATATAGATAGATAGATATAGACAGATAGATATATGTAGATATATATAGGTAGATATATATTGATAGATAAATATAGATAGATAGGTATAAATAGATATAGATAAATATAGATAGATAGGTATAAATAGATATAGACAGATAGATATAGATATATAGATACATATATATCGTTTTATTAATGGATATAAACACTATAAAATTGACCCCTGCTGGTGTCATTCTCCAATTTTGCCGCCACTGTGTATGTGTCAGTTACTTGTACATTGTATGTCTTGTGTCAATTACTTGATATTGTATTGTGTCTGGCGCAGCATGGCCAAATATGGCCCTTGCGCCATAAAACCCTAAAACCAACCAATTTTGCCGCTTAGCATCAATATGCTTTATTTACGCCGTGCATAATATTGATAAAAACGACACTGGGAAATCTGGAAGATAGAAATTAGCACAGGAAAGAAAATATGAGAGAAAATCGATTTAGCGTCAGAACAGGCCGAATCGCTTTTGAACAAGGGAATGTGGTGAAATCGAAGTAGCGTTCAGAATCTAATTGTGGTATTATGACTGAGGTGTGAATTTTAAGATGCATTTTATTGGAGATATGAATTGATACCAGTAAAAGTAAACGAAATGCTTTTACATATTTTTGTGTAATTTTATTTAATTCATAGGTATGAAATCCATTTACGTGAATATGAATGCTGTATTCATTATGAATGGATTAAAATAAGATATGAAATGGGAGCAACAACGCTTTGCCATCAATAGATATAAGCAATTAAGAAAGTTTGGCGTAGATGCTATGAGCGGTTCTGTTAATACCTTATATTCCTATTTAAATAACGTATTCCACAATGCGGGAAAACATTTGTCTAGGTATATTTGAGAACCACGGTAACCCAGTTGGAAGAGCAACGGATTAGCAACCGCAGGGTTGCAAGTACGAAACTCGGTCCAGCCAAAACACATCGTGTACGCGGTGGATAGTGCACGTTAAATCTGTTGTGACCTCAAATGTTCTGACGTTGGCGTGGTGTGGAAGTTTGGAGAGTGAGGTGTCAGCTTAGGCGTCGTTATTATCACCGTGATTCAAAATTCACTGTGATTGACCATGGTTCAAAATTACGAGGCGTTGTCCTTGGATCTTTCCCTTCGGGATCGATCCCGGACCGTCGTCGATTGCCCGTTGTGTTGCTCCAGTATGGCGTTAATTAACTACCTACCTACTTTGTATATTTAGATTTTTCTACCTTCCTTTCGGGGTTTAAACCTCCTGATAGTTGTATCGATGAGGTTCCTCGTCATTAGCAAAACTAACCAGATTTTGATGGACGAGATATCTCGTCATTAGGAGAAAATTTACTTCATCGTTATGGACGAGATATCTCGTCATTAGAAGAAAATTGATCCTATCTTGATGTCGTCAACATCAAAAATCGGCAATATCTTGATGACGAGATATCTCGTCATTAGCAAAATTGGTCAGTTCTTGATGGACGAAATATCTCGTCGAAACTACTTGGAGGGTTAACCGATTAAGAACCTCAATCTCCTCTTAACTTGACGGTGTCTGCATGTGTCCCTATGAAATTTCACATTTTGCCAAAAAGTTCCCCCGGAAAAGGTTAAGATAACTGGTAGAAACAGGTAACCTTTGATTTCCCAGTTCGAAAGAAACAGATTCAGATTTCCTCTGCTGTTCACAAAACGTAAAATTGATCCTGCGATATATCCAAATGAGTTGTAAATCGAGGCACGAGGGGGTTACTCCAAGGCTAGTAAAGGAGACAGGTTGGTCCAACAGCCTTTGTCCCTTCCTCCGCGAAAAGAGGGGTGAGCTTATGACGTCACATGGCGGAATGAGTATTGTCACTCAGTCGAAAGTATTGCTTTTAGAGTATGAGTCGTTTTCATTCAGTTTAAATAAGGTGTAATAATAGTAAATTCACACTAATATTACAGGAAAAATTTCCTACGCAAAATGCTTGTTCTCAAACTTTTTACAAGAACGGGAACATTTTTACGAATTAAATATATGTGACCTGTACCGCTGTAAAACGAAAAAATGAAAAAGAAAATTAAAAAATCCTAAAACCATCTTGAAAGGACAACTGTCACCTTGCTGAAAGCGTTTCATCTCATGGTGCAAGTTGCTTGTAAAACTTTATTACTTTCTTTTTAATTTATGACTAAATCATATACAGGAGATTCAATCCCCGAGAAAACCTCCTTCGCAGACAACACAAGAAACTTAATATTAATCAACATTAAAAATTTACAACGAAAGCAAATAACAGAACGTTCATAGGTTTTACATGCAAGAACGTACCTTTCTATCCACGATTCCGCCGTCTGACGTCACGTTTCTTCCGCTCTGGTGAACCCTACCTTTCCCCTTAAATAGCCTTGGGGTTACTGTGCCTGAAAATATGGTAGATTTGTTCCATCACAAAAATATTGTAATAAACGAACATATAATTTTTGTATTGCTTCGAGGGGTATAGGACGTCTATCCACCCGCTCGTTTATGTGTTATAATTAAGGTACAAGGCGTCGAGACAAGGTATCTCTAATGATGAGGTATCTTGATATCGTCATTTGCAAAACTGGCCAGAAGGTCTTGATGTACGAGATATCTCGTCATTAGAAGGTATCTTGATCTCGTCATTATAAAAATATTGGCAATATCTGATTGAGGAAAAAACTGATCAGATCTTGATGACGAGATATCTCGTTATTAGTAAAATTGGTCAGATCTTGATGGACGAGATATCTCGTCGAAACCACTTAGAGGGTTAAGATACGAGTGATCTTTGGAAAATAGGAGGGAACACCGTGTACTGCGTGTAAATTGTTTAAAATGCGTTTCTGTAATAATCCCCTCTAAAAGCACACGTTCAGTCTGACCCTCCGTTATTGATAGTCTAGAACGACTTGCCACCGTTGAAAATAATTCTACATTGCGGTGTCAAGAACTTTCTAAAGTGTTTAACCTAAGTGCTTAAGGAATAACTATTTCTAACTAATTCATTTTATAATTTCATGGCACCCGGTACTAAAGTTTTAATGATTTAAAGTAAGTTTAGTTGATTGAAATTATTCTCCCATTCACAAAGTATTAAATGCGTTGTCTTGAAGCCAGAATACAGAGATTTGATTCCTAAGACCAGATGCTACAATTAAAATGATCGAACCAGTACTTTCAGAATGAAATGCTGGCCAGAATTTTGGTTTAACCCTCTAAAGGTCACGAGACTTCCGAGTAGTGAAGTGTTCTTTTACCCCACAACACACACTTAATGACTAAATAACCACATCTTTCTAAAGAATCTTTGGGTTGTTCCAACCTTTAGAAAAATATTTGATTGGTCCTTTTCTTAGACTAGCATCCTTTGTTATAATTCGATCGGTGCTTTGGAAGGGTTCTATTGGTCCTTTTCTAGAATTAGAATCCTTTGGAACGATTCCATTCTTCTTATTCTCAGAATAGAATCCTTTGGAACGATTCCATTCTTCTTTTTCTCAGAATAGAATCCTTTGGAACGATTCCATTCTTCTTATTCTCAGAATAGAATCCTTTGGAACGATTCCATTATTCTTTTTCTCAGAATAGAATCCTTTGGAACGATTCCATTCTTCTTTTTCTCAGAATAGAATCCTTTGGAACGATTCTATTGGTCTTTTCTTTAGAATATTATTTTTAGGAACGTTTCCGTGTGTCGTTTTCTTAGAATAGAATCGGTTGAAAATATTCTATTCCGATTCCATTAGTCTTCCCTTAGAATAAAATTGTTTGGAAATATTATATTCTTTGGAAAGATTCCATTGGTCCTTTTTTAGAATAGAATTCTTTGAAATAATTCTGTCGGTGCTTTGGAAGGGTTCTATTGATCTTTTCCTTGAATTAGAATCATTTCTAACGATTCCATTCTTCTTTTCCTCAGAATACAATCCTTTGTAAGGATTCTATTCTGACCAAGGATTCTATCTAGACCAATAGAATCCTTTGCAAGGATTTTATTGGTCTTTTCTTTAGAATATTATTTTTTTGGAACGTTTCCATTGGTTGTTTTCTTAGAATAGAATCGGTTGAAAATATTCTATTTTTTTAGAAAAATTCCTTTAGTAGTCTTCCCTTAGAATAAAATCGTTTGGAAATATTCTATTTTTTGGAAAGATTCCATTGATCCTTTTCTTAGAATAGAATCGTTGTACTATTCTTTGGAAATATTTTATTAATCCTTTCCTTTGAATAGAATCGTTTGGAAATATGCTATTATGTGGAAAAAATCTATTAGTGTCCATTTCTTAGAATAAGTCTATAAGTCTAAGCAAATATTGCTTTTATACATTATAGAACTGAGATTATTCTCCGACCGCTTTGAGACCTTAACGAACTTCGAGAAAAATTGCAACGGCAGTGACTACTAGGTATGGTACTACTTAGCAAGTAGTACCACACAGGCTAACAACCACGACCTTACAACACAAAGCCAATACACAATCCATAGAAGTAAACCCTGTTATTGAGAGGGATTTACGTTCCTACATCGCAATCAAGAAAACAAAAGTTTTATGACACTTCTCTACATTAAAGAGATAATAGACCAATAAGTGGCTCTTCCATAAGCTTTCTAATGGTTAAACTGAATCCACTGAACGTATCCTTCAGCCAATTTGAGATCATGACGCATTTCGAGAAAATTGCAGCGACAGTAAAACCTCAATTATCCAGTAGTTCTACACGACCTTAAACACCAAAATCATTCTGAACGAATCCAATTCGGGACAGGAATTTATGTTCATACATCGCAAATATGTCAATGGAAGTACTATCAAAGATCTCTTCACTATATATAATGAACGTAAAACTTATTTCAGTTATCTACCTACAGATAAACTGAATCCAACTAAACTTATTCTGCAACCGATTTGAGATTTTGAAATACTTCAAGAAAAATTGCAACGGCAGACAAACCTCAATTAGCCGGTGTGATACTACCGGCTAACCACCACCGCCGTATAACATAAAATCAATCCAAACGAATCCAGCTTGGGAGCAGAATTTATATTCATACATGCATGTCAATAAAAGTATTATAGAAGTTCTTTACAAAATAGTGAACCAAAAGTTGATTCCATTATCTACCTACAGATAACCTGACTCCAACTAGACTTCTTTTCCATCTGAATTGATATCTTGACGTGCTTCGAGAAAAATTGCAACGGCAGTCAAACCTCAATTAGCCAGTACCACACTGGCCAACCACCACGACCTTACAACACGAAATCAATACGCAATCCACCGAAACGAACCCAGTTTGGGAGCGGAATTTATGTATGTGTGGGCTCCGATTCAGATAAATCTTCCCTCGTCCCGTTTCATTTTCCCTTTTATTCCGTCTCCAGCAACAACAAAAAATCCCTCCTTTTCATTTTACAACACTTTTCCCTCCGAAATGAAATTCAGGCTATTGACTTTCGGAATTTATCATTTTCGTTCGATCGGGAGCGAAAACATTCCTCTGCGGGAAGGAGGCGAACGAAAATCGATCGGGTAAAAGTTTTCCTCGGGTGAGGGGCGGACGGGAATTGGCCCGGACGGGATATCACACCGACGATGATGAACCCCCTTTCGACTACACTCGTCCCCCTTTCGGATACACTCGCCCCCATATCCATCGATTATGAATATTTTATTATTATTATTATTTTATCCATATTCATCGACGGATAACTTTTCTGGGGAATAAAAAAGCGAGCCCAGTGTTGCGAAAACAACTGATAAAAAACTTTCCCTCGTCTTCTTCGCTTCTTAACGTTTGCCGAAGCAGTGACAATGGAAGAAAGGTGGGATAAGAAGAAAAAGATTGATTCTTTTTTTGGTGTTGTTCTTCCCTCCTTTGCAGGGATCTATCGTTCGGCTGATGATAAGGATTTCGATGAAATAATCGATTCAATCTATTCCCGGATGAGCAAATAAATAACGGACTTTCTAATCGATGGCCTTAACGTTCTTTTGGTCGAACAGGGCTTCCCTTTTTTGCATTCTTGTGTTCTTTTTTAGATCCTAAACGCTCTCTAAGTAGTCTGTTCTTCTCTGGGTGATCAATGGGATATCACTTCGTGTCAGCCTCAGGCTATATTGGAAGGTATTAAATAACATCGGAAAATGATCACATAAATAACACCTCGAGAAATGAGATAATACTTTATTTGTTGCTGAAAGATATCCTATTATTCACTATACGATATTGACTTTTTGTAATATAACTTAGCTCGACTTCAAACCTTGCACTCTTTTAAATCGAAACTGTCAATTTGGGGGATTCAATGTGATATGCCTTAAAGTTAACAGCTTAAAAACAACTCGTTCTTGTGTTGAATATATAGTGACATCTCAGGGCTTTTTAATTTTGTGTATTTCCTTGTGTGAAATAAAATTAAAATTACTTCTATATTCTTATATCTTTTTGATCTTATGATCTTATATAATTTCAGAATGTCTCCAGAAAATATACCACCTTTGGTGCCAAAGCTATAATACGCCATATTGTCACTCAAGCCTTCTTACACAGATTCCATGCTGATTGTCAGGTTCGATTCCTCCCTGCGTGTACACTATCTGGCCATTCGTCACCGGACACCCCATACTATTAAGTTAAAACGGACCCAGCACGACATCAATATCGTGTAGGGCCACCTTTCGCCGCAATGACATCTGTAACTCTTCGAGGAAGACTTTCCATCAATTTTCGATACGTTTCTGAAAGAATCTTGCTCCATTCATTCTTTAAATTGGCAAACAACTCAGTGGTGTTTCTTGGCCGAGTTGGCCTGGCTATCAACCGGCGTTTTAACTTATTCCAAAGGAGTTAGTTCCAAGGGGTTGAGATCTGGACTTTGGGCTGGCCAATGAAGTTTTTCCTCACCCATTTCCTCAAACCACGTGTTAATAACACCTGCTGTATGACATGGAGCATTGTCCTGCTGAAACAGGTATGGACCAATACCAAAGTGTTGCCACAATGTCGGTAGCTCAGAATTGTCCAGAAATGTAACTGCTATAAGAATATTCTAACCGTTCAACGTCTTTTATAAGTTGTATGACGTGTACGGATGATACTAAGCGCTTTTCAAGGGGTGTCCGGTGACGAATGGCAAGATAATGTATTTCTCACTTCTGTGTCAGTAAAAATTTCGTTGTGTGTGTATGTCCATTACTTGATCTTGCCTGTCTTGTGTCTGAGGCAGCATGGCCAAAAATGGCCCTTGCGCCATAAAACCCAACCAGTCCACATTGCTGCTTCAGATAGTTGTCTTGTTTGCCGAAGAACAGGACTTTGAGCACATCCTGTTCTTCTGTACTGAAGAAAACTGTTCTAGGGAAAGTTTGGCTGAACTATGCGACTCACAATCCATTGTTCCTGGGTTTTTTATCCTTCTTATGTATATTACGTTTTATGTTTATAGAAGACATTCTGATTTCGTTGCCAATGCATAGAATTCATGCACCAATATGTAATTTACTCTTGGTTGGTTGGTTGGTTGGTTGGTTTGGGGTTTTTATGGCGCAAGGGCGTAATGTACTCTTGAGAAGATTGGTTGGTTTGTGGTTTTATGGCGCAAGAGCCATATTTGGCCAAACTGCGCTAAACACAAGACAACAAAGAGGGAGGAAAACAAAGCGAAAAGCAGAAGGGTAGGCGAGGGAAAGCAGAAGGATCAATCGGGTATCTCGGGGCTGTGATGCCCGTACACACTTAACGAAGGTGGGAGGGAGAGGACACAGGCACACAATTCAGAGAAAGTTAACGACAGTTTAATATGCTCACTCAATAAGAAAACAGGGTGGACAGTTACAAGCACAGGCTTAAAAAACCGTGTGATACAGTTCACATCGTCTTCGATATATCTCTGAGCCCATCGACTTTTCGAACTCTCATCTACCTCTGTGGAAAGCCGTCGTCTCTCCCCATACACGTGGTTTAGCTCATGTCGGGAAGTCCTGAATACCTTTGCACATACTCCGATGGTTCAATCAGTCATGTGAGTACATCTCCAAAAGTACTTGCTGTTCTCGTCACCTGACCGCGGTTCAAAATTACGAGGCGTTGTCCTTGATCTCGCCCTTTGGGATTGATAGAAAATAGCCCGTTATGTTGCTCCAGTGTGATGTTAATTAAAATACCTACCAAAAGTACTAGAATATTCTTATTCTTCGCGAGATATTTTCACTATAACCTAACAAGACGAAAACTTGTGTTAATGTTTAAAGATATTTAAGAAATCGCTTCTACTTTTTCTCCCTTGGTTCTTAGATACTCTAATGAACTTTTATTCTCCCATGGGGTTTACTGTCATTAGTCAACCCGGGGTGGCTAAGCGATCTTTTTCTGCTTTCCGTCCCACTAGTTCCCGAGGACAACACCTCGTAATATTGAACCACGGTCAGAAGACGAGGAATGTTTGGAAGAATTTAAAATCATTGGAATTTGTCTGGATTTTGTGGTTATTATTTCTATGAAAACGGTGGCATGTAACATGAAAAGCAAATATTACAGGCGCAATATGACATCATTAAGTTACGAATAAGAGATAACTCTAATGCTAACGACAAAGCCATGTACACTCTATACGGAATGCAGTGTGGGGAACTAATGAATGGGAACAATTCACACAATGCGGGAATTTCTAATGGCGAAGCAGTCTCTATATAATGAGTCAGCGTGACTTTTCATCATCAGTGTTATCATCAATTACTATACTTTATCGAGGGCAAGACATTAAAGATGCACTTTCAAATCCTACTTTTTTCTTTTGTGTTCAAATTACTTTCTTATTTCACACATCTCGCATTAGCACAATAAAATCTAATAGAGAAGCTAGTGCTTAGGGTTTGGAACTTACCGATATTCCCACTTCCGGTAAATTACCGATGGAAATTCTTATTACCGGTTTTTAATTCTACCTTAGAGAGTTTAGTTTTCCTTAGAGAGATGGGGAGTTGTTATAGTCTTACGTCAATTACTTGGTCCGTAATACAACATACAATGAAAAGTTTTGAAATGTGTAAGGATGCAATTTAGTTATTTTCATAAAGAGTTCACTACATGCAAGGGCGAGGTTCTGAAAACAAAGACTAGAATTTCACAACACAACTTCTGAAAAGTATTTGAGCCGAGGTAGATTAGCGGCCACTTCGCTAGCGACCTTCGAGTTGTAGGCGGCACAGATTCGATTCCTTCAGGTGCATTCCTCCCTGGGTGTATTTCTCTCATCTTTCATAAAAATCATCATCTCAAAAACTTTCATTGTGTGTATGTCTATTACTTGGTATTGTATGTCTTGTGTCTGGCGCAGCATGGTCAAATATGGTCCTTGAGCCATGAAACACCAACAAGCCAAACCAAATATTTCTATGATTAGAGGTGAACTCGAATCCAACCAAAGACCGTCGGATGCAAAGAGGGCTGATGCACTTTAAATCCGTCGTGGCCTCAAATGTCCTCACGTTGGCGTGGTGTGAAAGTTTGGAGAGTGTATTGCCAGCTCAGGTGTTGCCTCGTCATCTGACCGTGTTTCAAAATTACGTGGTGTTGTCCTCGGATCTTTCACTTTGGGATTGATTCCGGACTGTCACCAATAGATCGTTGTGTTACTCCAATGTGACGTTAATTAAAATACCTACCTACCTCTGATTAGAGTTTGACACTCTAGCCCTATAACAAAACCTTAAACACTAAGCAGTTGCTCTGGTTAATTTATTTAAATTAGAGAACTCTTATCTAGCAACATAAAGTCACAATTATTTGAGTACCACTTTTGAAATGTGCAATGATCAAAATTCAGTTGCATTATACAGTAATTATTCAACAGTAATTCAGTGATATTACATTATAACAGCTATTTTCAACAAATGTTTCACGGTACACTGGTGTGCCTTACGGATTGTGAAACGGTTTAAACTGTGTAAGATGTTTTTCACTACAACGGAACTTCGAACGTGTGTTCACAAATAATTTCAAGAAATACCCGTATAAATAATTTTCAATATTATTTTTTTATTGCAAAGTATCATAAACAAGTTGTTTAAAAAACCACTTTGGCTCAAAAAGTATAGGTAATTACTATTATTTTTTGTAAATCTATCAAATTATACCTTTTTTCAATCGGATGGGCAAAAAATATAATATTTTTAGTGTGCCTCAGAATTTTAGTAATTAGTTTATGTGAGCCATGATATCAAAAAGATAAAAAATCACTGATCTTGCTACTAAGCTCAGCTGTGTAGGAAAAAGTAACAACAGAAATGTTTATTGATTTAATGTAAATGTGTTCCGTTGTAGCGAAATACAATGACAAACAAAATTGTGTTTCTGCATCATTTATAAAAATTATTCATAAGTCCATCCATTAATGCATGCTTAGAAACAGCATAATAGAAGCTTCGTAGAATGTATCTCAATCATGCATAATACTCACACAGCTGCATAACGTATTCCCCTACTTAGTCTGTCATTAATAACTTTCCAAATAGGACAGAAAAAACAACCCTTCTACTCAAGTTGATTATTTTAGTCTTGACAATACTTCCATCAATACAAAAAAAAGGACGTTCGAATAATAGTTAAGTTTCCATTAGAAAGCACCGAGAATATCCATTTTCATTGAAACGTTAGGCTATTAACTAATAGTTAGCGAAGGGTAGCCAGAAACGTGAATAAATTTAAAAAAAAGCTACTTTGTAGCTTCCGAAAAATGGATGGTATTCATAAACGCTCATTAGCCCTGTTACTGGAAACCTGCAAATGCAAATGTCTGACGCATGAGGTCAGTGACATTTGTGATGAGTAGCCAAGAAAGAAAACAAAAGTTAACTTCGCCATGATTTCAAACTGCTTAGCAATCGTTGGATTGATGGAGAAAATATACAAGTCCATGAAGTAGGATAATTCTGGTAAGTAGGGAGGTAGGTAGTTAATTAATATCACACTCGAGCAACGCGACGGGTTATTGGTGACGGTCCGGGATCAATCCCGAAGGATCCAAGGACAATAAAAAGTAATTTTATACCACGGTCAGATGACGAGGCCAACGCCACTTTTCAAACTTAAAAATGGGATACCCAGAAACAATACCAAAAACCCTCGACATATTGCACCTTTTGGGGGTTATTGGGATTTTATGGAGCAAGACCCAACAATGTATAAGCTGCGCCATAAGGTAGTTAAGGCACTTAACTTAATTCGCAATGAAGTAACGGGCTATTGGTGAAGGTCCAGAATCAATCACCAAGGGAAGGAACCGAGCACAATACGTAATTTTGAACCACGGTCAGATGACGAGGCCAACGCCATTTTTCAAACTTAAAAATGCGATACCCAGAAACAATACCAAAAACCCTCGACATATTGCACCTTTTGGGGGTTATTGGGGTTTTATGGCGCAAGACCCAGCGATGTATAAGCTGCGCCATAAGGTAGTTAAGACACTTAACTTAATTAACGTCGCAATGGAGTAACCCAATGGGCTATTGGTGAAGGTCCGGAATCAATCACCAAGGGAAAGAACCGAGCACAACACGTAATTTTGAACCACGGTCAGATGACGAGGCATCCCACTCTCCAAACTACGTGAGGACATTTGAGGCACGACAGATTTAAAGTGCACAGTCCCCGTGTACACGACGGTTTTGGCTGGACCGAGTTTCGAACTCGCTACCCTCCGGTTGCTAATCAATTTAACTTTCCATTGGGATACCGCGGCCTCTATGTAGTAGGAGGTATAAAATAATTTAGGTAGATGGGTAAGTAGGTATTTTAATTAACGTCACACTGGAGCAACACAGCTGGCTATTGGCAACGGTCCGGGATCAATCCCAAAGGGAAAGACCGATGACAACACGACGTAATTTTGAACCACTGTCAGATGACGAAAAATAATTCAGGAAAGACCATCTAAATAAAGGATGTTTCTCTAAAGTAACTATCCATTTCTGTGAAGAAGCAAATCAAGTTAACTTCATTTATATTGTTGGTAGTTGAGATCATTGTCGGGATAATAAGAGGCAGATGTGAGCAGGCACCAGCCTTGTTGAAGTGAACTTGAGCATACAGTGGAATGATACAATTCTCGATTTTAGTGAGAAAAATGGAAAATTAAGAAATTAAGAATAGACATTCTAAGAGGAAAAAATAGTCGCGTCTCTGCAATTTTCGTACTTTGAAAAACAATAATTTTTATCTAAGCTGCCTTGACTGTCCAGTATTGCATTTATACGCTTTTGAGAAAAAAATATTGCGTCTTACAATAATTTTTCCTTTGTTTCTCTTTTTGTTCACGAATGTTAGTTGCCGTTTTTACAACTAGGCCTCCCCGCATACATTCTCGAGTGCCTGGATTTGTCCCGAGACGACCTGTTGTCTGAACCTCTTTTGGTGTATGACTGTGCAGGTGAATGAACTCATGGATTTGGTCTAGCTGGAGCTAGACGTGGAGATAAGCAACAACAATAACAATTTTGATACCGTAATTTCACATAATTATGACTCTAACCCACAACTAAGGTCCAAACACCTCCGAGAACCACCGGTATTTGAAATATGAGACATCTAGTAGACTGTTTAAGTACTAAATGACAGATAATAGATTGAATGATATTGTTTTGGTATTGGAACGCAATTTGTCTGCCATGTTTTGTCTGCGCCAGTTACCTAACCTATCGCAAAACATTCTCTCTATTATGGTCCTTTACCAATTTATAAAAGGAAATACTAGATGGGAAAACGTCGTGTTCTTAGTTACACAACTAAGGTCCAAAGTTTGACAAAAAACATAAATATAAAAACTAATTTAGAATAGCAAAAGTGTTCAACTGCCTTGAGGGTCTCACCTGTATACAGGGTGAGTCTAAATTATTTTTACAAAATAAGAGGGGTGATCGTACCCATCCAGACGAGCAATAATTACCATGGAACATAGGGTCGCATTCCACTCTGAGAGGCAGAAAAGAGTAAAGTCGAAATGCGTCGAGCATGAACAAGTCATCGCCTCTGACGTCGTTTTGTACCTGTCTACGTAGCATATCTCCTATGCAAGATGGATCGGACGTGGGGGACCTGTAGCTTGGCCTCCTCGCTCACCGAACCTCAACCAACTAGACCTTTTCTTCTGGGGGCACATGAAATCTTTAGTGTACCAGACGCCTGTGGACTCGGCTGAAGATCTCGTAGCGAGAATCGGTGTTGCCGCAGACAAAATTAACACAACACCAGGAATCTTCGAGAGGGTGCGCCAGTCATTCCTTCGCCGGTGTGAACTGTGCAACGACACGCGTGGCCGCCACTTTGAGCACTTGCTGTGAGTTTTTCTCTGATCAATCAATCAGATTATGTAACTTTTGGTATCGTTCATTCGCTTTCCCAACACTGTTGTAAGTTCATGTTGAAATTCTAATTTGACTCTTTTCTGCCTCTCAGAGTGGAATGCGACCCTATGTTCCATGGTAATTATTGCTCGTCTGGATGGGTACTATCACCCCTCTTATTTTGTAAAAACAATTTAGACTCACCCTGTATATCTGTTCTATCACCTGCAGTCTTCCCTGCATGACTTCCAACCAGTTTTGACCCTTCTTAACCAATAGAATCTCTCCTAGGTTTCTTTCAACCAATAAATGTGATTATTTGATTATTATGCGTGCTGTGTGGTAAAAGCAATGCTACACACTCTTCGGAAATCTCGTGACGTTCAGAGGGCTGACCAGTTATATAACTTCGTGACCAATGGAATCCTTATATGAATTCTTTCAAACAATAGATGTGGCTATTTTGTTTTTATATATAAATGTGCTGTAGAGTAAAGGTAATCGTACACTTAATGAAAATCACATGAAGCTCACAGGATTTACTTTTCATTACATTAATTTTTTCCTTTGCTCAGGTAATATTTGGAAAAAATCTTTTGAAAAGCTTTATTTTAGAAGCTGTTAAAAAAGTAAAAGGATTGGAGTAAATTTTGGTAGGTATTTAATTAACGTCGCACTGGAGCAATTAACTGGATATTGACGACGGTCCGGGATCAAATCCAAAGGGTAACTTTTCAACCATAGTTGTGTGAAATTACGGTAACTAAATTCATACAATAAATTAAAGTGCTATTCTAATAAATATGTAATTAAATTTAAATTACAATGTATTCCAATGTGATTACGAACTTCAAATAAACCCCAAGATTAATGTTTATATAAAAATAACCGTAAGCCAAAAGGGTTTGGTAAACACTGCACCATAGCAGAGAAGATCAATCAAATCTAAAAAGTGTCCCGATAAAAACACTTAAGAATCCTGTCCTGGAGTCATGTTGGTTCTACGGATCAATAGCGAGTTGTTACAAAGTATCCGCGAGAATGTATCGCTAAATCAGATTCTATTCCTCATAATCCTTAACTAGGGTATAGTTAACGCAAAAAAATATTTTTTACTCTAGTAAACCAATTAATCAATGAAATAAAAGCCTTCTTCCATTAGAAGAGAAAAGAAAATATCCGAACGCCTTTTACTCAATATATCGACAGAGAACTATTTTCTCGCACAGTTATGTGTTTCTAGGTGCTCCGCATCTTTTATATATCAAGCTCTTTGTGATAATCTTACATGGTTTCTCTTCTACCCTAAATACCATAGGACAGGGAAACGAGAAGTTACTGATTCTGCTGACTTTTGAAGTGACTTCGTACTTGAAGGTGGGTAACCAAAACTTTCTCCTTTCTTTGCTCAGTGGTAAGACTTAGAAAGACAATGTCACATCGGTTGACCAATAAGTACTTTATTGGAGATAGGTTGCTCTGCTCTATATACTATGTGGATATGCTTTATATACTAATGTGGATATGCTTTATATACTAATGTGGATATGCTTTATATACTAATGTGGATATGCTTTATATACTAATGTGGATATGCTTTATATACTAATGTGGATATCCCTCATATACTAATGTGGATATGCTTTATATACTAATGTGGATATGCTTTATATACTAATGTGGATATGCTTTATATACTAATGTGGATATGCTTTATATACTAATGTGGATATCCCTCATATACTAATGTGGATATGCTTTATATACTAATGTGGATATGCTTTATATACTAATGTGCATATATATGCCCTATATAGTAATGTGGATATGCCCTATATAGTAATGTGGATATGCTTTATATACTAATGTGGATATGCCTTATATAGTAATGTGGATATGCTTTATATACTAATGTGGATATGCATTATATACTAATGTGGATATGCTTTATATACTATTGTGGTGGACAAGAAAAAAGCGCCATATACAGAGGGAAGATACATAGCGAGAACCGAGAAAAAATTACAAAGAGAAAACAAGAAAGGATGGTAGGTAGGAAGTTGAATTTACGTCGTATTTGAGCAAAAAAACGGGCTATTGGCGACGGTCGGGACTTTTTCTTCGGGATCAATCCCGAAGAAAAAGATCCTAGGATAATACCTCGTACTTTTGAACCACGATCAGATGACGAGGTCAGCACATGATTGGTTGGTTTGGGAGGGTTATGGCGCGATATTTTGGCTATGCTGCGACAGACACAAGATATACAATATCAAGTAACAGATATACACACACAATGAAAGTCTCTCCAAACTTTCACACCGGGCCAACGTGAGGATATTTCAGGTAACAACAGATTTAACGTGCACCAGCCCCCTTTGTACACGACGGCCTTTGGCTGGATTCGAACTCGAAACCCTCCGGTTGTTAATTCCTTACTCTTCCAACCGGAATATCGCGGCCCCACTTTTCATTTGTATGAAATCGATTTAGAATTCATCTATAGATTGTATTTTTAACTTTAAGTTTAGCTGTCCTCAAACTTTATATGCATAAATCTTCTACTGAACGTATGATTCGAAATTACGTGGTGGTGTTCTCGGATCTTTCCCTTTGGGATTGATCCCGAACCGTCACCAATAGCCCGTTGTGTTGCTCCAGTGTGACATCTTCTCACCGTATTTTATTTTAGCATGCATGATATTTCCGAACGATATTTGTTTAGTAGTACGAAGAGATATGTGAGACAATTTTATTAGAAAATAAATGGCGGTAAAAAAGGGGGCGTAAAATTCTATAGGTTTTACTTTAAAAAACTTGGTTCTTAGATTATTTGTGCCATACATCACTAGAAATGGGAGTGGAAGGGTATGTATCGCCATCTGTCGGCAGACGGGAGTTCTATTTGTAACACTTTTTAACATTTAGAAAAGGGTTTAAGATTGGAATACGAGGAAAATGCTAAAGCGAAGATCTGAAGACAGAGAAAGAAACTCAAGAGTTTTACTAAAATGCATATTTCGTCTCTGTTGTTTTTGAAATCAGGGAAGACGTACATAAAGAAGTAATGTATCTAGTTTGATCCTAGTAAGAAATCCTTACAAAATGGTTGTGTTTGCCAAATATTTACGGCAATTAACCTTGTGGGAGGGGTTCACATGCGTAATTTCATTTTACAACCTGTAGTTTTCCCATGCATGGCCTCTAACTAATTTTGACACTCTTGACCAATAGAACCTTTCCAAGGATCCTTTCAACCAATATATGCGATTATTTAGTCATTATGTGTTGTGGAGAAAAGCACGCTACTGGGAAATCTCGTGACACTCAAAGGGATAAACATTAAATAAATATTCAAATTTTAATTCACGAAATTCACTTATTTCACTATCACTTCGTAGAAATGCGAAAAAAGCCTTCCTTAAACAAAGCAAGCTCCATGGCATCAAGCTCCATGACACAAGTCCCCAATAGCCCGTTGCGTTGCTCCAGTGCGACGTTAATTAAGGTGTATGTATACACTAGAAATCACGAAAATTGACCAAAATATCGATACATTTTTTAATAATTCAAAATATTGTTCAATCCCTTAGCTTTCAAACGATACCAAGATCTTGTATGTATTCGAAATAGTTTTCAAGTTACAAGGGTTTGGGTTAGGTACTGTCACCATAGACAAACAGGTTTCCAAAACTTGAAACTCGATTTCTGAAGAACTATGTTTTTGCAATAGGATGCTTCTTTCGAACAGTGATAACTCAACAATGAATTGATATATTGTAATTACTTTTGTGTCGTTATAATCTATATAATACAGTGGATGTTTTGACCCTCAGTCGAAGTTATTAGTTAAGAAATGAATTTTTAGTTGATTTTTAACTGTTGAAATTCCTGAAAAAAAATCTTGATTTTTTTTAGACTTCTTTCTTGAAAAAATTGTAAAAAATAACTTATTCCCTCTAGCAACTTGAGGGAGGGTCAAAAGATGAAGAATAATATTAGGAATAATTTCCACCAGGAATTGTCTTTCTGAACACAGAATTTGAGATATCACTGTTCATAAAACATGCTAATTAGCTAATTATATCTAAATTAGATAATTAATGAGTAGCTTAATCAGAATTTTTCACACTAAAATAAGTTTAAGCACAAACCAATGCCCTATTGTGAAGAAACTGGATTTTTAAAGTCAAAATTTAAAAAAATGTTCTAGTGTATACATACACCGTAAATACCTACCTACCATGACATAAAAAACACAGGAGAGTAATTTAAATATTGAACACATTTAATAATATCCAAGTTAGAAAATGACTCAGGACATTGCGAACTTCTCCAAGCTTTCAACGTTGAACCGAACGCATCGTCCAAACTCATCTAGTTTGCACCCTCATCAGAAAGTGTGAACAAGAACCTGATTTCATCACGAGGAGGTGTCAGTTGAGAGGGGTAGCCCGGTTGGAAGAGTAACGGATTAGCAACCAGAGGGTTGCGAGAATCCAACAAAAGAGCGTCGTGTACGAAGGGGACTAGTTCACGGTAAATCTGTCGTGGACTCAAATGTTCTCACGTTGGCGTGGTGTGGAAGTTTGGGGAGTGGGGGTGCAGCTAAGATGTGACCTCGTCATTTCACCGTGGTTGAAAATTACAAGCTATTGTCCTCATATCTTTCCCTTCGGGTTTGATCCCGGACCGTCTCCAATAGCCCGTTCTGTTGCGCCAGTGCTACGTTAATTAAAATACCTACCAGTGGAGAGGGTTCTGTACACAGCAACGCCCCCCCCCCCTTGATTGGTCTGCGCGTGTCGTTTACGCCTTACGCCTCTTATTAGACTAAGGCTTTAGTGTTGATGTCATACGCGGATTGCGAAAACATGGTAGGTAGTTGATTAACATCGCACTGGAGTAACACAGCGGGCTATTGGCGACGGTCCGGAATCTATCCCTAAGGGGAAGATCCAAGGACAACGCCTCGAAATTTTGAACCACGGTCAGATGACGTTAACAACACATAATTTCGGGTAGACAAGTTGATTTGCCTTTTCACAATGAAACAAAATAATGAAACGTTTTGTTTTGATGTATATCTGAGTTATTTCTGCAATAGGCGTTGCCAGTTAAACCCATCTTCTAAGTGGCACATCTCCTTCAGGTGTGGGGCCGGAGTGGCCCGGTTGGAAGAGTAACGGATTAGCAACGGGTGGGTTGCGAGTTCGAATCCAACCAAGACCGTCGTGTACAAAGGGGGCTGGTACACTTTAAATCCGTCGTGACGTCAAATGTCCTCACGTTGGCGTGGTGTGGAAGTTTGGAGAGTGGGGTGCCATCTCAGGTGTTACCTCGTCATCTGACCGTGGTTCAAAATTACGTGGTGTTGTCCTCGGATCCTTACCCCTGGGATTGATCCCGGACCGTCGTCAATAGCCCGTTGTGTTGCTCCAGTGACGTTATGAAAATACCAATACCTTCAGGTGTGTACTGGCTTCACAGATCTGAGGTACTCTAGTGATTCCCCCACAGGGTTTACTCTCTTAAACACGGTAGGTAGGTAGTTGATTAACATCACACTGGAGTAACACAACGGGCTATTGGCAACGGTCCGGGATCAATCTCCAAGGAAAAGATCCGAGGACAACACCTCGTAATTTTAAACTACGGTCAGATGACGAGAACACCTGAGCTGGCACCCCACTCTCCTAACTTCCACACCACGCCAACGTGAAGACATTTGAGGCCACGACAGATTTAACGCCCCCCTTTGTACACGATGGTGTTTTGCAGGATTCGAACTCTCAACCCTCCGGTTGCTAATCCGTTACTCTTCCATCCGGACCACCGCGGCCCTCCTTTAAGAAAAAGCAACCCATATTTGAAAACACGAACACTGCCATCCATCCAAAAACCTAAAACAAATATCCCCTTTGGTGGTATCAGTAAGTCACGAATCCCGATCTGATTCGAATTCCAGTATTCCCGATCAATCTCCCCGAGTATTCCGCCCAAAATACCTCGTTACTCACTTAATGCCTTCTTCACCCAAAATACCCGACCGCAAGATGCCTACCTTGGATAAAACCGATCCAAAAGTCCCCCTCCTGGATAGCGTATCCATGCATATTGATATTTAGCGAAAGGCCTTGGTTAATTAGCGATTGAGCGCCGCGGGAGCCCGGGAGTGGATGATTAAATGTAAACCAGACTGCAGTCGCGCTGCCCTTTAAATTTTAAGTGGATGGGATTAGATCGTAATCATTTATACACGCGGACGTTTAGGGAATTCCTCGTGATTCTCGGGGGTTGTCGTTTTCCTCGTGCACGTAGGGTGGGAGGATGTTGGGGTTGACTGACTCTTTCTTTAACCCTCCAAGTGGTTTCGACGAGGTATCTTGTCTATTGAGATCTGACCAATTTTGTCAGATCTCAGTATAAGGGCAAAAATCAATCAAAGAAATTTTGCTCATGGCGAAATGTCTCGTCTCAATAGCAAATAAATAAATAATATTTTTTTTAGTGATGACGAGATCGAGATGGTTCAATTTTCTTCTAATGACGAGATATCTCGTCCATCGAGATATTAACGTTTTTTATAACGACGAGATCAAGGTCTGGTCTGCTGTCTTCCAGTGACGAGAAATCTCGTCCATCAAGATCTGACCAATTTTGAAAACGACGAGATATGTCGTCCATCAAGATCTGACCAATTTTGGAAACAGAGATATCTCGTCATCAAGATCATCATCATCTCCCCCAGTCTCTCTTTCAGTCTCTCTCTCTTTCAGTCTCTCTCTTTCAGTTTCTCTCTCTTTCAGTCTCTCTCTTTCAGTCTCTCTCTCTTTTAGTCTCTCAGTCTCTTTCTTTCAATCTCTCTGTCTCTCTCAGTCTCTCTCTTAGTCTCTCTCTCAGTCTCTGTCTCTCTCTTAGTCTCTCTCTCAGTCTCTGTCTCTCTCTTAGTCTCTCTCTCTCAGTTTCTCTCACTCTGTATTTCTAAAGGCTTAAGGACCAGTGCACAAAAATCTTTCAAAATTTCGATTATTTTTTTTATGAATTTAAATAAATGTTTATACAATTCTGCTTAAAATGATACATTATTTATGGAAATACATTGAGTAGAAGTATTTTAAATAATTTTTTGAAAAATACTTGTACGTCAGTTTTTAAGGCTTTTTATACTTGTAAGTCATTTAAAGGCTTCCATCTTTGTTTACATGTCTTGAAGAAACGCCCAAAACGAGAAGCCCATTAGAAAACCTTATTTACCAAGCCACACTATTTAATTTATCTATTTTATTTTGTATCTATTTTGCTATCTATCTGATCCTCAACTTTTGGAACGCTGTCTTCATGGCAAGACACAAAATTGTAATGAGAGTTTTAACGCTGTTTGGTCAAGAGTGCCAAAAAATAATTTTGTTGGAATTACATGCCTAAAATTTGGTGTATATGATGCTGTGTGCACGTTTAATGAAGGGAACATCAGTCGGTGTAAAGTTTTAGAAAAACTGGGTATTGAACCTGGAGTGAACATGCGTCGTGCAATGAAGCAAGGTAACAATGAACGACTTATGTATGCCGAAAGAAGCTTTCGTACCTTAAGTACAATTGCAAAAAGATGCAAAAGTGCTCATAAGAGTACTATAAATAATATATGTTATGATCCAGATTGTGGAGCTGTAAAATTTTGAGGTAGGGTCAATTTTATGCTTTAAACTTCAATATCTCAAAATGTGTATTTTTTCCATAAAAGGAACATTTTTTCAAAGTCTATTCAAGCAAATGTAAAAAAAAAATTGGTTTACAAGTGTATCATGCCCTATAACATATTTTAACACAGGCATTTTTTTCTATCTGCTCAGAAAAGTTCATTTTGAGTGTTAAAAAGGATGAAAATTGGTCATTTTTCAAAAAAAAATTGGAGTCAAAGAAAAAAAATTCTCAAAATTTCAAATTTTAAGTTTTTTAAAAATCCCTGTGTAAAAGTGTTTAAAAGTGTCTTCACATAACCTGTATAAAAAAAAATTCGAGTCAATACACATAAAAGATTCTGAGAAAATGTTCCTTAAAATATGACCATTTTAACATTACGGAGATAGGACTGCACTGGTCCCCTTAAAGAATCCATAGATTATTTAGAAAGATGTGGTTATAAGTCATTAAGTGTGTTTGTGGAATAAAAAAACACTTCACTACTCGAAGATCTCATGGTACTCAGAGGGTTGATTTTGGTCCCTGAACGTACTGATTTTAAGTTGTCCACCCCTATTTTTTTCCTGACTAAGCACAAGTGCACGCCCTGCACACCACTCAGGATCAGCCCTGATTTCACGCATAAAAATAATCCAAACCTACAACTGTAAACTGCGGACACTACAAGTGGCACACCACCCATATCAATCCTCCGGAATCCATGTTAGCAGATAATAGTACGTACAGTAATCCCACCAGAGACCTAGACACAGATTAATAATGGCTGTAGCGCGGACTTAACCTTACTCAGAGGGAATTGGTATCATCCGATCAATTTGAACACCAGATAATACCTTAGCTGTATTAATGTATACAGAACATGTTAATCACCGCATCGATACACAGTGTTGCATAGCGGTGTTAAGGAATCATTGATTGGATTGCCTCTGTAGGATCATTTTGGGCTGATGAAAGCTAATTAAATTAGACCCGGATTCGAACTCGAGACCTTTGTACCAAGAGTCAGAGCTTAGGGTTTGCAAGTTACTAACATTCTCATTATCGGTAAATTACATTGGAAGTTTTCAATACCGGTTATTAACCTTTTTGGTTACAATTTTCCCTTTGCATATACCTACATATGTTTGTAAGCATCCCTAAATGACAGCAATTGTAGTTGTGATGAAGGCAATAAGACGCAATTTTGATGGCTTATTGCCAATCAATTGCTATCAGGGTTTACATAGTTTATATATTTGTACCTGGAAGGCATTGACATTATATGTCCAATTTTTAAGACTTTTTACAATAATCTTGTCCATCTTTTATTATTCTTTCTAATGGTATACAATGGCTCAGTGAGTTTGACCTCTGCGCTAGCAACCTCAGAGTTGTAACTGGATCAGGTTCGATTTATACAACTTACCCTGAGTGTATTTCTCTCTTCTGTATCAGTGTAACTTTCCTTGTATGGTTATGTCCATTACTTGACGTTCTGTGTCTCGTGTCTGGCGCAACTTGGTCAAATATGGCGCTTGTCTTATAGAAACACAACAAATCAACCATCTAATGGTATTCAACACTACGCCTGGTATCAATACGTAAGATCTGCCTCTTTAAAAACTAATTGAGAAACTGTAAGAGATGTAGATAAAAAAAACTTTAATCCTCCTGGTGATTGTCTCGACGAGGTATCTCATCATTTACAAAATTGACCAGATCTTGAAGGACGAAATATCTCGCCATTACAGAAATCTGAGCAGATCTTGATCTCGTCATCATAAAAGAATCGTCAATATCTTGATGAGACGAGATATATTGAAATTGGTGAGATCTTGATGGACGATATATCTCATCGAAACCATTTGGAGGGTGAAACTGCTCGTCTGAAAAACTTTATTTTTGTAGCATACTGTCCTATGTCTTCGAGGGACAGATATGAATATTTGCACAAATCGAATGAGCAATTTATTTTCTTCCAAATAGGGAAACGATCAGTTTTTTCTTCCATCGGATGATACCTAAATGATGAATTAGACCAGGGGTACCTAAACTTATTGAAGCGTATGAATAGAGAATATTTTCTCAGTGCCATGTTTGTGAAATGAATATGCTTTCTTCCTAAAAGTCAATTATGCATCTACTCCTGCACCAATCATTGTTATTTAGAAAAAAGAGAAGATAAATACTTAAATTGCCATCTGACAAACGTCTACAGGGTACAAAACAAGACTTTCTGATTGAAACTCTTTAACGGAGACATTAACACAAAGTTCGGCATTTTTCTAGTCTATGTATAGTCAACAATTAATTGCAGAGAAACTAATATTGATAATCTTTATACATTTACAAAACTAATGATTCGAATGAGTATGTCTTATATTTATTATCTCGTTTTAAATGAGTAAATTTTGTTTTGGACAGGGCAGCATAGCCTGGTTCGTCCCAGATCCTAAAAAAGCTTCGCCTCATAGTAATAACAAAATATTAACTAAGAAAACCGGTATTTGTGTTTCGGTAACGATAATTTTCAGAAAATACCCACCAATTCTGGAAGAACCAGTAAAAACCTGTAAATCATCTTTGGTTTTTGAACTAAACAGAGCATTAACCATTCGGTCACCAAACAGCAACACAAAAAGGAAAGAAAGTTAGGGGGAAGGGGAACGATCAGATGGGAATGAAGTCTGCTTTGGCCAATAAGACAATCTAATGAAACGAATGAACGAAGTTATTGGATCAAGCGTATGATTAATTTTCTGTTCGGCTTCATCAATTCCCCTGCTTCTGCTTTATTTCGCTTCGTTCGGTTTGCTCTGGTACATGAAATACAAACAGTGGCACATGGAAGCCCATAGTAAAAAATTCAAATTCGATACGAAAAAATCATAAAAGTCGATAAGACCTGGAGCAAAAGGGGCTATTTTTTTTAACTTATATCTGATTGAAAAGTCAGTTTCTATTTTGATTTCCTTGTTTTTTACCTCAAAAAGACATCCAAGGTCTGCGGTTGCCTCAATCTTTCAATCTCAAATGGTTTCTTACTGTGGCGTTTGTCATGCTCACCTTTATCAGACTCTCCTTTCCTACCCCATATTTCCTATTTAAGCTAGCATTCAGTCTAAATACTGTGAGCAGTAGGTCCTTAAGCATGGTCTATCACTCTTTCCCCGTTCTCTCATTTTCCTGCCTCTGTAAAAGAGTCTGAAGCTCTAGACAGAACAAAGGATCTTCCAAAGTATTCTGTTCCTTGGAATAGAATCCCTTGGAAAGATTCTATTGGTCCTTTGCTTGGAATAGAATCCTTTGGAAAGATTGTGTTGGCCCTTTCCTTCTGTTAGAATCCCTTTAAAATATTCTATTATTCTTTTCCTTAGAATAGAATCCATTGGAAAGATTCTGTTAGTCCTTTACTAGTTATAAAATTTGTTGTAGCGATTCCGTATCCATTCTGTTAAAAGAATGCTTCGGAAAGATTCATTGCTCATTTCCTTATAGTAGATTCCGTTGGTAAGATTCTATTGGTCGAGAAAAAAAATTCGTTCTATCTACTCTAAAATTGATCGAACTTCAAAGAAATACTTTTTAAATTTAAAAATCATGATGCCCAGTTTTCATTATCTGCTTTACACTACGATATAATCGTTATCTTAGATTACTATCTCTACAGACACTTAAGATACTAATTTGCCTTTTCCAGATTGCTATTCCCAATGCACCCATGATTACGTCAACGAATATAATCAGATTCATAATCGTTCTACCTCTACATTTCGTACTGAATAATTTATTCGACACATTTTTAATTAATTTAATAAGTGTTACTTTGTGTTATCTACATGTATCAATCGTATGGGATTTAAATAAACATGTCAGACATCCTTTTTTTAATCCTTCTGGCGGTTGATTCGAAGAGGTGTTTAGCCATTTGCATAGCCGACCAGATCTTGATGGACGAGATATCGCATCCATAGAGAAAAAACCGAACTGATCCTGATCTCGTCATCATAAAAGAATTGTCAATATCCTGATGACGAGATATCTCATAAGTAGCAAAATTGACCAGATCTTGATGGACGAGATATCTCCTCGAAACCACTTGGAGGGTTAAGAACATTACAAAAGTATTCTATACATTTAGGTATGTAGATGTATTAGAGTAAGAAACCAACACTTACGTGGGGCTTGGGTCACCATCTGGCTATGCCAGTGTCCCATTTTGCCACCTGATTACAGCATTTTAGTATTCCGCTTATCCTTGCTTCGATCAGTTCTTACAGATAGCATTTCGAAATCTGAGTTCACGATCTAGCGGGGTGGAAACCAAACCAAAACTAGGTCTTTCCTGGAAATTGGAACAAACACCTTCTCTCTTCCAAGTATGTCGACATCACGAGTTGACTAACCACAGTACATATTATGTTCACATGCGTTAGACAATTGATACATTTCTCACTCTTGGTGTGTGTTGTTTCTCAGCGACTTTAAACCCGGTTAAACTGATATCTTATATTCTTCCACGGGTGTCTTAGATGCAATGTAGAAGTTGGCAAAAGCGAATTACTTTGATGCTCTGTAGACATTACTTTGATGCTCTGTAGACATTACTTTGATGCTCTGTAGACATTACTTTGATGCTCTGTTGAGACATTACTTTGAAGCTCTGTAGAGACATTGCTTTGAAGCTCCGTTGAGACATTACTTTGAAGCTCTGTAGACATTGCTTTGAAGCTCTGTAGAGACATTACTTTGAAGCTCTGTAGAGACATTACTTTGAAGCTCCGTAGAGACATTACTTTGAAGCTCCGTAGAGTCATTGCTTTGAAGCTCTGTAGAGACATTGCTTTGAAGCTCTGTAGAGATATTGCTTTGAAGCTCCTTAGGGATATTGCTTTAGCAAAAATGTTTCACAGCCTCCTACACAATAAAATTGATTCGCCCTTTTTAGTTTCTTGTATTGATTTTAACGTCCCAGGATATATCCCCAGAAACTGTAAATTATTTTTTGTTGAACTTTTAAAAAATAATGTATGAAACAATTTTGCAACACATTTTTTAAACTGCATCTTTCTCGGAGGTCGATATATTTTTGAATGATTTAAATTCAGTAAGTAATCTGCTTCAATGATGTGCTTTCTTTTATATCTTACATAGCTACTTGTGCGTACTTTTTCTCTTGCTTTTTTTAGTTAATAATTTTTTGTTTTCGGCAATTGAATATTTTTTATAGAGAAACAACAAAATAAAAAAGTTTCGGGCAGAAACTCAGTACAACCAAAGACCGTCGTGTATGCAGGGCATGATGCACGTTAAATCTGGCGTGGCCTCAAATGTCCTCACGTTGGCGTGATGTGGAAGTTTGGAGAGTGGAGTGCCAGCTCAGGTGTTGTTCTCGTCATCTGACAGTGGTTCAAAATTACGAGGCGTTGTCCTTGAACCTTTCCCTTCCGGATTGATCCCGGACCGTAGCCAATAGCTCATTGCGTTGTTCCAGTGTGACGTTAATTACCTACCTACCGAGCAGGTAGCGTTTCCAAATCTATCCGATCTCTTAACTTACCGGGGAAAAAACAAACCTAAAGATCTTTCCTGGAAATATAGGAAAAAACACTTCAAACTTCCTCTTCCAGGAATTACGAAACAACAAATTGACTAATCATGGTATACATAGTTACATACGTTAGACAATCGATGCATTTCTCAATTTGTGAGTGCTCTTTGTGACTTTCAACACGATTAAACTGATATCTTATATTCTTCCATGAGTGTCTCAGATGAAATCTAGAAGTTGGCAAAAACATTACTTTTATATGCCAAGTAGTTTAAGAAAAAGGAATGGTGTCTACTGCCCATCTTAATCCTCTGAATATCATAAAATTTCCGAGTAGTGTAGATTCCTCTCTGGGTGTATTTCTCTCTACTGTTTAAGTAAAACTTTCCTTGCATGTGTACTTGACATTGTCTTGTGTCTGGTAAAGCATGGCCAAATATGGCACATTTCGCCATAAACCCCCAAAACAAACTAACCGAGTAGTGTAGTATTGCTTTCATTCCACAATATACATGACAACCAATGTGTTGATGGAAAAAATTCCAACAGATTCGATTGGTCGAGAAGGTCAAAACTAATTAGAAGTCAAGCGGGGGAGACTGCAGGTTACAGATTGTATATATGTAGACTTATCTGTTGGAAAAGAGGCATGAAAGGAGACGTCCTTAACAATTGTAGTTGCTGCTAATCTCCACGTCTAGCTCCAGCTAGACCAAATCCACAAGTCCATTCACCTGCACAGTCATACACCAAAAGAGGTTCGAAAAACAGGTCGTCTCGGGACAATCTCAGGCACTCGAGAATGTGTGCTGGGCATTCATTCCTGGTCAGACTGGCATTTAAGGCAAACAGGATGAATCTTGCGACCACAGCAAAATGTGAGACTCCTCAGATGGCCACTGAAAAAGCGGGAGAATGAATGTCTGAATATATCTCGAAATTGAGAGCAATAGATCTTCCGGGGCGATCCCCACGACACCAAGAGTGTGAACTATCCATGTCTTCTTATCAAGATTTTTTTCTAGTAGAGTAAAGCTCAAGAAGCGTCAATGAGTGGGTATCGGACAATGGTTCATCGACACTCTCCTTCGCCAAATCATCCGCTACTTTTTTAGCAATTAAATGTTTAATTATAATGGGTGTAGGGGGAAACTATTTACAGGAGATCATCGTTACATCAAATGTTCATTGGGCGTGGTCATATGCCACATTTTCAGGATTCTTCTGCGTCTCTCTCTTTGAGATCTGCTCGACCGACGGTCTGTCTTGTCATCCCGACGCTTGACTACTTCCTGGTTCACACGCAATGGCAGGTGTTCTTCTCATTCTTTGTACCCAGATACCCAGAGATGCACGTGAACCTCTCAGAGGGTTAAAGGATGATTTTTCCACGGCTGAACGAAATTTCAAAAAACAACTTAAAAATTCAGGCAGGTAGGTAGTTAATTAATGTCGCCCTGGAGCCACACAATCGGCTATTGGCGGCTGTCAGGGATCAATCCCGAAGGGAAAGATCGAGGACAACGCCTCGTCATTTTGAACCACGGTCAGATGACGAGGTCAGCATCTGAACTGGCACACCACTCTTCAAACTCCCACACCACACCAACGTGAGGACATTTGAAGCCACGACAGAATTTAACGTGCACCAGCTCCAGTGTACGCGACTGTCTTTAGGCATGGAAGAGTTTTGAACTCGCAACCCTCCGGTTGCTAATCTGTTACTCTTCCAACTGGGCTACCGCGACCCCATTCTAACACAGATTCTATGGGTCGAGAAGGTTAAAAGTCATGCAGGGGAGACTGCAGGTTACAGATTGTAAAGGGTGTCCCAAAATTCACGCAAGATTTGAATTTTGCGCTATTTGCGCGGTAGTGTTGTCAACGAAAAAAAAAAAGACAGCTGACAGTTCAGGATTATTAAAATAGGAACAGTTATTAAAAATGGACAGTTCAGGGCTATTAAAATGCGGCTGGTCAGGCAATCTCAGTTAATGGTGCTCGCTATCACATGATAATCCAGTTTTTTAGTGTCTAAATTGCAATATATGGATGTGGACGACATGTGGTTTCAACAAGACGGTGCCACATGCCATACAGCCCGAGAAACAATTCAATTACCGCATGAGTCATTTCCTGGTCGTGTAATTTCCCGTTTTGGTGATCAGAATTGGCTGCCCTGATCATGCGATTTAACGCCGTTGGATTTTTTTCTTTGGGATTTTTTGAAATCTAAGATTCATACCAACAAGCCCACGCCTTAAAGAAGGAAATTGAGCGCTGTATCAACGAAATTCAGCCACATTTATGCAAAACGGTCATGGAAAATTTCAACAAAGTGCGTATGTGCCAGCAAAGCCGTGGAAGCCATTTACCCGATATGCTATTTCATATATAACCCTATAATGTATACTTTATGAATCAATAAAAAATTTAGAATTTTTAATTATAAACCTGTGTTTTCTATCAAAATTGCTTCTTGCGTGAATTTTGGGACACCCTATGTACAAGTCTTATCTGTTGGAAAAGCATGAAAGGAGACGTTCTTAACAATTGACTCGATAGATGTGCGGGAACCCCTCAGAGGGTTAAAGGATA
This sequence comes from Meta bourneti, assembly GCA_933210815.1. Taxonomy (NCBI): domain Eukaryota; kingdom Metazoa; phylum Arthropoda; class Arachnida; order Araneae; family Tetragnathidae; genus Meta; species Meta bourneti. Next base: position 96,210,403 of record OW119926.1, read on the forward strand.
TTACGATTCTTCCACGACTGAAGAAAATTTCAAATATAACTGAACTTAAAAATTCAGGAAAAGTTCATCTTACATTTTGCCACCTGACCACAGTACTTTACCCTTCCATTTATCCTCGTTCCTAGTAGAGATAGCGTTTCCAAATCTATCCGAGTTCACAACCCACCGGAGTAAAACAAAAAAAACCCAAAACCAGGTCTTTTCCTGGAAATGGGAAAGAACAAACACAACTTCCTCTCCCCAGGGAACATTTCTATATTCAGGGCATTAGAGGGGAAAGACAAATAGCTTCTCGTAGAGATGGGGGAATCCGCAAGATAAGGATCCCTTATGCATGTGGTCTCTTCTCCGCTCAATCAATTCCAGGAAGCACCCTCCCTGAGTCGCCGAATGACAGTTTAAGTAAAAATCAATCATTTTTCGAAAGATCTCGATATTCCCCAAACATCTTCAGGGAGATGAGATACAAAAGAATATAAATGACCTTGGGCACTTTTTCGTTGCGCCGCGCTATCTTATTGGATTGTGGGACATTTTACAGATGCCACTATTTTGACGCTAATATTCGGAAGAGGGGTGAAGGGATATCGGATTCCTATCGCACGTGGGGCGAATCTGTCGTGAATCTCGGCAACGGAATTCTCATTTGGGTAAGATGAGATGGATAGGGGTTTACCTGGTTGTTTTGGGGTTTGATGGCGCATGGACCCTATTTGGATAAGCTGCCCCAAACAAAAGACAAGGTCAAACAAAAAATGTTGTTAAAGGGGGCAAAAGAGGGATTGGGTAACAGAGTAGTGAGATGAAAGCAGGAAAAGATCGTTTGGGTTTCCCGGGACCGGAACTCCCGTGTTTACCAAGGGCCGCCGTAGCCCAGTTGGAAGAGTAATGGATTAGCAACCGGATTCGGTCGAAATTCGGTCCAACCAGACTCTCGTATATACGAGGGTTGGTGCATGTCAAATCTGTCATTGCATCAAATGTCCTCATGTTGCCGTTGTGTGGAAGTTTGGAAAGTGCCACAGCTCAGGTGTTGCTCTCGTTATCTGACCGTGGTTCAAAATTACGAGGCGTTGTCCTTGAATCTTTCCCGTTGGGATTGATCCCGGGCCATTGCCAATAACCCGTTGTGTTACTCCAGTGCGACGTTAATCACTTACCTACCTACCTCTACCCATGTTTACCAAAAAAAACAAACTCCATGGGGGGGGGGGAAATCAGAGTACCTCGGATCTGTGAAGCCCGTATACACCTGAAGGAGATTTGCCCGAGAGGATGGGTTTACCTGGCAACGCCTATTGCAGAAAACATCAAAACAAAACGTTTCATTATTTTGTTTCATTGTGAAAAGGCAAATCAACTTGTCTACCCGAAGTACATTATGGTAGAGATCTGTAAGGTCCAGTTCAATCAACAGTGCTTTCAGATTTGTTAATGAATTAGAAATGCATTGAGAAATATGAAAGTAATGATTGAATTTGGTCTTTCTGCGCTGATGCACTCATTTCATGTCCCCATGTATACACAGAAGTGACAAGTCATTGGATTCAGAAATCAAATTCTTAACTGCCGTCGTATAAATGATTTGACGCTCGCCATGATTTTTACTCCTCAGGGCTGCTTACTTTCTTTCAGTAAACGCGAAGATCACAACTCTGAGGTCCCATAGTGATTGCCTCACTTCCGTTTTACCCTTTGTCTTTTCATAAACTTTAGTCTTTTCTCCTTTAAGCTTTATGCAGTTTTTATTGCTTTATTTTGGTCTTGCGCAGCTCGTCCTATTTTGGAACTTGCACTATAACCACCCCTCCAAAAAGTAAGCCATGATTTTTATCCGTTGGGAGGTGTAATCGTGTCAGGTTGAACAACGGATTATGGCAAGCCGACGTGAATTATTACGTGACGAGTTTGCAGATGGAATGGTGGATCCAGAGGGATGGGGCATTGAACTTTCGAAGCTGTATGAAAATTCAACAATCCAGGATGTCACGTGTGTACCGAGAATACTTCATAGAAGGCATTATCACCCACCGTGGACAACGCAGTGCTGACCACTGGTGCTCAATGACCGTAATCAGCGCCATTTGTCCAAGTTGTCCATGCTAACGACACTGGTTGAGATAACATCCATATTCATCGCATGAGGTACCAGAGACACATCCGTCAGATCAGTGCAGCGTAATTTAGAATCCATGTCGTATGAAAGCAGACCCATCCGAGTACAATTGCCGACATAGGACACAGAGCATCACCTGGGCTCGTGAACATGGCAATCGGACCCTGGAAGACTAGAAACTTACGATTTGGTCCGAAAAGTCCCGATACTAGTCGTCACGAAATGATGGTGGGCTCGGGTATGGCTCAGACCCTGTAAGAGCATAGATCCAAGTTGTAAACAAAGCACTTGACAAGCTGGTGGTAGTACTTGTATAAGGTGTCATTAAATGGCACGGTTTGGGTCCTCTGACCCTCGTCAACACGTCATTAACCCTCGAAGTGGTTTCAAAGAGATATCTCGCTTATCAAAAGTTGACCAATTTTGCTAATGTCGGGATATCTCGTTATCAAGATATTTTTATGATGACGAGATCAAGATCTCGTCCATCAGGATCTGGCCAGTTTTCTTCTAATGACGAGATGCCTTGTCCAGACAACCACCAGGAGGGTTAACCGGAAATCACTTTGTTGCTCTTCTGGGTGACCATTTCCATCCCTTCATGGACCCCAACGATTAGATTTTCCAGGAGGACAATGCCTCCCAAGTTGTCCAAAATTGGTTCGACGAGTATTATGAACAGTTTTGACGAATGATGTGGACACCACGTTTGCACGACATGAACCCAATAGAGTATTTATGAGACGTGATGGAAAGGTCCCATTCTCATTCAAATATTCTGCACATCAGAATTATGTGCAGTTATTCACACGGCATGATTCATCATCCTTCTAGAAGTCTTGAGGTCACTTGTGGAGTCGATGGCACATCAAGTTGCTGAACTTCGATAGCCCAAAATAGGTTCTACTCGATACTAGGTAGGTATCCCATGACTTTTGGCAATTCAGTGTGTGTATATCATGCTTTTTCTTAAAGATTAGTGCCAAAGATTCTTAGGACAACCACTGGCCACCACTTTCGGATGTTTTTCTTTCATGCAACGGCTTAGCGAAAAACTTCGAAAATTCTGTTTATGGAAGAGGTAGGTAGGTACTTTAATTAACGTCGTACTGGAGCAACACAACGCAGTATGGAACAGATTAAACCGTGCGTGAGCGTGTACACTTGGTGAAGAAAGATTCACGAGTTCTAGGTTTTGTCTCGTAGCCCGTTTTTTAAAAACGTCAATTTTTGTAACCGTATGAATATTAACGTATTATATTATTACACTTGACCTTGGTTTCTGAATGCAGATGAAATAAAATATGAAGTGGTTTTGTTAAACTGAGGCTTTTTAAAAACTTTTAAAGGATTTTCTGAAATATTAAGGTTTCTTTAGGGCCCTTAAAATTTTAAATGAAAATTCTGGCCTTGTTTTTAAGGCCCATAGTAACCCTGCAATTTTCAAGTCTTAAAACGACGCGTTAATATTTTTGGTAGATAGGTAGTTAGTTAATTAACGTCGCACTGGCGAAGAAATATTCCGTGATCTCAAGTTTTATGCTGTTTTTGCAGCTGTTCGGAAGGTATTTTTTAAATATTTTCTGTGTACATTTCCATCTGAATCCTTGTAAATTCCATAGCTCGTTGTGTTGCTCCAGTGAGACTTTGAATCAACCATTAAAGGGCAATTACCTACCTTATAATTGCCCTTTAATGGTTGATTTCTCGAAAGTGACGTTTCTGCCACATCAAGTAAATTTTAAGAACATTAAGAGTAGACAATTGAAATTTTTATGAAGTAATATTCTGACTTTAATAAATGGTTTTACCAGAGCTTTTGTAGTATTTACATATACATGTAAAAAATTTTTAAATCAACTTTTTTTTAATATTTGACAGTGTATCTCACTACAGAAAAAAAATATTAATAAAGTGGCTGGCTAACTTATCTACTTTTGTGACCAACAACACCCATTCCGTATTTCTCAATAACTCCCGTATTAGGGATCCTCCCTGCATTTCAGCATTGACCTTCTCAGGGCTCCACAGCCAAAGAACTTGTGAAATAGGAGCATCAATGTTTGCAAATAGTAGTAGAAAGACTCCTCTTAAAACGAAGGGCCGCAGTAGACCGGTTAGAAGAGTTACGAATTAGCAACCGGAGGGTGTTGCGAGTTCGAAGCTAGGTCCAGCTAGACCATCGTGTAAACGGGAGCTGCTGCACGTTAAATCTGTCGTCGCCTCACGTATCTGACCATGGTTCAAAATTACCCTCGGGTCTCTCCCTTTGGGATTGACCCCGGACCGTCACCAATAACCCGTTGTGTTGCTCCAGTGACGTTAATTAAAATACCTGCCTACCTACCTGTCGTGGCCTCAAATGTCCTCACGTTGGAGTGGTGTGGAAGTTCGGAGAGCTTCTCAGTTTGTGCCTGATCTCTTGACGCGATAAGATATCGCGAGCGTTTCGTTCCAGGAACCATTCTTTATGTACTTAGGATCTTTTTGTACTCCGGGACCACATGTCGGGGCTCACAAAAATACAAACTTTAGTGGACTATAATTATGATTATTTGCATTGATTGCTGTACTATTTATTCTAAGTACACAAAGAATGGTTCCTGGAACGGAAAGCTGGCAATATCGTCTTATCGCCGTCAAGAGATCGGACATAAAGTGGAAAGTTGGCAATATTCTTGGCGCTCGCCAAGTTCATGAAAAGTTACGCCAATTTGGGAATAGCGCCATCAACTCTTACTGAGACGTACGGTGCGAACACTAATAAAGATAGCAGTTCTCAAACTGTGGGGTGACCTTATAACGAAATAGATGGAGCATGTGCTCGCAACTTTATTTCTTTCGATCGCTCGGTCTGAAGATCTGTCACGTGGTTGTGGGTAAAAGCATGAATTTTAAATTATTGATTGGTTAAAATGATTCTCCACCGTGATCAAAACCACTAGTATGCGATTCGACAGCCAATCGGCTAAATCCGTATGTCCACGTGATTTACTCTTCAGAGATCTTACGACAGCGACTCCGCCCACATGACCCGTCCATTTCATCGATGGGGATATATACATTACATTTTGTTAGTCTTGAGAATGTCTTACCTTAAGGAATAAATATTTCATTTGAAAAACAGATAATATTCTAAGAACTATCATCATTTGGGAAACTGGAGTATGAGAAACTGAACATTCTTAAACCATCACCACAAGGCAAATAAGCAACCAAACTTCCCTGGAACCATAAATATTTTGGATTTACAAGAAAATTAAGATCTTTGGGTGAGTAGCTTAAAAACTGATGATTGCAAGGCAGTTACAACCAAAGCAGTTGTGAAATAGGAATTAGCCTAATTTTTAAAAAATAGTGCAAATTCTAGTTACTCAGATATAAAATAACTCGGCCATGAACAAAATGTGCTAATTAATTATGAAATAGATGTTGAAGATCTCAAAAAATTTAAGCCGTTAAAATTAAAAAGCTAAATATGTTATTGTTCTCATGACAATGTAGCAACCAGTTTCCGATGGGTTTTTCATTTACCAAGGCTAGACATCAAAACTTCGAAATGGGCGTCCCCTGAAAATTTTCTCTATTACTTTAAAGAAACAGGGACTCGATTTTCGTTGACTTTTCAGTCCCAAAAATTTTGGAAACAGGAGCTCTTGAAACGATTTTGCAGATACCCCTAGTCACCAAGGATGAAAAATAATAGCAAAAGTCGCCTGTGGCAGCCCTGTCTTCTATTTCATCCGCATATTTCATTAATAATTAAGGTGCGCGAAATTTAAAATACATATTTAATTCCCGTCAAATGCATTCCTATATAAACTTCATCATCGACAGTATAGACTTAGAGGCACTCAATCCCAAAATATGTAATAATCGATGGGTTGGAGCAACACAACGGGCTATTGGTGACGGTCCGGGATCAATGGGAATGGCACTAAACTTCAGGTAACTTTGAATGAAATACAAAAATAAATTGTTAACATTTTTATTGCATAAATAAACAATATACTTTTTACATTCCAGAATAAATAATATCATATGTACAAAAACCTTATAGTTAAATAAATACTGCACATCATAACACAGATAATTTTGATTCATTAACAACAATAAAATTGGAACAAATAAAATACGAGTGAGATTCAGGAAGTCGTAAAATTGTGTTATAGCACTGACACAAAACAAAAATACAATCATTGGGAAAGAATAAATTCTTTAGGTATATTCCAACTAACATTGGAAAAACTGTTAAGTAGAAAATATTTTCAAAAGCAAATGGAATTCTTACACAAGGCTTTATAATATCACTCATGTTGAAGTCAATAACAATGACTCCAAAATTTCAATTGGTACTAGTAGGTCACTAAAGGTTTGTATGAGTAAATGTAACAATTAGAGAAAAGTTCATTCCAAGCATCATTCCCTTCATCAAGACCATAAAAATAGCAAGTTCCCTATTTGACAATTAGTGTCTGCTACGAGAACTGCTCGTGCCACAGTCTGTTGCCATAGAAACGGACCTTATCCCATTTTTTTTATAGATACTTGAAGGAATGTATTCAAGCTTGGCACTGCGGTGCACTTAGTGACAAATTAGAAGTATGTGAATTTTACTAGTAGCTGAGATCTACACTAGTAAACTACCTTTCTACCTCCATTTGCCAAAAACATAATAAAATTAAGAGATCCACTAGTCACCCCTACTCAAAAAGAGCCTGTTCCCATAGTGAATACGACTATCCAAACTTAGTGGCAGAGTAGTTCTTGTGGTAGACACACAACAGGTATAGCTTTGCAAGCTATTATACAAGTATTAGTGGATTAAAAGAATCTTAAGAAAAATCCAATTCCTTAACACTGTGGTTCCCAAACTGCCCAGTCCAAGGATCCCCTTGAAAATTAAAAATTTTCAGACCTCTTGGGATTATAAAATTAAACAGGACACATGAGAAAAGACCATAGCAATCCTTGAAAAGGCTCACACTACCTGACCAAAGACGCCGCAAGTTGAAGATCACCCATGCTCCCGACTTCCAAAAGTCTCCTTTGACTACAAAAAGGTTCTGCAAGCTCAATGCAGTTCAGTTCCCTTCAAGTTCACCGGAATTGGAGGACCTTTAGCCCAGGTTCTCCAACAAGCATCTTCTCATAGAAAAATAGTGATTCTTAATTTTCACCTTAACATTGGGAGTAAAGTATTTAAATCTGTTAAATATATTATAAAACGTTAAAACTTCATATTAAGGATAATTTAAAGTTCTGAAACAAAAAACTAGAGTTCTGAAATAATATAAACAGTAAATATACAAACTCTTATTAATTATAATCAAAAGGCTCTTAACTTGCAAAATTACAATATTAATGACATCAAAATATATTCTTTAATCTTAATGTGAACAAAGCTGCTTTCCAGCAATTAGCTCAGCAATGTTTGTTCAACGTCTGATAACTTTAATATCAACAAGTCTATTTTGAATCAATAAATACTTGAATATCCTACCAATTGTTTTAGTTTCTAAAATTTAGATTTTAGAACATAAAAGAATCTGAGAAAATAAGAGAATATTTAATTGTTTTCTTGGAAGCTATATATTTTGACTAATGAAATTTTCCATGTTTTCAGAGGACCCTGGAAATCTTGTCGCAGACCCCTGGACCACATTTTGGGAACCACAGCCTGAACACATGAGACACCTTTTGACATCGTGTTATGCTTACTTTCATTTCACTGTAATTAGTGAACAGAAAATAAGTCATTTTTAAACAGTTCGAAATAATCTATAATAAAATCTTTCTTAAACTAAAAGATATTTTTTGACAAATAACAAGTCAGTTGGAACAGTTTTTTCTTTATGTCCAAAACACTCAAATCAGACAAGATCACTGAAGGATAACAGTCGTCTGTCTTGTACGTTACCTAATGGAAGGCTCATCCTATTAGAATTTGTCTGAATAGTAATTCTCAAACTTTCTCATTCGACACTACAAATATGCTCTCCCTGAGCTCCGAAGCACATTTGATAACAATGATTAAAAATACATGTTTATTAATTTGTACTACTATACTTTGTCTTGTAACTCAAGAGTACACTATGCTTTATAGGGAATAGTCTTCATATACACTAAAATAGTTTCCATGGAATTGATTTGTATTGATCAGTAATATTCAAAAGCGTTACATTTATAACTGGGGATGCAGAGATATAAATAGCTCTACTATTTATGATGTGCAAATAATAAGAGGGGATGGTTTGATTTTTTTATCTGCAGCATTGCATCTTGTTAGCCAGAAACCTCTCGTACCACGACATTTGACAAAATTTAATGTGCAATGCTTTGTAAACATTGTGCACAACAGTTAAGATTATTTAAGAACCTTTGTTAAAAAAAATCACTGTTCAACATCTTTCAACTAAATAAGGAAATTAAAATTTCTTCACTCCATATAAGGAGTTGAAAATTTTAAATCCAACACTTGTTACCATGAAAATTATTTAAAATTAAAAAGAGCAGCCTTTAAAAAAATTTAAAAGCTAGAATTTTCACAAAATCTGAAGTTTTGCAAATGAGTTATTTAAAAACTCTATTACATTAGTTTGAAATTATCTAATATCTTTTCACATTAACTTGCATCACAAGTGCATTCGCACTCTAAGTTTCTACTTATCATTTAATTCAATCAAAACCATCACAGATAATCTCATTTAATAAAAAAATTGGGCAGCCTATGTTCTAACAGAACTATTGTTATCATACTCAATAAAAAACTAAAGATGAGCATAATTATCATGACCACAAATAACTTGATTGGTGAAATTTTTATAGAAGTGTATCTGAATTCAATTCTTTTTACAATACAAGTTTCATTTTTTTGAAACTAAGTATTGACTACCGACCCAAAGGAAGGTTAGATGGTCAGATGATGAGGTCAACACCTGAGCTGGCATCCCACTTTCTAATTTCCACACCATCCCAATGTACATTTGAAGCCACAACAGATTTAACATGCACCAGGCCCCATGTACACAAGTGTTTGGTGGGATTGAGTTTCAAACTTGGAACCCTCTGGTTTCTAATCCATGACTCCACAAACTGGGCTACCGCAAGCCCAAAAAATAAAATAAAGGAGTTACAAAACATTGAAATCCCTTTGTAACTTTTGTTCCACCCCGAGAAGATTTCTAGTCTCAAAATGTGTATAGATAAATACAAATCAACAGTATCAAAAATTGTGGGTCAGCTTATAGAGATCTAAAAGCCATCTCCATAACTAGAACCTGTAAGCAGTTATCCATTGACAAATCAAAATTCGGAGACACAAAGATTTTCCCCAATCAAGTTAGACATGTCACAACACAGGAGAAAACACATTATCAATGCATGATATATAGTGCAGCACCGACGAGAAGTCAGTCGACCATTGGTCAATCGATTTTTGAATAGATGAAAAAGCTTGTTAGGGAAAGGGCTAACATATCAAAAGCATTAACGGTGATCACCCTGGTTGTTTTCCCCACTCATTTTCATTCCAAGGGGACGAACGATGAACCACAATCAGCGCTAAATATTGTGGAAGCACTTTGTTTCCACCTGTCACCTTATTTAAAGAATACATTTTATCAAAACCATGTGAATCGACTACCTCCGTGTAGGAGCTGGACTATATTAGGTAACCGAAATTGTTTGTGAAGTTTCCATCAGGGTTTATACATCTTTTTATAAAAGCAAATTCCAGTATTTTTAAGTTTCCAGGAGGCATCCCAATTTAATTGAGACTACATTTGCAAAAAGTGTAATGACATCATGGTGCGAAAAAAACAGTCAATCTACAAATAGCTTAGAAAAATAGGCCCAGGCCTACCTGTTTACCCGCTGAAATTGAACAATTTTTTTCACCTGATAGTAGCTCCATGATCTTATACTGAGATATCTCCATAGGAGTGCCCTTACAAATGAAAGTAACACGTTTGTATAGAAATAAAAAATATACTACTAAAATGCACATACATCACATATTATAAAGACTGCTGACATGGAAAATGGTAGCAAAAAGGTATCACATCATAAAGATGAGTATCACATTCATTTGGAAGCTTGAGTTAACAATAGTGTTCACTTCACAATGCGAAGAGCCTAAATTTCTATTATGCTTTTGCATGCTTAAACATTAAAACTCATTTATCGCAAAAGGCTCGATCAATAACAATAAAGTACTGTGAATTAGTGTATCATGGCAATATCCTAATACTAACTTGAGATCATATACAATTTGTAATTTTACTTTTTCCAAACAGTTAGTTAAAAATTATGCATAGTAACATCTGCACTAGTTGAGCATTTGAAACTTATGTCAGAAGGAATTAAAATATGAGTAAATGACTTTCTAATATAAAGTCATAAGTAAATGACTTTCTAATATCTATTCTGGATAAAAAGTAGTCTATTATAGTAGAGTGTGAATGGTAATGTAATTCTGGATTTTGGTGTCATATTGTAATTATGTGGATCTTTCATTTTGAAATTGATAAATTGATCCATGTATTTCTATACCTTTCAGGACTGTTTTCACTCTAACAGCAGAATGTATTTGGCTGTTCCTGCTTCAGAAAGCACTAAAGCAGCAGATATTTGGCGCCAATGTCTAGTCACTTTCTTTCAAGAATGCCTTTTGTGCAATTCGAGCCAATGTAACACAAAATGCCTTGTATGTGTACCAAGACCTACCAACAAAACATTGTACATTTTAAAACAAAGGTATTGATTTTTCGGGAGTGATGTTGCAAAATTTTTAAACTCCCAACTAATATACCATATCTGCAAAACACCACCAAAAAAATCCAGAAGATTCTTATCAGGTAAAAACCAATGCATAACAGTCAGAAATGAATGTGCCTAAAATTCTTAAAATAAAAAATAATTAGAAGCACCAAATTGGGCTTTATGAAACCAATTCGAAATAGAAGTAACCCAGCTCATTACTTCTGTTATATGCTTGGTGGCAGTTTGAACTTGGTGAAACCTATTTGGTGATATTTTACACAAAATAATGCCACACATATGCAAAAGTGAGGAACCGAAACTTTGTCGTGAGTGTTTTTGAGGTATATTTGGGTTTTTCTTGAACATTAGTGCCAAGGAAGGTTTTAAGACAATAAAGCAATCACCGATTCCAATGTTTTCTTTAATGTTTACACAGCTTTATCATCAAAACTTCAAAATTGGTGTCACTTAAAAATTTTATCCCTAAAGAAAAACCCAGAAAATATTTTTTTCTGTCCAGAAGACCAGAAAATCCAGTGTTTCGAAGGAAGAACGGTAAAATCCGGAAAATTTGACAGGTATGATATACGATAGTACAATAGTTTTCAAAACTTCTGACAAACTTCTCACAGGTTTTGACTAGGGAGTTAGGCCTGTGAGAAGGGGAGGGAACCAGGAGGCCATTTGGACCGGGCCTCAAATTAGCACTTTTATTAATTCTCAATTTGAGCAGTTTCATTATGCTCGTTGTTTAATTTTTAATGCGAGCTTAAAATGGAATTAGCCCAAACCTCTCCTGACATTTAAAGGCCTATGTGGAGTTGACATTGCCCTTGAATCCATTAAATATATCTGAGGCTTGATTAAACGTGAAGTGATAACTCATAGAAATTAATATGACAATTTGCATAGCAATCTTTAAAATAATTCTAGAAGTGTTTAGTAATCCTAGCAAAGTAATTCCTTAATAAATATTCATAAAATTCAGATCGAAATTAGGCCTGTATTCATTACACCTGTATTAATTTTGCAACTTTAGGTCAATACAGAATGAACTAAGAGGTCTGCAGTTCATTCTGCATTGAACATAATTATATCCTTTTTAATAGCAATCCTAGCAAAGTAATTCTTTAATGAATATTCATAAAGGAATTAAGAGTTTCATTATGCTTGTGTTAATTTAGCAACATTAGGTTTGTTTATACAGAGCTCCATAATTCATTTAAGGGAATAAAATCATAGAAAGTAGAGTGCCAAGTATAACTGCTTTACAGCAAAATCATTTAAAGAAAATTGGGTAATTATGTGAAAATCCATTAAATCGTTTCTTCAAATGTAATCTACATGAAACTGAAATCAAAACAGGTTATTTTTGTTCCCTTACAGAATAATGAAATTAGTTTCTAAATGCCATCAACATTGAATGCTTATGTAAAAATTCTACCAGTACACCACATAAAACATTTCTTGTTTCCACTCAAAAACACTACACTGCATAAATAGAAACAAAAATTAAATTTTCAAGTTAAAAAAATAGTAAATTTTTACAAAAGACTCTTTCAAAAGAACTATACACAATCTAGCTTCCCTACTAAGGATGTGCAGAAATGATTGCAAGTAAATTTACCAATTCATTCATACATATCTATATAAAGATTTCACATTATATAAAAGCTGCAAAATAAAAATATATATTTAAAAAATGAAACTGCTGAGTTTTAACATTTAATAAAACACTTTACATTCATAAGTACCAAGTCCACATGAACAACAAAATGCCAAATAAAACAGGTTAATCCATAATCCTGTTGATTGTGAGATAGAAAAAACATTAAAATACGCCATACATACTAAGACATATTGATTAAGTTGGAAAATCCAAAAAGATTAATTCCCTGAAACAGTTTTTACTTTATTAGTCATTTGAATCAACTTTTATGTATCATTAAGATTAACATTTCGTGTCTATTTGCTTAACTCGTAGATCAGAGTTCCTCAAGGTGAATCATGAGGCAAAATATCCAGAAAGAAAACGTACATATTCCATACCTAGATTTTTCATAAAAGCTTTTGTTTTCATATACAACTGTCATTAGATTAAAGGACATGAAGGATAATAGAAAGGATCAGGAACCAGTGAATACATTCAAAAATGAATTATAAAAAAAACCAAGGATACTACTAGTTTCCAATTACATAATGTATCATTTTTAGGGGTTTATTTGTACTATTGGAAATGGAGGCTGATCTTTCAACATCATACCAATACAATGTATCCTTTTTCAGTAGAGAAAAAATTTTAATTTAGATTTTTTAAAAGCAATATCTTTCATCCTCGATCAATAAAGAGAGTAATTCAGTATTTTATTAGTGTTTAATAGAACATTTCAATGTTCTTATGCAGATAAATACAGCAATTTTACCTGGCTTAATACTTGCAAAATTAGGGGCAAAATTTTCTTACCTTTGGGCAATAGAAAATCAGTTACTTTACACATGGGAAATTCATGTCTGTAAATGCTTTCTTGGGAAAATAAAGAATGAATTCGAGTCAAAACCTACCTCTTTACAATGGTAGCTAAATTAACACAAAACTGCCATGTTTACAAAGACAAAATGCTCTAGAACTAAAACATTTTGGGAAATGCTGTCCTAGATTTTCAAAAAACTTAGAGCGAAGTCTTAAATATCACATGTTGTCAATTTTCTTGGAAATCATATGGATAAAGATAACATTTAACACATTAATCATCAGGTTAACTGAATTTATCTTTTTTTTTACATGAAACATTCTGCTTACACTTAATAGCAAAATTTTGAAAGAAATTTATGAAGAGGATGCCCAATTTTCCAAAGGAAATTCAAAACAATTTAGGAAGAAAAGTGCTAGAAATCCCACAATGAAAGTAACTACATTTTTTGGGATGGGAACCTTCATCTCATCCAGATTACATTAAAATAGTTATTGTATAATTACTACCATTTTAATTTTAGAATACTGAATTTAAATTTAAAAATTATATCAAGATATTATTGTCAACGTTTTGTATCATCGGTCAACCATGACTAACTCAGTTATCAATAACAGACAGTGCTTAACATGTTAACAGAAGTTAAGAATGCAGAAACAGCGCTCATTAGAAAAGAAACTTACATAATCACTAAAAGCACATTTATATTCAACATATTGTTAAACCTGCAAAGGAAAAATATAAAGTAAAGTGGACTCAGATTTGAACATTTTAAACATGAAAAAATCCAATAGAAAACTTGTAATTAAATAAAGGCATGTAAACATTTGCTTCCATCACAATCATAAGCTCTGATATTCTTTTGTATGTGCCAGTCTAAAAAAAATTCATTCTCACTTCCTAGCGTTGGTCGAGAAACGTGTCGGCAAAACAGTTCAGCCAGCGTCCAAATGAAACGCATGCACAAATGAATGAGTGGAGTTTTCAAAAGTATGAAAATGTACATCAGGTATATAAAAAATAATGTAAACCTTTCTTATAGTCTATTTAACAGGAAGGTCATGATGTAGGAGATGGAGAGGGTTCCCCTTCAGGCTTTGCTATTTGGTAGGTGATGAGATATTCAGGATAAGCCTGGAAAATAAACGAAAGAAAAATAGTGGTAACCGAATTTAACAATTTTGGCAAATTCAGAGCAACAGTGGTCTGCCAAGCTGAAGCACTTATCAATGAGTACTACTAAATATTGTCCATTTTAATTAAAATAGAAGTTTTGAAGCAAGGTAGGTAGTTGAATTAACAATGCACTGGAGCAATGCAATGGGCTATTGGTGAGTCTGGGATCAATCCCGAAGTGAAAGTTGAAGACAACAGTTCATTTGGAACCAGTCAAATGTTGAGGTCACACTTGAGATGGCACCCCACTCTCCAAACTTTCACACCATGCCAAAGTGAGGACATTTGAGGCCATGACAGATTTAATGTACACCAGCCCTATGTACACAAGTCTATGGTTAGCTTGAGTTTCAAACTCGCAACCCTCCGGTTGCAAATCTGCTACTCTTTCAACTATGCTTTCGCAGTCTTGCTATGGAGCCCAATTCAAGATGTCTGGAATTCATAAACTTATCACAAACATGGGAACCTTGAGTCAAATTTCTAGAATATAGACATTCATCCAAGGCCCAAAAGCTGATGCAATCTACTTGCAGTTGAAATAAGGCAAGTTGCAGAAACTGAGCAATCAAGTAGAAAAGCTGAAGTTGGAATCAGCACGTGTATGTGCGATGTAGTTGATACAAGTAAAACTATAAAATTTATTTATTTATTTACAATATATCTATAAACACTATATATAACACTAACAGAGACCATGGCTCTAAAATAAAGCTTCCATGCATCTGTACAAATAATTTGCGCTAAAGCATAGATTGATGTAAAACTAGTAGAAAATTCTAACTGACAAGACATTCCAGATATTTTTTAAATGTTGCCACAACTGGTGTCTAAAGAAAACAAAAATTATTTTTTAAAAATACAAACTTATCCAAATTAAATCACCCATGGTCATCCATGGCAATCTCCATATATGATTTTGCATATAGAAGCCCTTTCCCATAGGAAGCTTACTATCATTATAGAAATGGACTTCCCTAGGTCATCTGCCTTCTCACTACTGCCACTACAGCAGGTTTCCCACTCATCCACATAAAATAAATTTAAGTACTTTTGAAGAACTTCCAAACTGAATTCCAAAGGACTGTTTAGCTGATGCACGTTCATTTTTATGACTAAATAAAATTGTCAGATGAAATACACCAATAAATTAAAAATGCAGGGCAAAAATATTTCAAATAAAAAAGGAAATATTTCAGTTTCTAAGATAATAGTAATAATAAAAATTTCATACTACATCACTACTATTTAACAAAAAGTATGAGCCCCGACACCAGTCATTAGGTTGAAGGCAGATCATTTCTACAATTTTTCTTGAGAACAAATTTTCATAAGTCGATAAAATTGTTCTTTAATTCAAACTGAAATTTTCAACATAATTCATTATCTTTAATAACTCCAGGAGGATCTGAATCATGTCACAAAAGTACGTTATAGTTTAGTCTTGCATACATGAAAATTTATGAAAAACTACATTTTTAACCAAGCATCAAAAAGAGTACAGTATCGCACAGTTGGACATAATTATGCAAGTACCGAAAGATAATGGATAATCTTTCTCATACCTGCCAATGTCCAAAAAAACCTGGAAGATTTTTATGACATGAAAACCAACACACAACTGTCAGAAATGAAAAATGCCTAAATTAATTTTGAAATAAAAAAAAATAATTAAAAGAGGCAAGCGATATTTTACACAATGCGGTGCCAAATGTATATAATTTTTTTTGGTGTTTTAGAGGTACCTTTGTAAGCATTTCTTGAAAATTACTGCCAAAGGTTTTGATGATGAATTGAGATTTTCTTTGCCTATGTGTGTGGACACTCGGGGATTTATGGGAATGAAAGAGCTGGTTTTTTAGCCAAAGACGCTTTGAATTTAGCACTTGATGAAAAAGGTCAACATTCCTAAGTGTTACTTGAAAGCCTCATATTATGACAAGCTTGTTGCTAAGTGGAATGAAGAGTACGTCTCATTTGAGAAAGCTGCCCACACCAAAAAATGTTTTCCTACTATTCAGCACAAAGATTGAACTCAGAATTACTTTTCTTCGCAAACTTCAAAATTACATAATTTTTATCTGGCCATGGAAATTTTGCTAAATATCTATATAGGTTTCATCTTTGGACTAATGATATGTGTGAGTGTTCTAAAAAGCAGCCACAAGATGTGGAGCATTTGCTTCAGTTGTCTTGCATTTGAAAATTCAAGAATGTGACTTCAAAATGATTTGAGATTAGGTATAACATGGCCAGTGAAACTCAATGTTTTTGTTAAATCTAATCTGCTTTTCTACTCATGTTACGTTCATCAAATCTTGTAATTTTAGTTAAATTGTTTCTTTGTTAATTCAACTTACTTCTGTAAGTCCCGTGTTGTACTTCTGTGGTGCACTGGGAGTTTGCTTTTGTTCAATGAGAAAAAAAAAATTTTTGAAAATTCAAAAACCACTAATTCTGCCGTTTTTTATTTATAGATGCCACAACTTGGTGTTGAAACTTCAAAATTGGTATTACTCGAAAATTTTCTCCCTAAAGGAAAATCTGGATACTATTTCTCTCCAGAGGACTAGGTGTTTGTCCAGAAGACTCCCAGAAAAACCGGCAGGTGTACAATATCGTTCCTTTATAAATTGCCACAACCTGGCACCAAATGATCAATTGGGCATCATTTGAAAATTTCTCGCATGCAAAAGAAAAATCCAGAAAATAATTTCTCTGGAAAACAGGAAAAAATGTGGTTTCTGGAAGACTTCTGGAACATTTGGTTGGTTGTTTGTTTTGGCACAAGAACCATATTTGGTTAAGCTGTGCCAAATATAGTGTGAAGTAAAAAAATGTCATGAAAGGGGAAAAGAGGCATTGGGGAACAGAAATAGGAAAATGCAGAAAAAGATAGCTTGGAGATATACTCCTTGAGGGTCTGGAACATCTGGAAGAGTGGGCAGAGGTATACATTCTGTTCAGAGTTAGATCCTCAAAACAATATTTTCTTACATCAAATTTTAAGACTAAGCACTAGGGACAGTCGTAAAAGAAATTACACCCAATGGGAAAACTTGTTTGGGGCATTTTTGTCAAAGATTATTATCAGAGTATGCATACCTGTTCTCCTCTGTATACGACATACTCTGGATAGGAAAGTCCGCCTACACTGGGCCTGCCAATCACTGAATGGTGACCAGGAGGTGCATGGGCCATTTTCATAGCACTAAATTGCAGAAATGATTTTCCTAATGTCACTCGGCAAAACACTAGTTGTCTGAAAGCAGAAAAACAAATAAGACAGCAGGTAGAACAAAATACATTATAGACTATGAAGTGAGTAAAATATAATATACTAGAAGACCTGCACATACATCTGCGGTCAACTTTCTTAATTACTTATATTTATTAATAGCAAAGGGTCATTATTCACATTTCATCTTATTTCAATCTGCCAATAATGAATATAGCATCCATATTCACATAAATGGATTCTATACCACTATATAAAATTATCCAACTATTAACAGCATTTTGTTTACTTTTACTGGTGTTAATTTGGTATTTTAAATCAAATGCATGGCAAAAATTACATTTCAGTCGTGTTTCTGCAATTAGATTCTGAACATCTACTTCAATTTTATCCCATTCCTTGTTCTAAACCATTTTACCTATTTTTGCTCATTTTTTTTCTTTTCTGCACTGATTTCTATCCTCCAGATTTCCCAAAGCTTTCTGTAATAGTGACTGCTGAAGAATTTCATTAGTGGTGGCTCTTCCATGTAGATCCAGCAGTATTTTGCAGCTCCATAGCACAAATCAAGGATATTTAAATAAAGAGGCAAATTAATCCCATAATGGTCAATTTTATATTGTTTATATCCGATGTTGGCATTTGACAATAAACAAATAATGTTGATTTCTGTACCACGTATGTTAGAGAAATATGAAGAGATTTTACCAAAACAATATTGATCTGTGAGATGGATTCTCAGTGCAAACAAATAAATCAGATAGTCTATGAAGATTTTACTTCTGCTGTCCATATATTCTCACATGATATCAGAGTTACGAAATTTAGTGCTTAAAATAAAGTTTGCCATTTTGGCAATGTTTAGCATTTGATCTAATTGGTATTGAACAATCAACTATAATATATCTATTTGGAATTTTTATAGGTCAAGTCCATGTATTCAAAAAACAAGCCAACTGACATATTCAGAATACAAACTGAAAAAACATCGCAGAAGAAACACTTCCACCACCTATATTTAGCTTGATAGCAAATACCTTTCAGTAGTAAACTTTCTGATTTATATTTTGTCAAATAATACTTATTTATTTTTTTGGTAAAATTCTTGCTTATTTGCAAACAATTATTTTAAATTTTCAGAAGTTTTATGCAAAAAAGGATTGATTTATCTTTATAGGTGTTCATTTGCTATGGAGCAAAACTGGAAAAAACAATTTAGAAATGTTCCTAAATGATAATGCTGAATGACATTGAAAAAACAAATTAAAAATGTTGATTTGATGGTAGTTCCATTAAATAACAAATAAATATCGACCGTTAATTCTTGTGTCTTTGATTGCCAAAAAGAATACATACTGCATTAGTAACAAGTAACTATACCTTCTCATGCATATTTTACTACTAAATATCCGGTTAATTAAGAAGCAATTGAATCATAAACCAAACACATGACTGACTGCATTCAAACAAATAAGCAGAAAAATGAAACTTAGATAATGATTAGCTCTTTGAACTCAAACGTATATCTTCCTGGGCTGAAAAATGATAATACTCCCATCTAATAGAATTGTACTTTATAAACCTAGCTCTTTAAATAAAGTCCAGGCAATCTTCATATTTTATGTGCATTTTATCACCAAAGCAAAGGTCATTTTATTATTCTATAAAAAGTGTGTAATTGACATCTATAAAGATAGCAGCATATATCATCCAATGGTCCTAATCAAAACTTTTAATGGATGTCTCCATAAAATCTTATACAGAAACAAAAGTAACTAGAAAATATTTCATCATTTCTCAAGTAGTTTATTAGAATAAGAGGTCACTTACACCTCTTTAATACCTTCATAACCATCTAATATAATATGTAGAAGTAATATGCATATTGATATTGCATTGATATTTTTGTTCCCTTGCTAGTTAAGTTTAATGATCAATCAAATACTAGAAACATTTCTTCAACTAAGTCAATAAAAAAAAAATCAAGTTTCCATACAATACAAATTTTGCTGGAAATTTAATTATCACCTAATTCAAATAGGTTTTTTCTTTGCCTATGTTCCAGTCAAGCAATACAATATGTCAGAGTTCAAATTGCAATGATCTTGCGAATGTAAATGTCAATGTTCACCTTAAAAGAGTAGTACAGAAATGCATCTTCCAACAAAGCTTAAATACCTGTGGCAAATGTAACAGGATCTATCTTTATGAAGTGGACATCCAGTGCCGCCTCCAATTCCATAAACATATTGATTACTTTTGGAGGAGTTTTCAGCAAAGTAGATTCCTATTGAAAATAAGCTGTTAGAAAACATTTAAATTTTATTAACGCATATTTGATTTTCTTTGCATCCTAAAAACCTCAGAAAATAATCAAAAATGTAAGTTACAATAACAACTAATGATAAAAAGCTGGTAACTGCGCTTTCCCTATTTTGGTGTAACAAAAGTCCACCATCAAGAGCAAACTGAACACTTGGAAAACTCGAGTTTAAACATGTTATCTTTGCAGTGTTGCCAAACTTGCTTTTTAAATCCAAGCCACACATAAAAGCAGAGAAGCACTAACACATACCTGTCAACCTACGAGGAAACAAATTCAGATTTTTACGACATAAAAAGCAATGTTGAACTGTCAGAAATGAAAACTGCCTAAAAATAATTCTAAAAATAATAAATAAGCACCAAATTAGTGATAATTCAACCAAATTGGGTTTCATGAAATCAATTCAAAACAGAAAACTATGCTCTCTACTATTGTTACATGCATGGCCGATTTGGCGATATTTTACACAAAATGGCGCCAAATATATGCAAAATTCAGCAATGCAACTATTTCTTGAACATAGTGTCAAAGAAGTTGGTCTTTTGGACTTGCTCTAGGTTATATCTTGACCAAGGGGATAAGTAACACAAAAGTATAATTTTTGCAATTTATAAAAGAATGACAGAGAAACCATTAACACCCTACCAGCTCCAAACATTCCTCCAATGTAAGCATGCCTTTCATCGAACCCTTTTTGTACAATGGCATTTATGAATGGAGATCCATGGAAGAGCATTCGTTCATTCGCTTGGCTGTGATTCTCTTCTGCAACTTCTTTGCGTCTGTGGCAGTACTTTTCCCACAGCTTTTTGTTACGAACTTTCTGTATCTGTAAACATAGGATTATCAATACTTCATACATCAGAAAATACTTGAAGGGTGTAGGGCAATATAATAAGTCACATTTCAAACTTTTAAGGCTAGCGCTTTCAAGTTTTAAAAATTCCATAATTATATTGGTTTAACTGCTATTTTAGAGATCATGTTATCTTAAACTTTCAAACATTAAGAACTCATTCAGAATCTGAAATTCTTTTGATCTTGAATATTTTGTTTTCACTACGGATCGTACTTTTAACCTTAGACCCCATGACAAAAATTGTTCATATTGTATTTCTAACATTACATCCCATGCAAAGGACTTTAACAGCTACTGCCATTGTATAAATTGATACCCGAAGAAGGATCTTAAAAATAAAAGAAATAAGGCTACATTTGAAAAATATTCTGATTAAGAAAACTGGCAATGGGGACTTTAAAATTGGCTTTTGCCAATTTTCAAACCATATTGAACTCCAATCATGCTTTTGATGGTTGAAAATGTTGCCAATGTTAAGGTCCAGTGTTTCTGAGTTAGTATTCTCCAAAGGGAGTTTTAGATGAAGTTATGATGCACCAACATATATTCATGCTCGACACTGACTAAATCATACTGTCAAACAAATGCTCCAACTTGGATAGCCAATATCAGGGTATGCTGATTTAAATCATGATTTAACTCATGACTTAAATCAAGTGATTTTTATAAAAAAAATCATCGATTTAAATCAAAATTTTAAATTTCACTTTTCTTTGTTATGTTTAATATTGAGAATGAAATACTCAACAAGATGTGTGTTATTTTATTCAAATAAGTTAAGAACTTCGCTCATACTAAGTTCACCTCAAAATTATACTGAAAATCATCCTTCCTTTGAAGACACTAAATAACTATATTTGCTGATTAGGATCATAGTTACCAGATAAGTATTTTCATCTTTGGGCCATTGACCAATGTGTCACTCACAAGCCTGCTCATTAGTGTTGGTTTGTTTTAAACATTCCATGTGACTATAAATTGCACATGGCCAATTTTAAACCATTCACCATGTGTTGAGTGAAGATGCTCGAAATATATTCAATCAAATTATTAAAATTGTGGTACTTGCTTTTTTTAAATATTTTCTCATTATTTTTTTAGTATTGTAATTCATAAAAATTATAAAGACACTCGCAATGAATATATTTTCTGCAGTATCACAAAACCATTCCAATTTTGCACATAAATCTTTATAATTGGCAATTTTAAGTTTCATTTTGTTTTGCGTAATATATTGGTTAATTTTATTTCAATTTATTGGGAAATTTTATGCATTGATCCCTTACAATTCTTTACCCTCCTAGAATAATTATTCAATGTTTATGGAATTGAAATTTGGAATGTAAAAGTTAATTCACTCATCTGATAATTGAGTAAGTATGTTGAGAAAAGATTATGTGTTGAAACAAAAAGCTATTGGAATTGATAAATTTTTAATTGCAAGCTCAAAATTTCACTGAATTGGCATTATCCGGGGGATGAATTACACTTAATCTATGCTACTCAGAGAAAAGCTTCATTTTTTGTTTTATACATAAACCCTTTTTGTGCTTCAAATATACTTATGAAATACTTGTCAATGCTCAAAGAATTTGGAAAATAGATATTTGATTTAAAATTTATGTATTTTCATGTCATCTAATTTTTTTACGGAACTTACAAAAAATGACAATTTTTTTCACCAATAATTTTTTTGCAAGCTAAAAATTAATGAGAACTAGGTATGATGCAAGTTGCTCTTATTTTCTATTTGTGACATGATTTTTTTCTCAAAAGCAAGTCTTGAACCAATTAATTATTTTATATCAAAATAATTGAAGTAATTCAAAACATTTTATTCATATATGATAAATATATAATGCAAAAAATTCTGAAATTTGTATGATTGAAAAAAAATTCATAATATAGTGTACATGGCATCTGCCAACCTTATTTATCTGGGTCCAAAAAATTCACGTTACTGGTTATGGGTTAAATTCAAAGTAATCTAAACCGCTTGAGAACCAGATGGAAAAACATTGCCATCTTGGCATTTGGGGTCTATTTCTCTATCATGTGATTTACTTTCCTAATTTCTATGTCACGCTTTAATCTTTCAAAAATACACCTGACTGTTTCTTAATACATTACTGTTTTACATAAAAATATTAATGTTTAAATAAATCAAAACTATCTAGAAACTACACTGTAATTTGCATGTCTCATGTCCAACAAATTTAAACTTGTACGGGCAAGGAATAAAAAGTCTGATTTAAATCAAATAAATCCGATGTTTTTGATATTTTTTTTAAATCATGATTTTTTCATACCCTGGAAAATACTTTTACTTGCTTCACAATTTGATACCATAAACTATAAGTAGTCAGGGAAAAGTACTAGCAATAAATAAAAAAGGGGGCATTTTTTACAAGCATTGCATTACAAGGGAAAGAAGTACCACATAAAAATTCATGTGTTGATCACCATAGATGATTATTAGTTTCGCTAACATGTAACCATTGTTGCTGTTATCGAAACCAAGCAAAAACTCGGAATCTGCACTAAAGGCAACATTTATGGGATTGTTTACAAGCATTGCATTGGAAAAGAGCAGCTGTCATACACAAAATCATGTATCGATCGCCATACGTGATTATTAGTTTTGTTAACTTATAACCACTGTTTTTGGAATTGACACCCAACAATAACTGAGAATTGCATGTTTACATTCAACCTTCCCCTCAATGAACGAAATCTCACTGAGAGGTATCAAAACTATGCGACTCAAATGCCAATGCCAATTGAGGAGTTGGACTGCAAAGAATTTGTTAATACATTTTTAAAAGAGATAAAATCAAAACAGGTACAAATTTCAGATTTATTGGGATTTGTTTCCTCAGTTTATCTTAGGATTCTGTAGGCTAAATGAGACTGAAATAATAGTATGGCTCACATCCAGATTACTGGTCCTTTAGATGCTAAGATCTTACCTTTAGAACATTGTAACGAGAGAAAATTCCGCCAGCATGCCCATTATCGCGATGCTCACGAATAGTTGCCTGCATCTGAAAACACAAAATACAAGGCTTTCAGCAACATGCAATATAAAATTCAAATTAAAAAGGCATATACATCTAAGTCCGAGATTCACAACTTTATAAGTTCTGAGGACCAGATTGTAAAGAAAGCTGGCCATGTGTGTTAGTTTAAAGGGTTCGATGTGTCAGTGAGGAAGGAACTGACAACAATAATCTATGTGGGGATTATTTATAAAACATGAATGTGAAATGCTGCATTTTTCTTTAAGACTTAAAGTCAGGAGTGAATCTTCTAGAAATTCACACACAAATGTGCTTTCAAAGACACTAAACACTTTTTGGGCAGTTACTATCAGTTTTAAACTTTCCTTTTTCAGGCTTTTATAAAAATCATTAAGTAAAATTCTTTAAGCTTTGACTTGTATGTCATTGAATATGAAGAGCAACCTGAATTATGTGTACCAAAAGAATTTTCTCTAGTCTAGTTGGGTTTTTTCAAATCCAATTACGCAAAATACCACTTGATTGAAAATAACTGAAATGGCACACTTGCATTTGACATGGCTTGACACATCAACATACTCATCTTGTCAAGACAAATTTAACTATATGTGACACGACCCCATTCAAACAATTACGAAGTTGATTTTGAGTGGCCCAGGTACCAAAGAAAATTATTCCACTCCTAAGTAACTTGTGTAACCTGTCCACCTTTGTCTTGACAAGAACTATGTAACAGTACCACATTCAATGACATCAGAGTTCAATGGAAGATTTTAGGATCAACTTTTCCAAAGAAATGGTTTCTTTGACTAAAAACTGATTTGATTCATGCACTGTATTTGTGCTCATTGGATTTAACTCAACGAGACGAGATCAACAAAATAAAACATAAGGTCATTCAGGACCGTTTCAGTTTGGAACCTCTAGAGGGGATTCAAAAAGATTTTGTTCAAAATAGGTCGTTTGACCTATCCAAGTCTTTGTCTTCATAAGCACTGTAGACAGATGCAAGACCTTCACAAGGCAGATAAAGTAGCTCATGGGCCACATGTGTGTGCATACCTGATGTCAGTATATTAAAATTAATGTGTAATGGCTTACTTCTTCATCAACTGCTTGATATTCTTTGTCTTCAGGACCTAGATCTACCAGGACTGTACCAGGTTTGTTTGGCATAAATGTGGATGCATCTGTAATTTAAAATGGACATAAATTTGAAGTGATGGTTGTTGGAAACAATTTTATAGTTTACTAGGCTTCAAAACAAACATTTCAATAAAGCAAGCAAATTTGGTAAATATTAATGGAACACTGGCGTTTCAGGGGCTAAAATAATAAATGGTATATTATTATGCTTCATTATGAAATGAATAATATTAATATTACTTTGATGAACAGTAATGTTCTCACAAATTTAATTTTTAGTGAATGTGGTTTCTATGCTTACGATTGGTAATGTTCTTAAGAGCATTTTAAAAGCTGGATGTGCATACAAATTCGATACCTAAATCTAGTACCTTGAAATTTTAATATTTCTTAACCATACAAATTTTTAATAGAAAATGAAATCATAAAATGAAGTCATTATTGCAAGATATTTTAGAAATGAAATTTAAGATTTTACAGAAAATCATTTATAAGTACTACTTAAACTATGATCAAATATTCTAAATTAAGATAGACGGAATTTCATATACTATTTCTTATTTTTGTCATGGACATTTAAGATAACAATTAATACTTATGCTGTACAAATTTCAAGAAATGCCAGCAGAAACAGACTACTCATTTTAAAAGCAATGAAATTCAACCCTTACATAAAACAAGAAATTCACACTGAAGTTAAAATGCAATCTATGTTTGCATATACTTCACAAACATACATGGCACATAAATCAATGTTATTTGTTTATTGTTGAAAGGCAACAGATATAAACAATATCAAATCAACTGTTTAGGGATTCATTTGCCAATTTTGCTGCTTGATTTAAATGTTTGATTTGAACTATGAAGTTAGAATGGAATGTTGCTAACAGTACACAGGAGAATAAAATTCCTCAATAGCCTGATTACATAAAGCAATAAGATAACTGGAAGATAGAAATCAATGCAGAAAAGAAAATATGATTGAAAATAGGTTTAGCATCAAACATGCTGAATCCCCTTTGAACAAGGGAATTAGAGGAACATGAAGGCATTCAGAATATAATTGTGGTAATGTGACTTAGGTGTGAATTTTGCACGGATCGCATTTTGTTGGAAATAAGAATTAACATCAGTAAAAGTCAACAAAATGCTGTTAGATATTTTTAGATAATTTTACTTCATTTATATGTAAGAAATCCATTAATATGCATGTGAATGCTATATCCATTATAAATGGATTGAAATAAGATATGAAATGTGAGTAACACTTTTTGAAAGTTTAGTGCAGACGCTATGTGCAGTTCTGCTAGTTAATGCAAATTTACAAATAAATTGACAGAGGAAAAGATAAAAGAAAACTATTTCCTATCAGTTAAGATAAAGATGTGAAGAAAAAATGGCATATACCATGCCTTAAATAAACTTCAATATTACTATACAAAAATCAAGGTAATTTGTGGAATTTAGTTTGTTAAAAAGTTATGCAAATCATTGTTATCAATGCAAGATGAATTGCAAAATCAAATTTAACACTAAATCGCATATACTTCAAGCAATGGTGCTATAAACAAATTTGAATTTTTCAAATTCGAATCAGATTGTTGAATTAAAGTGTTCCTTTATTTTCTTCTGAAACCCAAAACAAGCTACAGTATGAAACATGTATTAGAATTATTAAATGCAAATGAAAACTCACTGTGACCAGTATATAACTTCTCAACACCCTTAAGAAGTTTATGCCGATGACCATATGCATTGACACCTATCTGCTTCAGTTCTTCATGTCCCATTTCAGCAAGAATATCAAGAGTGATCTAGAAAAAAACGTATAATGATCAGTTCAACCTGGTTTAATTTGACACAAAATGTAATAATTTAATCCTCACGAAAATGAAAGTACCATTAAACATTTAAAGCCTAGTAAAATAAATTTCATTCATATATTTCCGATGAAACTTGAGAGTCAATTCAATGGATCTACCTTAAGTTTTTCAAATTATTTTGAATTGCTGAATAGTATGAGAATATAAGTATTTATATATATATATACTGTGCGAAGTATGCTTTTTTGCACTGAATGAAAAAATTCAAAGATCAAAAACACTGTTGGTTGGCTGGATTTTAAGGTAAGGGCCATATCTGGCCAAGCTGTGCCAAACATCAAGTAAATGGACATACAAACACTCGAGGAAAGTTTTACTGACACACAAGATAGAAAATTACAGGAATCAAACTTGCGTCGCCTCACAAATTGCTAGAACAGTGGGTTAACCCACTGAGCCATGATGGCACCAAAGTAATGCTGGAAATTTTTGGTGCCAGATAATATCATTGCTAAATCAATGCTAGTTAACAAGAAATGTTATGTCCATGTGATGGCACTGCAAACCGATTTGTCAAAAACAAATTCAAAATTATAGAAAGCTATAAGTTCGATGTTGCTTTGTGACAGCACACATTCAGTACTGTTTAGAATAAACTGCCCATAGAAACTAGCTTAGGTAAAAACTGAATCAGGGAATAGCACTTTGAGAATGTAGAAGTGACTTTAACTATGAAAAAAAATTCTTTCTAAAATGGGTTCCAACCTAACTTTGGCACACTCAGATAGGTTGGAGGAGTACATAATGAATAATTGAGTTCTTTGAACCCAAGCATTAAAAAGATGCAACCTAACCTACTTTTTAAGTTAAACAAAATAGTCTGAACTCACCAACTCTACCAGTTTACTTTAGATTAGTTTTAGCACTTAAGATATTTAAAAGTTGTGTAACAAATATTTCATTCTTCGCGCATAGATGGCAGCCCACACAACTTATATTTGACTTTTAAAAACAAGAGCAGAAAATGACGAAGATTGCAGATGTGTGTGGTGACGTCGAGTCTGGAATTAAAACATTTTTTTAAAAAAGTAAATTTTGCGTTATATTCAAAATTGTCCAACTAAGTGTTTGTGTGAGTGTTAAGAGTTGATCACTTCATCAGCTAGAAGAGATTTTCTACGTCATCACAAGTGCTATTTTTGATCTCCACTATAATTTGAAGTCTGAGATGTGACTAAATCAGTATCTCTGTATGGAGATTTTTAAATTTACAATACCCACTATGAAACAAAAGTAACTATTTTCAACATGGTGAAAATAATAAAAATTTAGCTTTTTATTTACAGTGAAACTGACAAATTATTTTGATACCTTGAGGGTAGGAACATAAAAAGTATGCAATAAGCTTGGTTCGTCATTCAGCAATTTTCATTTGCTGCACAAGAACTTGTAATAGGAAAGTTTAAACAATGCATGCAGGGTAAAAAATCATTACCTGCTCCTTTTCAAACGTGTCTGACAAATGATCGAGACCAAGACTCATGAGGAAACCGGCTATTCCGACATTTTCCATGGTCGGATCAGGAGCCTCTCGGTCGAAATCGACGCAACCGTCTCCATGCTGAGACCCTGCAGATGATGACTTTTGAGAAGTGAAGAGATTCAGTGAAAGTGGAATGTCAGACTCCACACCCACACCGGAAAAGTTGCCAACAGGAGGGGAGGAAGGTACACTGAAAGTAAGAGGTCACATCTATTTAAAACCAAACAAGAATTTTATTCCAATACAATTAAGACAATCACTGGTGCTAACTTGGGGAAATTATTGGAGGCATGCAGTCAAGGTATGCGAAGTTGCTTCTATGCATAGGGCTACCGGCTAGTATAGAAAGCCATGACAGAAATTGACCAGTTCCATGTTTCCCATTTAAATAAAGTTAGTCTAGTCCATCAATAATCACTCACTCCAATACTTTTAGAGCCAATGAACTGAGGTTGGTAGTTAAAATAACCTATACGATGCGGCGGCCAAATTTCATTAATGCCTCGTAGAACAACATATTTCGCTTAACTTCCTACCCCCAACAGAACTTAGGCAAGATAGTCTTGAATGACTTTTAAGACTGACCAGCTAGCGAGTTTTCCTTTCATAGTGTTGTCCAATGCCGCTCAATGGAAATCGAGAGAATGGTTGTCTGAAAAACCTCTCAGGTTTCCACTTTTCACTATGTGCGCTCTTTTCTACCCCACTTGATTCTTCGTACTAGAACTGTATGAGGTGGTTTGGATTAAAAATCGTTTAAGGAAGTTAGGATTTTTCAAATTAAATACAAGATTTTGATAGTTCATTTTTAAAATGGTCAGTGTGATTTTGTATAATAGTTTATCTTCTTAATTTTCTTTCATAATATCCATATTTTGGTAGAAAATAGAGTGTAAAGTGTCATTACAAAAAATGAGATACTTTTTTAAAATAATTAATGCGTATACAAACACATAAAGAGTACACTTATGTTTTGTTCTCTTTAGGAATATTATTTTATTGCACGTGATTAAAATTTTATTATTTTGAGTTTGTTAAAAATGATTAAATAATGAAATGAACGTTTGCTTGACCGGTGGTATTCAATAGGCTCAATACCTTATGATAAAAAATTCTTACTACTGTGCTTCAAAAAACTTTTTTAACTGAATGTGGAACTCCCATCAATCCTTATTTCGAAAATTGTTCAAGTAGGGAAGTAATTGTTGTTATTTTAATAGATGTTGTAAAGGTTTTAATTCACTTTAAAATCAGTCTTAGAATTCTGTCATAAACAAGAGAAGATGTATAAAATGACTAAATTTCCTTATCAAGTGAGTATATGCACACCAGTCTCCAACACTTTGATCTAACTTCAATATTCTTATAGCGCTCAAGTTTCCATTGGATTTAAGAAAATCACTTCTTTTGTAACAGATTTTGTCACCAAAAAAGATGTACAAACTTTCTTTATGAATATTGACCAACAGTTTCATTGGTTATTTTTGCATATGGTTTTAAAGATGATTGAAAAATCATCTTTAAATTAAAATAATTTGGAGATCATGGTTTCACCTAAAATATTGAATGTAGGTACAATCAAAATGTTGTAAAAATAAATTATTGGAACAGTTCAAATAATTATGGTTTATGGTACAAGGAACAAATTTGATCCCTCTGCCAAGTCCTAGACAAACATCAAGAAATGGACACACATAAGGTTGGTTGGTTTTGAGTTTTATAGCACTAGGGTCATATTTGGCCAAGCTGTGTCAATCCCAACACAGTTAATGTCAAGTAATTGTAAAAAAAAAAAGGATCGAGAGGAGAAAGTAGACAAAGATAGTTTGGGCATCCTGGGGTCGAAACCCCCAGTTTACCAGAGGCAGTAATCCCCATCATAAAAGGATAGATCACTAAGGTTCGTGAAGTCCATACATACCCAAAGATGTGCCATACACACACAAGGAAAGTTTTAACTGACACAGAAGAAAAAGAAATACACCCAGAGGAATTGAACCTGCACTGCCTACAACTTGTTAGCATAGAGGGCATACCCACTGAGCTACGACAGCCCAAGACACAAATTGGATCTCTTGGAAACAAATTCAAAATTTTATCAAAAATAGTAATCAAATCTTAAAATATATATATGCCCGTATAACCTAACAATTCGGCTGAAATGCATACACTGAATGGCCAAACATACAGGTTGGCAGTATGTTGCCCTTAAAGGAATACTCACCTTGATGAAGGGAGGACTATCACAGAGGTTCCTACTGCACTACTTTTTGTGGATGGTGGCAGAGTAGGAGGAGGCATGGCATCCACGAGCAGGCACTTGACATCTTCGGCCTAGAAAAAGGAAATATTGTTTAAGTAAAAATTTAAAAGTGCTATGTGCAACAGTACTGCAAAAGCATGGTAGCATGTATTACCACTGTTTTGTTTCCAACATCCACTCATAAGTATTTTGTTAGCCTAATTTGTAAGTTTGGTTATGATAGTACTGAACAAAGGATGCAAATAGAGAACAGCCATAGCCTAAGCACTTGTGAAACAGTAGCTTTAGTAGCATAAATTCTTAAAAATAGTAGCAAAATTAGTCTTATAAAGTTAGTACCAGTTTTCGTTGCCCAGATACAAAATGAATAAGTCCAAACACAAAATTTGTTAATTAAGTATAAAATACATTAAATTCAGAATTTTCACCTAAAAATACTTTTTCAATATGAAATCTGAACTTGAAACATTGTCTTGTAGGTTAAAAAGAGACGTAAAAAAGAAAATTTTCAGTTTCAAAATCTTTGGAAATAGGTAGGTATTTTAATTAACATCACACTGGAGCAACACAACTGGCTATTCTTTGAAAATAGGAGCTTTCGAAATGATTTTGCTTAAAAAGATTGCCAAGGTTGCCAAATAGTAGTGAGAAGTCGCCTGTGGCAGCCCTGAATTAATGTTTGCTGGAGCGTGGTAACTATGACAGGCGAAAGCAAAAGAAAAATTACTTTTAAAGCAGTTCTCTATTTAATATAATGCGATATTTCGTAGAATTTGCAATAGATTAATCAGTGAATATACATGAGTGGTGAGTTTGGCTCTCTCAACAAACTTTTAGCTGACCTATAAGTGTTATGCCTTGGATTTTTTTATGAAACTTGACCATTGGACAAGTATCATTGACCTTGGTTTTTGAATGAAAGTGAAGTAAAATATGCAACATGCATTGTTAAAAATAAGTTTTAAAAAGTTTAAGGATTTTCAGTAAGTAATAATGCTTTTAAGAGCAGGGCCTTAAAAACTAAAATAAAAATTCAGGTCTTATGGCTTTTTAAAGTCTGAAGGAGACCTGTATGGTTAACTAGCTATCACTGCTCCAATATGGTGATAGCTTCACAAAAAAAATTTCTCCAGTAGCATTTTTTCATTTATAGTAGCATCTCGATCTGAGCGGATGCACAAGCCCAAACTTCTTGTTGCTGGTGTTAATGAGGTATTGGAGAACCTGGCCCTGAAGGGACCTCAAACTCAGGTATTGATAGTATAGCACTTGATAAAATGGGATCTCGATAAATGGGCCTTGGTATTTGGGATCATAATTTGGAAAATAGATTAAGAAAAGAACTAAATTTTTGTTTATGATGGAAAAAGGGCATGGCTCTTGTCTAAAATCTCATGTAATTTTTGTACATGAATTTTGTAGTTTTAGAATTTGCTCATTTTACTATCCTAAGATTGAAATAACAGAATTTCAAAGATACAAATTTTTTTCTCGACATGTTTATAAAATACACAACGTTTATAAAATGAGAAATAAAATACTTTTGACACAATAGGTAGCTAATTAATGTCACAATGGAGCAACACAATGGGCTATTGGTGTTAGTCCTAGATCAATCCTGAAGCACACCTCATAATTTTGAACCAGTCAGATGAGGTCAATGCCTGAGCCGGCAACCCACTCTCCAAACTTTCACACCATGCCAACATAAGGACATTTGCGTTCATGACAGATTTAAAATGCACTAACCCCAGTGTATATGGCAGTCTTTGGTTGGACAGAGTTTCGAACTCGCAACCCTCCGGTTGCTAATCCATTACTCTTCCAACTGGGCAACTGCAGCCCACTTTAGACACAATAACTAAAATAGTTTATACAGTAGACTATCAATTGGGACCTCAACATTAAAAGTCATATTATAAATTGATTGAAACAGCAAATCAAGGTTTACTCACAACAGAAAAATACAAAATGTGATACCAAATAAGCTAGTGTTACTTACAGTAGCTAGGTCAAATGGTGTTTGTCCTTCATGATTCTTCATAGTTGGATCAGCACCATGAGCCAGCTAGAATTGGAAAAAAATTCGAAGCCTTTAAAAATGTCACAAAGAATAAATCAAACCATTCTGACCAAAAAATAGGACTAAATTATGGCAAAACACTTTCCAACACAGGTAATGAATTTAGGTAACTACACTTAGTGATTTTATAATTTGAATTATTACCCTTTACTTATTTCTACTTTTGTTGTGAGATGATCAACAGTGATTCCTAGCTTGGTGCAGTTTGACAGGACTTTGCTCCCATGTGCAAGCAGGATTTGGGTTGGTTGGATAGATTTGGCCAAGCAATGTCTTTTTGCCAAGTTTATGGATATACACATACAAGGAATATACAATACTGGCCTCTTGCTACCCTCAAGAGTATTTTGATTCCCAGGCGGATGATTTAAGATTGAGGATGAATTAAGTAGCAATTCCTCATCAAATAGAGTTACGAAATACAGAGTGACTCAACCTAACTCATTAGGTTTGTTGGGGTTTTGTGGCACAAGGGCCATGCTGTGCCAGGCACAAGACATAAAATATTAAGTAATAGACATACACCACACACAATGAAATTTTTCATTGACACAGGAGAAAAATACACCCAGGGAGGAATGCACCTGACAGGAATCAAACCTGCGCTATCTACAACTTGAAAGTTGCTAGCACAGTGGGCATACAAACTGAGCCATGATGACCTCATTAAATCATTTGGACACTGTATCATGAGATTTCCTTAAGTCCTAGGAGCTTGAACACCTAGGACACCTTAATATTCTATGGTTGTCACTACTTCTATTACACAAGTAAAGATATCAGTGGATGTCAAAAAAACGTTACATGCCACTTTGAGAACTTACCAGTAAAGCACATAATTGTGTCCTGCCTTTTTGAGCAGCTTCATGAAGAGGAGTGAAACCCCACCTGTCAGTAGCATTAACAACTGTATTGTACTTGATTAGAAGAGCAGCAATGTCCAAATGCTAAAATGAAAATGTTTGTGAATTAGTGTGGTTATATAAATCATACATTAAAACAGAAAACATTTTTGAACCGACATTGGCATTTTGTACATAACCTATCATTAGGTTGAAGTTTACAGGCTTCTGAATATTTCCAAAAATTTGGCTCCTGATATTTTTAATACTTTTACGTATATTTTCAATCATTGTTAATTTCAATCCAGTCTTCATCAAATTCAACATTTTCATCTACTTCACCTTCACTTGCATTTTGTATTACAGAAAACAGTTTTTTCTCAATAGAAATATTGAGTCTGCCCCACTCCAGATGCAAATAGCTGACAGCATCAAAAAAGTTTCAAAAAGTTACCATCATAGAAGAAATAATACTTTTATTTCTTTCAAATGTAAATTTTTAAAAATTCATAATTCAAACATAAATTATAATCTCAAATGTAATAAAGGATACAAAATGCACATGGTCCCACTGAACCTATCAATAAACAAGCATCAAACAGGCAAACATAGACAGCATAACGACAAAAATCTCAACAGATCTTCAGTTTAAATAGTGTGCATGTATCATATAAGGATATTCACATCACATGCAAATAGGTGATAGCTAACCATCAGTCACCAATCAAATGTGGTCGCAGTCAGCAATGTGTTTTCATGATAATTTGCATAACTAATACTAATAATAACTTTGCATAATACTAATACTGTATCAGAAGAATCAAAAGCTTTTTTAAATCAGTCAAAAAATTTCACTATCACTAATTTTTCAAATTCATTTTTTGGGGGAGTAAATATGCTCAGTGCTTTTGTATGTCTATGTTAAATAGACATAAGAACAATATAAAAGCTTCATGATTCAAAATACCAATTCTTTATCTAAGACCTGGAAGTTGGTAACAAGGTTATTTATTTTATAATCTTGGAAAAAAAATGTAATGAAACTGTTTAGATTTTACCAAACTAAATTGAAAATCAATTCAGTTCATATGGGTGAAAGAATGAATTTGTGCTAGACAGCTCATCAGAAAAACAAATTGTAATAGATCAAGCTAAATTCAAGTTTTTTAAATTTATATTAAGCAGAAAATGTACTAAACATAATGATGGAAAACATTTGCGAGAGCAAGCCAACAAAAGTGCTTACCTATACTTCTCATATCTTAATTTCAATTTCAAAATAAGCTGATTTCAGTATTTAAAATGCATACTAAGAAACAGGGTAAAATACTAAACATAATCATTGAAGATAGCTTTGTGTGAGGTTAATAATCAGTAACGCAGACCAAATCGGTACACTGAATTACTCAGTTTATTTGGTTGTCTATATTAAATTTCCAAGTCAACAAAAAAATTTGGCTTTTACTGCACATATATATTTTAATTTCAATTATAAAATAATTCATCAAATATCTTTTTAAAAAATCATTCTGTTGAATAACATTGCAAGCAACCCTGTTCAGCCAATTTTCAGGTAAATACCATAAAATCAGTAAAACTGCTTTTTTGTGAATGTGTTATCAGTCATTAATAGTGGCGTAAATTTATATACTAGAGCACAATAAAATTACAGTCACTATGTGAAAATACTCCATACACAAAAATTTGAATTTTTAATTTTCCCCATGCAAAAGTATAGGAAAAGTATTTTACCCCATAGGATGAGGCATTGTGCAGAGGAATGAGCCCGCCTTTGTCCTGTGCATTGACATCAGCACCATGCTCTAGGAGAAATTCTGCCACATCTAAGTTGTTATACCCAGCTGGAGAGATACATGGGAATTATTAAATAAACAAATATTCAAAATTATAAATATACAACTATGTTTCTTCTATATACTGAAGTTGAAGGTGCTTTTAAATATCAATAACCAGAAACAATATCAAAAGTCCTCAACATATTCTTTTTTTTTGTGGGGGGGTTGATTTGTATTTTATGGCGCAAGATCCACCAATGGATAAGCTACGCCTGCACTTCTTGGGGACAAGTTAGGTAGGTAGTCAATTACCTTCACACTGGAGAAACACAACAGGCTATTGGTGATGATATGGGATCAATCTCAAGGGAGATATCTGAGGGCAACACCAAGTAATTTTGAACCAGTCAGAGGATGAGGTAACACCTGAGCTGGCACCCCACTCTCCAAACTTCATGTCATACCAACATGAGGCCACGACAGATTTAAAGAGCACCACATGACGGCTTCAGCTGGACCGAGTTTCGAACTCGCAACCCTCCGGTCACTAATCCATAACTTTTCCAACTTGGCTACCGTGGCTTTCTTGGGGACAAGAAAAAGATGTGATATTCCGAAAGGAGTAATGTAGCCAAGAAAAACATTAGAAATAAAAAAAGCACAATTCATTATTAAATTATGCATTGTTTACTTCAAATTGTGTAAAACTACTAGTTAAATGCAAAATCAATGGTTAAATCTTTTGATATTAAATGTTACAATGTTTGAAGATGCACACAAATTCTTTCATTCGCTCTTTCGAGACATCCAAATCCATTTTTACCAATTTAGTTTAGGCTAACTGTTAAGAATGCTTGAGCTCCTAATTCTAAAGAAACAGATTCGAGATTTTCTGATTTAAAACAAATAAAACCGAAAGTTCCCAAATTTTGAAATCCGGTATGCAAATCAAAAATTCATGGTGAAACAAATAAAAGAGATCAATACATCTGAATGTGTGATATATAGAGGCATGTTATGAGAGGTTACTGTAATATGTGCCAAAAAATACATTTCTTAATCAATGCACTTTTTCTCATAAATAATATAAGTGAACATGAACCATATAAAGTGGCCAGTTATGTCCATATAGATAATTAAAAACAAGAATAAACTAGATTAAATATCTTTGTTTTGTTGTTCAATGGTCTACATAATTGCTAATTATTAAAAGGGCTTTAAAGACTGATTAAAAAGCTGATCAAATTTTAACTCAATTTTTAAAATCTGGTGTTATAAGCAATAAATTAATTTATTTGTTAAACATATATGGCAAGAGTCAATATTTTGAACATGCTTTAATACACTGTAGTATTGATAAGTACATTAGAATTTTGGAATTGTTGGAGTTTTTAAGAGGATGTGTTAATTGAATAGTAAAACAGGAAAGACTAAAATGTAAAGTGAAATCTGGTATTAAATTTCATTCATCTATTCCTTAAAATATTTTTAGCAAATCTTGGTAGGTGAAGTAAAAAATTCTTATCTTTTACAAAATTGATTTAGTCAATTTTAATCCTTTTTGGGCTGGATCTTACAGAACTCAAATTATAGGAGTCACGTCATCAACTTATACTTTTATTTAATGAAAGAAATACAATAAAATAAGAAAAAAATTATCAGTAAGTCTTTAAAATAAATATGCAGTTAAAACCTGTACGGGGAAAATAGGAATTTGGAAAAATCAAGATTAGTAGTTCACAATTAACTCTTAAGCAAATCAGTTTTAGTAAGCATATTAAACAAACAATAAAAATAACAAAAACAATGCATCTATCTTACCTGCAAGATGCAGAGGTGTAGAGTTCCTTCCTTGCGAGTCCCGACAATTGATATTTTCAGATGACACTAATTTCAGAACCCTACTAAGATTACCTTTCTTGGCGGCATCTAATAAGGCGGCATCACCTAAAGTAATTCAGATCACATTAATTCACATACTACAACAGTTGAAAAACATAGAAACTATGAGGGTAATTCAAAAAGCAAAGGCAATTTTATTTTTACATATCAAATATACAAGTTTATGTAAAGCTAATTTTTTTTTTCTACATATAGTCATCTATTACTGCAGTACACTTTTGTAGCAGTCCATAATTTTACTGATTTCCACAGAAAAAAGGTTTTTATGGATAGCCATTGATCCAAGTGCTACCTCATCATTACTGAATCTTTGAGTGGTTCGAACACATGGGAGTGTTCATTATATGGTTTAGTTCTTGTTTCAGGGCTCATAAGGATGCCACACAGATCTCATCACAAATGACTATCCTTGTCAAAACACTGGGATCTCAGTACCACAGTAAAAATTAACTTGTCATGTCCATTCATTGTCATTCGTCTTTGGTTGGTTGGTTGGTTTAGGGTTTTATGGTGCAAGGGCCATATTTCACCAAGTTGCACCAAACACAACTTGAAGTAATGTCATGAAAGGGAAAAAGAGGGATTAGGGAATTGAATAATTGAATGGAAGCAGAAAAAGATTGCGAACACTAGAAGATTTTTTAATTTTGACTGAAGGTCCAATTTTTTTACAATAAGTCATTGGTTTGTGCTCAAACTCATTTCAATGTGAAAAATTCAGATTAAGCTAATCATTAATTACCCAATTTAGATATAATTAGCTGTTTTTCTAACAGTGATATCTCAAATTCTAATATGTTCAGAATGAATATGTTCAGGTGAATCAAATTCTAATATGTTCAAGACAATTCCTATTGGAAATTATTCCTTATATTATTCTCCATGTTTTGACCATCGTCATGTTGTTAGAAAGAATAGGATTTTTTGACAATTTTTTCACCAAGGAAGTCTAAAAAAAACACGCGATTTTTTCAGGAATTTCAACACTTAAAAATCAACTAAAAACTAATTTCTTAACTGACTGAGGATCAAAGCATCCACTGTATTATATAAATTATAATGACACACAAATAATTATAATAGATCAATTAGTTGCTGAGTTATCACTATTTGAATAAAGCATCGCATTGCATAAAGTTATTCAGAAATTGAGTTTAAAATTTTGGAAACATGTTTGTCTATGGAGATAGTAGCTAATGCAAAACCCTTGTAACTAGAAAACTATTTAGAATATTTGCAAGATCTTGTTTCAAAGCTAAGTTGGAAAATATTTTGAAGCAATAAAAAAATATTGATATTATGGTCGATTTTTGTGATTTCTCTTATATACATACACCTTAAGTACTTTGGATCAGTGAAGCCAGTTCAAACCTAAAGGATGTGCCCCTGAGGTCTATTGCACCTTCAGGTACCTCTGATCATACAGATCCAAAGTTGATGTCCAACAGCTGAGCAGTTCCCCTATTGAAATTCAACACTCCTAGATGGGAGCATTCTTTCATTACATGATCTTTGGTTGGGTGAGGACAATATTAGGCTAAGGTGCACCAAACAATGTTAAGTAAATGGCATTCACACACAAGGAAAGCTTTACTAACACAAAAGAGAGAAATACACCCAGGGAGGAATCGAACTCAAGCCGCCTACAACTCACAGGTTGCTAGCTCAGTAGGCACACCCACTGTGATCCTTGGCATGACACCAAAATCTGACTACAGATCCTCAACGATGCAATTAACAAGAGCATCAATTTCTACAAGGTGATAATTTCAACGTAGCTAATTCTAGCATGACGAGCAGAGTGAAATCAGACTTATTTGTGACATGCTCATGGATTTCACATCCGGTTCACCTCTATATGCAATAATGGCCATAGCATAACAGAACTGCCTGTACTTTTTTAATCACTCTTACAATGTGGTATAATACAACCCTAATCAACACAAAATTTCACCACATGATTTAGAACCTTACCTCGTAGTAAGTCTGCAATATCCTGGTCCCCTTCTTTTACTAAATCTAACGGAGTGTGACTATCACGGTTTTTCTTGGAAGGATCAGCTCCGTGCTATAAAACAGATTATGATTCATTATACGAGGAGAATAAATTATAACATATAGTTCAGAAGGCAGAGGCATAATTAATGTCCTCTTCAGTCCTGAGAAAACCTCCCTTCTCAAAACAATTTTATCAGCAATTTTACCTCTATGACACAAGATAGCCGAGTAGTGTAGCATTGTTTTTTAGGATTCCCACTCTTCAAGTAAAAGAAAAATTAGGGCCTTTTAAGGCCTTTTTCAAGGCTGCATTTCACATAGGTTGCAATAGATTAGCCCATCAGTGCACATGTAAAGAAACCTTCACAAGTACTATGTTTAAGTCCCATGGGACCAATTTTAAAAACAACAAATTTCTACTAACCTATAGATGCAATGCTATCGATTTTGATGACACTTCATCTTGGCTTTCGAATGCAGGTGAAATAAAATATGCCAAGTTTTTGAAAAAATTGAGGCTTTTAAAAAATTTGTACAGATTTTCAACATATATTAAGGCCCTTTAAAAGTTAAATAAATATTAGACCTTTTAAGGCCTATAGGAGCCTTGTTTTACTCTGAATCACATTTAATGACTAAATAACCACAACCATCTAGATCGCAGGATTCTTTCACCGACAGGTTGAAAGAATCCAAGGACATTCTATGGACTGAGGTCAAAATTGGTCAGAAGTCAAGTGGGGAAGATTGCTAATTGACAAATGTTTATATACCTGTGCAACCTTCAGAAGGTCAAGGTAAGATAGAAACAATTTTTAAAAAATTTAATGTGATAAAAATTGTGTTTCCAAATGGGTACCTATTTGAGGATGCTACCCCTATAGATCAAAACATTAGAAAGTAGCTGAATGGGAACAGCAAGAATTAATGAATATACTATAACAGGGATGGGCAACCTTTTTAAGTGAATGTCCAAGTTGCCAAATCTTTGATGGAAAATTTTCTTATATGCCCATTGAAATTTTAAGGAACATATTGTTGGCTTACAGCAGAAATTCATTAGCTTGCTTACAGGGTAAAAAAATCACGATTTTTGAATTGAAAAAATTCGATTTATTTGAAAGATTTTTTTATTTAAATCTGATTTTAATTATTTTAATATTTTGTTGCCTAGATATTTAAACTTTAAAGACATGAGATGAGCAAATTGCAGTGTAATTTCTAGATATAATAAAACTTATTAGTTGGTTACTTTAAAGTTTGATTTAAATAATTTTTAATAAAATCACTTGATATAAATCAGGAATTAAACGGCAAACCCTGTTAACTGACATTTTTTCAGATACTAAATGCTTATTTTTATGGTGAGAAATATATTATCAGAATGTAATTTGTTCAAAAGATATATAATACTACCAAAATGTCTATAATTTTTATTTTGACTCAAAACTAATGGTTAGTTTTTGAACAGTAGTGTGATTTTTAAAACAATTTTGTCATATAAGTTTCTGCTCTGAGCTGACAATACGTTATTTGGTGTCTTAAGTCCTCAAATAATCATAAATCACATTAGAGTGATAAAATCATTGTAAGAGAAGTCCTGAGATTGAATGAATATAAAATTTAGTGACAAAACCTTTACTTAAAGGTTGTCCCATGAAATTTATCCTGTTGATAGTGCGGATGTTTTATCAGCTTTAAGTGCAATTCTAACTGCCATATGCAGCCACAATTTTTAGCATCAACAAAAAAGTAAACAATAATTTTGAATTTTGTTTGGATATTTATTTATCTTTTAAGGCGAGTCCTGGGTTTTGCATTCCAGAAAAGTATTAACATGCCACTTTTGGAACATGTGCACAACATTTTGAGGGTAAAAACAGTTATTCTTTTAAAGTACCCTAACCATACAATTCCTACATTTCCAGAAATGAAGAGGATAAGACAATACCGAGACAAAAAAATGTGAATTACAATGCATACTTCATTTTAGTAATTTTGAAAAAAATTCAACATAAAACTTTATGAAAAAAAGTGTACCTTCAGGAGCAGTTTAACAATTTCATATTTCCCTTTTGCTGCAGCTTCATGTAATGGAGTAAACTTCCATAAATCAGCAACATTTACATTAGCACCATACTATAAGAATTTTAAAAACATTAGCATGATAAAAATACAAACACTGTTTCCTTCAAATATTTAAACTCAATTTGTGAGCAAATATTGAATTACAATCAAAATAACTTTTAACTTAAAAAAACTGCATGGAATATAAATTCAATATAAAAACTGCTTAAAGTAATACCATGGCTTAAACTAACCAAATTCAAATGAGAATTGGACTAATAGATTAAAGGAATTACACACTTAATATGATCTAAAGTAATTTAGTACATTAAGAAACTCATAAGGGAATAAAAGCAAAAATGAAGTCATACCTTTACAAGTAATTCAGCAACTTCATAGTGACCATATGAACAAGCATTGTGCAAAGGAACTAGACCCCTAAATGAAAATATTTTATACTTCAATAGTTTACTTTAAAATTGCTGCATTTTGTAGTAAAAACATTATAATGAGGAAACCATAAACAAAAATTTATTTCAAGCAAAATGTCTTGAATTGTTAAGAATTTTTTGATAATACAAGTCAAAATTGAAATCTGATTTGAGTACTTAGCTTCATTTTATATTTAGATCTTATTTAATTAATCAAAATTTTGCACAGAAGAGTGTGCAAAAGATAAAAGGTTTGTTAACTTCCAATAATCTAAGAGCATTTTGTGCTTTGCAGCAATATTTTTGTGGCTAAATTTCTCCCTCATTTTGACCCATGTTGTAATAAAAATGAAGACTTATTGGCACATTCCTTTTCAAAACTGAATGAATTTTACGAGATGCAGATTGTTTTGATGTGATTTATCCACTTTAAAAAAGATGGATTCACAGATGTTAATTATTTTGTTCTCCACTTTAAATCAAAAATATTTTATGCCTATCCATCTCAGAATTGGCTTTGCCAAACAGGTAATAAAATGTCATAATTTCTGAATTATTGTGCTATTCGAGGTAGTACCTTCAGGTTTGTTAATTTTGATTGCTACATGCTGCAAATAAAAGTATCTAATTGTTTTTAAAAAATGCTGTGGTATAGCCCTTTATTTAATGCCAAACCGATGACCTCTTCGGCCTAGAGGGGCAACTATTTGTGAGGGAGAATGCAGTGAACAATCGCTGCTACTCCTATTACCAAAATTCATGCACTTGCAAACTGAGATTTGAACTCGGGACATACTGGGTGGAAGAAAAACACAAGGACTACTATGGTAGTTATGTGGCTGTATAACACGATAGCCAAATTATTATTAATCAAATGTCGAATGAGGACTCACTGCTTCCTGCTTTAGGGTTGGTTTTACAGTACAAGATTATCTGGCCAAGCTGCACCAAACATAAGACAGACAATGTGAAGTAAATGGATATACAGACACAAGGAATGTTTTACTGTCATAAAAGAAATACATCCAGGGAGGAATCGAACCTGTGCTGCCTACAACTCACAGGTTAGGTGGATTGGTTTTTTTATGGTGCAAGAGCCATATTTGGCCATGCTGCACCAAACATAAGAAAGAGCATCAAGTAATGGACATATGCAGTTTTCCTAAAGCAGAAGAAATACACCCAGGGAGGGATTGAATCTGTACTCCCTACAACTTTGCAGGTTGCTATTGCAGTGGGCAAACCCACTGAGCCATGATGGTCCCAACAACTCACGCATTACTGGTGCATTTGGCAAATCCACTGAGCCACCCTAGCATTATGAGGCATCTGATACTTCTATATGCAACATGTGAACAATCATTAACCCTAAATGGCCCAACTTGGAGATACTGCCTTCTTGATTCATGACAGGAATTTGTAAGGAAGAAATCATCCTGGCCATACCCTTTGTCCTTAGCATGGACATCAGCACCATTCTGCAGCAGGTACTCCACAACAGATACTCTGTTGTATCCAGCTGCAAAGTGTAGAGGGGTAGACTGTCTGCCATCTACGTCTCTGCAGTTCACAACAGGCAGGTGGGAGGCTAATATCCTCTACAGGAAACAAGAACAGGTTGTAGCTTCTCCATGGTATTAGATACAAACTGGTATAGTACAATCACAAAACGATTATCATCATGAACACT
The DNA here is from genome assembly GCA_933210815.1 of Meta bourneti. Taxonomy (NCBI): domain Eukaryota; kingdom Metazoa; phylum Arthropoda; class Arachnida; order Araneae; family Tetragnathidae; genus Meta; species Meta bourneti. Next base: position 96,253,956 of record OW119926.1, read on the forward strand.
GAATAAAATGACACTCCTAAGGCTAACATTTGAGCATTTTCTGCCTTTTCTGTTTAGTTTCCTTAACCCCCTGGTTTATCTTCACATCAAAAACTGTCCTGTAGTGGCCAGCGTCTGGTAGGAAACCCTGTAACAAACTTGGCAGTTCCAGGCAAGTGACAACATGTCTTTCCTACTTGAATCTTCATCCCCTTAGAGAAATGGGCAGTTTCGTCTCGGCGAGGTATCTCGCCATTACAAAATTGACCAGATCTCAATGGACAAGATATCTTGTTGAACCACTTGGAGGATTAAGAGATAGACTAACACAATGGCTACGAAACCAACACGATTTTTATTTTAAAAAATCAAGACTTTTTTAATTCAAATCCTGGTTATTTATTATACAACATTAAAAAGACTATTCAACATTAAAAAGTCTATTCAAACTCAATTGGTGTGCTTCTAAGATTCTATAAAATAACCTAAGTGCAGAGATCAATCCTTGAAAATAAAGAAATAGCATATCTGCCATTGCTCAACACTGTTGGGAATTTTCTCACCAGTTTGTTCTCAGACAAGAGAAAGTGGTCCAATCTCTGATATAGTCTTGGATTAAAAATTAGATAAGCCTTTTCTATTTTTACATTACCTGACACTATTGCTTCCCTGTCTGTGCACATGACCTGGAAGGGTTTGATTAAAAAATGAGTGGTGGCAACACTATTCTAGGAAAACATTTAACTACACATTTTCCTTTCATTGTTTACTGTCCTAATGGTGGTGTTTTGCTCGACTGTATAGCTATTCGCCTGTTTTAATCTTTATTAGTCATATTTTTAAGTTTTAAATTTTGACTAGCCATTCAGTGCTTGTTTGCAACATAATAAAAACAACTCATGTTGCCCATCACAAGTAAATTCCTTCTCAAAAAAGAGCATTAGAGTTAGATTACAATGTTCAGCAGCTATTATGTGTTTGTTTATTCAATGAGAATTAAGCCTTTTAAGATTGACAACGATTCAAAATGTTCTGTTGTGTTTATAATGGCTTGAAAGGCCTTGTAAGAACTTCATGCACATGTTCTTTGGCAAATAAAGCTTATGAAGAGGCAGAAACAGGATACATTTCATGTCATATCTAACAATAAGTTCCAATATTCATCTCGAAACTTTCCATTGTGAAGAGAATGGCAAAATTAACCAAATTAATGGCCACAGTATTGATGTTTTTGTGATGTACCAACTTGTGTTACACATTCATAACACTGATTTTTATACAATACATGCTATATAATCATTCAGCAGAGCATAACAATGTTTATCCATGTTAGTTACGGTTATTGTCTCATTTTACTGTTACAAGTTCAGAAAATATGCCTGGAATACAAAACAAAGGTTGCACATAATAGAAAAGGTTAATATAAAAAATATGATTGTTTGATCAAAGCATATCTATATAAAATCATCAATAATTGTTATAAGATGGAAAATAAAAACAATACCTTTACAACTTCTGTATCGCCTGCTTTGGCAGCTTCCAAAAGTTGATATTCAACGTCAATGCCAACAGTTGTTGGTTCTACAAATGACAGGTTAGGAATAAATTATACAGCTTTTCCATCTCACAAATGTTAAAATTCTTAATTAGTTATATATAGCCATGTTAGCAGTGGTAAAAATGTACAGAAATAGTAAGTGGTCAGATTGAAACTATTTTCAATGCCAAAGTGAACATTTGCCACTCTAGTCTAGTCCTTTGCTACACAATTACACATTCGGCCTGGATATCTAGTTTAACAGATTCAAACTATGGACATCCACATTGGAATTTGAACCCAGGCTCGGTTTGTCACTCTAGTCATTTTAGTCTGTTACACTAATAAAAAGGTGCTAATCACTCAATCAACAGCTTTATACTTCCAAAGTATAAACCTATGAGAAATACCACTTAACAATTTTGACAACTTGCTTACAAGAACCATACCTTCATTTACTAAAATGTTTAACATAAATTAGCTTCATATAAATCCAGAGATTCTAACTATTCTAGACTGCTTATTGGGATTTCTACTTTTCATTATGCCATTACAACAAATGATGAAATCATTATGGAAAATATATAAATTTGTAATCTTTTTGCATCCATTTAACAAATGAAATACAGTAACTTGAAAAGTTCTCATCTCTTTTGCCAAAACAACAATAAACAAAATTTTGCCTTATTTCTAATAACTTTAAAATCGAAAAATTTTATGAATTTTAAATTAAGTCTAAACTGACAGGCAATTTCTCATTGTTCAAATATCATTAAAAATGCAGCTATTTAGAAGTTAAAGTGAATAATATATGAAGTCGACAGTGTTTGTATATTCAAACAGAAATTATGGATGCTTCAGTTTGGAAAACCCTACCTACCATCCAGAAAACAACTACTTTGGAAAATGCTTACGGTAGTGAAAGAATATTAAAATTTTATGAAAAACAAAAGTTGAATTCTCACATGAGAATATTTCTCTAAAGCAAAATTAATACCAACATAACTAAAAATATGATGTATTGTTTTCATCCTTAACACTTATTATATCTAATCAGAGGGCATCAGCAAATTTTACTTGAAATCAATTGGACAGTATTTACAAATTTCAAAAGAAATACCAATGCACAAGAAATTTAAAAATCAAGATAGATAATATGCAGAACTAAGAAACATACCACTTAATAACTTTTGAACACTTTCGTTGGCGACTTGAGCGGCAGTGTATCCTTGTAAGCTAATAATTGAAGTGTCCACATCGTAGGAGAGTAATATTCTACAAGCCTGAACATTTCCTTCCCTTGCACACCTGTGGAGAGCTGTTTGACCGAGAGCATCCAGAGCATTTACCTTCAGGAGAAAAAGGAAGTTTTTATTCTTTAATACCAGGGAAAATGTAAACCTTTCTGCAATTTAGCTGAAAGTCATAGCTTTAAAAATTTAGTTTTTATTGAAGATCATACTCTAAATTTAAACAAAATTCCAAAATTTGTAGCCATTTGGACAAATTCTAGAATGTTTAAAAATGTGCAGATAATATTTGTCATCAAAACTGTTGGCATTAGAAAATGCATTAACACAATTTTAGTCTCATACACCTATTCAGCATGCTGTGTATGCAGATACAATTGTAGAAGAATGCAAATATGGTGCAGCTTTAGAATTATATTCATTGTAGAGGAAAATTGGCATATACAAGATTCTTTCTGCTGGGTTGGTTGTTTTGGATTTTTATGATGCAAGGGCCATTTGGCCAAGCTGCACCAAACACAAGACAATGCCAAGCAAAAAATGTCATGGATAAGGAAAAAGGGGACTGGGGAATAACGTAATGGGATGAAAACAGAGAAAGATTGCTTGGGTATCCCAGGAGCATGACATACATGTTTACTAGACATTAAACTTCATGGGAAAAGGAAAAATCACTAGAGTACTTGGGTCAGTGAAGCCCATACACACCTAAAGTACGTGCACCTGTGGACTCTTTTTGCTGGGAAAAATCATTAAATAAGCAAACAGAAAGTGAAATCAGCCACTTTTCAATGGATACTTTCATATGTTGGCTTGCTTGGAAATGGAGTGGCTGATTCACTTGCAAATGTAGGCTGTCATTATTCCTAGCTAATGAGTTCATCGCTATTTAGATTAAGTTTGCAATAAAATAGTAATGCTTGGAACATTGCACCTAAACATCAATGGTTCCAGGCTCAGTGCCCCGGATTAACATTCCAGTTTAAAGGTCAGGAGTATGCACACAAGGAGTATGGAATTTGAGAACATGTTTTGAGCTTTCCCACTTCAATTGGTTGGGTTGGGTTTGGTTTTATGGCGCAATCTCACTTCGGTGTTTTGTCCTGACTGCAATTCCTTCTCATATTAGATTGTATGAGTGCTTTTTAGAAGAATAAATTTACCCTCCTAGAGGCATGCCTCAGTAGTTTAGTGAGATTTCATTGTTGTGGGCAGCATACCCAAAATATTTCATGGAGCGAGATGTCAGGGGTAAGTGCGATACTTGTCAGGTGGGAATTCTTTCGAATTGTATTCGAAACTGAATATTCCGAGCTCGTTCGAGTGTGCCGCTTGGAGGGTTAAGAATCAAGAAGCAGCATATTGTCCACTTGAGCAACAAAGTCTATTGGACTTTTCTAGTTATTTCTTAGCCAAATACAAGACTGCAGGTAGGATTAGATGGTTTGTTTTGGGGTGTTATGGCGTAATGACCATATTTGGCCATGCTGTGCCAGACACAAGATATACAACATCAAGTAATACAGACACGCATTGAAAGTTTTACTGGCACAGAAGACAGGAATCGAACCTGCACCACCTACAACTTGAAGGTTGCTAGCACAGTGGGCAATCACTGAGCAATGACAGCCCCAGATTGATAGGATTAGAAACATGGAAACCAAGATTGAAAAGAAAAACAGTTTATGGTAATCTAACACTGAATATTCACACAATCCAGTTTTAACAGCAAACTAGAATAGAATCTGTAATGAAACTAGAATCTGTAAAAACTAGACATTCCATTGCAGAACATCAGAAGTTTGAGAAGTGTTCTTTTAGGGTTTGTCAAAGAAAAACACTTACTTTTGTACCATGTTTAAGTAACACATCCAAAACATCAAAATGAGATTTATCAGCAGCTACATGTAGTGGAGTCAAAAATCTAAAAAACAATATGCATGTTATAGAGGACATGGTAAAGAGTAATATTTTTTTACTGGCTGAAACAAAATCATCACAAGTTTTTATACTAGTCACTTTAAAAAAACTTTTAATAAAGTAGCTAAAAAGCAAACAGAACTGTCCATACTTTTCAAACACTTTACTTCAACCAATTACATAAAACAGGTAATTCTTCTAATATACAAGATTGCAAACATGTTACATACTCTTTATTCTTTTCGTTGAGACTAGCACCTTTTCTGATGAAAACTTCTGTGACGTGTTTTCTTTTAGGATAGGGTGAACTTGCAGAACAGTGCTGTAAAAGTATTTAAAAATATAAAGGTAAGCATAGTTACTTTAGAACATCTTGCATATGCTTAGTACATGAATTGCCACTTTTCATGCAGACTCAAAGAAAATTAAAATGCCAAGCAGACCATTTTAATAAAATGTTAGTTGGGTTTGTTTGGATGTATATGGTTTTTATGGCCACATTTAGTTAAGCTGCAAAAAATTGAAAACAAATTAAGGACTAATAAATATAAAATTCAGTAATTTGTGACTTAAAATTGAAATTAGTCAGTTAATCGCCGAAAGAAATTTATAAAATGAATGTTAAAACTTAACATTCAGTCAAAATGTGTCTAACAGCAAAATTACTGAGTACAATGAATCAGATTCTGAGAACTAAGTGTCTGTAAAATACATATGACCTAAGCAAAGTCTTGTCAATTTTACCTCAATTTTTCAACTTAAATTTGTATTATGAAATCCTGTAATTAAAGGCTGGATATCATGGAGCCTATTTTGAACTTTTGGATCAATTGCTTGTTTTAATATAGGTTAAATATCTAGAATAGGGACAGTTAAACCTAGTTGCATTGTCATGCTCTTTGCTCCTCCCTCATTTACCTCTACATGCTAAGAGGGTTAGAACATTATATTGAAGTTACAATATTCATCTCCATATCCACCACAGGACCAATGGAGTAAATAATCAAAAGTAAATCATATTCTGACTTTAAGTGGGAAGTTTTCAATTAAAAAAAAATTATAAAAGCTTCTAAGACTGAAGTTTCAAACAAACTTTGAGGTAATTTTTTGTCAGAAAAATGATAGGGAGAGAAATTTTTATTCTTTCTAACTGAATCATGGGTAGTATATTTCAACAAGGTCATTCAGAAAGATTTCAGTCAGAGTTGAATTTCGATTTTAAAAAATTACATTTTTAATGATCATTTATTGGAGAACTTGTTTTTCAAAATTAAAACTAAATACTTCTGAATATTTTTAAGAGAGAGAGAGAGCGCAGGAATCTAATATCTATAATGTGAATCCTAAAAATTCTTCAATTGCTTTTAATAGAAAGCATATTCTGAAATATTTGGTCATAACTTTTATTTTCTTTCCTTTTGAACAAGTTTAAGTTAAGGAATAGTCAAGCAAGCCTTCTTTCTATAGTTTAACCACTAAGATACACTTTAATCCATTGATGAAAAAAATTTACTTTCGTAAAATGACTCACAATGCAAATTTATTAAATATAAAAATGAAAAGCGGAACAAAGGTGCTATAATGGTGAAGTCATTCATCAGAGTGCAAAGTTTTTCAACTATCTTCCAGTTTAACAATCCTTTCAATAATTTTGCAGTTTGATATTTGATTCTGTGAAATCTAGATATTCCACTGGAACTTATGGATAGGCAAGTGTATTAAAGGCATTCTAAATTAAATAAAAAAGACCAATTACTTACCAAAGGAGTATCACCAGTGAATGGGTGCTTAAAATTTATGATATCTAAGGATAAATATTTTTTCACTCTGGCAGGATCTGCGAGACGAGCTGCCTCTAACAAGCAATGACCTTTGTACTCATCTGGAAAAACCATACTATAAGTACATAAAGTATAAAACAGCAATTTTATAAAGTCTGGCTACTATGAGAAGGCAGTCTAGTTACATGGCTTCGGACGAGTCTATTCTTTCAATAAGATGATAGGTTGGAAAGTAAATAAAACACTTTCACAATTGGTGTCTTTAGAGCAGATTCTGGTTCTAAGTTTATCATTCAGTACCATAAGTGATGGTAGTGATATTAAGAGTTGTCAGAGGAAACCACCCATGGTGATCGCTATGCATGCGTTGATATGACAGCCCACCTCCTAATGACATTTCACACCTATTCAAATATTGACCGATTCAAAGTCGACTGCCTTCTTGTTGGAGCCATACTATAAATTGCATATGAATCAGTAGCTATCAGAATTTTCACTTTGAATATACAACTTGAATGGAAAGTTTATCTTACAAAAACTATAAGTCACTTTTTCACATTAAATTCAAGATCTGAGACTTTTCTATAAATCTTTAACATCAAGCAAGTTAAAAAAGCAATTTATTAAAACTCAAAAAATTAACCACTTCAGTGACTGAAACATCAGTCAAATGAAGGAGGAACCTAGGCCATTTCCAGATACATTAAAGATGCCTTATTAATTTATGGTATGAATCATTTTTTAAAAACAATACTGAAAGTACCTAAGAAAGATCCTGCATATTGGAGTCCTGTGAAGTAAAACAAATTATTTGGTTCCCACTGGCTCTGGTTATAAAAGCAAATAATGAGCTTAGAAAATATTTTTAGAATACTGAGCATCTTGTGTTTCACATATCTCACAAGGTTTGTAAACACAAGTATAAATCACATATTGTCTGTCCTTCACGAAAACTGCTCTCATCATGAAATCTGGTGGTGGTAGTTGCTATAGGAGAGCAGGGTTTGTTCATTTGAGTAGGGGCGACTCTTAGGGATATCTTAATTTTATACTGGTTTTGGTAAATAGTGGCATAAATGATGGAAAAGAGGTAGTTTGCTAGCATAGATATACATTTTCAGCAACAAGTAAAAATCGCAGATATATCTAATTTTTCATTAACTGTGTCAATGTGACAAACTTGAATACATTTCTTGAAGCATCTTCGAAAGAAAATTTATACATTTCTTCAAGCATGTCCTATAGAAAATGGGATAGTCTGTTGCTTCAGCAACAGACAGGCAGACTTTGATGGGAGCAATTCTTGTGATGCAGGAAAAAAAATTGAAAATAATACCTATTCTAAAAGAGAAAAGAAAAATATACCAAGTGACACCACGAAGAACATGTGCAAATAAAAATTTCCAAAAATCATAAAACTGAGTAGTTTAAGAAGGAAAAAGCAGAAGTTTCTTGAAAATAAATTATTTCTAAAAAGTTCCTAAAGGTTTTCCTTGCTTCTGTGAATGCATGACTATTATGGTTGGTTGGGTTTTGTTACGGTGTAAGGGCTATATATTTGACCATGCTGTACCACACACAAGACAATGTCAAGTAATGGACATACACACAAAGTTTTACTGACACAGAAAAGAGAAATACACCAAGGGAGGAATGAAATCTGTGTGCCCTACAACTCACAGATTGCTAGTGAAGTGGACAAACCCACTGAGCCACGACGGCCCTGCAAATGAATTCTTTCTCACATTAAATAATTTTACCATTTTTTCAAACTTCTTAACCCTCCAGGTGGTTTATCTTTGAGTAAAAAATTACCCTCTTGTGGCCAGCCTGATGCAAAAACCTGTAGCAAATTCACCAATTCTAGGCAAGGGATAAGTTTTTTTTCTATTTGGGTCTTCTTCCCCTTGGAGAAATAGGGCATTTTTGTCTAGAAGAGGTATCTCATCATTGGCAAAATTGACCAGATCTTGGACGAGATATCTTGCCAAAACCACTTGGAGGGTTAAGTCACAGGATGCATTGAACAAGTAGGGCAATGCATAAAAATATTCTCTAATCTCATTCCTTGGTTTTACTGTTTTTCTACCATGAAAACGGTTCCCATCAGTCTGGATGTGGTGGTTGCCATAGGAACAAGGCTTGTTCATTTTGAGTAGGAGTGATTGGTGAATGTCTTAATTTCATTTTGGCAGTGAAAAGAAATAGCTTTTTCACATAGATCCTTTCAACAACCAAAATTCATCACAAAGATATATTCAATTTTTCATTGAGTATTACAATGTAACACACTTGAATACATTTCTTCAAAGCACTCCCTGTAGAAAATGGGACAAGATGTTTCTATAGAAACAGACTGGCATGAGCAGTTCTTTGGCAGGCACCAGTGAATGTAGACATAAATGTAAACAAAGTGAAAGCAATGCAGCATTTCCAAAAAAGAAAATATACAACATCATAAAGAACATAGGCAAATAAACATTTCCAAAAACCATAAAAATTAACAAACACACAAAACCTGAGACATTAAAACATAATGGGAAAACTCACTGAAGCAAGTATCTTAGGAATATTTTAGACAGAATTTATTTCCAAGTTTTACTTCCTTTTATATGTGCAAATGACAATGAATTTCTCTCATTAGAATATTCCCAACATTTTTCAAAATCATTCAATCACTGAATGCATTTAACAAACACAAAGGACACTCACAGGAAAGCCTCTCTGGGAGCTCTCGAGCCGAAGCGACATCAATTGCGCTTTTGGAATGGCAATTCAGAAGTGTGGGGTCTGCTCCGTGGCTCAGCAGAAGAGAACACACTTCGATTCTGGCTTTTGAAGCTGCCTCATGAAGAGGGGTGAACTGCCACAGGTCCATGGCATTCACATTTGCACCATGCTGCAAGAGTAAAGGATTTAAGAGATCCATCCAAGAAAAGGTGAGAAATACAACGGCAAGTATTTATATAGATCTTACCTTGATCAGTATCTCTGTCACTTCAAAGTGGCCATACGAGCAGGCGTTGTGCAGAGGTACAAGACCACTAGAAGGAAAATAGTAAACTCTTAACATGTAATCTCGGAGAATAGGCTGTCCAGAAAAACTGAAATTATTCTGACAGGACTCCAAGTTAAAGAAAAATTAGGGCATTTTTAGACCAATGGTGTCATATTTAAATATCCTCAGAACTGACTAAGGAATCATTTAAATACCTTTGCAGGGCTGTAGTATGAATGCTTTTTGATGGGCCTGGCTCAGTCTTTGTTTAGCTCATTATCTTCACTGTTACTAGAACTATCACTAAAACTTTCTTCAGACTATTTCATCTTCAGAATCGCAATCAAAAGCTAAAGCTCTTTTGTATGCTTTCCCATTCTGTCCCGAACACCACATCTTTTCGCCACCATAGTGGCTGCTGAGGACAGTGAAATGAGACATAGAAATTCTTTTTTCCTGGTTGTTTTTGGGTTTTATGGTGCAAGGGCCATTTTGGCCAAGCTGCACCAAACACAAGGCAGATGAAGTAAAAACATGTCATGAAAAGAAAAGAGGGATTGGGAAACAGTGATGGGATAAAAGCATATAAAGATCGCTTGGTATCCTGGGAGTGCGATACTAGTATTTACTAAAGACAGTAAACCCCATGTGAAAAGTAAAGATCACTCGAGTACCTAGGGTCAGTGAAGCCCATACATACCTAAAGGAGATGACCCCGAGGGCTACTTTTTTCCTGTTCAAGAGGCATCGGGTGGGGCTAGACAGGAGGAATTACCAATGTCACATGTCTACACTTCATTTCAGAATGCATGCAAGTGAAATCGAGGAACTAGGCAGTGAACTATATGCAACCTTGCAGCTGCACTTGTCAAATGACACAAATGGATTAATGGCTTTTTCAAGGTTATTTTTTATTTATAAGGCTACATTTAACATGGATTGCAATAGATTAATTCATGAATGCCCAAGTGAAAAAACTTGCACAAGTGCTAGGTCTCACATACCCAGTTTTAAAATCAATTCTTAACTAACTTACATATATTAAGCCCTCACATAAGCCCCTACATATATTACAACTCCCAGGTCACTAGAGCAGAGGGCGAATCCACTGAGTCGCGACGAAGTCCATGAGTTTGGAAAGGGCATGTTTACATCAAATTTAAAAATGTAAAGTTAAATAGTGGCATGGAAAATTTTGAGGAATTTTCTTTGGTACTCACCCTTTGTCTTTGGCATGAACATCTGCACCATGTTGTAGAAGAAGTTGCACTATTCTTATTCTATTATAACCTGCAGCCAAATGCAAAGGTGTGGACTGGAATACAAAAATATAAAACTTTCCTAAAGTTTTTAACATAAGTATGTCTAATTTCAAATCACATTTATTGCTTACAGGTAAAATTTTGCTTTACCAGTTGAGAGAAATTTTCTTACAAAAATTCCAGAAAATGTGAATCACAAAACTAGAGTAAATAAATTTCATTCTAAAACTAAATATAAGTTAGTAATTATACACCCATTAGAAATTTATTGTAAGCTTTTCTGTAGTCCTTTTTCGCCAAATTAGACTGAGATGTACCGAATAAAGGCTGTTTCTAATTAAAAACAGCACTTTTAGAACATTTAAAAAGTAAATTGGCATTTTAAACAAAAGCAGTCATTTTCCAAAAGTTTTTTGAAATTTTGACCATTTCATTTGGGATTAAATATATTTAATTATAAATCAAACATGCAAATAATTTTCTGTTTGTAACATGAGCCCTAGTGGTCAGGTCTATTGTAATAATGTGTGATCTTAGCCTCCTCTACAAAAATTAGTTTACAATATAATCGTATATAGTAGTTCAATGAATCTCAACCATGCAGTTCTTTTGGTACACTGAAGTGTTCTATTTATAAGTGCTGCTAATGTAAGGAAACTCTTTACATACAGGGTGTTTCAAAAACATCTGGCCAAATTGTAAAGGGTAATATAGCCCAAACAAACATTTGTAATCAAAGAATTTGTCCAGAAATGTCGCATTTAGGTGACAGAGGGCGTTGTTTAGGTCAGTTGGTGATATCGTTTCTGTGGCGTAAGGAGTCATTCCTATTATGCCACAGAAGTGATGTTTACATCCTTTGCAATTTGGCCAGATATTTTCGAAATGCCCTGTATAAGCAGATTAAGCATCTTAGAGTGGTATGAGATGTTTGCTGTTTGAACTTCAATTAAAGGAATGTCAGGCCTACCTAACCAAGCATACATTCTATTTACAACCTAATTCCTATTTATTGGACTAATAAATTTCCTAATATGGATTCAGTATTTATATGTCGATTGAAACCAGTTTCCCTGAAACTAGAAAACACAAGGTTTACTGTTTTTAAGACATTAAATTAGTCTTAATTTTAAAACTTGTGTTCCCTGGCTGCTTCACTTTAAATAGCAGCACTTTAATTTCAATATATTTAAAATATGAGTATCTGAAGCGTGATACCTTTCTTCCATCACTGGCATGGCAGTTGACATTTATGGGTGTCAGAAGAGCCATCATTTTCTCTTCATTTCCGCTGCGAGCAGCTTCCAACAGTTCATCCTTCCTGTACTCACCAGTGAGGACTGATCTTGCAGATGGATCAGCAAGATCCAGAGCAGCTTTCCCGTCTGTGTTGCGTATGGATGGATCAGCCCCATGCTGAAGCAACACTATAAAAAGAAACACTTTTAGGCACTCAAAATATTCAGCTGTCAGCAGAAAAGCTGTTAATAAAAATACTACAGAATTACATGATAATGAATCTAATCCCCTTGTCATATTACACTTCTCGGGGTCAAGAAGAAAGCACGATACATCGAGGGGAGAGACAGCCAAGGGCCAATAAAAACTTTCTAATCACAAAAAGGTACAGCTTTGGTAGACTTTTTTGTATCAATGATTTAGGTGCATTTTTTGGTGTGCTTTTTATAGTGAGTTCTGGCAGGCAAAGGCAACCCTACTTTATTATGACTATGGAAACCTGGAAGTTAAAATTTTCATTTCCTGCCCTTTTTCATTCTTCGATATTTTAGAATCTTCTTTTCATTTGTTTTATTGTCTTTTAAATTTTTTCCAATTTTCCTTTATAACATCCTTTGATTTCATTGGTCCTATTGATTTTTTTTCCAAATTCCAGGGTATGAAAAAAATTATGATTTTTTAAATCAAAAACATTGGATTTATTTTATTTAAATCAGATATTTTTTAATTAAATTGGATTTTTATGATTCTAATTAATTCCTTGCCAGTACAAGTTTAAATTTGTTGGAGATAGACAAATTACAGTGTAGTTTCTAGATCTTTTTTATAAACACTAATATTTTTACTTAAAACATTAATGTATTAAGGAATATAGCTGGGTAAATTTTCAAAAGATTAAAACGTGACATAGAAATTAGAAAAGTAAATCACATGATAGAATAAATAGACAATGCCCCAAATGCCAAGATGAGCAATTTTTTTCCATCTGGTTCTCAAGCAATTGAGATTACTTTGAGTTTAATCCATAACCAGTGACATCAATTTTTTGGACCCAGATAAATAAGGTTGCCGGATCCCACGAACACCATATTAAGATTAAGAATTTTTCAATCATACAAATTTCAGAATTTTTTGCATTATATATTGATCATATATGAATAAAATGTTTTGAATTACTTCAATTATTTTGATATAAAATAATTGTTTCAAGACTTGCATCTTGAAAAAATTACTACTTCTCATTAATTCTCAGCTTGCAAAAATAACTTATTGATGAAAAAATTCTTATTTTTTCTAAGTTAACAATAAAAAATGAGACATGAAAATACATAAAACTGAAATCGAATGTCTATTCTCCAAATTCTTAGAGCATTGACAAGTACTTCACAGGTATATTCGAAGCACACAAAAAGGGTTTATATATAAAAACAAAAGAAGCTTTTCTCTATGAACAGCATAGAACAAGTGTAATAGCATCCCCAGAACATGCCAATACAGTGGAATTTTGAAGTTACAATAAAAAATTAACCAATTCCAATAGCTTTCTGCTTCAACACATAATCTTTTCTCAACATACTCACTCAATTATCAGATGAGTGAATTAGCTTTTACATTCCAAATTTCAATTCCATAAATATTGAACAGTTATTCTAGGTGGTAAAGAATTCTAAGGGATCAATGCATAAAATTTCCCAATAAATTGAAATAAAATTAACCAATATATTACACAAAAAAAATAAAACTATTAAAATTGCCAATTATAAAGATGTAAGTGCAAAATTGGAATGCATTTGTGATATTGCAGAATATATACATTCATATAGCTGGATATATAAACATTGAAACATCTAGTTTTCATTTGATAGCAGCTTCATTAAGATTAATTTTGCATGCTGGGAAATCAATAAAGTTCACCAAATTAGTCTTATTATCAATAGATTTGCTATTACAATTTGCCATTGGCAACAAAAAACTGAAATTATGCCAAGGTCATACCATTAACTAGGTTGGTTGGATTGGGTTTTATGGCACTAGGGCCATATTTGGCCATGCTACACAACACAAAGTACATCAAGTAATGGATACACACAAAAAAGTTTTACTGATACAGAAGAGAGAAATGCAACCAGGGAAGAATTGCACCTGCACCATTAACTAGGATTTTACCATAAGTCTAGCATTGTGAAGAGTTAAAATATTAAAGTAATAACAATCAGTATCAGAAATTTTAATTGAAGTTACTGAAAAGCAAACATACCAATACAAACATCCGTCTTTCCTTTAATAGCAGCTTCATGAAGAGGTGTATAATTCCAGTTGTCTCTAGCATTTGGATCTGCACCATGCTTCAGCAAGAGTGTCACAACTTCTGCATGTCCAAAGGAGCATGCATTGTGCAGAGGAATCAGACCACCATCATCCCGAGCATGAACATTGGCTCCATTTTGCAGTAAATGCTCAACGACATCCCTTCGTCCAAATCCTGTGTTAATAAAAAAATACAACATTTAATGAAAAATAAAATTTCAAACACATCATTCCATGCTTATAATCAAAACTCTGATTGTTTACATTCTTATAACTTGATTTAATATATTACACAGTAAAAATTTATCTGGTAATAGTTCTTGATGTACCGATTTAACTGATTCTGAATATGTTCTAATTAAAAGAAGTGATTTTAAACATGTGAAAGGTCCTACTTTAAACATTAAATTATTAAAGAGAAATAGTTTTTTACAGCTACAATTTTTTGCTATATAATGGCTAATTAGACCTGGAGCTCAAAGTGCATGGTACTAATGTACTCAGACTCTGAACAAATGGTGGAATTTGAACCAAGGGCCTGTTTTATTGAAAATGCTAGCTACTAGGCCAGCAATGTTTGCATAGATAAAAGTACAGCTAGACACATTATTTGTTTTGCTTGAATCATGCAATATTTAAAATAATTAGCAGAATTTGTATGCCCAATGATATAAAAAATTAAATTTTATAGCATAAGTATCAATCTCATTTTACTCATAAAATTATTTGTACCTTTGAAACAGTTAAAACAAGTTGAAAACAGATTTTATTTTTCAAGATCCTTTGGTACTTACGTAATAACCGCATGCCAGCGATTAATCGCCAAATCTGTACGTATTAACCGCATGCCAGTGATTAATCGCCAAATCTGTACGTATTAGCCGTATGCCAGCGATTAGTCGCCAAATCTGTTGGAAGGGGTATAAGACGGAATAACTGGAACAATCTGGTTATATTCACTGCCAAGTGAACCCCAAATACAATTTCATTGATTCTGAAACTGGCACGCACATACAGAATATAGAACGCATCTGGGGAAGTGCAAAATAGCGAAATAAAAAACATGGAGGAACATCTCGCCACCACCTCGAGTCCCTACTCGCAGTTTATAATGATAATGATGTTTGATGGGGCAATTGCTAAACATTTTCTGCCCGAAACAAAACTTGGCTGATATTCGCCAATGGCATGCGGTTAATAAAGAAGTACCGATTCTTTAAAAAGAGCATAAAATTCTGTTTACAACTAATATACCTACTAATGACAGTAATGTATCCAACTCAAGTATGGCATTGTTGGCAGAGTTGGAAGCACTTTTAAATATTTTCAAAAAGTTTGAACTTTTACATTTTATGATTTTCATAAGAATGCATGTCAAGTGAAATTATATTGCAAAACATTTTCTTAACCACTGAGCCTCTCAGGTTGATTGATTGTTTTTATGGCACAAGGGCCATATTTGGCCAAGTTGCACCAAGCACAAGAGACATCAAGTAATGGACATACACACACAAGGAGTATTTACTGACACAAAGAGAAATGAACCCAGGGAGGAATCGAATCAGACCTCTTTGGCCTTCTGTAAGGAACAGAATGTACTTTCCAGTTAAAGTTGCATCAGTCGTAATTCAGCACTAAATGCTGGCACAAAATTTAACTAGATAGGAATGGTAACTCATATATCATCTTCATGAAAAGAATGACTAATTTATTAAAATCAAAATATATACAAAAATTCACAAGAAACAAAATAGATTTTATCACAATTTCCGATTATGCAGGAGGCATAAAGCCGCTGATATACTTTAACATTGCCAAAAACATTCACATCTTGTCTCGTGTAATTGTCGCCACATGAATTCAATTAAGTAGGAATCTAGGTGGTGGCGGGCAGAGCTACACTGACGTTTATTACACCGATACCACATTTGGCTCTTTAGCACACAATAATGACTGGCACCCCATTAACTGAAAAGTACAGAACAAACTGGTCTCTATGAGGGAGCACCCAGTGTGTAAGCTACTGTAGTTCTTAACAGGATCAAATACCAATATTCGTATGCTTACAAACCAGGATTCGAACCCTAGACCGACAAACACTATGACCACTGTACCAGGTAGGTGACTTTCTGCAAAATATTAGTTCATGTTTTAGGTACATCTTTGATATGAAAACTGTTTTGCGGCAAAGTTTTTTATGTTGCCAAGGTAGAATTAACAAAGAAAAACACATTTTCAGACTTCTACAAATCTAACAGTCTAAAAGTAAATTTTTTGAAGAATGAAAAAGGGCCAGAAATGAAAATTTTAACTTTGAGGTTGCCATAATCCTAACATAGGGTTGCCTTTGCCTGCCACAACTCGCTATATAAAGCATTACCACTAAAGTCTTTCTACCAAAGCTGCACCAAAAGTTTTTCTCATACAGAAAAGAAATACACACAGGAAAGTTTCTGGTATCAAACCTAGCACTGCCTACAGCCCACTAGCATAGTGAGCAAACTTATGAGCTATGGCTCCTGCTAAGCATTAGATAAAACGTATATTATGTTTCTAACAAATGTCTAATTTGTAGACCCTATGCTATTGATTGAAATAGTATAACAATTCTTGCAATGAAACATTTCTATTCAATTTATTGGATACAGAAACACCAATCTACATAAGTGCAGACAACTGAACCAACAAAAGTTGTGATTAGAAAAAAATTCACTATAATACATAAACAAATACACAATTTACGAAATACAACACAAAGAATAAAAATTTGAATTTAGTAGCCGATCAAAAATGGTGACATTAAAGAGACAGGAATTTTGAAAAATGTCATAGAAAATAAAGTTATTTTTTTGCTCTACATACAGCTGTAAATTTTGAAACAGAGTTTGCATGTTTCAACAAAACACGGCACATAATGTGAACAAATATTTTCATGAATATTTTTGGATTTTTTGCAAAAAAAACATGTGTTTGGCGTTAGTTACAAAATAACAAAACTAAGTTATGAAAAAATTAAGATGTCTGAATTTTTCACACTAGAAATGTACCAGGATTGCGAAAACAAATAAATTCATTTGTATGAAGAATACAAAACACAAAATTTTAATAATTAGGTGCGTTTTGCATGTCATACAAATAATTATTAGGTCAAAATATCAACATGAAGACAACATAATCGTAAAACCATGGAAGTTTTGAAAAACAGTTGCATAGTCAGATACGACTTAAGAAAAATTATTAGCATACAGTCACAAACTGAAGAAAATCAGCATAGTTTTAAAATTATATGCAAAAAATATATTTAAATGTCTGAACTGACCTGCAGCGAAATGTAAGGGTGTCGATTTGCGACCAGCGGCATCTCTGGCATTTACATTTTGGGGTGTAACTAATTTTCTCACTCGAGAGACATCGCCGTAACGACAAGCATCAAATAATTCGCGACCTATGTCACAAACAAGAGCATTATCGCCAGTGTTCGTAATGCAAGAGCGCCTGGCAGCCATTATCCATATTGTTGTCAAGTCAAACAGTAATTATAAATATCAACAGAAACATACCCATCTGAACACAAAAAAGCACTTACTTCTTGTTCCCGTGAATAGTTCTGATTTTCACCACCACCAGAAAATGATCGCTGTTCGTCAAGCATAAATTATTTATTCAGATTTCTATGAAATTGTTACAAATGTCTTATTTTGAAGCAAATAAATATTTTATTCTGTTTCTAAGTTAGAAATAAATAGTAAGTTTGTAATTTTCAAGTAGTTTAAAGATGATAGTATTTTGCTTGCTTCTTTAATAAGTGATGCCAGATACCAGCTGTGTTATCCTCTACAGTTAAAATTAAAAGGCAGCTCAACCGTAGTAAAGTACTTTCTCGAAAACGTGCTTGCGAAGTGGTGATTTCATCATTTTTCTGCTGGTGAATTATATTCGCTATTCATTGCCGGTTTCATTAATTCATAATTATTTTGGTGTTTCAGTATTGTGCCATTGATTTAAATCGAAAACAAAGATGCTAAAAATAATGCGAACTCCAAGGTCATCTGTTCTCAACTCTGGTCTCCTTCGAAATTTGTCTGGTTCCAGGAGCATAGCATCAGAAGTTCACAGCCGGGTAATTATAATTTTATTTTTTGGAGGATGTGGCTTTTTCTCTTGAAAGAATATCTTTCAATATTTAATTGATTTTCATTCATGATTTGGCGTGTATCACCTACCTTAACATTGTATTATGTAACATGAAGGGTGAATTGCGTAGCACCATTTTCCTAATGGTTGTATATTGTGCAAAAGAATGATAGTTCTTGCGTATCTGTTAATCTGAGTGATTTTTTTTATTGAATGAATTCCAACGAATATTTTTCTCTAATTATGACCGGCAAAATAAAAAGTACCGGTTCATGATTCTTTGATTTCGCCATTATTGGAAATTTAGATAGAATCGGCTGATTCGTTCATTTTTTCATGACGCTTGATGAACTAATCGTTTTCTCGATTCATTCATAACATGGCCGATATATGTCCTGTTTCAATCTAAAGTCTGGTATTTAAAATTCTTGTTCAGTTCTACTTTACTTAGCACATTGCCGCTGATCCTAATTTAACTATATTGCTTGCTTTTTTTACAGACTGTGCTTTCTTTAAGAAACAAATATGGTGTCCAAAGAAGATACAAGTAAGTTCGCAGATTATTTTCCCTTCCAATGTATTGTGTTAATTTTCCTGTTTCTCATTAAACTGTCCCAATATGAAGGATTGGAACAGCTGCAGTATAGACCCCCCCTCCATTTGGCGACTTTATACGTCGCCAACCCTCGATTGCAATTGATGTTTTTTCCACTCCATTCTAGCAACCCTACAGGTTGTACCGTTTCAATCTTATTGGAATTTCATCTTATTTTTTAGTTAGTATTTTTATTTGTTAGTCATGTCCGTTCAAACTACTGTTTCAAAGTTTCAAGAGTTAGTTGGGAGTAAATTTAATTTTAAATTTACTAATATGAGACATACTTTTGGTAGGCCTGGCTAATCGAATTTTTCTTATACATTTGTGCCAGGAAAAAAAATGGTGTTGGATTTTTGGATGGAGGCGCGCTTGATTGCTAATAAGATGATTTGTTCCAAGTGCAATTCTGAAATGAAGCTTAAACCGATATTCAACTTATGTACATTTTTTTTGTAATACGTCTGTTAAAAAATGTCGCCAAGTAACGTCAAGGTTGGCGACAAAAAAGTCGCCAAATGGAGGGGGGTCTATACTGCAGCTGTTCCCTAGAGAGGTGTAAAAATCTTTCAGGGAATTTTCTTCAAGAGGATAGGGACAGTCATGGCTCAGTGGGTATGCCCACTGTGTTAGCAACCTGTAAATTTTAGACAGCATGGCATTGGTAAATTTTAGGCAGCAGATATTTCTCCCTGGGTGTGTTTTTCTGTTAGAAAACTTTCCTTGTGCATGTCCAAGGCTTGAAGTTGACTGTCCTATGTTTGGCACAGCTTGGCCCTTGCACCATAAAAACCCAATCTAATCAACCTATCTCAGAGGAGAATAAACAAGAATTTTCCTCTGGTACAGCTGCAGTCTACACCGCGTGGGGTGGCAACGAATTTTGGCGCGGCTTTTGGCGTAGTTATAAGCAAGTCATGCCGGCTGATGGTAACCCATTTTTTCTCGAATTTTCACCTGGTTAGGGTTAACCTGTTTTTATGGCAACCTTGCCGGCGTCCAGTTCTGTCCAGCATTGGTTGTTCTTTTTAGTTTGGACACTGTGGAGAACGGTTATTTTTTTTCAGGCATCCATATGTGGAGAATGAACAGTATAGATTCACTTGGAAATTCGAGAAAAATATGGGTTACCCTCACCGGCATGAGGCGCTTATATCTACGCCAAAAGTCCATATATTTAATTCATAATTGCAGTGTTTTTCTAGTCAAAATGTTGTTTCATTCAGATTTACATATTTCATCCATACGTATGCAGTATATATTCAATGTTGGAAGATTTCCGTGGCGACGTAAAAAGTGCACCAAAAAAACGTGTTGCCACCCCGCGCGGCGTAGACTGCAGCTGTACCTCCTGAAAAATTAATTTTTAAACGAAACTAATATTCTCCAAATTCTAATGTTGGAAGAATATTCTCTGCCAACAACTTTAAGCATTGTGATTAGACACTGGCTACACTGTATACTTGGATTCAACCCATAATGCATATTTGAATTGTTTGCTTCAAATGTTTCTGCTTTCTCCATAGATCTGATACCGTTAAAGGCCATGTTATTGGTATTGACTTGGGAACAACCAACTCCTGTGTTGCTGTTATGGAAGG
Organism: Meta bourneti; assembly: GCA_933210815.1. Taxonomy (NCBI): domain Eukaryota; kingdom Metazoa; phylum Arthropoda; class Arachnida; order Araneae; family Tetragnathidae; genus Meta; species Meta bourneti. The sequence goes on from OW119926.1 coordinate 96,274,559, forward strand.
GAAGACACCCAAAGTTATTGAAAATGCTGAGGGTTCTAGAACAACACCCTCAGTCGTTGCATTCTCAACTGATAGTGAACGACTTGTTGGAATGCCTGCTAAACGACAATCTGTAACAAATGCTGCAAACACACTCTCTGCAACGAAGCGACTGATTGGACGAAAATTTGAGGATCCTGAAGTGCAGAAAGATATGTAAGGAAATTTTGAGTAATTATAAAGGAACTGGAAATGGGTATTTAATACTATAGGCAATATTGAGTGTATGAAAATGTTAAATCTTGTATAATACTTGTATGAATGTACAACTACGAATGACAGTAAAAGGTTAAAGCAGGCTTCAAAATTCCAAACAATCTGAAAACTTCAAAAAGCTATTTACATCCTTCTAATCAATGCTTTTTCAAGTAAATTTTGTTCCATTTTCTAATTTAATTAGCTAATTTAAATCTTCAAATTAATCATCTACAAAAGTAGTGATGGGAATTGAATTGCCCCATAAGGTAAAATACAATATATATTATGCAATGAAATCTGACCAATTTATGAAGCTAAGTCTTATCATTTGATTATGGCTTACATTAGGGCTAAAGAGAAAATGGGAAAATGTTGTATATGCTTTATAAGCTGGTTATTCATATGTTTTGAATGGAAGAGTACCGTTTTCTCTGCATTTTTCTCATCTGTTTTAAATAAATGTCAATTTTGTCATCTTTAAATAAAAACTAAATATATTTTAATATTTCAATCAATAATTAACTTCAAGTAAACATGGGCTTCATAACTCCGAAGTACCCTATTGGTCACTCCTCCATTGTTTGCAATCCATGTATTGCTTTTTTATTTCATCTTGTATTTGGTGCAGTTTCTCCATTATTGAACTTGGCACAAGTCTTATTTTTAAAGCTTTTGAAACACCTTGCTATATTGAAGAGGGGAAACTGAAATTTTAATGTTCTCTAGAAAACTCAAATACATTAAAGTGAACGAGCTGTGTAGTGATGTATCAGAAGTGGTAATGTCTTTGGATGTGTACGGGGTTCACAAACCTAGTGGTCTATTCTTTTTCCATGGGGTTTACTGTCTCTGGCAAACATCGGAGTCACAATTCCAGATTGCCCTAGCCCTTTTCATGATTGCTTGACCTTGTGTTTAGTGTAGCTTTGGTCAGATATGGCCTTTGTGCCATAAAACCCCAAAACAACCTCTGGTAATGCCCACCTAAATTCTTGTGTGGGTTCTGTTGCTGAAGAATAATGGTAAGCTCAATAAGTTTAATGAAATTTTTATCATACTTTTATGAATGCAGAATATTGCATAACCCCATCCTGCTTTTTGTCTCAAGGTAATATGGTCAGACTACTTTATAATGTAATGTGTAATATCTGAAGTATGTTAGATCGATAATGTGTTGTCTGAATTGCCTATTTTAATTTCCCAGGAAAACGTTATCCTTCAAAATTGTTAAAGCTTCAAATGGGGATGCATGGTTGGAAGCACAGGGGAAAATGTACTCCCCCAGCCAAATAGGAGCTTTCGTTTTGATGAAAATGAAAGAAACAGCAGGTAAGTTATTGTTTGTATTCAAGAGTACTTTAGTAGTTTTTGTTTTTATAATCCATGTGACTCAATGTTTTGGTAATTTCATCTCAAGTTAGTCTGACAAGTTGGCATTTTAAGTCATGTGGAATGGGAACTCGTTATAGATACGAGCTCTGGGCTTAAATCCCGTACTTGACTTACTTGATGTTTGTCTTGTGTTTGGTACAGCATGAAGAAATATGGCCCTTGCACCATAAAATCCAACCAATCTGTACTTGGCATAGATGTTCATAGTTCCGAATTTGCTTTAAAGGTCTTATCCCTTGTGAGAAGCAAAACCCATTCCTAATAGTCAACAAGCTTTAAATTTGAATGTGAGATTACATTCTTTTTTGTTCAGGTTTATGGTTCTCTTGATAGAGTGTACAAGATGTAATGAATGTTTACATTGATTTTATAAAGTTGATTTATAATATATACGAAAGTTTGTATTCCTGAAGTTGAGTTTCTGATTATATCTATTCATTCATCTTTAACAAGAATAATGTAAAGTTCCAAATGATATCCTAACACAAATGGTGAAATCATCTTTCACTTGATCTATGATTTAAAAAATGCATCCAAAAGAATTTCTTTGTTAAAAAATTGACACCAGATTATTGGGACATAAATATTTCATTCATCTCTAATAAGATAATCTTGTAGGGTTCTAAATGTTATCCTAACAAATGATGAAAGTGGCTTACTTCATTGATCTTATGATAAAAAATGCTTCTGATGTGTTCACACACATATTTCTTAGTGCATCAAACATAATTTTTTTAAAAAAATAATTATTGACACCAGTTTTAATTATCACTGAGAGACTTTAAGTTAGTGTTTAAATTTTTATGTATAGCCTTGTGCAGAATTTCATTTGTGAAATGGAAAGTATTTAATTAATTGCACCTTTCTGATCAATGGGACCTAATACCTATTCATTCATCTCTAGTAAAAGAAGCTGGAGTTATGCATATAATGGAAATAGTTCATTTCATTGATCTTGATGAAAGATGCACATGTTGTAACATTTCTTAATCCGTTCTGAATAATTTCTGTATTATAAAATAATTATTGATACCAATTTTCACTGTCAACAAGACAAATTGTTTTTACCTTTTTAAGAAGCATAGGCTTGTCTGAAGTTTTGTTTGTAAAATGGAAGAGGCTAATGTGAAGGTGTCATGCAAATCACCATTGCTCTTGATTTAGTTTCTTATAAAACTCCTAAAACATTCACTACATAACTCTGGTTCGATTCCTGCCTGATTGTATTTCTCTCATCTGTGTCAGTAAAACTTTTCTTGTGTGTTTGTGTATTACTTGATGTTTGCCTTGTGTTTGGCACAGTATGGCCCTTATGCCATAAAGCCCAAAAGCCAACCTTAAATGTTTGATGGAGAAAGTTGTCATTTGCAGGTGCATCCCTCATTTAATTGCTCTTGATGCATCTGATATATGTTAGGATATATTTCATAATCTATTGAACAGTTTCTGAATTGTTTAAAAATTTGTTGATGCCCATTTGAATTAAAAGTTTTTTGCATTTTAATATTTTATACATACATTTAATTACGTTTCTCTAGTGTAATAATGCAAGTTCATATTGACAATTGTGTGAAAGCTCATTCTCACATAAGATCTGGTTATGATGAATTGTTTTCGTCTCCAAAACCAAAAATGTAGATTGCTATATTCTGAGCAAGGTCTGTTAATCTGATTTTATTGATACATCATGCTTTGATGCTTTAAGAAGTGACTTCATAGTTGGGTATCCCATTTTACCTAAAAATCATTTGTATCTGTTATGCATGTACAATATGGGTTTCGCGATATTTGCAAGTAGCCCTTCAATATATAAATAATTATCCACGCCAATTTTTATTGTCATTGTGACACTTGACAGTTTATTTGCCTTTTAAATAGACTTGTCTTCAGAATTTTGTTTATTTGAAATAGAAGTTGTATATATTTTGCAGAACCTTATAGGTCATTGAGACTTAAATATATCTTCATCTCTAATAAGAGAATTCAAGTAGTTAAGTGTTATCCTAACTAACACAAATGATCAACACTTTCCATCATTTGTGTTAGTTAGGATAGCCATTAGGATACATCCATTTCAGATTTTAACGATGAAAGATGCATCTGGTGTGGTTACATATTTCATCTTGAGCAATTTTTAGTGTTAAAATATATTTATTGGCAACCGATTAAGGCAGCAAGTACTTTAACAATTTGTGTTTACCTTGTAGTACTAAATTTACTGACCTTTTGTAAGCACCTATTTTTACCTAAATGAGTTTAATGGCTCATTTGGATGCAGGCAACTGGAATTAGTGCTTGAATAAATAATAATAAATGCAATTTATCTTAAAATAATAATTAAACAAAATAAAAATTCTAAGTAAGATATCATTTCAACTTTTCATTCAGCAATTTCACTTTTTTAAGTATTTGGTAGTAAAATCTCAATCATTTGCTGCATTGGGACTTACAATTTGTGTAAACCTTTTTAACACTAAATTTATTTGATGTAACCTTGCCGATCATTGGGGCTCAAATGCCTATTCATTCTTTAAAAGAATTTGAATACTTAACACATAAATAATGGAAAGGGTTTGTTTCATTGGTCGTAATGATGAAAGATGCACGTGGTGTAACATTTCGTAATCAGTCTTAAAAAATTTCCATATTAGAAAAATTATTGATCCTGCTTTTCACTGTCAGCGAGTGACATGTCAATTTGTGTCACCTTTTTTCATCTATAGGCTTGTCTGTAAAGTTTTGTTTAAAAGGGTGGGGTTCAGTGTGATGGTATTGTGCCAATTACTACAGCTCTTGTTTTAGTGCCTTATAAAACTCCTAAAAAATTAAATGGGTACATTTTTTGCAGTTGCGTCTTTCATTTAAAAAGTCTGAATTGTTTAAATATTTGTTAATACCCATTTTAATTGAAGTTTTAATACTTTAATTACATTCCTCTAATGTAACAATGCTCGTTCATGTTGTCAATTATGTCTAAGCACATTCTGACTTTTAAGATCTGGCTATGATGAATTATTTTTCGTCTCTGAAACCTAAAATGTTGATCACAATTCTGAGCTAGTTCAGTTTCAATCTGCTGATTTTATTCAATAGGCCTCTTTACGACTTCATAGTTGGATAATATTGCCAGATATGGTATCCCCTGACTAAAATGGAATGTTTGATTTTCAAGTTGAGTATCTAGTGCTAGATCTTCTCCTAGAGATCTAGACCTTATCGCTGTGATGAATTATTTTTCGTCTCTGAAACTTGAAGTGTAGAATATAATTCTGAGTAAATCTATAGCTATGGATAATATACTTTGTTCATACTTGTGTACATTCCTATAACAATGCAAGTTGATATTTTCAATTGTGTCTAAGCTCATTCTGACATTTAAGATCTGGCTATGATGAATTATTTTTCGTCTCTGAAACCTAAAAATGTAGATCACAATTCTGAGCTAGTTCAGTTTCAATCTGCTGATTTTATCCGATAGACCTCTTTAAGACTTCATAGTTGGGTAATATTGCCAGATATGGTATCCTCTGACTAAAATGGAATGTTTGATTTTCAAGTTGAGTATCTAGTGCTAGATCTTCTACTAACCTTATCGCTGTGATGAATTATTTTTCGTCTCTGAAATTTGAAGTGTAGAATATAATTCTGAGTAAATCTAGCTGTGGATATAGAAACATATGTTGTTCATACATGTGTACTTTCCTATAACAATGCAAGCTTATATGAAGGGTGGACTCAACAAATGCGAGTTTCCAGAAAAACTAATTTAATTTTGCACTCAGACAAACAAGGCATTTAGCTATTTTTGCTCTGGGATGTCTAAATTTTTGTAATAAATGTTATAGCAAACATTCTAAAGTGAACAAAGAAAATGAACGTCAAGGAAAAAATTCGCCCAATGTTGAGTTAGCCCTTGGTATCCGCAACGCCTCATATTTTCAATTGTGTCTAAGCTCATTCTGACTTTTAAGATCTGGCTATGATGAATTGTTTTTCGTCTCTGAAACTTAAAATGTAGATCACAATTCTGAGGTAGTTATATTTCAATCTGCTGATTTTATTCGATAGATCATGTTTTAAGAAGACTTCATAATTTTTGATAATATTGCCAAATATGGTATCCTCTGACTGAAATAGGAATTTTTCCTTTGCAGCACTACTGTTATGAAGATTTGCAAATTAATGTTTCAAGCGTTTAGTTTGTAGTTGAGTGTTTGTTTTTCTAGATATATTAACCTTATTGCTGTGATGAATTATTTTTTGTCTCGAACTTGAAGTGTAGAATATAATTTGGAGTAAATCTGTAGCTAAGGATATATGAGGGACTTTATTTTTAAACTTATCAATTCCTTTATTGATTTCTCTGAAAGCTCCCTTGTAGCTGAGTTACCAGTTTCCTCACGTTTTACAGGACATACATACTTGTGTACATTTTTTTAATACATTCCTCTAATATAACAATGCAAGTTGATATTTTCAATTGTGTCTAAGCTCATTCTGACATTTAAGATCAGGCTATGATGATTGTTTTCGTGTCTGAAACCTGAATTGTGGATCAGAATTCTGAGCTAGTTCTGTTTCAATTTGCTGATTTTATTTGATAGATAATGCTTTAAGTAAGAAGTGTAAGACTCAATAGGAAAGCTAACTTATTGGCAAAAGCTGGAGCAAATAAACCTAGTACAAGAGAAAGTACTGTTCTACGCTCTGGATGAGCACCTGTCCGTACTTAAAAAGCACTTGCCCAGATCATCTTCAGTACCATTTCATCACAGGTACCTCAGTAAAACACCAGGAAAGATGCTTCCCTTAAATTCTCCCCAGGAAAAGTTTCTCTATGCTTGCCAGGCTCCGATCTGGCCATTTGATAAAAGATATTCTTGGATGGCCAGAAATCCTTTACAACCTGTACAAAGTGCAGCTTATTACCAGCCTCTCCCTCACATGTCATGCATTGCATTGGAGCCATACATGAGAACCTTTTCATGGAACCATCTACAATTGCCCAAAAAATTTTTCCAACAGACTCAATTACTTAAGTGTGATTTGTTCTTTTTTACACTGGGGAAAATCTTCTCTTTTAGAGTTGATTCTTTCCTTTCAAATTCATGACTTCTTTCGGAAATTGTTCTGGCTGTGATGAATTCATTATTCTAGTTTCTTTATCTGAACTTAGTGTAGACACACAGCATTTCTGAGCAAACCGTCCTTTTTGCAGAATCCGATGCATTTGAAGAGCATATTTATAGTATTCTGAACAAATTTCTTTTCAATGATCTTTATTCCCAAATCGATTATTTTAAAGCAGTTTTCTTATAGCATCTTGCAGAGCATAAGTTATTTGTGTCTTGAAAACCCTTTAATTGACTGTAAAAGGGAATCTCTAATAGAGTTGACTCATTTTACTAACAAATTCAGGATTTGTTTCGAAAATTGGACTGCTTGTGATGAATTAATTCATCCGCATATCTTGCTCTGAAAGTAGTGTTGACATCAATTCTGAACAGTCCATTTTAAAAATTCTGAAGCATGTTTATAGTATTATGAACAAATTTCCTTACATGCACTTTATTCCCAAAACACTGGTGTTGATTGTTTTAAAGGAGGATAATTTCTAATGGAGTCTTGCAGAACATGAGTTCTTTGGTAGTTCTTTGTGTCTTGAAAAACTCCTACATTAATAGTAAAAGGGGGAATCTTCTCTTCTAGAGTTGACTCTCTTTTCCTAACAATTTCATAACTGCTTCCGAAAATTGTATAGGCTGTGATGAATTCATTATTCTAGTTTCTTTATCTGAACTTAGTGTAGACACAGCATTTCTGGGCAAACCGTCCTTTTTGCTGAATCCGATGCATTTGAAGAGCATATTTATAGTATTCTGAACAAATTTCTTTTCATGAACTTTATTCCCAAATCAATTGTTTTAAAGCAGCATTCTTTCTAATAGCTTCTTGCAGAGCATAAGTTCTTTGTGTCTTGAAAACCCTTTAATTGACTGTAAAAGGGGAATCTCTAATAGAGTTGACTAATTTTACTAACAAATTCAGGATTTGTTTCGAAAATTGAACTGCTTGTGATGAATTAATTCATCCGCATATCTTGCTCTGAAAGTAGTGTTGACATCAATTCTGAACAGTCCATTTTAAAAATTCTGAAGCATGTTTATAGTATTATGAACAAATTTCCTTTCATGCACTTTATTCCCAAAACACTGGTGGATTGTTTTAAAGGAGATTAATTTCTAATGGAGTCTTGCAGAACATGAGTTCTTTGGTAGTTCTTTGTGTCTTGAAAAACTCCTATATTAGTAGTAAAAGGGGGGAATCTTCTCTCTATCACAGCATTTCTGGGCAAAACGTCCTTTTTGCAGAATCCGATGCATTTGAAGAGCATATTTATAGTATTCTGAACAAATTTCTTTTCATGAACTTTATTCCCAAATCGATTGTTTTAAAGCAGCATTCTTTCTAATAGCTTCTTGCAGAGCATAAGTTCTTTGTGTCTTGAAAACCCTTTAATTGACTGTAAAAGGGGAATCTCTAATAGAGTTGACTAATTTTACTAACAAATTCAGGATTTGTTTCGAAAATTGGACTGCTTGTGATGAATTAATTCGTCCGCATATCTTGCTCTGAAAGTAGTGTTGACATCAATTCTGAACAGTCCATTTTAAAAATTCTGAAGCATGTTTATAGTATTATGAACAAATTTCCTTTCATGCACTTTATTCCCAAAACACTGGTGTTGATTGTTTTAAAGGAGGATAATTTCTAATGGAGTCTTGCAGAACATGAGTTCTTTGGTAGTTCTTTGTGTCTTGAAAAACTCCTATATTAGTAGTAAAAGGGGGGAATCTTCTCTTCTAGAGTTGACTCTCTTTTCCTAACAATTTCATAACTGCTTTCGAAAATTGTATAGGCTGTGATGAATTCATTATTCTAGTTTCTTTATCTGAACTTAGTGTAGACATAGCATTTCTGGGCAAACCGTCCTTTTTGCTGAATCCGATGCATTTGAAGAGCATATTTATAGTATTCTGAACAAATTTCTTTCCATGAACTTTATTCCCAAATCGATTGTTTTAAAGCAGCATTCTTTCTAATAGCTTCTTGCAGAGCATAAGTTCTTTGTGTCTTGAAAACCCTTTAATTGACTGTAAAAGGGGAATCTCTAATAGAGTTGACTAATTTTACTAACAAATTCAGGATTTGTTTCGAAAATTGGACTGCTTGTGATGAATTAATTCGTCCGCATATCTTGCTCTGAAAGTAGTGTTGACATCAATTCTGAACAGTCCATTTTAAAAATTCTGAAGCATGTTTATAGTATTATGAACAAATTTCCTTTCATGCACTTTATTCCCAAAACACTGGTGTTGATTGTTTTAAAGGAGGATAATTTCTAATGGAGTCTTGCAGAACATGAGTTCTTTGGTAGTTCTTTGTGTCTTGAAAAACTCCTATATTAGTAGTAAAAGGGGGGAATCTTCTCTCTATCACAGCATTTCTGGGCAAACCGTCCTTTTTGCTGAATCCGATGCATTTGAAGAGCATATTTATAGTATTCTGAACAAATTTCTTTTCATGAACTTTATTCCCAAATCGATTGTTTTAAAGCAGCATTCTTTCTAATAGCTTCTTGCAGAGCATAAGTTCTTTGTGTCTTGAAAACCCTTTAATTGACTGTAAAAGGGGAATCTCTAATAGAGTTGACTAATTTTACTAACAAATTCAGGATTTGTTTCGAAAATTGAATTGCTTGTGATGAATTAATTCATCCGCATATCTTGCTCTGAAAGTAGTGTTGACATCAATTCTGAACAGTCCATTTTAAAAATTCTGAAGCATGTTTATAGTATTATGAACAAATTTCCTTTCATGCACTTTATTCCCAAAACACTGGTGTTGATTGTTTTAAAGGAGGATAATTTCTAATGGAGTCTTGCAGAACATGAGTTCTTTGGTAGTTCTTTGTGTCTTGAAAAACTCCTATATTAGTAGTAAAAGGGGGGAATCTTCTCTTCTAGAGTTGACTCTCTTTTCCTAACAATTTCATAACTGCTTTCGAAAATTGTATAGGCTGTGATGAATTCATTATTCTAGTTTCTTTATCTGAACTTAGTGTAGACATAGCATTTCTGGGCAAACCGTCCTTTTTGCTGAATCCGATGCATTTGAAGAGCATATTTATAGTATTCTGAACAAATTTCTTTCCATGAACTTTATTCCCAAATCGATTGTTTTAAAGCAGCATTCTTTCTAATAGCTTCTTGCAGAGCATAAGTTCTTTGTGTCTTGAAAACCCTTTAATTGACTGTAAAAGGGGAATCTCTAATAGAGTTGACTAATTTTACTAACAAATTCAGGATTTGTTTCGAAAATTGGACTGCTTGTGATGAATTAATTCGTCCGCATATCTTGCTCTGAAAGTAGTGTTGACATCAATTCTGAACAGTCCATTTTAAAAATTCTGAAGCATGTTTATAGTATTATGAACAAATTTCCTTTCATGCACTTTATTCCCAAAACACTGGTGTTGATTGTTTTAAAGGAGGATAATTTCTAATGGAGTCTTGCAGAACATGAGTTCTTTGGTAGTTCTTTGTGTCTTGAAAAACTCCTATATTAGTAGTAAAAGGGGGGAATCTTCTCTCTATCACAGCATTTCTGGGCAAACCGTCCTTTTTGCTGAATCCGATGCATTTGAAGAGCATATTTATAGTATTCTGAACAAATTTCTTTTCATGAACTTTATTCCCAAATCGATTGTTTTAAAGCAGCATTCTTTCTAATAGCTTCTTGCAGAGCATAAGTTCTTTGTGTCTTGAAAACCCTTTAATTGACTGTAAAAGGGGAATCTCTAATAGAGTTGACTAATTTTACTAACAAATTCAGGATTTGTTTCGAAAATTGAATTGCTTGTGATGAATTAATTCATCCGCATATCTTGCTCTGAAAGTAGTGTTGACATCAATTCTGAACAGTCCATTTTAAAAATTCTGAAGCATGTTTATAGTATTATGAACAAATTTCCTTTCATGCACTTTATTCCCAAAACACTGGTGTTGATTGTTTTAAAGGAGGATAATTTCTAATGGAGTCTTGCAGAACATGAGTTCTTTGGTAGTTCTTTGTGTCTTGAAAAACTCCTATATTAGTTGTAAAAGGGGGGAATCTTCTCTTCTAGAGTTGACTCTCTTTTCCTAACAATTTCATAACTGCTTTCGAAAATTGTATAGGCTGTGATGAATTCATTATTCTAGTTTCTTTATCTGAACTTAGTGTAGACAGCAATTCTGAGCAAGCAGTGCATTTAGATAAATCTGATGCACTTGAAGTATATTTATGGTATTAAAAAATTTTAATGTCAAACCTGGGGGGTGATAATACTAGATTCTAATGTTTGGAATTAATTTTTGCACAATCAATATTTTTATTTGAAATTAATTGATATATTAATAAGGATATTATAATTTTGAATGTGCTTTGTCAATTTATGCATGTTTTGAAATTTATGGTTAAAGCAAAACTGTTGCTTATGTATTTTTTGTATTACAGACAGTTATCTGGGAACATCAGTAAAGAATGCTGTTGTTACTGTCCCTGCATACTTTAATGATTCTCAAAGACAGGTAAATATATTGTCTGGGTTTTCAGTTTAAACTTATTTCATTTAAGACTCAATTCTCTGTAGTCTGTTCTGCATTAGAAATTCTGTCTTTGTCAGTGGTGTCTCATCCAAACAATTATTTTTTTCAGGCTACCAAGGATGCTGGTCAAATTGCTGGTTTAAATGTCTTGCGAGTCATTAACGAACCTACTGCAGCTGCTTTAGCTTATGGTATAGACAAGACTGATAAAATGTAAGTTTTTGACACAATATAGTAATGATGCCAGTCTATTAATTTTTATGGCTCTGAAATGGTTTTTTGTGATGGGGACAAGAAATATAATTTTAAATTATGAGATTTTGTCTGGGGCAAATTATGTATTCAGCCATTGTAATATGAAACAAGATTTCGCACCATGGGAGAAGTCCATCTATTGATTCATCATCAGGTGATTGGTTGGGTACCCTGGAACCTCAAAAACTTATCCAATTGTCTTCCACTGTTCAAAACATTCTGTAATGTTCATTGGAATTGCCATCAGCTACCTCATCATGTTGTCCTGAATTGCATCTGGTTTGAAATATCTTCCCTTTCAAATGTTATTTTAGCTTTGGGTTGAGCCAGAAGTTGCAGGGCACCAAATCTAAACTAGTAGGGCTGAGCTACCTGTGTGACTTGATGTTTCTGCAAAAAAAACCTTCTCAACATGTGAGGAATTGGTGTGCACTTTGGTGTGATGGATCTCTATTTGCCCATAGCTGCAGCTGTTTTCTTCGTACCGCATCTCAACTGGGCAGAGGAACATCAAGGTAGTACTCCTCGTTCACTGTTTTGTCCTGGAGGAGAGTACTAGTGATCAGGGTATGCCGATTTAAATCGAGTGATTTTTATTTAAAAAATAATTTATTTAAATCTAAATTTTAAATTTCTTTCAGTTATGTTTAATAATATTAAAAATGAAATACTGAAGATGCTGTTTTTCAAATAAGTTAAGAGCTTTGCTCTTACTGTTCATCTCAAAATTATATTGAAAATCCTCCTCCTTTGAAGACACTAAATAGTAGTATTTGCTGATTGTGATATAAATTACCAGGCAAGTATTTCCATCTTGGGCCATTGATCAATAGGTGTTGACTTACAAGCCTATTCATCAGTGTTAGTTTTGTTTTAAACATTCGGTGTAACTAAATTGTGCATGACCAATTTAAAACCATTCACCATGTGATGAGTGAAGATGCTCTAAATATATTCACTCGAATTATTAAAAATTTATTTAGTATTGCAGTCTTTATAAAAATATAAAGACACAATTGTCAGTTTCATTTTGTTTTGTGTGATATATTGGTTAATTATTATTTCAATTTAGGAAATTTTATGCATTGTTCCCTTAAAATTCTTTACACTGCTAGAATAACTATTCAATATTTATGGAATTGAAATCTGGAATGTGAAAGTTAATTCACTCATCTGATAATTGAGTGAGTATGTTGAGAAAAGATGGGTTGAAGCAGAGAGCTATTGGAATTGGTTAATTTTTTATTGCAACTTCAAAATTCCCCTGATTTGGCATGTTCTGGGTTCATTACACTTGTTCCATAGAGAAAAGCTTCTTTTGTTTTTATAGGTAAGCCCTTTTTCTGGGCTTCAAATATACCTATGAAATACTTGTCGATGTTCAAAGAATTTGAAAAATAGACATTTGATTTCAATTTGAATCTTATGTATTTAATGTTGTCTCCTTTTATTGTTAACTTAGAAAAATAACAATTTTTTCACCAATAAGTTATTTTTGTGAGCTCAAAATTAACGAGAAGTAGGTGTTAGAAAACAAGTTCGTAAAAATAAGTTCAGAAAGTCTTCACGGGCTGCATCTACCCGATGCCTGGTGCATTTGGAAATAAGCCAAAAAGCCTTTTAACACAACATTCATAATTTTATTTACAAGATTAACAGACGACAAAAACATACATACCACATACCGCCGAGAACAAACTTAATCTGCCTTACAAAATTCAGCTCGGAAGCTGATGTCACTTTTTACAACGCCGCTCATTGGACAGTTACATTTCACGATTACATCACTTCACAACAGTAGGAATTTTTTCAAGGTGCAAGTTTTGTTTTTATTTTCTATGTGTGACATGATTTTTTCTCAAAGGGCAAGTCTTGAACCAATTAATTATTTTAATTCAAAGCAATTTTTCAAATATGATAAATATATTGCAAAAAATTCTGAAATTTATGATTGAAAAAATTCATAATATGGTGTCAGTGGGATCTGGCAACCTTATTTATCTGGATTCAAAACATTCACTGGTTATGGGTTAAATTCAAAGTAATCTAAACCGCTTGTGAACCAGATGGAAAAACACTGCCATCTTGGCATTTAGGGTCTATTTCTCTATCATGTGATTTACTTTGCTAATTCCCATGTCGCATTTTAATCGTTCAAAAATTTACCCAGCTATATTTCCTAATACATTAATGTTTTACGTAAAAAATTAATGTTTAAATCAATCAAAACTATCCAGAAATTACACTGTAATCTGCTTGTCTCATGTCTAACAAATATAAACATGTACAGGGAAGGAATTAAAATCATAAAAATCCTATTTAAATAAAAAAAATATCTGATTTAAATCAAATAAATCTGATGTGTTTGATTTTTTTCATACCCTGCTAGTGATAGACACAATCAAAAAACACGTCTTCCATTAAAGATCATCATTTCAATAGCTTCTGAGAATGAAATTTCATAGTTTAATGCAAACTTCATTGCTCTACTCGCTCGATCATTTCAAATGTGGCAGTCTCGGAAGGTACGCTCACAATGTCTCTTTACCTTGACTGTCGAGTCACATTAATGCCATTTAAACCACTCTCGTTATATTAGCAATGGCTGGATGCTTTCTGGACATATCTTGTATATAAAGCCCTTGTTGAACATTCCTAGTGCCAATTTCTCCTTTTTGGGTTATACTTTTTCTTTGCATTATCCATATAACATGCTTTTTATTTCTGAAAGCATTCATTGTTGTTTCTCTGTACAGAATTGCAGTCTATGATTTGGGTGGTGGAACTTTCGATATATCCATACTTGAAATTCAGAAAGGTGTGTTCGAGGTAAAATCAACAAATGGAGACACTTTCCTCGGTGGAGAGGATTTTGATAATACTCTAGTCAACTATCTAGCAAAGGAATTCAAGAAAGATGTGAGTTTTCTATTGAGGTTTCTTGTGCATTGCTTTTTATCTTTTTAATCAATTATCTCTTTCTAAACTTGACAACTTTCTTTGCAGCAAGGTGTTGATCTTTCAAAAGATGTTATGTCCATGCAGAGGTTAAAAGAGGCTGCTGAGAAAGCCAAGATTGAACTATCTTCATCTGTACAAGTAGGTTGAAATCTGTTTATCTCTTGTTATTTTTGACAAGTGGAATATTCCTAATTTCCTCTTACCTTGAGTGAGCTGTATCATTATCCATTTTGCATGCATCAGGTACCCAAATTTAAACTCCATACTGCATTTTCTTTTTAATGAACTTATCACTGACTATTCCTGGATTGAACGTTACTAAGAAATTTCAAAATATCTCATAGTAAAACAGTAGTTTTTATGTAGCTAATGCCAGTAGGGAACAGTTCCCCTAAAAGTGACCAAAATATTGAAACAGTTTTTATTTTATTTTAATTTTACAGCACTTCAGAATATTGTGCAAAATGTTTATTTGGCATGATTTCAGTCTATCAGAGGTCAGGTGCGAGCTTCAGAATATTGAGAAAATTTTCATATCTTGAAGCTGTAAATATTTTATAGCTATGTGATTTAGCAAGATTGAAATTTTTATCGGAAGTTCAAGATGACAGATTAAAACTTCAAAATGGTGGCCTTTTTTCTGGTGGAGATTTTGAAACTGTTTTTCATTATGCATTTAATGTTTGTGCCTGCAATAAGGATTCAGAAGAATAGTTATTTTAAGACGATTAATAAAGTCAATCATAATTGGTTTTTCATTGTATCTTAGAGGGGAATGCTTCAAGGAAAAGGTATGAAAGAAAGTTTTGAAAAATATTAGATTTTGCGGAATTAGTAGGAATTGGAAAAAATAGAATATTTTAATTTTGTGAAAGTAATTTTTCTCTTGAAATGTATATTTCATCTGTATTGTTGAAGCTAAATACACCTAAAAATTTCATTGAAATATGAAGTCTAAAATACAAGTTTCACAGTGCAATTTGGTTTCCTTTTACAATGTTATTTTAGATTTCCTTCAATATTTGTGCTGCATAGTAAATTTTTGTAATTGCTTGTTCCAGACTGACATCAACTTGCCTTACCTAACAGTAGATGCCAGTGGGCCCAAACACATGAACCTGAAGTTAACAAGGGCAAAGTTTGAATCACTCGTATCCGATCTCATCAAGAGAACTACAGAGCCATGTAAGAAAGCCATCAATGATGCTGATGTAAAGAAGACTGATATTCAGGAGGTCATTTTAGTCGGTGGAATGACAAGAATGCCCAAGGTAATTAACATTGTTAATGTAATTATGCTTTAAATAGTTGGAAAATTCATTTGAAGGTCACAAATTTTTTATGAAAAAGTTGGAAAAGAAATCCAATTTGCACCGATGGGCATTTTTGATTTTTATAATTTAGTTTTAGGATTCAATCATATTTTGGTGCTTGATTTTCTGAATTTTTTTGCATGTGACACATTCTAACTTCAAAGTCTAGACGTATTGGTTACACTGTTTCATACCTACCAACTCTTGATTTTTCTTTACAATGTGAAAATTTTCAAATGATGCCAAATTCGACATTTGGCGCCACTTTGTGGCTATAATTCCTGTCAGGTTTCCTTGGAAAACACTTGGTTTTCCAGTCTTCTGAGTGAAAGAAGTATTTTGTAATTTTCTTTTGAGAGAAAATTTTAAGCTTTCCAGTTTTGGCACCAAATCGTGCCAATTGTAAAAGAACATGAGCATCAGTGGGTGCTAGATTATTATTAAAACCTTCCTAGCTCTATTTACAAGGTAAAGTTGGATTGAATAATTTGGTATAATGTGTAAAATATTGCTATGATTCCATCAAGTTTGATCTGTGGCTAAGTGTATAACAGTAAAGAGCAGGGTTTTCTGTTTATTTGCTTTCTTAAAACCCTATTTGGAACTTTTAATTATTTTTATTTTTCATTTCTTATTGTTGCACGTTGGTTATATTGTAAAAATCTTGACTTTATTTTCATAGAAGATTACCAGACAATCTGTTCATGTTCACAGAAACAGAACAGTTTGGTAACCAAAGGAATGTTGTGTGCCATTGATTCTCAACTTGCTCTTAATTTCTAACCTTGGTTTTAAGCTCGTGCCCAATAATATAATGCTTTGATTTTAATACTTTAGAGTATTCATATTTAGTAATGTCATTTTCATATTTGAAATTTTTGTATGTATTATGACTTCATTTTTTTAATTTGGTATATTTGCTGCTTCATGTTCAACTCAAACTTTTTAGTGTTATCATTTACGTTCTGCCATATTTAGATATGCTACTTTTTCAGGTTCAAGAAGTAGTCCAAGAAATATTTGGCAAAGTACCTAGCAAATCTGTAAATCCAGATGAGGCTGTTGCAGTAGGAGCAGCTATTCAGGTAAATATTTATTCTTTTCATGGGTAGATCGCATTGGTATTAAATTTTCATTTCTTCATGTGAATTTTCTTTTATAAATACTGTACAAAATTATAGGGAGGTGTTCTTGCTGGTGATGTAACAGATGTTTTGCTGCTGGATGTGACACCATTGTCCCTTGGAATTGAAACCCTTGGTGGAGTATTCACCAAGCTTATTACCAAAAATACAACCATTCCTACCAAAAAAAGTCAGGTTAGTATGTGCATTGCTATTTTTGTAGATTGTTTCAAACTTGCCAGCTTTTAAAAAAAAAATTTAATACGTTAGGCATACATTTTTTATGATTAGCACGAAATCTTAGCAATCCATGAAGAAGTGATGTGATTTTGTATACCTGTCAATTTTTCTGAAAGTTCTCGGGGGGGGTTCTTTTTCCATGTGGATTGCTTTTTCCATCTTCCAGATGGAAATGGTTTCTAGGTTTTTCTTTAGGGAGAAGGATTTCAAGTGACTGCAACTTCAAGGTTTTTGCTGAAAGCCTTGAAAACTGGCAACCATGATTGGTTGTAAAAACCTTTGGCATATTTTCTCATGAAAAACCTACTAGCCTCAAACACTAAAAAGGTTTTATTGAGTATGTATAAACATGTACAGCTTAAGCATAAGCAGCACAACAGTGGAGAGCAGAATAGCTTTTTCTGTTTTTAATTGCTTCCTAATGTTGCACGTTGGTTTTTATGTCATAAAACTCTTCAATGTTTCTTTTTCTTATGGCGATACTTTGGATAACTAATTTGAACTATCTGAATTGGAAATAAATTTTTGGATTTATTTGTAGGTTTTCTCTACTGCCGCTGATGGTCAAACTCAAGTTGAAATTAAAGTCTGCCAGGGTGAGCGAGAGATGGCCAATGATAACAAGCTTCTTGGACAATTTTCTCTCGTAAGTAATGGTTTTTGATATCTGAGTGGTCCTTCAAGTTCGAAATGAATATTGTGTGAAATTCTAAAGTGAAACAGGTGTTCCAATTTTGATTTCCACACCTTCACTTGGCTTAATATGTTCCCATTGTTCGTTAATAAAGAAAAATGAGTTAACAATTTTAAAATTATACGCCTGGCTTTGTGCTTTTTTAAGTGTATTAAATGAAAATTTTAAAACAATTAAACCAAGTGTAAAATGTGAGCATTTTTAGCAATTTAAAAAATACTGTTTTCATCTGATTGAGTTTTAACCAGCCCATCCACAAAAACCATACCCATTAGGTAACTCGGTTGTAGCGAATCGATTGATCTCAAGCTCAAAGACCATCAGATCAGGCCCTCCAAATATGTTTATAGGGCTTGAAGTCCAGGTTTACCCAGCCCACTGTCCTCCAAATACTTTTATCAGGCCCACACATCAGATACTTTGCTCTCCCCAAAGGTTTATCCAGCACGCAGTCCAGGTATTCCTAGAGGATATACTCATTCATAACAATAAATATTTTTACAAAGTATCAATTTGAAGCTTAGCATTATTGCAAATAGCTACATTAAAATTTGCATGAGCAAGTTAATGTATATTGGTTATTCTTGTTGGGGTATTTTTATTGTGGAACAATGCACATAAAGTACTTGATATATTTCAATCCAAGTTTTGTGAACTGTCTTTGAATTTTTATTCCATTGCTAGTGGAAATGCCATTTAGTCAATCCTGATATTACCTACCTTATTTTTAAATCAATTTTATGCATTGTTTGTGTGTTCTTTCGCCACTAGCCTTTGTATTATGTATTTTGTTTTTCTGCCTTCCATTGAATATATCAAACAAATTGAATATTTTAATTGTATGTCGTAATAACCATGATCTTAATCATTTAATTTTTGTTTCTTTAGGTGGGTATTCCACCTGCTCCAAGAGGAGTTCCTCAAATTGAGGTTACCTTCGATATTGATGCGAATGGAATTGTACATGTTTCTGCCAGGGATAGGGCAACTGGAAAGGAACAGAACAGTAAGTATATTTTTAAATGTATTGAATGAAACAATCCTTTTTCGAATCATGGAGATATTAATGTTTCTTCTCTTGTTTCCAGTTGTCATCCAGTCTTCTGGAGGTTTAAGTAAAGATGAGATTGAGAATATGATTAAGAATGCTGAAAAATACGCTGAAGAAGACAAAATCAAAAAGGTTGGTTTAAGTTTTTTTGTATGAGAATATCTTGATAATTTTCTCTTAAAAATCTTGTTTATGTGATGAATTTTTAATGGAATGGCAATCCCTAAAATTCGAAAAGCGTCGTGATGGCTCGGTGGTTTTGCCCATTGTTCTAGCAACCTGCGAGTTGTAAATGGCACAAATTCGATTACCCTGGATGCACGTTCTTCTGTCAGTAGTCAGTACAACTGGCTTTGTATATATGCATTACTTAATATTGTTTGATGCGGCTTAGCCAAAAATTGCACTTGTCACATACAACCCAAACCTTATATCAGAGTTTAAAATTAGCAATCAGTCATTTTTAATGACTAGGTTTACTGGATATTTTCAAATAGTCATAACAGTTCTGGCCTAGCCTTATTAATTCTAGTCCACTCCAACAGAAGGTAGTCGTCACGCGGTTTTGGATGAGTCTTTAACTAAGGTTATGTTGTAATGTATACAAAGTGCTTCCACAACTGGTACCAATAGCACAAGTTCTGGCTGTAAATTTATCGTTCAGTGCCATAAGCAGGAGCAGTGATGGCAGGGGGACCAACCATCGCCTATCATGTTTTCCGTGTGGCAGTCCTAACAACCTTTCACGGCTATTCTGAAAACAAATAACTCAAGGTTGGTTGCATTCTTGTTGGGGCTGTACTATTATACACTGTTTTATACACATCCATGTAAACTATATTTTGCGATTGCACCCAAGTAGTTTGGGAACTGAAGAAAAACGTTTAGGTGAATGGATTCCTGCCTTGCATGGTTAAAGTGGATGAGATGGTCAAGAGTAAAGGCTATTATTTTCAGAATGTTAAATAGCATATCCCATTTGCTTTTAAATATAGTAGTTTTATCTGTAGGATTTATAGTATAAGTCTAGATTTTAAAAAAAAATATTTCTTGTTTTAACAGGTTGGTTAATGCATATACATCACATTGGAAGATGTTTAGCCCATGCATTTCAGAGTTCCCACTAGCCTTAAATAAGCCTACACTATCACTAGTTTCCTGTAAATTGTTTTCTTTTTCACAATTCTATAAGGAAAAACGTGTTTTACTTAACTTTTGTAGATAAGGTTATTTCATGTCAAATCACACCTGCATGCAGCATTTGGGCTTAAGTTTCCCAATTGCTAATATTTATTGATGCCATTGTTACATTTCATGCCTTAATTCAATACATTTATAATGAATATAAGCATCAATATGCATATTTCATAAATTGAAATTAAATAAAAATTAGTCCAAAATATTAAGTGATATTGTTTACATCTTTCACATGTACTGACAGGTGATAATTCTTAACTTCCAATCAAATGCATGATGAGAGATCGCATCTGTCTGGTTAACCCAATTAGTTTCTGAATGTCTGCTTGAATTACATCTTTCTCTTATTCAATGGCAATTCGATATTTTTTACCTCAACCTATTTTCTGTGCTGATTTATCATTGCTTTCTGTAATTGGACTACAGAAGAATTTCATTAGAGTGGTGAATTATTCTATACAGTTTTAGCAATATGTCGCATCTCCATAGCACGAAACATTTTAACAAATTGGCAAATGAATCCAGTGACTAGATTTTATGTTGCCATTCACCAAGAAATACTGATATCTGTGTCCCATATGTTAGTAAAATATATATAGATGGTTCACATCCACAATAGTTTTAATCCACATTTATATGTTAAGTGTGGCTTTAAAATAAAAAGTGGTCTTATAAAGGTCCTTATTTTTTCTTCAATTGATCTTGAACCCTATATTCGATTTCTTGACCTTTTGTCGATGTGGATTTGTTTATATTTTTACTTCAGAATACTACTTGAATAACTTACTGTATCTTAAGAAAATTCTTATTTAAACTTTCAGGAAATTGTTGAAGTAGTTAACCAAGCTGAAGGTATTATTCATGACACAGAATCCAAAATGGAAGAATTCAAGAGTCAACTTCCAGAAGAAGAGGTATGACTTAATGTTCTATGTACCTTTAACTTGCCAAAAATAGAATTATCTTTATCTTACAATGTAACGATTGTTTTTCTTTAGGTTACAAATATTAAAGCCAAAATGGAAGAAGTTAGGCAATTAATTTCAAACAAAGATCAAGAATCTCCAGAGACATTGAGAAAGGCTACTCAGGAATTGCAACAGTCATCTCTAAAATTGTTCGAAGCTGCTTACAAAAAGGTACATACAATCTATTGTTATAAAGTAAGAGAACAATGTTTTGAATTGTATTAAAAGCACTTGTGAAGAGGGTTTGGAAGCTGTACCGTACCTGCCAACTTTTATGGAAGTCTTCGGAGCGGGGAAAATATTTTAAAGATTTTTTAGGGAAAAAATTTCAAAGTTTTGGCCTGAAGCTGCGGCAACCATGACAGGAAAAATTTACGCCTCTTAAATACTCAGAAAGGTTTTAAACTGCTCATATTTAACACCATTTTGTGTGAAATATCACCAAATCGGTTTTGCTGAGTTCGAACTGCTTCATAGTAAATATACAGTTGTCAGTTTTTATGTCATGAAAATCTAACTGATTTCTATTGTGGATTTGACTCCTTGGACCTGTTAATACATGGATATTTATAAGTTTCACTTCTGCGTGTTGCAATAATGCTCCAAGTTTAACTCATAATTCTATTGAACTTTTCATACATTTTGGAACTAATGTTTCAAGCTTTTGATGGAAGTAAATACAAAATATTTAAGCATTTTTATTTTGTTTACGTTTTGAAGAATTTGTAAATGGCAACTGCATGCGTCAATTAAATTAGAAGCACAGAATTAAATTAGATGAAAGTTATAAGAAAACAATTTAATGTGATGAGAGAATGATAAAAATGGTATTTTTCAGTATAAATGTATATATATATTCAGAGTTTGTAAATATCCAGGTACGTTGATTACGATACCATTCCTGTGTACCCGTGTCAACTAAGTAGGTGTGAAAGAATGATTTCTATTACGAAGTTTGCTATATGCAGTTAGAAATTTAATCAAGTACACCTGTTGATGCACTCACTTAGTTCAAGTACGTTATGAATTTAGGTTCTATCCATGAATAAATCAGGGGTTTTGTCCTGGATTGTTTACAAGGGAAAGATTAAATATTTCCTTTCCATAAAAATGATTTTAAAATATTTTTTTCTACGAAAAGTGAATTCAAAAGAATAAAAAATATTGTGTTAAGAGGAGGGGTGTATTATGGTATTTTTCTTTGTGTACTTGGAAATTTCAAAATCAAAAACGTTTTGGCACATTACAAATTATGAATTTCTACTAAACAATGCATGTTTAATGCAAAAGTATAATTTTGGTATTTAACTGATATCTCTGGCCTTGAAAGGAATAAGCATGAAGACATCTAGGGTCTTTCTAATTTTATGCAATAATTACACCAAAAACAGTATATTCTTAATCAAGACCAAGTTTTAAAATTCTAACCTTTTTCCCCCTAGATGGCTAGTGAGAGACAAGGAAGTTCGAGTGAGAGCACAAGTGACAGTAGTTCTACAGAACAAACAGAACAGAAAAAAGAAGAAAAGAACTGAATAAACGTAAAATTTGACTAATAAGCAAGAAACGAACTCAATAGCAGCCGCGATTATTCATAGTGCTTGTGTTTTGCATTATACAACATCAAGTGGCACTCTGAGCCTGCAGGATGTTGAGTACTGCAAGGACCACATGCATTGTATTATAGTTCATTATTAATTATGTAGATAAAGGGAAAATTACAAACATTCGTTTCTATTTTATTTTGCAATTAAAACGATTCTTCTATCCTATAGAGTTGTGTTTTGCTTCTGAAATTTTCTGTCCACTTATCACTCACATGACACGTCATTTCAATTTCTTGAAATACTTCACTTTTTCCAGTCTGAAAAAAATGTAATTTTATTTGCTTGAGAAATTGAAGTTAAATATAAATGCATTGTAAATTTAAAGATGCAATGTTAATCTACAAAGTTTTGATCCCAATCACATGAAACTCCTCTCCTGCAAGATTTGCAAGAAAATCCCCATCCAAATTTTTTTTTAATGTTCATTTATTTCAAACACTATATTTCATCTATTTTAAATGAACATGGCCATCAACATTTTTAAATTGCCATTTTACTAATTTTACCTTGATGTGGCATTAACATAAAATGTACTGTTTCCACCTTCCGGATTAGTGCTTATTTTGAATCTTGTGTTTACAGCTTGTCCTGTTTAGGATTAATTAAAAAAATTGCCCTTCAAAATTTGAAGGAAAAATTAAACCTCCAGATTTTGTAATTAAACAATGGAGATTCTTCAAAACTATTTCACTAAACAGTTGGTAGGATGAATTTTTTTACTTTGATCTTTGCCAATCCTGATTTTGAGTGTTGCAATTTGGAACTTGTTCCAAATCCAAGTTAGAAAAATTATTGAAAATGACTAACAATAAGGAAAAATATTCTACAAATACATTCAAAGTAAACCATATTAGTATGTTTGGTTTAGTTTACTTTAAGTAGAAGAGTACTGAATGCACTATACGAAGTTTACTATCCAAACTTTAAAAGTAATTTTTTTCTGTTATATTTAAATGGAGTTCAATTTAATTTACCTCCACAAATCCTAAATTAGAAAACAACTTCAAGCTCTGTTCATTCTTCATCTTAATTTTTGCTATGAACTTTCTAATTGATAAATCCTCCATACCTGAAAAAATAATAAAACAAAGTATTAAAAATCTGTTCAGTTGAAAAGATTGGTTAACGTAAAATCTTCAGAAAAATGGGTTTAGCAAAATTCACCCTGACTTTCAACTCTTAAATTCTAGGTACCTTACCGAAATTAGGTTCTTGCATCTCTAATAATTTCTCCAAGTTGGTACCACTGCATTCTAATCAATGCTATTATGTCTAGTGACCTTAAGTAGGAAAGCCATATTTTCATTTTAAAATAAATTGCTATTATAGGGTGTTACTGAGTAGAAGCAATTGTTAAACTTGTTTGTATTAGATTAAATCATTTTATTACAGATAACTTGGTTTAAATATTTCCAATCGATTTCAGGACCTCAACATACTCGATAGTACAATCAAAATTTCCTTAACTTTTATTCTAATTACCTGTGAAGGTAATTGTTTGAAACTGAATGAGGTGTTTGACTACACAATATTTTTACAAACTATGGACACATTAGAGCAAGACTTCAGGATTCAATAGATACACCAGTCACGAAAACTAACAAAACATGTAAAAGTTATGCAGATTGTTACTTTATATATAGTGGATAATTTTTCACTTAAATCTTTGTTTCAGTGTTTTACTTAACCTTCTGTCAGGCACACTTTCAAAAAACAAAATAAACACCCAATTAAGTTCATTTATACAACTGCCAAGTGATGATCATTATTAGGGGTGTTAAAAGAAGAAACATTGCAAGTTTCTGCAGAAAACCATGCATTTGGCATAAAACTAGTCAAACAAGTTTTAATGAAACTTATGATCTATCAAATACTGTAAATTAGAAAATAGTTTTAAAACGTTCACAGTATTAATATCTATTCAGTCATCTTCGGAGGGGTCTCTAGCAAAGCACTGATCCCACACCATATTTGCATGGGATAAGCAGATAGGAGTCGCATTTATGATTTGTCAGCCTTCTCGAACCGGTTCCGCTGGTGCATGTTGAGCATCGTTTTCTTTTAGGGAGTGGGGAAGACTTCATCCTGGGAAGGAGGACGAAATCTTTTCAGCCTGTTTTGGAGATCTGTTGGAATTCCAATAGTTTGTAAACTTCGGCTTAGCTCCCCAATTGTCAGCTCATGGGCCAATCTTTTCAGAAACAGTGGTTCTAAATCGTTACCGTGGTAAATGACTCGAGTTAATACCAGCCACATTCAACATCGTGAAAAATGTTATCATTGACCAATGCTTGATATTTCGGGACACATTGAATGCAGCACACATTTTGTCTACAGTATCACCTTTCGTTGAATTATAGAACGTGATAACATCAGGTTTTTTCTTCGGAGTCAGGATCGATGGTGTCATGAAGCGTTAACACGAGAATCGCATTCTTTTTTGGTTTTGGAACATACAACACCAGTCTTTCCATCATTGAAGCCAAACAAACTAATGAATTATGCTCTTACTTTTCTGACAGCCCAACATAGGATATTTTCTTTTTCAGGTAATCAACGAGATCTATATCAGTAAACTAATTATCAGTCATGTTGCGTCCAGATCCAAATAAGGCTCAGCCATCCTTTTCACTACTTCACTTGGCTTGCTGCTGATATAGAAAGGCCCTTCTGGTTGCTTCCCAGCATAAATTTCCATATTATATGTATAATACATTTTCGCATCAACGAGGGCAAAGCATTTTATACCATATTTGTTTGGTTTCGATGGTATGTACTGCAGAAAAGGGCAGTTTCCTCAAAAACCTGGAAGCATTTCGTCAATTGTTAAATTCTCCCCAGGCAGCTTTGCACAAATGTATGGAAAATTTCACAAACTGGAGCAAGCCAATCTAATTTTTTTCTTCCCTTGCGTTTCGGTCATCAAAACGAATCTGTCTTGAACCGTTTGATATTCATCACAAGGCTGAATTTTTCAATGCTGTCACCGTCTTTCCCCCAAAGTTCCTCGAGACTGCCAATTACCTCTGTATGCTCCTGCTAGATACAGCAATCCAATAAAAGCTCTTATTTCGATTACATCTGTGGGTTTGATGTCCCTCTGGAAAATTTGTCCCTGATGGTTTCTATGTACTGGTTGGCGTACCTTACTATCATGTTTAACATTTCTTTGGTAAATGGACAATTCCAACAATCAACAGCAGTCTTAGCAGCCCTTGCATTCCCTTTGACTCCAGGTAAGCGAGTAATCAAGTTGCGAGATCCCCTACGTACACTTCTCAGAGGTGAATTTCGATTCCACTCGGTAATCTTATCTTTTTCCAAAAAAACTGGTACCTGCAGCAGTAGCATCATAGGTATCACCCTCCTGTTCTGTTTTAGAATCATCATCGCACTCTTCTACCTCATCCTCGGAAGCAATGTCGCTTTCCTCTCCAAAATCTTCATTCAAGGTCGGATCGTCATCATCCTTCATTGGCAAACCCACTATTTTTGGTCGGGTTGTTCAAATTGGAGACTGCGGGACATTTGTGAGAACTCTAGAACTAATGAAAGGAACAAAAAATTATTACATGTTTGGGCGCAATGTGCCGAATAGGCCAGACTGATAAATCTAGGTATTTTCACGAAATTATTGAAAACCCTTACATTATTTAGTCTTAAAGTGAAGGTAATAAATGATTTTTATGCAAGTATTTCGAAAATACGTACCTTCAAAAATGTGACGAGTTTGGACGCAATGAGCTTCTCTGAACAAGACTTGAACTTCCCGTAGTGAAGTTCAAGGACAAACTAAGTGGGAAGGTTGTATAGAGGCAGCTACTGGGAGCGCCAGATGACAAAATGATCAGGCTGTGCCTGTCAGATCAAATGCGCCCGACTGAAGGTTAATTTGGAATGTATGAAGATTGTATGTAACATTCCTTAACCCTCCAAGTGGTTTCAATGAGATATCTCATCCATCAAGATCTGACCAATTTTGCTAATGATGGTACCTCGTGGAGACAACCACCAAGATTAAAAATACAACCATTCTAAGGAGATTTCATAACCCTTATGCAAACTATCACCTCTCTTCCAAAATCATTTGATTCATTCCATCTAGATTGATTTAAATTAATGTCCCATTATTTTTCTTCCAGTCATCTAGTTCATGTCAACATTGCATTTGGTTCTTTTGACTTTCACTTCTCGCCCAAAACTTTAACAGTATGAAATTTATAAAAAATTGTTTTGTTATACACATATATTTCTAATAACTTCTAAATATTTTTAAATATAACACCTCATTCAATTTCATTTCTTGGTCATTTGTGAAACATAATTTGTTACATTTTAGCATGTTTAACTTAATTTAAAACTGAATTTTCCATTGAGTTTAAATAAACATACCTATAAACTGAAGTTCATAATTCAGTGTATCCATAAAAAACAATTACCCTCATTTATTCTTGATTTTAGAACTAAATACACTTTAACTGCTAGTCAGAACTTGAGAAAATGGAATGATTTGAACAGAGCAGGGAATTGATCAGTCTTGCGGAAATTTCTTTAAGAGGAAAAATCCTATCTAAATTAAAAATGAAACCATTTTTCTCAGAGATGTTTACAAATCAAAATTTTGAAACAAACAGCAACAATTTAAAAACATTTACTTTATGTTTTGATTGTTTAAGGCTTAGTTTCTCAAAATTGTTTAACTCAAAGTCTTCAAAGACAATTTGTTTTGGTGCCCTATGGAAAACTACCTCAATTAATAACAAATTGGAAGTGTAGCTGTGTTTAATTCCTTAACTTCCCCAAATTATTTATGCAGTTGTAATTTCAAAAAGTTAGAAAGGAAACAAAACTTGGAACTGATATTATAAAGCTATTGAAATTAAATAAACAATAAATTGCACATGAAAACAGTAGATTACTCATTGCCAGTAATTAATATCAATCAAATCTTATTGGAATAACATCCTTTTGTATATATTCAGTAGGCCCTGAATAATCAAATGTTTTTCAGTTAGTGCATCGAACTGAAAACGGCTCTTCACATAATTCATAAACAATAATAGTGATTTAAGTCTTCTCATCTATCAATATTAAACTTGGCATTACATGCAGATTCCTGCCACTGCACAGGTTAGAATTGATAGAACCAGTAAAAGTCGGGAAGTGCACGCAAATACATGCTAACACTCGCTTGTTACAACCTGTTTCGTTTTAAATTGAATCCCTAACAACACACTAGTGAGTGCCAGTATGGTCAAATGGTGTGTACATTTTAGACATCAAATTGTAGCATCTCTTGTTTCTCAATGGCCATTTTCCCTTAGGCCAACACTGCCCCAAGATTCTTTCAGTGCCCATAGAATGGCAAGTAATAGCTGAACAATCTAACAAATCCCACGTCTTCAATCAGTCTGTTGAAATAAAACAATTAAATTACCCTTTGACACAACGAACCTGCTAAAAGCTAATCGGTTTTCTTAACCAGTCAAATTTTAAAGATGCCATGCTGAGATTGGTTGAAAGACACTTCTGTTATTATCACCAGTGATTCGCCAATCCAAATGACTACATAAGGGATGAATATTGCCAAAATATAAAAGAAAATCCAGATTTATTTTAACCACAATCAAATTCCAAGAAAGGTTAAATAAAACTAGCCATGAAAAAATTATTGATATCAAATTATTTTTAAAAGTACATATTTGACGGAATCTGCCAAGGAAAATTGAAACTGAAAGGATAAAATGCAGAAGCAATAAATATGCAGATCTGATAATGGTGGCTATAAAAAGTGGTATCTATGATATTGATATATGATTATAGGTTATGAATAATTTATGATTGACCAACATCGAAGTATATTTATAGAAAAACAATAAATTGTCATTTTTATTAAAACAGGTAGCAAGGAAAGAAAAAACAGTACTTTTCCATCCAAAATAGTATGTATAGTCAACCTAAGTGGACTATACAGTTGCTAATTTTGGGTACATCATATCAGATTAACCCATCATGGAAAAGATTAGTTTAGATTTTGGTGATGCTTTGAATGTCACAACATATTTCGGTATTTGTGTTATTTCTCCGATATAAATTGATTTTGTATATAATTAGACTGGATAGAAAATCTAAGGGAATATTTACCATATCGCAACATAAGCACCAGTGCCTCTTTTCCTCTTCCTTTGAAACGGTGAACAGGATCTGTGAGTTTAAAAATTTGTTTAGATACTGGATAGTAAAACTGAAATAATTGTGTTTAAAAATAGGATTTAACTTCACTTCTCATGCCATCAATTGGATGAAACCTGTTAAGTCTTCATTTCAATTGAATGCTATTTAACAGTTTACTTATTTTAAATGTAAAAAGTTCATTTTACAAACTTGATCATACTAAGAGGACTGCCACAGGCGATATTTGTTACTATCTTTCAATCTTAGCGACTAGGGATATATTTTTAAGCAAAATCAAAACAATATATTTTTAAACAAAATCATCTCTAATCAAGTTCCTTTTCAAAAATTTTGTGATATTTTTTAGATTCACTAAAGGTCAATGAAAATTTAGTCCCTTTTTTGAACTTGGAAGGAAAATATGTATTGGATTTCTTTTTCAGAAGAAAAAATTGTGAAGCCTCCACGAGCTTCGATAAGTTAGATAGGTATTTGAATTAACGTCGCACTGGAGCAACACAGCGGGCTATTGGCGACAGTCGGGGATCAATCCCAAAGGGAAAGATCTTAGAACACCACGTAATTTTGAACCACGGTCAGATGACGAGGCAACACCTGAGCTGGCACCCCACTCTCCAAACCTCCACACCATGTCAACGTGAGGACTTTTGTGACCATGACAGATTTAACATGCACCAGCCCCCTTTGTACACGACGAACTTTGGTTGGATTCGAACTTGCACACGCTGCAATAAGAGCTGTAATACAGTGTGGCATTGAATCCAAGAGGCTTTGGATGTTAGCATCAGGAGTGCTCTGTAGGAAAGGTATGATTACTGCCTCTACAACTTCCCTGATGTAGAGATTGCGAATGGTATCCAGTCATCCCACACAATCACGCCTGGCATTCAGCCATCAAGATGCTCAACAATGCAGACTAGAGTTCATGCTCACCAAGATACGTTCTAATGCATATGTGGTGATTATTTTAGCCCAAGTTGAAGTGGGACTCATCCGAAAACATGATATGTTGTCAATCAGCACGCCATTGTCTGTGTTCATGAGCCCAGGATTATCGATGTGTCCAGTTCTCTTCAGACCACTGCTTCCACACATCCCTTATTGTCATGGCACTATATTCATGGCATTATATCTTGTACAAGCAGCAATTTCAAGGTATGAAAATCCCCCTTCAAGCTGGCTGATCTCAGTCCTTGTTCGAATTCTGTCATTTGTTCATATTACGTCCTTTGTCATTGATGGGGCATAGTGATTCCTCGAGAAACTTGAGGGTACATCATTCCATTCATTTATCCTTTCCGCTAGATTCATTATACCTTTTGGAAGGATGTGCGCATTGTCAGATACAATAATGAGGGGAAAATTTAGAAAGACTATAGCGATAATGGAATTACTTGAAGATGTAAAAGCAGGGGAGATAGACTGCATTGTAGTGCATACCCTAGATAGGCTATGATGTTTTCAAGATCAACAGTTCTTTCCTTTTGGATCTTTACGAACTAACTTTACCCCTAACACAACAGTTCAGAGGGATCAGCATGTGCAATTCTAAGCATTTGCATTTCATATCCTGCTCTTGATAACCTATAAATGTGAATTATTTCTATCATTCCTTCATGGTGTTGCAGTTTATAAGTAGTGTAAGTGGATGAAAAACATGGATATTTAATAATCGTATACTAAAAATGTGGGTTTCAAATTTCCTAATATGTGTATCTTATGCACCTTTAGTACAAATTCAAAACTCTAGTATAAAGGAAAAGAGAAAAGTGTATACATATGTGTGTTAAACATTGAGTACTGGGGATCCATTTATTTCACAAGGAGACCATCATTTAACTAGGCAATGGATCCAGAGATCCAATATGACTATGTTACCTGAAAATAAGATACAGCTACTTAGAAATATACTAGAGTGCAAAAAGTTCCAGCTACCTGCAATCATTACTTCCACTTCTGCAGTATTTAAATCATCTTGATCATTAAGATACAGATTGACATCACCAATCATGGATTCTAAATGAATGAACAGAAAATGAGTGTTTGATTAAAGAAATAAATAAGATATATATTAATATGGTAAATTAATAAATATTTTACCTATTTATATTTTTAATCATAGGTAAAATTATATTAAATTAGTGAAAAAAAAAATGCAGGGATAAAATTACACTATAAATATGCATACCTATTTCGTTCCCAGTGTTTTCCAATATTTCTTTATCTAAAACTATAAAAGTGCACTCTGAAATAAATGACATAAAAGAAATTAATACTCATTTGAAAAGTTCAGTATAAAAAATCCGTAAGTGTATAAAAACTAAATTAAATGCCTTAAAATAAAACCAGAATTGCATGTCTTACTGTCATCATCTTGAAACCAAGATTGTTGCATTTGATATTCCTCATCTAATGTTAAAGGTTCTGAAGCTGTCAGCTCAAGAAGTTCAGCACTTTGCATCCATGAATGATATCTAAAAAAAGCAAAAGAAAGAAATATTTTTTAAAGTCATTCACAATTTGAATTGATCATAAACAAAAAGAGATTGATTGGAAAGGTAGCATTGTGTTTCAAGTTTTAAAATTCCTTGTACAAATATTTGAATTGCTATTCTAAAATATTTCAAAGATTAAAATAATGTTTAGTTCATTTTTTTGTAAATGATCACATAAAATCAAATTTAAAATGAATAAAGTTACAATACAGGTTTCTCCCATCAAAAAAGTATATGCCCATGTTCAGTACAGTAGTGTGAGGATGAAAGTTTATATTTAAATTTTAGGTGCTTAGGCTATGAATTCGGACATGTGCCTTTGGCATAGCAGAAAGTTATTCATCACATAATTTAATTTTCTATAGCAATGGGTTAGGCATGAACTTGAAATAAGTTTTCAAAAATGAAATATTTACCATTATTACCATCTCATTTCTTGAACTTAAGACTAAAGATAATTATTGGTCAGTATTAATTGACTTGAAATTTTTGAGTCATATCAACACTGTGCCAAAGGCAGGAATCTCTAAAATCGTATAAAGATTTGATCCTATGGGAAAAATAGAGTGATGATGAAAGCTTAAGCTTTAAATTAGTTGTTAAGGCCATTGGTAAGAATTTGTGGCTTTGGCATATACAGGAAGCTTCAAATAATAATCTAGAAAATGCATTTAGGTGAAAACATTTTATATTAAATTCACGCATTAGGTGTGGTATCGATGAAAGGTGGAATAAATATGTTTGGTTCATTTACTATGTCAATGTCAGCAAAACCTATAATATAATAATTAAACAAGATGAACCCTAAATGCCACAAATATTCTGTTTAATGAGAAAACTATAGCAAGGTGTCCCTAACAAAACTACGATTTCTTTGAATCGTAAATTGAATTTGAGGTAAAACTCAACAACACGGTACAAGTCCTCCGAAAAATTGACAGCTGAAATTTTCGTAGGCAAAAAGCTGTTCGGATAGACGTACAATGAATTATATTCCAAAATTTTCGCCAACTGGCTATGGTTCAGTGTTCTTAAGTTCAACCGAATTTGTTAATTATCTGCGAATACCGAAAGCTATATCCAGTAAATATTCAATATCATAACAATGGCTCATGTTACAATACTTTCTAATCAGTCATTGAGTTTACTGAACAACTTTCATCTTAAACTACTGCAAACTCGGAAAATTAGCAATCAACCTGTATTTGAATAGTACAAATGGAAATTGAAATCTATACTCACTTTTCGACATGGTTTTTCTTATATGGTACCAAAACAATTTTTGTTCCAACAACATTGATTTTGAAATTTTTTCTCATTCTTTTTCTGCTTTTCAATCGTTTGTCATCAGAACTTCAGTAGACACGTTTTATTTACAAAACAAAGTGCTCAAAAGAGAAGTGGAATATTTATTTACAGAGCGAAGGGGTTTAAAATTGAGCGGAGCAAACACATAGATTACAGTTAATATAAACTTGCACAGTTAATTTTAAACTCGTTTTTAAAACCTTATATATTTTGTTACTAATTGTAAAGATTTAGAGAATGTAAAATTGATTTCATAATGAACATGAAAATATTTTTAATGATTTTCTCGGTGATATTTCTTTGTATTTAAGTTACCGGTTCATATCAATGATGCATATTTTTTTAATATGGCAACCGAGTTCATTTCTGATATTTGTAAACAATAAATACGAACAATTTTGAAAATATAGATGGAAAACCCGCACTTATGCTTTAGCATGAATTTTAAATTTACATACGAAATAAATAAACAAACTAGGGATTGGTTTTTTGTAACCTGCTTGATCTTCAGAATGAAATTCGAGTGTCTTTCGAAGAATTTCCAACCAACTTATTGATTCTATCGTACTGCGAAGGAATAAACAAATCGTCTTTCTTTAAATCCTTAAGAATATCATGCCTTACAGCTGTGCTGCATATGGATGCAGTAATACAACTGAGAATTGTAAAGAAAAGAATATATCTTTCCATGGTTTTCCTTTGAATAATATCAAGATCCTAAATGAATGGTTACTTAATTTAAGGAGGAAAGAATTTATTCCTAATAGACATTCAAAACTTTGCTCTGAACATTTCGATGAAAAATATTTCACCCATCAAGTAATCACTAACAAAAGGTTTATTAAAGCTGATGCTATCCCTACCAAATTTACTTTTGACAAAAAGTATATAACAGGAAGAAAACTTACGACTTATCAGTTTGAGTGAGTAATCAGTATTTTGCTTGCTATTAATTCTTTGTATTTACTGTCATCTGACTGATTCAAAATAATGAGGGTCCTCGGATCTTTCCCTTTGGGCCATCGCCAATAGCCAGTTATGTTGCTCTAGTGCGACTAATTCAAAAATCTACCTAATTTTGTACTCAATGGAAAATTAAAAAAATTATTTTATGTTTCCAAAGGAATGAATATTTTCCATAATATTGCAAAATAAAATTGGCAAAAATCTAGAACACTGAGCCCATCGTCAAATTGGCAAATGAATGTTGCCAACTGGCTATTTGGATAGGCCAATGACAAGTTACCATATTCCAAAACTATTGCCAATTTTCAATGGTACTGTGTTCTTGAGTCACCAAAAAATTTTATCTTTTAATGAAATATTTATTAGTGTCTTCATGATAAGTAAACATGTAAATAATAAACATAAGCAAACATATATTGTATACACCAAGTTCTTTGGTATTTCAATTCGGGAAATGTACATTAAATACTTAAATGCTGCAGCAAATAGCAAGAAATTTACTAAAATGTGAAAGCTAACTCTAAATATTACAAATATAGATTTTCAAATCATGATTGACATTGCTTAATATTTGATAGAATTTCTCAATCATTTTCAAAATTGGTTATCATCTGAATATTTTCTGGGTTTTTTTTATTGAAATTTTTTATGGATTAAGTACAGTGATATGCTGTATTCAACAAAAAACTAAGTTTATCATACTAGTATTCTCTACATCTGGTAATGATCAGATGTTACCACATGATTAATGAATGGAGCATTAAAAATTCACACCAAATTAAATACATGCAGATAGATTCTATCCATTGTTTGGATATTAAATGGATCTCCAAGGACTTAACTGGATATTCTAAGTGATAATGAGAACAGCTTTGATATGTATTATGATGCACTCGATATTGTTTGATCCTATCACTGTCTTTTATTTGACCAATAATTAAATTTTTCGTTTCGTAAAACATTCCTAATGATTATTTTCTTGTAGTGATCCTGTGAAACCTAGTCAAGAATATCTGAAGATAAAACTAATTGATTTGAGAGCAGATGCAAATGCTGTGCCAGTACTTTTGAATACATATTCAAAGTCAAAACGTAAAACAACTGACATAACTAAA
Organism: Meta bourneti; assembly: GCA_933210815.1. Classification (NCBI taxonomy): domain Eukaryota; kingdom Metazoa; phylum Arthropoda; class Arachnida; order Araneae; family Tetragnathidae; genus Meta; species Meta bourneti. The sequence goes on from OW119926.1 coordinate 96,309,327, forward strand.
AGGTTCAAGTCTAATGAATCTATTCCTGGTTCCGCAATACATGATATAGAGTCAGATTGCAACATACTATCAGCTCCAATTTCTGAATATGAATCTTCAGATGAAGTCTCGATTTCTGATGATCCTGGAATCAGAACTGTGGAGACACATGTTAATGCTGTACCTGTTCCTTTGTCTAACTCTTCAGATTTACAGTTTCAATTAAGATTTTTAAAGAAGAAACCCGACTCAGCTTCATTTAAAGTAGAAACAATTTCAGATGATCATACAATGTATGCTGTGACTGGTTTCTCTGTAAAAGTGTTTCACGCTATTTTCAAATTTTTGCGTTTGGATGATTTACTCACGAAAGACTGCCAGATTGCTCCACTGGACCAATTTTTTCTGATGACTCTCTACCTTAAAACTGGAATCAATCAACACTGCTTAGCTTTTCTGTATAAAGTTAAGCAATCCACTGTTTCAAGGATGATTATAAATACTGCTATTGTTATCTACAATAAGTTGAAAAAGTTTGACATTTGGCCTTCAAGGGAAGTAGTTCAAGAGAAAACACTATCGTCTTTCTCTAAAAAATTCCCAAACTGTAGAATAATTATTGACTGTGTGGAATTCCCAATTCAAAATCCATTCAGTACAATAACTCAAAAAGAAACGTTAAATCGAAAAAATATTTATACTATGAAGGGATTAGTTGGAATTACACCATCTGGAACTGTGTCATTCATATCTGATTTGGTTGGTGGTTCAATACCTGATAAAAATTTATTTTTATCATCAGGACTTTTGGACTTACTACAGCCTGGTGATCTTGTTTTATCTGATAAAGGATTTTCTGTAAAGCAGGAACTAGAAGCTAGAGGTTGTGAGTTAGCTACACCAAGTTTTTGTAACTTTAAAATGCAGTGTAGCACTAATGAGATAGATGAAGATGCAGCTATGTCACACTATCGGGGACTTATTGAAAAAGTCATTAGTCGAATTAGGACTTACAAGTATTTTGATGGTCAAATTGCAAATCGCGGTTTACACTATTCGAATAAATATTTTTTCATTGTGGCCTTTTTCTTAAATTTTGCAAATCCTCTTGTTCCTGATGAGAATGATTGAGCATTCAAGTAATCTACTGAAATACAGAAACATTTAACAGCTCAGTAATTCTGTCATATGGAAAGGATTTTAGAACTAAATATCTTGTGTTGCTGTGAGCTTCTCCATATGCTTTTGAGTGGAAAAGAATAAAGATTTCATTATGTTTTCAAAAGTTCTTGAAAAATTTTAGTTTGGATTTCTTTTTAACTAGTAAAATTAGGTTTTGTTTCAGATATTAAGTATTTAGTCTAATACTTTTAAATAGGTGTCTCAAGGTCTGCTCTCCTTTCTTCCATGCATATTGCCATAGCTATGTCTACCACAAAAGGTACTTCATATACTGAGTTTGCCTTTCCCACTTTACTTTAGTTTGTTTCTCTCACTTAACTCTAAATAAATGAATCAGTACTCCTCAACTAAAGTGCTGTGAATAAGTTTTATGCGTCAATTTTAACAAATTCGACTTTAGCAAAAAGGGTGGAATACAGTGAACGAGTGTATGACCTTTAGATGCCTTTATGAACTATAGTAGTTAGATGCCTTTATGAACTATCAAATACTGGGAAAATTCAAAAGCCTTATTAACAGTTTTGCTGGTAGCTCTGAATTCCACTAAATGGGTATATATCACCGTTTTTTGGCATCGTCATGTTCCAGCTTTGTCAATGCATTTTGTGCTCCATGAAAGTGAAAAACAAGCACTCTTATCTTCTAGTTGAAAAATAAGTCTTATTTTTCAACTAGAAGTCCTATTTTGGAACAAGTAATAAAGAAGTACACAGCCAGTTAATAGGATTAAGCATATTTTATTCATAAATCATTTGTATTGAACTGAAAATATTTTGTTTTCCCTATTAATTTTAAACTATTTTATGAAACTACTGACCCTACAAATTATTTTACACTTTGAAACCAAATAAAATAAACCAATTGATATTGGAGACCAATTGCACAATATGTGCATTTTAATATTTCTGGTTTAAGTGCAATTTAATGTTTCCCAAAATTGTAAAACATTAACTTCTAGTGCATGGTGACCTTTTACGTAAGGAGGATCATTACGGAATTGAACATATGGATAAGCTGATTGTCACCAACCAAAGATTGTCGTGTAGGCAGGGGCTGGTGCACGGTGAATCTATGATGGCCATAGAAGAGATAAAAGTAGAGTGAACTATGGTTACCATTTTGTGTGCCCATGCTCATGTGACAAAAACTAGTAGTGTGAACCTTAGTCTCCTTTCCTATGCACATATAGTTTCGCATCCCTTCTTTCATAGCAAATACATTCAAAGTGAATGTACAAATTGATTTTATCCTGCTGTACATATGTATGTAATTCAAAATTTATCAAAGGTGAATGCATTACCTTTCACAAGTGAGCGATATGCATTTATTTTAAAAGTATTTATTTATCTATACAATACAATCTCTTAATATTTGCTGGTATTATAAAAGATTTTCTGACTTCGAATTGATATATATGCAAACATTTCCCGTTCTAAAAAACGTATTTCCAAGCTTTGTAATCAGTGTATATCCAAAATAATATTTTAAATAAAATAATTTATTCAGATGGTGTTTGCTATAAAAATTGTGCATTGATAATTGTTTGAAACACAATAAAAATTAATTGAACTTTAAAAATTGTGTTGAATTATTTTCGGTCTTGGCAATGATTATTTTACACCAACTCGGATCACTATTTTTTCTTGTTTGTTATACAATAGATAATATAGGGAAATGATAATTTTTTCATTGCGATTAACATGATAATTAATATGAAATGATAATTTTTTAAGTGTTATTTTTATGGAAAACAAAACAATGAGTGAATAAGTATTGCCTTGCTATTTTTAGGTACTTATTATTTTACATAAAACTTAGCAAGTGTCCACAAAAGAAGAAAAATGCAATACAGCTTATTATTGAAATAGAATAGAAATTTAACTTCTCTTCACCTAGTACTAAACAATCCGTATAGCTGGAAAGTGACCTTTTCAAAAACATCTGCTGATTTGGTTTAGTATAAATATTAGAAACTAATGTTTTATTCTTTTCCAATTCCAAACCATTTCTGTTTTTTCTTCCCTTTTGTGATAAATTGCTTAAAATTAGGCAACTTTGAGCAATTTCTGAAAAATTTCTGTTTTTGCTTTTTTCAATTCGTGAAATAAGCTTGTTAGTGACAAAACCGCATTCGACAGCGAAATAAAATCCCTAAAAGAATAATCCTTCTGGTAAGAGGGAGCATTTTTTAATTCTTGCTTCTAAATATTGCATATTGAATAAATTAAAATACTTAGTTTTGTGATAATTTCCAAAAAACAAGATTTTAGATATTTCGTTTTGAATGATTCAAACAATTTTGTGTTTATGACATGTGCAACTTTAAATAAAAGAAAACATTTTTCTGGTAATAAGAAAGTACATTAAGATGTGTACGCCTGTCAAAAATCCTTTTAAGTTTATGAATTTAGAAACTTGTTACAGGCGGCCCTCGACTTTCGCACAATTCGCTATTTCGCACATTTTTAAAAATTTAATTTTTTAAAGATTTTTGTCGATAATGCAAAAAAATTGTTCGCTTCCATGCAGTCGCTCCCACAGAACGCGGTAGCTCGAGCTCACTCATACATTGCCGCCTAGAGTAGCGGACTTCTCGGAATCGTGACGTCACTAGGGTTCCGAGCCGCGGGGGCCGAATATTAAATACAAACAATGTATTAAACAGGTTTAGTCATGCGTTAGGGCGCGTGTCGATGCGTTCTGTGTTTTGACAATTTATTTGTTTAAATATTTCACCCTTATAAATTTATAAACATGAGTGAGAAACTGCAGTGTTGATACGAACAAAGAGAAATTAAGGACTCAAACTTCTTACGATCGAGACGAAGATGGAAATAATTGGACGTTCTGAAAGCGTGAATCTTTTGCTTCAATCGGCCGTTCGTACGACATAAACAGGTCTACGATATGTTCAATTTTGGAAAACAAGAATAAAATTAAGAAATACGTTCAAAATTGTGGAAATATATTTTCAAAGATTGTTTCCAAAAGACACGGCACAGTGATGGATGAAATGGAAAGATCTTTGTCATCATGGATTGATGATCAATATCAAAACGATGTCCCTCTGAGTTTTTCCATGATTCAAGCTAAGGCTCTTAGTTTGCATGAAGATTGGAAGACTAGATTAAAAGAAGATTCTAACACGGTGTTTCACGCAAGTAATGGTTGGTTCGACAAACTTAAAATGAGTTTTCTTTACATAATATTAAATTCACTGGAGAATCTGCTTATGCAGGTAAAGATGCTGCAAAAGAATTTATTTCTACATTGTCCAAAATTATTGTTGATGGAAAATATTCTCCTAGTCAAATATTCAATGTAGGCGAGACGGGTTTATTTTGGAAAAAATGCCTAATCGTGCATTCTTATCGAAGGAAGAATCAGTTGCCCCTGGACATAAACCTTCTAAAAACCGATTGGCATTGCTTCTTGGTGGAAACTTGGCTGGTGAATTAAAATTGAAGCCAATGTTAGTTTATCAAGCAGAAAATTCCAGAGCATTGAATGGGAAAGATAAATAATTGCTTCCAGTCATTTGGAAATCAAATAAAAAAAGCCTGGGTTACTGCGTTAATATTTAAAGATTGATTCACTTTTCATTTCGTGCCGGCAGTTAAGCAATATTGTAAAGATAAAAATTTGCAATTTAAAGCATTATTAATCTTAGACAATGCTCCAGGACACCCAAAATCTCTGCCGAATTTATACCCGGAAATCAATGTTGTGTTTCTTCCTCCCAATATTACCTGCCTCATACAGCCCATGGACCAAATAGTGATAGCTACATTTAAACGATATTATATGAGGACAATAATGAATCATCAAGGCAACTGGCAGGGAAGATGGGCCTACATTAAGAGATTTTTGGAAAAACTATAATATATGGAACGCAATAAACAATATTGGAGACTCGTGGGCTGAAATAAGTGTCATGAAAGGTTCCTGGACTCAACTATGCCCACAAATGATGAGTGATTTTATAAATTCTGAGGAAACTCCGGAAACTATCACAGGTGAAATAGTTAGCCTAATGAATTAACTAAACTTGGACGTCAACAACGTAGATGTTAATGAGTTGATTGAATCTCACTCAGTACCTCTGTCAAATGAATACTTAAATGAGCAACAAGAGTTAAATGAAATACACAACGAAAGTGAGGAAGAAGAAGCTGATAAAATCGTCAAGACTGACAATCAAAAATATGAATGAAGCCTTCGTGCATTTTGACAAATTTTTGACTATCATGGAAGAATGTGATCCCAATGGAGAATGTATATCTCAAGTACGTAAGGCGATTGAGAAAGACAGCATGTTATACAACTCTATCAAGAAAAGAAAAAAAAGGATGGTATTCAACTAACTCTTGACAAGTTTATAAAGAAAACACCTGAAAGCACTTAAACACGCTTCGTTAACTTAATTATGTATATTGATAAATAAATATTTTAATGTATTGATAAATAAATATTATTATTAATAAATATTTTAAAATACAATTTTTGATGTTTTTTTTACATCCCTCTACTTTCGAACATATTTTCAGGAACCAATGTGCGAAAGTCGAGGGCCGTGTAACGGCGGCTAGAGAAACGATCACCACGGCAGCGTGGGAAAATGGAAAGTCTTGTTGACTCAGGTGTCGAGAGGAAAAGCCCACACACCATAGCGACCACCCGAAAACATCTTAATGATATCTTAACGACAGCCAGCCAGCAGGGGTCGGAAATCGCTGTGGTTTCAAAACAAAGGGCAGGCGCCTTTCTGTCGCTCTCTTCGACATTTCGAGACCAAGAAGACAGAGATAAATGATGATGAGTTTCCGACAGGGTTTGATGGTCCCCTTTCAAGTCCGCCGAAGTCTGTCGTAAAAGTTGAGGGGAAAGACCAACGTGAGACAGCCAATCAAGAACGTGAGAAATCTTCAACATCCAATCCAGCACCGACAAAAGACGGACCCGGAACGGAAAGGAGGAGTCGATAAGCCCCCAACATATATAGAGTTTTTGGAGATATCAAGAGAGAGACGGGGACAGCGGAGCAGAAGGAGAGACGAGGAAAGACGAGAAGAGAGAGACGAGGACAGCGGTCAGCAGAGGGAGAGACACGGAGACAGAGGATCAGAGAGAGCTTGGAGAGAGGCGATCAGCAGAGACCGTTTTTGGAGCTTGAAGTGAATATCCGTTCACTGTTGTGCATTTATCCCACCTTGGGATCCTATACTCGCCGGAGTATTTTAGTGAGAAAGGCTCGACCGTATCCGTAAAGGAGAACCCTCCTAGAGATCCGTGTAACTGCTTATCCTAGTAGTGATCCTGTCCAGAAAGACTGAGATTTCCTGCCTTGGAACTCTGTATTCATCCGAATATTTTCTGTTGAGAATAGGCTCACCCGTAGCCGTGCGTTAGACTCCCCCGAGCGAAATTGTGAGGCTCGCCAGCAGCCTAAGCGCCTCGATAGAACTTTGGACCTTCCAAGGAACTAACATTAATGAACTCTACATTCATTTTCCGACTTTTTGTACAAATTGTAAAATAAACCAATTTAGTCCAGAATCGGATATTTTCAATGGTAACTAGTCTAGCTACCCGTGAATCAAGACGTTACAGCCGCCTGTATATTCTATTTATTATTTTTCCCATAGGTAAAGAAATTTTAGGGAAACCAAGCTCAAGAGAAGTGAAACAAAACTAAAAAGAGAACAGCTTTGTTGAAATTGCTTCAACATTTTTAAATGAACTTTTTTGTTTTACATGTGATGTACTTGATACATGTGTCAAAGTTTCATTTGTACAAATTGCTGGATGTATGAATGTAACAAGTTTACCAGAACTTATAGTTTATTATTCGTCCATTGTATTTTTAAAATACTGGATGCAAATTTAATACAAAAAAACCTACTCAGAATATTTCCCAAAATCTTAATCATAAAAATTTAGAAGGGTAATTAATATTTTTTGGTTTGACATGTCATTTTTCACTTTACTTCAACCAATATTTACCCTATACAACTTAGAATAGGAATCAATTCTTTGTTGCTGCTTAATGTATACAGATATAGTCGCCTCCTCCTTTTGACGGAAAGAAATTATACCGAATGTAATGAAAAGATTTAAACTATAGGGACAATTATTTCTGCCTTTGTGTTTGAAACCTCCAACGTCATAAAAAATTTCATACGGTAATATTAAGCATCCACAAATTAAAAAAAAGTAAAGTTAGGGGCAAATTAATGATTTAATGTTTGAAAATAATATAATTTAAACGGAAATGTTCTTGATAAAAATTGAGAAATATTAATCCTCGCGCATTCACTCATCTACCCTGTCATAAGATGTTAAATCGCCAAAAGTGATAAAACGCCAAATCGGCCAACCAAGTTAATTTTTCACAGAGCAATCGCTTGACTCAGATTAACAACCTGAGGGTTACGAGTTCGAATCCAACCAAAGACCGTCATAAACAGAGGGATTAGTGCACGTTAAATCTCGTGGTCTCAAATGTCCACATTGGCGAGGTGGGGGAATTTGGTGAGTGGGGTGCTAGCTCAGGTGTTGCCTCGTCATCTTACCGTGGTTCAAAATTATGTGGTGTTGTCATCGATTCTTTCCCTTTGGGATTGATCCCGGACCGTCACCAATAGCCCTTTGTGTTGCTCCAGTGTGTCTTTAATTGAAAATACCAATACCTTTCAATAGCAATGCTCAGTCTACTTATATTCTATGATCGTGGCCTCTGGAATACTAGCTAAAACTAAAAATCTGACTTCGTGAGTGATTGGGGGGGGGGGGTATTTCAATTAACGTCACACTGGAGCTACACAATGGGCTATTGGTGACGGTCCGGGATCAATCCCAAAGGGAAAGATCCGAGGACAACACCACGTAATTTTGAACCACGGTCAGATGACGAGGCAACACCTGAGCTGGCACCCCACTCTCCAAACTTCCACACCACGCCAACGTGAGGACATTTGAGGCCACGACAGATTTAACGTGCACCAGCCCCCTTTGTACACGACGGTGTTTGGCTGGATTCGAACTCGCAACCCTTCGGTTGCAAGTCCGTTACTCTTCCAACCGGGCCACCGCGGCCCTCGTGAGTGATTGAGAAATTTCCTATAAGAATTGATCTGGGCAATGATTTTTCAATAGCCGCTAACTTGCCAAGATTGAATCGCCCAAGCTAGGTAGGTAGGTATTTTAATTAACGTCACACTTGAGCAACACAACTGGCTATTAGAATCGCCCAAGCATAGAGCCATTTAAAAAATTTATTTGCCATCCGCAGAGCATGAATGAAGTGAACTATACGGATGACAAATGACGTTTCAATAATAGTTCTATGCTTTGGAAATTTAAAATTGGCAAAAAATTGCTCATTAGATTCCTCAGTCAATACGATTTGGAAATTTCCCAACCGCTCACATTCGGAATTAATCCCAGACCGTCGCCAACAGCCCACTATATTCCTCCAGTGCGATGTTTATTAAATACCTACCTAACTAACTGCTCACGAAGCCAGACTATTTTCCCCTTGCTCGTTCCACGAACTAGTGTGTGGATGTTTGGATAGTGGGATCAAAGACGTGAAATATAAGTAGACTGAGCATCGTATTGAGAAGATATTCAAAAAATGAGAGCAACGTAAAATTTAAACTAACCAACCTAAAATTATCCTCTTTGAGTTAAATGTCCGAAGTGTTGCTCCAGTGGGACGTAAATTAAAATACCTTCCTACCTCATTATGCTATGGGGCCGCGGTGGCCCGGTTGGAAGAGTAACGAACTAGCAACCGAAGGGTTGCGAGTTCGAATCCAGCCAAACACCGTCGTGTACAAAGGGGGCTGGTGCACGTTAAATCTGTCGTGGCCCCAAACGTCCTCACGTTGGCGTGGTGTGGAAGTTTGGAGAGTGGGGTGCCAGCTCAGGTGTTGCCTCGTCATCTGACCGTGGTTCAAAATTACGTGGTGTTGTCCTCGGATCTTTCCCTCTGGGATTGATCCCGGACCGTCACCAATAGCCCGTTGTGTTGCTCCAGTGTGACGTTAATTGAAAATACCAAAATACCAAATACCATTATGCTATGTTTTTCTTATTTCATATGGCAACAAAAATCGCCCTTTCGGTTTCGATGTGAAAAAGGTAAATAAACATTGTAATTTGATTCTTAACCACCTGATAGGGGCCGTCTTGGCTCAGCGGGTATGCCCATTGCGCTAGCAACCTTCGAGTTGTAGGCGGCGCAGGTTCGATTCCTGCCAGGTGCATTCCTCCCTGGGTGTATTTCTCTCTTCTGTGTCAGTAAAAGCTTTCACTGTGTGTGTGTCAATTACTTGTTATTGTACTGTGTCGCTTATTGAATATTGTAATTAGGAAGAATGGAGACAAAAGCCTGATTCTGCAGCTATAAGTCTCAAGGAAATCAACAAACCACCTGATAGAATGGCTGAATTTCTTCCGGAAACAATAACTGTACGGAACGGATGCTCATCCGCCACTGTTCATCTCTTTGGTATATTTTGTGTAATTCTTAAAACACATATCTATTAACTTTATTAATATTTCCTTAAAAAAAAGAATAGATCAGTTTTGAATTTCGATTCGAAGTTCCTCATTTTGTTCTTATGGCTTCCACTGTTCTGCTCCCTCCCTGTGTGTTTATTTCTCTTCAGTCTCAGTAAAACTTTCCTTGTATGAATATGTCTATTACTTAATATTGTGTGTTAAAAATCTCTGTCTAGCAATAAAAGTAATTAAGAATAAGTAGGTACGTTACGTAAATATATTTTGATTATAAAAAAAGTGTAGGATTATCCTCATCATGAACGTAATAAAAAAAAGGTAAAAAATGAGATGGAATTCAAATATTTTATGTTTTGTAAAAATTTTAAAGGTTTGGATGGGGATTTTCCCCAACCAAATCTTGTAAGTTTAAAATTGTGTTATTAAAATAAAACTGACAGTAACAATTAAAAACAGGACAATCAATTAAAATATGGTAAATGGTAAAAGGAACTACACACAGGCAGTCTCTCCTAATAAAAGATGCCTGTGAGTGAAACGCGTGTCCGATGCATAGATGAGTTAAAAGTACATCAGAGTGTCGTATTTGTAACACAGGCCATAATGAAATGGTTGGCCGGATGCTGTGGAGTTTATTGTGACTGCATGCTCCAGGCTTCTGAAAGATGGCATTGAGCCAAAAAAGTTTGGGAAACTATGGTTTAATCTAAGCAGTCAAATCTGTTTGTGCTTACAATTTAGGCTCTTGATTTTTGAATTGTATCAGTAGCATATTGTGTATATTTTACTACAGAGATTGAAATACTGCTGATTGCTTAACCTGAAATAACCAATTGCAGTTTAAATTTCAGCTAAATTTAATGTACAATTTTAAATACTTTTTATTTTTGTTTAAAATTAAAACTTTTGCCCTCTAAATGATATTTATGAATAAATCCTTACCCTTTAAATGAGATCAAATGAAAATGAAGAATATGATTAGTAAATTACTTTTGTACATGCTTTTGTAAAAATTTGAGTTCTGTTAAAAATAGATATTTATGGAAAAGTCATCCTGTTTATTTTTAGGAGCTACTTTAACTTCTTGGAAGGCCTTGGACATAGAGGCATTGTTTGTAAGGTATTGTAAAACTTCATTATCTTTTGACTTAATTGTTTTACAAACCAAATATTGTATTTATTTCATCTTTTGTTTAGTTTTATGCAATTATTGTCTTTTCCATCGCACTTGTACAGAATATTGATGCATCAAAAATAATAGGGTCAGATGGGGTAAAGGGGGTAGTCCATGTATAGTAGCATAAAAACTACCCCCTTTACAAACCTTGTAAAGGGGGTAGTTAAACCAAAAGTTAAACCAAAAATTACAAACCTTGTAAAGACAGAAAGTACAACTCACAATACTATATTTAAGTTCTTTAAAAAAATTTTCAATTGAAAAAATTTTAGTGGTTAACATCTAGATCCCGTTGGCCTCTTGTTTTGATCCAGTCACCTGGGTTGAAGTTATCTGGGAAACTTTTTATTTATGTATGCCTTTCTAAAGCTATTATATATATTTTTTGTTCTCCAGAGCTAGATAAAGGACTTGTTTAGATTCCAATAAATAGGCAGGAAATTGCAACATTATTTTAATGCTAAAAGTTTTTAAATTAAGTGGGGTAAAGTGGGTATAGCTTTAGGCTGAGTGGCAGCAGTAATGAAATTTCTTTTGGGGTCTTTTATACAAAAGATATTTTTTAATCAACAAAAATGAATGGGTATATAAGTATTCAATAATATATATGTATGTATGTATAGGTATAATATGGCTATCCCAATTACAAGTCGTGCCTTACCGCCCTTAGATATTGGAGTCTCCACGCCATTGAAAATAGCATGAAAAGGAATTTCAAAATCATGGTACTTCGAAAAACGACTTGCAAAATGTTTCTAAGGTCACATTTCTATGAAATTCATTGTATTCACATGTCTATTGAAATGGTTATGTGAATCATTAAATTTGATCATGTTGTGAAAGAATTTAAGAGAAGTGGTTATGTACAGTAAACCGACAGGTTGTGGGACGCAGAATTGTAAGGATAGAAAAGGCATTAATTTTCCATAATAAAGTTCAATATGTGTTGTAAGCTTGTCACAAAATGAAGGAAATCAAGCTTCACAGGATGTAATAACATATAATTTTCAAGCAACTTATATGCCAGATAAAGTGTGTTCACTGTAAAAAAACCTGAAATTAGCCATATTAACAATCCTCAACTCCTGTCTGCTGAAAAAATGAAAGCTATGAAAAAGGAAAAGGGTTCAGAAAAATAGGTGAGGTATTAACAGAGGCTCTAGCATCCTAGAGCATATATTTAAAAAAAATAAGATAGGTCTAGTAAAAAGAAAAAAATTGAAAACATTAGCTCAGGCTCTTACTGAAAATAAAATTATGAAATCAGAAAAAAGTATTGAAGAACCATAGAGCAAAGTTGACAGCAGCAATATTAAGCAAGGTTCTTGGGTAATATTTAGGAATGAGAGTAGGCAAAATATGAGTTCAACAATTAGTTGAGCATGTAACAGAAGTTGGGAAAGATTCATTCAAAGTAACCTTTCTTAAATCTAGAGTTAGTTGATGGTATATTTTCTAGAAAAGAAGGATGTTGGGCGTAATAGATAATGGAAGTATTTATTATACATACATTATCAAAACCTACATGTAATAATCATGGGTACTTTGTATGAATCAAACAAAATGAAAAAAATCAAAATAAAAAAAAATGAAAAAAAATGGTAACTTTCTCAAAATTCATGTTCACAATCTTTTCATGAATTTTGAATAATTCATAATTAGTATTGTGCAGAATTTTTGACTGTTTGTTGCAGTGAAATGAACACTCAAACATTGTTCTAGTACATTCTGAGCTACAGCATACAAAAATATTGTTACGCATTATAAGTTTGGAATTTAGAAGACCACTAAAATAGTTACTTTTGAACAAAAAGATTTAATTTAATAGTAGCTCATACAACAAAAATTGTTTTAATGCATTTATCAATTGTTACAATGTGTTATTAATTTTTTTCACCATTTAATATGATTTTATAACTTCTATAAATTACCCACTTTAACTCATACCATGGGGTAAAATGGGTATAAAAATAGCCAATTAACTAAAAATATAAGTTTAAATATGATGAAAAAACACATGCAGTATATTCTCGAATAATGCAATGTATATATAAGGCAAAGAAACACTACTCTTTTAAAACTTGTCATTGCTAAATTCTACTTTGAAATTGAAAACACTGTTTTATACTCACTTCACCCCACCCCTGGCCCTATTTCAGTAGTTTGAATAAACTATGAATATTTTATTTTTGAATATCATTATTTTAATATTGAATTACTCCAACATAAGTATTTCATAAAATTACTATTTAGGAATGAGATTTTTCTTTCACTGATTAATACTTATGAGCAAAAAACATTTTGTAGAATATTTCTTTCTTAACCCCTTCTGGTACGATTTAATTGAAATTATATTATTGATTTGGATCATATTCAACAGTAACTTTAGTCGCATGACGAGTGTAGCTCATCATTGCGCAGCATGGCATGGAAAACCAATGACGAGCTAGATTCGTTATTTTACTGGAAGGGGTTAAACTATATTAAAACTTGATTGATTTCGATGAGTCGTTTCTGCTACTGACATTTCTTCCCCAAAACAATTTCTATTACAATGCCAAACTAAAGTGGACAAAAATAATCCAAGTATCAAAATATGTAATTTTAGACACTATGAATGAGTATTTTGAATCTTATTCCCTCAGATGATATAGGTATGATCAAATCTTCTATTTAGTAATGATCCAGTACAGCTATTTTCAACACCGATTGGCTCTTGTGTGCCATACAGAAGGTGAAAGAGTTTAAATTGTGTTAGATTTATTTCATTTCGATGGCTTAGTTTTGAGCTTTCGACAAGGGAATTAAGAAATAATTTCAATACCCACATTTTGATTCTCATATAAATAATTTTAAGTATTATTTTTTATTTCTAAGTATCATAAACAAATTGTTTCAAGGAGATTTTTTTCTAGCTGCTTCGGAGCAGAAAGGGCAGGTAATTACTATTATTTTATTGTAAATAAATCAAAAAATTAGATCAACTGAAAGTATGTTTTTTGGTGCATCCCAGAATTTTAGCAATTAGTTTATGTGTGCTTTGAGATGAAAAAGGATGAAAATTAATGATCTGTTATTAATTATTTTCACATCAAATAGTTTGGTGCTTTATGCAAATTATTTTATCCTAATATCGTAATTGTAAAATTAAATTGACTTTACTTTCAAAAATTAATGGTGCATTGAGCACATCTTAAAATGTTAAGCTAAACAAGACTGAGTAATGTAGGTACAATCGCGGGAAAACCCCCCGAACCACCGCTCTTCATTCGAGCAACTTTAACAGTAGAGCAAATTCAAAGGTGGTGTTCGACAGAAACTAATGTCTTCTATCAATTCAAATGCATAATTTGCATAAGGGGTCATCTTCATATTAAATTAAGCACAAACTTCATAATTTCCAATAAAACCCCCTATTTTGATACACAATTTCGAATCTATATCATAATTTAACTTCACATACCAAATTTCATGTCATTAGGTCTTGCCTTTTCGAAGTTATGAGTACAGAAAGATTGGAACTCCTAATGTTAAATCAGTTTCTCAGACTTTTATGGATATTTTCCTAAAGAATATTTCTGTAGCGCTGATATTTTGTACCATGTTACCGTTAAAGAACCCAAACAAAATCCACCTAATAAATTATTTTAAAAATAGTTTTTAGTATGCAATAATAATTATTAAATTAATGTTTGAAAAATTATGATTGAATCTTATTATACTTTGATGGGAAGCGATTCAGAAGGACTTCTAATATGATCATGCAAAGTTTCAGCTTATTCCAATGGTTAGTTTTTGCGCTACATTAAATTTTCTTCATTACGTCAATTTTAGGGGCCAGCCAAAAGTTTAAAAAATGTCTGACAAACCTGAGAAAAGTATGGTTGGAAATTCCATTTATGTAATCTAAAATACATTGCCTTTTACCAGTTATGTATCAGATGAACTCTACTAATCAATGATCAATTGAATGGATTACTATTCACTTTTTGGATGATCGGAATAACAGTTCGATTGTATTATATAATTCTAGGTATGCATAAATTGGAAAGATTTTGGATTGTTATGAGGAATATAATGATTACAAAATTATGTTAATGCATGCTCATGAACCAAGTGCATCCAATGTGTGGCCAGAGCCTTTAGATACAATTGGATTCTTGTGAACTTATAGTAAAAGGTGTATCTTCTCCCTTAACTACAACAGGAAGAACATGCTATGTTGCTCCTGATGAAAATCAATCAATTGAACTATTGTTCCAAAACTACGAGACAAATTGAATCATGAAGTAATGTTTTCAACTTTATTGTGTTAATATGGTATGTTATTAATAACTGTCTGGACGTTGACCTCGCACTTAATCACATTCACCTTCCCTGCAATGGTAGCTGCTCTTCAAACTATCGATTACCATCCTGAAAAACGGCTTTTCAGCAAGAAAATCGACAACACCAAAGCTGTGCAAAATGCACATAGCAACATCTGACTCGGAAATGGACATGACAATAATATTAATGTGATGACCTTTTTTTATTTATGCTCAATATCTTTCTAAAAATTTCTCAATAATGTAGTCAATATATTGTTTACATAGTTCTTTAATCTTTAAACACTTTTTGAAGTGCTCAGAAATTTTAATTTTATTTTGTAAATCTAAAGTAATAATTAGATTTTCTACCAAGTTTCTTTCTTAAATCAGCTTGAAATATTTCAGAAATGTCAACTATAAATTTTGTATTATATTGAATTTATATTAATTCATGATACATAATAATGGGTATTGTATGTATATTAATATAATACACACACATACAATTAGGGCTATTATAAGTATTTTTGTATTTCTAATAAACATAAGAATTTGAAACAATGTGCCCTAAGCATAAATGTAAATTTTCTACAGAAATATTCTGATTCAATATTATATAACACATTACATCTTGTAAAGTATTTTTAAAAACAATTTAAATCAAAACATTTTTTATACAATGCTTTTAAAAAGTACTTTTCCAAAGAACAACTATGTTATAAAACAAATTAAAAATTGTACAGGACTGTAATTTGTTATTGTATTGGTATATGAATATTTAATGTGAGCCTGTTTTGAATTAGTACACCATAAAAGTTCAAATTTGTCTATTGGTTTTTTAAGCTATGGCCATTTTTGCACTGTGAGATAACTACCATTTTAAAATACATATGCAATCATTAGAATGGCTTTTATTCAGAAACCAAAAATTTTACCTCTGAATTATGTTAGAATTTTATATCTACAAAAATGCAGAGAAAAATATGAGGGTTCAATTTTTCTATAGCCCTTTTAAGTTGACTGCTTTTAAAAGTGAATTTTCACTTTACAGTTAAAAAAATCCAACAAAATGTAAAATTTCCATTGTTTTGGTATTTCATATACACTTCTGAAATAAATGGCTTCCATTTGGTACCAAAATTACTACATTTAAACAATTAGTTCTCAAGTTAGGGCCATTTATAAACTGCTGCAAATCCAAGATGGCCACCATTTTGTAAAAGTGACCAATTTTTAAATTCCCTTATCTCAGTTAATATTGGACAAAATTTTTGAAAAATTGAGATTCATGGGTTTCTCTGCCATGTAAATATTTGGTATATATATTTGTATGGTATTTCTATGGTAAATATTTGAAAAAAAATCCATGACTATGGTGTAATACCCACCAGGTGGCCCATATGGAATGACCCTTAGTTTTGTTTTAGTAGCTTTTGTTGAAGATATGTGAAATAATAGATTAACCCCACTTGTTAACAATCTGAGCATCTTTAGAAACCTTTTCAATGTTTTATAATTTGAACTTTCATTTTAATCGATTTTATTGTATTTAATTTTAAAATTGAAGTTTGATTGTTTAATTTTTCTTTCTAGTAAAAAGTCTTACTTGGATGGTCAAAAGCCTATTAGAGGAGGAGTACCTGTTATTTTTCGTGAGTAGTAAACAATAGTACATGTTTTATTGTTATTTTTAAGGCATGTTGTGAGTGAAAGAGTATTTAAAATTCAAATTTTTCCAGCACCACAAACTCTTAAAATTCTTCTAAAGTGGTTTTTAAATTCCAGGTCACAAATAACCATGAGTGTTCTGAATATTATTTTAAATCAATACAAACAGTATAGCAAAACAGCCAATTTGGGGATTCATCATTTGTCTGGTGAAATTGCTATCCCATTCATTTCTACCTGATTCTTTTTTTAAATAGTAAAATTGAAAAATGAGTCTTATGTCTGTTTTTTAATTATTATATTTGTATAATTAATGTCAGTAGATAAAATAGTGCAATGCTTTTAAGTGTACCATTACATTAATTTCCATGTTACTTGCAGCTCAGTTTGGTCCTTGGGAATGTGGTCCACAGCATGGGTTTGCTCGAAGATCTAAATGGTCGATTAAAGAAGGCGATTATGAAAGTGTAAGCTAATGATTTGGCTTTGTTAATTTATATTCGTTAGTTTATCATTATCTTTGTGCACATCAGTATAATTGAAATAACCACTAGTATTATGTATCTGTAGTATAAATATGTGTATTTGAACAAAAACTAACATAGTCAAGTGTGTAGCTTTATTATGCTTCATATCTTGACGTAGGACTGTGTGTGGATAGTGCAAGATTGTGTATACAATCATTTATTGGGCGACAAATCATTGCTTTCTACTGATAAAATGGAATCATACACAGCTAGCCTAGCATGATATGAGAGGTATCAATTGCTTCTGTTATCTCATATCGAAAGCATTAATTGTCATCCATCTGGTGAGGTAGCTACCTCAACATGGTATCGACGATGTTGATTACTTGCTTGATTATGTTGTAAGTGGGTCTATTGAATCAGCCACTCGGTGATCGTATTTAGTGGTGAGTCTAGCAAAACGTGTCGCCAGCACGATTTGAGTTAGTGCTTGTACACTTCCCTTTTGAAGGGAAGCATACCAGATGTATATATATATAAACATATATATATATATAAACATATATATATAATCTGTATGTATACCCCTTCAAAAGCTTTTTATCACTCTAATCCTTTCAGCTCCTCTTAAAGATAATATATCACCCACATGTTTGCCATGTGCCCATATCACTGGAAAAGGGAATCCTGCTGGTTGAGGGGTGGGTAACATTGTTCCAACACACTGCTTCAGCCCCACGTTGAGGTAACTGGAAGTTTACATTGGTCCTGCATCAAGTGGCTAGTTAGTTTTCAACTTTGTCACCGGCATATAATCAAACAATTAATGAATCACAATGGTTAAAATCAAGAATAACATCTCTGACAAATCCTCACTCATTGGGGAATCATTGTTGTCAGAAGGATGCAACTGTGTCATCTTTATGTGAGTGTAGAATCTAATAAGGAGAAATCTATCTCTTTAGAGCTACTTTCTATTGATGTTCTTAGTTTCAGAGCTTGGACAGATTTTGACTGGGCTATTATTTTTTGGGGTGCAAAACAAACTTGGCAATCAATATTAATAAGGAAATCTCTGTCGTCACCCCAAAAAATAATTGCCAAGTCAAAAGCTGTCCAAGCTCTGAAACTAAGAACATCAATAGAAAGTAGCTCTAAAGAGATAGATTTCTCCTTATTAGATTCTACACTCACATAAAGATGACACAGTTGCATCCTTCTGACAACAATGATTCCCTAATGAGTGAGGATTTGTGTTCGTGGTATTTGATCATGCTGCTCCCACACGTTGCCAAATTTCATCTGGTGTAGCTGTGGGTGGTTTGTGGGGTGCCAGTCTTTGGGCGATCATTGATTAGATGTGTTTGATGGGTTCTGGTGATTGGACAGGCCACGGGAGAAGTGAAACCTGGTGGACATTGAGGAATTGTAAATTGCATGTCACATGCAGGCACGCATTGTTTTTTGAACACTGAATGCAGGCAAGCCCTTAAGGGGGTCTGGGACTCAAAGTATGAAAAGAAGTCCAAATTTTTTTATTATCTTAAAAAATAACATAGATATTTCTGAATAAAATGACACCTATATTTTGTTTCTACCATCAGTAGAACCGGAAATATTCGGCTTTTTATAACATGACAGCTGCAAATCAAACGAGCCTCACCCATCAGATAATGTAAACAAACTGTTTTGGAGTCTACTTTCTACTGTTTCAGCTCTATTTTTTTCTAACTCAAATAAACTACGCTACAAACACTTTTGAAGTGATCTGAATTGATCATCGTAATATTCTCACTGTTTTTATTGTTGAATTTGCACGCTTTCGAATTTTCTATACTATCAATATACCTTCAATAACGCTTTCCATAAAGGAATGTAGACGGTTCAGGAAAGCGATGATGAAGTCCACAAATACTTTTAAAAGGTATAGGAAAAAGGTCTAACTTGCTAAAATTAAATTAAATGAAGCAGTAAAACTAAGAAGTAACACACAATACTATCCAGGAGGATTTTAAAAAACATAAAGTATGCAAAAGTGCTTTTTAATAACTTGAATATTTTCATAATTTTAAATGCTCTTTTTCTCCTTTTCTGTTAAATGGGATTTCGATAGTGAAAAATGGATATAACTGAAAAACTACTTGTCATAAATGAATGAAATTTTCTACAATTACTTTTCAAATATATTTATTTAATTTGTCTTCAGCAATTGTGTGTATATATATATATATATATATATATTATTATTTTTTCTATAATTTTTCGAACTTTGTATACTATGTGTTTTATGTAGTTTTTGAACAAAATATATTTTTTTAATTTTTTCTAACTGTTTTAACCAAAAATCACGAAGACAGTTTAAAGTATGAACTTTTAGGAGTCAATTAGTGCAAAAATGAAGTGATTTGTTTTAAAATATTTTAAGATATATCAATTTTGCCCAACGTCAAAATTTTTTAATTTTAATAAAAAAATTTGAAGTTTTGAAAATATAAAATAGTTATTATAATTGCAAAATACAATGTATACCTACAGAAAAAAATTCAGAACAAAAACTTTAAAATTGAAGATTTTAGAATTTTGAGTCCTGGACCCCCTTAACATAAGGAGGAAAACAGGTTCTGAAACTTCAGAGATGTAGTGGTGGCTGTTGAGTGAACCAGCAATGCATACTAGGTGGGTGCAGGAGTAGAATCCTATAGCGCTTGGTACCATAATGCCAGGTTACAGAATGGTATATAGTGCAGGAGTCATGCAGTCTGTCACCACTCAGTGCCATCAGACTCGGATGCTATCATTGTGGTGCTGTAGACAAAATCAAGATTTGTCTGAAAAGATGTCATGCCATTTGTTTGTCCATGTGTAACATTCTATGCATCATTGATGCTGGTGTACAGTCAAAGGTAGTCACAGCAATGGATGGCTTGACAAAATTACCCGCTACTGTAGACGGTGGTATAGAGGCAATGGTAGTCACAGCAATGAACAACTTGACAAAATTACCCAGTACTGCTGACAGTGTCGAATTCTTTGTGCTGACACAGGCTGTGCTACACACCCTAATTCTAAAGCTAGGGTTCTCGATGTTGCAGTATAATCCATATTAGCAGTGCACAAGTTGCTGTCCTCTCGTTCAGTGGTGCGTCAAGGCTTCTGCAATATTTCATGTCACTGTGGCTTGATTTCCTCCAACACAAGAACTGATTTCTTGGAAGGATTATCCACAATCTGGATAAGCCACGATTCTATCTGTGTCAAATTCAGATACGGGGTTATATTACTGCCATATTTTTTGACAAGATATAAGAAGCTTCCTATACACAGGAACAGTGAGAAACACAATTCCAATACTTAAAACAGGCTCTGTTATCTTGTCATGCTGCTTACAGGGGCATTAGGGCACATGATTTGCATATTCCCTGTAGTGCTAATCATTTGCATATCCTCCAATGATCTATGCATCATGTGAATTTCAAGGATAATGGATACTTCCTTCCTGGTGTTGCATTTTCTATGGCCAGCAGTGTAGATAAGTTTAATGAGATGATATTTTCTGTTAATGTCTTTTTCTGGAATCAATTTTCACTTCACTAATGATTCAATAATATGAATGATAATAAAAAAGGTTGCTCTAATTTTTGTTTCAAGATATTAGTTTGAATTAAACTTGCTATTTTTTAAATGCATCATTACTTTTGTTTTCAGGACAAACAACAGGTGACATTGGTGCTGGAAGACTCTGAGGATACTCGCAAACTCTGGAATTATAAGTAAATAGTTTAAAGTATTTTCATATTTTGTAGATTTTAGAAGAGTTGCAGGTTTTAGGTAAGAGAAGAGTTGGCTAATGGTAAAACTATGACATTAAACAGATATTAATCAATATGCTTTTGCTATAAATACTTTTTAAAGCACATTAGAAGTGATTGAAGATATCCACCTGGGTAATGAATCCCAAATCGTATGTTTTGGGTTGTGTCAACTAACAGCTACTCTTTTGAGGCTTTGAAATAAGGCCATAAAATTAATGTACAGGTGCTCCTCGTTTGACCTAACCTATTTAATGCCTGCTCAGTCTTACAACCAGCACTCCTCTAGCACTGGGAACACATCTGCTTTAAGTATGTACGGGCTTCGTGAACCCGAGGTACCCTAGTGATCTATTCTTTTCCTACAGGGCTTACTGCCTTTGTAAAACATAGGGATCGTGACCCCAGGATGCCAAAGCAATCTTTTTCTTTCTCCTCTCCATCCTTTTCATAATTTCTTGACGTTGTAAGTCTTGCGTTTGGTGCAGCTTGGCCAAATATAGCCTCTTGTCCATAAAACCAACCAACCTATTTCTCAGCCTGAGTCTCGGGAATATCCTGAGAGTGTTTCCACACACTCAAAGCTGGTGCCAACGCTGGGCTCAGATGCAATATAAACAAATGGAGGATTTCACACAGTCTGGTCTTGCCAACACAGGCAAATGCCATCGTGACTGACTTTGTCAAATTTGATGCAGGAATGATCTCGTTACTTTTTCTGTTGGTGATCAGCATGCCTTGCTTATGCTGCACCTGTCATTCCCTATTATGATTGCTCAGTGGCACCAAAGTTCTGGATAGTTCCTTAAAACATTCTTTAGACCTTTTTATTCGGAATAAATAAAAACAATTGAGCTTCTCTCTTATTAACCTAGTCGCAGGAACAGAACTTGATCGTTAAGCGAGGAGTACCTGCATTCAAATTTGACAAAAGTCTTGCTTATCGGCTGAGTTTGGACACATCAATCGATCCCGTGCTTCTCTTGATGAGTTAACTGAATTAAACAAACAACATGTTTATTGATAACAAATAATCATATGTTGTTGCTAATCTCCACGTCTAGCTCCAGCTAGATCAAATCCACAAGTCCATTTTCCCATACAAAGTCATGCACCAAAAGAGTTTGAGAAAACAGGTCGTCACTGGACAACTCCAGGCACTCAAGAATGTGCTGGGAGGCCTGGTCAGACTTCATTTAAGGCAAACAGGATGAATCTTGCGACCACAGCAAAATGTGAGACTCCTCAGATATTCCACTTATAAAGCGGGAGAGCGCTGTCTGAATATGTCTGTTGCAATTGAGAGCAAGAGATCTTCCGTGGTGATCCCCACTATACCAAGAGGGTACCATGCCTTCTTATCATGATTTATTCTAGTAGAGTAAAGCTCAAGAATCTTCAATGAGTAGGTATCAGACAATGGTTCATCAACCCCCTCCTTTGTCAAATTATCCGCTACTTTGTTGTTCACACAGGGTTCCATGTGTGAAACGAAGAATTATTGTCCTCCAAATAATGATTATTTGGAATTATTGTCCTCCAAATAATGATATAACAGAGTGAAGCTGTGAGGTTGGTTCTCAGCAGGCAGTCCCCTTAAAAGTAAGAGAAAAACAAAAAAAGGTGGTTGACCTTCAAACCTAAACATGGAGGTGCGATGACACCCTGAGTGATTGGACTCTCTGCATGCCATCTCTTAGGAAGATACTTAACAGGCTGTGCTGCTTTTTTATTTTAATAATACTCATTTCCACATGCACTAATTTATGTGTAAGATACAATGAATCAAATGGATACAGAATTAGAGAATCCTTTAAAAAGGACACTATTAATTTTACTTTGAATTAAGTGACATATTTTATCTTTTGGGGAGCATACTTTTATATATCCTTTTGGCGACTTGCAGTCTTCCTTGCATGACTCCTAACCGTTATTGACCTTCTTGACCAATAGAAGGTTTCCTGGATTCTGTCAATTACTAGATGTAGTTCTTTAGTCATTAAATGTGTGGTGTTGGGAAAAAGGGATTCTACACAACTCTGGAATCTTGTGGAGCTCAGAGGGTTGCTGATATTCACAATTTCTTTTCTTTCCGTTAATTTTAGTGAATACTAATTAATCCTTATGCAATCATTTAGATCAGTGGGATCCAAACTTTTTTACTTGAGGGCCAGATTGAAAGATCCTGGAAGTCAGGCAGGCCAACAACACATATATATATATTGCATGTTGCATCGGCCAGGTTTCTGCGGGCCGTAGTTCTGAGACCCCTTATTTAGATATACATTTATAAGGTGTTTACTGTCTTCAGATTTAAAAAATACTACTAGGGTAGTAGAATACTGTATTTGAAGGTTTAACTTTAGCTTTTAGTGATTGATTGGAAACTAACATTGCCAGAAAATAAATTTTGGTCTTTATTTCCATCAGCTCTTTTTCTAATGATAGACTATCGCATTTGTTAAAATGAGTTCTGTAAAAGAATCCATGGCAATGAAACTCAAAATTTTTGGGCATTGTTGATGTTTGAAATTTTTTGTTATTGATTATTCAAGTGAATGTTAACTTTTCGATACCTGTGCTCTTAATATACACATTACACCTGTTTGCAAATATTGATATGTACCACTTACATTACTATTTAATTTTAATGGAAAGATAAATAATTCTTGTATTGTTTTCAGGTTTCGGTTTGAGTATACATTGAGTATTCCTTTGGAGGCTGAATTAAAAATGGATGTTGTTATTACTAATACTGGTTAGTATCTAAAAGTAAATGTTTATATACTTATTTTTCCCCTTATATGGCATGGGCCACTGTAGCCCAACTAGAAGACTAGCTGATGAACAACTGGAGGGTTGTGAGTTTCAAACTCTGTTCAACAAAAGACTGTCGTGTACGCAGGGGCTGTTGCATGCTAAATCTGTCACGGCCTGAAATGTCCTCATGTTGGCGTGTTGTGGAAGTTTGAAGAGTGGGGTGCCAGCTCAGGTGTTGACCTCGTCATCTGACTATGGTTCAAAATGATGAGGTGTTGTCCACGATTCTTTCCCTTCGGAATGGATCCTGGACTGTTACCAATACCACATTGTGTTGCTCCAGTTTTGACATTAATTCTACCTACCCGTATGTGGCACTAGTTATTGTATTGTATTTATTGCAAGAGTCCAATGTGCATAAAATATTTTCTAATTTTCTTAACTTGTAGCTAATAACTTTTTAATTAATTTTTTTAACTAGTAAAACTAATTCTGAAATGAAAGTATAGGTTTTTGTTCCACGATTGGGGGGGGGGCAGAAATGTAAGTTTAGGAAGTGAAGTTAAAAACTAGAGTAACTTTAAATGACAAAAACATGCTATCCAAGCACACATTGTGGAACTTGTGTTATATGCTGACTTACTATCCTTTTTTTGTCCAGACACCTAGATGAAAATCAGCTTCAAGTGCTCACAATTTTGATACAGTTCTATTATACCTTTTTCTATTTAAGCTTTGATAGTGCTATTTCCTATTACTATTTTATAGTTACATTGATGTATTTGAATTTTCTGAATCACAAAAAGAACTATAAAATATTATATTGGTAATATTTTTTATATTTGATTAATATTCTGACTAGCAACTGAATATTCATCACTGTATGACTTATTCTTTTACAGATGAAAAAAGTTTTGACTTTACATTCCTCTTACATACTTACTTCTCTGTACCAGATGTTAAAAAATGTACTATTTGGGGCTTAGAGGCATGTAATTACATTGATAAGGTAAGCATACTCTTATTTTTGTCCTGTTTTTCCTGAAACATTTACCTGTGCTCAAGTTTACAAATATTTATCATTGCCGTATCTAATCACTGATACCGAGCAAAATGTGAATAAAGACATAATTTAATTCTTCAAATAAATTAACCCACTCATCTGTGCAAATGATGACTTTTGAAAAGGGCTTGTGAAAAGGATAGGGAAAAATAGACTACCACTAATATCACATCATAGTGATTCAGTAGCTAATAGTCCAGTGGTTCCTTCATAGTCATCTTGGCCTTTTTCACATCACTCACTAACTTCTGGTAAGTAGTTTCGGTTAGAAAAACACTGTTTTTTGCAGCATTGGCTTGCACTTTAGACAGTTCATCGTACAATCGTTGTTGTATATCAAGATGCCATGATTCCTGCCCAGACACTACACCTTGCTCTTCCATCTTCATACAGCACAGTATGGGCTAAAGTCTGCTGAATAAATTCAAAGGTGTGTATTTCGTCACTTCCCAACAAAGACTGAAATGCAAATGGGGAATTCTCCATCTGAGGCGAGCATCGAAAGTCGCATGCCTTACCACGTGACATTAGAAACGTCATTAGCCGGAGTATTTTATACTTTGCCGATTTATCTTTTGGCATTTCATAGAATGCCTAGGAAATATGCGAAATATTAATAATTTCATACTTTACCCCAAATGCCAGGCATTGTATACAATGCCTGCTTTGCACACTTTGCCGGTAACATGTATATATAATAAATCATTTATGGCAAGATTGTGTTCCTCTTAGTGTTTACCACAGTAAACATCTAGGATACACCTCAGTCAGATCTGTTCCAGCAATATCTTCTATTACAGACAATTTTCTCAACCAAAAATTTGAAAGCCTCAAAGTTTATATTTCAGAGCAATTTTGCAAAAAGGTTTAATTAAGAAATCCTTGTGCTGACCACATGTGACCATCTAACAGATAAATCCTTCAGAGGATAAATACAGTGCATTTTCACTGAAATAAATCTTATACTTGGGCATTTTCATACATTTTTCTAACATTTTCAGTAGACCAGCATTTCCCCCTAAGAACTAGCATGGACAGCAGTTTGGGAAACACCACTTTAAAATGTTTACATGACATCATTATCAAACATTTCAATTAACAACTTGATCCAAAAGAAAAATGTGGTCTATCTTTTTCTGTTAAAACCAGAAAACTCCCTTACTTTCTCCAGTGTAGATAATTCACTCATCAATTGAAAAGTCTTTGTTTTGTATTGAAAGATAGATCATGTTTGGCACCAGACACTTGTTATGTGTTTTGTAGTAAATACGAAATTATAGATGAAAAAAAAGGGAAGTCGAGGAAGTTTTTAAATAAAATAATTAAAATTTGCCCATTCAAAAATCCATTTCAAAATTAAAACATTTTGCTAAAGACTTGAGAAAAATCTCAAATGCTTTAAAAATTGCCTAAAAAGTCAAAAATACTCCTAAATGACTTCTTTTAAATCCTACACAAGACTTCAGCCTTTGGGCCATAAATCTCTATCAGCAATATGATTTACTGTGACATCAGTAAGATCTGGGAAACTATAGAGGTGAGTTGAAATGCCATCCATTTCAGCCTGAACAGCTGTTTGTATTTATGGATTTATTTAACTTGTAGTTGAAAGTTTCAATTTAGGCCCAGTTAAAATTACTGCTGTATTTTACATGTGAAGGTAAATCTGACACTGATGCAATAAATAGGATTTTATTGCATCAGTGCAAACATCACATTTTCCAAGTTGTAACACCTAATGAAAATTAGCTGTAGTTTCTAAAGATATCAGATTTTTAAATAGATTTTTAAATGCATACAACTTTGTATGAATATATAATCCATGAAAGATACATTATATGCTTATTCTGTTAGTTTTTATTTAGTATTATGTTATATTTTTGTTTCGAGACAGGATTTTTAAATGTTTTGTATAAATTATGTTTCTCTGATATGTTGGTAATTTAAGATTATATTCCAATAAATTGTAGCATAAGCAGTTTGAGGTTAAAACAACCTTTTCCTCTTCATTTCTAAATGACATTCTCATCTGTTATATTTAAATTTCTAAAATAAGTTTAACTTTCTATTCAACTTGTGTATGCTTATTGTAAAAAATTGATTCACCGAGATATGAGGGCAAGAATCGATACCATTTTGGGATTTGGTGTGGAAAAATGTGGTCTAGATAATGGATTTCCATTGTATGCTGATATATATTTATTATTATGCATTTCCTTTCCCTTCTTAACTGTTTAAAATTTCGATAGGTTAAAAGTGGACAGCTTTGTAAGGAAGAAAATCAAAAAGTTACAATTTCTGAGTTTACCGATAGGTAAATACAAATTCTCTTTGCACTTTTACTTTTGTGTGTATGTTACTTTTCTAATTTCATATTGTAGTATTGAAGCACAGATGTATTCAGCTCAACAATGTAAATCTAATGTAAATTCCATTTGAATGGGTTTTAAATAATAGTAAATTAAGTGCATATATTTTTCAGATTATAATTTATTTATATCCAGCATGAAATTCTATTTCACATGTTCAATATCATGTGAATTTATAATTATAAAATTAAAAATAAAAAAAATCCTTCTTTGAAAACATGGTGAAGTTTCACTGGGTTCCCTTATAGTATCTTTGTAACCACTAATGTCAAATTACATTAAAATTTGTATTAAAAACAGTTTATTGGATAATTTTGAAAAGACCCCAAACCAATCATCTTCAGTGATCTACTGTTTGAATAACTACTGTGCGAAATTTTTCCTAATCGAAAGAACTCTGTTTATTGTTGTGGTATGCTAACTGATTTTCGTTTATGTACTTTTAGGATTTACCAAAACACTCCTGATCGTGTAGTACTTGACCATGCTTCTGCTAATCGTGAGATAGCTATTCTGACGTCAAATCTTCCTGACACTGGTAAGTTATTTATTTGCATGTTCCTGTCACAAAAATATGTTATCAAAGTCAGTCTTACTTAGTGTGACCAACTCTCGACCGTGAACTTGATGGAGACATAGTGGCGATAATTTTTGCTCATTTTCAGTGGTGTAGCATCACTTTAACAAATGTCCATAGAATGGATAACATTAAACAAAACAATTAATTCACTTTGTACATAATATGCAGGTCACAATATAGAATAGAAATTCACAAATCTGAGTTCTAACCTACAGTGAGTCATAAAAATATTTGTTCACCTCAATGTTTTGCTATTTTCATAAATTTTATAAAGATGTAGTTAAAATTATGATTCAAAATTTTGCCACATGAAAGTTTTGTTTTCTTTTTTTATTGCCTTCCATGCAAAAAATCGAATACTTATTAAAAGTTTTGCTGAAATTAATTTCATGAAATACGTTATACTTGAAATAGACACAGAAGTATTCGGCCGCATACTGTAAAAAGTACAAAGTTTGAACAAAGCGAGAAAATCAATGTGTATAAGATTATTTTGCATTTTGTCTTATACCTTAGATTGTTTTAAGACTAAATATCATTCTTTGCCCCAGGTATTTGGTCAAACTGGAACCAATTGCATTCTTTTCTGCTTATAGACAGATTTTCAATGAATTTCACTATTTTATGATATAAAAAATCTAATTTCTTCAGATTTTAGATCATTTTGATCTTTTATGTTTCAACTTTTGTATACCATCGCAATACTTTGTATGCAAAGCTCTACGTTTTGGATTACAGTCATGGTGAACCAAAATCTACTTAAATTAAAATTTCCTGCCAAAAAGTTTCAAATTTCATTTAAAATTATCAATGCATGCACATATATATATGTGTATCAGCAGCTGAGAAGGAACACTTGAATTTATTTCTAGTACTAAGGTAAAGTATATATGTAATTGATCTTTTAAAATACAACTTGATACTTTTGGGGGGTAAATTTTAATTAAAGTGGAGATTTTAGTCTACTTTGTCAGTAATTCAAAAAGTGATTTGCATACAAAAGTCGGATTGGTTTATAAAAGATCAAAACGAAAAAATAAGGGTTTATTAAAAAAGATTATAAAGGTTTGTACCCTATTTTTACCTTTATGAGCAAATCTGAAGAAATCACGCATTTTTTGTATCATAATTAGTGAAGTACATGGAAAATTTGTCTTCAAGCAAAATAGTATGAAACTTTTTTCCTACGTGAGGAAAAGTCCAGGGACCATAATTTCCTGCGGGTAGCCCAGTACAAATTGGACTATCTAAAAAGGTCGTCAACTAAGATGTGATCATCAGATAAAAAAGTGCCAGATAAAAGATGACTAAAATCCATAAAGCTCCCTGTCGAACAAAAGGGGCAGTCAGGAGAAGCATGCACACCAATGCCGTGTAAGTGTCTTAAAAAGTTGTATCCAATTAAAATTCGAAAATTTGCTGTAGCAAATGTCTTGGCAAATTAGGTGGAACAGGGTCAGACAAAAGCTTGCGCCATGTTTTGTCCGTGGCCTTAAGCTTTTGATGGTCGCAGATGGACTTATTTATCTTTCGCTCTACCCACCTGCAACGAAGGTAAGAGAAGAGGGCTAGACCGCTGGGGTAGAAGATGATAATTTTTAGTTAGCTTGTCTGCCCGCTCATTGCCTTGTATAATAGAATGAAACTGGCTCCAGTTTGAACAAGTACCTGGAGCAAACAATGATATTTCATAACAATATAAAGTGCAAGACAAAATACAAATAAATCTTAGACTTTGGTTTTCCCGTTTATGTTTTACTTTTGAACTTTGTGCAGTTTTAAGTAGCTGAATACTTGTCTGATTTCAATGGTTACATTACATTTTAAATATTTTTAGCAAAACTTTTTTAATTCTATTATTTTGATGGGAGGCGGAAATAGAAAGAACTTTCCTGCAGGAAAATGTAAATCGTAATTTTAACTTGCATGAAAAAACGTGAGGTGGACGAAGGCTTTTATGATTCACTGTATACGTATTTGTGCACTGCTGTAGAACTAAGAATTTTTTCTTGTAAAGATTTTAAAAATTCTTCAACTAATAGTCAATTAATTGCCACCATTAGCTCTAACTTAATTAGTTCTAAGCTGCTTTAATTTCCCTGATCAGTCCATTGATTGCTCATCAGAGTAAAAACTCTTTCGGTATGGGCATTTAGCATGGGATGCTTAAAACAAAGCAGATCTTATTGAAGCATCAATTTGTTTCTTAAATCACTGAAAATATTGAACAAACTTTTCTGTTCTGTTCTTCCTGTTTACAATCCGGAAATAAATATTCCGCTATCGAGTTTTTGTTAATTATTCTAAACTTTCTATGTAGTGTAGGTAATTTTTCGATATTTATGGATGAATACCTCTAATTCTAAACAGTCGATAATAAAGGCAGTTTATATTGAATGTATTTGGTGGGAATATATTATTTAAATTTCGTCTACCTTGGAGTATTCATGAAAACGGGCGAAGCAGAAGGTCCGAAGGAGAGTCTAGGATAAAAGAATTAATGACACTATTGGGGTTCCCAGGAAATACGGGAACGTTGGTCATCCTCTAGTCTTACCTCTAATTCTTTCTTTAACTTTTTCTATGAAATATGTCCTTTTTATTGGGGCCGCGGTAGCCCAGTTGGAAGAGCATCGGATTAGCAACTGGAGGGTTGTGAGTTCAAAACTCGGTCCAGCCAAAGACCGTCATGTACATGGGACTGGTGCATGTTAAATCTGTTGTGGCCTCAAATGGCGTAGTGTAAAAGTTTGGAGATAGGGTGCCAGCTCAGGTGTTCTCGTCATATAACCGTGGTTCAAAATTACGAGGCTTTCTCCTTGGATCTTTCCCTTCACGATTGATCCTGGACCGTCACCAATAGCCCGTTGTGTTTCTCCAGTGCGACGTTAATTCAACTACCCCCCTTTTTATTGTTTCAGTGGTGTGGAACCCTTGGGTGGATAATGCAAAGAAGATGGAAGATTTTGGAGACGACGAGTGGAAAAAAATGATATGCGTCGAATCTGGTTATGTTAGCAGTCCTTACACATTACAACCAGGAGAATCTTTTACAGCCTTACAGTTATTATCTATGCCTAAGACATGGAAATATGAAAGCCTTTTGGTATAGCTCCTCAATGACTACCTAAACATCACCTGTATTCTGCAAAGGGTGAATTGTTAAATATTTAGTGTTTATTTCAAACATTTTCTATTGCTGCTTCAATGTGCATGTGATGGTCCAAATTATTTGTAGTTGTAAAATCTATGTAAATCAATTCGATGGAATTTTTACTTAGCAATCCATATCATACCTGGTGAAGAACTGAAGCTTGCATTGTTGTATTCTTTATATTTTTATATTACATTTGATCTAGATATATTTTCTATATAGTAATAAAGTACTCTTCTGATATCATGTCCATAGCTTTGAATTCTCAAATGTATTTTACGAAATACTCTAAAATTAAAAGTTTCGTTATTAGCTTTGGTCATTAAAACCCCGAAATCTTTTGTTGTGGTTTGTAGTATTTGTTCTGTGGCAAACGTGTACAGATGACATTCGATCGGAAGGTTGATTTGAGCAAGATCCGATTAAATTAAAAATTTTATTTCTTCTGTGGACGTCACACGACATCAACTTAAAAATCACTTCAGAATGTGACAGGTTGGAAAAACAAGCGAGACTCCTGCAGTTACAGTTATTGCGATTGCTAATTTGAATAATTCTGCCTCTTCTGCAGTCAGTTGGGATACCATGGAGATTCCTTCCTTCAAATGGACTCCGATGAGCACGCCATGGCCATTTTGTTTTTGTAACATCCAGTGATTAAGAAGGGGCTGCGGCAGCCCAGTTGAAAGAGCAACGGATTAGCAACCGGAGGGTTGTGAGTTCGAAACTTGGTCCAGCTAAAGACCGCTGTGTACTGTTGCTGGTGTATGTTATGGCTTCAAATGTCCTCGCGTTAGCATGGTGTGGAAGGTTGGATCGTGGGGTGCCAGCTCAAATGTTGACCTCGTCATCTGACCATGGTTCAAAATTATGAGGCGTCCTTGGATCCTTTCCTTAGGGATTGATCCCGGACAGACGTCGCCAATAGCCCGTTGTGTTTCTCTAGTGCGACATTAATTACCTATCAGTGATTAGAAATCAGGTAACAGAAACTGATTAATGACTTGTTAAGGTTCATTTACAGGGTGATTGTAGTTTACAGAATAATTTTAAAAGGTCTGGATACTTTAAAATTGAAAATAAATTCACACAAACTATTCTCCACGCATAGCGTCCTGCACAGCTGGTCACTTCGGCATTCTCCTCTCTTCGCAAAAACCCCCTTTGGTTCTTAGGCAACCCTTCGAGGGGTCGCAAACAAATTGCCATCTGCCAATCTTTTAAAGTTCTTTGCAGACAGACTACACATCTGTCAACCAATCAGCAAACAATACTAAGAAATCAATTAGATTTTTAGCTCAAATTTTTTTAAAATTCTATTATATCAATGTGCTAATGTAATTTATTATTAAAAGATATCGTAAGGAAGCAACGTGGAAATTATTAAGTTCCTGTTGCCTAAGTAAACATTTTAATACAAAATAAGGAATATGTTTTAAACTAATTATTCTCTAAACATGATACAGTATTGAAATTTTGTGTAAATGGAATTGCAAGAATACTTTAGAAGTGTAAAGTAATAACTAGTTTCAGATTATCTTACCTAATTTTAAATTGTTTTCCAATTTAATTGTGATGATTCGTTTGCCATAAGTAATTGAGACTAGACCAAGTATGCAGCATATATGTTTGTTTATTGCTAATTTATATACAATGCAATGTCGTAATAAGTCTCTCGGAATTATAAAACATTACAATCATCTTGATAGCAGTAGGGTGACCATCATGAATACATTTTTTACAAGCAGGCATGATTGGAATGACTGTTTGGATACATCTCAAAATACATTGCGCAATTTTAATACATTTTGCTTTTGTATGAAATGCAATTCAAATTCTTGCTTCTGTGTTTGTTCAATTTACCATATATCACAAACTTAGATGCATATTTATGAATACAGTCCAATAAAAATGCATAATGCAAATAACAGATTAAAAAGTACTTTAATTTACATATGGAATTTGTTGTAATATTTTGTAAAAATTGCCTAATAAATGTACCAAACTAAAGTAATTTCAGCAATAGCTTTTAAAATTCAGTAAGTATAATACACAAAAACCAGCTGAGATGTTAGTTGTAAGTTAAAAATGCTTATTTAGTGTATTCATGTAATCAATATACCAGCGATTTTCAACCATGGCACACCTAAACAAATTATTAACATTTTTCAGCACACCAAAAATATATTATTTTTTGCCAATCTGATGAAAAAATAGTTATAAATTTGATTGATTTACAAAGAATAATAGAAGTTACTTGCCCCGTTTTTGCACCAAAGTGGCTTTTCAAAAAATCTTTTTGAAACAATTTTGTACTTTGCAATAAAATATAATTATTTAAATTATTTTTTCTGGTGTTACTTGAAGTTATTTGTGAATCCATTTATCAATTCGAAACTAAGCACTTGAAGTGAAATAAGTCTTACACAATTTAAGTCGTATTGCCCATCTGTAAGGCAAACCAATGTACGGCATCACGCTGGTTGAAAATCGCCCGTGCATATCATAATCAAATAATCATGTCTTTAGTAAAGAAACTGCTACGTTTATATTTAATGTTTAATAATTCAAATTTTTATGTTATTTTAATCAAAATTGGATTTAATTTCATTAATTGTGGGTCATTATCTAAGATTAAAGGGCAAAATGTTGAATTGCATTCCCTACAAAGATAATTATATATGATCAATAATTAAAACAACCGTATATTTTTATTCTGCAATTGTGTGGATCCAATCCATGGAATGTATAAATTGCAGAATTTAATTCCAACTTTTTGAATATGTTTTTCTTGTACAGAAAATACTGCATTATCGAATATGCCTTCTTTTAGTAAGATATCAATTTACAATATAAACTTTGGAATTTGTGCAAAGCTATTAATGAATGTGGGATAGTATTTGGAGAATACTCGTTGCCACCAAAGTACGTACATTCAAGTGCATTATGTTCGTTTTTCAGTTTTTGGAGATCTTGAGGATGAAAACAAATATGTACACAATTCCATATAAATCTTTGAAACAAAAGCAAAAATGAAAAACTCAAAGAATTAAATTTGGCATAGTTACTGCATAAATATGGCAAATGACAATCATAAATAAGTATGAATTGTTTGAATTTGATGACAACAAATACAAATGGGATAAATGTATAAGGGGTAAGTATTAGGCCTGAGGATGCGTTGTCTGTCGTTTTCTTATCCTTGGTCTTTTAGTTCTTATTCATAGCTCTATGAAACCATTAAGGCAAAACTTTATTTTATTGATTTTGTGATCTTATTTTCTAACACAGGCATATTAATTCAATCTTGTCTCTGAATTGTGAAGCGCATATTATAAATACTAAGCTAATTCTAATAATTTTACAAAATTTTTATTCGAATTTCTCTTTGTGATTTTTAAAACGAACAGTGAATGTAATTTAAACTGGATCTTGATATTTTTTTATCTGAAACAAAACTGGAAATTCAGTGAAAGCTTGTTTATCACTAGCAAATACAGATATCAGTCACTTCTATTTTATACTTTAATCTATTAGGTCCGTAGCTAGCAAGCCTTAATTCAAAAAGTAGTAGATGCATATTCTTTGAATTAATAATAGAAGGTTATATCGTAATTAAAATTAATCTGGTGCAAAATTGTTTATGTTTCTTCATATTTCGAGTCAGTTTTATTGAGTAGTTTAGTAATTAATCTTTCTAGGACTTTCCTGAACGGTGTACTTACACAGACAGGAGTGAATAAGGGCTAAGACCAATGTTTTATAACAGGATTCCCACGGGTCTTAAAAAGGCCTGCTTTTTCATTTTAGTTTCTAACCCTCCAAGTGTTTCGACGAGATATTTCGTCCATCAAGACCACCAATTGTGCTAATAACAAGATATCGTGTCATCAAGATATTGCCAATTTTGTCATGGTCAGTATTTTTTTAATGACGAGATGCCTCATTGAAACAACCACCAGGAGGGTTGACCCTTAAAACCTTAATATTTGCTGAATCCTTAATTTTTTTAAACCTTAGTTTATACAAAATATTTTTATTTTACTTGCATTCAAACCAGATTACTTTTACAAAGGTCATAAAAAATTGAGGGCATAATACGTATCTTTAGCTAAAAAGTGATGTTTTAAAACTGGGTCTTAAACCTAAACCTAGCACTTTTTAGTTTCTTCACCTGTGCACTTACAAATTAATTTATTAGAATCTATTGAGCAATAAAAAATAAATTAAAAGGCCCTAATATTTTTTGCTTGAAGAGTGGGAACCCTGCATAAATAAAATATATTAAAACTAAAATACTGCGTTGTTACAAATAAATAGGACAGGAAAGTAGTTATTTAGAAGGCAATTTGTAAATCTTACCAATGAATCTACAAGTATTTTGATCTTAACTTATTTAAATAATTCCAAATTATTTATCAAGGATTTATTTATTCGGAACATTAATGTTTTTGAGAATTGCAGCCAAAAACTCAAGAATGGTCTCGAGTCTCAAATATATGAAATTCATGTAATGTATAGAATATGATCAATTTTAGCTCTCTTGATTCTGAGTGGGAAAAGAAATATATATATCTATTTAATTGCGGAATTCCCTTTTCCTGTAAATTCTTGCACTTTGAATTCTTTACTATAATAAAATTTGCTTGCATGGTAATATTCTGATCCACTCTATACAGCAATGCAGAACCGGCCTAAACCCTCCCAAGTGGTTTCGACGAGATATTTCGCAGAGATCGAGATGTGACCAATTTTGCTAATGACAAGATATATCGCCATCAAGATATTGCCACTTTTTGATGATGACGAGATCAAAATCTGGTCAGTTTGTTTTTAATGACGAGATATCTCGTCCATCAAGATCTGGTCAGTTCTGCTAATGACGAGATAACTCGTTGAGGCAGTAACCATCAGGAGTGTTAAACCTTTTCCCCCGAATGGAGCCCCATTCTCTCCAAGGGGTCCGATCCCATAAACTCCCCCGTCATAAATGGGATTGTGAAAAAATTATGAAATAATTTTATCCCTAAATTATTAGTGACACACTTGAACGATTGTTTTTCTGTCAACTTCTCAATTCACTTCATTTCACAAATAACGTCATTAAATAATTCTTTTTAATATAGCCCTTCAGATATTGATCGAATAGGGTATAGGACTTCCTAAGGCCGGTCCTGCAGCAATGTACCTTGCCTAGTTACGGTCCTGATTCGTGACAATTGGATCGGTGAGTGTAGAAACCACATAAGCTCCATTTTTCTAATTTAAGAAAAATGGGCGCAGAAACCACAGAGGGGTCAGTGGCTTCTGTACTCAACACTCATTTTTATATATTTTGTCTTGCCAAGTTGTGTCGTCAGTAGCAAAGTTGACCAGATCTTGGATGAGGTATCTTGTCGAAACCATTAGGAGGGTTAACACATTACGTGCCAACCCTAGACAAACCCATTAATGCAATAAAGTCAGTTTCCAAAATTTTGGGACTCGTTTCTGCACTCACCGACTCCATTTGTTAAATGGCTTGAAAAGATTTTAGTCAACACCATTATGCATGAACAAAATAAAATATTTTTGGGATCTAATCAATAATTAAGCACTGGATTGTAAAAAAAGATGTACAGAGCTAGTCGATGATGAAAAAGAAATGGCTAGATGAAAACACAATAGTTGGACTTTTTTGGTGAACAACAATGGAAAGTGTTGGTGTGACGAAGGAAGGTGGGGAAGAAACCGCTTCTCAGTTCCACGTGCGGGAGATGACGGTCCTTCTTGAAGACATGTACTGTACAAGAATAATTCTTCGGCTTTTAGTAGCTATCTTTTCTTCAGTTCTGTCCACTAAAACTTCAATGTTTATGCGAGTTTCATCGTGTTACGTAGGAAAGTGGATTTCTGCAGATGAACCTGGACAACGTCCGCCTTTCACACTCGCACGTCTGAAGTCATTTCTTTTAATGTACATTGATTTTGGAATATTATTGTGCGTGTTGTTTAACATATAAGTGTTGGAAAGACTTCTAGAAGGAATATCAGTTCTGTTATTTATCAGAACTGATTGTCTTGATCGAATGTTGGGGTTTTATGACGCAAGATCCTGATCGAATGTTGGAATGTTTAATAGAAATGTACGGGTTTTTTGGAATAATTTTATGTTGTAGGAAGCAATGGCACACTCGGAGGTAAAGCAACAGAAAAATTAGATTTCATCTATCATCTAATTTTCGTATTTTTCATGGAATATTATATTTTTCAACTGGTAACATTCAATACGTGATTCAAAGCAAGGGCATAGAAATAGTTTCTCCCTGTGGAATCAGTTTAGAGGAATGGTGATAATAAATTGATTGTTTCTGTAGTTAAAGAACTTGTGTTTGCATGTTCTATAGTGAAAGAATTTTTGACTGAAATTGATTTTTTTTAAATTAATTTTTTATACAGTTTGTATGAATTTCGCATTTAAAAATGAAATTTAAAATTTCTTTTTTAAAATATTGCCCACCCACCTTTTTGCCCCGTGGAGGACACGCAGAATTGCACCAGGGAATATGTTAACTCTGAACGTTACAAGATTTCTGAGAAGTCTAGTATTGATTTTTCCCTACAACACACATGGCTTAGTAACCATATCTAATAGTTGAAGAAATCCACGAATTCTTTCAACCTTTAGAAAAATTCTTTTGGTCCTTTCTTTAGAATAGAAACCTTTGAAAAGATTCTCTTGGTCAAGAAAGTCAGAACTGATTAGAAGTCGGGCAAAAGAGACTGCAGGTTGCAAAGTAGAATCATGAATGTAATTCCACGAGAGGGGTTAAGTTTAGAGATACCAATGACTATATATATACATCAGTATCATGACCAGTTTCTCAGTGTCTCCCAACTAAAAATTATGGATGCTTGTCTAGTAGAGAGCATGCTATTATGCCATTCTTCGATCTTTTTTACTATGGAAAAGTGAAATGAAAGAAATTAAACAAACTGTTATTTGTGCACTTTTCTAAAAGCACCAATATAACTTTTCCAAAGGGTACTATTCTAAGGAGAAGAGCAATAGAATCTTTTCAAAGGTTTCTATGCCAAGGAAAGGAGTAATCGAACCTTTCCAAAGGGTTCTATTAGAAGGAAATGACAAATATATTTCCAAAGAATTCTATGCCAAGGAGAGGAGCAATAGAATCTTTCCAAAGGATTACATTCTAAGGAAAGAACCAAAAGAGTTTTTCTAAAAGTTGAAAGAATCCGTGGATTTCTTCAACTGATAGATGTGGTTTAGTCGTGTGTTGAAGGGGAAAAGTAATACTACGCTTCTCAGAAGTGTGATGCTCAGTTTAAACTGTATTCATTTCTATGGTATGAAGGTAATTACAAGAGCTGACCCTCATAATGGTCAAAGCAGGGTATTATTTAACTTGAGTGGGGGTAGGTGTGAAAGGCGGCTGTGGTCCCGGTGGTCAGCCAGAAGCTCCCTCCTGTATGCCGTGGAGTCCAGGGTGATGAGAACAGGTGGATGAAGGTCACTTTTTTGGCGTCGCGTCACCGGTTTGTGGGAGGACCGTCTAGTGGTGGTCCAGCAAAGTGTTCGTCACCTCGGATATGGAGAGCAGAGGATTCCCTTCTTGCTTCACGGAAGATGGTCGGATGACGTCAGACCTCACCAGTGGAAGCTACGGGGACACAAGAAAAAAACATTGAGAACCAAGTCGAACGAGAATCTTTTCCCTTTAATGCATGGATTTTGACTTTAAAAATGAAAAGTACTTGGCCAAAAAAATCTTACATATTACATCTAGGTAGATAGTTGAATTAACGTCGTACTGGAGCAACGCAGCGCGTTATTGGCGACGGTCCGGGATGAATCCCGAAGGGAAAGATTCCAGGACACCTAGTCATTTTGAACCACCATGACGAGGTCAACACCTGAGCTGGCACCCTACGCCAATGTGAGGACATTAGAGGCCACGACAGATTTGTGTACTAGCCCCCACAAACACGACGGTGTTTGGATGAGTCGAATTTCGAACTTGCAACTCTCCGTTTACTAATCCGCTACTCTTCCAACTGGGCTACAGAGATCCCATATTACATCTATACCTCGGTATATCGCTCGATATAACAAGAAAAAAAGGCACGATATATCGAAGGTAGGTAGTTGAGTTAACGTCGCACTTGAGCGACACTATTGGCGACGGCCCAGGATCAATCCAGAAGGGAAAGATCGAGGACACCTCGTCATTTTGAATCACCGTCCGATGTCGAGGTCAAGCTGGTCTGAGCTGGCAGCCCATCTCCAAACTTCCACACCACGCCAATGTGAGAAACCGAGGAATACGATATAGGGAACTGAGAACAAAATTACTCTTATTAGAGAAAAAAGGAAATTATACATTAGCCGACCAAACGATATTGTGGTCAAGGTTCTGGATTGAAAGTCTGGGTAAAGCATGGATGTTTTTTCATCTGGAGTGAATGTGTGGTTGTACCCAGAATGTGTGGTATGCATATGAGTGAATCCACCCCCGTGGTGTTTAGTTGAACGCCAAGTAGTTCACAATTCTAACCTTGTAGTGCCATAATGAGAAATATTCAATTGATCGGGTATTGGAAGAAAAA
The DNA here is from genome assembly GCA_933210815.1 of Meta bourneti. Taxonomy (NCBI): domain Eukaryota; kingdom Metazoa; phylum Arthropoda; class Arachnida; order Araneae; family Tetragnathidae; genus Meta; species Meta bourneti. Next base: position 96,348,978 of record OW119926.1, read on the forward strand.
ATACTTTGCATTCATTATCTTCCTTTCGGGGTTCGAAACAGGTGACCTTGGAACTCCTAATTCTGAAGAAACATCGAGATTTTTTCTGTTCGCAAACTCAAAATTCATCGTGAAAATCCAGGTGTGATATAACGAGGGATTACTGTAAATGTAAATAAGTGTCCGAATACTCTGACCACTTGTTACTTGTTTTCGTCAACATCGTACAATTCTAGTACATAGCATTTAGTGTACAAGTTGAATGGACATAAAATTTTTTGTCCAAAATCATGAGGACTTTTCTCTTTCCGATTTTTGTTTTAGAAATTTCACTGTTCTGCTAACGATTACAGGTTTGAAGCTTTAATATATATGCTTGATTTCCCGAGCATCGCGGGGTACTTCAGTTAATTATGAGATGAATTGGTGTGTTCAATGGCAAAATTTGACATGCAAACTACTACAGCCGTGAAATATAAATAGACTGGGTGTTGTTATTAATATGAACTTCAAAAAATGTTACAGTGCGTTACTAGTAGTCACGTGACTGCTCTGTGAAAAATTGACAGTTGGTCGATATGGCAACTCTTATCGCCACGTTTGGTGATATAATATCTTATGGCGGTGAAGGTGTGAATGCGCATTTCTATAGATCCAGAAATGGTGAAATCCTCAAACTCTACTGTGTCGCGTGGACCAATCAGATGACGAATGTTCGTTTCCACCCGCAGACGAAAGTTGTCTAAGGGTCATGTTACTATTAGATTAAGTCACATGATCCTGTGTACTTAAAAATGTTACCATTGCTCACTCTACTTTTATATTTCCTCTATGATCCTTTCTTCTATGGCATATTAGTACATTTTCGTTTTGTGTTCTATTCCTATTTGGAACGAAAAATTTAACATTTTACTGCAATAATCATAACGAGTATCTCAACGGAAATCATTGCTTTAACTGCAGCATATACCGACGTGAGACGGAAAGAACTCTATTACAGAGTCGTACTCTTGTCATAATAGTATCTATTATGAGTAATAAAGAATTCGATTACCCTACGCATCCAAAGTAGGAGGGATTTGTGGCTGACAACCCTTAGGGCGTGGAATAAACTCATGATTGACTTCTATTCAAGATGGCGCAACCGGGTACCACAAAATTTAAATCTAGAAATAAAATATAAACGGACGAATCTAGACTTTCGGGTATCTAAGGCAAAGGAGGGTGATTTTTCTCTCTATATCCATAGCAAAATCAGCGGGTTTAAAAAGATTATATTATTAAACCACGGCTAACTTGTTTACATTACGAAAACATTCTAGTGGTAGCTGTCCGAATTTGAAAATGCCTTGTTACAGCCCGAGTTTCACTTTTCTGCCACAAAGCGTTGGATGCCGACCCTATTTTATTATTGTCACTTGGAGAAAAGTTGAACGTGCGAACATTTATACCATAGATGCGTTGCACAATTATTTTTGCTGTATCCAAATCCTTAAAATATTAATTTGAATTAAATTACTATAAAATTAGCTTTCTGAAATGAAACAGACCAGTTTCCTCTCATAAAACGAAATGTTGCAAACACAAAGGACTTTTAGAAAAAGATGGTTGAATGATAAGTAAACTTTCGTGTCAACAGAACGAAATTTTAAAAATGTACTTCAACGTCTTTTACACCTGCAAGTTCGCTTTCAACGAGGGTCGACTTACATCACCCCAATAACCGTTTTAGTAACAACAATTTCCATAGACATCGAAAATCCAGAAAGCCGCTACTAGAAGATTTTCATCAGTTCACTTATCCGTGATTTTAACAGTTAGGTTAAAATGTACTGATTAGTGCCATATTGGTTTGTTAATAAATTAGTGTTCACAATATTAATTTTTAATTGCAATCAATTATTGACTATGCATACAAATTAGCAAAAGGCCGAAGATCGTTAATGGGTGTCTGTAGGATGGAAGTGAGAAAAAGTCACTTCTCTAGGTTTGTTCTCCCGACGTTTATGAAACGAGAAATATTGATCTTTGTCTCTTCCCTCGATAGATATACGACTGCAGGGGCCTACATGAAATATATTATCCCTTGAAGGATTGTCTTTTAAACTTGTATTCTAAAGGTGGAGTACATGAAAGAAAGACACTCATATCACGGGAAAATACCTTTATGACAAGGAGTACTTAAAATTATAAAACATTTCTTCTCAAGAAAAAGCGCAAAACTTTTAAATAAATATTTCGGAAATGCCCCCTCTAGATATTGAGGTGCAAAGACACCACCTCTGTCGTTTCCCAATAGACGTGAAATGTGTAGACCGAGCATTGCTATTGAGAGGAGCTTCTAAAAGTGTGACCAACATATCGACTAGTAGTCACGTGATTGCTATGTGAAAAATTGACTTGGTTGGCCGATGTGGCATTTTATCACCTCGTTTGGTGATATAGCGTCTTATGACTGGATAGATGTGTGAATGCGCGTTTCTAAAGAGTGGTGACAAAAATGGTGAAATCACCGATGTCTACTATGTCACCCGGACCAATCAGGAATCAATGGATGATCTTTCATTCCCGTCCCATGGACCAATCATATGATGAATGTTCGGTTCCTTCCGCAGACGAAAGTAGTATAGAGATCACGTTACTATTAGTTTTGAATACATTATCTTGAGTACATAAAAAGGTTGCTATTGCTCACAGAACTTTTATATTTCCACGGTGGCCTCCCCCTAACTGCGCCTCTGAATATGAAAAACACTTAGTCAAGCCACACATTGGTTCTGCGACACTAAGTTGTCTGAAATACGCATGTGTACCGACATGTTTGGCATGGCCAAATATGGCCCTTGCGCCATAAAACCCCAAAACCAATCAGCCAACCGACATGTTTGTACAGAAATGAAGTGCGCATGCTCATGTCGTACGTTTCGTTGCCTGCTGCTCCAGTGAGTGTCCGAGCTAAGAGGAAGCGAAGACAAAAACTGGACTGGGACGAAACATGACAAAAGATAAGACCCAAAAAATCACTTAAAAAGGAATACCAAAGTACCAGAAAAATATGTATAAAAATAGACAAGAAAATGCCCATTGCTTCAAATAGACAGTCCAGGGAAAGAAATGCATGAAAAGACGAAAAAAGTTCAAAGGACGTACGGACACACGTATGAAATCCTACACTTCTAAGGCTGTCCCTACTAATCCAAGATATTGGCATTTTCATCATCGAAGAATCATAGAAGTTGGATATTCTAAGCGCGTATTTTCTCTTGGACAGAACACACTTGGTCAGGTTGTAATTGGTAGGTTGCTTGGGTTTTATGGCGCCGAGCTACATTTGGCCAAACTGCGCCAAACACAAGATGTGACGTGTCAAGTAATATATGTACACGCACTAAGAATTTCTTTTACTGGACACAGAAGAAAAATATCCAGAAATCGAACCTCATAAGATACCGAATCGCTTTTCATCAAGTGCAACACAGCGGGCTATTGGCGACCGATTCGGGATAAAACCCGAAGGTGAATATGATGGAATTAAATGGATTATCAAAAGCTAACTGTAGTACTAACTTAATGGATATTAGAATTAACACCTGTACACTTTGCATCTACATTTTTAATGTAAGTGTTTTTATATCATTTGGAGGAATAAACTATGCATACATTTGCTTCTATTCGTTATAAATTCAAAACAGGTATTGTGTGTGAATACAAGCATAGATACTACCAATCCATAAATAAAAGCAATTTAGAAATTTCAGCACAGTTGCTTTGCGCGAGTCTTCTAGTATATATATAAATACAGAACAAAAAATAAATAACCCCTTGCACTTAGCCACTCGCGCATGAATTCGTGTGGCGGAGCCTTAAACGATATAGAAATGAGACAAAGAAGTTATGTCCTGTGTAGAGTTGCACCTGCCTTCGGTTTACATGTTTGGAATATTGTGTCAGATTTTGGAGAGGAATAAGTATTCTACCATTATCTGACGAAGATCACTTTTCCTGCCAAACCCGTGAGAGCCAACTATTAGTTTTCTTTAATGGCAGACCCAGTATTAAACCTTTGGGTTTCGCTGTTAGTGGTGGATTAACCATCCAAGTGGTTTGGACGAGATATCTCGTCTATCAAGATCTGACCAACCTTGAGAATCATGAGATTTCTTCTCAAGATATTGCCGACTTTTTGATGATGTATGATCAAGATATGGTCAGTTTTTTCTAATGACGAAATATCTTGTCCATCAAGATCTGGTTAGTTTTGCCGGAGACGAGATACCTCCACTTGTCAAGATAACCACCAGGAGGGTTAATAATGAGATTTCGATTTTGACCGCCCTACGGTGTCGAACCCAGAGGGATTTACGGCTGACTACACCGTAGAGCGTGGATTTGATTGAAGTTGAGAATTATTCGTGAAATCTTTTCACGAGATGTGACGATCAGTGATGGGAAGATATTGCTAGCACCAATGGCAAAACAGGATGTTTCCCTTTTGCAAAGACCCCGAAGGGCACATTTTCTTTAGGTGTGTTCGAGCTTCACCAACCCGATATATCCTAGCGATCCATTCTGTTCCCATGGGGTTTACTGACTCTGGTAAACATAGGTGTCGCGACCCCAGGATGCCCAAGTGACCTTATTTGAGTACTTCTCTAGAACATCGTTTCTTTTCACATTTATTTGACATTGTATGTCTTATGTTCGGCGCAGCTTGGCTAAATATGGCTCTTGCGTCAAAAATCCCCAAACCAACCTTTAGCATAGATGTATATAAAATAAAAAAACAGGTTCACAATTAAAGGTTCTGACATCTGTGATGGCAGATTAGTTGGTGACGCCGATTACTACCTTTTCATTTGTTCCCACACATAGGGAAACTACATTACCTGACCCTCAAAAGAAAACCTTCCATTTTCGATGGATAATGTTATTGAAAACAAAAATTTAATTTGTAGTATCTAAAAATGTGTGGAGGTGAGTAGTATGGGGGTCACTTGAGCGCCTTTTCCAAGATGGCCGCCGTTTGATAAGGAGTTGACTGCTGATAAGGAGTTGGGGAGGATTGCTGATAAGGAGTTGGGGAGAATTGCTGATAAGTGGGCTTTGAGGTGGTGACGTCATTGTAAAGATGGCGTTGTTGTGTTGCCATGGTAATGAATCAAAAGTAGCTCCATCTGGTGGGGAAATGAGAAACCCTATTATTTTGAATTAAAAAGGAATTTCGTGGATTCGAACTGGGGACCATGGGATCTGTAGTCCAGTGCGCTATCCGTTAGGCTGTAAGAGAGTTAGCTACGGGTGGTGAATTAATGTAGTGTTTGCTTTTTTTCTTAATACTAGGAATGCGTTATGGGACTTGGTTTTATTTGATGATTTTTTATTTTGCAGTTAGTTGTAAGTGTGTTGGACTGATGGCGCCACCTAGTGATTTTAAAAGGTTAACGAATTTATTTTTGTCATTCATTCTGGGAATGTGCTATTTTTAGAAAATGGTTTGAACAATTGTGGTACAGCCATCTGGTGGCGGGAGAAGTAACAAAAGGATTTATTTTCTAGCTGTAGACTTGTAGCGTGATACTTTAGAATTAAATGGAGAATTTTTTTTTTAAAGAAAAATTATGAGTGTGGATTTGAACTCAGCACAACCCGTTTTACACAAGCACTTTAACCGTTCGACCACCTACTTTTTAGAATACATATAGAATACTAACTCGTGAATTTACAGCTTAAGGGAGTGAAAGTATGTTTTCTTTATTGTGAATACCTTATTGCCCCTGTGAAGAATGAATATGAATATAAAAACAAATAAAGTTGAATTTATAAACCTTAGCTATATAACAAGTTTATTACCAAGATTTTAAAGTATGCGAATTGTATGTAATGACAGGAAAAGTATCAGAATATAGAAGACTCTGGAACTTGTGACAATATGACTAAGGATTTATGTGTAGGTTAATTAAGATAACAGAAGGAGTTAAACACGTAGTCACCGATAGGATACAAGCTTAAGTAAATGAGAAAGCTTTTAAACGCATTGCTATTTAGGAGAATGGTGTTGTTTTTCTGATTGTGAGAAAAGCAAATGAAACTACATCATGCCAATGAATCACATATGACATGCCCGAACTGGAACTTTCTATAGGGGTTTTAGCTATGAAATAGTGACGAAGGGATTATCTTAATACTCTAACGTTGGAACTCGGAACATAAGTAATTGAGGCCAACCAATATATGCGAAGATTTTAAGCGTATGAACACTACATGTAAGATAGAATTTATAATACGGAAACCTTTTTTATATTTTAATGAATTTATATACAACATGAGCTTGAAGAAAATGTGAATGTTTAAGGGTGAATGTTTTGTAGGGAAAATTATTATTACAATTTGAGGGGAGGACTTTGAGATATGAATAGGACACACAGGCATAACGGTGTATGAAACATTACATTTTTAGGTAAATAAGAAGTAACTAACCAAAGATTTATAGTATACATATTATAAGCGATGGCAAGGAACCGTATAAGATTGATATTATTAGAAGCCTCTGGAACTTGTGAGAATATGACTAAGGATTGTTTTTGCACGTGTAAGTTAATTAAGATAACAGAAGGAACGGAGTTAAACACCGAGTCACAGATAACGATAGAAACTATTTGATAATAAGAGGCTTTTTAAAGCATAGTTGGAGCATCTTGGGTCTTTGAATTACTTTGCATCTTGTTTTGGGGTTTTTCTGCCCTTTTTTACTGTTTTTAAATAAATCATGGATTCTAAGGACATTAGACCTGCAAAGAAAATGCGTGCAGACAAAGAACTGTGTTTGCAGAAATATTGTAAAGATTCTTTATGTTATGAGTATGGTAAACTGTTTACAGATCGTGAAGGCTGGGCATATTTTTGTCGATTGGAAAACGAATTAACGTACTTAAAGAAAGAGGAAACTACTATTGAAATTTATGGTAAAAAATGTACTGTGCCTCGGCAACTTGTAGCATACGGAGACGTAGGAATAAGCTATGCCTTTAGCGGATCTTGTATTGCAGCCAAGCCTTGGTCTCCTTTACTATTGGAAATAAAGGCAGAAGTGGAACGAATAATTGGCACAAGATTTAATTTTGTGTTGGTGAACCGTTATAAAGATGGTAAGGACTGTATAGGTGCCCATAAAGACAATGAGAAGGACTTGGATCTTAATGCACCCATAGCGTCTGTTTCATTTGGACAGAAAAGGTAATTTGTGTTTTCTAGAAAGAACTACAATTCTCTAAAAATTGTTCTGGAAAATGGAAGCTTGCTTGTGATGAAGTATCCAACAAACCAATTTTGGTTTCACAGCTTGCCCCGTGGGGATGCATTATGGCCTAGAATAAACTTAACGTTTCGTAAAATTCTTGTATAAAGCAGCGATAAACCACTTATGTGCCCCCGAACTAGAACTCAGTGTCGTACACTAGACGATATTTGGACAACGTTGCAATTTATCTTTGTCTTTCTGAATAGTATTTTTATAAATGCTTATATCTTGTTTTTAAATAAATTTTTTAGCGTGTCTTACCACATATTCTGTATTTAGGACTTTTTTATTACATAATTTTATAAATTGTTTTTAAAATGCAAGATCTGAAATGAAATTTTTCTTTGCTATAAAGATTTATGTTTTTAAGTTAGATGTTTTTACTCAAAAATTAATTATACATTAGATGTTATAGCACATATTTTCAATGCAGAAATTTTGTTTTAAGTATTGTACACACTTAAGTAAGAGTAAACTTTTGAAAACTTTACAAGACCCGTACTATGAACGTACACATTTTGAATAAGTTGTAATTGTATTGAAATCATTTATGCTATAAAATCCAAACCAACTGTTATTTTTTAATTAATCTTTCCTTGCATATTTTTTTTAAATAAATCTTCCTAAATTTTAGTGATTTAATTTTTATTATACAGATTTACAAACTGTTTTTGGTTGAAATATAAGGATTTATATTTTTAAAAATTAGATGCTTTTACTCTTAATTATATATTAGATACTATTACACATATTATTATTACATTGAAGATTTTTAAAAAACGTTTAACAATTGAAAAAATATATATACTTTAAATATTATTACAAACATTTAAATGCAATTTGCTTTTTATTTTTAATTTTACAATTAAGACATTTTTTAAAAGTTTGATTCTTAAAGTGTGTTTTATGCATAGTAAAAAAAAAACAATACTAAAAAACATGTAAGAGTAAAAATATTTTATACATTAATTTGAAACTTTGCAAGACCCATACCATGTTTCCTTGCACATTTGAAGTCGTGAAAAATAGTTTATTAAAACCATTTGTCCTTGAAGTTCTAAATTAAATGTCCTTTTTCTTTTATGCTTTTGCAAACCACACATTTTACTAAATATGAACTTCCTTTTATTTGAAAACCTTATGCATATTGTGCAGTTTAAATTGCAGAGCAAAATTCCAATACTGTACGAAGCTATAAAGTATTTTACAAGATATTTCATATTGTTCTCTTAATTTACATCTAATTCATTACTACGTTAAAGTGGATAGCATGTGAGTTTTCTGTTTTTAAAAATAATGTGTGCACATCTGTACTGCTAAGCAAATTAACTTCTGCCTTTTCTTGATATTTAATGCATAATCTAAATATTTACGCACACCGCTGATAGTTTTACACATGAGTAAAATTAAATAATAACTGAAATTTTAAATATTAGTGTGAATTTTAAAATGAACAAATATTGCTGACATATTGGATTAAATCTGAATTCTATGTATTCTCAAAACAACAATGCAAGAAAAAACAGAGACACTTCTTAAACAGATTGAAGGAAGTCACATGGAAACAAAGTAAATTAGAACACTTTTTAATAGAAAAAAACATTGATTCATATATTTTACAAAACTAATACATTGTAGTAAAAAAGAACTTATTTTTACATACTTGCATTTTTTAAGAGACACATGTTTACGACGAGCCAATTATTAAATGCCATCACCTCAGCTTTGGGGCAATGCAAATTATTTTTGTGATGACCACATGATAGTTTTTGGATCTTTTTGTTGCTACTTAGTGCACATAGTACATCGAATTTGGGACACCCGTATTGTTCCAACTTGATATTCGGAATATTCAATGCATCTAGGCGTTTCTTTTCCACACAACCACCTTTGTAAGCAACTAGGTACTGGGTGGCGCTCTTGGTCTGTTCGTACAATTCTAAAAGCTTAGAGTCTAAACTTTCTAAAGGAGACACACTTTCCCATGCCACGGGACAGAAAGGGAGACCACATATGTAATTTTCAACATATCGAACAGTTTTTTTATCTTTTGCACTCAGTTTTATGCTTATAAGGCGATAAGTTAAAACGAATGCTTGAAGCTACTTACGATTTTATGGCGATGTATCCGTATTCACGTACTAAGAAACCCTCTTGAGTCTGAAATCCGTCAAAATCCACAATTACACAAATATTAAACATTGCTATTGAAATGTGTTAGCTGTTCTTGGAAAAAGAATTGTAAATTAGAGGCACGAAGAACTGCACTATATACACTTACTAAACAGTGAATAACACCATACACTTACTAACCAGTAAAATTAAAATTTATTGTATTCTTATCTTTTGTGAGTAACTATGAGCGCATAAGTGAAGAATGTACTCAGAAAACATGTGCATGTGATAATGCGCCAAGTAAAATTGTGTGTTGTAATGCAAGAAGATTTTAACGAAAGGATATACTTAAATGTGCATGTGATTTTTCTTTTTACTCTACCACTAGTATCTTAGACAAGTATCAGATTTAAAAAAAAAATGACGAAGAGAAACTTTTCAACACAATCTGCACTCTAATTTTACACTTAAGAGTAACAGAGCATAATATAATTTTAAGGAAAATGAGTAATCAGTATGCAAATTTGAAGCCTAAAGTTCCAAACATGTCTATGCTCAATAAACGCCTATCTACGTTTAGAGATTGGCCACGCACAGATGTTGACATTAGGGACCTGGCCGAAAATGGATTGTATTACACGGGTGTCTCGGACGGAGTTAAGTGCTATTGGTGTGGAGGAGGGCTTGAAAATTGGCAAAAGGAGGATATAGTCAGACACGAACACATAAAGTTTTATCCAAAATGTTTGGTAGCCCAACAAGGACCGATTGTTGACCCTAGACTAAAAGAAACACCCATAGATGAAATTGTACAGGTGTTGGATGAAACAAACAATAATGCCAATGTTTTTATAAAACCTGATGTAAAACTTTACTCCTCATACAACGACAAGGACGAACGACTTTGTAAAATTTGCATGGAATCGGAAATGGATGCTACTTTACAGCCTTGCGGTCATCTGGTGACATGCATGAGATGTACGAAGAGTCTCTCAACGTGTCCTATGTGCCGAACCAAAATTTTACATAAAATTAAAACGTACATTTGTTACTAAATAGTCTATTTATAAGTACATGTAGTAGATGCAATTTCAAGTGATTTACTGAACACAGTGTGGAAGAATTGTAAAAGGGTGGTTTTGAATTGAATGTCATGAAATTAACACTTGTACTACAGCAAAAAAGACTAATAAGGAAGTTTAAGACTTTTCTAAAAATCATAAGACTTTTATCAAGGACTTGTGGAAAAAAATCTTGTAGGAAAGACCTTTTTACCCCTTATAAATATATTGACTATTTTTATTATTATTTGTTTGTTCATTACATGTTAAACCTATTTACTAAAGAGGAATTTTAAAATGCCTTAAAAAATGAGTTACTAAATGCTTTAGGAAAAATGTGTAAATGTACTTTAATGCAAGAAAAAGAACGCTTGAAATAAATATTCATCTAGCTATTATTTTTAGTACTTATCAATCATCTTGGTGTATTGTTTATTTTCTAAATTAAACCTTTCGTACTTTTAAATCTTAAAACAAAAAGAAAGGAAAAGTAACCATCTAGAATAGTAAACCCAAATTAAAAAAAAAAACATTTTTAAAAATATTTTCTTATAATTTTTTACCTTTGCCTTTTTTTGTTGTTGAATAAACATTGTCATACAAAATTAGTATATTTGTTGTGTAGAATATTTTTTGAAAACACTGAATTGAAGAAAAAAAATCATTTATTGAAAAAAGAATCAACAGTTTATATATATTTGTAACAACATATCTTACAGGTCTTTTACATACATCTCTCTAACAGTATTGAAAATATCTGTGGTATTCAAATTCTCAAAAACATTTTCCTCCATTATTATGTAATAAAAGTTTAACAGTTTATTGCTCTGTCTTACAAAATTAATAGCAAACTCTTTCCAGTTAACAGCACATAAAGCAAGGGCGAAAAATTCGCAAAAGCGTTCGTCAACGCTCATCGTCATACATTTATGTACAGATTGATTGACAATTTCATTCTTACAGCCTAAACAGTCAAAAAGAATATTTATATTTTTTGACACAATATCCTTTAGGCACTTGCAGAGAGAAGCTATGGCTTCTCTCCAACAATCAGATTTAATGGTATCACTGCAGTAAGGTTTGTAACTTTCACCAGGAAAACATTTTTGATTTCCAGTTTCACATAATATGGCAACAAATACGTCAAAAGCGATATCTTCAATACATCTAACACATTGTCGTAGATTTCACACAGTTTAAAATACTGATCAGAATTCATAAACACACAGTTGGGCGAGAACTGAAAAGTATAATTTCTTTTCTGAAATACACGTTGTAACACTAAGTGCATTTCCCCCACATCAAACACTTTAGAAAGGCAGACTTCTTTTTCTATAACTTTAACGTTGGAGGCAGTTGCAAAAGCGAAAAATGTGCTCAACTTTTGCATTAGAATGTACCATGTTTTTGGATGCAGGGAAACACAGTCCTTCGTTGGTTTCAAGACATTGTTTTCATGCAAAGCAAATTTACGTATGTGGACACGTGTGGAACCGTTGAAGTTATTGATTAGCACGAATAAATAGTCACCAAGGTGAAACACATTGTCAGGAAGTGATTGCATCGTCAAACTTAAGCTTTCCCTTGGAAACACCTGATCGTTGAAATACATTCTTTCACACACTTTGGGTCGATTTGTAAAACGCATCATTTTCAGAACTTTGAGGTACACGTTTTCAATAAAGCTTCAACTTAACCAAGAGATAAAGGCGTAGAACGACTTTATCTCTGCAAAAAACTGAATCAAGTGGTGAGTTGCATTAACTTTGCTTGAAATTTCGGTTTATCGGCTTTTATTATTATTATCAAATCTAGAATCATATAATCTCTTGGTAGATTCTAGATTTGATAATAATAAAAGCCGATAAACCGAAATTTCAAGCAAAGTTAATGCAACTCACCACTTGATTCAGTTTTTTGCAGAGATAAAGTCGTTCTACGTCATATGATTCTAGAGTTGATAACAATAAAAACCGATAAACTGAAATTTCAAGCAACGAACGCTTTTGCTAATTTTTCGCCCTTGCTTTATGTGCTGTTAACTGGAAAGAGTTTGCTATTAATTTTGTAAGACAGAGCAATAAACTGTTAAACTTTTATTACATAATAATGGAGGAAAATGTTTTTGAGAATTTGAATACCACAGATATTTTCAATACTGTTAGAGAGATGTATGTAAAAGACCTGTAAGATATGTTGTTACAAATATATATAAACTGTTGATTCTTTTTTCAATAAATGATTTTTTTTCTTCAATTCAGTGTTTTCAAAAAATATTCTACACAACAAATATACTAATTTTGTATGACAATGTTTATTCAACAACAAAAAAAGGCAAAGGTAAAAAATTATAAGAAAATATTTTTAAAAATGTTTTTTTTTTAAATTTGGGTTTACTATTCTAGATGGTTACTTTTCCTTTCTTTTTGTTTTAAGATTTAAAAGTACGAAAGGTTTAATTTAGAAAATAAACAATACACCAAGATGATTGATAAGTACTAAAAATAATAGCTAGATGAATATTTATTTCAAGCGTTCTTTTTCTTGCATTAAAGTACATTTACACATTTTTCCTAAAGCATTTAGTAACTCATTTTTTAAGGCATTTTAAAATTCCTCTTTAGTAAATAGGTTTAACATGTAATGAACAAACAAATAATAATAAAAATAGTCAATATATTTATAAGGGGTAAAAAGGTCTTTCCTACAAGATTTTTTTCCACAAGTCCTTGATAAAAGTCTTATGATTTTTAGAAAAGTCTTAAACTTCCTTATTAGTCTTTTTTGCTGTAGTACAAGTGTTAATTTCATGACATTCAATTCAAAACCACCCTTTTACAATTCTTCCACACTGTGTTCAGTAAATCACTTGAAATTGCATCTACTACATGTACTTATAAATAGACTATTTAGTAACAAATGTACGTTTTAATTTTATGTAAAATTTTGGTTCGGCACATAGGACACGTTGAGAGACTCTTCGTACATCTCATGCATGTCACCAGATGACCGCAAGGCTGTAAAGTAGCATCCATTTCCGATTCCATGCAAATTTTACAAAGTCGTTCGTCCTTGTCGTTGTATGAGGAGTAAAGTTTTACATCAGGTTTTATAAAAACATTGGCATTATTGTTTGTTTCATCCAACACCTGTACAATTTCATCTATGGGTGTTTCTTTTAGTCTAGGGTCAACAATCGGTCCTTGTTGGGCTACCAAACATTTTGGATAAAACTTTATGTGTTCGTGTCTGACTATATCCTCCTTTTGCCAATTTTCAAGCCCTCCTCCACACCAATAGCACTTAACTCCGTCCGAGACACCCGTGTAATACAATCCATTTTCGGCCAGGTCCCTAATGTCAACATCTGTGCGTGGCCAATCTCTAAACGTAGATAGGCGTTTATTGAGCATAGACATGTTTGGAACTTTAGGCTTCAAATTTGCATACTGATTACTCATTTTCCTTAAAATTATATTATGCTCTGTTACTCTTAAGTGTAAAATTAGAGTGCAGATTGTGTTGAAAAGTTTCTCTTCGTCATTTTTTTTTTAAATCTGATACTTGTCTAAGATACTAGTGGTAGAGTAAAAAGAAAAATCACATGCACATTTAAGTATATCCTTTCGTTAAAATCTTCTTGCATTACAACACACAATTTTACTTGGCGCATTATCACATGCACATGTTTTCTGAGTACATTCTTCACTTATGCGCTCATAGTTACTCACAAAAGATAAGAATACAATAAATTTTAATTTTACTGGTTAGTAAGTGTATGGTGTTATTCACTGTTTAGTAAGTGTATATAGTGCAGTTCTTCGTGCCTCTAATTTACAATTCTTTTTCCAAGAACAGCTAACACATTTCAATAGCAATGTTTAATATTTGTGTAATTGTGGATTTTGACGGATTTCAGACTCAAGAGGGTTTCTTAGTACGTGAATACGGATACATCGCCATAAAATCGTAAGTAGCTTCAAGCATTCGTTTTAACTTATCGCCTTATAAGCATAAAACTGAGTGCAAAAGATAAAAAAACTGTTCGATATGTTGAAAATTACATATGTGGTCTCCCTTTCTGTCCCGTGGCATGGGAAAGTGTGTCTCCTTTAGAAAGTTTAGACTCTAAGCTTTTAGAATTGTACGAACAGACCAAGAGCGCCACCCAGTACCTAGTTGCTTACAAAGGTGGTTGTGTGGAAAAGAAACGCCTAGATGCATTGAATATTCCGAATATCAAGTTGGAACAATACGGGTGTCCCAAATTCGATGTACTATGTGCACTAAGTAGCAACAAAAAGATCCAAAAACTATCATGTGGTCATCACAAAAATAATTTGCATTGCCCCAAAGCTGAGGTGATGGCATTTAATAATTGGCTCGTCGTAAACATGTGTCTCTTAAAAAATGCAAGTATGTAAAAATAAGTTCTTTTTTACTACAATGTATTAGTTTTGTAAAATATATGAATCAATGTTTTTTTCTATTAAAAAGTGTTCTAATTTACTTTGTTTCCATGTGACTTCCTTCAATCTGTTTAAGAAGTGTCTCTGTTTTTTCTTGCATTGTTGTTTTGAGAATACATAGAATTCAGATTTAATCCAATATGTCAGCAATATTTGTTCATTTTAAAATTCACACTAATATTTAAAATTTCAGTTATTATTTAATTTTACTCATGTGTAAAACTATCAGCGGTGTGCGTAAATATTTAGATTATGCATTAAATATCAAGAAAAGGCAGAAGTTAATTTGCTTAGCAGTACAGATGTGCACACATTATTTTTAAAAACAGAAAACTCACATGCTATCCACTTTAACGTAGTAATGAATTAGATGTAAATTAAGAGAACAATATGAAATATCTTGTAAAATACTTTATAGCTTCGTACAGTATTGGAATTTTGCTCTGCAATTTAAACTGCACAATATGCATAAGGTTTTCAAATAAAAGGAAGTTCATATTTAGTAAAATGTGTGGTTTGCAAAAGCATAAAAGAAAAAGGACATTTAATTTAGAACTTCAAGGACAAATGGTTTTAATAAACTATTTTTCACGACTTCAAATGTGCAAGGAAACATGGTATGGGTCTTGCAAAGTTTCAAATTAATGTATAAAATATTTTTACTCTTACATGTTTTTTAGTATTGTTTTTTTTTTACTATGCATAAAACACACTTTAAGAATCAAACTTTTAAAAAATGTCTTAATTGTAAAATTAAAAATAAAAAGCAAATTGCATTTAAATGTTTGTAATAATATTTAAAGTATATATATTTTTTCAATTGTTAAACGTTTTTTAAAAATCTTCAATGTAATAATAATATGTGTAATAGTATCTAATATATAATTAAGAGTAAAAGCATCTAATTTTTAAAAATATAAATCCTTATATTTCAACCAAAAACAGTTTGTAAATCTGTATAATAAAAATTAAATCACTAAAATTTAGGAAGATTTATTTAAAAAAAATATGCAAGGAAAGATTAATTAAAAAATAACAGTTGGTTTGGATTTTATAGCATAAATGATTTCAATACAATTACAACTTATTCAAAATGTGTACGTTCATAGTACGGGTCTTGTAAAGTTTTCAAAAGTTTACTCTTACTTAAGTGTGTACAATACTTAAAACAAAATTTCTGCATTGAAAATATGTGCTATAACATCTAATGTATAATTAATTTTTGAGTAAAAACATCTAACTTAAAAACATAAATCTTTATAGCAAAGAAAAATTTCATTTCAGATCTTGCATTTTAAAAACAATTTATAAAATTATGTAATAAAAAAGTCCTAAATACAGAATATGTGGTAAGACACGCTAAAAAATTTATTTAAAAACAAGATATAAGCATTTATAAAAATACTATTCAGAAAGACAAAGATAAATTGCAACGTTGTCCAAATATCGTCTAGTGTACGACACTGAGTTCTAGTTCGGGGGCACATAAGTGGTTTATCGCTGCTTTATACAAGAATTTTACGAAACGTTAAGTTTATTCTAGGCCATAATGCATCCCCACGGGGCAAGCTGTGAAACCAAAATTGGTTTGTTGGATACTTCATCACAAGCAAGCTTCCATTTTCCAGAACAATTTTTAGAGAATTGTAGTTCTTTCTAGAAAACACAAATTACCTTTTCTGTCCAAATGAAACAGACGCTATGGGTGCATTAAGATCCAAGTCCTTCTCATTGTCTTTATGGGCACCTATACAGTCCTTACCGTCTTTATAACGGTTCACCAACACAAAATTAAATCTTGTGCCAATTATTCGTTCCACTTCTGCCTTTATTTCCAATAGTAAAGGAGACCAAGGCTTGGCTGCAATACAAGATCCGCTAAAGGCATAGCTTATTCCTACGTCTCCGTATGCTACAAGTTGCCGAGGCACAGTACATTTTTTACCATAAATTTCAATAGTAGTTTCCTCTTTCTTTAAGTACGTTAATTCGTTTTCCAATCGACAAAAATATGCCCAGCCTTCACGATCTGTAAACAGTTTACCATACTCATAACATAAAGAATCTTTACAATATTTCTGCAAACACAGTTCTTTGTCTGCACGCATTTTCTTTGCAGGTCTAATGTCCTTAGAATCCATGATTTATTTAAAAACAGTAAAAAAGGGCAGAAAAACCCCAAAACAAGATGCAAAGTAATTCAAAGACCCAAGATGCTCCAACTATGCTTTAAAAAGCCTCTTATTATCAAATAGTTTCTATCGTTATCTGTGACTCGGTGTTTAACTCCGTTCCTTCTGTTATCTTAATTAACTTACACGTGCAAAAACAATCCTTAGTCATATTCTCACAAGTTCCAGAGGCTTCTAATAATATCAATCTTATACGGTTCCTTGCCATCGCTTATAATATGTATACTATAAATCTTTGGTTAGTTACTTCTTATTTACCTAAAAATGTAATGTTTCATACACCGTTATGCCTGTGTGTCCTATTCATATCTCAAAGTCCTCCCCTCAAATTGTAATAATAATTTTCCCTACAAAACATTCACCCTTAAACATTCACATTTTCTTCAAGCTCATGTTGTATATAAATTCATTAAAATATAAAAAAGGTTTCCGTATTATAAATTCTATCTTACATGTAGTGTTCATACGCTTAAAATCTTCGCATATATTGGTTGGCCTCAATTACTTATGTTCCGAGTTCCAACGTTAGAGTATTAAGATAATCCCTTCGTCACTATTTCATAGCTAAAACCCCTATAGAAAGTTCCAGTTCGGGCATGTCATATGTGATTCATTGGCATGATGTAGTTTCATTTGCTTTTCTCACAATCAGAAAAACAACACCATTCTCCTAAATAGCAATGCGTTTAAAAGCTTTCTCATTTACTTAAGCTTGTATCCTATCGGTGACTACGTGTTTAACTCCTTCTGTTATCTTAATTAACCTACACATAAATCCTTAGTCATATTGTCACAAGTTCCAGAGTCTTCTATATTCTGATACTTTTCCTGTCATTACATACAATTCGCATACTTTAAAATCTTGGTAATAAACTTGTTATATAGCTAAGGTTTATAAATTCAACTTTATTTGTTTTTATATTCATATTCATTCTTCACAGGGGCAATAAGGTATTCACAATAAAGAAAACATACTTTCACTCCCTTAAGCTGTAAATTCACGAGTTAGTATTCTATATGTATTCTAAAAAGTAGGTGGTCGAACGGTTAAAGTGCTTGTGTAAAACGGGTTGTGCTGAGTTCAAATCCACACTCATAATTTTTCTTTAAAAAAAAAAAATTCTCCATTTAATTCTAAAGTATCACGCTACAAGTCTACAGCTAGAAAATAAATCCTTTTGTTACTTCTCCCGCCACCAGATGGCTGTACCACAATTGTTCAAACCATTTTCTAAAAATAGCACATTCCCAGAATGAATGACAAAAATAAATTCGTTAACCTTTTAAAATCACTAGGTGGCGCCATCAGTCCAACACACTTACAACTAACTGCAAAATAAAAAATCATCAAATAAAACCAAGTCCCATAACGCATTCCTAGTATTAAGAAAAAAAGCAAACACTACATTAATTCACCACCCGTAGCTAACTCTCTTACAGCCTAACGGATAGCGCACTGGACTACAGATCCCATGGTCTCCAGTTCGAATCCACGAAATTCCTTTTTAATTCAAAATAATAGGGTTTCTCATTTCCCCACCAGATGGAGCTACTTTTGATTCATTACCATGGCAACACAACAACGCCATCTTTACAATGACGTCACCACCTCAAAGCCCACTTATCAGCAATTCTCCCCAACTCCTTATCAGCAATCCTCCCCAACTCCTTATCAGCAGTCAACTCCTTATCAAACGGCGGCCATCTTGGAAAAGGCGCTCAAGTGACCCCCATACTACTGAGGTGGCTGATAGTTATCAATTTCAAGTGATACTCTTTGGGAATGGAGGGGAAAGGAAAAATATTTTTTTCTTTAATAGTTCCAATGTGTGTGTGAGAATTAACGTAACTATATTACTTCACCTTCTAGATCGTGCTACTATTTTAATTATTTTATATTTTATTTTATGAACACTCCCAATGAGGGTGTTTTCCTGTTTTTTCCTCAGAGCTCTATTGAAAATTTTTGAGGAATTTAAATGCAAATATATTTTAGTCATTAAACTGGGGTGTTATTGCCCCTATGTATTCTTAACCATCATAAATTCATATCATATGTAGATCTCCATAGCATAAATTTTAAGAAACGACTAAAATAATCATGTCGCCCTGTGTGCCTCCTTTCGGCCCTCCGACCCCTGAATTCTGTTCCTCGTGTTGTTTAATTGTGTGTTGGGTAACTTCGTATTCTGTTCGTGTTTTTGCTGTTGTGTCCCAATTTTAACCTTTGCCCATTGATGCCTTTTGTTCCGTTTGTGCACTTGTATATGTCCAAATGTTATATTATATGTGATATCTTTTTTTTATCTCGTTTTCCCTTTCCCCGTCCCTCTAATGAAAACTCTAAATCTCTGGTGAGTCGGAAGGACGAGGGTACAGTAAGGTACAGGCTGTTACAGGACTATAATAAAACAACAATTTGTATCATTGAAACAAATAATTAGAATGACGAGAAGTTCAGGGTGAGCATGTTAAAGCGTACTGGGCTTGAAAAACAAATTTCTGATTCTGTATGTACTTAAGAAATTTTGGAAAATAAATATACTTTATTATAGTCTTATATGCAATAGAGATATTTTATGATCTAGGCCAGGGGTGTCAAACTGCCGGCCTGCGGGCCGCATGTGGCCCCCGGGGTAATTTTTTGTGGCTCACGATGCTCTGAAATAAAATGAAAACAGGCCAATAAGTTATGAAGAAAATAGCACTTAGGGGAGATCGAGGCACAATTTCGTTACGTTAAAAATGTGTGAGCAACTATTTTCGTTCATGAAATTAAATAAAACGGCCTACAGATCAAGATTAACTGATAAACATCTATCTGCCATAACGAAGATTGTCTGTTCTCAGTCTTTGAATCCAGATATTGGAAAACGAGTAGAAGGAAAGCGCTGGCAAGTTTCCGGTTTAAAAAAAATAATTTTAGTTTTATAAATACATTAAATTAAATAAACGTTTAAATAAAAGCAATTATATAGCAATATTATAAATTATTACCCTAAATTCACTTAATTACATAATGTGTTTTAATTATCCTATCCGTATTCCTGAATCCTCACTTCAAAACATAATTTTAAGAAAATTTGTAAATGTGATGTGGCCCGCGTGAATCTTACCATTTGCATTAAATGGCCCGTGCTTTAATTGAGTTCGACACCCCTGATCTAGGCCATCCAGTCTACCAACAAGGGTTTAAGGCCGAACAAGGGATGCCAATCAAGTGAATCCTGCTTACCTCTAGCCGTATGTCTTGAGTGTAGGGTGTACTGCTGTAAGTAACTTGCGGTGCCACTTTTCCACTGGCCGGGCTAGTGCTGTTGTGCGGCGAGGCTGACTTAGGCGCCGCCGCGTGTCCGCTCCACTTGCATGGCGAACCGGTGACGTTGCCTATCTCCGCGTCCTGCTTGGGGTCGCTGTACCGAGGCAGCTTCACGTCGTACGTCGGCAGCGAAATGCCGCTCGGACACTCGACCGAGAGGCCGTCCCGCACGCCGTTATTGTTCCACATGAGCACGCTCTGCCGGCTGTCGAACGGAGGCGCTATCTTGTCCTCCTTGTGCCAGTGAGGCAGGTCGCGCATCGCCATGAGGATGCTGTTGGGCGTCGCGCCGTTCAGGGCGCCCTTGCCGCCCACTTTCGCGGCGCCCGCGTTCAGGCAGTCGGAGCCGGAGGGCAGCGGGAAGTTCAGGTTCCCCGAGCACGCGAGGTCGCGCACCTTGATGTCGTGGTGGTCGAGCAGCAGCGGCGACTGCACGTTGTTGCCGCTGTTGAGGAGGCACCCGCGCAGGGGGTCCACCCCGTTCATGGACAGGTACGACGTCGTGTCGCAGGTGGGCGTCTTGCTGGGCGCCATCTGCGGCGAGGGGGACGACTCCCCGAACTTGGCCGCCTCGATCTGGCACTGGTACAGTTTGTCCTCTTTGGTGGTGGTGGGGGCGGCCAGCTGGTGGTTGGCGTCGGGCTGGAAGGCCCCCGTCGCGAAGCAAGTCCTAGCGGCCGTGGCCGACGCGGCCACGTCTAAAAAACCGTTCGACGGGTAGCCGTAGTCCGAGTAGTACGTCCCGATGGGCCGGTAGTGGAGGAAGTTCTCGGCAGAGATGAACCGGGAATTGTCTATGGCAGCTGTGAAGAGGTTCTGCGGCATGGCGGCCGCTGCGGGGGCGTACGGCGCCATGTTGTCCGCCGTGCCGTAGGGGTAGACGTTGTTGTAGCCGGCGGCCACCACGGCGGCCGCATCGTCCATGTACACGGTGGTGTCCGGCACGATGGGGGATGCGCCCGTGGCCGGGCCGTTCACCGGGCTCTTCCTCTTCCGGCAGGTGCTGATGATGTCCCGTATCTGGGACTTGTATCTCCTCGTCCTCTGGCACCTAAGCACGAAGTCGCTGTCCGAGAGCAGGCCGCTGCGGTCCGTCAGGGTGTTGAGACCGCCGTCCAGGTACGTGACCTTGAAGTCCATCGTTCGTTTGCCCAGCAGGTCGCGTCCTTCTTCTTCCCTGTTGGAACAAGCAGTGAGGGAAATTACAAAAGAGAAAATTGTTATTGTTACTTATTCCTTAAGGTCAAGCTAAACTAGACCATCCCCAACTCTGGAGTTCTTGAGTTCGAACACATTCAAAAAGTCTAACTCTAGACCAGTATTTCCATAAAGATTCTATCCCTTGTATTATCCCATTGAGGTTACATCTTTAGGTGTGCACGGATTTTAGACTGCCCGGTAAACAAAGTGATCGTGACCCCAGGATGCCTGAGCGATCTTTCTCTACTTCTCTACATTCTTTCTTTTCACAATTACTTAACATTGTCTTATGTTTGGCGCAGCTTGGCCAAATATGGCCCTTGAATGAAGAAAACCCCCAAACCAACCTCCCTTGTCAGATCAACGGAGGCCAGAAGATGACTTGAGGAGGCTTGTTCTGCATTACATTTTAGGCAAGTTAACTGTTCTCTCCAAATCTTTGTTCATTTTGTCACAAATATTTCAAATTCCTTAATCACCTTAAGCTTTGTTCTTTAATTTCTGCACAATCCTTACAATGGTGTTCATAAAAGTATTGTATCTTTTTATTATATCTTGTAAAAGTATTCTATCTTTGCATTGTACCTTGTAAAAGTATTGAATCTTGTAAAAGTATTGTATCTTTGTATTGTATCTTGTAAAAATATTGTATATTGTGAAAGAGTATTGTACATTGTAAAAGTATATTATATATTGTAAAAGCATTGTATCTTGTAAAAGTAATGTATCATGTAAAAGTATTGTATCTTGTAAAAGTATTGTATCTTGTAAAAGTATTGTATATTGTGAAAGAGTATTGTACATTGTAAAAGTATATTATATATTGTAAAAGCATTGTATCTTGTAAAAGTAATGTATCATGTAAAAGCATTGCATCTTGTAAAAGTATTGTATCATGTTAAAGTATTGTATCTTTGCATTGTATCTTGTTTAAGTATTGCACTTTGTGTTGATAGACATTTATTGTATAACATAAATGATTCTATCTTCACTAGAATCAAATATACTTTTATATTACTAGTTACCAGCTTTTATCGCAGCTACAAGGAAAGTTTATCTTGTGTCCCTGAACGAAGGATAGAGATGTGCTAGCTTACAAGTCTGAGTGAGCGCCTTTGACCATTACATTAATACACAGAGAAAAAATTGGTTTTACTGAGTACTTACTATGTATATGAAGAACTTATCCAAAAAGTAAAAGGGCAAAAGTATTAGAAACTCAGTTTTGGGGATATATCAGTCATGCTTGCATACAGGAGAGAAGTTCGATTGTTTGGGACATGGTGCAAATGAGTATAATTGTTTAAATGATGTAATATATACCAATTATTCGCATTATATTATATTATTTTACATTGTTCACAATATTTACTTTTCATTGCAACTTTTTATTGCTTATGCATAAAGCTATCAAAAGGTCGAGCTTTGTTAATGGCTCCTGTCAATGGTTTATCAGGACAAGTAAACAATGGGAAACGTAATCCCCTATCTTGTTTTGTGTTCTTCCGACGTTTGTGAGAAGAAAATATTTTTGTTTTGTCTATCCTCTCTTCCTATTAGCAGTACAAATGCTGAGGGCTACATGAAAGAATTGACTTTTAAACTTGTCTTAAGATGGAGCGATGGTTGAAAGTTTTCATTTCGCTCTAATAACATCGGAAAATACTTCTAACAGAGACAAAATTGTGTTTAAAATTATAACAGTTTTTCCAACAAAAATCCCAAAATTGAATATAGTTATTAGCGCTAAGGACCGTGGCCTCTGTCTACCCTCCTATATACGCCACTGTTTGGATATGGTGGCAGAGAAATGTTATTTTGTTAATAAAAAAGATAGGTTGGCAAGGCCGCAAGGTTTTACTAGATTACTTCTCGTTAGAGCAGAGTATTTATTTGGGTGTAGTAATGAAAGACAAATTCAGTGGTCCTTTCAGTGCTTATCGAAAACTGGAAGTTGCTCTTCCGAGTAGACCACGTTCGATGTATTTCTGCTTAGCTTTTTGATAGTATATTGTGACATGAAATTTTTAAAATTTTTCAACTGCGATTCAAAGTTTCACAACCAAAGCTATTCTATTTCACTTCTAATGTCCCAAATCGACAGATTTCGAAGTTCACAGTCCAGAGTTGTATGGATATGAACTTCGAGCGGCGCACGTTAAGTCTCCCAATCGCCCCCTTCCCTCCACTTGATTATCCGACAAGAGAACATGTAATTAGGTAAGCGTTACTTAACTTCGCACTGGAGCAACACAACAGGCTAATGGGGACAATCCCGAAGGGAAAGATCCGAGGACGACACCTTGTAATTTTGATCCGTGGTCAGATGACGAGGTCCACGCCTGAGCTGGTACCCACACTCCAAAATTCAACATCACGCCAACGTGAGGACATTTGAGGCCATGGCACATCTTCTCGTCGAGATATCATTTTTGTCAAGATCTGTCCAATGATACCAAAGACGACGTATCTCCTCCATCAAGATCTGATCAGTTTTTCCAATGACAAGATATCGCGTCCTTCAATATCTCATCAGTTTTGCCAAAGACAACGTATCTCGTCCATCAAGATCTGACCAATTTTGCAAATGACGAGATATCGCGTCTTTCAATTTCTCATCAGTTTTGCCATATTGACGTGGTATCTTGTCCATCAAGATCTGACCAATTTTGCCACTGACGATATGTCGCGTCCTTCAATATCTCATCAGTTTTGCCATTGACGTGGTATCTTGCCCATCAAGATCTGACCAATTTTGCCAATGACGAGATATCGCGTCCTTCAATATCTCATCAGTTTTGCCAAAGACGACGTATCTTGCCCATCAAGATCTGACCAATTTTGCCAATGACGAGATATCGCGTCCTTCAATATCTCATCAGTTTTGCCAAAGACGACGTATCTCGTCCATCAAGATCTGACCAATTTTGCCAATGACGAGATATCGCGTCCTTCAATATCTCATCAGTTTTGCCATTGACGTGGTATCTTGCCCATCAAGATCTGACCAATTTTGCCAATGACGAGATGTCGCGTCCTTCAATATCTCATCAGTTTTGCCAAAGACGACGTATCTCGTCCATCAAAATCTGATCAATTTTGCCAATGACGAGATATCGCGTCCTTCGATATCTCATCCGTTTTGCCAATGACGAGGTATCTCGTCGAGACAAAACAGCCTTTTTCTCAAAGGGAATGAAAATCCAAGTAGGAAAAAGCACCAGTCCCTGCATACACGGCGTTCTTTGATTGGATCGAGTTTCGAACTCTCAACCTGCGGTTGCAAATTCGTCACACTTCCAACCGGGTTGCTGTGGCCCTAAACAGCAAGAGAATAAGATGCGATTGTTGTGGACGCTCAGAAATTAATCGCGGTAACACGACTGATATGTGCACTTTGAGCCATGCATTGGAAATAAAAATCGACATCAATAAGAAATACGAAAAGCTGTTTTACATTTTTGATAGATTTTATTTCATCTGAAGATTGAAATGTGCATATCGATGCTTATATCCATTACAAACGGATGTAAATAAGGTGGAGTAATGGTACTGCCATCAATAGGCAGTTGAGAAACTTTACCCCAGATGTTATGCGTGGATCTTCTAGTTTTAAAATAAAAACAATCCATGTAACCGCACGAATATAGAAAAATAAAGTACTATATCCATACAATCTCGAATGCATTTAGCCAGGCAATCTTGGAAGGGAATAACGACGCATTAGCATATTGTGATTGACGTGGAAGAAAGTTGGTCCAACGGAACGAGTCCATGGAACACCATTTGAATTGCGATTAACGTGATCAGCGAGGAGTTTACTGTGCCTCCAGACATTTGTCTCAGAAAGCTGGGAGCGTGAGCTCTTCTCCATTATTTATAAATACTTTCGAACCTCGTCAATATTCAATATCTATTGATGGATCGATGGCACTTACATGAGGTGTCAGTGCTCGGAAAGAAGCAGGACTTGATGCCTTTTTTGTGTACATTTGCCAGGATCCTGGTTTCGTGATCAGACAATAGGCCGGAAAAAGCCGAAATATTAAATGAATATAGCGTTTAAGGATTTGTTTTTTGGCTTATGTACCTAATGAAATATCGATTGAACTGATTGGACTGTCTTCAGTGTGAATATTGCTGGTGAGCCAACTATGGGAAATTGTTTAGAGGGCAAGTAAATCAGTTGCCTCGTTTTGTTTATTAGCCCAATATTATCGATACACCCGCAATATTTATCAATCATAAAAATCAGAAGACAAGGTGTTTGGGCCCCTAGGACTTGAAATGAAGCCGGACTTGCTTTTATTGTGTGTAAAACCTGGTACTCGTTTGAAACCATCATAGGATCTAGACTTCGTGATCAGACGATAGGGCCGAAAAATGACGAAATATTACATGAATATAGCTTTTACCCTCCTGGTGGTTGTCTTGACGAGGTTTTCGGTCATCAGCAAAACTGACCAGATCTTGATGGACGAGATATCTCGTCATAGAAAAAACTGTCCTGATCTTGATCTCGTCTTCATCAATAAACGGCAATTTCTTCATCATTCGGAATTCAATCGGCATTCTTGATGAGGAAGTATCTTGTCACTAAGCAAAATTGGTCAAATCTTAATGAAAGAGATATTTCAGAAACCACTTGGAGGATTAAAGATTTGTTTCCTGGCAAGTCTACCTAATGAAATTTCGATTTCAACTGATCAAACTGCTTCCAGTTTGCATTTTGCTTTGGCACGAACTATGGGAAATTACTGAGGGGCAAATAAGAACTCAATTGATCCACGTATGCTTACGGAACTCCTTATTTTGTTTATACAGCTCATCAGCACTATTATCTGCAATATTTATCCCCACCGAACATAAAACCATCAGGACACAAGGTGTTCGGGCCCCTAGGACTTGGCATCCCTTCCCCTGACAGATCTAATGGAAGAGATCGGACCAATTTGCATATTTAGTTACCCTTATTACTGTCCTTCTACCACAAGAACAGCTCTCGATACCAAATATCGGTCACTATAGAAACAGGGCTCGTTCATTTTGAGTATGGGTGGCTCTCGAGGATGATATAATTTCATTTCATTTCTCAGGATTCCGGTGGTTCATTAGTTTTGATCTTGGCGACAAGTAAAAATTTTAACAAATATATTTCCAGTTTGCCATCATGTGACCAATGTGACAAATTTGAATACATTTCTTCAAGCATCCCATGTTGAAAATAGCATCAGGCCAGCTTCTTCGGCTACAGACTGGGGCAGACTTTGTGCCTGAACCAGTTTTCGTGTTAGACAGACAGTATCTGTATATTTGTAATATTTATCCCCCTTCAGAAAGGTGGGCCCAGGACCCAACCATAAGAATATCGGGACCCAAGGGTTATCTTAAAATGTAGTTAATCGCCGTGTTGACCACGTTTGACGTTTAATATGACAGTCATTGACCAATCAACTATCATATATGAAGTAGGTAGGTAGTTGAATTAGCGTCGAACTGGAGCAACAAAACTTGCTATCGGCGACGGTCCGGGATTCATCCCGAAGGGAAAGATCCGAGGATAAGACCTCGTCATTTTGAACCACGGTCACATGACGAATTCCCACCTGATGTGGCACCTTACTCTCCAAACTTCCACACCACGCTAAAGTGAGGATATTTGAGACCACGACAGATTCAATCTGCATCCCCCTACACTAGATCAAGTCTCAGTATCTCAGCCCTCCGGCTACCAATCTGGGATTCAACCAACTGGGCTGCCGCGGCCCCTAATAAACACATTGGAGCCTCGTCGATATTCATTATCTGATGGTTACATGTACTTACATAAATTGCCAAGACTGAAATCAGCAAGTTGGACCAAGGAAAATACACTCACGGGACGCGGCCCATTTCCATCTTACCTCTCTAACGAGGTTTAAAAAATTAAATTCAGGAAAGTGCTCTTGTGGTGAAATCGGCCCATCTCTGAATTACATTACAGTCTGTCTCTTAGCATCGTGACATATGAGGACACCTGCCGACCACCTTAAAATCGCATGCTTCAGGCAGGAACATTGCTAAGAACTAAGACTCAAAATTACTGTCATGGTGAGATTCGTAGAGAATCATCAGGACTTGATTATCCAAAGATACTAACTTTTTTTGCATGTTGTATATACAGTGTAACATAGTATGATGATGTAGATGTACAAGGATATATCAAAAAGTAAGGTGAATTTGTCTCTAAAACTCAGAGTTTTTTGTGTAGCTAATTAATTTTTTTTTATATGTTGCAAGTACCAAGGTGATAGAAGTGTGACGGCTTGTAGAAACTTCTACGTCAACCCGTCTGGTGCTTAGAGCAAATCAAAGATGGCGCATCGACTTGAGCATTACTCCAAGGAGGAGGTGCGCGGTGTCATTCGTTTTTTATAGGCCAAGAAGAAAAAACATGTAATATTCATCGAGAATTGTTGGAAGTCTATGGAGAGAGTGTTATGTCGCAGAAACAAGTGTACGTGTGGTGTAACGACACGAATGTGGCTGTCGTCGATGCCATGATTCGTGGTTGCATGATATTGCAAATTCATTGAATAGCTCATATGATTCAGTGAGCAGTATTACCATTTTGGATTAACATTTGTTTGGCCCCTGAAGAAACAACTCCGTGGGCGGCGTTTCCATACACTGGAAGAGGCACAACAGGTTACACTTACCTGGTTAGGGAACCTGGAGCAAGATTTCTTTGAAAAGGGCATGGATGATTGGGTGCCACGTTGGAATAAATGCTTAGACCACTACGGTTCCTTTGTCGAATGATAGTGTGATACGATTTGTCAAACATAATAAATTTTCATACATTTATCTCTGCACGTTTTTCTGTCAATCAAAAATTCACCTTACTTTTTGATACTACTTTGTAATTATTGCATAGATGTAACAATGTAGATGTAATAACGTATAGTCATATTATGCTTTAACATTCAGGATAGACATGTCACCTCTGTGGCATGCTCCATTCAGCCCAACCGCACTTATTTAATCTGGTACAATGTCTCACGTCATTAGTCATGGGAGTGTGTGGTGTTTTAGTTAGTACTTACATGAGAGGTCTGTGCGTGGACAGAATGAAGTCGGGCTTGCTGTTCTTGTACACCAGCCTGGCACTCGTCTGAAGCCATTGCCAGGATCCAGATTTTGTGATCAGACGATAGGCGATCAGCCCTGAAGCACCCGTCTTCAGCACTGTAAGGTAAAACGAAATTAATGAATAATACACTTAATTAAAAGACCGATTTCATAAGTTGATTCTGAACCATCAAAGAATTCTCATTTGAATATAACTAGGGCTACGATTTTGATTGCTTAAAAATTGCTAGAAAATATCCCAGAAAAATTTATGATCACACGCTACAAAAATTACCCCATAAGTCAAAAAAATTAGGTTCTTGCAAAACGTTTTGTAAAAAGGTATTTGAGTTTGATTTTGACCATCTTTCGGTGGGTAGTCAATTAACGTCGCATTGAAGGAACACAGGGACTATTGGCGACGGTCCGGGATCAATATCCAAGGGAAAGATCCATGGACAACACTCGTCAATTTGAATTACGGTCAGATGATGAGATCGCCACCTGGCATCCCACTTTCCAAGCTTCCAAATGACGCCAACGTGAGGACATTCGAGGCCACGACATATTTAACGTGCGCGAGTCCCCGAACCATACGATATTCTTTGGCTGGACCTAGTTTCGAACTCGCAACTCTCCGGTTGCTAATTCGCCACTCTTCCAACCGGGCTACCGTGGCCCTTGACCTTCGTACGGAATTGATCCCTGTAAGATTGACGATTGACTTCACCGTAGAGCATGCATTTGAAGAAATTGATGATAAATCAAGAGACCTCACACAAGAGATACCGAGCAGTGATGTGAAGGTATTGCAAGCACTAATGGAAAACTTAACAATTGTTTCCCTATACACAGATATATGTAATATAAAAAATAGAGCAACGTAAAAAAAAGCTGCACAAACAGGATAAAATAAAATTGCTATGGCACAAAATAATATATAGTGAAAAACAAAATAGCAATACAAACAGCATAAAATAAAGACGAGAAGTTTTGTATATACAGAACTGTAAAAAGGTTTTCCTGAAACAAAGCCTAAAAATCCCCTAAATGACGAAAATACTCTTAAAAATCCAATTTAGCCTGTTAGTTTCTCAGTCAAACGAGTCTTTTTCTTTATGTAAAATAGGCCCTATGGAAGAATAAAAATACTTGCTATTTGTTGGTTTTAGTTTCGGTGTGAAATCGAAAATTGAAATTTTATTAACAAAAGTATTTAAATGAATACTTTTTGTCCGCCATAGTTTGTTCTTTATGAATCTAGAATTACCAAGCAAAACAAAACCATATGCAGATTTTCAAAAGAGAATAAATTTCTATGGTTTGTCAGCAAACTTTGAAATATTAAAAAGCTCATTTTCATTTCTACTGAAACCACAAGAGCATTTTTCGACAAGATTTTTCGTCCATCAAGATCTGACCAATTTTGCTATTGACAAGATGTACCGTCATCAAGGTAATGCCATTTTTTGATGATGGCGAGATCAAGATACGGTCAGTTTTCTTCTAATGATGAGATATCTCGTCCATCATGATCTACTGATGGCACCTCGTAAATACATTCACCAGGAGTGTTCAATGAACCACATCATTTTGTTTGTCTCTTGAAAATGAGGTAGGTAGTTAATTAACCTTTACACTACGGAAATTTTTACAAAAATACTCCTTTTCCTGGGAAATAAATTGCAAAATAATGACTCAAACAGTTCCTGACATAGCTGCCCGCGTGCAAATCTCAGCAAGTCAAACCCTCTTCTATAAAAGATTTAATTTCCTAAAATAGCGCCTTTCATGAAACAAGCATTCAGAAAATAATTTAGTATAGAGTATTCTTTCTTCTGATTCACTGATTGCTGTAAAGTTCAATGAACATTGGATTTTATAATGTTTTCAGTACTGAGAGATGTATTCATACGTATATTTTACTTATTATTACGAACTTCGATTTTCTCTGATCTAACCAGCCCCAGATCTTTGATAGCTTTTTAATTTCAAAATAATTTCGGGAGGAATTCGAGCCCCTTGGGCAATTTCCCTGAATGCACCCTTGCCCTTGATGCGTGCTTTTCGAATATGCTAATTTGAGGGAAGAACAAAATATGCTGATTCATAAGCATCTTGTATTAAAATCGCAAATCGAACCCACGAAGGGCGAATTAGAAAAATAATATAGGAAAATTCATCGTTGAGCATATTGATTTAAAGTCGGGGCCACGATGGAGTAGGTTTTCAGCTCAAGTTGAAGTCCAGAATACCACTCAGGTCTAGGACTTTAGCAATAAATGCCTTATAACTCCCAGAAAAATGTCATTTTGAGTTGAAATCACGAAAGAATGCATGAAAATGCTCTAAAAAAAGGTCGTTAAATTAGTGTAGTTTTGTATGAAACACATTTTTATTCACTCAAATTACGTTTCTATTGCAGAGGGATGGATGACATCGACTGTATCTATCTTTTTCGGAATTTTCATCGTTAACCCCCATGGTGGTTGTCCTCACGAAATATCTCGTCCTTAGCAAAACCATAAGCAGATCTTGATGGACGAAATACCGTCATTAGAAGACTGACCAGATCTTGATCTAATCATCATAAAAAAATCGGCAATATCTTTACGATATACACTATATGGACAAAAGTATTTTGACACTGCATGTTTTTTTAGAAAAAGTGCTTTATTTTTCTATTTAGTAACGGGTAGGCCCTCCTTTTGCTTGTATTACAGCTGCAACACGTCGAGGCATACTTTCCACAAGTTCTCTAACTCTGGGCAGGAATAGCTCGCCATGCCTCTTGCAAGGCTGTGAGGAGAGATTGTTGTGAAGATGGGCGCGCGTGGCGATGTCGTACCCGTCGCTCCAGTTCGTCTTACAAGTGCTCGATCGGATCGAGATCGGGGCTCTGAGCAGGCCAGTCAAGCAAATTCACCTCATTTTCAGCAAACCAGTCCAGCACACGTTTTGTAGTGTGACATGGAGCTCGATCCTTTTGGAAGAAAGAACCATCATCACCGTAGTATTGCCATAGTGTACGCAAGGCCGAATTATCCAGAACGTCGAGGCACACGTTCATGGTAACAGGTACTTAAAGCAATGGGACGAGTCCTAACCAGGAAAAACAACCTGATTTTGTCCAAATACTTTTGTCCAAATAGTGTATCTAGTCATTAGCAAAATTTTTTAGATCTGAATGGACGAGATATCTCGTCGAAACCACTCGATCATCTGGAATCTTATTGATCCTTTTTGTCCTATGCTCTAACTTCATGTGTCAAATAGTGACATGGGGATTAATAGATGCATTTGTCTGTGCCTTTAAAAAACCCTTCCCTGCTTGACAGAAAAATTACAAATTAAAATCCTCCCCACTCCATTAACCATATAGGAGTTATGATTCCAAAACCATGCAGTTTTTTCTTTTGTATTTTCCGTCGAGTCGAAATTCGTCGTATACTTACGTTCTTGATGAGCGCTGGCGACGTAAGCGAGGTCGTCGAAGTGGACTAGGTCGTAGCAGCCTTTGTCGGCGAGTTCAGAGTCGGAGTAGCCCAACACTTGCTTCGCCCTGTGTAAATACAAAACTGTATTACTTCTTTATCTGGTCCCTTCGTGCAAAAGAATTTTAAAGAGGGACTTAAAGAAGCAAACTCAGAAATAAGACTCAGTGATAATAACCTTGTATTATGACACTAAAAATGATGACAATTTTCAAAATAAATTGTCCTAATGAAATAGAAGGTAGTCAGATCCTACTTAAAATCACTAGACCAGTCTATAACAGCCATTTTAAAGCAGTTGACATCATGGATTGGGTAAAGGTGGTTGTACTCGCAGTACCTCAGAAGAGGTGGGACGAAAAATAACAGACAGCATTTTCAAGATTTAGAATTGGTCACACAAAATCAATGAAATATGTGGCAGGTTTTACCATGATTGTCAATTGTCAGGGTAACAGCATGGATAGTCTTGACTACATGCTAAAGCGTTTCGGGGTATCACTGAAGGACATTCATGATGATCCGATACATTTTTCTCAGGAAGGACATCATGAAATTGATTTAATTTTGATACTGGATAAGGAAACTAATAACAGAATTATCATTTTCACATATATCAAAAATGTTTTTTGCTTTATTAAATAAATCATCGGTTAAACTCTAGTTGACGGTGGGATCTTGAACTAGGCGTTAGGTTTGGCGATGGTATGGGTGATACATTATTCACCCTTAGCGGCGCTTATTCCGCTGGGAAGAGTGGTGAAACTTGGCGACCGCTTTTCCCCGCCTTGGCGACAAGAAATTATACCATTCTCAAAACCGTACCGTCAACTAGACATTTACCTAATCATCATTCAAGTAAGTGATATACGAGGTTAGACTATCATGAAAATTGTAGGGGTGGGGAGTAGTTGAATTAACGTCGCACTGCACCAACACAACGGGCTATTGGAGGCGGTCTGGGAAAGATTCCCAGACAACACCTCGTAATTTTGGTCAAATGCTGGCACCTCACTCTAAGAACTTCCACACCACGCCAGCGTGAGGACATTTGAGGCCACGACATATTTAACGTGCATCAGTCCCCACGTACACGACGGTCTTCGGTTGGATCGAGTTTCGAACATGCAACCCTCCGGGTGCAAATCCTCTACTCTTCCAACCGGGCTGTTGAAAATTGCAGGAGGCGAGGGTTAATGAAGTTTAAAAAACCCCCGCCGGATTAAGAAGCGTGGGATCTTACCTTTGGTCGAGAGAGACTAGAGATAGATCAAGTTTGTGTTTGCTTTTGAACATGGTGTCCTTGTGCGGCATCTCCAATAGAGATGGGGGCCCGAACGGCGTGCACACGGCGAACAACGCTAAGGGAGGCTCCTCCGTCTTGTGGTTCTGACCGTGCAGGATTTTGATCCGGCCCCGGATGTCCAGCCTCTGGAGAACAGCAGACGGAAAAGTTACATGGTGATAGCAGTGAAAATTGAAGTCACAAAATTATGGAAGAAAAACATTACAAAATATGGCTAACTGTATGGAGGAAAACTTGCTGGAGCTATTCGAATTTCGATTCGTCTATAAACGACTGCGTACGAGTTTTAGTCACGAAGAGAGCCACTTGGGTGCGCTGTGCTCCGACTCATATTTTGATAGCATTGATTTTTGACTTGATATACTTTGAGACTGCCCAAGAAATCTACTCGAAACAGACTTTGAGACTATCGAAGGGATTTACTCGAGTCTGACTTTCCGATTGTCCAACAAACCTACTCGAATTCCATAGAGTTTAAATGGTTTTATTTAACTCAGAATACATCACAAATTTGATGCGCAATAAGCAATCTAAGTAAAAAAGAGAAGAAACCAAAGTGATGCAACAGAGCGTAAAAAGACAATGTAGCTTGAGTCTACCAAAAGGTACCTTATGGTTGAGTTTGGTTGCATTGCTATATATACTACTATATTATAAATTCATTTTTATAGTGGTGGTTGAGTTCACGACAGGGAAAGTGAAAAACTTGGGTTCATGAAGTAAGACTAACGAATTGTATTAATTTATCTGTTTTAATTGTTATTTTTTGTCACGTAGGTTAGTGAAATATATATACATAGATAATTCAATATACATATTCTAAACCAAAAATGGACGATACTGTTATGACTTCAATGCCGAGAGTGAGTCCCATAGCCAATGGTTGAAAGACCAATAGATTTATCATTGCTTACAAAATGATCCCTTTCTTTAACATGCATCGAACTTTTTAAAAGTTTATCTGTTCGTTAGAGGACTTAGGCTGTTGCTAAGGAAATCGCAAAACCTATCGTAAAATCGTATAGATGGAAATGATAATGCATAAATGATTGAAAAGGTATTTAAAACAACCGGGATGAAAACACAACCACAACGTAATTCAATGCAAGAGGGCCAAAGCCAATTAAACCACGACCAGACGACTTTAGTTCAAATCGAACCGCTCGACTTTATACCGTCCTCATGGGCCGGTATATTTGATGCAGACGTGCTTGAAAATATTTGTAACATACTCAAAAATTTAATTTTTCAATCAATCAAAACATACCGGCCCTTGATAGTGTTTTTTGAAAATTACATTTTGAGGTAAAAAGTAGTTTTTGAGAAATCAGCCATCGTAGGACATTTAACCCTCTTGGTGGTTGTCTCGACAAGGTATCTTGTTATTAACAAAAATGACCAGATCTTGACCGACGGAGATATCTCTTTATGAGAAGAAAATTGATCAGATCGTGATCTCGCCATCATAAAATAATCGGCAATCTCCTGATGCCGAGATATCTCTTCATTAGCGAAATTGACCAGATCTTGATGGACGAGATATCTCATCAACTTGGAGGGTTAAAAGGCCCCAAATGGGAATTTTAATATTTAAAAAATATTTTTTAAATACTTTCTGAACAGCTACAATGATGCACCATTTTAAAGATTGAAAACTACTTAATTATAATAATCTGAAAAAATATTTTTTAATAATTTCATTCACCAAGTTACCTTAAAAGATGAAAAGAAACAGTACTTACCAGGAAACCTGAGGTGTTGTCGAGTAGGCACCGAAAGCGTACAGTGAAATTCCTTTCCAGCAGTTGGTTATTTTCTGAAATAGCAACAATTATTTTATAAATTTCTTGCTTTTAGAATATACTAAAAAATTCAGTTTAATTT
This sequence comes from Meta bourneti, assembly GCA_933210815.1. Classification (NCBI taxonomy): domain Eukaryota; kingdom Metazoa; phylum Arthropoda; class Arachnida; order Araneae; family Tetragnathidae; genus Meta; species Meta bourneti. The sequence goes on from OW119926.1 coordinate 96,384,404, forward strand.
TGTTTCATAATCTATGAAAAGTTCTTAACATCTTTTGGTGAGTAGGCATTCTTTTACTTTAAAAAATGTTTCAATTTTTCTGAAATGAAACAGATTGGTAATGGTAATTAATTAACTTCATAAACTGGATCAACACAAAGGGCTACTGTGGAACAGATTGGTAGAAATCTTGAGAGTTTTTCTGTGAATCTAAGCTACTTAAGATCATATTAAAAATGATATGATTAAATTTGCTGATATAAATCTAAAATCTAGTAAATAAATAGTGAATCTAGTAAACACAATTGCGTGAGTTTATCTACAGAACTTTATGTAATTTTATTTTCAAGTTTCGAACATTTTCTGAAAAAAACAATTCAAAACAAAACATAAAAAATAAACATAATTTGAAATGACGACACAATTAAAAAGACAATTACAAAACAAAATGGCGTTACAATTCAAAAACACTTGTCTTTCTAAGGGAATAGAAGATAATCAGATCCAAAACTTAATCACTTTAACAGTCTGATATGGATTTTCAATTTAAACAAACAAACCAGACGGTCTGCTAAGATTTTACTTCTGCTGTCCAAATGCTCTCACATAATACACATTGGGGTTACCTTAAAATGTAGTCTATCGCCATCATGGCAACGTTTGACGTTTTATCTAAACGACGTTAACAAATAAACTCCACTAATATATCCGTTTTACAACCTGCAATCTTTCCTGCAGGACTTCTAACCACAGACGTAAGTAGACTGAGCATTGCTATTGAGAGGAGCTTCAAAAAATGGGACTAGCATGTCGACTAGTAGTCACGTGACTGCTCTGTTAAAAATTGACTTGGTTGACCGATTTGGCATCTTATCGACTCGTTTGGCGCTATAACATCTAATGACAGGGCAGGTGTGTGAATCCGCATTTCTATAGAGTGGCAACAAAAGTAGTAGAATAATAACCAGAGTCTATTATTATCACATGATGAATCAATGGACCAATCAGATGATGAATCAATAGATGGGCGTCTTTTTCCGTCCCATGGACCAATCAGATGATGGATGTTAGGTTCCACTCAGCAGACGACCTATTCTAAGGGTCACGTTACTACTAGTTTTGGTCACATGATCCTGGGCACATAAAAAAAAGTTACCATTGCTCACTCTACTTTAATATTTTTTTCTCTATGCTTCTATAACCAGTCTAGACCAAGGGTATCCTACCTAGGATGCTTTCAACCAATCGATGTGGTTATTCAACATTATGTGTATTGTGGGAAATACACTGCTGGCCACCGTAAATGCAACACCCTGAAGGAAGCATGCAAATAATATGAAATTTACAACATGCATTAGCGGAGGTGAGATATGCAAATGATTAGAATTTCAGCGCAGACGCACATCACGCGCGCCTGTGGCGCCACTTCAAAGCGCTATTTAAGGCTTGGAGATTTCGACGATTTCAAGTACGGCAATTGTGTTTTTCTTGTGGTTTTTTCAAAAAAACGATCAATTATGCCTCGTAGAAAACAGCGATCATCTTTTGATCAAGTATCCGAGTTCGACAGAGGAAGGATAGTGGCCTACCGAGATTGTGGATTATCTTTCAGGGAAATCGGTAGTCGTGTTGGACGAAACCAAACAACTGTAATGCGGATATGTGATCGTTGGATGCAGGAGGGTACGACGGACCGACGTGTTCGATCGCATCCACCTCAGTGCACCACTTCACGTGATGACAGGCATATTGTGCGTATGGCAGTGACGGATCGCTCAGCCACATCACGAACCATAGCACAGCACATTCAGTCTGTACCGCATCATCCAGTGTCTGCGCGTACCATTCGACGCCGTTTACAGCAGTGGCCTGTCCGCAAGACGTCCATTGCTTCGTCTACCCTTGACGCAGAACCACAGACGTTTCCGCCGCCAATGGTGCGATGAAAGAAGGATGTGGACGGCAGAATGGAATGAAATTGTCTTTACTGACGAGTCACGCTTCTGTCTGCAACACCACGATGGTCGGATTCGAGTCTGGAGACACCGTGGAGAGAGGATGCTGAACAGCTGCGTTATGCACCGCCACACTGGTCCTGCACCGGGTATTATGGTATGGGGCGGTATTGGATATCACTCTCGCACTCCTCTAGTACGCATTGCCGGTACTTTAAACAGCCAGCGCTACATCTCCGAGGTGTTGGAGCCAGTTGTCCTTCCTTACCTTCAGGGCTTGCCCACAGCCATATTTCAACAGGATAATGCTCGACCACACGTGGCACGCATTGTCCAAGGGTTCTTCGTCAATCGCCAGATTGAATTGCTTCCCTGGCCAGCTCGCTCTCCGGATCTTTCGCCGATAGAAAACATGTGGTCCATGGTTGCTCAACGATTGACCCAGAATACATCCCCAGCTGCCACACCAGATCAACTTTGGCAACGTGTGGAAGCAGCTTGGTCTGCTGTACCCCAAGAACACATTCAAAGTCTCTTTGAATCAATGCCGAGGCGTGTGGCAGTGGTGATCTCCAACAATGGCGGCTACTCTGGCTACTGATTTTGGCAGGAACCACACTTCACAGAAGTCTATAAATTTAATCATTTGATACTTGGTCAACATGTTATCTACAAAATAAATTTTGTTGTGATATCTCTTGTCTTTCTTGGTGTTGCAATTTGGGTGGCCAACAGTGTAGTAATACCACACTGCTCGGAAATCTCGTGGCACTCAGTTGGTTGATAGGATGTTTTGGGGTTTTATGGCGCAAGAGTCATATTTGGCCATTCTGCGCCAGACACAAGACATACAATATCCAGTAATAGACATACATTGAAAGGTTTACTGACATAGAAGAGAGAAATACACTCAGGAATCGAATCAGCGCCGCCTACAACTCTCGTGGCACTTAGAGGGTTAAAATGTAAACATGAATTCGTAGCCCCTCATACTTTACAGCATTCGTGCTAACTACCACCCAAAATCAGCAATGGTATATCTAGGGCAGCGACCCCATGCGCCAATGTGTACGGGGGTGCATATCAGAAATATTTATGACAGAACTGTGTCTATCCTTTGGGAAGATGCTTCATAATTTTAAGCACAACTCTGCCACTTGTGACATAAATATTATGCAGTTATGTGTGAGAATGAATGATTTCATGCACTCCATCTTAAGAATACAAATCAATTCTTCCTTTTATGTAGCCCTCTGCCAATTGTTATTCAGAAACGAGACAAAGCAATGAAGTTATTTTCATACTAACATCTTAAAGAGCACAAAGCAAGATAGGGATGCCATGAAGCAGGAGTCAGTAACAAAACCCGGTTTTTTGCTAATTTTTATGTGTCATCAATTTTTGTCAAAAATTAATGGTGTGAATTATCGATTATTTGTAAAATTGATGTGGGACTAAATAGTATATTAATCTCTCACTTATTTAAATAATTATACTTTACCTTCATTTCAAATACGATTAAATAGATTTTGCTTTGGACAGTCGCATTTGCCCCAAGTCCTAAAGGTTAAGCTTCGCCTCTGCACTCGTCCAACCAAAGACAGTCGTTTACATAGGGCTGGTACACGTTAAATCTGTCTCGGCTTAAAATGTCCTCACGTTAGCATGGTATGGAAGCTCGGAGAGTGGAATATAAGCTCAGGTGTTGATCTCATCACCTGACCGTGGTTCAAAATTACGAGGCGTTGTCCTTAGATCTTTCTCTTAGAGATTGATCCTGAACCGTCGCCCATAGCCCGTTATATTGCTCCAGTGCGATGCCAATTAACTAGATACCTACCTTCGTCTCTGTACATCAGGGTATTGTTAGCACAGATCGAGTCAGACTTTTGAAGAGACGTGCTCTTCAAAAGTCTGACTCGATCTGTGTGTATCTAGTTCCCCACATGGTTACGAAGCCACCTGTCTGCAACATATCACATACATCGCTCAACTGCAGGCGGTAGTTAGGTAGGTAGTTAATTAACGTCGTACTAGAGCAACACAACGGGCTATTGGCGACGGTCTGGGATCCATCCCGAAGTGAAAGATCCAAGAACAAAGCCTCGTAATTTCGAACCACGGTCGGCACATGAGCTGGATCCCAACACTCCAAACTTCCACACCAAGCCAACGTGAGGATGCTTGAGGCCACGGCAGATTTAACCTGCACCAGCCCCCGTGAACACGAGTCTTTGGCTGGACCTAGTTTCGAACTCGTTGCTCTTGCAACTGGGCTCCACTGCAAGCGATTTCGATTCGAAATAAAGTTGGAAGCAAAATCTCGGAAGAAACCCCGATGCAGTTCTTGTTGTTGCACTCTGATTGAAATGGCACACATCCTTCCCTCCCCGAACTTCATTTCATTTCATATACGGAGCCCCGTTTTTCCTTTTTATTTGCGCTCTCCCTTGTCGATGCCCGGCTAATCTCGGCCTTCCATCCATCGGGGTGGAGGGGAGAGAGAGGCAGTCGATATATCGGTGGGTACCAAATAAACAGAAAGAGAGCAACTATTTCTCTTTTCCCAGCGCCTGCGATGCAATTTCTATCTCTCCTTTTTTATCTCCCGGATTCCGGAACGGGGATCGATGCGAGGGATAGACCGCGGCTGATTGTGATCTGTATCCCATGGGAGGGTGCTTTTGCGGGGTCTGCTTCGCTTGGTGCTGGGATGTGCGGGTACGAGGTCCAAATCTAAGCTATGGTAACCCTGCGATATATCGCGCTTCTTGCGGGACAAGAATAGAGACGAGATAAAGATATCGAGGGCCTAGGAAAACTTAAATACGGAAATAAATTCAAATATAAGAGATACAATTCCTCGAAAGATCGCGCTTCTTGTGGGACAGGAATAAAGAGCGATATATTGAGGGTCGAGGGAAATCTGCTCGTAAGAAGATAATTCAAATACAAGATACAACTCCTCGATATATCGCGCTTCTTGGGGAACAAGAATAAAGATGAGATAAAGGCCTATATCTCATACCTATATTGGGCCTAGGAAAACTTAAGAAATAAATCCAAATCTAAGATACAACTCCTCGATTTATCGTATTTCTTGGGGAACAAGAATAAAGAACGATATATCTAAGGTCGAAGGAAACCTGCTCATACGAAATAAACTCAAATTTAAGGAACAATAACTTCTCGATACATCGCGCATCTTTAGAGACATGAACAAAGAGCAATATATATATATATATATATATATATATATATATATATATATATATATCATGGGTAGAGGAAAATCTGCTCATAAGAAAATAATTCAAATCTAAGATACAACTCCTCGATGTATCGTGCTTCTTGGGGAACAAGAATAAAGATGAGATAAAGATATCTAGGGCCTAGGAAAACTTGAGAAATCTAAAATACAGTTACTCGATATATCGTGCTTCTTGGGGAACAAGAATGAAGCGATATATCGACGGCTCAGGAAAACCCGGCCCATAGGAAATAAATCTAAATCTAAGACACAATAACTCGTTGATATATCGCGCTGCTTGGAGGACAAGAAAAAGAGTGATATATCAAGGGTCAAGGAAAATTTTCTCTTTAGAAATAAATCCAAATCTAATATACAATAACCCCTCGATCCATCGCGCTGTTTGGGGACCAGAAAAAAAGAGTGATGTATCGAGGGAAACTTGCTCAAAAGAAATAAAAATGTACACATCTACATTTGAGGAATCCTTTTTTTATTTGAAACTATAAAGCTACATAGATAGCGTAGCTCGATGTTAAGCTTCCTACTGCTACGTTGCCGCGATCCAACCAAAGACTATCCTGTATGTGGAGGCTGATGCACGTTAAATCTGTCTCTGCTTCAAATGTCTTTACGTTGGCGTGGTGTGGAAGCTTGGAGAGTGGGGTATCAGCTTAGATTGTTAACCTCGTTATCTGACTGTGGTTCGAAACGACGAGGTATTGTCGTCGGATCTTTCCCTTCGGGATTGATCCCGTACCGTCATCAATAGTCCGTTGTGTTTCTCCACATCTTTACAGCCTAACTGTTATAATAGTCAGAGCATTTGTCTGCCACCCAAACTGCGAATTGTAGTTGACACAGGCAACATTCATGTAACTTACGTGGTGGTATTTCTCTCTTCTGTATCAGTAAAACTTTCCTTTTGTGTTTATGTCTATTATTTGACCTCTTGTATGTCCATTATTTGACTCCTTATATGTCTATTATTTGACCTCTTTTATGTCTATTATTTGAACTCTTGCATGTCTATTATTTGACCTCTTGTATGTCTATTATTTGACCTCTTGTATGTCTATTATTTGACCTCTTGTATGTCTATTATTTGACCTCTTGTATTAGGCGCAGTCTGGTCAAATATGTCCCTTGCGTTATGAAACCCGACCCAATCAACCATCTAGTAGATCCCGGGATCAAATCCAGTTTGGAAGTTTAAGTGCCAGATGTTGATTGTTCCTGTTAGTTAGGTAGTTGGATTTACTTCACACTGGACCAACACAACAGGGGATAGGCGATGCTCAGGGATCCATCCCAAAGGGAGGATCTCGAGGACAACACCTCGCAATTTTGAAATCCCTGATAGGAGTAAGGGTGACTTTCCCACTGGGTGCTCCTTTACAAGTTCACCTCTTGTAGTGTCAAAATCAGATGATGAAACTGGTCAAACCAGTAACTAACTTTATCAACTTGATGATTAGTGAGAGATGATGAAACTGGTGACCGGGTTTCATCCAGTTTTTAGACTACAGAGTACATTGACTATGAAGATTTAATTTTTTTAGATTGTAGACCACTTCTCTCTCCATGGCTATTTCGAGTACGCTTAGTAGCTGGCCCCCTATTCCTTTTGTATCGGAGGACCCAGGGGTTGAACACAAACAGCTACCTGTAATACATCTATACATTTTCTGCCTCTCTGTGTACACCTACGCTTTATTTTCTATCATTTCGCGGGAAAAGGGAGGGACCTGCCTCTCTTTCCTTTTCTTGCATTTTATTTATTTATTTGTTCTCCTCAACTCCAAATGCCAGATTCCCACACCTTTGAGAGGGGTGTCCGTCAACTGGTGGTCGACCCCATAGCTCAACGGACCACCATCGATTGTGGGATTATAATCAAACTAATCACACACGGGCCGCCGTGTATCAGATCCTGCATTTGTTTTTCGCGTATTTTGCTATCTAAGGTTTATTTTATCCCATGTCTTCAGGGCCACGGTATCCCGGTTGGACGAATAACGGATTAGCAATCGGGGGGTTGCGAGTTCGAATCTCGGACCAACCAAAGACCGTCGTGTACGTGTAGGCTGGTGCACGTTAAATCTGTCGCTGCCTCAAATGCCCTCACGTTGGCATGGTGTGGAAGTCCGACCGAAAATTACGTGGTGGTGTTCTCGAAACGGGAATTGATCCCGGACCGTCGCCAATAGCCCATTGTATTGCTCAAGTGCGACGTTAATTAATTACCATTATGCATGTCTTCAGAACCAGAAATTTGAGTGTAATTTAACTCCCGGGGGTGGCATGCAAAACTCAACCCTCCATGTGGTTTCGAAGAGATCACTTTTCATCAAGATATTGCACATTTTTCTTATGATGAAGAGATCTAGATCTGATCGGTTTTGTTAACATGACGAGACACTTCTTTGAGACAACCACCAGGAGGGTAAAGGAACACCATTGTTTTTGAAAGTTACATCCTCAAAATTAAACGAAACAGCCTGCGGCGATTTGCATAATCTAGGGTATCTGGTGGAGAGCTTATGCATATTAAAGTTTTGGACATCGACCTTAAAATGAAATAGACGGAGCATGTGCCCGCAGCTTCATGTCATTTCTTCCAGTTGCTCGGTTTGAAGATCTGTCACGTGGTTGTGGGCAAAAGCATGAATCCTAAATTATTAATCGGTTAAAGTGATTATCCACCGTGATCTAGTCTGCGCTTCCGTAGCCAATCGGCTAAGTGGATTTGTGATTTACCCTCCAGAGATCCTACGACAGCGATCTGTCTATTTCATTAGAAAGTCGAAGGTTTTGGAATCGTGTCGTCAGAAGCTCTGACAAATGAAAGGGTTCTTATACCGGAGGAATTCATCCTCAAGCACTTTCTCTGTATGCAAAGCCTGCATCAGTGTTCCAGGTGGTCGTACAGCCTACAATGAATCGCCTCCCCTCTTTTTAGTTTTCACAGTTACCCTTCTGTCTCATGGCACTCAGTGTAGTGTCACCACTCCAGTCAAAAGACTTTACTGCTCACCTCTGTTCTTGTTATATTGGCGTGATGTGGAAGTTTGGAGAATTGGGTGTCAGCTCAGGTATTGACCTCGTCATCTGACGGTGGTTCAAAACGACGAGGCGTTGTCCTTCGGGATTGATCCCGGACCGCCACCAATGACCTATCGTGTTGCTCAGTGCGACGTTAATTAACTACCTACCTACGTGTTCTTGTTATCGTTTGTTTTTACCCATCTGTTTGGTAACTCTCGATATGTAGCTTTGTATCATTTCCCCATATCCAGGTTAATTAAATTGCAAAGAAGCAGCTGGCAACCTCCCCGTTTCGTAAGTTTTGCACGCCAGCATAGTAAAGAAATAATCATGGACTTTGCATAATGCATTGACTATTTACAAAAGTAGTGACGGATGAAAAGTATTCTTTCGGAAATCCTCACGGAATTTCAGTTGAAAGAAAACGCTTTTGGGATAATCGAGTGTCTATTGAATTAGCAAATAAAGCGACGTCTTTTCCTGCCCAATATTATGCATCCTATCTTTGGAGCTTTCTGACTGAGAGTATTGTATTGAAGAGTGTTCTTACCTGGCACTAAAGCCTCTTGCAGAGAGAGGGCACTCCGGTCGGAGGGCAGTTGCGAGTTCCACATGAGGTGGCGCTGCAGTTCCTCCCTGTCTTCGGAATGGACAAGCTCGTAAACGCTCTGGTGACAGATGTCCGACTAAAATAGAAACACAGCACTTAGAAAAAGCACACTTTATCATTCACACTCAAACAATTACGGCTGTCTTGTAATCTGGAACAAAAGTTATTTATAAATCATAATTTATTTTTATTTAAGTGTTTTATATCCGTACAAAAAAGTTCAATCAGAAGATATGGTCCAAAAAGTGCAAGGAAGAAGGCAAAAATGAAGTTAGATAAGAGGTAAACAAAACAATTCATTAAAACAGATTAATTATTGAATTGCAATCATTCAAAAAGTTACCAAGCTCTGCGAAATAGTTATACAGTTTAAAGAATCTATTTGTAGGAAGATTGTTACATACATGCTTTTCTAATGATTTGACAAAAAAATAATTTAGTTTCTGGTATAAAAGGAAGGATTAAAAAGAAAATGAGATCAAAAGTTCTATAGCAGAGTAGATAAAACAAATAAAAAATTGTAGTTGTTATGAGGAATTTACTCACACAAAATTTTGCACTAAGAATGAGCTAGTTATTTATTGATGTATATAACAGTCAATAAAATGCTTCACATTGAATAAAACTAGTTTATTTCTAAAACGACTGATTTTTTATGATGAATTATCATGTTGAATAAAAGATATCGTCGGCTTAGAGCAGAAACTCTTTAACTGACAAAATTAGTTTTTTCCTGTATAGGATGTTTCCTGTTTAAGGACTGTTATTAAATTTTTAGATCAAAAAGTAAAAATTATAAGTATTTTGATAGTGTGATGTATCTTTTAAATAGATTACAATATGATAATGTGTTTCTTATCATCATAAAAACGAGCATGTAGTGTCTCCGAAAAACTCAGTTAATAAATTTTTGCTCTAAGACTACGATACATGTGCTACTTACTGTGGCCCCCTCCCTTGTTATAATTATAAACCAGTCAACCCGCTCAGAACATCTGCGCTGTCAATCACTTAAATAAATTAATGACATGTTAAGCCCATTTCCTGTCGCATACAACGTAAGTGAAATTTTATTATATAAGTAAGTTGGGTTTATTGGGTTTTATGGCCCAAGGGCCGTATTTGACCAAGCTGCGCCAGACACAAACAATGTCAAGTACAAAGTTTTACCGACACAGAAGAGCAAAATACACCAAGGGTAAGTTATCGGACTTAGCACAGTAAGAAACTCAATAAGTCATGGCGGTTCCAAATAAATTTTTGGTTGGTTGATTGAGCTTTATGGCGTAAGGGCCATATTTGGCCAAGAGGTGCCAAACAATGTCAAATAAACGTACATCATACACACAAGGAAATGTTAACTGACACAAAACAGAGAAATACACTAAGGGAGGAATTGAATTTTTGCCTTCTATAGGTCGTAGACAGAAAATATAAAAATAGAAGATCAAAATTAGAAGTAACTTGACCCTTTGACTACTTTCGCCTGCCGGATGGAAAGGAACATTAATCATCTGATTGGTCCATCGGACGGTAGAAGAGGTCCATCTATTGATTCATCATCTGATTGATCCATGGGCCCATCTATTGAGTCGTCATCTGATTGGTCCGCGCATTATAGTAGTAGACTGGAAATTTCACCATTTTTGTCACTATTATATAGAAATGCGCATTCACACATCTATCCTGTCATAAGATGTTATATTGATGAACGAGGCGATAAAATGTCAAGAATGTTAAAAGTGAGAAATCACGTGACTACTAGTCGACATGTTGGTCACACGTTTTGAAGCTTTTCTCAATACAATCTTATATTTCACGTCTATGGTCGCAGGGTGCTTTCACAGTGGACATGCCCATTGTGCCAAGGTGGTCCCAAGTAAAGTTTCGCAATTTAGTTAAAAGTTCTATGGGGAAACCAGTCACTTTGGTACCACTGTATTTATCACGTTACCCTCCCCCAAACGAAAGGTTCCGTTGACGGTACAAGTAGAACCGCGAAAACCCCTTGCACAACGTGTGAAACGAAACCAGGAAAGCCGAGGTCCGTCCTATTTTTCTAAATCGGGAATCGTTGGAATCCTCGCATCGCAAACGGGTGAATTTTTCCGCACCGAGTACAAGTGAATAACGATCCGAGCACTCTGCCTCATCGACACCGACGAACCAAGTGCCAAAAGCCGCAACTTCTCCAATCCATCGCGGCCCTGTCCCAAGATTGATGAGGGCGCTCCCGTGTGCGCCCTGGCAGCTGTTCAGGGACAGCCCTAACTCCTCGCGTTAATTAGAACTCTGTGTTGTTGTGCGCTCCGGTTTTTGTGTTTTTCTTCCCGTATTTTGTTTTCCGGATAGTCGCTGAAAATCAAAACGCAGGATGGAGGCGAGCGAGGCTTTGGATTTTTAAGTTTTGAGTTTCGGTGTCAGGAAAGATGGTGTTGTGATAAGTTTTCTGTCTGAAGGCGCTCCGCTGGGTTTTTATAAGGAACTCCGTTTCGGGGGAGGTTGACGTTCGGGAAAAGTTTTGACAGTTTTGGGGAAGGCTAAGGATAACAAATGTGGAAGTTGTTGGAGTTTTCTTTGCTGGAGATAGGAAAAGAAGCACCGGTTTTGGATTTTCGTTGAGTTTTCAATCTTTTGATGAGAGGAACGGTTACTTTATACTTTGGAATGACCTACACCTCATTCTTGTCCTCTCAGTTGGTGGAGCCACGGTAGCCTCGTTGGAAGAGTGACGAATCAGCAACCGAGTTCGAAACTCGGTCCAACTAAAGACCATCGTGTACACGGGGTTGGTGCATGGTAAATCTGTCGTGGCCTCAAATATTTTTACGTTGGCGTAGTGTGTCAGCTTGAAGAGTGGGTGTTATCTCATCATTTAGCCGTTGTTCAAAATTACGTGGTGTTTTAAATGCTTAAAAATTAGCTTACACTTTACAAACACACAGTATTACTCCTATAACGGATGTTTAATGACAAACTTTAAGCGAAATTTAAATAAAGGTTTTAAAAATTATCGAATCTAAATCGATAAAAAAGAACACCTATTTAATCAGCACGTCCACTTATGATATTTTTAGAATGCTTTAAATACTCCTTCACCTTACAAACAGTGTCACTCATATGAAAGGGTTTTCTGTAAAGATAAATGTAAATGGCTCTAGTGTTTTTGTGGTAGGATGTGTTTCCTATACGTATTCCATAAATGATGTCACATGGCTACATTTTAAGACATCTCGGGTATTTACCAAGCAAGAGTATTAGATAACCGGAAGTAAAATCCTCGTATTCAAGTGTTTTGTCTGCACTAACAATCCTTCTCATAACAGCCATTAATACGTTAAATACATAAACAGAATTTAAATAGTGGTCTATGAGGATTTTTCAGTGTAAACAAAAAAAAAACAGACAGAAGGGGAGATGTTACTTCCACTACCCAAATGCTCTCATGATACACATCGGGGTCACCTAAAAATATAGTTTATCGCCGTTTCGGTGACGTTTTGCATTTAATCAAATTGGCATCGACCAATCATTCTTTGTAGTTTTTAGATCAGGTCATCTGACCAGGGTTCAAAATTGTCCGCGTATCTTTCCCTTAAGGATTGATCCCAGACTGTCACCAAAAGTCTGTTGTGTTGCTCCAGTGCGATGTTAATTAACTACTTACCTACTTCTTAGGAATTTTTATTGGCGAAGTGCTGAAACCATATTCGAAAAACAAGCCAAGTGACGTCACATTCGGAATACGAACAGGAAACTTCACGACCGAAACATTACCGCCACCTATATATAGCTTGACATGTAATACCTCTCATAAACGTATCGATAGCTAAATGGATTGATTGATAAAAAAAGGAACTCCCACCGCATTTTACCTTCATTGATTACAATCTCCGAAACAATGCATGTTTATCAAAGGCTGTTGGAATACAAATTATATTTATCCAACTTTTTCTCCACAACTCTCCAATCGTCGCGATAGGCAAACAGCGAAGTCGACCGTGAAAAGATGTCGACATGTACCAGAATGCCACACGCTTCCTGTACAAACTGGCGGCCGGATTTCATTCCGCCACTCTGGCAATGGAACGAAAATAGTTTTCAGTCACGCTACAACTTGCATAATCGCGTCTTTATTTCTTTTTTTTTTCTTCTCCTTGACTGCGGATATTTTATTTTAATCTCGAAGGAAGATTCGGTTTTATATATTGTAAATGTTTATTTTCATTCGCATTCGTGATTGCTGCGGAAGAGGTCCCGTTCGAATGACTTTATTCTTCCGCCCAGGTGGCATTGTGGGAAAAATCGTTTGGCGAGGTCTTCCCTTTCATTTGGAATAAGAGATCTTTATTCATTCTTTTAAACTAGGGCTCGTTTGATGATGGAATAAAAAAACAAAAACAAATAACCATCACCTCGGAAACTCTAGTTCCAAGCGATTTTGCATGAATAATCAGCGTCTCATTTTAATTAGAAATAAATAATTTTAAACGAATCGAAGTCTTGTGTTAACGTATTCTTTATTCTGTTTAGAACGAAGAATAAAGTTATTATATGGATGGAAGCTCCTGGTCATCTGACCATGGTTCAAAATGACTGTGTTCTCGAATCCATTCGGGATTGATCCCGGACCGTCGCCAATAGCACGTTGTGTTGCTCCAGTGCGACGTTAATTCAACTACCAACCTTTTAATACTAGCAGACGCACGCCATAGCATCTACTCTTAAGTTTATTGCTCATGTATATTGACGGCAGTGTCGGTACGTAAACTTCATACCTCCTAAAACCATTTATAATGTATATATCATCAATATGCATTTCTCCAAACGAAATAGAATTGATCGATAAGCGAAACAGCATTTCTTGTACTTCTTACTGATGTTAACTCGTACTTCCAACAGAGCGCATGGCGAAAACTGCACACATCAGTCATGTAACCACAATTAGCTTCTGAACATCCATTTCAATTATATGGTATTCGCTTTTTCAATGGCAATTCGGTATTTTTAGACGCTTCATTGTATTTTCGTTCGATTACTATTTCTTTTCTGTTCTATTCTTATCGTCGACATTTTTCATTTTCTGTCATGGGACTGAAGAATTCCATTAGAACGATGAACTCGAACTATTTTTAACTGTATTTCATGGCTGTATAATTCGAATCTATCATATTTGAACGAATCGGAGAAATTGTCGAATGAACCCTTCTGTGAGTGATTTTATATCGCTTGCGTCCGCTTGTTGCCATTCTCCAATATAAAAATAATGTCGATTTCTGTGCCACGTACGTTATTTAAATATACGAGAGGGATTTTAAGTGTAAATAAACAAACCACCGAAAAGAACTTTTCTTTCGACTTCCCAATACGGAATACGTACATGAAGCCCGTTCTATCTCAAAACCACAGCGAAATTTACATTTAGCTTGACAGAAAAAGCCTCAGATCTAATTATGATCGAAATTTATTTGAATACTGAAATGTTTGGAATTTTCTAGGTTTGATATTCAGCTTTAACAAGTAAAGACTACTTGTTAAAACTCAGTCGTTTTAAGTCTCAAAATTTCCCCAATTATAGTAAATAGCAATTAAGATTTGTCATATTCATAAAAACAAAGAGTACAGAAATATATGGTAAATTATTTAGAATCTACTTCGAATAAATAGTATACATTGTAGTATACAGGACAAAGCATTGTTGCGTATGGGATGACCCTAAACTGATATTACTCATGAAATTTGTACTTTTCTTTACGTTTTTTTACATAAACTATCTTCAAGCAAGGTCATCTCAAGTTTAGGGTATATCTGTCCACTTTTTTTATACAGAAAGAGCTAATATCAAGCCGTAACGTGTTTGGATTTGTTGGTAGTTTTACGGGGCACAAAGGCCATATTTGGCCAAGCTGGGCCAAACACAAGGCAGACAACTTCGAGCAAAAAATGTCGTGAAAGAGGAGAAAAGTGGGAATGGGGAATAAGAATACTGACGAAAGCAGATCGCTTGGGTACCCCGGGAACGCGACAAGCATGCCTACTAAAGATAAGTAAACCCCATGGGGAAACAAAAGATCACTGGAGTACCACGGATTCGTGAAGCTCGCACACACCTATAGGAGATAAGCCCCTAAGGTCCCGTAATGTTTGGGATGTGCCTGATCCCATTGAGTTGTGAGAAAATGGTCTAGCGAGCGATGAAAAAGCAACGCTCGTAATCATTGCTTTCAGACTTTGTAACTGATGTTGAAATATTAAACTACATATGTCCACAAATTAAGGATTATCCCAAGATTATGGATAAGAGATGAATCCCTTGTCGAGTACCTGCACCGAAGCACTTCAAATGACAAATTTAGATTCTACAAGCTATGTGGAACAAATAAGAATATCGGTCTAGTGCTGCTATTAGGAACTAAAGAAATGAAAAAGTACTTAGTGTAATGAACACTTGCTGGTTTTAGATATTTAAAAAGAGAATTATTTTGCAGTGTTAAAAGTAACCTAATAGTTAATGTTTACACCCATTTGGATATTGTAAAATACAAGGTTATATCAAAAGGTGAATTTGTCTCTAAAAGTCAGAGTTTTTTATGTAGCTAAATAATTTTTTATATGTTGCAAGTACTAAGGTGATAGAAGTGTGACGGCTTGTAGAAACTTCTACGTCGACCCGTCTGGTGCTTAGAGCAAATCAAAGATGGCGCATCGACTTGAACATTACTCCAAGGAGGAGGTGCGCGGTGTCATTCGCCTTTTATGGGCAAAGGGAAAAAATATGTGATATTCATCGAGAATTGTTGGAAGTCTATGGAGAGAGTGTTATGTCGCAGAAACAAGTGTACGTGTGGTGTAACGACACGAATGTGGCTGTCGTCGATGCCAAGATTCGTGAAGACAGAAGAGTGAGGTTGCATGATATTGCAAATGCATTGAATAGCTCATAGGGTTCAGTGAGCAGTATCGAAGTGGGAAATTCTTGACCATCCTCCGTATAGCCCTGATTTAGCCCCTTCGGATTACCATTTGTTTGGCCCCCTGAAGAAACATCTCCGTGGGCAGCGTTTCCATACACTGGAAGAGGCACAACTGGCTACACTTACCTGGTTAGGGAACCTGGAGCAAGATTTCTTTGAAAAGGGCATGGATGATTGGGTGCCACGTTGGAATAAATGTTTAGACCACTATGGTTCCTTTGTCGAATGATAGTGTGCTACGATTTGTCAAACATAATAAATTTTCATATATATATATATATCTCTGCACGTTTTTCTGTCAATCAAAAATTCACTTTACTTTTTGATACTTCTTTGTATATCACTACTCGGGTTTAAGGCATTTGCAATAACTGCCGTAGTAGAAATTGATCCTGAAATACGATCTTAAAAATAAGGTTAACACATAAAAGGTAGATAGATTAATTTTCATCGCACTGGAGGAAACTGGAGCAACACGATGGGCGATTAGTGACGGTTCAAGATTATCGCGAAGGGAAAGATCCGAGGACAACACCTCGTAATTTTGAATAACGGTTAGATGACGAGTTAAACACCAGAGCTGGCACCCTTCTCTCTAAACTTCCATACCACGAAGATGTGAGGACATTTGAAGCCGCGACAGATTTAACCCTCCTCGACGAGGCATCTCGTCATTAGCAAAAATGACCAGATCTTGAGACGTGATACTCGTCATTAGGAAAAACCTAACCATACCTTGATCTTGCATCATAAAAAAATCGGCAATACTTCGATGAAGAGATATCTTTGGTCGGATCGATCTTTGAACTTTCAACTCTCCGGTTTGCTTATCTGCGACTCTACCGACTGGGCCACAGCGGTAGTAGGTAATTATAATAAAGAAAACCGGTAATCAAGTCCTAACAGTAACCTCACCAATCTCCCAAACTGATAATCCATTACCCTTTTTTAAACCCTACTAACGGGTAATTTCACTATTCTTTCCAGAAAACAGATAGGAAGGTACTCCTTTCAACAGTTTTTACCGCACACCCAGTATATATTCCCCAAGCAAATAACCTCCAGATGAGACCTCCCAGCAACTTCCCCAAACTTTCAAACCACCTATCGAATTTCCACGCCACCCCTCATTTCATAATTCCCATCCTCTCTCAAAAAAAAGACGAGCGAGAAATCGAGGCCATACCCCAGAAAAGCAGCACCGATACATCACCCTCGTAAAACTTTCATCGCCCCAACAGCGTCACCCCGATACATCTCTTAAAACTAAGAACCCGAAAGCAAAACGACGGGAGCTCGGGCAAGAAAAAAAAAACGCCAATCGCTCACGGCACAGCCGCCAAGCTCGCCAAAAAAAGAGCGATCGCGCTACCCGATCTTGCAACCCATAAATCAGAGGATGCGGAGGAACAACAGAAGGTGGCAGGGCGCCGTAACAGAGGGGAGGCGCCCGGAGGTGACAGGTAACATCACTCAGGTGGTGGGGGAATGTTGCCCATAGGGGGGAGTAGATAGGCATCAGAAACCGATGGGGCAAGGGGAGTTATTGATAACCTCATTAACGTAGCAGCGCCAAGTTTCCAGCGGGCTCGACTAATTATCTGTTATGTCAGGTTAATTAATGAATCGACGTGTTGGGGGGAGGGTGGAAATTATCGAAGGAATGAAAATTTTTAGTGTTGATTTGGGGTCTCTGTGAGAATGGGGGGATGCGGTTTTCTTGGGTATGTTCTTTACGAGAACGATTGGGGGATTGGAATGGGTGCTGTTGATTGTGCTTCGATGGGGCTTAAACGTTCTGGGTAATATTTGGGGTGGTTCGAATGCGTTCGATTACTGCGAGCGAATTGTTTCTTGCCGGCGTACAGGTGAACCGAGCGCGGGGTGTTCTTAATTGTCTGCAGTGTTGGTAATTGTCTGAGTTGGCTACCGCATATTGGTACAAGTGTGGCGTGATACAAACGTACAGTTCATTAAGTTTGTAGCGAAGTTGTTCCGTTCTGTGTACTGTTATTTGCCTCTGTGAGGCTCCAGGTTTATTTCTTTATAACAGAAATCTGTGCCAAGGATATCAGTGTCTTATCGATTTGAAACATGTCGGAATTAATCTTGCCTATGACAGTGAATCGAATTGAAATTTCTTTTGTTTTGATCATACATTGGAGAGCAAAACCTAAATGACTGTATGGCCAAACATGGCCCTTGCGCCATAAAACCTCAACAAACCAAACAAACCTAAATGACTATAAGGTTCCAGCTACTAGTTAGTTAGTTGGCGTGGTGTGGAAGTTTGGAGAGTGGGGTGCCAGCTCAGGTGTTGCCTCGTCATCTGACCGTGGTTCAAAATTACGTGTTGTCCTCGATCTTTCCCTTTGGGATTGATTCCGGGCCGTCACCAATAGCCCGTTATGTTGCTCCAGTGTGACGTTAATTAAAAATACCAAATACCAAATCCAGCTACTAGTTGGGCCGCAGGGTTGGAAAAGTAACGGACTAGAAACCGGAGGGTTGCGAGTTCGAATCCAACCAAAGACCGTCGTGTGCAAAAGGGGCTAGTGCGCGTTAAATATATCGTGGGCTCAAACGTCCTCACGTTGGAGCGGTGTGGAAGTTTGGAGAGTGGGGTGCCAGCTAAGGTGTGACCTCATTATCTGACCGTGGCTCGAAATTACGTGGTGTTGTCCTTGGTACTTGGGTTGATCGCGGACCGTCGCCAATCACCCGTTGTATTTGCTCCAGTGCGACGTAAATTAAAATACCTACCAGTTATTAGTTTGCAGTGAAGTAATAAGGTGGAAGTCTGTATGCGGGAAACATGATACAAAAGGTACTTCGAGATAGGTATTTTAATTAACGTCGCACTGGAGCAACACAACGGGCTATTGGCGACGGTCCGGGATCAACCCATGAAGGGAAAGATCCAAGGACAACACCACATAATTTTGAACCATGGTCAGATCACGAGAACAACACTTGAACCGACACCCCACTCTCCAAACTTCCGCACCACGCCAACATGAAGACATTTGAAGTCACGACAGATTTAACGTGCACCAGACCTCTTTGTTACTTTTCCAACCGTGCTACCTCGGCCCCAAAGGTACTTCGAACAGATGAGTATAGCAAACCTACAATCCAAACAATCAAAATTGTCGTGGTAGCCCGGTTGGGAGAATAGCGGATTACCAACCAGTGTCGAGTTTGAAACCCGATCCAACCAAAGACCGCTTGTAGGTGGGGGTTGGTGTACGTTAAATATGTTGTCCTCTGGTTGGTGTGGTGTGGAAGTTTGTAGAGTGGGATGTCAACACGGGTGTTAACTCGTCAAAATTACGATTGTGGCTCAAAATTACGAGGTGTTGTCCTCGGATATTTGTCTTTGGTATTTATCCTGGGCAGTCGCTAATAGCCCTTTGTGTTTGTTGTTCCGTCCATTCAACTACCTAAATAATTGATTTACAATACATAAAACGATGCAACATATATTTACAGCAGACAAAACTGAAATTCAGAGCATTGAAAACGTGGAATTTCAAGAATCGAAATATGTGAGCAAACATGTCGATTGTTTGTTTGTTTTGGGGGTTTCCCACTTAAATAAGAGACTAATAAATAATCAATAAAATAAAGTACGCACAAAAATATTTGATACCTAGAAGCATGACCTAATTTCAAAAATCCTTCTCCTGAATGATCTTAAGAAACTGCATCTCCAGTCTTGTTAACGCCTTTTAAAGAATTTTATAAATATTCCATAGCACACGTATTGTAGTTTTATTTAGAAAGGCCTCATAGTTACAGTAAACTGCATTGAAAAGTATGATTTTCTTGCTGTCTGAATCAGGTGCATTCCCCCCCTATGTGTATTTCTCTCTTCAGTGTCAGTAAAACTTTTATTGTATGTATGTTTATTACTTGATATTGTATGTCTTGTGTCTGGCGCAGCATGGCCAAATATGGACCATGCGCCTTAAAACCCAAAAACCAACCAACCTTTCTGTGTGAAAAAGAACTAAAGGAAATACTGAAAATTTTATTTTAACCCTTTCGGGGGGGCCTAATGGGCATATACGTCCCAGAGATTAGATTGGGTAAATAAATCAAACTTTTGAATGGGTTTTTACGTTTTCAGTGTTCTTAAGGAATTAGGGAATAAAAATATGACTAAAGAAACCTGGCAATACTTTCAGATTGCAAATGGCGGACTTATGGTTTCGAGCACGCCCATTCATTCTGATGAATGAGTGACCGGAAACAAAAAGATGGTACAAAATTGGACGTGAGTTGCCCAGAAGCCATTTCCCACTGCTCTATGTACATGAATGGAGTTGACCGCTGTGATGAAATGGCTACTTTTTGGGTCATGGCAGAAAATCAGACAAGTGGTGGAAAAAGATTTTTAGTTATGATTTCTGTTGTGAATGCATGGATTACGAAGTGTGATGTGGAACATAAAACAGAACCACTATTATCCTTCTTAGCTGAGCAACTCATAAATGTTGGAAGGAGGGAAAAAGCAAACACAAAAAGAACGCAAAAGTACGGTCGTCCGTCAAAAAGAGCAAAAACTACTAAACTACTAAATTAAACTACTTTTCAGAGTTAAATTTTAATCATACAAAATTCAGGGCGAAAGGATTAAGAGTTCTGTCACTTAACTGAGGTAATTTTCTTTACAGACGAAAATAATAACAATCCCTTTCTATGTTTGATACCCGATAATTGTTGAATTGGTCATCCAATTTTAAGACATTTTACGTTTGAGTAATGCAGATAAGAGATAGTTGAGATTTGATCGTTTCTACACAAAATACAAAATAAATTCCTGCGATACATTTCCTACAAATCCCGACGTGATAAGGAATGTGTCAATTTACAGAGATCATTACATAAAATGGCCTCTTCTATAAATCCGGTTTATAACAATTTGTCATTAAAAGATAATCCCACTATAGGGTACTGGTATATTAGATTAGCAGGGAAATTCTATAAGTACGGAATATGCATCTGTTACTGTACAGAAACTTTAAATACCTTAATCGCGAGTAGTTGGCATTACTATTGGATTGATCAACTTGTAATTTTTATAGCAAATCGAAATATCTTTTTATAGTTTGATGAACCAGGAAAACGGTATGTTACGTTTTATACTTTTATAGTAAATACTAAGTCAATGTTTTTAGGTAAATCGATGATTTGAGATTTGACAAGTCACCATTTCCTCAAATATTTTAACATTTTCTATCTGGTTCTTTAAACCATAGCAACGCGATACAGGGTGAGTCTAAATTGTTTTTACAAAATAAGAGGGGTGATAGTACCCATCCAGACGAGCAATAATTACCATGGAACATAGGGTCGCATTCCACTCTGAGAGGCAGAAAAGAGTCAAATTAAAATTTCAACATGAACTTACAACAGTGTTGGGAAAGCGAATGAACGATACTAAAAGTTGCACAATCTGATTGATCAGGGAAAAATTCACAGCAAGTGCTCAAAGTGGCGGCCACGCGTGTCGTTGCACAGTTCACACCGTCGAAGGAATGACTGGCGCACCCTCTCGAAGATTCCTGGTGTTGTGTTAATTTTGTCTGCGGTAACACCGATTCTCGCTACGAGATCTTCAGCCGGGTCCACATGCGTCTGGTACACTAAAGATTTCATGTGCCCCCAGAAGAAAAAGTCCAGTGGGTTGAGGTCCGGTGAGCGAGGAGGCCAAGCCACAGGTCCGCCACGTCCGATCCATCGTGCGGGATATGTGGCATTCAAGAGGTGCCGGACCGTGCTGGAAAAGTGTGCTGGGGCTCCATCGTGCATGCTCGACGCGTTTCGACTTTACTCTTTTCTGCTTCTCAGAGTGGAATGCGACCTTATGTTCCATGGCAATTATTGCTCGTCTGGATGAGTACTATCACCCCTCTTATTTTATAAAGCAATTTAGACTCACCCTGTATATAGAACGCCATTCAATTTTTTTTCTTCTGTTAGATGACTTGGTGCTGAGAAATGCCAACCAGCGATCATGAAGATTCGTATGGCATTTGTCGAGGAGGGTGTGCAGGCGTGAAAATGATTAAAAAATAGTTTTTGGATACTTGAAATAATGAGGATAAAGTTTGGAATTATTAGATTGCATAGTTTCGTGAATAAAAAAGCGTTTATTTTAGCGAAAAAAGGAAAATCCCCTAAAGAACCTCGAACTTTGGGTATGAAATCCTGCTCGGATAACACGAGCACATGTTTAATCGGAGCCCGAGTAATCAAGGTTCTACTTTAAATGAATAATTTAATTTTGTTCCTTTTAACCCTCCAAGTAGTTTCAACGATATATCTCGTCCATCAAGATCTAACGAATTTCGCCAATGACGATATCTCGTCATCAAGATGTTGCCAATTTTTTTTATGACGACGAGATAAAAATCTGGTCAGTTTTCTTCTAGTGACGAGATATCTCGTCCATCAAAATCTGGGCAGTTTTGCTGATGACGAGATCAAGTTCTGGTCAATTTTCTTCTATTGACGAGATATCTCGTCCATCAGGATATGGTAAAAAATTAAAAAAGGATGAGAAACAAAGACCAAAAGGGTTAAACTACAATTAGGGTCTCAATCGAGAAAAACAAACCCTCATGAAACTGACGGTCAAGCAAAGACTATTCTAGGAACCGAGCACGATCACTTCGTTAACATAACTCGATCGCCAAGGAGCGCCGCTCCATCGCCAACCTGCGGAACCTTGGCAACCCTGCGGGGCAAAACCTCATTACTCAGATGATGCAATGATTCGTCGTCTATCGTCCACTTCGCATCGCAACGGCGGACGCGATCGGCGCCGGGATTCGCCCGCGCTCTGCGAATCTCTCCCCACCCTCCCCAGAAAGAATGAAATGATTAGAAGGGGGGAGGGATAGAACGGGGGATTTTTTTTCCATCAATCGGAAGGGGGAATGAAGGGGCGGGGCCGAGAGTGGGATGACGCGTCGCTCACAATGCTGGCAGTTGGGGAGGGTGCAAATACACCGCTAATGAGTCTTACCGTTTGTTCTCCGCTGTTATTAATCAATCGCTGGGATGCAGGACGGATTAGCGAGAGGGTTCGGATTATCCGGATGTTCGGACTGTAGGGTGGATTTGCGGGAAGATTTTCAATCGAGTGAAAAATTTTCAAAGTAGGTTTTCTCTCGTCAATTTCTTTAGATTTCGTGCTTAAGAGTAGGCGTGAGACTTGAGAAGGTACTTAACCCTCCAAGTGGTTCCCACGAGATATCCCTCCCATCAAGATTTGACCAATTTTGTTCATGACGAGATAATTCCTTGTCAAGATATTGCCGATTTTTTTATGATGATGATGATCAAGATCTGGTCAGTTTTCTTCTAATGACGAGATATCTTATCCATCAAAATCTGGTCAGTTTTCTTCTAATGACGAGATATGTCCATCAAAATCTGGTCAGTTTTCTTCTAATGACGAAATATCTTGTCCATCAAAATCTGGGCAGTTGTGCTGATGACGAGATCAAGATCTGATCAGTTTTCTTCCAATGACGAGATATCTCGTCCATCAGGATAAGGTCAGTTCTGCTGATGACGAGATAGAGATCTGGTCAGTTTTCTTCTAATGACGAGATATCTTGTCCATCAAGATCTGGTCAGTTTTCTTCTAATGACGAGATACCTGTCCATCAAAATCTGGTCAGTTTTGCTGATGATGAGATGCCTAGTCGAGACAAACACCATGAGATTGAAATGATTTTGTTCTTTTATCAAAGGGAAAAGTAGTTCTTACATGTAGAATTAGCTTTCAAGTCTACATATTTATTCATAGTGCCATACAGAAAAAAGTTCTTTTATTGGGTTGATGGAAAAGTTCGTCCCTTTTTTGGCGCTAGATGGCATTGAATCGCAAAACCGACTATCTACTTCTTACGTGTAAAGTTTTTTGCTGTTTGAAGGAAGGAATTTCAGCGAGTACTTGGGAGAAAATGTGTTAGTTGGTTGTGTATTTTAAATTTTTTTAAGCATTAAAAATGGCTTAAATAAGGAGCATTTTCGACATATTACTCTCTTTGATTTCGAAAAAGCAAGAATGCTTAACAGTCGCAAAAGAAGGTATGTGTTGTGTATGGTTAGGGTTCCGTTGACGATTCCACGTGCAGTAAGTGGTTCAGAAAGTTTCGTCACCAGGATCAGTTCTTGAGCCAAAAACCTCAGAACTTCTATGAGCTCGGAATTATGCAACTACCGGAGAGATGGAGAAAAGTCATCGAAGAGAACGGCATTCTTTTTTGATTAAATTTAATTTTTAGTAAATAAAATTTTTCTTCAATTTTTGTGAAATAAAGGGAAAGAACTTTTACATCAACCTAATGCGTGGCAGTGGAGAAATCCCCCTCAAACAAAGGAGGGTGAACCACAAACGCAATACAAAAAATGCACAATACACATGAAAAACAAACTGTCAATAAAATTCAAGATTTTAGTTATTTAAGTCAATGATAAAATCTTTAAAAGCATTGGGAACTGTCGAAGGAAATGTTCAGACTTGGTGGTTAACTATTTGTGATCTTCATAAATTGGAAAATTAGTTGATATTTTAACTCTTCGTATAAATTCGTCATTAACCCCTGGTGGTTGTTTCGACGAGGTATCTCATCAACAGCAAAACTGACCAGATTTTGATGGACAGGATATCTCGTCATTAGAAGAAAACTGACCAGATCTTGATCTCGTCATCAGCAAAACTGACCAGATTTTGATGGACGAGATATCTCGTCATCATAAAAATATCGGCAATACGTATCTTATGACGAGATGTCATTAGAAAAATTGGTCAGATCCTGATAGACGAGATGTCTCGTCGAAACCACTTGGTGGGTTAACATGTAAACATTTTAAGTAGGCAGTCTCGTTGGAATATTTTGTTAAACCTTAGATTCTTTACGTGATTAAATCATACGTGGTTAACATTTTTCAAATATTTTAATTCATATGCAAAAGAAAATTTTCACACAACGCTAAAACTTGTAATTTACCGTATATTAACAATATACCAACTAATCACTAGTGCTAACATTTAATTATGCGCAGGCTGATATGTTTCATGGTATTTAGAAAATGTCAGAACGATGAATTATGTCAAAATGCTTAAATTTGTGGTTGGTTTCGGTTTTATGGCGCAAGGTCCAAAAGTGGATAAGCGACGTCAAACACAAGATAGATAATACTAAATCCAGCTGATTACACTGTCCAATACAGAATGTAGTCCAATAAAAGATATGAAATATTTAAAAATTAGTAGTCCCGGTGACGATAAAATGCAGACTCAAAAACATGAAGAAAAAAAGCGAACATGAGAATAATAAATAAATATTAAAATTTCTAATGAGATGAATAAATAAGGATTAAAAAAGGTTATCTTGTTTGCAACATGAATAGTGAATTAAAATTTGTAATGAAACGATGAATTTAAATGGTGAAGAATAAAAACACTAGGTAAAATAAGAAAATTTTATAGCGTAAAAATTTTAAAAGATTCGGGTGATAATTTTCTCCAATCAAATCCTGTAAGTTTAAAATCAATTTATTAAAAAATTTTAACGATGACTATTAAAACCAGGACAATCAATTAAAGTATGGTGAATAGTGAAAGGAACTACACATGGTGCTACACACAGGCACACTTTCTAATAAAAATTGTCAAATGTAGAAACAATTGCATTTTCAATCATTCGTTTCGCCTTTTAGGAACAGGAATAAAACACATTACTAGATGAAATAATTTCAAAGATAGTCTAAATACCTTTGGTCAACAGTAAACATTTATAAATTGCAGTTCATTTCCTGTACAAATAGAATCTAACAATCAAAAGAAATGCTTAATCGAGTAACATTGAAAAACTTTTACAGATGCGATTTGTTTACTGCGGGATATTTAGTTCATAATACCATTAGATGCAGCAAATTTAACATCGTTCTGCAAAGACTACAGAAACTTATTATTTTTCATTTCTGCGAAAAGCTTGATTGATATAAATTTTACTGTGCGTATTGTAGCAAAATCAATTTACGAGATGTTTCCAAAATTCTGAGTCAAGTTGGCGTGGTGTGGAAGTTTGGAGAGTGGGGTGCCAGCTCAGATGTTGACCTCGTCATCTATCTGTGGTGTAAAATGGCGACGCGTGTGAATTTTTTTTCTGTGGGTCTGATCCTGGACCTTCCCCAATATCCCGTTGTATTGCTCCAGTGCGACGCCAATTCAACTACCTACCTATTTTCCGGTGATTTTAAGTGTTTCAAGATTGAGGTTTAGTCTGCCTATCGGTTTTCTACGATCAGTAAGCGCTATCCATTGTAAATAATTTTTTTTAAAGTACGTAAATATTAAGAGACTCACCTGATGAAAGCCCAGGTATGTTTCCACAGTGTGCGATGTGTAAAAGACTTCACCGTCACATGTGAGAATCAAAAGGAAACCACTGAGTGCCTGAAATAAAGAAAACACACAATTACACACAACGTTAAGAATCAAACATAATTTTATTTTACTATACCTCTTTCAGTCGACATTGACCGATTCAAATCCTTTTTTCAAAAAATGCTAAATAACCAAACACTTTCTTAAAAGTTAATTTAAACTTGGTTTACGATAATATCGATTAGAATTTTTTTATTTTAAACAATAGCCACTTAAAAATCTATTGCACAGAAATTTTCTACATAAATTTATGTTAATTCTAATTATAAGATATCACCCATATTTCAATATTAAGTAGTTTTTATTAATTAGAGCATACGAATTATAATATGCAAGAGAGAGAGAGAGAGAGGACCTCTCTCTCTATATATACATATCTACAAAACAATAACCAAACACTTTCTTGAAAGTTAATTTAAACTTGGTTTACGATAATATCGATCAGAATTTTTTTCTTTTAAGCAATAGCCACTTAAAAATCTATTGCACAGAAATTTTCTACATAAAGTTATGTTAATTCTAATTATAAGATATCAGCTCATATTTCAATATTAAGTAGTTTTTATTAATTAGAGTATACGAATTATAATATGCAAGGACCTATATACATATAGACAAAACAAAAGAATTTGAAGCAATCCATCTTCAAACGTAATAAAGTGTTTGAATTGATTTCAGCCTAAAAAGATTGCAACTATTTGTTTCCGAAAACAAACTTGCGCTGTTTGAATCAATTTGTTTTCTAAGTGCCTATACTGAAAAGTTTCCAAGAATAGCAATTTCTATTCCAAGAAAATCACACGCTACCATAAAGTAGCAAATTCGAAAACCATCAAAGTTTTTCACTGTCTGAGAGGTCCACGGTTGCCCAGTTGGCAGAGTAGCAGATTAGAGGTTGGTTAGTTTCGGGGTTTTATGGCGCAAGGGCCATATTTGGTCATGCTGCGCCAGACGCAAGACATACAATGAACATTTTACTGACACTGAGTGAAACACACCCAGGGAGGAATTCACTTGGCAGGAATCGAACCTGAGCCGCTTACGACTCGAAGGTGATTAACTATTGTAGGGTTGCGAGTTCGAAAGTCAACTCAATCAAAGACCTTTGTATATGTGGGGGCTAGTATACGTAGTGGCCTCATGTTGGCGTGGTGTGGAGGAATAAAGAGTGGAGTGACAGTTCAGATGCTGACCTTGTCATCTGAACCATGGTTAGTTACGAGTTAATGTCCTCGCATCTTTCCGTTAGGAATTGATCCCGGACAGCCTTCAATAGCCCGTTGACCGCCTCCAGTGAGATGTAAATTCAGCTACATAACCTTTTTAGCACTCACCTTACTTGAAACTGGCCAAAAGATCATTGCAGATGCAGTCTTCTAGAAGGCAAAATTTTTATCCGGGCTAAAAACTTTTTCCGTTGGTTGAAATTAAAATACTCAATCGTTGAGAAGCAATGTAAGCTAAAACGTGTCGCCGACTTAGTTTCAAGTGGTGGAATTGAAATGCACATTGAGAAGGTAGATAGGTAGGTATTTCCTTAACGTCACACTGGAGCAATACAACGGGCTATTGACGAAGATCAAACCCGAAGGGAAAGATCCGAGGAAAACACTGCGTAATTTTGAGCGACACCCCACTCTCCAAACTTCCACACCACGCCAACATGAGGACATTTGAAGCCACGACAAATTTAACGTGCCCCCTTTGTACACAGAGGTCTGGTTGGATTCGAGCACCTCGAGAAGAAAATATTTCTCAATAACAAAATGGATTTAAAAACTTTGAATAAAGCTTTGGGAAACTTTTATGTTCATTTCTATGGGTTCTGGAAGTGTAGTATCACCTGAATCATTCAGGACTTCTAAGTACTTTATTCTTGGAACACTGAGAAAATTCAAGTTGTCGTGGAGTGGAAGTTTGGAGAGTGGGGTACCAGCTCAGGTACTGCCTCGTCATCTGACCGTGGTTCAAAATTACGTGGTGTTGTGTTCGGATCTTTCCCTTTGAGATTGATCCCGGGCCGTCGTCAATAGCCCTTTGTGTTGCTCCAGTGTGACGTTAAATAAAATACCTACCTACCGAGTGTATTTACAAATAATTTCAGGATTTACTCATATTTTCAATACCCGTATAAATAATTTCGATTGTTATTTTCTATTACAAATTATTAATCAAAATTACACAGGGGGCTCGATCATGTTAAATATGTCGTAGCATCAAATGTTCTCACGTTGGCGTGGTTTGGAAGCTTGGAGAGTGGGGTGCCAGCTCAGGTGTGACCTCGTCATCTGACCGTGGTTCAAAATTACGTGGATCTTTCCCTTAGGGTTTGATCCCGGACCGTCGTCAATAGCCCGTTGTATTGCTCTAGTGCTACGCTAATCAAAAATACAAAGACAAATGCAATCTTTAAAGACAACCTATTTTTAATTACAGCCAGTACGACAGAATTTTTGACAGGAGTATGTAATGAACTTTAAGAATTGAAGGACACCCTCTTTAAACTTTAAAAACAACAAAAAAGTACACTTATGTAATTTTCCTCCACGGTTGTTGTTCATAAAAACAACATACCAATACAAGCAGATCGCTTACCTTTAGAAAAAAAATAACGGCATCCACTTTTCACTGCACTGAATGCTTTGAAAGGCACCAGAGGGGGGGAGTTGTGGGGGTCCTCTACCCCCAGTTCACTTTACCGCAAACCGCACTCAATATCCCCCAGTGCGAATGCAAACACTCTTTACAAATCGGCGAAGCAGCCGAAATTGCTTTCCTTTGTTCGTCTCCGCTTGTGGGGGCAAATATTGGAGACCGCCGGCAGGTAGCGCACAATGCGCGGGGTCAGGAGTCACGACCCCCCCCCCGTCCCGTCTCCGCTCCGGATCCTCCCCTCGCCTGTACGCCGCTTGTTATTGTACGAATTTGCAACGCTAATGTAACCTGACAGAAGAATGTAGCCGACCTCCACAGTTGAAAATCTCGCTTATTTTCTTCGAAAAAATCAGAAATATTTTTCTCGTATACCCCCAAACCCCAAAATTATTAACGAACAAGAACGTATACACACACATATAGGGTGAGTCTAAATTGTTTTTACAAAATAAGAGGGGTGATAGTACCCATCCAGACGAGCAATAATTACCATGGAACAAGGGGTCGCATTTCACTCTGAGAGGCAGAAAAGAGTAAAGTCGAAACGTGTCGAGCATGAACAAGTCATCGCCTCTGACGCACACTTTTGCAGCACGGTCCGGCACTTCTTGAATGCCACGTATCCCGCACGATGGATCGGACGTGGCGGACCTGTGGCTTGGCCTCCACCCACTGGACTTTTTCTTCTAGGGGCACATGAAATCTTTAGTGTACCAGACGCATGTGGACTCGGCTGAAGATCTCGTAGCGAGAATCGGTGTTGCCGCAGACAAAATGAACACAACACCAGGAATCTTCGAGAGGGTGCGCCAGTCATTCCTTCGCCGGTGTGAACTGTGCAACGACACGCGTGGCCGCCACTTTGAGTACTTGCTGTGAGTTTTTCTCTGATCAATCAGATTGTGCATTTTGGTATCGTTCATTCGCTTTCCCAACACTTGTAAGTTCATGTTGAAATTCTAATTTTACTCTTTTCTTCTTTGGAAGTATTATGGCGCAAGGTCCATATTTGGCCATGCTGCTCCACACACGACATACAATATCAAGTAATAGACACACACACAATGAAAGCTTTGCTGGCACAGAAGAGAGAAATACACCCAGGGAGAAATGCACCTGACAGGAATGGAACCTGCGCTACGTACAACTCGAAGGCTGATAGCGCAGTGGGTCATACCCACTGTGCCATGACGGCTCCAAACCACCAGGAGGTAGGTAGGTATTTTTAACGTCGCACTGGAGCAACACAACTGGCTGTTAACAACGGTATGGGATCATACCCGTATGGAAAGATTCGAGGACAATACCACGCATTTTTGAAACATGCTCAGATGACAAGGTGAGCTGGCACCCCACTCTCCAAACTTCCACACCACGTCAACGGGAGGACACCACCATTAGGATTAAGCTCTGGTTTGACTGAACAAAATTCAATCCAACACGATCCCATTGATCGCCTCTCCTGCAAATTTGATTAGAGCACGGCCCCCCGCGTGCAAAGGTGTCGCCAAGAGACATCGGAAGGCTCACAAAAGGAAACCGCATTTAAGCGCCTCCCGTGGCTACGCACACATCCCCCCTACCTGCAGCGGTCAGAGGGGGCGAGGAATGAGCGGCTGTCAGAAAACGAATCCCAATGTGTAAAGAATTTGTCTATTAATCTCCGAAATCCCTTTCATCCTCTTGGCAGTTACTAATGAGACAGAGACCCAGAGACGCCAGCAATACGAGCCCCCGTTGCCATTCACTGGGAACGAAGTAGTCTTTATTAGGGAGGCGAAAATTCTATCCTCTAATTGGAACGAGGTCAGGACTCCCCCTTTTGGAAGATCTTTTTTTCGTGGGGTCTCGTCGCATTCCTTCATTACAATTCCTTAACATCGCTTTTGTGCCGATAAAACGAATTGGTGACATTTCCCGGAGGCTGATTACTTAAGGGGAGGTTTTCGGGGGGGGGGGTTGAGAGGCGACGCGATGGATGACCCCTCTATGGGTGGGAAGTGGTTTGGGTCTTAACGGGCCGTTTTGGGAAAATCGACTGGATGTATCCGAATAGTAAAGTAAAAAGGGCCGCGGTTGCAAAGTTGATGTAGTCGCGGATTTACAATTGAATGGTTGCGAGTTCAAAACTTGATCCAACCAAAGATCGTCGTGTACTGAGAGGGGAGCACCCTCCATGTGGTTTCGACGATATATCTCATCCATCAAGATCTGATTAATTTTGGTGATGAAGAGATATCTCGTCCATGTGACCCTATAGATTTAAATTTTAACATAAATATGAGGCACTGGACATTTGTCGAACTTTAGTCGGACAAAATCTTGTACTGAAGGTGTTTATGACGCAACAAATATTAATTTTTTTATGATGAGAATGAGACACGTCAATGAAAATCAGCGCAAATTAATTTAATGATGTTAGCCTGAGGAAACAACTCTACAAGATTTCATTAGCCCACTGATTGATGACTAGTTTAATCCTCCAAGTTTTTCGAAGAGATATCTTGCCTAAGATCTGGTAAATTTTGCTAAGGACGAGAAATCTTGTCGAGACAAACTGCCCTAGTACGCGACTGGTCTATTACCCTCCAAGTAGGAAAAAAATTGTCCCTTGCCCAGAAATGGTGACAGTTTAAAGCAAGTTTGAAAGAATGTCTTCAGAGCCGGAAATTTGAGTGTCATTTAACTCCCATGGCGTACAAAACCATGTGGTTTCGAAGAGATGTCTCGATATTATCGATTTGTTTTATGATGACGAGATCAGGATCTGGTCAGTTTTCTTCTAATGACGAGATATCTCGTCCATCAAGATCGGGTCAGTTTAGCTAGTAAGGAGACACCTCTTCGGGACAACTACCAGAAGGGTTAAATCTGCCGTGACCTCAAATGCCTTCACTTTGGAGTGGCGTGGGTATTCGGAGCGTAGGATGCCAACTCAGGTATTGACCTCGTCATCTGGCCGTGATTCAAAATTACAAGGTGTTGTACTCGGATCTTCCCCTTGGGATTGATCCCGGACAGTCACCGTTGCTCCACTGCGACGTCAATTCAACTACCTACCTAAAGTAAAAAGGTAGTACAACAGTCCCTCATTATATTGCGTTTTCGGCTATAAGGCTCCTTTTTATTTGTCCTGAGATGAACTTTTGTTTTGCGAAATAGAGGAGAAAATTAAAACTTTAGAATTAGTTTCTCAGAATCTTACTTCGAAGAACAATTGGGGTTGCCGTGACTCAATGGGTTTGTCCCATAGCGTGAAATATAAGTTTAAGTATTGCTATTTGACTGGAGCTTTAAAAAGTGTGACCAACATGTCGACTAGTAGTCACGTGCCTCGTTTGGGAAAAATTGATCATTGCTTGCATTGTCGACTGATTCACGTGTCCTTAAGAATCCACTTAGTCCGATTGGCTATCGAAGTTGACCGATTTACGAATCGACTTGGTCCCATTGACTATCGTAGCGCAGTCTAGTGTTTCTAATCACTCTGTATAATCACGTTAAACAATCAATAATTTGTTCCGCATTAGAGATTCATGCTTTTCCACTCAACCACGGGACAGATCTTCAAACCAACTTACCGGAAGAAAGATGAACGACCTTCTAATGAAACTACTCGCAAATGCTCCGTCTATTTCATTAGAAGGTCGATGGTCTATCAGGGGCCGAAATCGTTCAAGACTTACACTGTACGGGAACAGTGTTTTGCCGCAACAGAGGGTCTAAGAATGATTGAAAAGTCCAAAAAACACAAATGTTACGCATGAAGAGGTCACTGATGACAGCAGCGATTGACAATGCACGTAACATAGTTCAGTTACATAGGTTGATGAAGTGCAAAACTTGTCATTCATCACGGTCCAAGAACTGAACGAAGCTGCGCATGCCTGTTCTTTCAGCCGAAAACCACCTTTTGAGGGCATAAAAATGCTCTGAAAGCCATAGAGGTAGAGTGAGCGATGATAACTTTTGTACATGCCCAGGATCACGTGACCAAAACTAGAAGCAACGTAACTCTTAGACTACTTTCAACTGCTGGGTGGAACCTAATATTCATCATCTGACTGGTCCACGGGATTTGAGAAGACGCTTATACATTGATTGACCATCTGATAGTAGTAGAAATGGCAATTTCAACACTTTTGTCACCACTCTATAGAAATGTGCATTCACACACTTACACTGTCGTAAGATGTTACATCGCCAAATGAGGCGATCAGGTACCAAATCGGTCAACCAAGTCAATATTTCTCGGAGCTGTCACTTGACTACTAGTCGACATGTTGGTCGCGCTTTTTGAAGCTCTTCTTAATAGCACTGATCAGTCTACTGATACTCGTTCACTTCTAAGAGCGATATAAGTATAGGAGGCATATACACAACGGTCTTTTGGTTGAATCTAGTTGCGAACGTCTTTTACGATATTCAGATGAATTTTAAGTCACGGTTCAAGGATGGTCGTGATAAACTACTATGAGGGCGATTCGAATGGGAAATAGACAAGTGCCGTAGATTGAATGCTAAATAAGAGACTGGAGTGCTACTCTGTTTTTATAAGCGGACTGGGTTATGCATGGTTGAAAAGATAGCTCTATTCTGAGTTATTGAATTTGAAAAAAGTTTTTTACTCATTTGCTTTGTCTCACTCATAGAGGAAATATAAAAGTAGAGTAAGCAATAGTAACCTTTTTAACGGGACTCTTGGAATACTTTCTTCTGCTGGGTGAAACCTAACATTCATCGTATGATTGGTCTATGGAGCGGGAGAAGACGCCCATCCGTTTATTCAACATCTGATTGGTCCATAGTAGTTTGGCGATTTCACCACTTCGTCGCCACTGTAGAAATGTGCATTCACACACCTACCCTGTCATAAGATGTTATATCGCAAACAAAATGATACGATACCAAATCGGCCAAGCAAGTCGATTTTTTACACAGCAGTCACGTGACTACTAGTCGAAATGTTGATCTCACGTTTTGAAACTCCTCTCAATAGCAATGCTCAATCTACTTATATTTCCCGTCCATGTGTGCAGCAATGGAACAAGTGTGTTGAAAGGCAAGGGGACTATGCTGAAAAATGTTACTATTGTAAGTTGTCTGCTTTTATTAAGTAAAGCTTATATCAGCATTGTAAATAGTTACTGACTCACTCGTTCGCCGATTTAAAGACGACTTGCTTTTAAAAATGTGCTTTAAAAGCTATGATAGAGCTTGAAAATAGAGGGCAAAAAACTGTTATTAACACTAGATTGCCCAAGGAAGTCATTTTGACTGCTTTTTAATTTCGTTTAGAAAAAAATTATACTTATAATGATACGATTTCTTAGATTTTATGTGACTTTTTATACATGATATAAGTGCATTTATTAATAGTTGTATTTACCTCCCCTCCCTCTTTGTTTCTGATATATGTATGTGTTATACCTATATTGCCCAAAAGCAGTCATTTTGACTGCTTGGGAAATTCAACTTAATTCAATGAATTTTATTATTGAATTTCGTAAATTTTATTTAGAAATCAGAGTTTAGCATTTATATTTTCGTGAGAATATTCCTTTGTTCTTGCGTTCCTTCCCGCTTCATTGTAGTCCATCGCCATATGCGCAAACATCGCGTGATGCGCGTACCGTTTCTTCCAGCGATAAGTACTGTGTCGATGGCAATCGGCACAAAATATAAATTGCACAGCAAACAAAAAGTAGTACTTTTTATTCTTATCTCTATGCAGTGATTCACTTTATATTTATTTGCCCCTAAATTCATGAAAACAATGTCTAATAGAAGTTATTTATTAAAAAAGCTAACCAACATAAGTGAAGAGTGCTCCAATATAGTAGAATCAGATGCAATAAGCTTTGAACTATCATCTGAAGATGAAGTGGTTCACATGCAAAGTGAGGCATCTTAAATTGAAGATAGCGATGAAAAATCGACCACTCATGGTGAAAATGAATATATCCTCAATATGCCCAGAAAAAGATGTGGGATGCGAATTATTTTAGACTCTGATGAAGAAACTGAAAACACCTTTCAGGAGATCGAAACTGCTGCTGATGGTACTGTGTGGTCAAAATTTGAAGAAGGTGGTATTCCTGGTAGATTACTATCTACATATATTTTCAAGGATGTGAAAGGGCCAACAGGATACGCAAAAAGGAATATTATGGCAGATAATGTTATCAGTGCATTTTCGTTGATAATAGATAACCATATGATGAAGCACATAATAATGAGCACAGAAGCAGAAGGTCGCCGAATTTTGAAGAATGAGTGGACAACATCATTACCGGAAATACTTGCATTTATCGGAATTTCATATGAGCTTACGAAGCAAAAAATTTAAAATTGTCGTATTTATGGTCAACAAAGTGGGGCCCTGAATTTTTTAGAAAACAATGGCCAGAGAAAAATGTATGCTTGCGGAAAATGTACGAAAAAAAGAGTTTCCACATTTATTTGCAAAAAATATATAAATAATAATAAAGTACTTTTTTGTTTTCTAAGTGAAGTAAATTTTCTTTATAATATAAAACAACATTAAAAATTAATTTTAAATACATTTCTTCATGCATTGGTTATTCTTTCACAAAGCAGTCAATTTGACTGCTTTTGGGCAATATAGGTATATACTAAATTTCAGTCTTTCTAGTGTTATATATATATATATATATATATATATATATATATATATATATAATAAGCATTTTGTTTTTGTTTTTATTTGGTTTCTCCTTTTTGATTTGTGGTGATGGTCTATATATATATAAATACCAGGAATAGCTTTTCCAATAGATATTTAATCCCAAGTAAAAGTTCCCTTATATTTTATTTACAATAATTATTCATTACATTAAGTACAAATTTGGTGTTTTACAAACGATACCTTTATTAATGTTTTAATTTTTTTAGTTTTAGGGGGGGACGTGGAAGTCGCAGTTGGTAGAGTCACGGATTAGCAACCAGAAGATTGCGAGTTCGAAACTTGATTCAACCAAAGACTGTCATATATGTGGAGGCTGTGCACGTTAAATCTGTAGTGGCATCAAGTCTCCTCACGTTGGCTTGGTGTGGAAGCTTGGAGAGTGGGGTGCCATTTGTGGTGTTTACCCTGTCATCTGACCGTGGTTCAAAAGTATCAGGTGTTGTCGGATCTTTCTCGTCGGGATTGATCCCGTCATCTCAAATGTCTTCACTATGGCGTGGTGTGGAAGTTTGGATGGTGGGGTGCCAGCTCAGGCGTGACCTCGTCTTCTGACCGTGGTTCAAAATTACGTGGTATTGTCCTCCGATCTTACCCTTCGAGTTTGATCCCGGACCGTCGCCAATAGCCCTTTGTGTTGCTCTAGTGCGACGTTAATCAACCACCTACCTATCTACCCAGACCGTCGCCAATAGTCTGCTGTATTACTCCAGAGCGACCTTAATTTCAGATTTAAATTTATGTACTGATCTTTTTTGATGTTTGCTATGTTTTTTTATGTATCTAGGGCAACAACAATAGATTAAATAATTAACCAATAGATATTCCATAAGCATGTCGGTGAAAAGAATAGATCTTTGGAATTTGTTTCTGAATTCAAATAATGTTTGGATAAAAAATTATGAGTTACATCACATTTTCCTGTTCTATTGTCATATATGCACGCAAGAACGACGAAGCCTTAAAATCCATATTCCCTTATTAAGTTTGGATTCAAATGTTTTGATACATATTCCATTTATTGAGCTAATTAAGTTAATGATGCATTATTTTCGGAGCTCAGTAGCAACTAAGTATGTTTACCCGGGCAACTACAAAAACAAAGCTTCGCAGCCCGTATCCAAGCTAACGCTCAGATTTACGAAGAGTGCCCTTTTATGTTTTTCCCTCTGCAAGTAAATTAGAGAAACAAATAAAAAGAATACCGCTATTTTCCCCCCACTAAGGTATGACAATCACACCTGTATCGAAGACCCCGGGTCATTAAAGGAACGCTTAATAACCCTCCGGTTCGTGACTGTTTTCAAAACAACCCTCCTCCTCCAAAAAACGCTTGTTTGCGACAATCTGCAATTTAATGTGCCCTTACAATTACTTAATATTCCCAAAGCTTATTTTTCACTTCACTTCACTTGGCTGCAATCTCTCCTCGTTCTCTGCCTTCTGAGTGGTGAGGCGAGGCGGGTGGGCAGACATTGCTGATACTATCTTTTCCCCGGCGATACTTGGAGTCGCGTGCTTACCTGGCAACGGTCGCCATGGCAACAAAGCGCGTGTCATTAGATGAGACGCCATTTTAGATAGCGTCCTGCTGCCTCCCCTCCTCGGAAGCCGGACAGTCAGTCGGAAGTCAACGATCCCCCGACCAATCAGGAGGTCCGTTTTGGCCGGTCGCCATGGCAACGGTCAAGACTCAAACCCCAGCCAAAGAACTACCGCAAGCTCGGTTAGGCCTACCTTTTTTCAGACGTATATTGCTAGGGGGGGGAGGCTACAGGAGGGGAGGGGATACAGAAAGAGTTCGAAAAAATGGC
The DNA here is from genome assembly GCA_933210815.1 of Meta bourneti. Lineage (NCBI taxonomy): Eukaryota > Metazoa > Arthropoda > Arachnida > Araneae > Tetragnathidae > Meta > Meta bourneti. The sequence goes on from OW119926.1 coordinate 96,421,869, forward strand.
TCAGGAAACTGGGGGGGGGGAGAGGAGGGGACATGTCTTATTTTCCCATCTCGGACATTATGTATTTATTTATATTTTTTCTCGGGTAACGTTTTTACTGGGGGTGGTATAGGAGAATTCATTGTATTATTTTGAAAGCTCTTCCGCTTAGACTAAAGCGTAGCCAATGATCAATACATGTCAGCCACAAGACCTTTCCGTTTTTATTGAACTTGAATCGTTTAGTGCTATATCTATTTTCACCTTTCGTTTCCTGTTTCTTACACACCATTGGGGCTCTCGTGGTGCAGTGGGCATACTCACTGCGCTAGCAACCTGCGAGTTGCAGGCGGCGCAGGTTCGAATTCCCGTCGGTTTCGTTTCCTCCGTGGGTGCAATCCTCTCTTCTGTGTCAGTAAAGCTTTCATCGTATTTCCATTGCTTGATATCATCTGTTTTGTGTCTGGCGCAGCATGGCCAGACATAGGCCTAGCGCCCAAGCATCCAACCAAACATCTCCATGACAATCCGCATTTAACCAGTACCTTTTCACTTATAACTGTCCCTCCTAATTCACGTCCTAATCTAAATTCAATCGCAAGACTAGATTGGTAGGTTAAATCACACTGGTTAAGTTGGTTGAATTTACGTAGCACTGGAGCAAGACATCGGGCTATTGGCGAGGGTCCGGGATCAATCCCGAAGGGAAAGATCCGAGGACAACACCCCAGTTGGGAAAGGAACGGATTAACAACCGGAGGGTTGCGAGTTCCAAACTAGGTTCAGCCAAAATTTGAAGATTTTGTTCTAGGATCTTTCCCTTCGGGATTGATCCCGGATCGTCGCCAGTAGCGCGTTGTGTTGCTCCAGTGCGACGTTAACTAACTACCGAGGACAACACCTCGAAATTTTACACCACGGTCTGATGGCGAGGTCAACACTGAGCTGGCACCCCACTCTCCAAACTTCCACACCAAGCCAACGTGAAAATATTTAAGGCCATGACAGATTTAATGTGCAACTGCCGTCACGGTACACGACGGTCTATGGTTGGATCGAGTTTCGAACTCGTAACCCTCCGGTTTGATGACCCACTACTGTGCCAACCGGACTACCGCAGAGTGTCACGCAATGTTCCTTTCTAATACATATGATTTATGCAAGTATATTACAGGCCATGATGTTTCAATTAATTGTCTTAGATATGATGTAATATTAAATTATGATATATATGAGGATATTAAATATTATTTAAGCAAATATATTGCTAATTACAGGCCATGACCTTAAATCTATTTTTTTAATATGGCAGGGAATATTAAAATCTAGCAGAACCCGCAAAGTTTCCACCCTTAACTTTCTTAATCGAGTCTATTTATGGCAAAGTGGTCGTTACTCACATTTCATCCTACTTCAATCCATTTATAATGAATATAGCGTCCACATTCACATAAAATGGATTTTGTATTTCCAAATGAAATAAAATTATCCAACAATATCTAACAGTATTTCGTTTACTTTTGCTGGTCTTATTTCATATACTACCAATATACATATCTATCATGGTACCACAATTAGGTTCTGAATGTCTACTAAAGTTGTATCCCATTTCTATGTTTATAGCCGATTCGGGATTTTTTTACTCTAAATCTATTTTCAGTCATATTTCTTTTCCACGCTGATTTCAGTGGAGATGTCGAATCAGGGGCAGTAGCGATTTAACACCAAACATGGTAACCTTGGTATTTTGATCAAGCATTATGGCAACCCTATGCAAAAGGTTGTTACTTACGAAGGAAAGCCGGTTTTTTTTCAACGAATGCGATGGGCGTCCAAAGCCAGTATGGCTTTGGACGCCATCTTGATTTGGCGACAAACATGCCCCGGATTCAACATCTTTACCCTGATTTCTTTCTACCTTTCAGATTTCTCATTACTTTCTATCATCAGACTACAGAAGAATTTCATTAGAGTGGCGAAATCTTCCTTATGGTAACAGTATGAAGTTCCAGACCAAAGCGAGCATATTTGAACGGAATGGCTGAATTGGTGAATGAATTTCGTAATAGTCGATTTTACATTGTTTATATCCATTGTTACTTTTCGACAATAAGCAAATAATGTCGGTCTCTTTGTCCATTTTGGCGTAGCTTGTCCTCTTTTGGACAAGCGCCATAAAACCCTAACATCCAATCCTATGGCCATTTATCTTCCGTGTTAGGGCAAAAGGGGTTAAATCAAAATGGCTACTTCTCAGAATCTTAAGCTGAATATTTCACTCTTCCTCACAAATATTCAGGAAGGAAAAGAAGCATGCAATGGTACAAATAATTGTGATTCAGATTCGTAGGTTCTTTTAGTTTTTTTTTTTTTAGGCAGATTATATTTAAATTGATGCACTTGACTCCTTTGAACCGATTAAAAGTCACACTTAATCCCTCTTGCCCTGACAAGGAAGACATATTTGTGAGTTAATTAAAGTCGAACTGGAGCAACACAAGGGACTATTGGCGACGTTCCGAGATCAATCCCAGAGTGAAAGACCCGAGGACACCGGCAATTTTGAACCACGGTCAGATGACGAGGTCAAAACCTGAACTAGCACCCCACTGTTCCCACTTCCACACTACAGCCAACGTTAGGACATTTAACGTGCACCAATCCCCAAAGGTCCTGAACCTAGTTTCAAACTCCGGTTACTAATTCGTTGCTTTTCAGTTGCCCTCTGAGATTTATACATAGATATTTAAACATCTGAAGACTTAAAATACAAGCGTTCGAAGTAAAAATTTGTTTAAACCGCATTTCCTTACAGCTCTGAGGTATTGCTCGTACAATGTCCATTAAATTCAAGTGAACATTCATTTCGTCCGCTAAACGAGCATTAATGGGCATGAAGGAGCACGTAAAGGTTATCAAATAAAGACGTTACTCGGTGTGGTAGCACGCATGTCTATGCAAATATTTTCACATAATTTCTGTTTGAACATGCTCTTGCATCGCATGCACGGAAGCTATCGAGACTAATAGAATCAGTGTCTGGGAAATGTTGGTTTGTTGCTCTACGATTATTTTTTGTACATAGGAAGAGATAATTTCACGATTTCTTTTGTCAAAGGTAAGACGTAAAGTTTTTATACATTATAGAAGATTTGGACTGATCTTTTTGATGTACCGATCTTTTTTTGATGTTTGCGCCATGTTTTTGATGTATCTGGGGCAACAAAAGTAGATAATTAATCAATAGATATTCCAAATGCATGTCGTCATCTGACCGTGATTCTAAATTACGTGGTGTTGTCCTCGGATCTTTCTCTTTGCGATTGATCCCGGACCGTCACCGATAGCCCGCTGTGTTGCTCCAAGTGTGACGTTAATTAAAATACCTACCTCTATATGCATGTCGGTGCAAAGAATAGATGTGCCGCGGTAACCCGGTTGGAAGTGTACCGGATTGCTACCGTAGGGGCCAACCAAAGACCGTCGTGTACAAAGGGGGCTGGTGCACGTTAAATCCGTCGTGGACTCCAATGTCCTCACGTTGGCGTGGTGTGGAAGTTTGGAGAGTGGGGCGCCAGCTCAGGTGTGGCCTCGTCATCTGACTCTGCTTCAAAATTACGTTGTGGTCCTCAGATCCCTTCGGATCTGATCCCGGACAGTCACCGATAGCCCGATGTGTTGCTCCAGTGTGACGCTAATTAAAATGCTTACAAACCCTGGATATGGTTTCGACGAGATATCTCGTCCATCAAGATCTGACGAATTTTACCAATGACGAGATATCTCGTCATCAAGTTTTCCCGATTTCTTTTATGATTACGAGATCAAGATCTGGTCAGTTTTTCCTAATGACGAGATATCTCTTCCATCAAGATCTGGTCAGTTTCGATAATGAAGAGATATCTCATCGAAGTTACCATCAGGAGGGTTAAAAGAAAAGGTAGATAGGTAGGTATTTTAATTAGCGTCACACTGGAGCAACGCAACGAGCTATTGGCGACGGTCCGGGATCAATCCCGAAGGGAAAGATCCTAGGACAACACCACGTAAATTTGAACCACTAAAAGCAAAGGAATACATATGGAAACTGACGTACCTCAACTGTCTCCTCCAAGTGTTCAGAAATCATTTCAATATGGTTGTGAAGATATACGAGAAGTTTTTCTGTCAAGCTAAAAATGTAGGTGGCGTAGTGTTCGCGACGGAACGTACTCCCTGTACGTATTCCGAATGTGACGTCACGACTTGCTTTTTATTACGCGATTTCAGTACTTCGCCAATAAAAATTCGGAAGAATGAATTCCGAATTCATGTATGAAATTTGATTGGTCAACGCGAATTAGACTAAATGCCAAAGGTCACTAAAACTGCGAAAGGGTACGTTACATAAGGGTGCGTTACATATTGGGGTAAGGTAACCCCAATATGTATCATGCGAGAGCGTTTGGATGATAGGAAGTGAAATATCTGCCTTCGGTCTGATTTGTTCACTTTTACTCCGAAAATCTCTTAGACTAGACAAAATATCTATGGCAAAATAACGTCGAATCAATATTTGAATATCCAAATTAACTTTATTTGCTCCAGTGCGATGTTAATTAAACTACCTACCTAGCAAATTAATTTTCTCCAAATTTTGAAGTGTTGATATATGTAGATATGCAAATAAGTGCGATGATTACGTCAGTGAAATTAAAAATCGACATGCTTTCCCATTCCCTAGTGAATAATTTAATAAGCTATTAGGTAGGTAGGTATTTAATTAACGTCACGCTGGGCTATTGGCGATTCTCCGGGATCAAACCCGAAGGGAAAGATCCGAGGACGATACCACGTAATTTTGAACCTCAGATGACGAGGTCAGACCTGAGCTGGCACCCCATTCTCCAAACTTCCACACCACGCCAACGTGAGGACATTTGAGGCCACGATAGATTTAATGTGCATCAGACCCCCTTGTCCGTTACTCTTCCAACTGGGCTACCGCTGCCTTAATAAACTGTTAATTAATCTAATAGTTTATTAACTATTTGTGGAATAGCCATAGTCCTGGTTGGAGTCCGGTAGCGTCCGAAAAAATATGTACGCATTCGATAAAGGATGTGTAACATGTGCCCTGCGTAAAGAACACCTCGTGATTGTTTAATTGACTACGTGCAAGTGACATTACTCTCTGTGTGACTTTTTACTAGGTATTTATTTCTCATTTTAAAGGGGGCCGCGGCAGTCGGTTGGAAGGGTAGCGGTTAAAGCGAGTTCGAAGTTCGATTCAACCAAAGACCGTCGTGTTAGTGGATGCTGGTGCACGTTTAATCTGTCGTGACCTCAAATGTAATCACGCCGGCGTGGTAAGTTTGGGAAGTGGAGTGCCAGCTCAGGTGGGAATTCGTCATCTGAAAGTGGTTCAAAATGGCGAGGTGTTGTCCTAGAATCTTTCCCTTTGGTATACGGTCCCGGACCGTAGCCAATCGCCCGTTGTGTTGCTCCAGTAGGACGTAAATTCAACTACATACCTTCTGATTTTGAAAATTCGTTTTTCTGATTTCAAGTTGCGTCAATTTCAAACGAGACCTCAAAGTGATGGATTCTTGTCTTATCTTTAGAACAACTTTACTTACTAATTTCGCTTACTTCTGAGGTGTTTATTGATTTTTTAAAAATATTTGTATTTATTTCTCTCCGTAATTTTTAATTACCACAAAGGCATTTCATCCATTTTAACAACTAATTTGTAAAAAGATATAAAAATATTAAACTAATATTAACCACGCATTCCGACTGCGCCACTTGGAAATGTTCGGATGAAAATACTTACTTGAAGTATGAGATCCCCTTCGGGCAGGATGTCGTTGTACATATGATCACGTGACTTCATGGTGTGTTCCTGAGATGACCTCTCCTGATCCTGATACAGTGCGGCTGCAAAGAAAAGAGAACGAGTCGATATTAATACACACGTGTTGCATCAGGAATTGATTCGTAAATATATACTGATTCGAATAATTTTCTGACTACAAAATAGTCGACAACAAATAAACCAAACAGAAAAACGAAATCTAAAAGCATCCTATTCTATAGTCAATCTCTTTTTTCCTTTTCTTGATATTACTTACTTGAAATTGTCTGTTTGGCATAGCTTGATCAAATATGGCCCTTGCGCCATAAAACACCAAAACAACCAACATTATTTTCGGTTGATTTTTACAATTTTATTTATATAATTTCTCTCGAAATTCTTGTGTATTTTATTCAGAACACAACTACAGCTTTTAAGAACATATTTTCGGCTTAAAAAGCAACTAAAACTTTCCCAGTCAAAACTTGACTGGGAAAGACATGAAAGCGAGACATGAGTGTCTTAGGCTTTCTAGATCAGAATGTGGTGATATTTACACTTGAAAATCCACTAAGTCATTTTTCATGAACGTTAGTCTGTCATGACTTGGTCATGGAGGTTATATCTCTTCTTGAGAAATACGCTTAGTGAGTAGAGCATTTTCCCCTTCATTTCTCAGAACTATGTTGTGTTTCATTTCTAAGCCGACGATATTTGGTCTTGCAAATAGACATTGGAATGCAGCAATAGTATTGCTGCATTCCTCATTTTACGAAACTTGATCTTTTGAGAATAAATTGGCACTTAGAATTTTAAAGTTAAGTAAAATTTTATTCTACAGCTGATCAGTTTTAGTTATGTGGTGGCATCTGTCCCCGCATGAAAATTAATAGCATGGATCTGGCAATAGATCAAATTAAATTATTGTTCCTTTCAGTCGTACTGCGCGCTGCGAATGAAAATATCGTTTTCTTGCAGCGATAAAAGAAGATTGAGATAGAATAAATTGTTAAGCCTTTTTTGGAGAAAAGACGCTATGCTGGTATACAAGTCAGTGTAATCTGTTCATTTAATTTTTAATGAATTTTTATTAGTTACCTTTTTACCTGCTTCGTTGTCTATTGAACTGTTCAACATCTTCATATGGTTATGAGAATTAACGTATTGCATAGTTAATAATATGTTGTTCTAGGATTTGGCTGATATTCCTTGTTATCATAAACCAATTAGAGTTAGATCAAATTAACTTCATGAAATGAGAACAAGTTTTTGGTTTAATGACTAAAGCTAAATTCGTTCGCAAATCGCAAAGCAAGTTATAAAGTTACACATTTTCTCTTTAATGGTTGGTCAAGCAGAGTAAAAATAACCTATAATTTTCAGTGGTAGCTTTATACGAATGTTGGTACACTTAAACGTAGCGAATGCTGATGTTTAAGTGTACCAATAAAATGTTATAAGAAACAAAGAATCACGGAAATAAGAGCCGTAAATGAAGTTGGGTTCTGTTACAATATGTCGTGTTTTCATGCAAGCAATATTGAGTCACGAACCACATTGAACGGAATGACCAGTCAAAGGGCTGGATGTGATGCATGAGCAAAAGTGAATTTTTGACATGAGTCAACGTTACAAATTAACTATTTCGGTGGAAAAACTGTAGTACAGCTTTCTTAGTAAATGCTGCAGTTAAAAAGTGATTGATAGCCTTTTTAGGAAGGCGTGTTACTAGTTTCAGCAAATGTACCTTTTCCGTTTGAGTACAGTTTAAAACCTTTGAAATGATTTTTCCGGCAATTCCGTCTAAGAAAACTATAACTGTTAAAAGAACAGCATTTGGAATAGATGATGAATGTATGGGATACCTTAAAAGATAAAAACGAAATAACAATGTGTCCACTAAAATCTTTATGCATAACTTTCAAATGATACATTTGTATCCCCTGATATTCATTTCTTTAAGTCTCCAATTGGTTTCGCCAAGTTATCTCGTTCATAAAGATCTGACCAATTTTGCTAATGGCGAGATATATCGTCATCAAGATATTACCGATTTTTTTATGATGACGAGATAAGATCTGGTAATTTTTCTTCTAATGACGAGATATCTCGTCCATCAAGATCTGCGAATGGTTTTGCTAATGACGAGAACCTCGTCAAGACAACCACCAGGAGGGTTAAATTTCCATTTGGGGGTTTGTTTTTCATGCACATTTATATGCACATAGTAACCAATTAGTTGAAGATGTTTAATGAAATTATTACCACCATTTCTTAATTTGATAGGTCTGTACTGAAGGTATCCATTGCGGAACACAATTAACCAATCGAATCAGAAACCAACTGAAGCTGAAATGATCGAAGTCTACATGACCTGGTTTGTTTCTTGCTTGAAAATTACAGACGTTAAAACTAAAATTGACGACACTAAGATTTAAGTTAAAAAAATCGCCGTTTTTGCTTCTTCAGGTTTTATTTATTATTATTATTTTTTGTCGCCGAATTTTTTTATCAGGTAGATTTTTTATTTAGCTTCTGGGCTTACATGACCTCTGCTATTAATGATGAACTTCATACGTTCATACACGAGAGTTCCTGCAATCACATGAGTAACAGACCATAAATCCCGGAGATCAGTTCCCGAAACAGCTGACACACATGCGTTTAGCTAAATTCCGGAAACAGACATCGAAACGGTTCTGTCCAAGTTCCCGGACAAAAAAATGGTGTCATACCTCCAAATACCCAGATGATTAAAATCGACACAAAAAACCCTTATTCAGCAGAGCCAGAAATGAGTTCCAACTCCCAATCCTCATTTATTTTTCAGGAACCTGTCCGGAATTTCCATATTAATTACGCCGACTGTGGAAATGAGTGGAACCGCTCGTGGAAGTCACGTACTTTTGTTATTTCCGAAACTGCTGGTTTCCATTCCTCATTGGTGTTTCTCTTCTCGTCTCATTTGGACTGGTCCAGAAAGGGGTGAATTACGGGCGCTTTGATTAGTGTGAGGGCCAAATTACAGGGTTGGGGAAGTACATGGAAAAAGGGTTGGATTAAGACATTTTCCCCTTCCTGAAGCCATCGACTTCGTGCGACACGTGACATTAGCTCGTATCCACAGCTGGGCTGTGAGTAATGAGTGGAAAAGGAGTTTTTGTTCTGGCTGCTTCTGGATGGATGTTAGACAACTCAACTCGCCTTGTGGTCAAATCGATCGCGAGCAGGAGTGAGAGTGTGGTTCAAGCGTTTTGGTGGTTTCTTAGGATCCAATTCTCAAAAAGTTAGGAACCCTCAGTTAAGTAGGAGTTCCATTGTCATTATATTTTAGATAGGTTGGTAGTTCAATTAACGTCGCACTGGAACAACACACCTGGCTATTGGCATAAATCCTAATCCGAGGACAAGACCTCGTTATTTTAAACTACGGTCAGATGACGAGGTCGGCACCTGAGCTGGCAAACCACCCTCCAAACTTTCACATCACTACATCACATTGGAGCAACTCTATTGGCGACGATCTGGAAATATCCGAGGACAACTCGGAATTTCGAACACGGTCAGATGACGAGGTGAAAACTTGAGGTGGCACCCCTCTCTCGAAAATTCCACACCAAGCGAACGTGAGGACATTTAAGGCCACGACAAATTTAATGGCTTTGATTGGATCGAGTTTAAAACTCGCAAACCTCCCGTTGCTAATCTACGACTCTAACAACTGCGGTCCCCCATTAGAAGATGGGATTTAGTAAATTGTGACTATTATTTAGACGACTATTTATTTAGACTACATACGATGATATTTCAAAATCTTTTGTACAAACTGTTATGGTAGATGGGAAAGCAAACCAGATTCACATAGGCATCACATCGAATATATCGCACCCTAATTGCAATACTACCATAACTAAAAAAATGAATTTCTAGTTTTATGTATAGAAATACCATAAATACATACTTCTGCATGCTGAAAAACTGTCCGCTACAGGAATTTACAGTTGTGGCAGGTTTGCAGCATGCAGAAGAATGTATTTTCAGTCCTACACACAGAACTAGAAATTTATATTTTTTATAGTTATGACGTATTGCAGTTGTGGGGAGAAATGCCCTCAAGCTCCTCACGGATGCACTAGAGAGTACTTTTAAGGTGGAGGAATTAAGCATAGTAAGTACGAGAACAGTATTTTTATCAGTGCTCATATTAGTCTAGTACTTCTACTGTTTCACAAAGTTGCGAGAAGCAACAGCAATACTCACCTGACAGTGTCAACACATGGATTGCTTTACGAATAATAAACGTGAAACAAACGTATGCTGAGCATTGCTATTGAGAAGATTGTGATTACATGTTGACTAGTAGTCATGTGACTACTCTGAAAAATAGATTTTGTTGGCCGATTTCGCATCTTATCGCCTCGTTTGGCGATCATAACATCTTATGACAGGGCAGGTGTCTAAATGCGCATTTTTATAATAGCGACAAAAATGGTGAAATCGCCAAAGTCTACTACTATGTCGCACGAACCAATCAGATGATGAATCGATGGGTGGGCGTCTTCTTCCTCCTCGTGGACCAATCAGATGATGAATGTTCGTTTGCACACTGCAGACGAAAGAAGTCTAAAGGCCAGGTTGCTACTAGATTTGGTCAAGTGATTCTGGGACCATAAAAAGGTTACCGTTGCTCATTCTATTTTTATATTTCCTCTATGGTACAAACTGTTCAACTGCCGCTATAATCAAATTGTCAAAACTGACTTATGATTTTAAGAAAATTAATGGGATTAAGTATCTCTTTTTGCAAGTAACAGTCCATTAAAAATATAAGGGGGCTGAATATATTAGTAGATTTGAAGGGGGCTCGGAAATTAGATATTTGAGAACCGCTACCATAATATTTTGTGGAAAAAGAAACACAATCGACATATCTTTCAAGCGAATACACGACAATCATCAAAACCTCAATGAGGTCTTTTTTGGACCTAATATGTATTAAACTGAAAGTGCGCACTTTCTGGCATGTGACATCTAGTCGGGAAAAGTGAAAAATCGAACTCCTAGTCTTTCGGACATTTATTAAAGCACCGAATGTAGAAGTAAAATAGATTAGAGTGATAAGCTCTTGACGGAAAAATGAGACGAAGACAAAGTATTTCGAGTTTTGGCTTGGACCCAATGCCCATCCCAAAAGACAAGAGAGTAGTGTTTCAGTTTGAGTGAAATAGATGTAGAAGAAATTTCGAGGGCAGAATGAAATATAAATATCAGACGTGGTCTCAGAAATCGAATTTAATTAATTTCTGAAGAATTGAAATTCTTAACCTTTACTTCACATTAGCCTAAGTTAATCTTTAACAATGGGTTTCCTCACTGTGTTAATATCCTGCAACTTCTCGGACGTGCAGAAACGAAGGTGTGATCTCGTCATCTGACCATGGTTCAAAATTACGTGGTATTGTCCACGATCATTCCCTTTGGGATTGATCCAAAACCGTCACAAAAATAGATAGACCTTTGTGTTGCTCCAGTACGACGTCAATTGAAATACATACATACCTAGGACTTGCAGGTTCAATTCCTGTAACTTGCCATATACGGCACAACTTGGCCATACATGGCCCTTGTGCCACCAAACCCAACACAATCATTCTTATATTGTGGTGCAAACGTCTCTATAAATAAAAATGTAATTCGAATGACGCGATATCTCGTTCATCAAGATCTGGTCAGTTTATATCGAAGCGTGGTATAAGTGCGGGTTCTGAATTTGGATTTTGAGAACAGAAATATAAAAATGGATCGCCGAATCCCTTTTAAAATAACTATCAAGGAATCCACATCAATTTTACATTATTTGATAAAGTAGTTAACCATACCAGTGCTTCTGACTTAACAATGCCACCTTGAAAGGCTTACATAAAAACGTAAGGATTGGAAGCATCGAGTAAAATATTTTTTTATTTAAAAACCAGGACTCTTTCCCACTTTTATTTGGGTTCAAAACAATGATTGGTGTATAATCCCACAAAAAACGGTCTTATATTCTATTTACTATCGGCGAATTGGCCATTCTATGCTGTAACAATTTTGGCTAATAGCTTCACGGTTGAAAAAATGAGAGGTAAGGCCATAATAAATTCCCCATCATTTATGATGCGCATCTTTTTTCATTCGTTTGTACTTAAATCTTTGTAACACATTTTTAAGTATTCTTTTGGATTTATTAGGCAATAAAACTACTTTTTCATGCCCCCTTCATCAGAAGTTACACAAATCAAAATGTAAGTAGGTACGTAGTTGAATGCACGTCACACTGGAGCAACACAGCATGCTATTGGCGAAGGTGCGAGATCAATCCCAAAAGTAAAGGTCCGAGCACAGCATCTCGTAATTTTGAACCACGGTCAGATGACGAGGTCAACACCTGAGCTGGCACCCCATTCTCCAAATTTCCACACTAAACCAACTTGAGGACTTTTGAGGCGTCGACAGATTTAACGTTCACCAGCCCCATGGTCTGTGGTTGGATCTCGCAACCCTTCTTGTCGCTAATTTTTCCAACTAGGCTATCGAGGTCCTCAAATGAGAAGGTCGGAAGGAATGTGAGAAAGGGAAAATGTGTGTGTGCAATACGGAAAAATGGTTAGTTGGGGTTTGGGTTTTACATGGTACAACGGCCATGCTTGGACAAGCTGGGCCAAACACAAGACATATAATGTACAGTAAATGGACACACACAAGGAAAGCTTTACAAACACAGACAAGAGAAATACATCGAGGGTAGGAAATCGAAGATGCGCCGCCTACAACTAGAGTGTTACTATAGTAGTATATACCACTGAGCCACGCATAACTCTCGAACTGGTTTCGACGAGATATCTCGTCCATCAAGATCTGGTCATTTTGATAATACCTCGAGGGATACCTCGTCGATTTAACCACCAAGAGGGGTGATAAGAAGAGAAATGTTTTAAGCATGACATACAGGATAGTTGTCTTAGGACTATAATAAAATAAAGTATAATTTTCTTTACTTTTATAATAAACCATGATTTATTTCTAAAATTTCTTGCGCAGAGGCATAGATTCGGAAATTGTTTTCTTTTGCAAATCTAGTACACTTAAACATCCACACTATGCACTTCTCATCATTTGTTTCGATGTTACAAATTTTTCTTTCATTTTAGTCGTAGCCAGAACACCCTGTATTTCTCTTACGATGCGTGATGAAAATTCAATTTTGCTAACGACGAGTGACCTCGTTGAGACAACCACCTGGAGGGTTAATAAGAAGGGTTGCTTGTTTGTTTGGGGTTTTTATGGCACACATGTTGCGCCAGACGCAAGACACACACAATAAAAGTTTTACTGACACATGAGAGAACTGCAGAGAGAACTGCACCCATGGAGGAATGCACCTGACAGGAGTCGAACCTGCGACGCCTACGCCCTGCCAACTCTTCAAACCCCCCTCGAGAGAGGGGTGCCAGTTCAGATGTGACTGTCATCTGACCGTGGTTCAAAACTACGTGGTGTCCTCGGATATTTCCCTTCGGGGTTGATCCAGGACCGTCGCCAATAGCCCGTTATGTTGCTCCAGTGTGACGTTAATTAAAATACCCACCTACAAATCCTTCCTCGCTGGCTGCTAGTGCAGTGGGCATACCCAATGAGCCGCGACGGCCTCTTTAGTAAGAAGGGAAATGTTTTATGGATGACATATACACTATATGGACTAAAGTATTCGGAAACTGCAGTAAATAAGGTTGTTTATCCTGGTTAGGACTCGGCCCATTGCTTTATGTACCTGGTACCATGAACGCTGAGGTGTACCTCGACGTTCTGGATAATTCTGCCTTGCCTACACTATGGCAATACTACGGCGATGATGGTTGTTTCTTTCAACAGGATCGAGCTCCATGTCACACTGCAAAACGTGTGCTGGATTGGTTTCCTGAAAATGAGGTGAATTTGCTTGACTGGCCTGCTCAGAGCCCCGATCTCAATCCGATCGAGCACTTGTAGGACGAACTGGAGCGACGGGTACGACACCACCACGCGCGCCCATCTTCACAACAATCTCTTCTCACAGCCTTACAAGAGTCATGGCGAGCTATTCCTGCCCAGACTTGCAGAGAACTTGTGGAAAGCATGCCTCGACGTGTTGCAACTGTAATACAAGCAAAAGGAGGGCCTACCCGTTTCTAAATAGAATAAAAAAGCACTTTTTCTGAGAAGTGTCCAAATGCTTTTGTCCATATAGTGTATTTCTATTATATGGCGTGATGAAAATGCATTTGCTGATCAAAAGTCAGTCACCTGAACCACTTAAAAATTCCAATCTCTTCACTGCGCCTTTTCTCCAGCGTTCTCTCTAACCAGGTTTACAGGGCAATATAGTTCCATTCTTACTCCAAACCGCCCCCCTCCGCGAACAGAAAACTCTCGTGACTTTCCCCATCATTATTAGTTGCCAGTCAATTCCCTTTTTTCCCTCCTTATCTGCTGCCGGAAGAAGTTGAGCCTCTTTGACTCCTCGATTTGAAATCCATTTGAATTTCTCGGAGTGAATCCTCGAAGAAGGGGGTGTTCGAATGAACGTGATTAGGGGGAAGTGTCCGTCGGGCGGCACGCAACCGTATGGGGGGGGAGGTCGGCAGCTGTCACGCGATGCCACTGCCTAATGACAACAATAATAACGTGGAAGCTGCCACGTTACGTCGGGAAGACGGTCAGTGGGGTAGGGACGGACGGATGGATGGCTGGTTTAGGGGTTTTATGGCGCAAGGGCCATATTCAGCCATGCTGCGCCAGACACAAGTGATGCAATATTAAGTAATAGACATATACACACAATGGTAGATATTTTAATTAACGTCGCACTGGAGCAACGCAACGGGATGTTGGGTCCTGGATCAAACCCGAAGGCAGAGACCCGAGGAAAACACCACGTTATTTTCTCCCACGGTCGGATGACGAGGTCACACCACGCCGCGTCATCTGACCGTGGTTCAAAATTACGGCGCGTTTTCCTCGGATCTTTCCCTCTGGGATTCATCCCAGACTGTCACCAATATCCCATTGTGTTGCTCCAGTGTGACGTTAATTATAATACCTACCGACGTGGACATCTCGTAATTTCGAACAGCGGTCAGATGACGAGGTCAACACCTGAGATAGCATTCCACTCTCCAAACTTCCACACCGCGCCAACGAAGGATATTTAAGGCCGCGACAGATTTAAAGTTCACCAGCCCCCCACTTACACGACGATCTTTGGTTGAATCGAGTTATGAAATCGAAACCCTCTGGTTGCTAATCCGCTACTCTACTAACCGGTCTACCACGGCCCTTGTTTACGAAAATGTGCACTCTAATTTTTTTGTAGTTTATCAACATTGAGACCGCAGTTAAAAAAATTTTGAAAAAAAATGCCGATTACTAAATTAACAATTTTTTAATTTTCTTTTCCTACTCGAATCAAAATATGTGAATATCATAGTATTTTTGATCTGAATTCAAATATGTAATTGGGATTCCGAAAGCAAAGACAGTTGTAACGAGTTGGCGGGGATGTAGGTGAATCCTTCACGCCGATCGCCATTTCTGTGTATGGCAACCCTTTCCTTCAGAAAACTGAGTACCTCTCTACAAAGGACTCATCCAAGGTTATGTGCCATCTCATCATAGCCGCGCTATAGGAAACTAGCTCGTGGCATTTTTGTTCCATCCTTTATGTATCTGAATTTATGTATGTCTTTTTATAATTGCATATTTTGTATTACGTATATTTTGTTCTCTGTAATTTGATGTTTTTTCTGTATCGAAACAGCAATATGTGTTGACTCGGAATTCACTTTAAAATGTGGAAACTGCTCTAATTAACCTTCGAGTACCAAAGAGCGACTAGTGAGACGATAGACATGAAATATAAGTAGACTGGGCATTGCTGTTGACATTAGCTTAAAAATGCAACTAACATGTCGACTAGTAGTCACGTGACTTCTCTGTGAAAAATCAACTTGCTTGCCGATGTGGTATCGTATCACCTTGTTTGGCGATATAACATCTTATGACAGGGTAGGTGTGTGAATGCACATTTCTACAGTGGCTACGAAGTGATGAAATCGCCAAACTACTATGTCGTGTGAACCAATCAGATGTTGAATAAACGGATGGGCGTCTTCTCCCGCTCCGTAGACCAATCATACTATGAATGTTAGGTTTCACCCAGCAGACGAAAGTATTCCAAGAATCCCGTTAAAAAGGTTACTATTGCTTATTCTACTTTTATATTTCCTCTATGAGTGAGACAAACCAAATGAGTAAGCAACTTTTTTCAAATTCAACAACTCAGAATAGAGCTATCTTTTCAACCATGCATAACCCAGTTCGCTTATAAAAACAGAGTAGCACTCCAATCTATTTAGCATTCAATGCTACGGCACGTGCCCAGCTCCCATTCGAGCCTCCCTCATGGCAATTTATCACGACCATCCTTAAACCGTGACTTAAAATTCATCTTAATATCGTAAAAGACGTAACAAAATAAACGACATCACCCACCCCCTACTAACACCCACGTATCAAAAGTGTCCCTTTCTTTCACTTACACATATTTGCCCACAGTAATGATCCGGCCCAGCTACAATTGTCAGATTCCCTTTTTCATCACGCACTTTAATCGCTCCTTTTCCCCCACGTTATTACACGCTTTTTTTTTCTTCGTCTTCTTTTTCTCTCGCACGCACGTCCACTTTCGCAAAAAAAGAAATTTTTTTTCTTCTTTCTCCAGGCGAGAGGAAAAAGGTGAAAAATCTCCAAGTCTCAGTCACTGGAAAGCAAGGAAAAAATGCGCGCGTAAAAAAAAGCGTCTGGGCCTTACGAAGGACGCCGCGAAGTGAAATGAAATGATGATTGGCCTCGGCGGAAAAGGTGGAATTAAAATACTTTTTCCATTTGTGGGAAAGGGGTGGCGGCGGGCGTTCGAAAGAACGATTTCGGAGAAAATGGAGTGATTCCGGGGTTTTACGAGGAAAGGGGGTGTGTTTATTGATCGAGAATCTCTCTCGCGCGGTCGCAGTGAAAAGTCAAGCTGTTGAATGGGAAATCTTTTACGACTCCATTGTACCGGGAAATGTACTTATTGAGAAGAGACATGGCGAATAATTGGGAACAGAATTCTGAATTGATAAACAGTGCAGGATTCACAGAAAAGCGATAATTTTGAATGATGGTTTTTGCTTATACTTCGAGAAGACTTGGTTAAGGCTAGAATGTAAATGCAAAGCAATTGTGGGTTAGTGCTCTGTTTCATACGAAGGAGCAATGGCGTGGAAGCCGAGAAACCTGTCGTCTCTTAATGAAAAAATTAAAATTAGGTAGCGAAAGAAATAAAAATCAATAAATGTGCAAAATCGACGATTTTTGCTACGTAATTCTGAGAGAGGTGTCGATTTCTATTTTAACATCCTTAATTTCTCCACGAAAAGCCAAAGACTAATGGTGCCAAATCCCTTGACGAGATGTATCGTCTATCGAAATCTGACCAATTTTGTTACGAACAAGATATTTCGTTAATCAAGATCTGATCTATTTTGCTAATGACAAGATATCTCGTCATCAAGATATTGCCAATTTTTTGACGATGATTAGATCAGGACTTGGCTAGTTTTTTAATGACGAGATATCTCGTCCATCAAGATCTGGTCAGTCTGGCTAACGACGACATACTTCGTCGAGACAACCACCAGGAGGGTTAAGATTATTCTTTGTGTTAAAACATTTCATTCTTTTATTTACAGTTTTCATCCTTTTCCAATGTTTTCTTTATTTCATGATCATGGTGCTTATTTACCTGAATATTATAACACTACTGTCTGGATTTTAACTGAGTTTATTGTGTAGTACTTAATTCGGCAGCTTTTCCGCTATTGAATTTTGCCCCATAAAATCCAAACCAAACCTTTCAGCCTCAAATGGTGAAAATGATTATTTGGCAGTGTTTGTCATTCACAATGGTACATTCGACAGACTCTTCTCCCCTAGACAATGCTTCTTAATGAGGCTAGCAGCCAGTTTTGAGAGTATGTACAATGGGTACTGGCGCATGGTCAATCGTTCTCTCCTGCTCTTCCTGTCTGTAAGATTGCTTCAAGGTTTAGACAGCGTTTGGATCGTTCTTATAGAATTACCTAAGATTGGGCGTAACTGCGCCTTTTGGGCTTATTTAATTTAGGGTTAAATTGATTAGCATTGTAACGTCTTTGCTGAAAGGAAGCAACTTGGAAAGGAGTTGACTTATAAAATTTTCTGAAGCTAAGAATACTTTTTTGTTTTCAATCGAATTTCTGCATTCCCAGTTATCGATTCACGAACACAAGTTACTCTAGTGATATTTCCCATAGGGGATCTGTCTTCAGGAAGCATCGGGGTCCTTTTCCTGGGGTACCCAAGTGGTCGTTTTCTGCTTTCATCCCTCAATCCTCTTTTTTCCCCTTTCATGACATTTTTTACTTAAAGTTGTCTCGTGTTTGACACAGCTTGGCCTAATACAGCTTGGCCCTTGCGCTTGAAACGCCAAAACAACCAACGAACCTAACCAGTTATCTCTACTATATAACTTCACACTACTGTTAAAGAATTATCTGCTTTCTTCAGCTCACCACATATAGCTAATGCAGTAACCCCTAGATATATCGCGAGTCTTAGGAGACAAGATTGATTGATGGACATATATATTGATTGATTTGAGTTTTATGCAGCAAGGTCCATAAGCGGACAAGCTGCTCTAACTTAGGGGGTAAAAATAAGGCGTGATGTACCGAGGGACAAAAACACCCACGTAGTTATAGAAATAAAAAGCCACAATTTATGTTAAGTAACACGGTTTTCAACATTTAATTAAATTAAAGAGTTGAAAGCCTTAAGAAATTCACTGTTAAACTCCCAAGAATGAGAATTTCAGTGTAAATCAACACGCCAGATGAACTGTGAAGACTTACTTATGCAACCGAAATGCTCCTCATGATATAATGTTGCATATATATTATGGCTTTTTATCTAATAAGGCGATACCCAATCAAGTATCATATATCAAAACGGTTGGTTGGTTGAGATGCGACAATTATCGCTGAGACGGAAAAATTCAAATGAGAGGGTTGGAACGGAAATGGCGAATGAAAGGCAAAAAGATGGTTGAGGTTTGAGTTTTGTGGCCAAGGGTCGTATTTGACCAAGCTGCGCTAAACACACGAAAGACAATGCCAAGTGTAGGAACACACGCAATGAAAATTTTACTGACAGAAGAGAAAAATACACCCAGGGAGATATCGAACCTATATCGATAGGGAATGCGTTCCTTTGGAATTTTTATTAGCCTGAAGCTGAAATCGTATTCGAAACACATGCCAAGTGACGTCACGTTCGGAATACTTGCAGGAAACACGTTCCACCGCAGAAACACTACCACTACCTATATTTAACGCTCCTAGTGGTTGTCTCGACGAGGAATCTGGTCATTAGCAATCTTGATGGACGAGAAATCTCATCATTAGAAGAAAACAGACCAGATCTTGATCTCGACATCTTCAAAAAATAGGCAATATGACGAAATATCTCGTCATTAAAAAGATAGGTCTGATCTTTATGAACGAGGCATCTCGTCGGAACCACTTGGAGGGTTATCTTGATAAAAAAAAACCTGTCATACGTGTACAAAGTATTAGTTTTAGACTCAATCCATTTAAACTTAAAACGCCGGCCAACCAAATATGTACGTGGAAGCTGGTGCATTTTAAATCTTCCGTGGCCTCAAATATCCTCACCTTAGCGTGGTATGGAAGTTTGAAGAGTGGAGTTCCAGCTCATGTGTGATCTCGTCATCAGACAGTGGCTTAAAATTTCGAGGTGTTGTCCTCGGATCTTTCGCTCGAGACGGATCCCTGTCCGTTGCCAATAGCCCGTTGGGTTGTTCCAGTGTGATGTTAATTTACTACCTACTTAAAACAAAAGAACGTGCTCGCCACCAAACGGCAGCCCAAGCTTTCCCAAAGCGATCAATGTATCAATTTCAAAAGCTCACCGCACCTCCGCCGATCTCGCTGGCTATTTACTTTCTTCCATTTAGTAATATTTTCCGCCCCATTTATCACACTTAACGGAAGTTTTTACGAGCTCTGTTGATAAGGCCACACCCTACACGCCTTGGGAAAACTGACGCGGTTAACGAGAAACGCGTTTTCCATGAATTACCGGAATTTTAAAAATGTCTTTCCCACGCACTGCGCCCTCGTTTTTCCTTTCGTTTATTCTTTGCAGTAGCTATGGACGCTAATTGGAGAAGTGTTTTTGCTCGCTTTCTAACGATGTTTAGAGGTGATTCCACTTAAGGGTAATTTATGGTCCGCCTTCACTTTCCCACCCGGTGTGCTGGAGGAACGAGGGCATTTTTATGTTTTGAAATTTTGAAGTAAGCGACTCGAATCATCTGTTGAAAGGGAATTCAAAATGAGGTATAGATAGATTTGGTTTCCGAAAGTAAGCATTACAACCCTTTGAAAGTTTTATCAGTTTCATATTTATAACATCGTTCGTTTGAAATAAATGAGGTATAGATATATTTGGTTTCCAAGGGAGTAAGCATTACAACCCTTTGAAAGTTTTATCAATTTCATGTTTATAACATTGTTTGAAATAAATGAGGTATAGATATAATTAATCACTCTTTTTATCTTTGTGCTCAAAGTGACGCAAACTCTTGGTGTCAGTTTTTAGAGATCTTTTGCATGCAGTCTTCGCTTCGTAGTCTAGAAGATATAGACCTTCCCACATCTTGTGATTACAAGCACTCAAAAAACCAGAGCTGATCCTTGACCATTGCATTTGTCAGTAATGCTATGTACTGTTATTCGGACGATGTCGTAACCCTAAGGCATTCCGAAATAGGTCTCCATGTGAGTGTTACACTTGTTGGGAAGTTTCCATAACAAAAATTATGAAGGAAAGAAATTAATTGGCTCATTATTGGACTGTCCTTTTCAAGTCTCCCAACAGCAATTTGTCTTCAGGAGCATATCTCCTTAAAGTGTATATGAGCATCACGGACCCGAGGTACTCTAGTGATCCTTTCATTTTTCATGGGGTTTACTGTCTTTTGTAAACACAGTCGTCCTCCCAGAATACCCAAGCTATTATTTTTGCTTTCATCCTACCTTACTCTGTTCCCAATCCCTGTTTCCCCCATTCACGACATTTTTTCTTGACATTGTCTTGTGTTTGGCGCAGCTTCGCCAAATATGGCATTTGCACCATAAAATAACAAAACCGCCAACAACCCAACAGCACTCAAGCGTTAGAAATATTTCGCTTTCTCAGCGCCATAACAAAATAATTTTAATTAAAATTTTACCGCAATCAAACCCAAGTTTGGCAAATAATATTCTCCGAGTTTTACAACTCTTGGATGCGAATATATCAGAAAAGTTGTATGTCTAATATGCATTATTCTGAGGGTCATGCACGCATTATTACACCATGCGAGCTGCAGCTTTCCCTGCATGACTTTAGACTTCTTGACCAATAGAATCCTTTCTGGCATTCCTTAAACCAATAGATGATGTGGCTATTTAGCCATTATGAGTGTTGTGAGGCAAAAGCAACACTCAAAACTCGTGACACTCAGAGGGTTAAAGATAAAGGAGTCATAAGAGAGAGATAAATGTGTAACTGTTGTGTAGGTTGTGGGTATAAGTTATAAGTGTAATGATTAGTTATTGTTACACGAGGATAAATCACACATGGCTGCAAAAATATTCCGTTTTAAAGTCTGCCTTATTTTTAACATAATTTCCACCTATAATTTCAGAGGTAAAGCTAGACCTTTTGGGGACCTATATTCAAAACAAAATTTACGTATTTAAAATTAAGATAATCCTGATGAAATACATCATTTATCCCATATATTATTAATTTTAATAAATTAATGTTTCCAATATTATTTTTTATTGCAATTAACTACAGTAGATTCGCGTTATAATGACCATGTGGAGACCTTCGCCTTAGAGAAGTTATATCAAATGGTCGTTATAAGGACTATTTCTGTGGAAAGAATTGCAATTTGTATACCCCACTTACAGAGCACAGTAAGTTTCACCCAATAGAACCCAAGCTTGATATTCGAGAAGTGCATTAAATTTTTGAATTTCGAAGGCGGTGTAATAGAATCCAGTTAGAAGCAACCAAGACTTTTCAGATGTCACTGGCACTTTCGTAATAAAAGAGAAGCGGCAGCCTCTTATATCCGCTGTTGCATTCCTCGGAACATAGCTTCCGCATTAGGAAATATCGACTTTTCCCTCTTTTAATCTTTCCTCTTACTTTTCAACACAACTGTTCAAAGACCGAAAAGCACCACAGAAAGAAAAGAAAAAAACACAGCCCCAAAGTGCGATTTTTCTGACTCTGCCTTTTGTAAAATGATTTAAAACGGAAAGAAGACGGGAAAAATAAATAAGCAGACCGCATTAAAAAAAGAAAAGGGAAGGAAAAGAAAGAAAAAAAAAGGAAGCGCAACTTTCCATTCACTTCAGTTTATTTCCGTAATGACAGCTGGGAGTTTATTCCGGGAAAAGTGATGGGCTTTTCGGCAGTTTTGCTTTTTTACCTCATCTCTCTTTTTTCCGCCTCATCTGCAGTGAATGCTTCCAGGGGTTTTTCTCACTCCAGCGAAAATTTTTGCGCCCCGGTTTTATTAAATGGGAAATAAAATGATTTATCGCCGCCGCTATTTCGGCGGAAAGGTCAATTTTGAAGGAAGGGGGAGGCAGAGAAAATGTAAAAATGCCCCTCCGCGGTTCCAAACGAAGTCTTGGAACTCAGTTCAGCCTGTGTGTGGCGATGGGTTCTACCTCCTTCTTTTTATACGCTTAACACCTGAAATGTTTTTTATTAACTCGTTCCGTTTCCTTTTAGGTTTTTGTCTGGAAAAAGGGCAGACTTGGAACAGGTAATTTATGCGAGACGTGACGCGAGTTGAGTTATTTCCGAGCTGCTACGAATCAGAATCCGAAACTTTTTCGGATGGAAAAAAGGGAAAGGGTATGGATCCGAGTGCTACATAATGGAGAGAGACATCCATTTTGCGATTTGTTGTCATCTGTTTAGTTAAGAATAGTAAACAGAAAATGGTTTTTAATAGTTAATGCGGAACATCTTTATACGAAATTATTTAAATTGTTAGCGCTTAAGATTGCAGTCTAACTGATATAGTGATCATTGGGTTTGTCTGTCACCCGGGTTCGAGTCCGGGTTTGTATGCACATGGATGTGGGTGATTGTTCCTGTCAGGAGTAACGGCTTCTTACCTACTGGGTGATCCTTTACAAATAGCCGTCAGTTCGCTCCTTGTGCTGAAAGTCGAAGAGGTCAGTGGTCGGGCAATAGAACAAGAAAAACTGCTTATTATGTTATAAAATAAAAAGCATATAAGCTCCAGAGTTGTAAGTAAATTGCAAATTTTTATTGGTGACGTGCAAAAAACGTATTTAAAAAAAACCAAGCCAACTGACATCACATCTGTAATATGAACTGGAAGCACGATACACCGCAAAATCACCACCGCCATCTATATTAAGTTAGGCAGAAAACTCTCTCATACAAGGGAAGCCGATTTCTGCCTCCCAAAATTTCAGATGTCAGAAAAAATTCAGTCGAGTCAACAATCTAAAATTAATAACTGGAAATATTCGCAGGAATGCAGCCAAACTTGGTCATCTGTAAAGGTGGACATTCAAGTCCAGCTACACAAAGTCATTCCATTCTATTTGAAAAGAAGAGGTTGGTTGTTTTGGGGTTCGTGGCACAAAGGTATTTATCCAAGCTATGCCAAACACAAGACAACGACAACAACAAGGGAGGAAAAATGGTGAGGGTAAAACAGAAGGAGAAGACTTGGATATCTCGGGGTTGTGATGCCCCTACACACCAAAAGATGTGCCTCTGAGGGCGTAAAAGAAGAATTACAATAGATAAGTATCAAAGTGTTGGGTAGGTATTTAATTAACGTCGCACTTGAGAAACACAACGGGCTATCGGCGACGTCCGGGATCAAGTCAAAGCGTTAGGAAAAGCCTGTGTGGCTGCTGGTGAGTAAAATGCATTTAATGTTCACTCTATAACATACCTTCAACTCTTGAAAAACATTGAGCGGTAAATACTAGCAACAAATATAGCGTCTATCTGGGTACAACTATCTTGAAAAACTATCTCCTTTTAAATTGCTCTTTTAAGAGAGAAATGATAATAAACAAAAAGCAATTGAAAACCTTTCTTGTGGTAGAGGCCTCAAGTCACGTGGCCATCCTCTCACGCAGTAGCGGGAAAAGCGTTCGGATTAGAGATCATCAGTCAGATAAGCGCCTTCACAATGTTCCTCAAATATTCGCCCTCAGAGATAGTTAATATGTATTTAATTAAAGTAGAGCCGGATATCGGGACGCGCTTGGCGCCCACTGCCACTTTTGGCGCACTTATCGTCCGTCACTGACTTGGCGAAACCATCTGCTGAAAAGGAATTGCTCAGTTGTACGCTCTGTACGTCTCTGCATTTGGATAGAGTGGCAGGTGCGAAGCAGAGGAAATCAAGTTGTTTTTTGTTTTAAAATTTTTGAGGCATCGTGTTAGGCATTTTGTTATTCCAGTTTCCTTTGATTGGGATTTTTGGTATCCCTTTTCAGAACTGCTTTATAAAATAATGTTTAGAATTTTAACCCTCTGAGCCTCACGAGATTTCCGAGGAGTGTAGTGTTGCTTTCCCCCCACAGCACACATAATGACTAAATAACCATCTCTACTGGTTGAAATAAACAGGAAAGGTTCTATTGGTCAAAACTGGATAGAAATCATTCAGGGAAGGCTGCATGTTACAATACGGATGTAAGAGTGTGGACCCCTCAAAGGGATAATGTGTCAAAAGATGTGTTCTTTTCTGTAAGGAGAGCTTGAATTCATGGACAAAGTGGTTTACTATTGTTTCAAATAGTATTTTTTTGTCTTTCAAAGGTATGAAAAGGTGTTCATTTTTTTAAATGAAGAGACTTAATGTGAACCATTGTCTTCTATTCACACAAAACGAAGATTTGCCGTATAATTATATTTTCAGAGAACAAAGCTTTATTTCAAAGTAGTTTTTCCTGCTACGGCAGTTGATTCACAGTGAAAATAGTCTAACAGATTCGCATTTCTTGGCATTTAAATTGTAAAAATGTAAATTTTAAATTGATTTGGAAGCGCTGATAAAGAAAAACGACATTAAATTAAAATTTAAGGACGTTAGAATATATTGGCTAATTTTCAGTAGATGTTAGTTAAGCAAATATTTAATGTCCGGTTCTCAGAAAGGTAACTATTCAATACGGAATTTAATGGTATTCTGTCTCATGGAATTATGCCGTAGGAAATATTTAGGTCAAGGTGCATAACAATTAAAAAGGAAAAGGAAATGAACTGCTTTCAAATTTGAAATTAAGTTTCAAACTAGGTGCACTAAAAACAATCTAAACAGAAATTGAGCAAAAACAGTAAGATTGATTAGTACACTGAAATTCGTTTTCAAACCCTTTTTATAAACGCAGAAATCAAAAATTGTTTATCCTATGTTTTACATTTTCCTCTAGGCTTTACAAGGAACTCGTTCAGATACCATAAGCAGCTTTTCACCATACTTACAATTAGGTGTCACTAGTGCCAGCTTGCCGGCGTGACTTTTCCTTCTCAACACAAGGCTTGCAGTGAAAATAGTTGTACAGAAAAAGGGCGAAGCATCTCTCTGATGATGCTTGACGTTTCAGTTAAGTATTTTTACTCGAGATCAGTTTTGAACATATACCAAGTGTACATGTATACTGAAGGTACACATATTTAAGGAATTTGATACCCACGTTTTTAATACACGGGTATTTACTATCCGTGAACACGAATTTCACTTCAAGGATCGCATTCTCAATATACGGATATCTACGGGTTTAATCCGTATACACGGTTTTACTTCAAGACTCTTCCAAGGAGGTTTTAGTTTGGATACTATCATGATTTATGTGAATTTTTAAAACTATCATGTATATTTTAGACGTCTCAAACAGTTGAATGGTTCTCGTTTACCACTTTAATGATAAAAGTTAGAAGTAATTTTTATAGGAAATGGAAAATATTTTAAGCATTTCTACCTTGTTCACATTTTCGAGAATGAATAAATGGCTACTGCTGCTTTAAAGTATCAAGGTTTCAACTAATATTAATCAACTTGGATACGCTTGGTCAAAACTGACTCGTGTTCAGATACTTTTTAAATTGAATGCGATGATAAATTCGTTTTAGTTAATGTAATTTACATGTAAATAGAAGTTATATTCAACATAATTAATAAAATATAAATAATAAATAATAAATAAATTCTTCCATTTTGAGAATCTGTATCCGGAACATAAATATCCGGAAGCAGTGGTAATACTATCAATGTAACATTATGAAACAAATAAGCATTTCATGTTTAGTCTTGATAAAAGTAAACTATACCTGTAGAAAAGAATTAATGGTTTCCAAAGAATTCAACTTCACTATGTTTGAAACTATCAATTCATCCCCACTATAGTGTGAAATTAAAGGAATCTAATATTTCCAATTATTTTGTTTGTATGTGGTACATGGCCTTTACATACATACTTTACGTGGCACAGAAATCGAGGTTATTTGTTTATTGTCAAATGGCAACAACGAATGTAAGCAATATAAAATCGACCGTTTAACGGGATTCATTTGCCATTTTGCGGCTTAATTTAAATATGCTTGATTTGAGCTATGGAGCAACATAATGTTTCTGAAAATGTACTCCAATGAAATTACCAATAGAATGATTAAAAAAGTAATTGAAATCAGGAAAATAGAAATCAGTAAAAAAAATATGAGCAAAATTCTGTTTTGCTTCGAAACATGCTGAATCGCCCTTGAACAAGTGTAAAGGATGCAACTGAATTAGATTTTGACAATCTAACTGTGGTAACATGGTCGAGGTCGGAACTTTTTAGCATGCACTTTATTGTAAATAAGAATTAATACCAGTAAGATTTGGAAAATGTAAAATTTTTTATATTTTTGATTAATTTTATTTCATTTGGACTCATAAAATGTGCATATTGTTGCTAATATTCATTATAAAGGGATTTAAATAAGATATGGAAAGTTTATAATGGCACTGTCATAAATAGATATTAGCAATTAAGGAACGTGAGTTCAGATGCTATACGCAAGTCTACTACTTTTAGTGAAATACTTATAAACGAGAATTTCTTAAAATTTCTAAATAAACTTTTCTCGACTTTTGCTGTTATGCCAAGCTTTTTTCTTGTCCCCAATACACGCGATATATCGGAGGTTACTATATTGTTAATAATAACCCATTAATGAAAGTTAATGTTGCGTATATATATTAAAAATCTAAAAAATGCAAAATAGTAGAAAATCTAAAAGTTCAGAAACGAAGAATAAAGATAAATCAAACAGAATTCTCCATGTATGTGCGCTAAAGCCGCAAGACATAGTATGGCGAGTAGGATAATAATAATTCAACTAAAAGAAATTTTAAAGAAGCAAGTGGTGTTAGTGGGGATCAGGGCGTCATCAGGGACGAGCATGACCCAGACAACACAAAGCGCAATTTTGGGTAAGTCAGAACTCTTCTATTCTTCGTGCGGTGTTGAACGGTTCGGCTTTGTTTGTTTTTAATCTGTGGTATCTTTATGACGTTTTAATTTTTTACGTGTAAATTGGTTACCATGTTTATCACTTATTGTTCAATATGGTGTTTGGGGCAGTGTATGAGCAATTTTTAGCTTACTGCTGCCCATACGTAGAAAACACCATTTTGTGTTGTTTAGGTCAGGCTCCTCCCCGATGACGCCCTGATCCCCACTAACACCACTCTTTATAATATTCTTTTCTATTCAATTTTAAAACATAATTTTTATTTTAACATTTTAGTTAACATTTAAAACATTTCGCAAAACAAAAAAAATTTTTTTTAAATAATTCCCCGTTCCTAAGAAATACTACCTTCTCCGATGATCAATGCACAACACAAGGGTTGAAAAATTTCCCATCATCCCCTTTGGCGATCCTCTCGTCGAATCGGACACCTCAATTCCTGGCAAACCCTCCCGGAGAAGATAGCGAGTCGGCGAATTCCGGCATTTTCCGGCAGAAGAAAATTTAGCGGACCATTAAAGGGCCGGTGCTCGCGTAATTACCGATGAACAATACTCGTTATTAACACATGCCGCGGCCTCTATTCGAACGGGGGTGGACCTGGAGGGGAGGCCCGCAGATGAGGGGAGGGGCCGTAATTACTTAAGAATCGAAAGAACGCGATAGCTGGTAGAGAGTTGCTCGTTTTAACTAACGATTCTCTGGTGTTGTGTTGGGGTGACCTATCGAACATGAGGCGGGGAGGGGGTTTTTGTTTTGGAACTGGGGTGATAAAAATTGAGATCAGAGATATGGATTGCGGTTTTTGGTTTTAGGATTGGAAGGGTTGAAACAGATTTTCTGCTCCCAAAGAGTGCTTCAAAGTGGTTCTCAACTTTTGTGAGACCGCGGTTCGGTAAATTCTTTTTTTATAAGACGAGGGCCTGTACCCCGAAAAAATTATCATAAATACCTTTCCAATTTCTTTCAGTTCATACATTAAACTAACGTAAGTATTTATTATGGCATAATAATCAGATGTGTTAGTACTTTTATGTATACGGTATTTATGTTGTAAAAATAAAATTACGTTCAGAGTCGTTATCAATCATTGGATTAACGATATCTTCTATCGTATTGTAGTTTCTTCAGGCCAACATCATTAAATTTATGCTGATTTTTATGGACGTATTTAATTTTGATAACCAAAAATCTATATTTGTTGCATCCCAAACACATTCAATATGAGATTTCCAAAATCCGTTTCTTGTTAGCATAACCGTCTCGCATTTCTTATTCATAATAAAATTCAAATCTATCATATATATATATATGTATATGTATATGTATATGTATATGTATATGTATATATACATATACATATATATATATATATAAATATATATATATATTTATATATATATATATATATATATATATATATATATATAATTCAAAATTACAAACCAAAACAAAGAGAAATCCAAAAATTTTAAAATCAAGAAATTTAAGAAAATTTTGAAAAAAATGATGGAAGTGTTGGTGGATCAGGGCGTCATCAGGGAGGAGCCTCACCCAATCAACACAATATGGTGTTTTCTGCGTGTGAGCGGCAGTACACCAAAAGTAGCTCACACACCCCTCCAAACACCATAAGAAAATAAATTAGAAAAACAAAACCAGGGACAACCAAGGACACAAACCAAAGATAAATATAATACAAAATTAAAATTAAATTAAAATTAAAAAGGAGAAAACAAACTTACCCACATAGATTGACCTAAGCTCGACAACAACCCGCCGCAAACTACATGAGGACCGCCAACAAATGCCATTCACAACGCCGTATATCAGAAATCGGAACCGCAATTCCGACACGGAACCCCGATTCGAAATTCCGACTCGGAATTCCGAACATCGGAATCGGAAGTCGAAAAAAATAGTGTTCAAATCCAGTTTTTTAAATCGATAAAATTGATAGTCAACAGGAAAGTCTCCGAAATAAACTATTAAATAATATTAGTTATCTTAAATCTTTCAAAAATAATCTTATAAAAAGAGTGAGGGTATTTATTATTAAGAAGTGTGTTAATGAGATTATTACATTGCAAAAGAAAGTTATATATATATATATATATATATATATATATAATCAGATGCATTAGTACACGTATGTATACTGTGTACATGCTGGTAAATATAAATTTACATTTAGATTAGTTATCAATCACCGGATTGACGAAATCTTGTATCGTATTGTTTTCTCAGGCCAACTATTAAAGTTTTGCTGATTTTTATGGACGTATCCAATTTTGATAAACAAAAATCTACATATTTGTGTCCCAAACACCTTCAATGTGAGATTTCTTGACACAAAAAACCGTTTCTTATTAGCGTTTCTTATAACCTTTTATTATAAGTGTCACGCGTGTCTTATTTATACTAAAATTTAAATCTATCGGCCTATCACTTTTAAAATATCACGCGACTCAGTTTCGAAACAAGCACTCACAGACAGGAATGCAAACTTGCGAAGAAACAGCATTCATTATTTTTAGATTTGATAGCCTGGTACAGACTGCCTTGATTTTCAATTTTCCTGCCTTGCTTAGTTTTATCCAGACGTGCGTGAGAACACAATTTTATAGCTTAACTCTTCTATTTTTTCTGAATAATGAAACTATTGTTGAAGGGCCTAAGGGAGGGAAGAAGTCAGTTTTAAGCGTTGCCTTTTAGTATTCATTGATGCATGAAAGAATTAATTATACTCGCATAGCTCTGTGACAAGGACCAAGTTATCTTTAAAATTACAGTCAACCCTCATTAAGGTGTTCGTATATACTAGAAGATTAAAAAAATGACTTTAAAAATCCATTTTTTTTACAATAGGTCATTGGTTTGTGCTTAAAATCATTCCCATGAGAAAAAAAATCAGACTACGCTAATCATTAATTATCTAATTTAAATATAATTAGACAATTAGCATGTTTTAACAGCGATATTTCACACTCTAATTTGTTCAAGAAGACTATTTCTGTTGGAATTATTCTTCACGGTGCTAGAGGGAACAATGTTTTTATGCAATTCTTTTCACCAAGGAAGTATAAAAGAATCAAGATTTTTTCAGGAATTTTGACATTTAAAAATCAACTAAAAATTCATTTCTAACTAATAACTCCAACTGAGGATCAGAACATACATTTTATTATATAGATTATGACACAAAAATAATTAGGATAGATGAATTCATTGTTGACTTATCACTGTAGGAACAAAGCATCGTATTGCAAAAGCACAGTTCTTCAGAAATTGAGTTTAAAGTTTTGGAAACGTGTTTGTTTATGGTGACAGTACTTGACAAAACCCCTTGTAACTAGAAGAATATTTCGAATAATTACAAGATCTTGCTATCTTTTGAAAGCTAAGGTGTCGGGAAATATTTTGAAGCAATAAAAAATATCGATATTATGGTCGATTTTCGTGATTTCTAGTGCATACGTACAATTTAAGACGAACTATCTTAATTACTGCAATACGAACTAAATTCCAATCCCCATCAAAATATATATTCAAATGTTGCTCATTTGCTTAAGAAGAATTCGTGTTTCTCTTACTGCCGGCTGGGCAATAGGATTCTTTTCAATCGCATTATCAGTAGCATTTAGTGACCCTGAAATTGTAGATTCATTTGTAGAAGAGAGAACAAATGAAGATTCCGAAGAAGACGGTGGTCTTCAGTAAGCAGTAGCTTCTTCAAAAGAAGCTACTGCTGGCTGAGAAGTTGTTCACCGCTTTCTGTTAGGCAGTGAAAATTCATCCGCTCAATTAAACAGCGTTGGCAACATAAAATATTTCCTAAAAAAATGTCACGAATAATGCAAAACACGAAAATCGAAAACAGACAAATTCAAGACAAAAGTTGCGAAATCATGTTATATCTGTTTAATCAAGAATTAGCCGTATAATCAAGAATCTTCTGTAATCTTTGTGATGAAGAATATCCTTTATCTGTGAATCCAGCAAAGAATAGTAAGTAATGAAAAAACCGTTAATATTTTACTATACTGTTGAAATAATACTTTTTCTGAATTCGGTTAAAATTAACTACGGTTTTTTTTACTGTTCGTCTTAACTGCATTAAAAAATTTCAATAAATATCATGAAACATTCTTCTCAGCAACGCCGTTAGGGATCACCACCCCTGTCAACTCCTCATTTAGCCACTCCACTGTACAAGGTAGGATTTCCTCGACTATCAACACACACCTTGTCATTCCAAGGACACGTAGCTCATCAATATTAATACCTAAGTTTTGAATAATTAATAAAGTAACGATGACAATTTTCTTAACTGAATTTGATGTACAACATAATCCTCTGTTATACCACAACCAGTAATTACTTTTAAGTACCGTGGTTATTAAATCTTTACAAACGTTACATAAATTACAGAACTGCATATGTAGAAATTAAATGTTATGCAAATTGACCCATGCAGTTCTATGACTTATTAAATACTTCTATTCCGCGTACGTTGGAGATATTATTTATTAAAAAAAATTTAAGGTGCAAATTTTAAATAAAAGTTCATTTTCATTGTGTCCAAATTAAATGAACACAAACAATGATCTGTTGAATTCGTAAGTGAATTCGAAACGCCACCCAAACAAAGACCATCGTGTATACGTAGGGGCTAGGGCACGCTAACTCTATCGGTGTCTCAGATGTCCTGACTTAGGCGTGGTGGGGAAGTTTGGAGAATGGGCTACCAGATCAGGTGTTGACATCGTCATCTGACCATGGTACAAATTTACGAGGTATTGTCCACGAATCTTTCCCTTCGGGATTGATCCCGGACTGTCGCCAATAGTCCGTTGTGTTGCTCCTATGTGAAGTAAACTCAATGACCTACCTCGTTTCATATGATTGAATCCAACATTTCTGTATGGGCCTCGGAAGCCCGGTTGGCAGAGTGACGGTTTAGCAACTGGAAGGTTGCGAGTTCGAATCCAACCAAAGACCGTCGTGTTCAAAGGGGGCTGGAACACGTTAGATCTGTCGTGGCCTCGAATGTCCTCACGATGGCGTGGTGTGGAAGTTTGAAGAGTGGGGTGCCAGCTCAAGTGTCATCTCATCATCTGACAGTGGTTCGAAATTACGTGGTGTTGTTCTCGGATCTTTCCCTTCGGGATCAATCCCGAACCGTTGCCAGTAGCCCGTTGTGTTGCTCCAGTGTGACGTTAATTAAAATACCTACCAACATTCCAGTAACTTACCCCGTATGTATTTCTCTTTGGTGTCAGAAGTAATTTCCTCGTGTGTATACACCATGCGCCATAAAACCACAAATCCAATCCAATCCTTGTGTGCGTACGTCCATCACATGGCATTGTCTGTCTTGCGTTGCTTAGCCAAGTATAACCCTTGCGCCATAAAACCCCAAATCCAATCCAATCCTTGTGTGCGTACGTCCATCACTTGGCATTGTCTTGCGTTGCTTAGCCAAGTATAACCCTTGCGCCATCAAACCCCAAATCCAATCCTTGTGTGCGTACGTCCATCACTTGGCATTGTCTGTCTTGCGTTGCTGAGCCAAGTATAACCCTTGAGCCATAAAACCCCAAATCCAATCCAATCCTTGTGTGCGTACGTCCATCACTTGGCATAGTCTGTCTTGCGTTGCTTAGCCAAATATAACCCTTGAGCCATAAAACCCCAAATCCAATCCAATCCTTGTGTGCGTACGTCCATCACTTGGCATTGTCTGTCTTGCGTTGCTTAGCCAAGTATAACCCTTGAGCCATAAAACCCCAAATCCAATCCAATCCTTGTATGCGTACGTCCATCACTTGGCATTGTCTGTCTTGCGTTGCTTAGCCAAGTATAACCCTTGAGCCATAAAACCCCAAATCCAATCCAATCCTTGTGTGCGTACGTCCATCACTTGGCATTGTCTGTCTTGCGTTGCTTAGCCAAGCATAACCCTTGAGCCCAGCCAACCACACATATGTACAGAGCTACGGAAAACAGATCTATAACAATAGCAAAACATATTATTTCCCCCTACAATCTTGGCGAAATAATATTGTTTTTGCATTAAAATAACATTAATGATAACTCGGAGAGAGAGTAACGCGAAACCACAACTTGTCACCCTCACTGCATTCATAAGTAATCTCCTGGTTAATCTTCCAACAATGACACATCTCTCCTCCACCATTTAAAATCCATTCGAACGAGCCCTTGGTGATTGACACCCCCATAGCCCCGCCCATTCTCATTACATTAGCACCTTTCACGGGACCGGTAAAGCGATATGAATAATGAGAGGAATTTTTACCTCTCCCGAAACTGCATATTATTAAGTGATTTTAATGCTTTTATTTCCCCTTTTTCCTCTTCCTCTTGAGGACATTAATGTGTTTTTTAAACGAGAAAGCATAAAAAATACATCCTCTCTCCATATTCCCGTAGGTGTGGTTGAAATTTTTATCAATTACTTTTTGAACCGGTGGGTATCGATTTTTGCGTGCCTATCGATATATCAACGCGTAATCACAGTTCGTCGTGGATCCGTTGAAACAGTTATTCAGGAGGGAGCTTTATTTTGGGATGAAAAATTTCGGTTTTTATTAGAGAGACCATTATATCGGATCTCTGATGGGATGATTGACCGTGGCGAGATGAAAAAGTGACAGTGACCCCTCTGGATTGGGTCCTGGTTCGATGTAATCGGATGGCCGATAGATTGAGTGATGGATTAGATCCGGTGTTTTTTGTTTTTAGTTTTGATCTATGTAATAAAAGTAACCCTGTCTGCATATTTTATCCTAATCTTTTATTGCCTTGTTAGCAGTGAAGGGGAATAAAAGTCCCTCAAGCATAATGTGTATCCGTGTCTGATCTTTATCAGTGCGTGAGATACAGTATCCCGTGATATATCGCTCTTAGGGGAACAAGAAAAAGGTGCTTTTTACTGTAGCGGAGTCATGTAGCGAAGGTAGAGAAAAACTCTTATTAAAAACAAGTAGGCACACATTATTTTTTATTTAAAATTAAGTTTTTTAATTTTAATTTAATATTTTATGTGTTTTCACAGCATTGACAACTCTAAAGCCATTCCATTTACAGAGCTGCGCAAAATAATAAGTACACACACCACTGCAGAGGTTATGCTTCATTGCATCCTATCTAAAACAAATCATCTCAACTTCAAGGTTCGACAATTCCGTGGGTGTACTTCGCCCTTCTGTCTTAGCAAATCTCTCCTTGCGTGTGTTATTAATGCCATTACTGTCTATTACTTGATGTCTGTCTTGTATTTGGCACGGCATGGCCAAATATGGTCCCTTACGCCATCAAAACCAACCATCTCAATTTCGAAATTTTTCTTCTGAATTGAAGTAACAATATCAAATCGAGATAACCGTAAAAATAATGAATTCCATTCAAAATATTTTGTACACTTACACCTATGCCTAGTATTTTACGCAACTGTATAGATGTATAGGTATGCAGTATATAGTTACTATGTGCGTAAAAAGTGCAAAATAAGATACTGCCATGAAAATAACCACTCCGTGCAAGAAATATATTTTCTGAAAGTGAAAAACAGAGCAACCTTGTATTTGTAAGAAATGCAGCAAATGAATCGAGATTTTATTATCGAATACTAAAAAAAAGTGAAGCCTGAATAAAAGTCGAAACAATATCTTACTTATGAATACTGAATTTTTGTTACTTCGTTAAAACTATTGAATTACTTATTTAAGAAGTTTCTATGCACAGTCAATAATTAATAGCAATCAAAAATTAATACTGAAAGCAAATTTGATTAACAAAATTGATGTTGTTAGTTGGTATATTTTGCCCGAACTACTTAAATACTTATAATTTATTTTCATTTTAAAAGCTTAAATTTTGTTTTGTTCAGAGGTGCTGTCAGCTTCATTTCTTTCAGGTTTTAAAAAGTCTAGCCTGTCTTCTGATTTTGTATCAGCTGGTTTTTAAGAAATGTAAATACTGCTCATTTGTCGAAAATATGGACAAATAGGATTAATCACGATTTGATTGGAGGTATGCAGAACTTTATGAAGATTATAACATCGCAAGAATGAAGAGGTGCAGAGATCAAGTTAATATTATGAACATCAATTTTTAAAAACTTAATAAGGCACCGATTCCTAATTATTTACACACGAATACTTTATCCTAGAGATTTCCAAATATTTGATATCATAGAAACTAATGACTAAAATTCTGAGGCACATAAAATTGATAGGTAGGTATTTTAATTAACGTCGCACTGGAGCAACACAATGGACTATTGGTGACAGTCAGGGATCAAACCCGAAGGGATCCGTGGAAAGCACCGCGTAATTTTGAACCGCGATCAGATGACGAGGTCACACCTGAACTGGCACCCCACTCTCCAAACTTCCACACCACGCCAACGTGAGAACATTTATTGGTATTGGTATTGGTATTGGTAATTAACGTCACACTGGAGCAACACAATGGGCTATTATGAGAACATTTAAGGCCACGACATATTTAATGTGATCCAGACCCTTATATAATTTTGATCGATTTACCAAAATAATAACAGTAATTATCCACCCTTTTTCCTCCAAATTGGCTTTTTAAAAATCTTTTATAAACAATTTATTATAATAATTTGGTAATAAAAAATAGCAATCAAAATTATTTATACGGGTATGAAATATGAGTAAATCTTGAAATTATTTGTAAACCCACTCGGTATGTAGGTATTTTAATTAACGTCGCTCTGGAGCAAAACAACGGGCTATTTGCGACTTCCGGGATGCAAACACACACGGTCAGAAGTTAAAAACTAAACCATCGAAATAAAATAAACTCAATTTAAACCGTTCCACCATCGGTATGGCACACAAATGCCATTCATGCATCACATCAATGTGCAATATCTTCATATATTGAATATTGAAATTTGAATTGATTTTCTTGAATATTGAAATTTTCTTTTAAACAAGGTAGGTATTTAATTAACGTCGCACTGGAAAAACACAACTGGGCTATTGGTGACGGTCCGGGATCATCCTCCGAAGGGAAAGAATCGAGGACAACACCACATATTTTCGAACCACGGTCAGAAGACGAGGTCAAACCTGAGCTGACACCCCACTCTCCAAACTTCCACACTACGCTGTGATGACATTTGAGGCCCTGTCGGATTCAATGTGCACCAGTCCCCTCTGGTCGTATTCGAACTCGCAACCCTCTGATTGCTAGTCCGTTACGCTTCCAACCGGGTCCCTCTTTTGAAGAGGGAGGTAGATGAATCAACGTCGCACTGGAGCGACAAAACGAGCTATTGGCGATGGTCCGGGATCAATCCCGAAGGGAAAGATCCGATCGTAATTTAGAACCTCTGCCATATGACGAGGTCGCATCCCAGATGACACCCCACTCTCCAAACTTCCACACCAAGCCAACGCGAGGATATTTGAGGCCGCAACAGAACGTTCGCGGTCTTTGGTCGGATCGGGTTTCGAACTCGCGGCTCTCCGGCTTTCGAACAGGGCGACATCAATCTCAATTCCCCTCCAAAAGTCCTCTGTCGACGGAGGAAGTCGGAACCCCCGACACAAAGCAAAACTACTCATCGTAATTTATCTCATTCCGAAACTTCATTTTCCTTAAATACTCTCACATCCGAGCCTATAATAACTCGTAAAACGGACCCGCAGGTAAAAGAGCCCAAACAAAACAAGTCTTTATTATAAAGAGCTAGACGCATTTCTCCGAAATCTAACGAACGCAGCAGGCTGGCATTAGTAGTGCGTAAGCCGCTTTATAGCCAGAGAAGCGAAAGCTGCTTCCACCGGAGGAATATAAAACAATAATTTCCGGTCTTTCGGGAGCTGCCAA
The DNA here is from genome assembly GCA_933210815.1 of Meta bourneti. Classification (NCBI taxonomy): domain Eukaryota; kingdom Metazoa; phylum Arthropoda; class Arachnida; order Araneae; family Tetragnathidae; genus Meta; species Meta bourneti. Next base: position 96,459,334 of record OW119926.1, read on the forward strand.
ATAATTTAAGCTCCTCGGTGCTTATTAACTTATCGCACTTCCGGTCACGAGCGATGGGTCTTTATCATTTATTGTTTTTGTTTGGTTAATTGTGGCTCACAGTTTTGAGTTTCGTTTCGTTCTGGATGGCATCTGGAGATAATTTGTGGAAACGCTTTCCAGGAGGTTAAATGTCTTCCGAATTCGATCGACCTTTTGTCGGTGGTCGCGTGCGCGGTGTTTGCTGTCGGGGTTGATTGGTGGAATGTAGCTGTGAAATGTTCTCGAATTTTTTCAACACGTTGAGAGTTGCTGAGTTGAGTAGTTGGTGTTGCTTTTACCCCATCACACATTTGATGACCCAATAGCTACATCTATTAGTTGAAAGATCCATGGATTTTTCAACCTTTAGAAAGATGTAATTGATTCTTTCCTTAGAAGAGGTGAATCCTTTGGAAAGATTCTATCACTCCTCCCCTTAAATAAGAATCTTTTGGAGGTACTCTATCGCTCTTCTCAATATAGGATCGTTTGGAAAGATTCTATTGCTCTTCTTAGAATAGAATCCTTTGGAACGATTCTATTACTCCTCTTCTTCTTATAGAATCTTTTGGAAATATTCCATTGCTCCTCTCCTTAGAATAGAAACATTTAAACATGTTCCATATATTGCTACTTTCCTTAGATTCCTTAATAGAATTATTTAGAAATATTCTATTACTCCTCTCCCTAAATAAGAATCTTTTGGAAATATTCTATCACTCTTCTACTCAAAATAGAATCGTTTGGAAAGATTCTATTGCTCTTCTTAGAATAGAATCCTGTGGAAAGATTCTATTGGCCCATTTTGTAGAAGAGAATCCTTTAGAAAGATTCTATTGGCCCATTCTGTAGATGAGAATACTTTGAAAAGATTCTATTGGCCCATTCTGTAGAAGAGAATCTTTTGGAAAGATTCCATTGGCCCATTCTGTAGACGAGAATCCTTTGGAAAGATTCCATTGGCCCATTCTGTAGATGAGAATACTTTGGAAAGATTCTTTTGTCTCATTCTGTAGAAGAGAATCCTTTGGAAAGATTCCATTGGCCCATTCTGTAGATGAGAATCCTTTGGAAAGATTCCATTGACCCATTCTGTAGATGAGAATCCTTTGGAAAGATTCTTTTGTCTCATTCTGTAGAAGAGAATCCTTTGGAAAGATTCCATTGGCCCATTCTGTAGATGAAAATCCTTTGGAAAGATTCTATTGGTGGAGAAGGTCAAATTTGGTTAGAAATCATGCACGGAAGACTACAGGTTGCAAGGTAGAATTATACTTGTGAACCCCTCAGAGGGTTACTTCAACTGCTATAGTCAGGTTCAGGCAAAAGGGTATTTGAGTCGCATGGTTTTGGACAAGGCGTAAGATGCGTACACGTAAGTGGTTATATTCGTGTGGAAAAATTAATAATCTTCATGCTTTCATACTTTCTTGTGAATACTCAATTTAATAAACTATTAAATAAACTAATGGTTAGAGATAAAACACAAAAGTATTTTATGCATTTAAAATAAGATGTATCAAAATAGAAACCAACAATTTAGGGGGGTTGTTGGGGTTGGTCCACCCATCTGGCTACTCCAAAACAGTTAATAGATGCATAGTAGTGGGAAAATTATTATGGATTATTGAATGAAGTTAAATTTTTGTTCCATTCAGTGCTTTTTATGACAAAATTCACGAATGAAATATTTTAATGATGAAAAATTTTTAGTGTGCAAATATTGATCAGTTAAAATTTTTTTATAAGTATTGGAGATGCTGTAATTTTGAACATCGTGTTCGTGTACTTATATCGCAAATACAGAATAATTTCATAACATTGAAAAAAGAACTCGAGTTTATTATGAACACAAACACACAAACCGATCGGAATATCAAGAAAAAAAAACAACCTTTAAAATTCGCACATACATATATATTGCCGTTCAGGGACAAAAAAAATGTTCATGTACTAATTAGAAACATAAACATAAATCTCCCTTACGGCACAAATAATACGTAATGTGATACCGATTGATCTACTAGTCCAATAATAAAGTCAGTCAAAGAATACTTGAAACGAATAGCTCTGAATAACACAAATTCTGAAATGTAACACATCGTTAAGATGGTGTTGGCTGTTGAAAAATCTATTGGAACTAAAACGTTTACATTTGCCGAAGCCACATTAATTGGTTAAGAGTTATAATTTTTATCTGAACTGTGACAGATTTAGAACAAATATTATTTAAGAAGCAAATGACAAATGTTAGGGGGAAACTTAGCTGGATCCGAATCCATGCTCCAGATTTCAAAACTCGTTCAAAAGAATATAGGGTAAGTGCACGTAATATAGGATACCGCAATATTTTGACAGGTAATTATCAAAATCTGTTAGAATTGCTCAAAATGTTTGTGCTGAAAGGAGGCCTCCATATTGTTGAGCGTTAGTCGAGAATCTGTTTTTTAAGCAGCAGCATTTGTATTTCGAAGTGTTAATATATTTTTGAGACTTCTATAAAAATCCAATAGTTAAAAATAAAATACGTTAAAAATTTGTAATGCGTGATTTATAAAATTCGTTTGTATAACATAGAACACGTTCCATTTTGCAAGCATTTTCCATTTTTGAAATATATTTTGATGTTTTCATGCTATAGAAAACATTCTATTTTGGAAGAGTGTTTTTAGTTAATTTGAAATCAACGAATCGGTATTTTGTACTCGAACACATAGAATTGAGTTTGGCTGAAATTCTAAATCCATGAAAGTTTCAGACTCCGTTTTGAATTTCTCTATTTCTATTCCATTGAATTTTTCTATTCTATCTAATAGAATTTTAGACTCATGGAGTTTTTGGATTTGGGGATTGTAAGGAGAAATTGAGAAACTGAACAACCAAAATCGGTAAATACACCATTAGTTAGAAAGCACTCGTTGCCTGAGATTTCAGATCGAAAGCTGGTTGAATGTAACATTGATATGGACGAGAGTGTTTTGGTTTGAGGAGGAAAGTTTCATTCTGAGGATATTTTTAAAAATTTGGTTAACAATTTGGCATATACCGTCCGTAATGTGTTTCGGTAGATACCATCAACGATATTGTGCGTGAGATAACTAAAAAGAGTCCAGTGGAAAAGCAGAATGACGGCTGTAAGGCCAAGAGGAAATGTTTACAAGATATGGATGATTTCCTGATATAATAGATGCATTGGTGACTTGCTGAATTGCTCGTTTTATTGAATGATCGACAGGAATTATCGTTTTTTGTATCTCGATTACAACATTCAATCATGCTGGAGAAATATCGCCTTTGTTCCACTTTGAAAGAGTTTATAACGGTTTTTTATGACTGCCATCAAAAATCAAAGATAAGCATAAAAAAAGAAGGAAAGAATAATATAAACAAACGCGTTTCAAAACTTCCTGTACAAATTTAACTTTAAGTGTAGGTAGGAACACAAAATGAAACTATATTCACATAGGATGTATGTCCGCAAGTGATAACTGGATTTACTAGATAGAGTCGATAGCCAGTTTGGACCCTCGTCTGAGATTGGTGACTTGAGACAAACATATAGGGCAGCTAACGTAAATGAACGAATCACTGCTGGATTGTATCGTTTGTACGGATGTATTTGATGGCCCCGAGAGACTTGTATCGAACGTCCAAAGCAACACACATTATGTGAAGCCAAACATTCCTCTGAAACAGGCCTGATAGTGATCGGCGACAATCGAAGCATTCTTTTCCATTTTACTCCTTCCTATTCCGTTGTCTTGTGTTTGGCACAGCTTGACCAAATATTGCGCCATGAAATCCAAACAATAAACCATCCCATTTCTTTATGAGTCGACGCTGCCAAGTGTTGGTGGTCGCGACTTTGAGTACTTATAGCAAGCACACGGCTACTGTTTAGCTGTAAAATTAGGGTAAATGGAAAAACGTTCACGTTCTTACTGTCTTTTATTTCTATGCATTTCGGAGGGGCTTCAAGACAGATATCCATATGTGAAAACGATTTAATTTTGTGTCTACACCCCCTTAACGTTTGCGTCGTTCTTATATCTCACTTGGCATAAATGAAAAGATTGCACCAAGTCTATTAGTCCGTGAGACTTGAGGCCCTCAAGGGCAAGCTCAGGATGGCGAATAAGCAGGCCTGAAGGACAGCCGAGATGATGTGCACGCGTGAAGCCTGAGCTGAATTGCATATAGAGAGCGTAGGTAGGTTGGTGGGTAGTTGAATTAACGTCGCACTCGAGCAACACAACGGGGTATTGGCGACGGTCCGATATAAATCCGTAATGAAAGATCCAAGGACAGCACCTCGCCATTTCGAGCCACGACCAGATGACGAGGTCAATACCTGAGCTGGCACCCCACTCTCCGAACATCCACACCGTGCTAACGTGAGGACATTTGAGGCCACGACTGATTAAACGACACTACCCCCCGGGGTCTTTGGTTGGATCGAGTTTCGAACAGCTACACTCTGGTTTCATATCTTTCTCTTCCAACTTGGGTACCACGGCCCTACGAAGCCTCGAGAGCAGTCGGGTCATTTCTGCTGGACATTTTAACCTAGAAGACAACGGGCTGAATGCAGGCGTATCAGTGATGGCTCGGTAGGTAGGTATTTAATTGACATCACACTGAAGCAACACAACGAGCTATTGGTGACGGTCCGGGATGAATCCCCGATAGTCATGGGTCGGAGTCTTCCAAATTCTGCTCATACTCACTTCAATTCCTTAAATTTGTACTAGTAACCCCCTGGCAATAATGATCCCACGCTCACTAGGAGGGTGGCATCAGCAGTATGGTGCTCATACTCACTTCAATTCCTTAAATTTGTACTAGTAACCTCCTGGCAATAATGATCCCATACTCACTAGGAGGGTGGCATCAGCAGTATGGTGCTCATGCTCACTTCAATTCCTTAAATTTGTACTAGTAACCCCCTGGCAATAATGATCCCACGCTCACTAGGAGGGTGGCATCAGCAGTATGGTGCTCATACTCACTTCAATTCCTTAAATTTGTACTAGTAACCTCCTGGCAATAATGATCCCACGCTCACTAGGAGGGTGGCATCAGCAGTATGGTGCTCATGCTCACTTCAATTCCTTAAATTTGTACTAGTAACCCCCTGGCAATAATGATTGCACGCTCACTAGGAGGATGGCATCAGCAGTATGGTGCTCATACTCACTTCAATTCCTTAAATTTGTACTAGTAACCCCCCTGGCAATAATGATCGCACGCTCACTAGGAGGATGGCATCAGCAGTATGGTGCTCATACTCACTTCAATTCCTTAAATTTGTACTAGTAACCCCCCTGGCAACAATGATCCCACGCTCACTAGGAGGGTGGCATCAGCAGTATGGTGCTCATACTCACTTCAATTCCTTAAATTTGTACTAGTAACCCCCCTGGCAATAATGATTGCACGCTCACTAGTAGGGTGGCTTCAGCAGTATGGTGCTCATACTCACTTCAATTCCTTAAATATGTACTAGTAACCCCCTGGCAATAATGATCCCATGCTCACTAGGAGGGTGGCTTCAGCAGTATGGTGCTCATACTCACTTCAATTCCTTAAATATGTACTAGTAACCCCCTGGCAACAATGATCCCACGCTCACTAGGAGGGAGGCATCAGCAGTATGGTGCTCATACTCACTTCAATTCCTTAAATTTGTACTAGTAACCCCTGGCAATAATGATCCCACGCTCACTAGGAGGGTGGCTTCAGCAGTATGGTGCTCATACTCACTTCAATTCCTTAAATTTGTACTAGTAACCCCCCTGGCAATAATGATTGCACGCTCACTAGGAGGATGGCATCAGCAGTATGGTGCTCATACTCACTTCAATTCCTTAAATTTGTACTAGTAACCCCCCTGGCAACAATGATCCCACGCTCACTAGGAGGGTGGCATCAGCAGTATGGTGCTCATACTCACTTCAATTCCTTAAATTTGTACTAGTAACCCCCCTGGCAATAATGATTGCACGCTCACTAGGAGGGTGGCTTCAGCAGTATGGTGCTCATACTCACTTCAATTCCTTAAATATGTACTAGTAACCCCCTGGCAATAATGATCCCATGCTCACTAGGAGGGTGGCTTCAGCAGTATGGTGCTCATACTCACTTCAATTCCTTAAATATGTACTAGTAACCCCCTGGCAATAATGATCCCACGCTCACTAGGAGGGTGGCTTCAGCAGTATGGTGCTCATACTCACTTCAATTCCTTAAATTTGTACTAGTAACCCCCCTGGCAATAATGATTGCACGCTCACTAGGAGGATGGCATCAGCAGTATGGTGCTCATACTCACTTCAATTCCTTAAATTTGTACTAGTAACCCCCCTGGCAATAATGATTGCACGCTCACTAGGAGGATGGCATCAGCAGTATGGTGCTCATACTCACTTCAATTCCTTAAATTTGTACTAGTAACCCCCCTGGCAATAATGATCGCACGCTCACTAGGAGGATGGCATCAGCAGTATGGTGCTCATACTCACTTCAATTCCTTAAATTTGTACTAGTAACCCCCCTGGCAATAATGATCGCACGCTCACTAGGAGGGTGGCTTCAGCAGTATGGTGCTCATACTCACTTCAATTCCTTAAATATGTACTAGTAACCCCCTGGCAATAATGATCCCATGCTCACTAGGAGGGTGGCTTCAGCAGTATGGTGCTCATACTCACTTCAATTCCTTAAAGTTGTACTAGTAACCCCCTGGCAATAATGATCCCACGCTCACTAGGAGGGTGGCATCAGCAGTATGGTGCTCATACTCACTTCAATTCCTTAAAGTTGTACTAGTAACCCCTGCCAATAATGATCCCACGCTCACTAGGAGGATGGCATCAGCAGTATGGTGCTCATACTCACTTCAATTCCTTAAATTTGTACTAGTAACCCCTGGCAATAATGATCCCACGCTCACTAGGAGGATGGCATCAGCAGTATGGTGCTCATACTCACTTCAATTCCTTAAATTTGTACTAGTAACCCCCTGGTAATAATGATCCCACGCTCACTAGGAGGGTGGCTTCAGCAGTATGGTGCTCATACTCACTTCAATTCCTTAAATTTGTACTAGTAACCCCCTGGCAATAATGATTGCACGCTCACTAGGAGGGTGGCATCATTAGTATTGTGCTCATGCTCACTTCAATTCCTTAAATTTGTACTAGTAACCTCCTGGCAATAATGATCCCATACTCACTAGGAGGGTGGCATCAGCAGTATGGTGCACACAACCTTATCACGTAATCTATTTGGAAATGATGCAATGACTTACAGAATTCTGTATAAACGTACCCTGTAATTTATACACAGGTATGTATTATGCCAAGCGAAATAGCATAGATCTCTTATTGTGAACATCCAACAAATTGCAGCTTCTCAAAAGAGCAAGCCAAGAATTCCACCATTGTGCATATTCTGGTTCAATTTAGATTCTGCTTAGATAATATCTTCGGTGCAGGGCCTTAAACATACAAGATCAAAGAACCATCAAATACAATATTTTCCTTCATTCCCCTTACTCATATGAAGGGAAAAAAAGATAGGGAGGGTCGAAACTAATGATTCTCGTTAACATCCTTTTGTTCTTCCCCAAAAATTTCGAACAAAACACCAGCAAAACCGACCTGTCCGCGCAGCAAACGATAAATGGGAAACGGGCGTAATCAGCCAGCGGCGAAGTGACATTCTCGTGCGACTCGAAGCGGAACGGTGCTGCCAACAGACGGATCATAACAATAATGATAATCGCAGACGACTTTTAGGCCGAATCACGGGCAAGAAGAAATAATTACACGGCTCCCCCTTCTGAGTCATTAGTCAAGCCCTTTGTCTCGAGTCGGCCATCTGTATGCGAGAAGTGTTGTCGCGAGGCGTAATGGCCGACTGCGGAAAGTTGTAATTTTTTTGTCACTCCTACCGTAATGCCCCGATATCGGAGGAACGATCAAATTGTCCGACGTTTTGACGTTTGAACTTGGAAAATTACAAATGGCTCAGAGTAGACTGATAAGAGAGGGCTTCTCGGTTTTGTGAGTTTGAGGGTTTTATTTTATTTTATGCGTATCTCGATTCAATTCCTTTTTTTCGGAAATGATTCATGGTAGTGTCGGACCTGGAAAATATGTTCTGATTTCAGATGAGGGAAGACTGAATCGTTTAAAGCAGAACATGCAATTTTAACCCTCCTGGTGGTTGCCTAGACCAGGGGTGTCAAACTGGCGGCCCCCGAGGTAATTTTTTGTGGCCCACGATGCTCTGAAATGAAATGAAAACAGGACAATATGTTATGAAGAAAATAGCACTTAGGGGAGATCGAGGCAATACCGTACACACAATTTCGTCATGTTAAAAATGTGTGAGCAACTATTTTCGTCCATGAAATTAAATATGATCTACCGATAATAATTAATAAACCTACAGATCAAGATTAACTGATAAACATCTATCTGCCATAATGAAGATTTTCTGTTCTGTCTTTGAATCCAGATATTCGAAAACTAGTAGGAGGAAAGGGCTGGCAAGTTTCCGGTAAAAAAATTAATTTTAGTTTTATAAATACATTAAATTAAATAAACGTTTAAATAAAAGCAATTATATAGCAATATTATAAATTATTACCCTAAATTCACTTAATTATATAATGTGTTTTAATTATCCTATCCATATTCCTGAATCCTCACTTCAAAATATAATTTTAAGAAAATTTGTAAATGTGATGTGGCCCGCGTGAATCTTACCAGTTGCATTAAATGGCCCGTATTTTAATTGAGTTTGACACCCCTGGTCTAGACGATGTATGTCATCATTAGCAAAATTGGTCAGATTTTGATGGACGAGATATCTCGTCGAAACCACTTGGAGGATTAAGACGTCTTGTAAATTGGAGGATGATGTTAGCAACATTAATTCAAGAAAACAATTCCGATTGTGAGAAAGGTTTTAACCCTCGAAGTGGTTTCGACGTGATATCTCGTCCATCAAGATATCTGACTAATTTCGATGACGGCGATACATCTCGTCGTCAAGATATTGCCGATTTTTTTATGAGAACGAGATGAGGATCTGGTCAGGGTTCTTCCTAATGACGAGATATCTCGCCCATCAAGATCGGGTAAGATTTGCTAATGACGAGATATCTCGTCAATACAACCAACAGGAGGGTTGATTTGTTTCAGTCAAGTATATTGATTCAATATTAGCAATAGACACTGCAAAGTTTATCCAAGTTAACTTTTAAAATTAGGTGGGTTCGTTTGGTTTAAATAGAGTAAAGGCCACATATTCGGCCAAGGTGGGCCAAACACAAGGCAGACAACGTCAAGTCAATGGACATACACGGACCTACGGCCGACAGGGGAAAGTTGTAATTTTTTTTGTCACTTTTACCGTAATGTCCCGATATCGGAGGAACGATCAAATTGTCCGACGTTTTGACATTTGAACTTGGAAAATTACAAATGGCTCAGAGTAGGCTGATAAGAGAGGGTTTCTCTTATCAGCCTACGGTCTAGTTACGGTTTATTGAGTTTGAGGGTTTCATTTTAATTTATGAGTATCTTGATTCAATTGTTCCTTTTAGCGTTCAATTTTCGGGAAATGATTCATGGTAGGTGCTGTGACGAACAGGCTCGAATGATCAGTTCGGGAAAATATGCTATCTCCCGAACTCAGGTGAAGGTAGATAGGTAGGTAGTGAATTAACTTCGCACTGGAGCGACCCATCGGGCTATTGGTGACGGTCCGGGATCAATCACAAAGGGAAAGATCGAGGACAACACCACGTAATTTTGAACCACGGTCAGATGACGAGGCAACACCTGAGCTTACACCGCACTCTCCAAACTGTCCTAACCTGACCAGACGTTTTGCTGAGAAGCCTTTCGGAGTTGATCTACACCGTCGCCAGTGGACTAGTATTTATATCTTCGGCACGAGGCTGTTGTGCTTCGAGATGTACAAGTTTTGCCGGAGGTGATGGCAGACGCTCGTGTGATCGGTTCAAGTGTAGAACATTAAAAACTTTTGAGGACTATCTATGCTTTTTCGCTTGACATGTCGGGAGCCATATGTAAGTTTCTTCTATTAAATTATTTTTGATATAAATCAGCTGTACTTGGCTCTCTCCAAAAAGAAGTATAGGAAACAAATTCCAAGATTAAGAAGCAGATAAAAAAGACTAGTAGTTTTTTAACGCTGATGATCTGCTATACAAAACCAAACTTCCATACCACTCCAATGTGAGGACATTTGAGGCCACGACGGAATAACGTGCACTAATCCCCTTTGTGAGGTTGGATTCGAACTCGCAACCCTCCGGTTGCTAATCCGCTGCTTTTCCAACTGGTCTACCTTGGCCCCTGTCGTGTCATGAATTAATAGTTTCTAGTTACTTTCTTTTAGAAGTCATTGTTTAATCTGTAATACTTTACCCCCGTGCACACGGCGGTCTTTGGCTGGACCAAGTTTCGAACTCGCAACCATCCGGTTGCTAATCGAACTTGGTCCAACCAAATCGCAAACCATCCGGTTGTTAATCGAACTTGGTCCAACCAAATCGCAAACCATCCGGTAGCTAATCCGTTGCTCTTCCAACCTCAGGAAAAGGAAGACTGAATTGTTGAAAGTAAAATATGCGATTTTAAGCTATTTGACGCCTTGCAAATTAGTCGATGATGTTAGCAACATTGATTCAGTGAAATAAGCACATTTCCGATTGTTATCTTGCGAGAAAGGTTTTAGTTTGTTTTAAGTCAAATACAGTGATTCAATATATTGGCAATAGACATTGGAAAGGTAATGCAAGTAAACTTTTAAAACTAGATGGTTTGGGTTGTTTTGGTTAAATGGTGCAAGAGCCATATTTGACCAAACTGCGACAAACTCAAGACAGATAACGTCAAGTACCCGTACAAGGAAAGTTTTGCCGAGACAGATAAAGGAAATACACACAGGGTAGGAATCGAAACTGCTTTGCCTGCAGGTTGCTAGCGCAGTGAGCAGGCCGAGTTAGCCATGGCGACCCCATTGGTGTTTAAATGAGTGTCTTCAACACAGACCAATTAAATTAAGAAGTGATAGTACTAAACTCAGCTTCAAATGTCGTTGTATAGAAGGCAATTGGTAACTAAGTGCACATAAATATGCATGAAAATCAAACGCCCGTAGGACAATTTAAAGAAATGTTGACAAGCTTATATAAGGGAATCCTTTGAAATTAATGCATAGAAATTTTAGTACACACAATGGTGTTTCATTTTTATCATAAACTTATTCATAACTTATCCATTTTTATAATAAACTCATTACATTATATGTGCTTATATCCCATACATTCATAAGTTACACCAAATTCTTTTCTTTTAATAGTTGTAACTTTGTTTTCACAGAATTACTTGAAAAGTTATCTTATAGGTATTAAATGTATTATGACGGAAATGATACATTTGTTGAAATTCATCGTACGCTTTCTTACAAAAAACTATCAAACACTTTTCAACTGTGGCGTTTACTGACAAAGGTGTACTGCTGTTTGTCCAATCAATGTTACGTTGACTCAAGTCGAAAATGAACTTCTGTACATGCACGACATCTCTATCCCTTTGATAGATGAAATCATTCAATATGGTTCGTGACTACATAGTGCTTGTGTGAAAACACTACATAATAACACAGTCCAACTTCATCTACGATTCATATTTCTGTGATTTTTATCGCTTTTTTCCTTTTTTTAACGTGGTACTCGATAGCAGTAGCACTTGACATAAAGTTACCACTAAAAATAGTAGATTGTTTTTACTCTGTATGGCTACACGAATACATTTAAGGAAAATGTGTAACTTTATGACCTCAGATAAGATAACAGTAATGGAATATTGATTGTATGAGGAAGTAAACGGGATTGGTCAAAATTTCATGCCAAATAAGTGAAGAATTTAGAAGTTAGGCGCCAAGATGACTATTGGCTTAAAAACTCGTTTGTCAAAATGAAATTTCGTCTGTTTATAACTGAAACACGCTGTCAGAAAACAATTATGAAAAAACATAAAGGGAAAAATTATACTCTACTAAATCCGCTAAGTGTGTTTCTCAAGAAGAAATATAAACTTCACGCAGAGAAAAAAATAACGTCATCAGTCACATTCTGGACTAAAAAAATTACGTGTTTTCCTCGGATCTTTCCCTTCGGGATACCGTCTTCAATAGCCCGTTGGCTGCTCCAGTGCGACCTCAATTCAACTACCAACTTCCGGACTAGAAAAGCTAAAATACATAGCTTGAAAATTTTGACGTAGTGTTTTCAATTGTAATACAATTTATAAGTGCACGACGCTGATCAATAGTCGTATAACGACCACCAATTTCAAACCCTGTTTTATACACATATTCAAGTGTGAAAAAAAAACTCTTTTCAAAATTACACATACTGACAACTCCCTTATGAAATAGTAAATAACGTATAAGAAGGATTCTCAGAGTAAGCAAACAAACCACACGGAAAGCGTAGATTTTGGTTCCGCTACCCAACTGCTCTCGCATGATACATATTGGGGTTACCTTAAAATGTAGTTTATCTCCAACTTCCATATATCAATTCGGAATTTACTCTTTGGAATTTTTATTAGCGACGTGCTAAATCTGCATTCGAAAAACGAGCCAACTGACGTCACTTTCAGAATATGTACAGGAATCGCGCCTTCGACACCGAAAGAAGTTTAAAACCTGAATCTGCTCTAAAGACGCCATTTTGGAAGAATTATGTCCATGTTCCAACCTAACGCTTATATAATTTTAAAAATAGACTAGCTCAAATCTCGGTAACTCGCTGACTCGACTCTATTCTCGGTAACTGGACAAATAGAGTGATCTTGAGTATAAACAAACAAACAAGACGATCTGTGAAGATTTTACTTCAGCTGTCCAAATGTTCTTCCATGAAACATTGCAGTCACCTTAAAATGCAGTTCATCGTAGTTTTTCGAAACGTTTGGCCTTTAATCTAGCTATCGTTGACCAATATATATGAATTCCTCATGTCATCGATATCATAACCCCATCATATATGAATTTATTCTTTGGAATTTTTATTGGTGTAGTACTGAAACCGTATACGAAAAACAAGCTAACTGACGTCACATTCGGAATACGTACAGGAAACACGTATCGCCACCGAAGCACTACTTCAATCTACATTAAGCTTGATTGGAAATGCCTCTTTTACGCGACAATGTATCGTATCTGCATGTAGGTAGGTAATCAACGTCGCACTGGAGCAACACAACGGGATATTGGCGAGAGTCTAAGATCAATCCCGAAGAGAAAGATTCGAGGATAACACCTCGTCGTTTTGAATCATTGCCAGATGACGAGGTCAACAGCTGAGCTGGCACACCCGCTCTCCAAACTTCGACACCAAGCCAACGTGAGGACATTTGAGGTCACGACAGATTTAAACGTGCACCAGCCCCCGCTTTGGTTGGACTGAGTTTCGAACTCGCAACCCTCGCTAATCCGCTGCTCTTCCAATAGGGTTACCGTGGCCTCAATATCAGTTCGTAATTTACTCTGGAATTTTTATTGGCGATTTGCTACAATCGTGTTAAAAAACAAACCAATCGACGTTACGTTCGGAATACGTACAGGAAACACGCATCGCCATAGAAACTGTACCATCTCCTCTATTCAGCTTGACGTAAAACACCTCTCCTAGACGAATCTCGTATTTACAGAGGATGGAATAAAGTACCAGGTGCTCATACCCAAAGAACTCAAACATTTAGCATACCTGAGCGTAACCAACGAAGAAAACAAACTGACATTAAACTCGGAATAAATGAATATATCATTAAAAAGGCAAAAACCAAAGAAAAAAAACAAGCGAGGGGGAAAAGAAATCCACCGCCAACAGGAAGAAGGGTGGCACTCATTATAAAGATGCCGGACACAATAGCTCTTAAACGAGAATTACTTCTCTCTCCGCTGGCATCGGGGAGCTTAAGGGCACGAAGAATGAAGACGTCTGGAGTTGGCAAGGAAAGAAAGAATTATGCAGGGGGTGTAAAAATCAAAAGAACAAAAATTAAAAAAAAAAAAGGAACAAAAAAGTTCTTTGTTCTACGGGGAAAAAAGGCAGGGAAAAATGCCGTAAATTAGAAGTCCCATTAAGCCCGCTTTTGCAAATGCGGTATCGCAATTTAGGCTTGGAGCACGGGCACTGGAGGAAGGAGGGGGTCGGCAGCGTTGTAAAAGCTCCGCAACATCGATCAACGATTATTCGAAATTAATATTCCCCCGCTCGTTAATGCTCGCCAGGCCCCGAAACCTGTAATAATTCTGAATGTCGGACGATAAATTTTGAAAGGGTCGATAATTGTTCATTAATTTGCTCGGAGAGGCGTTACTATTTTCTGTCCTCCCCATCAGCCTGTGCTCCATCCCCCCTCTATCTATGTTCTTTTTGTTTGGTGTTTGGAGCGAGAGGTTTTTAATTTTATAATTTTTTTTATTCTGGAGCTTGGTCTCGTTTTCAGCAGCGTGGCAGAGTTCATTCATTCGTAACCCTAACTTCCCAACCTGCGCAAGTGGCTTAAGTTTGTTCAAAGGGATGACTACTACCAACGTTACAAACCTTGGTCATATGGGACGACTACTACCAAGGTTACAAACTTCGATGATAAGGGATGACTACTACTGTTGAGTTGAGAAACTCACCGGTTCCTCAAGGTTCGATAAAGAATTACAAAAGACAGACACAACAAGACGCTGCTATTAAGCGATCCATGGAATTGCGAGTTATCATAATTCTTTTTATTCAAACGATTTACATTTTTAAAACGACAATACGTGTTGCCATCGGCGCAACTCTAAATTAACAAAACAAGCGTTCAAAACAGACAGGTGGTCCGTGGCGTTTATAATACAAGTTGAAACTGCAACCAGTGTTTAACAACTACCAAGGTTACAAACCTCGGTAATAAGGGAGAACTACTACCAAAGTTACAAACATTGATATTAAGATTAAGACTACTACTAAGATTGCAAACTTTGGTAATAAAGGATGACTGCTACCATGGTTACAAACCTTGGTAATAAGGGATGACTACTACCAAGGTCACAAACTTTGGTATTAAGGAATGACTACTAAGGTTACAAACCTTAGTAATAAGAGATGACAATTATCAAGATTTGTAACCTTGATAATGAGGGAGGACTACTTCTAAGATTACAAACCTTGGTAGTTATTAGTCCTTTGAACAAATCTTAAGCCCTTTGCGTATTGCATATGAGAAGGTATTTGTGGTATGAACCGATATTGCGATGGGCTTTATTTGACGATGGGTAAATGTCAATTATCGCTGAAACAGCAATATTCGAATGTTTAAATTACGTAAGGGTGGTGAAATGATTTAAATTACGCAATATTATTTCATTTAAATGATTTGGTTTTTAACTTTTGGCAAGCGTGATTATAAATAATGGAATGGAAAATGCATGTTTTAATACCTATATAAATAAATTTGAGAATTATTTTTGTATTAAAAAGTATCAAACATAAATTGTTTGAAAAATAATGTTTAAAAAAATCACATTGCAGCAAAAAGGGTAGGTAATAACTATTATTTTTTTAATCAACCCAAATTATACCTATTTTTTGCCAGCTTGGCAAAAATTATAACATATTTTTTGTTGTGCCACAGAATTTTAGTCATTAGTTCATGTGTGCCATGAGATGAAAAAGGTTGAAAATCCCTGCCTTAGTGGGTTAATGTTCTTTACCTATTACACTTTGAAATCCTTTTCTTTTCAATGCGAAAATTGATTTAATCCTATTTCCCGAAATCAAAAAGCAATCGAGTATATGGATGAGATTTTGGAGCCCTTTTTCAGGGGTGCAGTTGATTCTGTTTTCATTTTTATGGACGACAACGCTCGTCCACATGGGGCTCATCTGGTCGACGTATATCTGGAAAGTGAGGATATTCGCCGAATGGATTGACCAGCCAGATCTCCAGATCCAAATCCTATAGAGCATATCTGGGATGCTCTTTGGAGGGAAATTACAACTCGCCTTCTCCCTCTCAGAACCATCCAGGACCTGAAAACAGTGTTGCTGGAGGAGTGAGACCGACTGCCTCAGGAACTCATAAACTGCCTCATTTCCAGTATGGATTTATGCTGTGAGAGCTGTATAACTGTGAGGTGACCATACCCCTATGAATCCATTTTTTGTGTCGATATTGTGACCTGTTTTAGACCTTTCTGCGCTGATGAGTCTTACCACAATCATGTGTGTACCATAACTGTTGTATGGTTATTTTTTGTATTATTTCAACCTATGTACATATCTAATTTTATTAGTTATGTACATAGGTTGTTCCGGAGATAGTCACCCGTAGTTCCGGAGTAATCGCCCAAAAGTGAAAATGCTCTTAATTTTGAACACCAGTGTATTATATGAGCACACAATTTTAGCACCGTTACTAAATAGGCATTTAACCCACCAAGTGGTTTCGACGAGATATCTCATCCATAAACATCTGACCGATTTGGCTAACGACGAGATATCTCGTCACCAATATGGTGCCGATTTTGGATGACCACGAGATCAGGATCTGGTCAGTTTTCTTCCAACGACCGTGATCGAGTTTTCTGGTAATGTCGAGATATATCGCCCAACAAGATCAGATCAGTTTTGCAAAGGACGCGATGCTTCGTCGAGACAACCACCAGGAGGGTTAAGAAGGAAAGCGTAATAAAACCATCAATAGGCAGGAACAGAGAAAAATCGGCACATTGCAGCAACCGCTTTTCATAATAAATATATATTTTAAACCCGAAATTTATGATCACATCATTTCCTTACCAAGCCCCCTCGACCTATTCTCCTCGGAGCGGAAAAATAGAACACTCCAGCAAGACCGCAGAGCCGCTAAACTGAAATTTTATGTAAAACCAGACAACTTTGATGGTGCACATATTTTTTACGCTAACTTTCCTTCATCCTAAGTAAAACAAACAAACGAAAAACCAGCACACCACCAAGATAAATAAAAATAAAACAATTTCCATGCAACAACGAAGCTCGTGCGCAGCGAGATACTAAATAAAGGAGAAAAAAAGGAGAAATAAAAGGAAGAGAAAAACACGTTTACAAACTACTTAATCTTATTTAAATATATTATCCATCCCTTGCTGTGCATCGCGGAGATGTGCTGCTTTTGCGGAATACCAAATAAGTTGCATCTGGGAGACGGTATATCCAAAAAAGCGAACGCAAGAGGGGGTCGCTTAGGAACAACTACCCCCTTCTGAAGGAAGGAAAAAAAGAACATCCAAGAGGAGAGTTCGAAGGTTATCTCGCTCCTGGTGTTGTCTCAAGGAGGTGTTTCCGAGACCTTGGCCTTGCGCCGTTCTTAATCCTTGTTTACGGTGAGCGCGTTTTTAATCTGTTGCGTCTGTTTCGCTTTACGACGGAGCAGAACGTCGTTTTATGAACTGCAGTGTTTTAAGTGTCAAGGCAGACAAGACTGGAGCTCTTTTAATGGGCTTAAAACCGACTAAGAGCCAGTAGTGCAGTGTAACGTTTACAGCTGAGGTTGAATTGACTCCACTGCGAACGATGAGCGAATAAAAAGGGAGCGGTTTGTTTTTCCCACACTGTACAGTTAGCCGAGAGAATCGTTGAAACCTCAATGATACAAATATCTAGGTGATTCTAAAAAAATATAATTTCTTGAGTATTCGTGAAGCGTTTTATTGGAACTTACACTGTTTCTAAAGACTCAAGTAAAACACTATATATCGTTACTACCACCCCAAAGGCACTAATCTGCATTTAGGCGATTTTTTACCTAACTGCATTTTTCGAGTCACCATTTCATGTTTTATACTATAACAAAATCACAAATAAATCTTGATTCTTAGTGAATATGCTGATTTTCATGAGAAAACATTTGAGTCGAAACTCGATTTTTCCCGAAGCATCAAAACTTTGAACGCATTTTTGTAGAAACATCGATTTTGCAGATTGGTGTCTTTGGCGTGGTGGTTAACGATATTACAGACATCGAGGAATAAAAGAAAAAGGTAATTAAAAGTAATCGTTAAAAGGGATATTAAATGTGTTCGATTCTATTTGGTCGGGACTTGATAAAAGTTTGTAAAATCATGTGGTTTCGCAAAATAAGAATTCGTTACGAGTGTCCATTACGTTCACATATTATAGTTACATTTATATAAAGCTGAAATTATTACCTAGTCGGCGCGATTCTTTTACTTTAACATTTAATCTACGATATAGTTGTAAGGTAAAAAGACTTAAATAAACTTTTAAAAAAGTAAAGGAAGATAGTTGAATTAACGTCGCACTGGAGGAACACAACGGGCTGTTAAAGACGGCCCGGGATCCATCGCGAAGGGAAAGACCGAGGACAACACCTCGTCATGAACACGATCAGATGGCGAGTTCAACACCTGAGCTGGCACCCCAGTCTCCAAACTTTCACACCACGCCAGCACGAGAAAATTCGAGACCATGACAGATTTAATGTGCACCAGTCCCTACACACACGACGGTCTTTGGTTGGATCTTAATTAGCATAAAAATTGAATTTCTCTAATTTCTCTAACTTCCTCCCATGGTGCCTCGAGGTAACGCAGAGACTTCCACATTCTCATCAATTAGTGCTTGAAGATCACACGATCCATAATCTGGCATTGAAAAAAGAAGTTTCACTTAAAAATAATTTTAAGCTTAATTCCAATTCTAATCAACCTAAGCGAAATTCTTGAGCAATGAGCAGAATACATCCGTGGACGGCCTGAAATAAAAATGGGTACCAATTCATAAAAAAGTTGTCCACCCAGCATCTTGATTTCACGCTCCCGATCATTTATTCCATGCACTCCCTAATCCCCATTGGAAGGAGGTCTCTGTGGATTCCTGGCATCATTAAAAAGAGAAACCATTGTGCAGTTGAAAGTTTAACTTTCTACGGTTATTAATAGTGGTCCATTGTATGCAAATTACAGTTCCCGGAATGATCACTCATGTTGACGATTAAGATGCACTGATGGTGTTTGGGGATAACTACTGCATAAATAAAAGCGCTTTGCTTTCTTAAGCTGCCTTCAGATAAGGATTGAGTTCTTGGAAGGAGTCTCAAAAAGGTTAAGGTATCGAAATGAAGACATAATAACCAGCCTTCCGTTTTCTCTTTTTTAGATTTCAATTGACGAAAGGGATGGAAAACGAGTGCGGAATTTTAAAAAAGGATTCAGTGAATTTCGATTAAAGTTTGGAAAGGCTGGTTGCTTTGGTTTGTTGTGGTTTCATGGCGCAAGGACCACATTTGACCATGATGCGCCAGACACAAGACATACAATGTCAGGTAATAGACATACACACAATGAAAGCTTACTGACACAGAAGAGAAAAATACACACAGGGAGGGAATGCACCTGAAAGTTTTGGAAAATACTTTGGTCTATCGTTTAACTGTGATCTCTCTTTTCCATTCGCGATATTTTATGGGTAGTTGCTTAATCCTCCAAGTGGTTTCAACGAGATATCTCGTACATCAAGATCTGACCAATTTTGCTAATGACGAGATATCTCGTCATTAGAAAAAGTATCGATTTGTTTATAAGGACGAGTGTGGCCACAATATGTGGCCAGTTTTCTTTTAATGAAGAGAGACATGATCTTTCTTGTCCATCAAGATCTGGTCAGTTTTGATAATGAAGAGTTACATCGCCTAGACAACCAACAGGAAGGTTAAAAAGAAGAGACTAAAATTCAGAGAAGGCTATGAATTTCTAAAACCTTAACCTACTGCGGGATTTCATATCCATATATCCCTTCTAAGACCAGCAGTTTCCCCTGCACAACTCCTTACCAGTTTTTGGTTATCTTGACCAATGAAATGTTTCCTAGGATTATTTCAAACAATAGATGTGGTTATTTAGTCGTGTTTTGGAGTAAAAACAACACTACACTACTAGCAAATCCCATGACGCTCAGAGGGTTAAAATGAAACATTCTAAATTTCACTCAACAATTTCTTAAATACTAATTTCTTTGAAACAATGGTGCTACATAATAACCAATTATAATAATAATTTAAAAAATTCCCTACGCAAATTTGTACCTATATGTGTAATCAGGGAGGACAGGCAAAGTGGAGAATGTGGATAATTCTACTGAAGCCGATATATTTGATGGTCGGTATACTTGAAAAAAATTATCACGCCAGGAAAGTCTATAAAATTTATAATTTTTCTAATTAATTAAAACAATATCATGAAAGACAGACCATTCCGAATCATTTATCATTTTCATCCAGCCTTTTCACCAGTTCTTTCAGCCCAAACATTGTTGTAGTGTTCATTTCTCTGAGTCAGATGTCGCCGGTGCATTCTGCATAGCTTTGGCGATATCGATGTCGCTAGACAGTCCTTCAATCCTCGAATCATGATCAAAAATACGAAAATTGAAAAGGTTGTATACCCAGCATATTTGAGCGTTATGTTTGATACAGAATTACATTTCAATCAGCACGAAAACAAAATGCCCAATAAGGCTCTTAAACTGGATATCATGACAAGATTTTGAGAACAAGATGGGAAGCCAAACCAAAAACTCTCAACATCACCTATTCTACCATAATAAGACCAATAAGGGAATATGCAGCACCTGTTTGACCACCGTCTTATGCCTCATTAAAGGGTCAACTTGATATTGTAACACAAGCCAAAGCAGTCAAAATCCTATTGGTGTAATCTCCTCCACAAACAACACCAAAGCTCAACAAGAGGCTGGACTAGACCTGCTTGAGACCAAACATTACTTTATCAAATAAAACTCATTGTGAAATGAGGCTAGTGGTTAACTCAAATATTCAAAGCTGATATTGAACTAATTACTACTCTGTCCCAGTAATGCTTAAAATTTTCATGTTTTACCACATACACCCAGACATTTTACTAATGAGTTCAGACTCTTATTTGTTTAAAATTAACAATTGATGTAATTTAAAAAGCACTTTCCGATGCTATTTCATGGAGTAAGCACGTCCTCCATACGACAGGACAAACTGAAACGCACCTTACAAAACTGAATTCGACGGTACAAGTGATACAAAAAAACTATAGAAACGAAATTATGCATTGCCCACTATATATATTAAAATATGTTTCCATATACATATTAAAATATATTTTAATATGTATATGGTGGTAATACATATTTTCATAATAGGTTTATGAGAATGATAAAAAAAATTCCTTTTGGCTACAACACTGACTATCACAAGAACCTGATGGCACTCCGTATAACTTGTTTCTGAGAATTGTAGGTGGCGCAGGTGCGATTTCTCCCTGGGTGCATTTCTCTCTCGTGTGTGTCAGTAAAACATTGCGTGCATGTCCATTTACTAGACGCTGTTTTGCGCAACTCTGTCAAGTATGGCAGTTGCGCCATAAAAACCCGATCCATTCAACCAATGTAGGTAATTAGTTAATGTCGTACTGGAGCAAGACATCGGGCTATTGGCGACGGTCCGGGATCCATCCCTAAGGGAAAGATCCGAGGATAACACCTCGTAATTTTGAACCGCAGTCATATGACGAGGTCAACACCTGAACTGGTATCCCACTTTCCAAACTTCTACGCCACGCCAACGTGATGGCATTTGAGCCCACGATAGATTAAACGTGCATCAGCCCCTGCGTACACAACGGTCTTTGGCTTGACCGAGTTTCGAACTCGCGACCCGCCTGTTGCTAATCCTCTTCCAACTGGGATACCGCGGCCCGAACCAACAGAACTTGACTGGTTAAACCAGCGTAGGTGGTTAATTAACGTTGCATTAGAGTAAAGCTATTGGCGATGGTCTGGGATTAACCCTTAAAGGAAAGATGCAAGAACAGCGCCTCCTAATTTTGAACCATGGTCAGATGACGAGGTCAACCAGCGTAGGCATCAAGCAAATGCAGCAGAATGACTCTACTAGACGAACCCGTGAAGCAGAAGCCTCAAGATAAAAATAACGATCGCTTCGTGCTTCAAGATACCGCAACACATTTCCCGCTTGAGCAAAGTCCTGCCCCGGAAAAAATCACGTCCCAGTATTTATTCACCCCCAAAGCACAACATTAGGATTTAAAAGATTCAAGAGGAATCTCTTTTTCTTTGCAGCAGACGAGACAGTCCTGATGCCACCAAATGAAGCAAGAAAAGGAAAGATTTCGTGCTTTCGGATCATGAATAACAGAAGTCACGGAAGCAGCGTTCGGATTCTCTGTTGACTTTTCCATATCATGGTGGACGGACCGAGTTCGCCTCTTTTTATTGTTTTATGCCATTTAACCCCGAGATCTCTTTCGGAAATTATGAGAAAATGATCGCTCATTTCCATACAAATGTTTGTGCTGGCTGCGACTTGGAAATTGATATCGGACTTGTAAAAAAGATTCCGTTCGCTTTTATTATTATACTTTAAGAGCGCATGCGGAACGACAGAGAATTACCAATTTGGTTTTTGTGCTAGCGTACTGGGAATGGACTCAGTGGAACCATTCGTTACTCGCATTAATTAAAGTGCGGTTAGGTTCATGTAATGTTCCGGAAGAGTTATTTTCTGTAAATATCATAAATATATTATTTAAAAGTTCCGGGACTTTTTCTTTGAGTACTTTTATACGCATATGTCATGCACAGAAGCAATGAATAAATTTACGAAATATCATTTTATAAAAGAAATTCGTTTTGCGATCATAGGTTTAATATTGGAAATGTGGGTCTTCTCATCATATAATGGTGATCATGTCCACACATACTCTTTACATAATGGTGGTCATGTCCAAACATACTCTTCACATAATGATGATCATGTCCACACATACTCTTCACATAATGGTGACCATGTCCAGAAAGAACCTATTTTCCATGACATGTCTACGGAGCTGCGGGTGTTACCAAAGAGAGCCTAAGAACGTTACTACAACTGATTAATCGGATCGAACTCGACTTCGGCATGAACGTGTGTCGCGCAATGAGAAGGGCACACATTAAAATTTGTAGTATGGAAATTGGTAGTTGAATTAACGTCGCACTGGAGCATTACAACGGGCTACTGACGACGATCCGGGATCCATCCTGATGAGAAAGATCCGAGGACAGCACCTCGTAAATTTGAACCCCCGGTCAGATGACGAGGTCAACACCTGAATTGGCACCCCTCTCTCCAAATTTCCAAATCACGTCAACACGAGGATATGTCAGGCCATGACCGATTTAACAGCCCCCATGTACACGAAAGTCTTTGGTTGGATCGAGTTTCGAACTCGCAACCCTCCGGTTGCTAATCCGATAATCTTAAAACCGGGCTATAATGGCCCCTGTAGTGTCATGACTAAAGCTTGGATTTAGTCAGTTATTTTCTTGTAGCACTCATTGTTTGATGTGCAATAATTTGCGAAACACAGGGTTTTGGGGGCCCAATAAATCGTTTGTAATAACCCAGTATTTATGGTAAGGTTTTCCTATTGCAATTGAGTCTTATTTGGCAATGAAGTAGTGACAATTATAGATGAAATAGTAATATTCAAATGAAAGAATTGAAATGGAATGTGATAAAGGGGAAACGACAAGCGAAAATAAATACAACACTAAAAGATTTAAGCTGAATAGAAAGGAAAGTTGGCGAAAGATTAAATCAAATGCGCCGATCATCTTGCATGATTCTGCGTAAATTTTTCAGCAGTCTGTTGATAGAAGCAATGAGAAATCTGGGAAATAGAAATCAGCACACAAAAGGAAATATAAACAGAAATAGGTTTAGCGTTAAAAAACGCCCAATCACTATCGAACAAGGGAATGGGATGAACTTGAAATGGTCGTTCAGAATCTAATTGCGGTAACATGACTGGGCTGTGCTTTTTTACATGCATTTTATTCGGAATAAGAATTGACTATAACAAACACCAGCAAAACAAACGAAATGCCAAAAAATATTTTTGGATAGTTTTATTTGATTTAGAGGTATATATTTTCTATATGTCTAATAGAAAGAAATCGCTTGAGAGCAGTCATTATGGCGCCAGTCCTACCTCATGTTTATACAAACAAATCGTTTGAGAAGGGAAATGATGGCACCTGCCTTTTGCTGTTATTTATTGCTCACATGAGTTCTTCAACGAGACGCTTGACCTCAATTGTGACGCAATCGTTTGCACATTCTCACAGCGGGTCTGTTAGTAAATTAGATATTTAGTAATCCACGTAAATTGCTTCAAATTCCATGATTAAGACAGTCTTGCTAAAGGGCACTTAATCAAGGACAAAAGGGGCAGGGGCTTGAGCCCTTGCAAGCCCTCCCCTGCTCTGCTTAAAAATATTAGCGGCACGCCAAATTAATCAGATACCATTTCCTCAAAGCCCTAAGCCCCGAGTTCCTTTATTTTTGGCCAGCTTTTATTCGAAACAGACGGGGCATAAATCAGACGAAACGCAACTGACCCAACAAAAGCCAAGACAAGCTCGGCTCGGGGAAAAAGGGCTCGGTCGATACGAGCAGAGGCGAGTAAATAATAAGTTTTAATCACCCGCCCTTTCGGGGTAATTCCAAAAACGAACATTTCGCCCAACGATTACTCCCCGAAGCGAGAGCACCCTCCTCCCCCCCAGCAGCGAAAGACAAAAATACGAACCCAGAAAGCCAGAGCTGCTTTGAATAACAATGAAAAAATAAGATGCACGTGTAACGGGGAAATTATACCCTCTGCTTATTATTATTTCAAAAAGCTTGGCGATTAAAAAAAATAAACAAAGAGAAAGAGCAAGAGAGACGTGGAATACAAGGGAAGGCACACGACGAAAAAAAATCTCGCCATATATTACCTTCAGACAACTCGACGCCGCAGCCCTTTGTCGTCATGGTAACGGCGTCACGTGACAATTGGCTCCAGTTAAAGCGGGCTTCCAAGCCACGCCCCCCTTTAGCGACCATATCTGTACGCAAGCCCCCTTCTGCTATCGTTTGCACATTCTATCGACAGATTCCCTCCCCCTCCTGCCACCTTACAGTGACTGGGGGCGCTCTGCAAACGGTTTTCCACAATTACATTCGATACCAATCATATTCAATGACAGATTATTGTTTTTTCTTGTCTTCTTTCGGTTTCCTTGAGGTGTGTTTATTATGCTACGCTCTCTTCAGCATGCGGAGAAATGTTTTTGGCAGACGTCTTTTTTGGTGGTTGCGCTTTGTGAAATGAATGCATTTTTCTCTACTTAGCCCTCTCCAAGTGGTTTCAACGAGATATCTCGTTCATCAAGATCTGAACAATTTTTTTAATGGCGATATATCTCGTCGTCATTTGCTGATTTTTCATGATGACGAGATCAAGATCTGGGCGGTTTTCTAATGACGAGATACCTCGCCCATCAAGATTTTGATCAGTTTGGGAAATGACGAACCTTTCTGATGATTTTCTGGACGAGATACCTTGTTGAGAAAACCACCAGGAGGGTGGTTAACTAATTCTGGTCTTTTAAACACTCGATCAAATTGTACTTTAAATTTTGCTATGTAAGTATCATTGCTGGTTGTAATGAGGTACAGGAAAACGAACAAGCTTAATTGTAGCGGAAAACCTTATAGTAATTGTGTTGTGTGTGCATAACTTTGTAAAGAATGTTGATATTCATAGTGCTCGTCCACTAGAACAGCCGTACGTCATTTAAAATTAATTTATCGAAACAGTAACAATGTACGAAGCAGAATGATTTTGTTACAAGCACAAATCCTTTCGTGCTTTTGATTCTTGAATCCCATTGGAATAACTGTACGTCATCTAAAATTAATCTATCAAAACAGTAACAATGTACGGAACAGGATTATTTTGTTACAAGCACCAATTCTTTCGTGCGTTTGATTCTTGAATCCCATTGGAATAACTGTACGTCATCTAAAATTAATCTATCAAAACAGTAACAATGTACGGAGCCGAATGATTTTGTTACAACTACAAATTCTTTCGTGCGTTTGATTCTTGAATCCCATTGGAATAACCGTATGTCATTTAAAATTAATCTATCAAAACAGTAACAATGTACGGAGCAGAATGATTTCGTTACAACTACAAATTCTTTCGTGCGTTTGATTCTTGAATTCAATTGGAATAACTAACTGTACGTCATCTAAAATTAATCCATGAAAGCAGTAACAATATACAAAGCATAATGATTTTGTTACAACTACAAATTCTTTCGTGCGTTTGATTCTTGAATCCCATTGGAATAACCGTATGTCATTTAAAATTAATCTATCAAAACAGTAACAATGTACGGAGCAGAATGATTTCGTTACAACTACAAAATCTTTCGGGTTTTTGATTCTTGAATCCTATTGGAATAACTGTACGTCATTTAAAATTAATCCATCAAAGCAGTAACAATATACGGAACAGAATGATTTTGATACAAATGCAAATTCTTCCGTGCGTTTGATTGTTGAATCTCCTTTTTATAAATGAATCGTAATGTATTGTTTATATGCTTACGCGAGAACGGCTAATTATTAGTATTAAAGGGAAATAACGTAAATTAAAAAATAAGATTATAACCATATCCATGGGAATAATCCCGTATGCATGTGTAATTTAAGTATTTTAGTAATGCATGCGCTATGCATGTGTAAGTTATTCATAAAGACTACTCTCAATTATTGTTTTAACGAAAAAAAGGTTCTGAAGTACAATCACAAATAACACTCGTTACTACACATATAATTCACTAATTTTTTAAGCAATAGGAAAAAAATTTGATTATGAAAATTTAAGGAATGATGTAGCGCTTCAATAAGTTGCACTAAAAATCTAATTCCTGACCCACACTTAATGAAACGAAAGAAAACTGATAAATATGAATTGAAATATTGAATAATTACTAAATTCTCGAATATAAACTCCAGCAATATAAAAGTAACGCATAACATCAAGGAGTAAAAACTACATCACTTATGAATTAACGTAAAAGTTTAATGAATAATTTATTTAGTTTGCGCCCACGTACATATACTAAAAATACGCAAAAAATGTTTGCTGGTTTGAATGTCTGAATGAAAGACAGGGAAGGAAACTAAGCACTTATTTAAAGGCTTAAAGTATATGAAAAAATACAAAATAATACCAATCTAATTTTCGTATTTTATTGGACCATTGGTCGGAATCTACGCCAAACAAGCGACAAAATTCGGGAAAAGGCGTCAAAAATATCTACTGAATCCAAAAATCGGTCGTCAAACGAAATTTATTGGTGCAAAATACGACTGACGACCGCTAATTTCGAGCCCTACCAACGAAGGAAACAGGTTTTATTTAGAGGTTTAAGCTATATGAAGAAATACAAAATGACACAAATCTATTTCCCGTATTTGATTGGACCCTTGGTCGGAATCTACGCCAAACAAGCGACAAAATTCGGGAAAAGGCGTCAAAAATGGCTTCTGAATCCAAAAATCGGTCATCAAAACGAAATTTATAGGTGCAAAATACGACTGACGACTTCTAATTTCGAGCCCCACCACCTGCCCAAACCCATTTTTACGTAACGCCGACTCCACCGATGAATCCGAACCGGCGTTTCTATCGAAAATCGACACGAACCAATGTACCACGCCACCGTAAATCACCTCTTCCGCCGGGCGACGACTTCCACAGCCCCGTTGCCACTCGCCCGAGTTAATTAAAAGTGAAAAGCCGTTTCGATTGATCGCGAAGGTAATTATCGGTTCGCAGAACGGAACGGTCGAGGAAGACCTAACAGTCGGGGTGTCAGGGACACCGCCCCGGCCGAAGTGCTCCGAAGTCGTCCCCGATTGGAATCTCGGTCTCGTTAGCTTGTGACAAAGTGTGGCTTTCCGTGCATGAGTGCTGGTCCTGAGCGTGAGTTCGTATCCCTGGCGTGATGACAAGGGTGCGAGATGTAACCCGTTCGAGTCTGGTTGGGAATCGAAGCACGCTCCTGTGCCTAACCTTGTGCCGCTTCGAAGACAGGGGGGAAAACGCAGCTTAGTTTCTAGGTTCGGTGTAGATTGAAAATGAAACAGTTTAGGTCGGAGGACACTGAACTACTTTTGCTGGGGTGTCACAGCGTGAGTTAGACGGTTAACACACTGTACCGTTTTAAGGTCAGATGTATCGTGCCGTTTGTGACTCACGCTGAGTCCATGGTTGGTGTGTCATTCGCTCAAAATGACTGATGGTTTGATTCTAACGTCTTCATCTCGTATATCTTTTGGACCCGTGGTAGCCCTGTTTGCAGAGTCGCGGATTAACAACCGGAGGGGTGCGAGTTTGAAACTCGATCCAAACCAAAAACGTCGTTTATGTGGGGGCTGATGCTTTTTCTTGCTTGGAATTTTATTCCCTTGGAGAAAAAGGCAATTTGACGAGGTATCTCGTCATTGACAAAACTGATCAGATATAGAAGGAAGAGATGTCTCGTCTTTTGCAAAACTAATCAGATCAGATCTTGATGGACGAGATACCTTCGTCTTTGGCAAAATTGATTGGATATAGAAGGACGAGGTATCTCGTCTTTGGCAAAACTAATCAGATCAGATTGATGGACGAGATACCACGTCTTTGGCAAAATTGATCAGATATAAAAGGACGAGATACCTCGTCTTTGGCAAAATAGATTGGATATAGAAGGACGAGGTATCTCGTCTTTGACAAAACTAATCAGATCAGATCTTGATGGACGAGATACCCCGTCTTTGGCAAAACTGATCAGTTATAGAAGGACGAGATATCTCGTCAAGACCACTTGGAGGGGTAAATCTATTATGACCTCAAATGTCCTCACGTTGGCGTGGTGTGGAAGTTCGGAGTGGGGTGCCAGCTCAGGTGTGACTTTGTCGTTTGACCGTGGTTCAAAATTACGAAATATTGTCCTCAGATCTTTCCTTTTGGGATAGATCCCGGACCGTCACCAATAGCCCATTTTGTTGCTCCAATGATGACGTAAATTCAGCTACCAACCTACCGTTTGAGTTACGATTGAAGTATTGATACGATTTTCCGATATGCGAGAATGTAGTTAAATGAATGCAGAGCAAGATCTCAAACCCTTGCTTTCATACTCCATAATGAATATTAAGTTTACGGATCAATTATTACATGTATCTAAAGCAGAGTTGGCGTCTTTCTGTCTGTCGCTTCTCTATACAAATCTACACCGTTTGACCAAGATACATCCAATTTGGCACACTTGTACTTTGAAACCCTGTGGGTAACGTAGGTTACATATTAACCTCGTTCTCTTTAACCTAGGTGCACATAGGAGGCTAAAAACAATTTGAAATTGGGCCATAGGAATAACATGGAGCATAAAACGATTGCGGTATTCAGCTCAGTTTGTTGTACCAGAATTGATCGAAAATCAATTTTCCAATAAAGATGTCTTACCAGTATTGCTCGAAAAACAATTTTTTCCAAAATATTATGTTTAAACAATTTGAAATTCCAATTATGTTTGAACTGATTTTTTATTTCTTTTCGTAATACAAATAATTTATGAATATTTGATTGATGAAAAACGGACGTTTAAAATGCTTAATTTTACACAACTTACATTTTGTAATGGAATACGAAAAGCTTTTTGATCATAAAAATGTAATTTTGCAATTCGGTACATGCCAAAGCCAGAATTAATGTTTTATTTTATAAATTGGATATAGAATTCCGTGTTTGTGTATTTGAGTTAAGACAGCGAAATTGTTGCGGTCATAGTTGAGCATTTCTAAGTTTTGTAACTTTGTTCTTTTTGTAAATAATTCATTATTGTCTATCTATATATTTCTTTTTTCGAATTTTTCTATTTCAGAATATACTCAAGAGGTCGAAATTCGACACTCTTGCTCATATCTTTCGTTTTTCAGAATTCTGCCTTTTTCATTGATGGAATTTCGTTTCTGTTTGTTGTTATGTGTTCTAGTTTTTTACATATTACAGATATATTATTTAGGAGTTAAATTTTATTGAATTATTTTTATTTTCTTCAAAATATCACTAAACATGAGTAATTTCTTGGTGGTATATGTATATTTCGTCCAACTTTCCTTAAGTCTTTATTTGAATACGTAATGGTATGAAGAATTCTGTTTCATAAAAGTAAATAAATATACGAAACAAAACCGTTCAAAGTAAGGTGTGTGACTTCTTATTTTAAAATGACCGGTTAAATAAAATAGTTTTAAAATAAGATAGGTTACGTTAAATTAAAACAGGTAGCCATAAGTTGTAATTCAATGATATTTCTAATTCGACTTCTGAAGTAGTCACTTAGAAAAAACTTTTGTAGTTGTCTTACAGTAGAAGTGCGATGAATATTAAATGGGTAATATAGAGATGGATGCATCATGTTTACATATTTGCGTCCGAAGCAAATTGTAGAAGCTATGAAAAAGTTAAAAGATGTTAAAAAGTTATTTTCCGTGCACTTAAATTATCTTTGCATTTTTCTATGAAAGAAAAGTAATTAGTCTAATCACTTTTCAATAAAAATTTAACCAATTCAAAACGAGCAACACCGGGTAATTCTACTAGTTAAGTATAAAATTATTAATTACAAATATAATTATAGGGAAATATCCGAGGAAAACATTTCGTCATTTTGAATCAAGGTAAGATGAGGCTGGCACCCCACTCTCCAAATTTCCACACAAACCAACGTGATGCTATGCACACGTCTGCTAGTTTAAATAAATCTGACACTTCTTTTTAAATACGGGGCTGTGATATCCCGGTTGGAAGAGTAACGGATTAGCAACCGGAAGGTTGCGAGTTCGAACTGAATCATCAGCTTCGCATCTGCACGTCATCTGCGGCGAATGGAATTATACAAACCTTTGATTCCTGCCTTTTTAAAAACATAAATTTAGTTTTGGGGCTGAGTGTGGTATCATTCCCATTCGCCTCGTGTCCCCAAAAGTATAGCTTCGCATCTGCGCGTCATCTGCGGCGAATGGAATGATTCAAATCTTTGATTCCTACCTTTTTAAAAACATAAATTTAGTTTCGGGACTGAGTGTGGTATCCCCATTCGCCTCGTGTCCCCAAAAGTATAGCTTCGCATCTGCGGCGAATGGAATGATTCAAACCTTTGATTCCTACCTTTTTAAAAACATAAATTTATTTTTGGACTGAGTGTGGTATCATCCCCATTCGCCTCGTGTCCCCAAAAGTATAGCTTCGCATCTGCGGCGAATGGAATGATTCAAACCTTTGATTCCTACCTTTTTAAAAACATAAATTTATTTTTGGACTGAGTGTGGTATCATTCCCATTCGCCTCGTGTCCCCAAAAGTATAGCTTCGCATCTGCGCGTCATCTGCGGCGAATGGAATGATTCAAATCTTTGATTCCTACCTTTTTAAAAACATAAATTTAGTTTCGGGACTGAGTGTGGTATCCCCATTCGCCTCGTGTCCCCAAAAGTATAGCTTCGCATCTGCGGCGAATGGAATGATTCAAACCTTTGATTCCTACCTTTTTAAAAACATAAATTTATTTTTGGACTGAGTGTGGTATCATCCCCATTCGCCTCGTGTCCCCAAAAGTATAGCTTCGCATCTGCGCGTCATCTGCGGCGAATGGAATGATTCAAATCTTTGATTCCTACCTTTTTAAAAACATAAATTTAGTTTCGGGACTGAGTGTGGTATCCCCATTCGCCTCGTGTCCCCAAAAGTATAGTTTCGCATCTGCGGCGAATGGAATGATTCAAACCTTTTATTCCTACCTTTTTAAAAACATAAATTTATTTTTGGACTGAGTGTGGTATTATCCCCATTCGCCTCGTGTCCCCAAAAGTATAGCTTCGCATCTGCGCGTCATCTGCGGCGAATGGAATGATTCAAATCTTTGATTCCTACCTTTTTAAAAACATAAATTTAGTTTCGGGACTGAGTGTGGTATCCCCATTCGCCTCGTGTCCCCAAAAGTATAGCTTCGCATCTGCGGCGAATGGAATGATTCAAACCTTTTATTCCTACCTTTTTAAAAACATAAATTTATTTTTGGACTGAGTGTGGTATCATCCCCATTCGCCTCGTGTCCCCAAAAGTATAGCTTCGCATCTGCGCGTACATGCGAGCAAATACAAGCCGCTTGTTCCCTGCATCGCCCATGCAATTCCTTGGATGCAGGGGGAAAAGAAAGGAAAGGTAACAAGGTAAATCCATTAGAGGAGCGGATGAAGGTTTCTGATGGCTGGCAGTCATTTCCCTTCCTGCTGCCGATCACAGTTATCGCGGCGACACTCCTAAATGGCTCTTTATCACTCGCTTCCATTCGCCGCAGATCAAATGACCCAATCGATACGGCTACTGTGCCGATCTTGCCAAGAGAACGGCTACCGTACAGAAGGTGGCTACGGTTTCAGGTCCAGGGAAAGGTGTCCGTTTCATTTCAAACAAAAGCCATCATATAACGGCTAATATATATACAGTGGCATTTTTTCGTAGACATTAAATGCTTGTTTTCGTGGATGAATTATAATATATTTAAATGATATATTACGCTGTCGAAAAAATGCATTTGATTCTCCTTTTTCGACCTCAAAATTAATTGTTAATCTTCATGGTATTGGTAATTTTAACTAATTAACGTCGCACTGGTAGGTATTTTAATTAATGTCGCACTGGTGCAACGCAATGGGCTATTGGTGATTGTCCGGGATCAATCCCTAAAGGAAAGATCCGAGAAAACTGCGTAATTTTGAATCACGGTCAGGTGACGAGACAACACATGAGCTGGCACCCCACTCTCCAAACCTTCACACCACGCCAACGTGAGGACATTTGAGGCCACGGCAGATTTAACGTACACCAGGTCCCTTTGTACACGACGGTTTTTGGTTGGATTCGAACTCGCAACCCTCCTGTTGCTAATCCGTTACTTTTCCAACAGGGCTACCGAGGTCAATAACGTCGCACTGGAGCAACACAGCTGGCTATTGGCGACGGTACAGGATCAATCCCCAATAGTTAATCTTGAAACACGTGTTCGGTATCAATTTTGGACCTCCAGAAGCTAATTGTGGTGGCATGTCTGAAGTGTGAACTTCATTTTATTGGGCCATGCATGTTTTTGAAAATAAGAATTAGCACCCGTAAGAAGTACCCAAAATGCTGTCATATATTTTTGGGTAATTTTATTTCATTGGGATGTATGGAAATGGAGGCTATGTTTATTATAAAGACTTAAAGTAGGAAATGTGAGTCACGGCATATCCATCAATAGAGATATGGGATTTAGAAAGTTTAGCACTTATGCTAGTTACAATATTTATTTTACTAACGTACGTGGTACTGAAATCGGCGTTATTTGTGTATTCCAGACCAGTTATTTGTGTA
Source organism: Meta bourneti (assembly GCA_933210815.1). Taxonomy (NCBI): domain Eukaryota; kingdom Metazoa; phylum Arthropoda; class Arachnida; order Araneae; family Tetragnathidae; genus Meta; species Meta bourneti. Next base: position 96,492,813 of record OW119926.1, read on the forward strand.
TTGGCGAATGACAACAGACAGATATATACAATACAATACAAAATCAATCTCTCCGAGATTAATTCACCAATTTTACCGCAAAGTTTTAAGGCGCTTAATTTGAGCTACGAACTGCATAATATTGCTAGAACTGCACGGAAGAGCTCTTGCCTCAGTAACAAAATTTTTCGGCAGTCTGACAGAAGTTAATGAGAAAAGACAGAAATCAATGTAGAAAAAAAATCTGAACCAATCCAAAATCTCGCCTTTGAATAGATAGTAAGATACATTTTCAGTGAATGTTATGAAGTTAATTGTGGTAACATGATTTAGGTGTGAATTTTTTGTTATGCACTTTGAAAACAAGAATTAACACCAGTAAGAATGCATTTGAAAAATGAAAGCAAAATGCCGTTTTCTATTTTTGGCTTTCATTTTATTTGGACGTATGAAAAGTGCATATTGATGCTTATATTCATCTAAACAGATTTAAATAAGGTATGAATTGTGAGTAACATCACTACCATCAATAGATATCAACAATTAAGGAAATAGCACAGATGTTATGCGTGGGTGTTGTTGTTAGGATATACAAGCTGAATCCGTGAGATTAATACGCAGAGAAAAAGTTTATACAAATTTTATTTAGTTATCTAAGAACGACTTTAAATATGCAGAATTGGTGTATTATCGTCAGCTGATTAATACTTACAATCATATAAACTTAAAAGTCGACAAACAAATTTAGGGTAATCATACATTTTCAAGTTGCAATCACCAATCATCTCTTTTTGACTTATTTAGTACACAAAATTGACTAAAGATACTCTTCATATTTCGCCAAGCTGTGCCAAACACAAGACAGGCAATTTTCAAGTAATGGTCATACACACACAGAAAACTTTTACTGACACAGAAGAAAGAAATACTCCTACGGTAGTTACACGAATCGAGTCTACACCTACAAATCACAGACAAGTTCTAGGTTAATACTTCTAGGATAAATACTCTTATCAATGCACTATGAAATGAGTACACTAATAAAAATTGTCGCCATAGCTTAGTGGGTTTCCCTCGAAGTATGGCCCTAGGATAGTTACTAGGATTCCTAGGATAGTTACACGAATCGAGCCTTCACCATCTACAGATCGCAGACAAGTCCTGGGATAATATTCCTAGGATAAATACTCTTATGAATGCTCTAATAAAAATTGTCACCATGGCTCAGTGGGTTTTCCCACGAAGTATGGCCCTAGGATATTTAATAGGACTCCTAGGATAGTTACAGGAATTGAGCCTGCACCGCCTACAGATCGCAGACTTCTGGCACAGTGGGCAAACCCACTAAACCATGGTGAGAATGTTTATTAGTGCACTTATTTCAAACCCTTACCTATACAATTTCGAAAAGCAAAAACCATTTAAACCCCGAATGTCGCGTTCCCTCAGTGACGAACCATTTCGTACGCGCCACCTTTAACAATATCATCGCCAGAGCATTTCCAATGCCCGACACGCAGGCAGGTATGAGAGGGCTTCCACTGCAGACGATAGGCTGCCAAACTGCAGGCTGCGATTTTTCCCATTGCAAGAGGGAGTTTCCCTCTCACCTTCTATAGAAATGTTTCCATTCCACCCCCACTCTCTGCTATCGATCTCCGCTGCCAACCCTACTTGCACAGCTCTGCTCTCTCTCCCTCCGAGCGAAAAAACATCGACGTGTCTTGGGCATCGTCTGGATCGCCCCAATTGAGATGCTGGAGTGAAGAGGTCTGGGTTATGAACGATTCATCGATACTTTTGTTAGTATCAATCAGTCTAGTTAATTTAATAGCTGTTGCATAAATATTACATTTTGATACACGAGTCAGGCACATCAACCTTCCAAGTTTCAACTTTGGAGCACATCTTGTTGGACTGCACTGGAGAGAACATTTTTAGAGTTATTTTAACCCTCTAAGTGGTTTCGACAAGGTCTCATTCATCAAGATCTGATCAATTTTGCTTATGACGAGATACCTCGTCTTCAAGAATGCAGATCATTCCGAATGATGAAGATATTTTTTTGCTGATGACGAGATCAAGATGAGGTCAGTTTTTTCTAATGACAAGATATTTCGTCCATAAAGTTCTGACCAATTTTGCTTATGACGAGAAATCTCGTCTTCAAGAATGCAGATAATTCCGAATGATGAAGATATTTTTTTGCTGATGACGAGAACAAGATGAGGTCAGTTTTTTCTAGTGACAAGATATTTCGTCCATCAAGTTCTGACCAATTTTGCTTATGACGAAAAATCTCGTCTTCAAGAATGCAGATCATTCCGAATGATGAAGATATTTTTTTGCTGATGACGAGAACAAGATGAGGTCAGTTTTTTCTAATGACAAGATATTTCGTCCATCAAGTTCTGACCAATTTTGCTTATGACGAGAAATCTCGTCTTCAAGAATGCAGATCATTCCGAATGATGAAGATATTTTTTTGCTGATGACGAGAACAAGATGAGGTCAGTTTTTTCTAGTGACAAGATATTTCGTCCATCAAGTTCTGACCAATTTTGCTCATGACGAGAAATCTCGTCTTCAAGAATGCAGATCATTCCGAATGATGAAGATATTTCTTTTGGTGATGACGAGAACAAGATGAGGTCAGTTTTTTCTAATGACAAGATATTTCGTCCATCAAGTTCTGACCAATTTTGCTTATGACGAGAAATCTCGTCTTCAAGAATGCAGATCATTCCGAATGATGAAGATATTTTTTTTGGTGATGACGAGAACAAGATGAGGTCAGTTTTTTCTAATGACAAGATATTTCGTCCATCAAGTTCTGATCAATTTTGCTTATGACGAGAAATCTCGTCTTCAAGAATGCAGATCATTCCGAATGATGAAGATATTTTTTTGGTGATGACGAGAACAAGATGAGGTCGGTTTTTCTAATGACAAGGTATTTCGTCCATCAAGTTCTGACCAATTTTGCTGATGACGAGATATGACGTCATTTAGACATTGCTTGATTTTGGCCGATGACGAAATCAAGATCGCGTCAGTTTTCTTCTAATTACGAGACATCTCGTCATTGAGATATAGCTTGATTTTGGCTGATGACGAAATCAAGATCGTGTCGGTTTTCTTCTAATTACGAGATATTTCGTCTATCAAGATCTGGTCAGTTTTGCTAATGACGAGGCACGTTCACAAGACAATCACCAGGAGTTAAATCCGATTTCATGCTGTCTTCTATTAACCAGTGAAGCAATATACATAAAATGATAATTAGAAAAACTGCCAAGAATAGAAGATGAATCAAAAATTTTCTTTAAGGAGATTTCTAGAAATGTTCTCTCCAGTGCAGTCGAACAAGATATGTTCCAAAGTCTCTTCGCTATCAAGGCCAATAAGGCACTAGTTGGAGTCAGACATGTGAAAACGATTCAAGTAGGCTTGAGTTACAATGTGGCCTGTTTTGGGTTAAGCAGATAAAGTGGCAACTGCTCTAGGGATTTTTTTTAATAGAGTAACGAAGGTCATTAGGGCTCACTTTGGAATTGAAGAAGAAGGCGATTCATTCAAGTATCCGCCGATTGAGATGCTGAGGTAAGAAGTCTGGTTTGGGAACGATTCATTCTACTAGCTATTACCAGTTTGGTAATATCTAGTGGAATGAACTGTAATTAATTGGTGTTGCATAAATGATGGTGGTAAGTGCTGCTTTTGTGAAGATATTCAGTTGACCACAAAAGTAATCGGCCACTTCATATTTGAAACTCTGTTCATGTTTTATTGAGATGTAGCGATTACGATTTAAAATTTAACCATATAAAAATGTGTCCTATTTCAGTCTCCCATTAAAATAATTGAATATTAATAAAAAAACGTGTTATTATGAATATGTATAACAGAAAGATAGGCACGTAAAAGTATTTGCCTTGCTTTTTTTCACAAAGGATCGGTGTTAGGAGTGATTGCAAGTGACAGTTACACCTAACCAATCACACACAGAAATCATAAAGCGCCGGGACGAATGATAAGTCACGGGGTTATGTGGCATAGAGTGCTGACAAATGTACATATTTGAAATCAAAACTGATATCTCGCTAAGATTTGCGTCACAGATAAACTTTGTTTCATTACATCACGTTTTCTTGATTCGGCCAATTTATTTTCTCAATTGGGAAGGCCAGGTTTCTAGGCTTACACAGACACTACGCCACTGTTATTTATCTACTACGAATATTACGAGATTAAATTGACTCTAAGAGGGGTTCACAAGCATATACCCGTTCTGCAGCCTACAGTATTCCTTGTGACTTCTAATCAGTTTTAACCTTCTTGTCCAATTGTAAATGTTCTCTGAAATTCTCTCTATCCAATAGATGTGGTTATTTAGTCGTTATATATGAAACAAGGTAAAAACAATACTTCAATTCCCAGAAATCACGTGACGCTTACAGAATTAATTCCAAATATTTTGCAGACTTTTGGAAAATATTTGGAAAAAAAATCCCGCACCTGGAATAGCACTGAGTTAGACTTTCTTTCTTTTCATATTTATTACATGTGTTGTATATTTTCCTGGACAATGATGAAATGTTGACTCCACCATTTCCTCTTCTAGATCTAATTGGCTGTAATTAGACGTCGTTGTCTACATTGGGCGCGATCCTCACAGCACCGGAAGCATTTTTATGATAATTTCCATTTCTTGGAGGAAGTCACGAATAATTCTAATCCATCTCGAACTGTCTTCCTTTTGAAATTAAGTTCTTGTATGACCTATTCAATCAGCGGCGTAGGTGTACTCGGTTCTTTTTATTTACACCCTGTAGAGGCTGTCCAAACCGCACCTCGATTCTAGTTTTCCACTTATTTTTTTATCATGGTTTACTTTGCATCATTTTTCTGGACAGAGTAGATTATATCAAGGGATTCCTAAAGTGTGTGTCGCGTGAAAAGTTATAACAGACCTATACCTACCATCGGCTATAAAGTTTCTTAATTGCTTTTATGTATCGATGGCGGTATCATTCATCGCGTTTCGTATCTTATTTAAACCTATTTATGGTGAATATAAATATCGATATGACCATTTCATACCTTATTTAAATATAGTTATGATGAATATAAACATCGATATGCACATTTTATGCCCCCCAAATGGAATAAAATTAGTCACAAGTGAAGGGTATAGAAAAAACCCATCAGATTAAAAAAATAAGAAAAATGTTGAATCACCAGCTTGTACTCAGATAGCCGTCTCACGAGGTCAAATCTCTGGAGTGGATAAATCAACATTCTCAGTTTTGAAGCGAAAAAAAAAATGGGTACAGGAAGAACCAACACAGTCCAATTCAAAGAGCGCAAGAACTAGCAGAGTCCATGGATGATCAAACAAACTGCATGGCAAGTTCTGATGCCTCTAGATCTTCAAGCTCTTGTTTTATGACAAGATCTGATGTCTCTGGACTTTCAAGTTGTTTGACAACCATATTTGATGCCTCTAGACCTTCAAGCTCTTGCATGACAAGCTCTGGTGGCTCTAGACATACAAGCTTTTGTATTGCAAGGTCTAATGTGTCAAGATCTTCAAGACCTTATATGACAACAAGCTCTGATGTCTCTAAACTTTCAAGCCCTTGTTGTATGACAACAAGCTCTGGTGCCCCTAAAACTTCAAGCTCGTCGTATGACAAGCTCTGGTGCTTCTATACATTCAAGCTCTTGTACAACAAATTATGAAGCCTCTAGACCATAAAATGATACGGGATATTCAGACTTGGAGTTTTCTATTTGTTTATTTCAGTTTTTTTCGGAATATCCACTTTTTTCGATGTACAAAAATTAATTATTTTGCATCATTTTTATTTTTAACTTAAATATATTAGTTAAAAAACTGATTTAAATTATTTTTTATTAGATTTACAAAATCATTCTGTTTATATAAAAATATAACATGTACAGATGAAAAAACAACAAAATCCAGTTAATAGATGTATAATTATTTAATATTTGATGCTTTGAATATAGTATGTATGGGACAATATCATGTGTAGTTGGTAGTATCCAAATGGATTTTCAACAAAATTTTAAGCTACATAAATTAGTTTTCATATTATGATATATGAGTCTACATTTTGAAATTGAGTTTCTGGAGAATTTAGGTTTTGGGTTTTCTTCTTGGGGAACGCTTCAAATATAACAGTATTTCATACACTTCTTACTGGTATTAACTCATGTTTAAAATAAAATTAATTGTAAATTTTCACATCTCTGTCATATTACCAGTTAGCTCCATATAGCCATTCTGCGCATCTCACCTTGAATACCACTGGATTAGGTAAACCTGATAGTTTAAAAATAATCAGGCAGATAAAAAAAAATACTGTTTAGTTTTCTCGCATACTAAATGCCGTCTCAAATCGCCCGTACAATACCCTGATTACATACTAACACAGAAGAGAAAACTCCAAATATCTATCATTACGCTTACGAACTAAAAGGTCATACGCATTTTTTTTTTACAGAAAGCTTTTTGGTAACAGTCTGAAAAGCAGACGCCGGCATTAAAGCAAAACGATGACAATCTGTTTTGAAATACTTTAATGATACGTTCTCTAAAAAGTGGTACCACGGGGAACAGAGACAGGTGGTAGCAGAATCCTCATCGAATGCTTGCCAGACACGTTCGAATCTGGTGATCAAAACCTAATCAGTCGAATTCCTGAATCCTCCCCTTCTTTCTTTATTAGGGGTCACATCACTTGTCCCCCACCGAGATCTTCGAGAACATTTATGATTCGAAAAACCTCTTTACAGAGGCCGCTCCACTATTCGAAAGTTGGCGAACATGCTTCGCAGATCAGCTTGGAGCAAATTTCTTTTAGCGCACCCGTGTTCGAATCTTCCTGACATCCCTTCGTCGAATAAAAACGACACGGAAAACCAATCGATTTTTTTTTCTCGGAACGGACAGGTTATCTATAAATGAAGCGTTCTGTTCAAAGATAAAACATTGTCGTGTTCTTTTATGCTGCTGATATAAAGCTACACTATTTTTCCTGTTCGCGATATCCATTCAAAAGACCGAGGGATTGAAATAGCGGTAATTCATGAAATGTTCTTGAATGACCCCATTACTATCATACCCGGCATAGCATCTGCTCTCAAGTTTCTTAATTGCCTATATCAATTGACGGCAAAATGTCGTTACTAACATTTCATATCTTATAAAATCCATTTATATGGAAAATAAGCATGGATATGCACATTGCATACCTCCAAATGAAATAAAATTAATCAAAAAATGGAAAACATTTTTCATGTATGAGACACTTTCTGTCAAGCTAAGTAAAGACTACTGGACTTCTGGGCTTACATTGACGCTAAGAGACTAGTTTATAATGGTAATATTAATTAACGTCGCACTGGAGCAACACAACTGGCTATTGGTGACAGTCCTGGATCAATCCCAAAAGGGAAAGATCCGAGGACAACTCCACGTAATTTTGGCAGTCAGATGAAGAGTAATTTGCTTTGGAATCAAATTCTACGAGGCCTTTTTCTGTCAGATAAATGTAGATGGCGTTAGTGTTTCTGCGGTGAAAAGTGTTACTTACACGTATTCCGAACGTGATGTCACTTGGCTTGTTTTTTGAATAAGATTCAGCACTTCATCGATAAAAATCCCCAAAAAATGAATTCCGAATTGATATATCGTCGGTTTAGAGCAGAATCTAATTTACTGGCATTGAAAAAATATTTTACTGCACAGCTGCTTAAAGAATAATTAATAGTTTTAAGACATTTTTTTAATATTGACATTTTTAAATATCGTTTAAACAGATTACAGCATGGTAATTGGTTTCACATCATGAAAATTAGTATTTAGTGTCTCCGAAAAAATGTCAGTTAACGAGTTTCTGCTCTAAATTACGATGTGATAGCGGATTGGCCAACGCCAATACGATTTAACGCCCAACGTCACGGCGATTAACTACATTTTAAGTGGTGAATGGTTTCGACGAGATATCTCGTCCATCAAGACGTGCCTAATTTTGCTAAGGACGAGACATCTCTTCATCAAGATATTACCGATTTTTTGTTGATGACGGGATCAAGATCAGGTCAGTTTTCTTCTACCGATGAGTCATTTCGTCCATCAAGATCTGATCAGTTTTATTGACTACATACATCGTCAGGACAATCAACAGGTGGTAGGTAGGTATCTCAATTAACGTCACACTGGAGCAACACAACGGGCTGTTGGTGACGGGATCAATCTCAAAAGGGAAAGATCGAGGACAACACCACGTAATTTTGAACCACGGTCAGATGACGAGGTCAACACCTGAGCTGGCACCACACTCTCCAAACTTCCCCACCACGCCAACGCGAGGACATGTGAGGTCACGACAGTTTTAAAGTGCACCAGCCCCCTTTGTACACGACGGTCTTTGGTTGGATTCGAACTCGCAACCCTAATCCGCTGCTCTTTCAACTGGGCTACTACAAGATGGATAAAGGTTCACCTGATATGCATCAGACGCGATGAGTAGTGGAATCAAAATCACTTTTCGTCTGGTTTGTTTACATTGAAAATCCCTCTCATGACAGACAGCTTTTTTCTAATCCAAATACAAAATTAAGCACCGACTCTACAGTGAATTAAACTTCTTAATCCTCATGATTATTCGTTGTGTATTACTCAGTAATTAAGTGATCGGTCAGGACATTAAGCCAGGTTGAAGCTCAACGAACGAGAAAGAACGAATTTGTCGTCCGCATTGTCGATAAGAGAGATTAGCCACATTAAGCACTCATTCGGATTCAAAACACAGAAAAGAGCAGCTGCTTTCCGCTACAATCTGCTGCGAAGTTTCCTCCTTGAAATTGCTGTCGCTCGTCCGAATTACTGACGGAATAACCTGAAGGGACGCGACATTAACCGATGGCAGTCAAAGGGCAGAGGTTTTTTTTATGATTGTAACTCATTTGCCTTTTTTATACTCTTATAACTGAGGTCACAGGGACTGAAGTCTCGATTCTGCTTATTATTTTGCGGATAATATGTTAGAAGAATTAAAACACGATGTTGAATTGAATTAGAGTTTGGGAATGGGTGATATTACCATTGGAATAAATGATGATTACACGTTTTCTCAAGACAAGGCTCCCTTTCCCGAGTACGCATTCAGAGGGGAGGTACTTTTACAATAAAATAACAATAAACTCTCCCATTTGTCATGATGTTACAGAGATAAATGCTGAAATTAGCTTAACCCTCTGACGGGTTCACAAGCGTATATCCGTTATGCAGCCTGCAGTCTTCTTTACATGACATCTAACCAGTTTTGACCTTCTTGGACAATATAATCTTTCCTGTTTCTTTCGATCTATAGATGTGGATATTTAGTCATTTTGTGTGTTGTGGGTAAAAAATCGGTAGGCTGTGTCTGTAGGTAGTTGAATTAACATCGCACTGGAGCAACACTGTTGGCGACGGCCCGGGATCAACCCCATAGAGAAATAGCCGAGGACAACACCTCGTAATTTTGGACAGTCGCGAGGTAAACATCTTAGTTAACACCTACTCTCCAAACTTCCACACCACACCAACGAAAAATCGCTATAAGAATCCATAAATAAAGAATAAGTATGGAATTAATAATGTTAAGCCGGCACCCCACTTTCCAAACTTCCACGCAACATTTTTTAAACCTTCCCTTCTTGCGCATTCATGCTTCATTTTGCATCATGCTACCCAATACTGTTGTTCCCAAGCATTCTTTTCGCCAGAAACGAGTTTCAGATACAACAATTAAAGTGGTTTAGGTCAAAATTTTTTAATTTTTATGACTTTGTGAATAGTCCACTTAGAAATATCAATGTCTCGTTCATCGAATTAAACAGGGAAAGACATTTTTCTCCTTGAATCCTCTGAGCGCCAAGAGAATTCCGAGTAGCTATTACCAAGAATTCAGTGGCTGAATGAACACATCCATTGGTTGAAAGAATCATAGTAAAGATTCTATTAGTCAAAAAATCTAAAACAGGTTAGAAGTCAGAAAATTATAGATCGTATGATGGAATCACGAGTGCATGGTCTTCATATGGTTAATCAAAAAACTTGTGCGAGATGTTTAACCTTCCTAGTAGGAGGGTTAAACATCCCTTGCAAGGTAACATCTCGACGAGATATCTCGTCCATCAAGATTTAACCAATTTTTCCAATGACAAGATACCTCGTCATCAAGATATTACCTATATACTTCGATTACCTATATTACTTATACATAGATATATACCTCTTCATTAAGAAATGATGACGAAATCAAGATCTGGTAAGTTTTGTTCTAATGACGAGTTATCTCTCTTATCAAGATCTTATGAGTTTTGCTAATGGCTAGATACCTCGTCGAGAAAACCACCAGGAGGATTAATGTAGTATTTTATACGTATTCGACCCTTTGTAAAATACATTTATGCATCCAAAAACTATGCATAATTTGAAGACGCTTTCCTGGAAAAAGTTCTAGTAAAAAAAGTAATGAAAATCAACCCTGCACCTTTACGATATCAAATGATTATCACCTTAACATCCAATCTGAATTGCTCTGCACAACAAATTATCTTTCCTTAAATGAAGCTATTGTCAGTTCAAGTGCCAAAAGTGAACTGTATATGCATCGTGATAAAATGTATAACAAAAGTTGAACCCTTTGAATCCTCAAAGCAAAACAGAAAAACAACAATCGAGTTGTATTTAAAAGGGATAATTTCTCAAAAACGTGTAATGACCCCAATCAGCAATTTTTTATCACCTGCCCCGCATTAACATAAACATCGGCTCGACAGCTCACTCCTAATTACAGCATTGTGATCTTATGAATATGAATAAATTCAGCTGGAAGCGGATCGGAAATTAACTTTCCAACCCTTAACCGGCGAAACTTTCCTCATATTCGTGGAATTTCTGTTTCTCAATTGGTGAAAGTTGATTGAGAGGATGTCGATTCAGATTTGGACATGGCTGAGTCCTTTGCAACCAAACATCTGCTCACTGACACTAATTACAGATTGTAGTTTGTTTCATCTTTAGAAGACCCCATTATGGTTTAAGAAAGGCGTAACCACCTAAGTGTAAATAGTTATCCTCTGTACCGACGCTAGTCATGTATATTCTCCAAAATCATTAAGGCTTGGGATTTTTAAAATAAAGGACTGAAATTTTTGAGTTTTTATCTAGTGTTAAGTCGAGCAAGTGGGGTATAAGTGCGTCGTCCACTGACTATACAAATGTCTATGGTTAAAGTAGGGTCTACCACCTGCTGAAAATGCCTGAAGGAGTCCAATAAATTAGTTTCACTGTTAGAGCGTTTCGAATTTCGGTAAGGAAGTTGTTCGAACCACAGAGGCACAGGGATGAAATAATATGCCCCTGATCCACTAACAATGCTACCCCATTGCTAATAAAAAAAGTGTCCATGATATGCACCTTTGATATATGAATACGTCTTTAAAATTGGAACAGTACTGGGGGCATGCATGAAAAGTCGAGCGTTACCAAAAAGCGTTGCAACTTTTTTGCCTTGATTTCAGAACTGGAAGAAACATCCAGGAGAAAAATATAGCGTGGACAAAGGATATAAATATGGACAAAGGATATAGATGTGGACAAAGGATATAAATGTAGACAAAGGATGTCCGTATCTGACACGACATTCGGACCGAGAGCGCAGGCGCACCGAGTGCGGAGAGGGGGTCAGCAATATGTCGAAATTCTATGGCGTTGGGGCGAGATTTAGGCCAGTGTAAACTTTAAATTTCGTGGAGTGAGGGCTAGGTAAGTGGTGTCATTTGAAAGCTACCGAACTACGCTACGATCACAGATATTTAATCTATAAAATTATCTTTCAAAATTAATATTAAACTGCTCTTTAACTTTTCAAGCTGTAAATTAATTGCTGAATATTCACAATAAACAATCGCTCGAACTTCCTGTCTGCTTTATTCATTCCACAATCAAACATCATGCCGAGTATTCGATAGAGATTTCTTTGGGTTCTTTCCTTCGAATAGAATCATTTGGAATGATTTTATTGGTCCTTTCATTGGAAATGAAGCCTTTGGAACAATTCTATTGGCACATTCTGTAGAGTAGAATCCTTTGGAAAAATTGTATTGGTCCTTAACTTAGATTAAAGTATTTTGAAACATTTTATTGCTCATTCCCTTAGACTAGAATATTTATAGTAGTGTCTTCGTGACGCAACTATGGAGTCCAAAGTTTATCAAAACAAATTAAATATATAAACCAGTAGCGTACCGTTATATCTATAACTGGGGATGCCAAGATTGAATTTTCTCTTCTATGAGCCATGCAAAAATAAAAGGAGGTCATTAAATTTCCTAAAAATACATCTAGTCAGCTAAGGAAATCTCATTAAACGTTAGTATGGTTTTTGCACGCAATTTTAAAGGATTATGAAGGGAATCTTTAAAAAGTAGTTTAAAATGCCTAATGTTGTGAATTCCTTTTCGCTAAGATTCATAAAAACGAGTAGCTCTGCTTTTAATTCATAAGAATAAAAAATAAGTTTTTAATATTTTCCAAAAGTTATCTAGAAGGCACAATCTAAAAAAAATTCAGAACATTGTTTTTTACTAAAAAGCTTCTATATTCTACGCTTCTAATCAAATTCAATCACAAGAATTCAGAAGCTACAAGCGAAAGTTTACAATTACCTCCTTTCACAAAAATGTAAAACAAAACGACGATAGAGTGCTTGAGTAAGTGCATTTTAAAATCAAAACTGATGTCCATTAAGATTTACGTCAAAAATAAACTTCATTTTTGACATCAGGTTTTCTTGGTTCAGTCGATGACTTGCTATTTTTTCAAAAGGGGATGCCAGGTTTCGGGGCTTCAATCATCAACCTTCTAATGAAATAGACAGAGTATGTCTACGGTGTCGCTGTCGTAAGATCTCTGAAGGGAAAATCACATGGACTTACGAATCGACCTAGCCGATTGGATATCGAAGCGCAAACTAGTGTTTTTGATCATGGTGGACAATCACGTTAACTAATCAATAATTTAGGATTCTTAGGCATGCTTTTCCCACAACCATGTGACAGATCTTCAAATCGAGCGACCAGAAGATAAAGCATAAAGCTGCCTGCAAATGCTCAATCCATTTCATTAGAAGGTCGATTGGCTTCAGTGGACACTACACCGCTGATCTAAACCACACATAGAACAATAAAGTATTTCATATCAATTTCTGATCTTTCTACGAGTAAAAGCAACAAAAAACTTTTGAAAAGTTTTACTTTAGAAGCTACAACAAAAATCCAAAAACTGAAGTGATTTTAGACCATTGCAGTACTCTTAAATTTTATTTTGGACAGACAACTTCGGTCTCACTTAGCTGTCTCCAAAACTGTGGCTTCGCCTCTGACAACACTGTCGCTAAATCCCCTTTCCCTGCGACGTAATATGTGTGCCCTCAGTCCCCTAAACCACCCTCCCTCCCAGATCACCCCTCGCATAAAATATTCGCCAGGGTGCAGGGGCGGTGCCCCAAGCCCCCCTGCACGTGCAGTGAGATCTCTTCCTATTCGGGGATGCGATCCCACTTGTGGGGGGTCGCTTTCGCAGCGTGGGTTGCATTAATAGAACAGTATTGATTCGTCGAGGACACCTACCCAAGTGGGCTTGGTAGAGAGTGTTCATGGGCACTATTTTCTGTGTAGTCTACCGTTTGCTTGGTCTCACAATTTATCTGCGTTGCAGAATTGATTGACTGGTGCGAATGTAGATATTAGACTTTTCGTATATATAAGAATTTGCATTTTGTTGGCATTTTCAGGAAATGCTGAAAATGCCTAAATAGTTCATTGCTGTTCGATAATGATATGTAGCTTTTCCATCCATAATATTAAATTATCATTACATGAAATCGAGACTGCATACACACATGGCAAGGCTTAGAACCTTAAAAGGGGAGGCGGGGAAAAGGTATATTGTAGAAACAGGGGTCAGTCGACCATCAAAATCTGACCAATTTTGCTAATGACGAGATCTCTAGTAATCAAGATATTGCCGATTTTGCTAATGAAGATATCTCTCGTAAACAAGATATTGCCGATTAAGAAAGCTAAAGATAGACTACCAGAAAAAATATAGAGATAAGACCTCTACATCAGAACAAAATAGAGATCACCGAGTACCACTGGTATTGTATAAAGAAGTTGGATTTCTGCTAACGTTTGTTAGCCATTGGATTTTGTTTATCGTTAAGTTAAATGATATTTGATGGTTAATTATAATCAAGACTAAGAAAGTAGTGCTGATATGTAAGCTTGAAACTGAAGCTTTTCTGCTAAAGACAGTAGCTTAGATAGGAGAAGGTTATGCCGGAGGACAGGAGGCTTGCCATGTTATTAGGAGGGGGCCGGAAAGGTTAGAAATTAATTTAAAAATGATTTTTGAATCTCTATTAAAAGTTTCCCTGCCAGTACCCTATACCTACCCTAATCTTTCTTCTATTGACCATTACTAATTATAACCAGCATTGCAATTTGCTTTTGATGTTTGCCAAGAGTGACTTCAGCTAGCGAGAGTGATTGTAAGCACTGTCCGAATTATTGTATTGTTTCACACGATTTATTTATTGGTCCTTCCCAATCTAAATATGAAAGTCTGGGTGCGCGATTGCTCTGCAGTCAGACTTTCTGATTTGGGGAGTTTGATCTCACTGCCTAATGAATCCTTTTTACCATCCTATTCACTGAGTAGGGAATGGAAAAGGTTTGAGAGTAAGAAAGAGGTACTCACCTTGGAAGTAGCTCTTTGTTCTGAGGTAGCTGACGCTTAATCGGAGGATGGAGAGCTTATCCAGTTTGGAAAGGACGTTCTGATCGAATGGCAGCAGGCTGGCCAGCGTGTCCAACTCGGCGTTCAGTCGCTCGCGATGCCTCTTACTCGGGTTGGACTTGGTCTGGCCCTCCTTAGGGGGAACACGAACACTGCAAAACACACAAAGCACCTCGTTAGTGTTTACTCGGGAAGAAAGAGATTGAGCAACATCAGAAAGAATTGCATCAAACACTGTTTTAAGCCTTAAATTTTTAAAAATCTTACTTTTAACCCTCCAAGTGTCTCGACGAGATATCTCGTTCAAGATCTGGTCAATTTTGCTTCGGACAAGATATGTCGTCGAGACAAAACCGCCATATTGCTCTAAAGGGGAATAAATATCCAAGTAGGAAAAACAAACTGTCTATTGCCCAGAATTGGAACAGACTTTTACATCAGAGGCTGGCCACTAAAGGGCAGTTTTCGACGTGAAGATAAACCACCAGGTGGTTAACCCTTCGAGGCACACGATTTTAAAGAAAAACTCCCAAATTGCACAGAATTGTTTATTCACTTATGCAGCTTCAGTATTAGTATTAAACATCAAATAACATATTTTTTATTGTAAAACGATTTATTCACTCATAATAAAATTTTACAAGAAAACAACATTTACCATTATGAAAGACAAAAATTCACTGCACCACACAGTCTTAATCACAACAGGGTCAACAACTATTAATGCGTTTTGACATGTGTAAATGTCAAAACGCATTGATTGTTTTCAGTTATTTACACATTTATTCTTAGTTCATAGCATTGCCAACTCAATGAAAAACTTTAAATAAAATATTAAACTGCATTTTCAACTTTTTGAGGTGGGTTAAAAAATATCCCACCATGCATAAAAAGCTAAGCAAAAGGTGGGACAGTTTTTAACCCACCTAACCCCAAAGTGTTAAGGAAATAAAACTATCTTTTAAAAAACGATGTAACCTTTTATAATTATGTTTGTTTACAAATGCCGGACCATTGGCCCTCAGTCCAATAGCCCCAATGCTGTCCAATATTTAGCCACGACACCATCACAACTTCTGAGGCAAAGCACGCGTCGTAGTGCTCGGCTGTCGTAGGTTAATGAGTGTCACACAACATGCAGTTCGGGGAGTAAGCAACACAAATGCTGTGCCCATAAACAATCGCACTCTGTCAATAATCTAAAACAAGCAATGGCTCTTCATGGGGCATCGGGGATAACAGAAATCTTCTCACTAACCCTCCAAGTGGTTTCAACGAGATATCTCGTTCATCAAGATCTGACAAATTTTGTTAATGACGAGATATTTCGTCATTAAGATATTGCCAATTTCTTGATGACGAGGTAAAGATCTGTTCATCTTTCTTCTAATGACGAGATATCTCGTCCATCACGATCGGGTCAGTTTTCTTCTCATGGCGAGACGCCTCGTCGAGACCACCATCGGGAGAGTTAAGTACAATCCAGCTCTTGCCCCTGGACAGATAATATCTCACTCTTGAAAACCCTCTTATTTTCATAAGTACATAAGTATGTTTAATCTCGCCGTATGAAAAGTCACTGGTCTTATAGGTCTCTAGGACTAGAGCACCCTACTTCGCAAGAAAGTCAGCATTCTTACAGCCGAAAATGCTGCAATGTGCACTGAAAAGAAATTAATTGTGCTATGTCCTTTAACAGTAATCTACATTCCTTAAAACACAGGGGTTCTCATAACAGTGATTTTGTGGACAGATAATCTCTCACTCTTGAAAACCCTCTTATTTTCATAAGTATGTTTAACCTCGCCGTATGAAAAGTCACTGGTCTTATAGGTCTTTAGGACTAGAGCACCCTTCTTCGCAAGAAAGTCAGCATTTTAATAGCCGAAAATGCTGCAGTGTGCACTGAAAAGATATTAATTGTGCTATGTCCTTCAACAGTAATCTACATTCCAAAACACGGGGGTTCTCATAACAGTGATTTTGTGAAATAGTCTGCACAGCTGATTTAGAGTCTGATTAGACGACCACCCTATCAAAAGAAGTTAGTTTTAAGAATTGTTAAGCTTTTATGTGTCTTTGAAATTGGAGTAAAGTAGTTAATTATGTGAATAGGAAAAAACTGAAATTGAGTACATTTCTCCAAGAACAGGCTACCCTCAATTAATCACGCTGTTTTTCACAGGTGTATGGGGACTTCTTTCACTGTTATGCAATGAAAGAACAACTAAAATATAATGTATAAGTTTAAATAATAAAATTTCCCGTTTATTTCTTTGTTAGTACGTCAAACATGACAACAAAAAATTAACGTCAAACACGACCAACGGCGATGCATTAAACTGATTCTAATCATTGTCTTCTCTGGTAGTTTATGTTTAAATCGAAAAACACTTTAATACAATTTGAGTTAAGTAGTTACTTGAATTTACTCCTCACTGGAGCAACACCAAATTCGATTCCTCCTTGGGTGTATTTCTCTCTCTTCTGTGTCAGTAAAACTTTCCTCGTCTGTGTGTTCATTACTGGATTTTGTCTGCCTTGTCTGGCTCAGCATGGTCAAATATGGCACGAAACCCCCAAAACAACCAACCATCAATATTTTATGAGGAAAAAGACAAAAATAAGAATCCAGTATCATTGGAGTTAGGATTAGATCCAGTCCTTGACTATGCCACTGGTTGATTTAACGTCGGGTAGGTATTTGAATTAACGTCGCACTGGAGCAACACATTGGACTTTTGGTGACGGTCCGGGATCAATCCCTAAGGGAAAGATCCGAGGAAAACACCACGTAATTTTGAACCACGCTCAGATGACGAGGTCGACACCTCAACTGGCACCCCACTCTCCAAACTTCCACACCACGCCAACGTGAGGACATTTGAGGCCATGTACGCGGCGGTCTTTGGTTCGATCGAGTTTCGAACTCGCAATGGTCCGGTTGCTAATCGGCTACTCTTCCAACTGGGCTACCGCCCCAAGAATGTTTATTCTTTCTGGCGAGTTTTATAGTCATCAAAGACTTTAACGGCATGATAAATAATTGGAAGTAATTAGTCACAGAAATCAAATGATACTGATAATAAAAAAGCCCACACTTCGCGCGTTGGCAAATGTTAAAAGTTTATTGAAATCACCAAGCCCTAAATTCACTTCGTGAATACATGAGTGGTTCTTGTGTTATAAGATACTCCACTGATATGAAATACGACCGTGTTTTCGAGGTGTAGTCTACAGAATTATTAAAGCTACCCCAAAAGCAGTGCGAAAACCACACTGGCATCAAATTACTTAACCAACAAAGCAGTAATTTCCCTTCGAATCAAAACCCGATGACCTTTCACCACCTCATTACGGCACACAAAAGAAAATGGCGCATCCCCACCGAACAATGCTCCCTTGGTTTCTGGCACCAGGAACGCTGGGAAAGACTCCCGATTCGGAAGGCCGCCGAATTAAACGACATCCAAACATGCATAAACGGAGGGAAAGGAAAAAAAGCAGCACCAACAAAAACCGGCTGTCCCTGCCGACACAACGGCATTTTAAACAACCGCTATCAAAAGAGAGCGCATTAAATGAGCCGAAATTACATACAACTTGGGCGACAGCGGCAATTCAATGAGCGCTTTGTCCTAAACATTTCGGGTAGAAACCGCCAGGTGGAAAGAAGTAAAAGAGGGGAGGAAATGAAATAATAACAATAATAAAGGAGGGGAGGGAGAGAAGCAGTTGAGGTGGTTGGTGGCGTAGTCAGTTCAGCGAGTTGCTGAAATTGGTGATAATTTTCAGTCGTGGCGTCGTAGGTTTTTTTGTAGGGAAAGCCTTCCTTCCTTTCGACGTAATTGTGCGGAAAGCCTAAATTTAGTAACACTAATTCATTAGCTTACACGGTTCTTTACCTGCTGGATTTATTGTTTACTTATTTTCGATCGAATGCGGTTCCCGGGAGAAGGCATTTGAATCACGTGGTTTTGAACGAGTCCATTAGTTAAATTAGGGGTAGCAACGTAAACAAATCTCTTCCACAATTGGTGTCTTTAGCACAGATTCTGGTTCCAAGGTTATTTATTGTTCGGTGACGAAAGTGATAGTTTGGGGATACCAGTTCTGGCTACCTAAAGAACCTCAGTTCAAATGCTGGCTAGCAGCAATCAGTTATTCGATGTTATTTCAGCGTGTTGTCAACACTGTGCAATAAACATCCCAGGAACATGAAAACATAATTTATTTAAATTACTACTGATAAATGAATAAAAACCAAATGGTTTGACATGCGTACTGAGAAAATTTGCGCGGCATACCGCTAATCGAAGAATTCTTAACGCGAACAGTTGCAACGATAAGAACATTCTTAACGCGAACAGTTGCAACGATAAGAGTATTCTTAACGCGAACAGTTGCAACGATAAGAACATTCTTAACGCGAACAGTTGTAACGATAAGAGTATTCTTAACGCGAACAGTTGTAACGATAAGAACACAAATTCTAGATATCTTTTTAAATATGCAACAGCAGCATGAATTAAAGTAGAACTGAAACAACACAACGGCCTAGTGGCGACGGTACAGAATCAATCCCGAAGGTGGATCGGAGGATAACACTTCGTAATTTTGAACCAGTCAGATGATGAGGTCACACTGAGATGGCACTCCACTCTCCAAATTTCTACACCACGTCTCCAAGGCGTTCGTCGTTCATGCTTTTACGTACCACCCCCTTCTCCTAACGCGCTTTCACACCAATTCAGAAATCAACTGACCCAAGGTCGACTGCCTTCTCACGGGAGTAGAACTTTCGTTGGCTTTTTATTTTCAAAATAATCTGGGGAAGGATTCAAGCCCTGAAATATCCTTTTCCTTGATGAATGCTTTATAAATATTAGATTAAAAACAAAATATGCAGATTCATAAGTATCTTAAAAAACAATCGCAAAAAGGATGAATATGTATAAAAAATAAATAATATAAAAAAATTCATTCTGGACATGTTTAAAGTTGGAGGCATACTGAGCATGTCTTCCAGATGCCCCAATTTTTCTCGACTACCTGCAGGTGCACGCTCAGAGCACACCCCCTCAAGAACTACCCTGAGTGCGGTTTGATCAATGAGTGTTCTCTGATGGAAATGGACATAATGGGACGATTGTGGTGATCCTACACTTTCACCGAAAGACCTCTTTTCCGATTCTATAATCGATAACTCAACTATTGCAAAGACGTGAAGTATAAGTAGACTGAGCATTGTAATTGAGGGGATCAGACAAACGCTACGACCTCTACACCAGTTAGGCGATTTGTTTCAAATAGTAGATGTGGCTATTTGCTTATTATCTGTGTTGAGTAAAATCAATATCACAACACTTCGAAAATCTCGTGGTGCTTAGGGGTTAATTAACCCTCTGAGCATCAAGAGAGCTTCTCGGGCATACATATTCGCCTGCATGTCTTATAACTATTTTTGACCTTCCTGACCAATAGAATTTTTCCTAAGATACTTTCAACCAATATTATTTACTCATTATATTTGATGCAGGGTAAAAGCAATATTACACCACTCGGAAATCTCTGACGATCCGAGGCTTAAATGTTTAATAATGTCAAAACGTAAGAAACTTTTGGGTCATTTTAGGCCTATATTAGATCATTTCTAGGTCAGCAAAATACTGGCCCTGGTAGCGATTACAAAATTACCCGACAATAAGAGCCACAACAGCAAAGCTCTCAAGCATCTCCCTCGAAATTCCGCATCCACTCTCGACTGCCCAAGAAGACGGACTAAGCGAAGAGGAAGCTTTTCTGGGAAGTAATTAGTCCGAATGCAAGCACGCCTCGTTCCCCGCTTCCGCCGATGCCCACTACTGACCACCGGATTGTTACACTGATTGCACGGGGGTCAGTGCTTGCGTGCCTCCTACCACCGGCGAACGCATTCCGCAGAGAGAGAGGGGGTGGACTGCAGGAGGAATGGATGCTGTCAAGCGCGCACCAGACCAATCTCCGGTGTCCTCCTCTCCCATTGGGGGACTGGAGGAGGTCTTTCATTGTCAACCAACCCTATGAAGTCATCCCCTGTCGCAGAAGTCGGGGAGGGATCTGCCCAAGGAAGAGTCCAATTGTTGAATGTGCAGTAGGGTGGGATTTTGTGACTATGTGGATGTAAATCTAGTGACAATTCTAATACCGCAATTGAAGAGAAATGTAATGATCTTGACCTTAAGATATAGTATTGAATTTTCGGACTTTAAAGACAGTAGATCTGCTCTAAGATTTATAAATTTTGTTTCCAATAGCAAGTTTACGAAAACCACTGGAGCCAAATTTGCACTAAAAATGAAATAATTCAAGACAATGATTTTAAAAATATTTTATGTAATTTTCATGTTTGAAAGACAGCACATCTGCTCTAAAGCTAGTTAATTTTTTTTAAAAAAATTGTTTCCAACTGTCGGGGTTCGCAAAAATACAAGGGGGCGTCGTGGCTCAGTGGGTATACCCACTGCGCTAGCAACTTTCGAGTTGTAGGCGGCGAAAGGTTCCATTCCTGTCAGGTGCATTTCTCCCTGGGTGTATTTATCTTTTGTGTCAGTAAAAACTTTCATTGAGTGTGTCTATTACTTGATATTGTATGCAAAAGGGTGGCTAAGTCGGATTGTACAGAGATGGCTTCCTGATCTTATGATCGATAGCAGACGCGCTCTACCCATGACTGGGCAGAAGGAAGAGAAGACAAAAATACAAACTTTAATGAACAGTAATTACGTTTATTTACATTGATTGCTGTACAATCTTAAGTACACAAATAGTTGTACTATCCTAAATACGCAAGGAATGGTCCCTGGAATGGAACGCTGGCGATTACGACGTATGGTGTCAAGAGATCAGGTACAAACTCAGAAGTTAGCAACGATCTTGGCGCTCGCCAAGTACTTGAAAACTTACGCCAATTAATTAGCAGAGCCAACAACTGTCACGCGGATAAGCACGGTATGAGCAACAATAGCAGGATAGAACTGCTGGAGCCAAAAGTACAATTAAAATAAAATAATACAAGATAGAAAGATTTTAACCTGAAAAATACTGTGAGATTTTCAAGATTGAAAGACAGCAAATATGTTTAAAGTTTGTAAATTAAAAAAAAATTGTTACCAATAACAGGATTAGAAGATTACTGGAGCCAAAAGTACAATGAAAATAAAATAAAATAATACAAGGAAAGACAATGATTATAACCTTAACAATATTGCATGTGATTTTTATGATTAGAAGATAGCAGATCTGCCTTAAAGTTTGTTCACTTTTTAAAAATTTGTGTTTCTAAAAGCAGGATTATGAAGATTATTGGAGCCAAACGTGCAATAAAAATAAAGTAAAATAATACAAGGCAATAATCTTAACCTTAAAAACATTGTGTGAATTTCATGATTAAAGACAACAGATCTGCTTCAAAGGTTGTTAATTTTTCAAAATATTTTTCTTTTCAAGTAACAAGATTACGAGGACTACTGGAATCAAAAGTACAATGAAAATAAAATAGTAGAAAGAGAAGCACAAGGAGCACCAACAGAAGCAGTCTACCAACACAAAAGGTACCTGGCTTCCCAGTAGCGATGGAGAAGATTTCTTAATGAGAATTCTTAATGAACCCAGGACGATGTAGGTCATCGCTGTCCATTTCCTCCCAAAGATCGCAGTCCATGGAAAGTGTCAGGGACGATATTAATGCGATGTAGATGTTTTGATAAGCAATCGATTTGTCTTAAGTTTGTTAATTGCTCATATCAATTGAAAGCACGTCGATACTCACATTAAAATCCATTTATTATGCATATAAGCATCGATATGTGTTCCTCTTAATCAAATAAAATTAACCAAAATATTAAACAGCATTTCGTATACTTTTTATGTTAACTCTTATTTTCTCTAAAAATTCATGGCCGAAAGTTTATACCTTCTTAGCCATATTACCATAGTTTCTGAACGCCAGCTTCAATGTTTTTTAATTAAAATTGCTGCGAATGTTTGAAATTGATTGACTTCTTACGTATGTATTATTTAACTACGTTAACTCTCCAAGTGATTTTGGGGCTGTGGTAGCCCTGTAGGGAAGAGTAACGGATTAGCAATCCGAGGGTTGCGAGTTAGAATGCAACCAAAGACCGTCGTGTACACAGGCGGCTGGTGCACGTTAAATATTATAAATCTGTCGTGGCCTCAAATGTCCTCACGTTGGCATAGTGTGGAAGTTTGGAGAGTGGGGTGCCAGTTCAAATGTTGTTTTCGTCATCTGTGATTCAAAATTACGAGGCGTTCGTTGTCCTTGGATCTTTTCGTTTGGGATTGATCTCGGATCGTCGCCAATAGTCCGTTGCGTTGCTCCAGTGCGACGTTAATTAAAATGCCCACCAAATGATTTTGATGAGATATGTCGTCCATCAAGATCTGGTCAGTTTTCTTGTAATGACGAGATGCCTCGTCGAGACAACCACCAGGAGGGCAAAGAGCGAATTACCCCCAAGACACCTCAAGAATTATGGATACAGGTGGCTTCTCTCGATAAGGATAGAATGACTTTAAACAATGATACCACGAGATGGAGCACTTTTTTCGTTAATGTAACACCTTCTATAGTATACCTTTCCATTCTTTCCCTTTTCTTGATTGTGGACTGCAATAAAGACATTTAACCCTTTCGGGCCTAATGGGCATATACGACCCAGAGATTAGATTGGGTAAATAAATCCCACTTTTGAATGGGGGTTTTTACGTTTTCAGTGTTCTTTAGGATTTAGGGAATAAAAATATGACTAAAGAAACCTGGCAATACTTTCAGATTGCAAATGGCGGACTTATGGTTTTGAGCACGCCCATTCATTCTGATGAATGAGTGACCGGAAACAAAAAGATGGTACAAAATTAGACGTTAGTTGCCCAGGAGCCATTTCCCACTACACTATGTACATGAATGGAGTTGATCGCTGTGATGAAATGGCTACTTTTTAGGGTCATGGCAGAAAATCAGACAAGTGGTGGAAAAAGATTTTTAGTTATGATTTCTGTTGTGAATGCATGGATTACGAAGTGTGATGTGGAACATAAAACAGAGCCACTATTATCATTCATGGTCCCCTTAGCTGAACAACTAATAAATGTTGGAAGGGAGAAAGCAAACACAAAAAGAACGCGAAAGTACGGTCGTCCGTCAAAAAGAGCAAAAACTACTAAACTACTAAATTAAACTACTTTTCAGAGAGAATTTTAATCATGCAAAAGTCGGGGCGAAAGGGTTAACGTGGATTAGTCCACAGCAAAGGCTTGACACTACTCTCTCGGAAGTGAGCAGGTGGTGTTCTGTCTCGCCAATATAATAATTAGCTTATATAATAATATTTTACGGGGCCGCGGAAGTTCCAGTTGGAAGAGCAACTGTAAAAACCCGGAGGGTTGTGAGTTCGAAACTCGATCCAATCAAAGACCTGCCGCGTACGTGGAGGCTGGTGCACGTTAAATCTGTCGTGGCCTCAAATGTCGTATGTTGACGTGGTGTGGAAGTTTGGAGTGGGATGCTATATATATATAGCTCAGGTGTTGACCTCGTCTTCTGACCGTGGTTCAAAATCACGAGGTGTTGTCATCTGATCTTTCCTTTCGGAATTGATCCCGGACCATCCCCAATAGCCCGTTGTGTAGCTTCAGAGCGACGTTAATTAACTATCTACCTACGGTCAGAAATTATCGTAATTGAAAAATTATTTTTGCCGTCTATCGATATTTAACGATGCAAGTTTGAAAAACTCGATTTTCAAAGCCCACTGTGTCCCCTTTTATATACTTTATACCTACCTTACGAATTTAAGAGGGTTGTTATATGTTAATTCAACAGCCTACATACCATCTATTTATCACTTTCACTTGAGCCAAAAAAGGGCATCATTTGTATTTGTAGTATTGTATGGTAACAAGTTCAACTGTAACGTGATTCTGCTCGTAAATCAAACTGTCAATGGAAGGTACACCTCGCCATCTGGTCATGGTTCGAAATGACGAGGTGCTGTCCTCAAATCTTTCTCTTCGGGATGGATCCCGGACCATCGCCGCTACTCGTTGTGTGATTTTTGCTCCAGTCCCAAGTTATTTTAACTACCTACTTTAATCCATAGCAGAACTCTGCATCGATGACAACGTATTAAGATAGTTGCATCGATGACAATGTATTAAGGTAGTCGCATCGATGACAATGTATTAAGCTAGTCGTATCGATGACAACGTATTAAGGTAGTCGCATCGATGACAACGTATTAAGGTAGTCGCATCGATGACAACGTATTAAGGTAGTCGCATCGACGACAACTTATCAAGATAGTCGCATCGATGACAACGTATTAAGATTGTCGCATCGACGGCAAACGTATTAAGATAGTCGCATCGATGACAAATTATCAAGATAGTCGCATCGATGACAACGTATTAAGATAGTCGCATCGATGACAACGTATTAAGATAGTCGCATCGGCGGCAAACGTATTAAGATAGTCGCATCGATGACAAATTATCAAGATAGTCGCATCGATGACAACGTATTAAGGTAGTCGCATCGATGACAACGTATTAAGATTGTCGCATCGGCGGCAAACGTATTAAGATAGTCGCATCGATGACAAATTATCAAGATAGTCGCATCGATGACAACGTATTAAGATAGTCGCATCGATGACAACGTATTAAGATTGTCGCATCGACGGCAAACGTATTAAGATAGTCGCATCGATGACAAATTATCAAGATAGTCGCATCGGCGGCAACGTATTAAGATAGTCGCATCGACGACAACGTTTTAAGATTGTCGCATCGACGGCAACGTATTAAGATAGATGCATTGAACTTAAGTTGAACGTGAAACCAGATGTAAATAATTGCATAAAAAACAATCCGAGCGAACGTAGTCGAAGGGCAGTGTATCGCAGCGACCGCAGTTCATCAATTTCCCTCTCAAGGGGAGGGCAAAAAAATGAACCCCGCTTTGAGTGGGGTAGTGGTTACATGAAGCGGGGTTTCCCGAACACGGCAGACACGGAAGAGGGGGGGGGATTAAAAGGGGCTCATATTTTGGAGGTGGGGCACTTCGGCAACTGGGGGTTATAGGTGAATGAGGGGGTTGTCCTGTGGTTGCTCTTTTGCCATCCTCGTCGAAGGTTAGAAGATATGAAAGAGTACAAAACATCCATTCCTACTCTGAGGTCAAGAAAATACTGCGATTGTAGGTATTGAGATAACGGCTGCGAAGTCGGGTTTGTGGACAGTAATTTTAAATTCAATAAAACTATTATTGTGCAAATCAACGTTTATTTAAAGTAAAATATTATCAATTATGTGTGTAAAATGTTAATTGAGGTGTTGATGTTGAAAAAGAGGTAAGCGCCAAAAATCAAATTTTACAGGACAAGCAAAAAACCATATAGGAACTTAGGAAAGAAAGTAACACCCATATCGTGTGGGTTTTTTCGGAACTTAAGTTCGTGAGTTGCGAACTTATCTCCTTTTCAGTGTTACTGGCATTGGAACATAGAATCATTTCAATGAAATAATCGATTTTTAAGGAAAAAAAACGCCAATCCTCCATTAAAAAGGAGGATTGGCGCTTACCTTCTTTTCAATGTCAACGCTTCAATTAAACAATCATTTTATTTTATATAATTTTATAAATATCAATTTTATGTAGAGAATTATGTAAACTAAAACGAAACGCCATATGCCGTTAATATACAAGAAGAATGAATGCCCTATGACTGCTATTTTAACATTTTAGTAAACAAAACATCATAACTTTTACTATTGTTTGTAAGCTAGCTATGTCCACCTTACCAGCCTTCCGCAAGAAATTTTATCCTAAGTAATCTGGACGAGAAAGCAAATCTTAACAGCCACAAATACATCATTCTGTTGGTATCCAATATGAATGATGAAAACTGATCTATACCTAAATGAAAAACCAATATATACATTATTTTTTCCCACCATTATATTTGTACTTTCAAGAGACTTCTTAAAACCCTCATGTAAAATTTTAGTAAAAATATCAAATAGTTTCTCAGTTATTAATTTTGTATATTTTGAGGATTACTTTAATTTAAACGTCGACATTCCAATGAAATAGAAGGAGAATCTGGTTGGAGTACCACAGTCATGAGATCTCGGAAGTGTGGTCACGTGGGATTGGGAATTAATTTCGTCCGATTGGCTTTAGGAGCACAAACTAGTGCTTATAATCGTGCTCTCTACAATCGCACTATTCAATCAATAAGGTTAAATTGGTTAAATATTGACAGCATAATAATGTATTAAAATGTCATTTAATAATCAAAATATTAGTTATGAAATGTGTATTGACGGATATTACCCTGTAATTATACGCGAAGCTGCTGTGAAAAAATGGCGACTAACACAAGGGTTGCCCGCGCACTAACTCTAATGTAGGACTAATTAGGATCCATGCTCCAGCTATCCTCTTGTTTCACTATCCGATTTGTCACTTGGTATTGGAAAAAGCACGAATCCTTTTGTTGGACTAATTAGGCTCACCAATACCATGAGACAGTGTTTCGAATCGAATGAGTCTGAAGCTGAAATGCACTTGCTCCTATTTCATAAGGAGGTCAATGATATTAAGGCGTATATATACACTAGAAATCACAAAAATCTATCAAAATATCGATTTTTTTTATTGTTTCAAAATATTTTTCCAACTCTTTATATTTCAAACGATACCAAGATCTTGTAAATATTCGGAATATTTTTTCTAGTAACAAGGGTATTTCTTTAGTTACTGTCACCATGTAACAAACACGTTTCCAAAACTTTAAACTCAATTTCTGAAGAACTGTGTTTTTGCAATATGATGCTCTGCTCAAACGGTGATAAGCAACAATAAATATTGATGCATTATAATTACTTTTGTATCATTACAGTCGATAAAACACAGTGAATGTTTTGACTCTTAATCAGAGTTATTAGTTACTAATGAATATTTAGTTGATTTTTAAATGTTAAAATTCCTGTAAAATCTTAGCTATTTTTTATTCTCGGTGAAAAAATTATTAAAACCCATTCCCTCTAGCAACGTGATTGAGGGTATAGGTTTTTTGACACGAAGACATTAGGGGGGAATAATTTCCAACAAGAACTGTCTTTCTGAACAAATTAGATTTTGAGATATCACTGTTCAAAAACCATATTAATTAGCTAATTATCTTAACTAGATAATTAATGATTAGCTTAATTCGATTTTGTTTGCACTGTAATGATTTTAAGCATAAACCAATGACCTATTGCAGGGGTGTCAAACTGGCAGCCCGCGGGCCGTATGTGGCCCACGATGCTCTGAAATAAAATGAAAACAGGACGATATGTTATGAAGAAAATAGCACCTAGGGGAGATCGAGGCAATACCGTACACACAATTTCGTCCTGTTACAAATGTGAGCGACTATTTTCGTCCATGAAATTAAATAAAACGGCCTACAGATCAAGATTAACTGATAAACATCTATCTGCCATAATGAAGATTGTTCTCAGTCTTTGAATCCAGATATTGGAAAACTAGTAGGAGGACAGCGCTGGCAAGTTTCCGGTAAAAAAAGTTAATTTTAGTTTTATAAATACATTAAATTAAATAAACATTTAAACGAAAGCAATTATATAGCAATATTATAAATTATTACCCTAAATTCACTTAATTACATAATGTGTTTTAATTATCCTATCCATATTCCTGAATGCTCACTTCAAAATATAATTTTAAGAAAATTTGTAAATGTGATGTGGACCGCGTGAATCTTACCAGTTGCATTAAATGGCCAGTGTTTTAATTGAGTTTGACACCCCTGTCCTATTGTAAAAAAACTGAATTTTTAAGGTCAAAATTAAAAAGTTTTCTATACACATTAAAACATAAAATGGATTTTTTTTACAGGAATGACAACCACCCCGATATTGGACCAAAGTAATAGCTCAGTTCAATTCATCATCCATAAAAAGCACAGTTCAAATCCTTCCAAAACCTCCCGTTACTCTCCAAAGCAAGTAGAAATCGCTCCCGACTTCCTACCTCAGCTCGCCACCTGGTGCCCATAGAAGCGGTTTTACATGGTTGAGGGCTCCCATTGTGCCCTGGTCTATTACGAAAACCCACTATCCCCCAGCACTGGTCATTCGGCATGGAACGACGTGTAATTACCTAGCTGATTGGTCTTTTTGTTGCCGTATGCACACAATGCCATAGCCCCCATCCGTCACAACTCGATTAACTTATACCTTCCACAAAGGATGAATTCAGATGGGAGAAGATCTCTTTTTTTATTACTAGCATGCTCTGTAGAGACTTTTTTTTTAGTTTCGTGTTTGACAAATAAATCCGTGGATTATTGAAGAGGGCACAAAAGGGAAAATTGGAATTTATTCATATTCAGCGATGCGAATGAGTATGAAATTAATGTATGCAAAGAAAGGGCTTTGAAGTTGGTTGGCATTATTTTTTAGAGGCTTTTGTTGTCGGTTTGGATTTGAGTATGTGGTTAGGTTTGTTTATGGTTATGGCCTGCATTAGCGTGCTAGTTAATAAGGTTTTGGTTTGATAAAATTAGTGTTTGAGTTTAAGCTTTGTTTTTAATTGACTTTTTTATCTTTGTCTGTGAAAGGAAGTGGCATTGAAATTGTCTGTAATGATTTTTGTGAATTAGCTTTGCAAGCAGTCAGCTTGGATTCCATAGTGTGTGATTTGAAGTAAAGTTGATTAGTTCATGATTATGCTGTCTTTAATGTTATACTGTTCTGCTTTTGGAAAAGTTATTTCAATTTTGAGTTTGGTTTTGACGAAAGGACAAAAAGTTGACAGTTACTGATTTATTTATGATTTTGCTCACGTTTTAATTCATAACACAGTAAAAAATTGTACAGTAAACAAAGCTAAAAAACACGAGAAATTTTTATTGTTTAGGAGCATTACAAAAAAAATTAATATTTGTTGAGTTTTGTTTACCTCTATGTCTTTCCATTTTCTAATGGTTTTATTTTATAAGAAAACTTCCACTAAATAGCAACCGTCCATTGAATAGAATGATTTAAATTGAAAGCAAGGAATTGCCTAAACGAAGTCATTTTCGACGCGCTGAAACACAATGCCCCAAATATATTTTTGGAAATATTTTCCGTAGTCTTGGTTATCAGAAGCCATAGGAAACTACAAAGCAGTTAGTAGAAAACCTTTGTAGATATCATTGGATGTATACCCAACTCCGAACGATTCGACCACTTACCAACTAACGAAACGTAGATAAAATTCAGTTCTAATGGAGACTGGGATTGAAGACTAATTGAGTTCTTCGAAATTAAAACAAATAATTTCTATCAAAAAGAAGAGTGTTTCGATCATAGCAAATCATAAAACGATGAAACACATTGAATAAAAATTGTAAAAGATGTTTTAAGACTTCCTGTACAAACTTACGAAACAAAGGGAGGTAAGAAACACAGAATTTAACCGCACTTACATCAAGTAGTATGTTCGCAAGCTCTACCAGGATTTCACAGACCATGAACAGAGGGTGGGCTACAGGAGATTAAGCCCCTGTATTTTTTATCTTTTAGTTATACGTACCGCTTTATTGCAAATATTTCGTTCTAGAATTGAAGAATCTCGTGAGAGTCAAATATTTTCTGTTAATGTATAAAGGGTTTTTTCTCTACTCTATAGATCAAGTTCATTGGTCCTTAGTTGTGAACATCCTCTGGCTGCATACAATGTGTGCCACCTCGCTCTCATATTTTATTCGGAAAAAAAATAACTAGTCTTAAACTACCCTATTTTCCCATGATCGTCAGCATTTGTAACTACTCTATCCAAGTCTACTTGTACAAATTCTTGATAATTGAGATAAATGTCTTGTTTGCCTGAACAAACCTTGGAGCATATCCTGTCCATAGACGTGAAATATAAATAGACTGAGTATTGCTATTGAGAGGAGCTTCAAAAAGTGTGACTAACGTGTCGCCTAGTAGTCACGTGACTGCTCTGTGAAAAACTGACGGTTGGCCGATTTGGCATCTTATCGCCTCGTTTGGCGATATCACACACTATTACAGGGTAGGTGTGTGAGTGTGCATTTCTATAGAGGGACAACAAAAATAGTGAAATCGCCAAACTCTATGTCGCGTGGACCAATCAGATGTTGAATCAATGAATGGGCCTTTTCTTCCTCCGTGGACCAATCAGGTGATAAATGTTTGTTTCCACCCACAGACGAAAGTTGTCTAAGGGTCACGTTACTACTAGTTTGGGTTACAGGATCTTGGGTACGTTAAAAAGTTACCATTGCTCACTCAACTTTTATATTTCCTCTATGATCCTATCCTTCTGTACTGGAGAGAATTGTTTTAGGGAAATTTTGACTAAACTAGGCAACTCACAATCCATTGCTACTGTTTTTTAAACTCAATTTTTCACATATTGTATTTCATGTTTATTAATGGTAACGTCGACATTGGTACTGACATCGTAATGTCGGTACCAGCGCACCGGACTAATACTAAGATTAATGTATCTATACATCAACGTTAGGTTAGTTTAGAACTCAGCTTTTTTAGAACACAGGGGGGTCGGTTAATCGGGACCGGAAAAGAATGCTCCTGCCCGACCCCTTCAACAGCTGTGGATGACCCCTCGTATTCCATTTTCGAAACGGAAACATCCCTCTCCCCCCATGCTTGTTGGATCCTAGATGAGCGGAAGCATCAACCCCCGCCCCTATTCCTCAGTCTTGGGGGTTCCTATAGGTAATATGAAATTATTCATATTTAATGTGCGCATGCATTTAAATGTTCATTCGTGGTTACATAATATGCATTCTGACATGAATTTTCTACTATAACTTAGTAACGTAGCCAGAATGTTATTTCGAAATGGGCTCGAAGTTAAAAATGGATTTTTGAAGTACGAAGTTACATCTACATCATTATCACATTTTTAGTTTCAGACAATAGTTCCCCCGTTCGGAAACGAGGTGGTTGACCTTGTATGTGATCTTGAAACTTGCTTTGGTGAGGGCTTGGAGATCCCCGCACCATATTTATTGCTACTTCTGAAAGTAGACTTAATTCAGAAATGGCAAGGTTATAATACCATCTCCCCAAAGGGCAAACGCATCAATAAATTTATCCCTTAGCTTCGACAAGGTAGTCATTTGCAAAACAGACCAGATCTTGACGAGATATCTCGTCATTAGAAGAAAACTGACCAGATTTTAATCTCCTCATCATCAAAATATCGGCAATATCTTGATGACGAGACATCTCGTCACGAACAAAATTGGTCAGATCTTGATGGAGGAGATATCTCCTCGAAATCACTTGGAGGGCTAATCGCAGCACTACAAACAAACGCAGTATAACATGTCATGGCCCCTCCATTCATTGTTCTTCGGATTCAAAATAGAGCAAACCCCCATTTGCTCTTGTGAGGACTTACTACTTCTTCAACTGCATCCACACCAAAAATCATCACATCCCTAACAGATGACACCATAACTAATTGTCGTGAAAATATTATCAAAAAGCATTCAAAATATGGAACAGATAAGGCAAAGATACTTCTATATATCAGAGGATTTATATAAACTCTTGTGAATTTTATATCTTCGAAGGTATGAAAGTATTTGTGAGTACACTGGTCAAATGTTGAAAACTAAATTGTGGAAATTATATGCATCTTATACAATTTAAACCGTTTCACCATCCGTAAGGCACACCAGTGGAAAAAATCTCTGCTTTAATGTACAAAAAAATTACCATTGTCATTCGTGCGATCCATCAGTGTGCCACGGCACACCGGTTGAAAATCGATGACTTAAAGTGTATGTTCACAAATATGAATCTGTTGTTAGCATAAAGAATTTTGCCCTCGGAGTCGGGATTCAAGAAGCAAAACCAGAGGTATACATGGGTTTCTGGATCGAAGAGGTGATGAAGCCAGATTCTTCTCTCATGCAAGGAAACATACATTAACTAAAAACAAACTCATCATGAAATTCGAATTCGAAACAATTCAAATAGTCAAGATATTCGTGACAATTCGAATACTCAAGACATTGGTAACAATTCGAATAGTCAAGACACTGGAAACAATTCGAATAGTCAAGACACTCGAAACAATTCAAATAGTCAAGACATTGGTAACAATTCGAATAGTCAAGACACTCGAAACAATTCGAATAGTCAAGACATTCGAAACAATTCGAATAGTCAAGACACTCGAAACAATTCGAATAGTCAAGACACTCGAAACAATTCGAATAGTCAAGACATTTGAAACAATTCGAATAGTCAAGACATTGGTAACGATTCGAATAGTCAAGACATTTGAAACAATTCGAATAGTCAAGACATTGGTAACAATTCGAATAGTCAAGACACTGGAAACAATTCGAATAGTCAAGACACTCGAGACAATTCGAATAGTCAAGACATTCGAAACAATTCGAATGGATAAAATAACTCCCCAAGAGACACCCGAGTTCGAGGACACCGGTCACTCACTGCCAAAGTCCGTCTTCACGTGGCAACAACGTGTGTGCCTATCGATCTGGGGCAGCGTCCATTAGCACCTGGTCACTTTAAATATTCATGTTGCCATGGCGACGCCATTGAAAATCTGTTGCCGGTAATCAGCGCGGGCCACGGGGACCAAATTACCTGGGCCAAAGGTCACGTGATTCAGAGGGAGGGGGGCTCTGCCAGGTGATAGCGACGAGCACGGGAAATCCTCTCCTGATGGGATGAGGAAGGTGAGATCTCTCGGCTTCAGACGACAGGGGGGTGTAGACGGACGGGGATCGTTTGCGGGAGATGGAGAAACCAAGACCGATACCCCAATCGATCTGTTCGATCTCGGGATCCAGTTGACTGGTCAAGGTCCCGCATTCGTGCCGTGGGGGCCAGTGTGCCAAGCGTGACCAACTTGCTAACAGTTTGTAAACATTAGAGGAGGGATGTTATCTTCTTGAAATTCGCTTAGTTTTGACTAAATACGTGGCAACAGTTTTGAAATCTGACAGGCTTTTTCTGACGAGCTGAATGCGGGTTGGTCGTTCGTTGTTTTGGGGTATCATGGCGCAAGGGATGTATTTGGCCAAGTTGCGCCAAACATTAGACAGACAACTTCAAGTAAAAATATCATGAATGGGAAAAAATGAGGGATTGGGAACAGAATAGTGGTATGACGGCTGATACAAATCGCTTGGGTATCCAGGGAAAATGACCCCCGTGTTTACTAAAGACAGTAAGCCCCCTGGAAAAGAAAATGACCACTCGAGTACATCGGGGTCGTGAAGCCCGCCTGTGACTCTGAAGAGCACGCTAAATGTGGGTGGTGATTGTGTTTTTGAGGTACCCTGTGCGTATTCCGTACGCGATTCACTTGGCTTGCTTCCGGGTACCATTTCAGCATGCATATAATGCAAAAACAAGAGAGCCCACAAAGGCAAATAATAAAAACACAAATATCTTTGCTACAACATGGATTATATGTGCAAAACCCTGTAGAAATTGTGTTCCTCATAACCTAAGCATTCCTACAGATCAATCTAAAGGCTTCACTCAAGAAAAATTTCGCCATCTGACCGCGGTTTAAAATTTCGAGGTGTTGTCCTCGGACCTTTCAGGGACGGATCCCTAACAGTCGCCAATAGCCCGTTGTGTTGCTCCAATGCGGCGTTAATTCCTACCATACATACCTATTCAGGAAAAATTACCATACCAAGAATTCAGTTTCACTAAATTTCAAAATTATCTTAACTTATATATGATTTTATATTATCTCATTCGATCGATTAATTGAAATCTGGTCAATTTTTAAAAATAATTCGTCAATAGAGTACTGCAAAGGCCCATACCGGAAATGGAAATCCGGATACTTGATTTGATTAGTCGGAGCTAGGGTATGTCGAATTATACCTTCAACACGTCGATGCGTCATACGCCAAAGTCGCCAATAAAAATTTCCAGAGTAAATTCTATATTGATTTTTTATGACTAATTGGCCAAAACCAATTAGAAGAAACGCAAATCGTCGTCAAAACTGTGATAAACTACATTTTAAGGTAATACCAATACAAGCTTATCCTGCAAGAGCCTTTGTGTAACAGAAGTAAAATCCTCGTCTTCTCTCTGGTTTGTAGACAGTGAAAATCTCAGCAGTGGTTCTTAACCATTTTTGTGCTATATCCCAACTCGGTACTTGGACGAATCGGATGACCCCATCATTATATTTTACTCTCAAGCGAAAAATGGGCATAATTTGTATTTGTTGTATGGCAATGACAGGTTCAACTATCACGTGATTCTGCTTGTAAATCAAATCTGTCAATGGAAGGTACACTTTCTCCGTTTTAAAACAGAAATCGATGAATAGTTTCAAATTCGTATTAAAAAATTAAGCTGTGCTGTCAAGTATTGATTGCATAATATACATGCATAATAAATTTTATGTTTGGTAAATTTTATTTAGTGTCTACTTATTTTCTTGGTTCGAATGAATATACGTTATGAATATGCAAGGTGCACATTTTCAATCAAGGTATGTGCTTTCAATAAAAGTTATATTATATAAATCTATTTAAACAAAAATTCACTTTGAATGTTAATCTATTAAATATGGTACATCATCATACATAGAACAAAAACAGTTTGGAAAATGGTTTTATGGCATTCCTGAAAGCAATATTTAATGAAGGAAAACGCATTTGTATTTACAAAACATTTTTCTTACGAAGCCTTCGAAAGGTTTCTCCCTCTTTTATATGTATTCTTGCTCAAACTCGTAAATTGTCAAACGTTTGATCTGCCAAATTTCACTCTCTTATACACAGTAACCACTATGATTATGCCACACACAATCTTCAAGCAATTCATTGTCTCTATTTGAT
This sequence comes from Meta bourneti, assembly GCA_933210815.1. Taxonomy (NCBI): domain Eukaryota; kingdom Metazoa; phylum Arthropoda; class Arachnida; order Araneae; family Tetragnathidae; genus Meta; species Meta bourneti. The sequence goes on from OW119926.1 coordinate 96,528,651, forward strand.
AAATTATAAAGGTTTGGTTGTCGCTCAATGGTAATGTTTTGCAACACTAGAATTAATCAGATCGGGGCCTACAGCTTAAAGTGGATACCAAACCACTACGGACATCCATGCCATGTCGAGGATTCAAACCAGACCCTGTTGAACCGAGGGCCCAGGATGGGTTATATGGATAGGTACATATTGCTCAAAGTGGTGAGTAAACTGTATCAAATTATTCAATGCTATTTCTCTTTTTTGACATCAGAATTAATTCTAGACTCAGAATCTAATTTTATTTTACCCCTAACAATTACACAAATATTTACTTACGATTACAGGAGAAATAAATAGCTTAAAACACAGCTGTAATTAACATTATCTGCGATGTTAATATAACAGTATTGATCAATATGCGATGCCAATATAACAGCACTAACATATTTGCGATGTTAATATAACAGCATTCAGCTGTATGCTATGTTAATATAAAAGTATTAAACTATATGTGATGTCAATATAACAGCATTAACCAATATATTATATTGCTAAAACAGTATTAAACTATATGCAATATCAATATAACATTACCTATATGCGATGTTAATATAACAAAAAGCAATTTTAATATAACACCAAGCGATTTTAACATAACAGCATTGACCTATATGTGACGTTAATACAACAGCATTAACCCATATAAGAATATAATACCATTAAGCTATGTCCGATGTAAATCGCACGTTAGTTATCAAGAGTGAATCCAAATTCAATTCCATTGCGATCTGTTGCACTTATTTTTAATTTTATCCAATGCACGGTTCATTCCGTGATCTGTAATCCTCGCCATCTCTCAAATTCTTTTTCCTGCAGCGGAAAATAGCAGAAAGCTACAAAAGAAACCCAAACAATTCTGCTTTCGCTTCCGATTGGTGGGCTTTCTATGCATGACAGAAGCTTACTAAACAATGGAGAACGTGAGGAATAGTCAGGTGTCTGTATGGGGTTGACATAAACGAAAAGGCCGCATTGTCACACCTAAGTATATTCATTAACAAGCACATTACACACTATATACTGCAAGCTATTTCTACACACAAATAAATCTTAGTTAATCGAAATGATAACGGAACAAGATTTTTTTGATTAGAAATCAAAAGAGTAAGTATGAAATAAATTAAATTTTTTTTTTATTGATGAGAGAAGAGTTGTAAAGCAAACATAATTTTATTTTGCAACAATATTGTTGATTCGGCTATCCTTTCCAATATGAAATTACATTTCACATTAGTTTTATATTTGGTTCCTTTCCAATGGTTTCCTTCCTGGGTGTATTTCTCTTCTATGCCAGTAAAACTTTCATTGCGTGTGTATGTCCATTACTTGATATTGTATGTCTTGCACCTGGTGCAGCATGGCCAAATATGGCTATTGTGCCAAAAAAAACCCAAAACAACCAACCAACTTTCCAATGGTTGATTCAGGACAGGGTTAAAAGGCCATATGAATCCGGTTGTCTATTACCCTATATTCTTGTTAATTCCTTCTCATTGTATTTGAAATAGGTTTATGTAACTTACATATCAAAACAGGGCCACTCTACATGGCACCGACGGATCTTTCCTTTGGTGATTGATCCCGGACGATCGTCAATAGCCCGTTGTGTTGCTCTAGTGGGACGTTAATTAAAATACCTACCTATTTACATGGCATTGGCTCCCGAAGGGGTTCAGAGAAAATGCGAAGGTTTTCATACAGTACAGACTGAATAGTGCGGATTCGGTGAGAAGGCCCATGACAAGGAATTTCGACTGTTTCAGTTGTTCTTAGAACCATAGAAGTAAAATTTAATGTAAGCCATTACGCGTAAAGGAGACCAATCAAATCAGCCAGAAGCTGACACGCGCCGAGCAGTTTAAAGAGGAAAGGACACAAGCACGTGAAGCGGATAAAGCTTAAAAAGTTATTCGCCGACGCAACGAAACTTCTGAGGAATAAGAGGCGCGATTTGATTTGTCTGAAGCAGCAAAAACTCTCGGGTGAAGCCGAGTAGTAAAGCTATTTATGAATAAAAATGAATTGTCCATTAAAGCAATTCTGTGAAGTTGCTATCAGAATTGCCCGGCGTTACTCGAATCGAATTGGTTGTAATTCGAGGCAATATTACTCAATTTTATTCCTTTGAAGATTTCGAATTGCTTTTAGCATCTCTGAAGGCCAGGATGAATACCCCCCCCCCCCGAACGGGATTTATATATAACCTGTTTCCCGCAGGACTCAAAAGAATAAGTGCACCAAATTTCGTATGAATTGGTCAGTGATCGTAATGATACATAGTGTTGTTCCTATTGGGGTTTCGAAATGTTTTTATCCTGCTCTGCAGACCCAAAACAAATCGAACAGGGTTAATATGTAGCCTGTTTCCCGCAGGATTCTAAAGTATAAGTGTAACGAATTTGATGTGGAGTCAAGCGGTGTAGGTTTGTATAGAGTGCAGACAGACGCCAACTCTGCTTTATGTATATAGATATACTATCATATATCCATATTCTTTTAACAAAAAATAACAAAATATAAATTAAACCATCCCATCAAAATATGAATATTACTATTTCAATCGCATCACTTGATTCCCATATACAATTATTTAGTATCTGTTTCTTGCTAAACTTCGAAAAATAAAACACGTTTGAAGTTTAGCGTACTTATTAACCCTAATATAATTTCCAACCCCTCATTATTTCCCAAATGAATTATCCACGCGAAGAAACCCTACTTATCGATTTCTGCACTGTCCCATAACTGTACCCGTAACCCCACGGCGTGATGGGAGCGGAGAGGGGGGTGTAGGTGTCGAATAAAGCGTCTCATTACCGCCGCCCACCGCGGAGGGGTGCATTTCAAAAAAGGGGGGGGGGCCGCGACGCTGTTTCGGTTTCCATTAAACGCGTTGATGAAATCGCGAGAAGTAATTGGGTGTTTCCCGTCACGGGCTAATTGTCGCCCACCCTTTTTGGATGCACGCATGATGTCACCGACACGCCCCTTCGGAGAGAGATGCCTCATTTGCGCCCCTGCGCAAGCCCCGGATAGGGGATCGAAGTGGGCGATCGGCTTCGCTCTCGCCCTGGCCTAACTTCCTTCAGAGCTGTTAGAGGGGTGCCTTAAATTGGTCTTAACGGGTTTTGATTTGAGAAGGGATTTGACAACCGTTTTCGTTTCTTTTTGAACAAGGAAATCGTTCTTTAACCCAGTGGTCTCCACAAACTTTTTCAGTTCTCGGCGTCCTTAACCTCTGAGGGGATTTCGAGTGGTGTATTGTTTTTGCCATGTAACACACGTCGATGCCAAATTTAACCCTCCACGTGGTTTCGATCATTCGTCTCAATATCTCATCCATCCATATCTGATCAATTTTGCTAATGTCGAGATATATGCTCATCAAGATGTTGCAGCTTTTTGGATGAAGAGATCTGATCAGTTTTCCTCTAATGAATCTCGTCCATCAAGATCTTCTAACGGATTTGGTAATGACGATATACCTCGTCAAGACAACGACCAGCAGGGTTAATGATTAAATAACCACACCGATTGGTTGAAGAAGTTTTTAGAAGACTACTAGGATTAATGAATGAGGAATTTTCCACTGCGCTCTAAGTTCCAACATAGCCTATCTTACAGTTGCAGCTCGCTGTTGGTGCAGTTGTTGGTTAAGGTTAACTAGGTTGCTTAGGTTAAAAAATGAAACACCAACTTCAAATTTACAAACGATATATCTGTACCCTAGAGTTCACAACTTCTATGTTATCACTCTCTCTAATAGAGATTGGGAAAATTGGAGTTTTTTATCCGTACCCTACAGGTAAACAGTCGTAAGTACAATGTTGTTAATCTCTCATCATCTCTATATAGTCGTAATTCTAATGTTGTCACTCTCTAATAGAGAGATTGGAAAACTGGAGTTTTATATCTGTATCCTACAGGTAAACAGTCGTAAGTACAATGTTGTTAATCTCTCATCATCTCTATATAGTCGTAATTCTAATGTTGTCACTCTCTAATAGAGAGATTGGAAAACTGGAGTTTTATATCTGTATCCTACAGTTAACAGTCGTAAGTACAATGTTGTTAATCTCTCATCATCTCTATATAGTCGTAATTCTAATGTTGTCACTCTCTAATAGAGAGATTGGAAAACTGGAGTTTTATATCTGTATCCTACAGGTAAACAGTCGTAAGTACAATGTTGTTAATCTCTCATCATCTCTATATAGTCGTAATTCTAATGTTGTCACTCTCTAATAGAGAGATTGGAAAACTGGAGTTTTATATCTGTATCCTACAGGTAAACAGTCGTAAGTACAATGTTGTTAATCTCTCATCATCTCTATATAGTCGTAATTCTAATGTTGTCACTCTCTAATAGAGAGATTGGAAAACTGGAGTTTTATATCTGTATCCTACAGTTAACAGTCGTAAGTACAATGTTGTTAATCTCTCATCATCTCTATATAGTCGTAATTCTAATGTTGTCACTCTCTAATAGAGAGATTGGAAAACTGGAGTTTTATATCTGTATCCTACAGGTAAACAGTCGTAAGTACAATGTTGTTAATCTCTCATCATCTCTATATAGTCGTAATTCTAATGTTGTCACTCTCTAATAGAGAGATTGGAAAACTGGAGTTTTATATCTGTATCCTACAGTTAACAGTCGTAAGTACAATGTTGTTAATCTCTCATCATCTCTATATAGTCGTAATTCTAATGTTGTCACTCTCTAATAGAGAGATTGGAAAACTGGAGTTTTATATCTGTATCCTACAGTTAACAGTCGTAAGTACAATGTTGTTAATCTCTCATCATCTCTATATAGTCGTAATTCTAAAGTTGTCACTCTCTAATAGAGAGATTGGAAAACTGGAGTTTTATATCTGTATCCTACAGGTAAACAATCGCAACTGCAATGTTGTCAATCTCTCTCACTATCTCTAAATAGTCGTAATTCTAATGTTGTCACTCTCTAATAGAGAGATTGGAAAACTGGAGTTTTATATCTGTATCCTACAGGTAAACAATCGCAACTGCAATGTTGTCAATCTCTCTCACTATCTCTAAATAGTCGTAATTCTAATGTTGTCACTCTCTAATAGAGAGATTGGAAAACTGGAGTTTTATATCTGTATCCTACAGGTAAACAATCGCAACTGCAATGTTGTCAATCTCTCTCACTATCTCTAAATAGTCGTAACTCAATGGTGTCAATATTTTTCTTTTTCTTTCTCAATCTTTATAAATATAGTCGTAGCTCCAATGTTCTCAATCTCCCTGTCTCTATAAATATAGAAATAGGGATATCTCGCTCTCTGTCTATCTATCTCTATAAATATAGAGATAGATAGATAGAGAGTGAGATAAACAACATTGAAGTTACGACAGCTTATCTCTAGGGCACAGATATGTGTAAAAAATTAAATAAGTACATTGCTTTGAACGATCATCACTAAATAAACAAATCGTAATAAATGGGAAGGATAAGTCGATTGGTCACTGCACATAATCTCAAATATGGAAATCCAAATAACGCTTTTACCATCATTCCCTGTTCCAATTTGGTACTCCCACGATAATTGTTTTTGATCGCAGTGACCGCCGAAAATCCAGCTTCGCACAAATATGACATCATAAAAGGACTAAGATTTTATGAGCTCTACCTTGGCAGTAGGTTTTCTTTTCTGATATCCCAAAAAAAGTCAGTTCAACGTTTCAGGTCAAATTTTGTGTCAGTTCTAAAACCACGTGGGCTAAGTGTTATTTTTGTGAAAATACTGGAATTCAGTGAAAATATTAAGGTGGGAAAGCACTGGAAGTCAGACTGTGCGAACCACTGTTTTAACCCTTTGAAGGGCATTAAGCTAAAAAACCCTTTTATTTTCGATAAAAATTATAGATGAAAACTTATTATCTCATATGAATGCATTTTGGACATTAAAATTTTTTTACACTTTCAGGTTTCTTGTGAAAAGGCGACCAGACTTCATGGAATCTGAGATAAATAATACTGATGCCGGTCCTCTGACCAAAACAAAGTTTACGGTTTTAAAATGAAGATGTAATATAATTATTTAAATAAACAGGATAAAATATACAAGACAGCACCCTATTGTTTATGTCAGTCAATTTCGTTCTCAATATTAATTTTTGATTGCAATTAATTATTGAGGAAGCATTAAAACTAGCAAAAAGCCGGGCTTTGTTGATGGCTCTTGCTAATTCTCCATGTTGTTTCGAACGAGATACCTCGTCCATCAACATCTGACCAATTTTGCTAATGACGATATACCTAGTCATCAAGATATTGCCGATCGACTTTTTGATGATGACAGGATCAAGAATTCGTCAGTTGTTTCTAGTGACAAGATTTCTCGCCTATCAAGATATGGTCAGTTGTTTCTAGTGACGAGATTTCTCGCCCATCAAGATATGGTCAGTTGTTTCTAGTGACGAGTTTTCTCGCCCATCAAGATATGGTCAGTTGTTTCTAGTGACGAGATTTCTAGCCCATCAAAATCTGGTCAGTTGTTTCTAGTGACGAGATTTCTCGTCCATCAAGATCTGGTCAGTTGTTTCTAGTGACGAGATTTCTCGCCCATCAAGATCTGGTCAGTTGTTTCTAGTGACGAGATTTCTCGCCCATCAAGATCTGGTCAGTTGTTTCTAGTGACGAGATTTCTCGCCCATCAAGATCTGGTCAGTTGTTTCTAGTGACGAGATTTCTCGCCTATCAAGATCTGGTCAGTTTTGCTAATGACGATACTTCGTCGAGACAGCCACCAGGAGGGTTAATGAGTCTCCAGATCAGAAGTAAGGGAATGTTCCTTCCTCTCTTGTCTCGTTTTCTACACTTTCGTGAGGACACTTTCACAGCTCTATCTCGTTACTCTTCTGATTAATAAAACCATGGTTGGTTGATTGGTTTTGTGATTTTATGGCGCGTATTTGGCCATGCTGCGCCAGACACGACATACAATATCAAGCAACAGACACACAGTTTTTTTACTGACACAGAAGAGAGAAATACACCCAGGGTGGAATGCACTTGACAGGAATCGAACCTGCGCCGAATACAACTCAATTAAACCATGACAGAAGGCTAAACGAACGGTAGATAGGTAGGTATTTTAATTAACGTCACATTCGAGCAACACAACGGGCTATTGGTGACGGTCCTGGATCAATCCTAAAGGGAAAGATCGAGGACAACACCACGTAATTTTGAACCACGGTCAGATGACGAGGCACCACCTGAGCTGCTAAACGAAAGAAAGGGATTTAAGGGTTGTATTCCATAGATGGAATGCATGGAAGAATTCATTTTCTTAAATAATAATTGTATGGCAAGAGCAGAAGTGTGTTAAGAATTAGGAAACATTTCCCCGAGGGAATTCACAAAATATTCAATAAATATTCTAAAACTTCGCCCCCTTTAGAACTCAATATAATGTATAATAATCCAACGTTCGGGTTTGCCACTCCCCCTTAGCTACGCCACTGAAAGGAGGTGGGATGTTTCATCGACTCTCTAGAGCGCTCCCTACACTTTGAATATCAAACGAGAAAATATTTATATACCTATATAAAAGTGATACTAATATGATTGGTGGTCCTAAAGTAGCTTCCACTTGAACCGAGCCGCTAGCTACCGCAATTTTCAACGAATCGGAATGAAATTTGAGATTTAGAGATTTCAAAGCATGCGTTCGAGAATCTATACAAATATACAGGGTGAGTCTAAATTGTTTTTACAAAATAAGAGAGGTGATAGTACCCATCCAGACGAGCAATAATTACCATGGAACATAGGGTCGCATTCCATTCTGAGAGGCAGAAAAGAGTCAAATTAGGATTTCAACATGAACTTACAACAGTGTTGGGAAAGCGAATGAACGATACCAAAAGTTGCACAATCTGATTGATTGATCAGAGAAAAACTCACAGCAAGTGCTCAAAGTGGCGGCCACGCGTGTCGTTGCACAGTTCACACCGGCGAAGGAATGACTGGCGCACCCTCTCGAAGATTCCTGGTGTTGTGTTAATTTTGTCTGCGGCAGCACCGATTCTCGCTACGAGATTTTCAGCCCACAAGCGTCTGGTACACTAAAGATTTCATGTGCCCCCAGAAGAAAAAGTCCAGTGGGTTGAGGTCCGGTGAGCGAAGAGGCCAAGGTCCGTCACGTCCGATCCATCGTGCGGGATATGTGGCATTTAAGAAGTGCCGGACCGTGCTGGAAAAGTGTGCTTGCAGAGGCGATGACTTGTTCATGCTCTACGCGTTTCGACTTTACTCTTTTCTGCCTCTCAGAGTGGAATGCGACCCTATGTTCCACGGTAATTATTGCTCGTCTGGATGGGTACTATCACCCCTCTTATTTTGTAAAAACAATTTAGACTCACCCTGTATATTAGAGTCTGTTCTCTACACAAATCTACATCGTTTGACCAATGGACACCAAATTTGGAACACTTACTCTTTGGAACCCTGCGGGTAACGTAGGTTACCTATGAACCCTCGTACTATCTGTCTTGTGTGTGCAGACGGGGCTTCAAACACTATTCGAAATTCCCATAGGAATAACATTGCGTATTTATACGATCAATGTCAGATCAATTCACACTGAATTTGGTGCATTCATTCTTGAGACTGCTGGTAACGCAGGTTAGATATTAACTCCCGTTCGGGGGATTTGTTCTACGTCTGCAGAGGGGGCTAGAAACAATTCGAAATCCTCATAGGCCTAACATTTTAACGATCACTCTCAGACGAATTAACACCAAATTTGGTGCATTCATTCTTTATAATCCTGCGGAAAACATAATCTAAATATTAACCCCCGTTCTAATTTTCCTGGGACTGTAGAGGAGGCTAAAAACTATTTAAAATCCCCATAGAATAACAGTGAGTAATATTACGATGAATTACAAGCAATTCATTATGTATATGTTACCGGCAAAGTTTGAAACGCCGACATTATATAGAATACCTAGGCATTGTATAGAACACCTAGGCATTGTATAGAATACCTAGGCATTTTATAGAATGCCCGGCGTTTTTAGGCAAAGTATGACATATGAGAATTATTATATACTTTCCCTGGGCATTGTATATAATACATAGGCATTCCATAGAATGACAAATGCTATTTAGTCAATGTATGAAAAAAAGGTTATGATAAGGCTATTATTTAAAAACCGTTCATTCCTCAAAAATACAAATGTTATTTTGAAAAAATAACGAAAGAGTGCCATTAAAAAACTTTTCAAAATACGTAAAAAAAATTAAAGTTGTACAAAACAAAATTTATGCCTTTCTTATTAAAGATAACAAAATAAAATATGAACCTACTTGTTGCACCAAGAAAGGAAATAATTTTATTTTGAATTGCACTTAATTTTTATTTCTTATAAAAAGTAAAACAGGGTCATTAAATAAACTTTACTGAAAATACACGTGATATTCGAAACGAATCGGAGATGTATTTCATATATTGCAGGTTTGTCATTTGGCATTCTATAGAATGCCTAGGAAATGTGTGAAATATTAATCGTTTCAAACATTGTCGGCCAGTTTTCGGCATTCAATAAAATGTCTAGGTATTCTATAGAATGCCTAGGTATTCTACAGAATGCCGGATTTCAAACTTTGCCGGTAACATATATAACATAACATATAATTGTGTGTGTGTGTGTTTAACATAACATAACATAACATATATAACATAACATATGTATATAACAAGAATCGAGTTTCACTGTTACAGATGCAGTTAACAAATTTTGAATCGCAACCCCTACTTTCTATGTCAATGCGATCAGCACAATGAAAAGCCAAAAATGGCGATGCAATTTTACCTTTTTAAAATGATTGCCCAAGAGTGATGTCAAAGATTACAGTGAACGACAAAAGAGGAAATAAAGAGAACCAAAAACCTTAACATTTTTACCTTTATTGCAGATGCTGGAGCTAATTGGCGCTTTGTGATAGATGCTTATGATTTATGCATATTATGTGCATTACCAGTGCTTTTAGTTGCTTTTCTTTCCTCTTTTGTCATTCAAACTCATTTTCTTTGACACTTGCGCAGTCGTTTTAAAAGGTAAAATTTCATCACCATTTTTGGCTTTCTACTGTGCCAATCGCAATGCAATAACAAAAAGTGGATGTTGCTATTCGAAATGTGTTAACTGTATCCGTAACGATGAGACCTCGATTCTTGTTATTCACATAATTCCGGAACGCATATCTTGAAATCTCTAAATCTCGGGCTTCATTCCGATTCGTTGAAAATTACGGTCCATAGGGAAAGTTGCTGTAGGATGACCCTTATTCGAGTAAAATTCGAACTGACCAGAATTGCAAATTTATTCTTAAATTAATGTATACACCTAATCAAAAAGTATGTTACAATAAAACGCAAAAATATAAATGTCATGTACAATACTGAAAACAATATGTGAATAACAATTATTTTACAATCAATCCTTCCTTATGAAAATTAATTAGATTGCGCAGAAAAAGTTAATTCTGGAGATGTTTGCGAAATTCTGGGCAGAATAATTCAGGACTAATGATTAATGCTTATTGTTAATGATTAAAACTTATTGTTAATGACCAATGATTATGCATTGAGAAAATCTTCAGGTACCCACAAGTCCTGGCAGATTGTACCAATGATATTAGGGCCACGGTAGCCCAGTTGGTAGAATTGTGGATTAGCAACCGGAGGGTTGCGAGTTTGAAATTCGATCAGATAGTTGTGTACACGGAGGCTGGTACAGGTTAAATCTGTCGTGGCCACAACTGTCCTCACGTTGGAGAAGTGTGGACGCTTGGAGAGTGGATTGACAACTCAGGTGTTGACCTCGTCATCTGACAGTGGTTTAAAATGACGAGAATCTTTCCCTTCAGAATTGATCCCAAATAGTCACTGCTATTGTGTTGCTCCAGTACGACATTAATTCAACCGCCTACGTCAACGGGACAAAAGTATACTCGATCGATGCGTTGTGAATGTATAAGACCCAAAACACCGATTCATTTCCAAACGTCGAAAACATTTCGTTTGGGGTGTAAGGCAGAACTTGTTTTCAATTCTTCAGTGCCTCGTAACAAATTTTCCCACTCACATACAAACAAGGCAGTTTACCGAGAAAACTTCGCACAGCTGTTGTCCCCATTAACTTGTATTGTTTATCGGTATTGAACGGATGACATGTTGACATTTTTGCATACCTCTGTTATGTTTATTAACTTCACGTGCTGGCCGGCCACTGCGTGACGAGTCTTCTAGGGCGACACGCACGCAGAACGTCCGTTGCTCCTGTGGATAAACGCTCCCGAAATAAGACAGGAGGATAATTTGTATTCTTCACAAAGATGAGGTGGATATTCATAGCTGCTACTAAAGTGCAATTGTCGGAAAAGGTTAATTTTGTATTCGGTTATGTAGGCCGTATTACTGGGTCGGTCCATACAACTCAGGGCATGACTCTACTTGGAGTTTTACGATATTTCGAAGAAAATTATTAACGTTACCGGGAGTGAGTTTCAGTCATGGTTTTTAAAACATCAGGTCTCTGAACTATGGCTAAGATGCCACCTACAGCTTGCCGGTCACTAGCGCAGTGGGCCTACCCACGAATGGAATGCGACTCCTCTTCAGGGTTGGACTGCATCAATGATTCGGGTGAGAAACCTGGGTCATAATACAAAGAAATTTGTGTAATTTTTATACCTGTCATAAATTATACCTTGCGTTCATATAGGTAGGTATTTTAGGAGCAACACAACGGGCTATTGGCGACGGTCCGGGATCAATCCCAAATGGGAAATATCCGAGGACAACATCACGTAGTTTTGAACCACGGTCAGATGACGAGGTCACACCTGAGCTGGCACCCCACTCTCGAAACTACACACCACGCCAACGTGAGGACATTTGAGACCACGACAGATTTAACTTGCACCAGCTTCCTTCGTACACGACGGTCTTTAGTTAGATTCGAATTCGCAACCCTCCGGTTGCTAAATCATTACTCTTCCAATTGGGTTACAGCAGCCCTGCGTTCATATGCATGCATTATGTAAAGACTATAAAGAAATGACTATTTGAATTTTACTTTAGTGAAATTGAGAACTTTTTATTACAAAATTAAGCTAATATCCCAGACTCCTTGCCCAGGGCTGTTGGAGTCGACTTGTTACCCAACATGACTACTTTCAACCTAAGCCCCTACTTGATTTTTTTTCCAACCCTTCCGTCTCTGTAGGCTAGAGGTTGTAGTATCACATGCAATCTGAGTCTGTTCCATTTTCGTTGCCAGCTAACATGACCGTTGTTCTGGACATGCTGGAATGGGGAAATGTTTTTCTTTTTTTCAGATTTCATGACAAAATCAATCGTGTCTACTGAACTTCTGTTTAACCTGAAACATAGGCACAATAATCTTACTGGAAAATGCTAGGGTCTTCACGGTATAAGACACGGATCATTCTGAAGATCTTGTAGGCAACTTGTTTTTGAAAATTAGATCGCATTTCGTTATGCATTTATGACAAAAACTGTCCACAAGTCAGAGTAGTGTAGTATTGCTTTTCCTGTCACACGCACGAATGTCAAAATAGCCACATTTATTGGTTGAAAGAATCCTTGGAAAAATTCTTTACATCGAAAAGGTAGAAAGTGGTTAGGATTCATGCGGGGGAGATATCAGATTGCAGAACGGGGATATATGATTGTGTATCTCTCAGAAGGTTGAAACTTAAATTTTGTTGACCTTCTGACCATCACAAGATTCCCAAGTAGTGTAGCATTGCCTTTTCTCCGCAATAACTAAATAACCACTTCTATTGGCTGGAAGAATTTTTAGATATATACTACTGGTTGGTTTGGGGGTTTTATGGCGCAAGGGCCATATTTGTCCATGCTAGACACAAGACATAAATACCAAGTAATAGACGCACACAATGAAAGTTTTATGACACAGAAGAGAGAAATACACCCAGGGAAGAATGTCCTTGGCAGGAATCGAAACTGCGCAGCCTATAACTCGATGCATATTCTACTGGTTGAAATAATCTATAGAAATATTCTGCTGATTGAAAGAATCTTGAGACATATTTGATTAGACAAGAAAGTCAAAACTGGTTGGAAATCATGCAGGTTACGGAACGGATCTATGCAAGTTAACCCCTCATAGGGTTAAGGGCAAAATACATTCATATAAGTTGATTTTCCTTTTAAACTTTTTAGCACACCCTCCTAAGGATTAACGAGGCATACGAAACACGAAAAGCTGCGAAAATCAACAGAGCAAGTGAAACATTTAGCCATCACACTTCAATCACACCGCACGACCGCCCACAAAATTATCCCTGGTCCGCCCCAGCCCGCCGAAGCGCGAGCAAGAGCGCTAACCACTCAGCAATCAGAGAAGCGTCGGAGAAAACCCTGTCTGTAGGCACGAACCCGACACCCTTCGCTAATTATCGCAAACACTGCCAGATCCCGCCCACCATCCGATTCGATTCCGGCGGCATTTCTTCGTCCCGAAAGGTTAAAACCCAATCAACGAAACCAAAAAAAAAAAAAAAAAAACCAGAAAAGCGACACCACTCAACACAATCCCCGCTCTACACCTATACACAAAAAAAAAGCGTATCCATGGTTTCCTGCGGAGCACACACACAAAAAGAAAACATTCGGCCGGCCTAACCAGATCGGGCGCACTTCGCCTTAAAAGCCCACCGACTAGGCATTCATCGCGGGCGCGCATTAAGCAAATAAGAAAAATTAAAACGGGAAGGGCCCCGGCCACCCCCTCCCCGCCGCATGCCCTGGGTGCTTTCCGAGTGCTCCAATCGTATGGAAATGATCCGGGGGTACAGGAAGGGGGTGTTTGTTTGCCACGAGACAATATTAGTACCTGGGCTACCAAGGCAACGGACCCTCAACATTCCGCCAGCCAGGACGTGTATCGACCGGCCGCCTGCATAGCGTTGTAGAGATAGACACTACGGGAAAGTAGACGCGGACGGGCGAATTGGAGTTGGTTTTGAAGTCCAAGATATACGGACGGGATTAGGTTTGATTAGTCGTTGTACTGTCATTTTTTTAGACTAATTAAATGCTGTCGTGAATACATATTTAATGTTTGGAGTCAATTTGTATGGACACTACGACACCCAGCGCTACGGGTTTCGCTCTATGGTTACACTTTTTGGGGACTAATTAAATCACTGTCGGGGAATATGTTTTTAATATTTGTGGTCAATTTATATGGGCACACAAATACATCTGAAGTCCCCGCTATACGGTCTGGATTTGGTTTGTTTCTCTATGGTTAATTTTTGGTTACAATTGATTTATTCTCTATGGTTATGTTTTTTAATTAAATCACTGATCAGAGGAATACAAATTTATTATTTGTAGTCAACTTGTATAGACACTAGGACACCCCACGCTACTGGTTTCGCTCTATGGTGATTTTTTGGGGACTAATTAAACCACTGTCAGTAATACAAATTTATTATTTGTAGTCAACTTGTAGGGACACTAGGACACCCTACACTATGGGTTTCACACTACGATTGTTTTTGGAGACTAATTAAACCACTGTCAGTAATACAAATTTATTATTTGTAGTCAACTTGTAGGGACACTAGGACACCTTACACTACGGGTTTCACACTACGATTGTTTTTGGAGACTAATTAAACCACTGTCAGTAATACAAATTTATTATTTGTAGTCAACTTGTAGGGACACTAGGACACCCTACACTACGGGTTTCACACTACGATTGTTTTTGGAGACTAATTAAACCACTGTCAGTAATACAAATTTATTATTTGTAGTCAACTTGTAGGGACACTAGGACACCCTACACTACGGGTTTCACACTACGATTGTTTTTGGAGACTAATTAAACCACTGTCAGTAATACAAATTTATTATTTGTAGTCAACTTGTAGGGACACTAGGACACCCTACACTACGGGTTTCACACTACGATTGTTTTTGGAGACTAATTAAACCACTGTCAGTAATACAAATTTATTATTTGTAGTCAACTTGTAGGGACACTAGGACACCCTACACTACGGGTTTCACACTACGATTGTTTTTGGAGACTAATTAAACCACTGTCAGTAATACAAATTTATTATTTGTAGTCAACTTGTAGGGACACTAGGACACCCTACACTACGGGTTTCACACTACGATTGTTTTTGGAGACTAATTAAACCACTGTCAGTAATACAAATTTATTATTTGTAGTCAACTTGTAGGGACACTAGGACACCCTACACTATGGGTTTCACACTACGATTGTTTTTGGAGACTAATTAAACCACTGTCAGTAATACAAATTTATTATTTGTAGTCAACTTGTAGGGACACTAGGACACCCTACACTACGGGTTTCACACTACGATTGTTTTTGGAGACTAATTAAACCACTGTCAGTAATACAAATTTATTATTTGTAGTCAACTTGTAGGGACACTAGGACACCCTACACTACGGGTTTCACACTACGATTGTTTTTGGAGACTAATTAAACCACTGTCAGTAATACAAATTTATTATTTGTAGTCAACTTGTAGGGACACTAGGACACCCTACACTACGGGTTTCACACTACGATTGTTTTTGGAGACTAATTAAACCACTGTCAGTAATACAAATTTATTATTTGTAGTCAACTTGTAGGGACACTAGGACACCCTACACTACGGGTTTCACACTACGATTGTTTTTGGAGACTAATTAAACCACTGTCAGTAATACAAATTTATTATTTGTAGTCAACTTGTAGGGACACTAGGACACCCTACACTATGGGTTTCACACTACGATTGTTTTTGGAGACTAATTAAACCACTGTCAGTAATACAAATTTATTATTTGTAGTCAACTTGTAGAGACACTAGGACACCCTACACTACGGGTTTCACACTACGATTGTTTTTGGAGACTAATTAAACCACTGTCAGTAATACAAATTTATTATTTGTAGTCAACTTGTAGGGACACTAGGACACCCTACACTACGGGTTTCACACTACGATTGTTTTTGGAGACTAATTAAACCACTGTCAGTAATACAAATTTATTATTTGTAGTCAACTTGTAGGGACACTAGGACACCCTACACTATGGGTTTCACACTACGATTGTTTTTGGAGACTAATTAAACCACTGTCAGTAATACAAATTTATTATTTGTAGTCAACTTGTAGGGACACTAGGACACCCTACACTACGGGTTTCACACTACGATTGTTTTTGGAGACTAATTAAACCACTGTCAGTAATACAAATTTATTATTTGTAGTCAACTTGTAGGGACACTAGGACACCCTACACTACGGGTTTCACACTACGATTGTTTTTGGAGACTAATTAAACCACTGTCAGTAATACAAATTTATTATTTGTAGTCAACTTGTAGGGACACTAGGACACCCTACACTACGGGTTTCACACTACGATTGTTTTTGGAGACTAATTAAACCACTGTCAGTAATACAAATTTATTATTTGTAGTCAACTTGTAGGGACACTAGGACACCCTACACTACGGGTTTCACACTACGATTGTTTTTGGAGACTAATTAAACCACTGTCAGTAATACAAATTTATTATTTGTAGTCAACTTGTAGGGACACTAGGACACCCTACACTATGGGTTTCACACTACGATTGTTTTTGGAGACTAATTAAACCACTGTCAGTAATACAAATTTATTATTTGTAGTCAACTTGTAGAGACACTAGGACACCCTACACTACGGGTTTCACACTACGATTGTTTTTGGAGACTAATTAAACCACTGTCAGTAATACAAATTTATTATTTGTAGTCAACTTGTAGGGACACTAGGACACCCTACACTACGGGTTTCACACTACGATTGTTTTTGGAGACTAATTAAACCACTGTCAGTAATACAAATTTATTATTTGTAGTCAACTTGTAGGGACACTAGGACACCCTACACTATGGGTTTCACACTACGATTGTTTTTGGAGACTAATTAAACCACTGTCAGTAATACAAATTTATTATTTATAGTCAACTTGTAGGGACACTAGGACACCCTACACTACGGGTTTCACTCTACGATTGTTTTTGGAGACTAATTAAACCACTGATGGAAGTACATATTCAATATTTTTAGTCCACTTTATGGACACTGACACCCAAATACATCTGAAGTCCTGATACACGATCGGGATTATGTTTGTTTCTCTACGGTTAATTTTGGGCATTAGATCATTATTTTTGCTTTATTAAACCATTATCGGGAAAACATATTTAATATTTGCAGTCAACTTATATGAAGGGGACCACTAGACACCCAAATACATCTGAAGTCCCTATACATGGTCGGAATTTAGTTTGCGTAGGGTGTAATATTGGTTTGTAACTCTACTGCCAATTTTTGCTATATGAGAGCTAATCAGATAGATCATGGTGAGGAGTATATTTAATACTAGTAGTCAACTTGTACTGACACCAGGACAACCAGATGCATATAAATTCCCTAAATGCTGTCGGGATTTGGTTTGTCTCTATCGTGTTATTTTGCTATATTCGAGTTAATTACATCAGAGTCGGGAATACAGATTTAATATTTGTAGTCAACTTCTATGGACACTAGGACACCCAAATACATCTGAAGTCTTCTATACATGGTCGGTATTCGGTTTAATTTCACTCACAACTCTAATGGAAGGCAGCAGTCTGGTAACTCTGAGGCACACGATTTTAAAGAAAAAAACCAAGCTGCACAGAATTGTTTACTCACTTATTCATCTTCAAAATTAGTATAAAACATCAAATAACATGTTTTTTTATAATAAAACGATTTATTCACTCATAATAAACTTTTACGAAAAAAAACATTTACAGTTCTGAAAGACAAATATTCACTGCACCACACGATTCGCCAGCCTTAATCACAACATTGTCAACAACTTACTAATGCGTTTTGACGTGTGTAAATTTTTGTTTTCAGTTATTTACACAGTTAGCGTTAGTTCATAGCATTGCCAACTCAATGTATGTAAACTGTAAAATATAGAAAAACTTTAAATAAAATATTAAACTGTGTGATAAGAGTAATTTCAACTTTTTGAGGTAGGTTAAAAAATATCCCACCATTCATCATAAAAAGCTAAGCAAAAGGGGGGACAGTTTCAAACCCACCTAACCCCAGAGTTAACAGAAGGCAATGACAAATCTTGAAGATAGAAAACATCCTAGGAAAGAAAAGGAGAGCGAGAACGTGAATAGGTTTCGATGTTACAAAATACCGAATCTCGCCTGGGTGAATGATATGCAATCGAAATGGACGTCCAGAAGCTAATTGTGACATCACTGAGGTGAGCACTTTTTACCATGCACTTTATTGGATTACGAATAAGTAAGACCAGTAAAAAGTACAATATATGCCGTTTTATATCTTTGACTAATTTTGTTTCATTTTGAGATAAGAAATGTATACGATGCTTGAATTCATTATAAGATTTAAATAGGGTCAAATGTGAGTAACGACAGGCCAGCAATTAGTTATTTAAACAATTGAAAACTAAGTCACGGTACTTAATAAATACTCTTCCTCTAATGGAATCTATTTAGCCCTCGTATAGCAAGAAGTGACAGAAGAAAACAATCCCATCCTCCGATAGAATTTTCTTACTTTCAGTTTTAAATTTTTTATTTACATACCAACCACTTCTTCCACAACGAGAGGGGCCGCGCTAGGTTGGTAGGTAAGTAGTTAATTAACGTCACACTGGAGCAACACAACGGGCTATTGGTGACGGACCGGGATCAATCTCGAAGGGAAAGTTCGAGGTCAACATCTCGCCGTTTTGAACCACGGTCACATGACAACGCCTGAGCTGACATCCTATTCTCCAAAATTCCACACACTATCTCGATTTTAACTCGGTAGGTAGGTTGTGCAATTTAGTAGACCTGGAGCAACATAACGGGCCATTGGCGACAGTCCTTAATCAGTCCAGAAGGTAAAGATCTGTCAGCTCAGGTGTTGACCTCATCATCTGACAGTGATTCAAAATTACGAGGTGTTGTCCTTGGTTGGTAGTTAACGTCGCTTTAAAACAATATAATGGGTCATTGGCTACGGTCCCGGATCCGTGTTATCCTCGCTTCTTTCCCTTCAGGATTGATCCCAGACCGTCACCAATAGCCCGTTGTGTTGCTCCAATGTGATGTTAATTCAGCCACCTACCTCTCACGACGAAATGTTCCGCAAGTCACCAGAAAAGCTTTTTAAAATATGCTAAATTTTGCGAGGTTACTTAGCGATCGCAAGAGAAATGAAACGGAGCGCAAGTTTCGAGGAGGTCTAGTTATACATTTGACAATGGGGTCACACCTCAGTAATGCCCCGACAGAAAGTGCGTCGTAATTTCAAATATGACCTCGGTAATCAGACGCTTGCACAAAGGGGTATTAATGAGCATTAGTTAAACTCCCGACTTTCAATTACTGTTACGGGCGACAAGTATCAAACAATGCAAGAGGGTAATTGGGAATAATTATAGGCTTCCCTCGAAATATTTCCTGTATTGTTTAGACTCCAACATAAATGTTATTTTTATGTGGTACCAAGCGACAGATTGTGTTGGTAAAATTAGTTTCAATTAGGATTCAAAATGCAATCATGCTTAAAATGCAATGCTCCAAAGTAAATAAAATGCTTCAGAGTTACTAATTTATATCTATTTTGTATGAAAGGAGTATTACATCATCAACCTTCTAATGAAATACATGGAGTATGTGAACGTAGCTTTTCATGTGCTATTTCTTCCAGTCGCTCGATTTCAAAATCTGTGGTTGTGGGAAAAAGTACGAGTCCTAACGTGGGACAAATTATTATAGTGATTATCCATCGTAATTAAAAACACTAGTTTACGATTCTATAGCCAACCGAGGCTCAGTGGGTATGTCCACTGCGCTAGCAAGCTTCGAGTTGCAGACGGCGCAGGTTAGATTCCTGTCAGGTGCATTCCTCCCTGGATGTATTTCTCTCTTCCGTCAGTAAAACTTTCATTGTGTGTGTCTATTACTTGATGCTGTATGTCTTGCGTCTGGCGCAGCATGGCCAAATAAGGCCCTTGCGTCATAAAACCATCAACCCAACCAACCATAGCCAATCGACCCAATTGGATTTATAAAACAGTGACTTAACTTTCTGAGATCTTACAGTGACTCGCACACATTCTCCGTTTACTTCATTAGAAGGTCGATGTCTTTGTTTAGAACGAGTCGGCATATCGGTCACTACCACGCCAAAGACACGAATCTGCATTTTGAAGATTAACTGCATTTTTCGAGTCACCATTTCACGTTTTATACTATGACAAAGCCACGAATCTCTATTCGTAGTGGAAATGACGATTTTCATGAGAAAGTAACCGTTGAGTCGCAACTGGATTTTTCCCGAGGCATCAGAACTTTGAACGCGTTTTTGTAGAAACGTCAATTTTGCAGATTGGTGCCTTTGGCGTGGTGATAAAGGTATGTCTACGTATTAGGAACAAGTTGGTAGTTTCAGGTACCATACCCTTGATCACGTAAAGAACGTATAGCCAATTATGAAAAAGGTGGTTTTTATTTATTGGTGGCACTCTCTCCAGGGTGGCAGGAGGGGGTTGGGGCGTCAAGCCCCAGCTCCTAAAAATTTGGTATCTAACTGTTATAGAAAAAATCATTACATATGGGGCTGGGGTTTGGGGTGGAAACCTTAAAAAAGCACAAATCGATAGGCTCAAGTCTATCCAACGACCTTTTTTACTTAAAATTACCAGAGCCTATCGAACCACCCCGACTGACACCCTAAATGCTATTACTGGCATTCCCCCTCTCCACGTGACCCTACTCAAACTTTATAATATTTTTAGTGTCTGGAAAAGGCGGACCCCTGACCCTTTATTGCTGGGGCTGTCAACTAATAATTTAGATAGTAATACCAGATTAATACAGATACCCCCAAACCAATTAACCCTGGACTTCCCCCCTACTATTGATAATCCGGATTTCGAGGTGTACACTGATGGCTCTGGCATTGATGGCAATGTCGGGGCCTCGGTGTGCATCTTCGATAATAAAAAACTAACCACTGTTTTTTGTTATAAACTTAACCCTGCTAACACTGTTTTCCAATCCGAACTAACAGCTATTCATAAAGCTATTCAATGGTCTTCCTCTAATAAGAAAAAAATTAACATTTATACTGACAGCCTCAGCTCTATTCAGGCCTTGAAATCAAATCAAATAAAATCTAAATACATTAATATTATAAAATCTTTTATTTCTCAGCAACGTAATTTCGGCCTGAGCTGGGTTAGGGCCCATAACGATCTCCTTGGCAATGAGGTGGCGGACCATTTTGCGAAGTTGGGGACCGTCGCTGGTGAGACACTGGATATCCCAGCCCCTTTATCTTATATTAAAAAAATTTTCAATAAACAAATGAACATAAACTGGCAAGAATATTACTCAAAATCTGATAAGGGATTAAGACCGAGGGAGTATCTCCCCTCGGTCTCCACCAGTCGTCTCATCGGCGACAAATTTGTCATCTGGTTCATAACTGGCCATGGCCCGTTTGTCGCTTATCTTCACCGCTTTAAGATCAAGGTCTCTAATCTGTGTACCTGCGGTGAGGTGGGCGACGCGGACCATTACCTCTTCAGCTGCCCATCCACTTCCCCTTGGCATTTAGTCAAACCAACTGTTCCTAATAAACCTATTTGGCTACAAAACGTTATTAATAATCCATCTTCTTTGTACAGGGTTAGGAGGTGTATGGGATTTGCTGGGGAGGTTGCCAATACCTAGTTCTCTGCGTCCCTGTCTCTCTGTCATGCTTGGATATGTTATTTAGTAAATTTTAGCCTATATCTTTTTTATCTATTTATTCATTGTGATTTTATAGTTCTTATATTATCATCTTCATCTTTTAATTGTTCTTAATGTTGTTCTTAATCTTTCAGTTTTTTAATCTCACCTGCATCTTTCCATTCTCCTTTTGTTCGTGGGAGTCCTCCTGATGGGTCCCGGTGCTGGATGGATCCTGGATTCTGATCTTTTTGTTCCCGAGCTATATATTTTATATTAATTAAAATAAAGAGAAAAAAATATATATATACCCCCATTTTTTCTTAATTTAGTTGCAGAAACCAAGCCTGTTGATGGATTCTTCTGGGGCGCTGAACTTCAATTCGTTGAATAATTGATTGCTTAACCTTTGATGTTCTTAATCTTTGATTCTTAAATTTTAACTATCTTCTTTTTAAATTTTGAACTTTAGACTATGGGTTTTAGATATTTTCCTCTTAAATTTAGAATTGTAGACTATGGGTTTTAAATTTCGTTAAGTATTAATTTCTTTTAAGAAATGTTCGTCCAGCTCCTCCCCTCATATATAAGGCGCAGACTAGGGCGGTGAGTAGTGGTCTTCGTCCTATCGACGCAATTTTTATTTATACATTGACGCTGCACACCACAACAGGTATTTTGTGATTTTTTGTGATTTTTTTAAACTTGTAATATTCCAAATTATAATATTCTGTTATGCCCTTACTTTGTATAATTTTCCCACTTCTCCCGTGCTCGAGCACACCACAACTCGAGCACACCACAATAAGAAATGAATAAGTAAATTGGGATATGAGATGTAAGTACCCAAGTGATTGGAGTGAGTTTTGGAAATCCTCGGACTCCTCCTATACTTTATGACTTTTAAACTTTTTTCACTTGTCTTATTATAATATAAACTTGTATTTTTATGATGAATCTACGCACACCACAACGAGATGTTGGGAAAAAGGAAAAAAGAAAGGGAAGAAAGAAAAGGAAAGAAAGGAGAGAAAGACTGGATGGATGGTATAAGTTGAGTAGATTCGAAGGGAAGGTTATTTTGAAACTTACCTCTTCACCGCACAGAATTCTTCAGGATCCTCCACGTTCGTACGCCTTGATGTCCCGGATGGACTCCCGTCATCCTGCCCTGTTGGCAGTCATCTCACCTTTTTGTTCGTTTGTGTGTATAAGTCAAGAATTTTTTGTTTGGCCCCTGAGTGGCTTCACTGGTCTGTAAACTCACCTTTTTTGAAATTTTTAATAAATGTTCGACCGTGTGCGGCCATGTTGAAGGTAAGTGGCTCCCCTCCTATTGGATGGGCTGCCCGGTTCCTCGATCTCGTGCTGGTGGAAGTCCCCGCAAATCAAATCCCCGCCCCCCGCACCAAGCTCTAAGCCGTCAGGCGAGTTGGGGGAGCGCGGGTCTCCAATTATGAAAAAGGGGTGAATTAGGACTGATTATGAAAAACATGAAAATACCCCCACACACACAACACGCATCAAAAAGAAAATTACCTTTAACCCTTTCGGGCCTAATGGGCATATACGTCCCAGAGATTAGATTGGGTAAATAAATCCCACTTTTGAATGGATTTTTACGTTTTCAGTGTTCTTAAGGAATTAGGGAATAAAAATATGATTAAAGAAACTTGGCAATATTTTCAGATTGCAAATGGCGGACTTATGGTTTTGAGCACGCCCATTCATTCTGATGAATGAGTGACCGGAAACAAAAAGATGGTACAAAATTAGACGTTAGTTGCCCAGGAGCCATTTCCCACTACACTATGTACATGAATGGAGTTGATCGCTGTGATGAAATGGCTACTTTTTAGGGTCATGGCAGAAAATCAGACAAGTGGTGGAAAAAGATTTTTAGTTAAGATTTCTGTTGTGAATGCATGGATTACGAAGTGTGATGTGGAACATAAAACAGAACCACTATTATCATTCATGGTCCCCTTAGCTGAGTAACTAATAAATGTTGGAAGGGAGAAAGCAAACACAAAAAGAACGCGAAAGTACGGTCGTCCGTCAAAAAGAGCAAAAACTACTAAACTACTAAATTAAACTACTTTTCAGAGTTAAATTTTAATCATGCAAAAGTCGGGGCGAAAGGGTTAAAAGCGAATTTAGAATTTATTTGCACTTCTTTTTTATTTGCACTTCTAATTTCAACTACCTATTGGCCTTTGTGAATAACAGCAGTATACCAGTATTGGAATTTATCAATTTAAACAGGTAAGGGGTAAGATTTACTAATTTAAATAGATAAAATCAATATTGGAATTTACCAATTTAAATAGGCAAGATGCGAAAGTTTGGAGAGTGGGGTGCCAGCTCAGGCGGGAACACGTCATCTGATCGTAGTTCAAAATTACGCGGTGTTGTTCTTGGATTAGCAACTGGAGGATTGATCCAGGACCGTCGCCAATAGCCCGTTGTGTTGCTCTAGGGCGCCGTTCATTAAAATACCTACCTACCTCTTCCATCAGATCTGGTCAGATTTGCTACTGATGAGACACCTCGTCAAGACAACACCAGGAGGGCTAAGCTCTTAATGTTTGACTGCAGAAAATTCACTCCCATACGATCCTATTCATTGCCCTTCCTTTCAAATTTGATTATCACACCGCCCCCGCATTCAAAGGCGTCGTCAAGAGCCGTCGGAAACCCGTTGTGTTGCTCCAGTGCGATGTTAATTAAAAACACCTACCTCTATGAACAAAAATGGCGCTTTCAACTATTACCACCACATACAGCATGACTCATTTGTTCCTATGAATTTTCGACACTCACACCCTAGGCCCTCAATTACGGTACTAGTTAAGCAGAACAAAATTTCCTTTTCACGATCGCCGTGAACGTGTTGGCA
Source organism: Meta bourneti (assembly GCA_933210815.1). Taxonomy (NCBI): domain Eukaryota; kingdom Metazoa; phylum Arthropoda; class Arachnida; order Araneae; family Tetragnathidae; genus Meta; species Meta bourneti. The sequence goes on from OW119926.1 coordinate 96,553,469, forward strand.
CCAAAGTCAATTTCCAACAGGAAATCTGTCGTCCAACATATTCGAAAGTTTCTTTGTGTTCCTGCTTCCATCTCCTTCCCCCAGGACAGTCTCCGATACATAAAGCATCTACCCCGACATCGCACGTAACAGTTTCGTCACGAACCCAACTCAAAAAGAAATCAAAAACCGACGCGATAAATTAAAAACTCGCAACGGAACGGACCGAGAAAGAGAGAGAGACAGCAACCCCAACATTGAGCAAAAGCACCACCAATCCAATGTGGACATTTAATGTTCATTAACCACTTCTCGAAGCAGACCCCATGCCTCGGGGTGAGCAACTAATTGTACGTTAGATCTCAATAACTGCGGCCCCCCCTAACCGGGATCCACAGGGGGCAAGAGGCAGATGTGACCTTTATTTCGGTAGGCGCGTGCCTATCTGGACAGACAGGTCGGATTCTCACGGCGTTGCGACAGTCGCAAGGAATGAAAAAAAGGGAGTCAAAGAAAGCGTCGCGTCTTTCCGAGGGGCGGGGGCCTAAGTGTAAAATTATTGCTTTTTGTCTTTCTCACGGGCTTTGTGATTATCGGGTGAAGAATCTTCGGGTATTCAAATGACCTAGAGGGGAGGGTGGTGGCGTCCACCGCGAGCAGAGGTGAGTTCTCGGAAAGTCGGACTGGCGACCTTCTCGGAAGCAGGTTGGAAGGCAAGGAAAAAAAAGTTGATTTTCGGATGGGTCGGTGTGCTATCTGGGTGTTCATTCCCACCACTTTCTCGGCTTTGACATACTTATGCCATCGTGCAGGTGCTGGTTTTTGATGAGCCGTCTTCCGAGTTTTCGGAGAGGATGGAAGTTTATGTTTGAACGTTTAAAGAGTTGTGTAGCGAGTCGAGAGTTTGTTGATATCTTTACACTTACTAACTATTGTGATGTACTATGAGGTGAGGCGTAACTATAGCGATACACTGATTTCATTAAAGTTGAGCAAGAAAATCACACTATTTATATTCAAGAGTCTACTTCTCCGTGAGCTATTGTAGTGTTAATTCTCACCACTTTCTCGACTTTGACATACTTATGGAGTGGCATATTGCACTCCAGGTGCAGGTGCTTGAATTTGATGAGCCGTTTTCCCTTGCAAATGAGCTTTCGGAGATGGAAGTTTCTATTTAAAGAAGTTGTGTAGAAGTCGAGAGCAAGTTAAACAATTTGTGTTCGAGTTTCACTCACATACTAAACAATTAACATACCAGGCATACAAGAGCAAGCATTATTTAGTGTTAAATATTTTTTTGTTTCTGACTGTTCTGATGTCCTATGATTTGGCACTCGACTTAGTTATAGTAAGCGATACCGACTTTAATAAGGCAAGTCACATATTGAATAATGCGGACTATAATAGGATCTATGTAGTATATTGATCTAATTTTTTTCCCTGATCAAAATTAGATCAATTCCATGATGTCCTTCAAACGAAAAATTCCCAAAATATGTCTCGGGTTAGCATGAGTGTTCTTACATGACATCACGAGACACTCAATGTGTGGTCAGACTAGCCATTCTAACAGTTGTGACAGTCAGAATAAATCTTTATATGTAACAATCGGTATAAGTATATAATCTTTCATAAGACCCTTGCTAATAAGATAAGCAAAAGTCAAAGATAATTCATTAATGAACATGTCCTGGAGATGCTCTCTACTATTCTGAGGCCACTCGAAGTTTTACTGATGGAAGCAAATTGTAAAATAATATCTATGGAAGTAGTTTCATGTTATTCCAACGAATAAGGATACTGTTAAAATTAGCAAAAGGAATCCGAACGATATTTCTAACTATATAATAGAAATACATAGGTAAATTGGATTTTTCTTGGCTGTATTTGGCCAAGATGCACCAAACATAAGACCAACAACGTCAAATAATGGACACACACGATAAAAGTATTGCTGACATTGAAGAGAGGAATACACCCAGAGTAAGTTACAGGAATCAAACCAGTTATACACGGAATCTACCGAAAATAGAAGTTCCAAAGATATAAATAGACTATAATAGACACACTGAATGTTTCCCCTCGAAAACAACCTGTTTCAACTCTGCTGTCATCTGGTAAAAAACATGGCTATTGTAATAGACATGGACTTAGGCCCTGCAAAATTTTTCTAAAGTACGATTCAGGACATTTTAAGACTTATAACTTGAATATATATAGATCAAGAGATTGTATTCCAGTGTTGAGCAAGAAAAATAACACCATTTATATATAAGAGTAAGGTATAATGGGTTCGTGCGTTATCTTGGCGTTTCTTCATTCCCATAACTTTCTCGGCTTTGACATACTTATGGAGTGTCACGTGAAGGTGCCGGTTTTTGATGTTCAAGTGAGTTGTCGGAAAGGATAAAAATTTCTATTTGAAGAGGTTGTGTAATGAGTCGAGAGTTTGTTGTGTTTGAAAATCTTTATACTTACTAACTGTGGTGATGTTACTATGGAGCAAGACACGGCTTTAGTAAATAGACACCGACTTCAGCAGATCAAGCAGGTTCATATGACATGTAAAATCTTCTAATACACATACAAAAATATAAATAAAATAATGATATAGATTTGCAGAATTATTTTTTTCTAAAACATTCGTCTTGAAATGCGATGAAACGGTGTATAGGGATGTTTTCCGGGATTGTCGAAAATTGTGAAGTTCGATTCCGGGACTGTCGAAATTGTATTCTTTAACTGTGTGGAATTCTTTAACTGCGTCAGTGTCCATTGTTAAACGCTCGGCTTCTTATAAATTCAGTTTGCATTTGTCTTCGCTCATCTAAAATGTTCGTGTTTGATCTGTATCTCTTATGTTAAATTGAAGACTTTTGCAAAAGAGTTTTCTATTCATGAAAACAACACTTCGGTACAACAAGCGGATATACAAATATTTTAAAAATTATTCGTATTAGATTAGCGCCAAAAAAGTTCCATTATGTCCAAGGTCTAATGAATGTGTGCCCTAACTTGGTGTTCATTCCCACATCTATCTCGACTTTGACAAGCGACATTATGGAGTGTCCAACGTGCTTACACCTTCGGTCTCTGAATTGCATATTTAGGGATGATTTGATGGAGAAAACGGGAAAAGCATTGAATTTTTCTGTACAGTGCAAGAGAGCGTGACGTCATGGTTGGCAAAGCACATTTAAAAGTGATGACAGTGAATCTTAATTGAAAACTGTGTCTGCGGATGGATGCACAAAATCCACGTTTCTTTGTTTACTAACATATCCGCACTCTATTGAACAATGAAATTAATTTCTATCTCACAATTTGATGGATACTATAAACTTTTCCAGCATCATTATTATCCAACATTAAATGCACTGATAGTTTCGAGATTTATACAATTCAACTTGATTTTATTTGGGTTTTATTGAATTTTAGAACCATAATTAAAATAATCCATCTTTCCTAATACCACTGATTAGGAATTGTGGAAGAGCAACAGTCAACTTCCAGAGAGTGGACTATTAACCAAGGAATACAAGTTTCAGAGATTGGACTATCAACCAAGGAATACAAGTTTCAGAGAGTGGACTATCAACCAAGGAATACAAGTTTCAGAGAGTGGACTATCAACCAAGGAATACAAGTTTCAGAGTGACTATTAAGCAAGAAATAAGGCTTTTGATCGCGAATCATGCTGTAACGCAAAAACAGCAAAATGACTAAAAGATGGTAAAAGGAATAAAAAAATGTCTGTGGCCATTTTGGTGGAACTACACATCCGCCATTATTCACAACTAAAATAATCAACAGTATAAGATTCAAGTGTTGCCAACAAAGGCTTTTCCAAGGAAGTCTTCCTAGGTAGTATTTAAAAGCGGAGAAGCGCACACATATCGTTAACCAGTAAAGTTCAATAGACAAGGTGGTTAATACATAAAAACCCCACAAAAAAAGACTAATAGGAATATTAAAAACATAAATAGTCAATGACCATTTCGGCAGGGATACATTTCCACCATCGTTAGGACCAAAAGGTTTCATCCGTCCAAACGATTCACCATCGTCACCGGGCTTTTGTTTTGGTTTTGACGATAGTAAACATGCCAGCTCGACGGAATAACAACTGACTGTTTTTTCAATCGCTTTTTGAAGCTTTTAATAGCTACTTAAAGTTAACTAATGCTATATAAAGTCCACACTCCCACCATCGGCAGGACCAAGAGGTTTCGTCCATCCAAAAGGTTCGCTACCATTAGAACCAAAGGGTATCATCCATCCAAAATATTCACCACAGCAAAGATCGAATTTTTGTTTTGGTCTTGAGGATAGTGAGCTGGTTGCTTATTATTTTAACAACCTTTATGTTGGTTTTTGAAGCTTTATAGCAATTTGTTATCTCTAACTACTATTAGTCAAAGTCCGCAACACTACCATCGTTAGGATTTCATTCATTCTAAAGATAACCATCAAGATCAGGTTTTAATTTCGATTCAGAGTGGGCATGGTAGACTCGCTGAAATTATTTTTGAAGTTTTACGAACTAGCAATCGTTAACTATTGGGTTGGCAACTAAGCTCCCGCCGTTTTGAGTCGTTCCATCTGTTGAACATAGAGTTCCGCGTTGACTGTTTGGTTCCGTTCAAGCAATTCGCAATGGATAATCCCTTCCCAGTCCCACCATACGCACAACATCGTTTTACGCGGATGAAGATCTTGTTTCACGAGCTGTGTCGCTTGTTTACCGGGGCTAAGCCATTCCTTGCGCTGCTTCATATCATTAATGTACAGGCACCATTTTTCGTCGCCAGTAACGATTCGGTAAAGAAATCGTTGCTTGCGTCCATGTGTTGAGCTGTGACGAGCAAGCAAACCAGCGGAGATTGTGGCTCGTTGATTTTTGTTGTTGTCACTTAAAGCATGCGGAACTCCACACTTCTGAACCTTTCCCATCGAGTGAAGATGCTTCTCTATAGCAGTGTGGGAGCATTCCATTTTCTCTGCCAGTTCCCTTGTCGTTTGACGCGAATTTTCGTGCAAAGGTTGGTTCAATCGCTCTTCATCGAACTCAACTGGACGGCCAGAACGAGGTGCGTCTTTGAATTCCAACAAGGTGCGTCCATGTTCAAAAATTTCCATTTTTGAACTTGGCATACCAATCACGAGCGGTTCTTTCAGCTATGGCACCCTCTCCATACACAGCACAAATGTCGCGAGCAGCTTTTGCGGCCTTAGAACCTTGATTAAAAGCAAAAAGAAGGAGGTGTCGAAAATGCTAATTTTTCTCAACTTGACATTCCATTTTAATGATCTGAAAATTAATATAAATTAACTCGAACAAAAAAACATAGATTCCGGTAGAACAAAACATCCTCTTTCGAATGATTTAGAACATTATGCCAAAAACATTTAATGACATGCGGAATGTTAAAATTAAAAAAAAAACCGACGGGAACTTAGTTGCCAACCTGATAGTATTAGATAAGGTACAACTGATATGGCTACCTAAATTTTAATACTTAAATATGTAAGGGACCCAGGTTCAATTCCTGTCAGGTTCGGCTTCTCCCTGAGTGTATTATTATTTCAGTGTCAGCAAAGCTTTCTTTGTGTGTGTATGTCCATTACTTGATATTATGTCTTGTGCCTGGCGCATCATGGCCAAAAGGTGCCATAAAAACCCAACCAACAAATCAGTATTTAAATTAAAACGTTTGATTACTTTATAGCATACGAGTTATCAAGGTTTTCAAAAAGATGAGTGAATGGTTGTACAGCTCGTTCTCCTCCATTAGAGAAGCGGTTCATCAAATTGCAATTCAAGAGCCGAGAGTTGTCAGCCAATCAATATGCAAATCACCTGCGGTCGCGAAGGAGCTACAAAAGCGAGAGACCTGTTTGTAAGTCATTGATATGTAAAGAAATGAAGGGGGAAATCCCTTCAGTCAAACGAAGAATACTCGAGTAATTGACGAATGAAGTCATGTGGTCTGACGAATCTCGTTTCCAACAACTACACTTACCGACGAAATGAACCAGGAAAGGAAGATTTATCATTGATAAAAATTTATTCATACTTTCATGTGCGATAGATCAAATCCATGTAAATAATTTTCAAGAAAATTACTGAAATTTAGACATTTTTAATACCAAGATTAGTATCAAGATTAAATGTGATACTTGCTATTAATATTTTTAGGTTGGGAACCACCCAACAAATACAAATATCTCCTCAATATATCGAGTTTCGAAGGGAGAAAAGAAAATACACGATATATTAAAGCGGAGTGATATAGTGAAGATAAAGAAAAACGAAAAAATATATATCACGAAAAATTTCTTAGAAATTTTTCTACTAATAACTAATATAACTAGAAATTCAAGAGTAGATCTTGGCTTATTAAACGTAAATATATCCCAGATGTCCCAAGGGTATGAGCTTTTACAATAACCCTACTTCTCACGGGTCCCGATTGTTTGGTTAATTCTCCAAGATGATATATCTCGTTCATCAAGATCTGACCAATTTTGCTAATAACGAGATATCTCGTCATTAGCGAAATTGCATATCAAGCCAAAATTGCATATCATACCAAAATTGCATTAGAATATCAAGATATATCTCGCCGATTTTTTTATGATGATGAGATCAAGATCTGGTCAGTTTTCTCCTAATGGCGAGATATTTCGTTCATAAAAATCTGGTCACTTTTGCTAATAACGAGATACCTCGTCATAACAACCACCAGGAGGGTTAAACGTATAAAAATTCCGCGTAACCCCTGCTGCCCCCTTTGTATTAAATCCCCAAAAAATGATTGGACATCTGCGATGCATGTTTTGCTTTTCTGTTTGCTATTGGAAATAAAAAAAAGTTTAAATGAACAATATTAAATTGTTCCGAAATTGAAATAGCATAAAATTTACTGAAACGTGGTAATTCTGCGATGAATTGTTTGAACAAGTGATTGCCAGAAGATTTTGGTCTTCAGTGATAAGCGTAAAAGCATAAAACTTTAGTCTTCATTGATCACGATACTATGTCAGTGTCCCGTTTCGAAAAAAAAACATGGTACCCCTCAGGCGGGCACCCAGATCTTTTCTTTGGGAGCTGCTGGGAAAATGGTCGTGATCATGGTACTGGGTTGAAGATGTTGGGATCTGAATTTTCCCCCCCCCCATAAGACTTCATAATTGATGCACTAATTTGGTACTCTGTATTCTTCCCGGTAAGAGAAAGATGATAGGTTATGAAAATTTGAAGGAAAACTAGAATATATATTTATGAATCTTGCGCGAATTTAAACAAGCTGCTTACGGCTTTATGTGCATATTACATTACCTGCTACCACCTTACGTTCAACAACGCTTGGCTCCGATTTGATATTCTTAAAAATATTTTCTATAAATGAATATTCTCTCTGAATATCTGGTATCCGTATCAGATCTCAGCACCGGGTAAACCTATTCGGAGCGCCGTATCTCGCCTGGATAAAGACATTTTGAGGGCCGTATCTGGTCTCCAGGCCGGGTAAACCTATACGGAAGACAGTATCGGGTCGGCGGATCTGATAAACATTTGTAGGATCCTTTTTTGGTGAGTGGGCAGTGAAAACCTTTTTGGAGAACCGTATCTGAACTTCGAGCCCGTTAAATCTATCCGGAGGGCCGTATGTAATCGACGAGCCTGACGAAAAATATTTGAATGGTCGTATCTCGCCTCCGGCTGGGTAAACATGTCTGGAGGGCAGTATCTGGTCTCCGGGCTTGTTAAACCCATGTGGAGGACCGAATCTGAACCTGATAAACGTATTTGAAGGGCCATACTTGGACTTTGGGCCTGATAGAAAGTATTTGAATCGCCATACTTGGACTTTGGGACTGATAGAAAGTATTTGAAGGGCCATACTTGGACTTTGGACCTGATATAAAGTATTTGAATCGCCATACTTGGACTTTGGGCCTGATATAAAGTATTTGAATCGCCATACTTGGACTTTGGGCCTGATATAAAGTATTTGAATCGCCATACTTGGACTTTGGGCCTGATAGAAAGTATTTGAATCGCCATACTTGGACTTTGGGCCTAATAGAAAGTATTTGAAGGGCCATATCTGGTCTACGCGCCTGATAGAAAGTATTTGAAGGGCCATATCTGGTCTACGCGCCTGATAAAAAAATATTTGGAGGGCCATATCTGATCTACGGGCCTGAGACAAGATATGGCCCTCCAAACGCAGATAGTCGTAATAGGCCGTAACGACTACCTGTAAAATCAACTCTACCGGATTGGCTTGTTAAACTCTCCAACTTGCCCTTTGTGTTACCTTTTAGGCATGGCAAGAACCCACCTCTAGTTTCCCTTAACTGACGTCGGAGTTAATAGTACTGCTGACAATTACATCTATTTCTGTTTCTAGACTATATTGGATTGCCAAACAGAGATTTGTGAAAAAAAACTAGGTTTGGCGCAAGATAAAAAGGTTCATCGATTCAGTTTAACGAATTTTATTTATTTTTATCCCGGGATGCCGGATTTCTGGGCTTAGACGGCCGCTACGGTAACCCCACTAAAGTACACGACATACGAAGCGTTTTCGTGAGACGAAATCTATATCGAAATCTCCCACCTCAGTGGAAAGTGAAAAACATCGCCTTGTCGTGCGCATTGTTCCCCTTCGCTCTAGCAGCCCCGTTACCGCCATTACCTGGGCATGACAAATCCGGGCAGTGGTGCGGAAAGATTAACCATTTTCGAAGGTCTTAGAGCCATATTTATCTGCCATTATTATTATTTTGCGGACGCGATTTTTATGTTACATTGTTCTCGCCGCCTTAAGCTCCGGCGAGGAGTTTCGTGGACGGTGTTCCTTTCTTTTTTTCTTTATCCGTGTTCCCTTGTGTTCGTACGATGCGTTTGCTTTTCAAAAGACTGGGCGGGGTTTTTCCGAAGATAAACCCCACCGACGACACCTAGTGTAGAGGAGTTGTTAACTGTGGGTAGAGGAACTGCGGGAGACAGTTGTCTGTCACTGACTCATTAAAGGGAATATAGGTTTCCTCGAGTGGCGAAGCGTCCGTAGAAGACAGGCTTCCCCTAATGTATTCCCGCGGTAAACATATGGAAGAACATGATTTTTACCCTCCAAGAGCACGAAATAAGATGTGGGTGCCTTTTTACTCTTACTTTAATTTACTCTTACTTACTCTTACTTTACGTCCGTAGAAGACAGGCTTCCCCTAATGCATTCCCGCGGTAAACTTATGGAAGAACGTGATTTTTACCCTCCAAGAGTACGAAATTCGTCCTGGAGACCCATTTACAGGAACCATAAACAAGGATGTGCCTTTTTCTAGTTTTTATGCATAATCAATAATCAGTTGCAATGAAAAATTAAGATATCGGGAACATTAATATACAGGGCGATTCTACGGTCATGGGACAAACTTCAGGGGGTGATAGAACACAACGAAACAAACACTTTTCACCATAGAATGTAGGGTCGCTAGAGGACGCTTTCCATTTCGGCACAAACACACGGTCCGACGCAAGTTGGAAAGAGGCATGAAATATGGAAACAACGCTTTAATGTCAAATAAACATCAATAACTGCTTGACACCACGAAATAATGCAATTAGATTTGCATAAATTAAAGATAAGTACAACGAACAACGGGTAAGAAAGAAATGGCATGTACAAAACATGAAAAACTTTTCACATGGAAATGAAACGACATGTAAAAACATCAGTCGGTAAGTACAACGCAAATACACAATTACAGAAGCTGTTCAAAATGTCGACCACCACACCTGATGCAGGCCTCGCATCGCAGACGTAACGCTTTTATACAAGCGTTTGACTGCGCTCTCTAGCGGCCAACCGCTGCACTTGCGACCCTACATTCTATGGGGAAAAGTGTTTGTTTCGTTGTGTTCTATCAATCCCTGAAGTTTGTCCCATGACCGTAGAATCACCCTGTATAGTTAACCCTCTGAGGGGTTCACACGTATGTATCCGTTCTGCAACTCGGAGTCTTCCCTGCATGACTTCTAAACAGTTTGGGGGCCGTGGTAGCCCTGTTGGGAGTAACGAACTAGCAGCCGGAGAGTTGCGAGTTCGAATCCAACCAAAGACCGTCGTGTAAAAAGGCGGCTGGTGCACGTTAAATTTGTCGTGGCCTCAAATATCCTCCGTTGGCGTGTGGAAGTTTGGCGAGTGGGATGACAGCTCAGGTGTGACCTCGTCATCTGACCATGGTTCAGAATTACGTGTTGTCCTCGGATTTTTTCCCTTTGCGGGTTGATCCCCGATCGTCGCCAATAGCCCGTTGTGTTGCTCCAGTAATTAATTAAAATACCTACATCTAAACAGCTTGGACTTTCTTGACCAAGATAACCTTACCTAGGATTTTCTTAACCAGCACTCGTGGTTATTTAACCCTCCAAGTGGTTTCGAGGAGATATCTCTTCAATCAAGTTCTGACCAATTTTCCAAATGACGCGATATCTTGTCATCGAGATATTGCGATTTGTTTTTATGATGACGAGGTTCAGATCTGATCAGTTTTTTTTAATTGACGTGAGACGACGAGATTTCTATGGACTAGTAATCTCGCATACTAAGATCTGGTCAGTTTTGGAATGACACGTTGCCTCGTCGAGACAACCACCAGGAAGGTTAAAGGGTACAAACCTCATAAATAAACGAAACAGCCTGTGGCGATTTGCATAACCTAGAATGTCCAGTATAAATCTGGTGCATATTCAAACTTCGGAATAGCGATGTCAAGGACTCTAACATATGAATGGGTTCTACTATTGCAGGGACCATCCGCAAACTCATATTCTATATCAGTGGTTCTTAACCTTTATAGTGATCGGCACCCCCTTGAATCTAAAAATACGTTCTCGCACCCCCTTGAAAAATGTGTTTCTATTTCTTTATTTAGGTAGGTATTTTAATTAACGTCACACTGGAGCAACACAACGGGCTATTTCTTTATTTAGGAAACTACATCTATTGCAAGATAATTTATTTATCCATTTCACACAGGTGGTGGCAAATGGTAAAAGTGTCTGCAATGCTGCTTTTGCCAGAAAAGTGATGAAAATCACATTTCACACTGGTAGGTGTTGGCAAATGGTAAAAGTGTCTGCAATGCTGCTTTTGCCAGAAAAGTGATGAAAATCCCATTTCACACAGGTAGGTGGTGGCAAATGGTAAAAGTGTCTGCAATGCTGCTTTTGCCAGAAAAGTGACGAAAATCCCATTTCACACTGGTAGGTGGTGGCAAATAGTAAAAGTGTCTGCAATGCTGCTTTTGCCAGAAAAGTGATGAAAATCCCATTTCACACAGGTAGGTGGTGGCAAATGGTAAAAGTGTCTGCAATGCTGCTTTTGCCAGCTGTGAATAAAGTTCTGTGTACACTAGAATATTTCCAAGTCCAGTTTTTCAAATTCCATTTGAATACGTGCATTGACACGTATTTCAATAAGATCGTCTTTTATTAAATCGCTGTCGTCCATCGAATCTGGGTCAAATAGAAATGGATCCAGTATCCATGTCTGAACTTTCCTAATAATTCCCATGCTAAAGTATCTATGAAATGATTCACTCAATTGTTGGAGGTGTATTGCAATTTTTGGTAGTTATTTTTTCTCATTTTCCAGAATCCATTTCCATCGAAAGTTTAGAAACTTCTCTCGTATCCATGGAAACGCTTACTCGCACCCCCAGGGATGCACACACCACAGGTTAAGAACCACTGCTCTATATGCAAACGCCGTGCAAAGCTTGCTAGTCTTCAAGGTCGTCATATAATTTACAATGAACAACATCCTCTCTTTAGGTTTGTAGTTACCCTTCTGCCAATTGCCCAACAGAAGCGAATGCGAATAATAAAAAACGTCTTTGAACTGAAGTGGTAACAATGCCCTGGATGCCCTTCTGCCAATTGGCATCCAGGGCATTGTCACCACTTCAGTTCTGTTATCGTTTTCTTTTTACTCATCAGTTCCATAATTCGTGACGTACCTATTGCATCATTTTACCACATTTAAGTAGGACCGCGGTAGCCCGGTTGGAAGAGTAGCAGACTAGCAATCGGAGGGTTGCGAGTTCGATTCCAACCAAAGACCGTCGTGTACCGCTGGTGCACGTTAAATCTGTCGTAGCCTCAAATGTCCTCACGTTGTCGTGGTGTGGAAGTTTGGAGAGTGGTGTGCCAGCTCAAGTGTGACCTCGTCATCTGACCATGGTTCAAAATTACGTGGTGTTGTGCTCGGATATTCCGCTTCGGAGGTTGATCCCGGACCGTCGTCAATAGCCCGTTGTGTTGCTCCAGTGAGACGTTAATTAAATACATATCTACCTACCCACATCACTGAAAAGTAGAAGTTGAAAATCTCACTGTTCCTTAAGTTTTCCACTCCAGTGTAAAAAAATATTTTAATAAGGTGGCAAGAAATAAAAATCTGTAAAATCCGAAGCAAACCCGACTGTTTTTCAAACACAATTCCGAGTGAGAAGTCAGTTCTTATTTTAATACAATAACATTATCAGTTGAAGTTTAGATTTGATTAAGAAATTTCACGCCAATTTCTAATGGAAGCCGTCATTTGAGACAACGGTTCAAAATTAGCGAGGTGATGTCCAAGAATCTTTCCGTTCAGGATTGATCCTAGACCGTCGTCAATATCCCATTCTGTTGCTCCAGTGCGACGATAATTCAACTACCTACCTACTCATAAAAACTATAAATTCATTTTTTAAAAGCTGGAGTTTTAAAAGCTGGAATGTGATAGATGTAAATCAAAATTAAATCTAAGTCAAAGGTATCTTTGAGTGATCCGTAGAAGGTAAAAGTTTGAAGTTCACATGTAGTCAATGACTGGATAGGCTAACTTTTCCTATTGAAGTAAAAGTCTCATTTTGTACTATAGATCATGTTTTAAATCAGTCACAACAAAGGAAATTCTAAGTCTTTCTTAGAAGTCTCCGTAGGATTAGTCTGGTACTTCGGGTACATGTACTTAGAGGGTGATTTTAACTAAATAAAAGATTTTGGACCGTATGACTGGCTGGACAACTGTGAACCACTGGTAGTACGTCAATCACCCTTTGGAAAATACTTACCAGGTCTCCAGTTGCATAATACATCATAAAATTCCAAGACATGGCACTTAAAATTTCATCTGGGAATGGGGAAATAAAGTGTAGCTTTATTTACCTATTGGGATATTAATTCCCCATCATTACTGTCGCGTTATAGGCCACCAAATTGAGACACATCCGCTCCCCGTCTTTGTGTGTACCCTTCATTTTAGTCCACCCTTATTTGCCCATAAAATGGATTATTGGACAATCGTCAATAACGACCTTCCTCGATCGGCCCACCCCTTTCATTGTCAATTTTAAGAACCCTCCTTGGAACCTTTTTATTGTTCTAATTTTCCCGGTAAGCGGAAAAAGAAAGTCCACCTCGCGTTTGATTTTTTTTTTCTCTTGGGTTTACGACGAGGCCGTAAAAGCAGTTAATGATTCTCGCTCATAAACGGCTGTGTTGAAATTCTATTAAAGCGGCCCCTGGCGGTCTTTAAAAGGACTGTTAATACACCGAGAGGAAGAAAGGAGATTACCTCGGCAGCCGAAACCGCAGAGTTTGGCGAAGAAGAAAAGATGGCTTCTCCGAGCTGTGGTGGGGAAGCATACGGGAAATGTCCTTTGTTTTTGGTTTTGGTTGATGCGTTCCTTTTTTTTTTTGGTTTGTCTGCGGGGTGCTCTCTTCACCCTCACGGGTGGGAAGCGAAGGTGAGCGTGGGGGTAGTGAGGAAGAATCGTAAAACTATATTTATGGCAAGGCTACTGTCGCTACGTACAGTCGCATTCCGAGAAATCGTATTTAACCATTCGCAAAAAAGGGATGAGTCATCGGTCTGTGTTTGAGCCGACCCCTACGTGCTTTCGGTTCGTGAGATTTTTAGGGGGGTCGGCCAGGTACAAAGGGAACCGAAAGTGGGGATGTCGAACGATTTTGTTGCTTTCGTTACCAAAATTGAAATTTATGCGTTGTTTGGGTTATTGCGATGAGGAAGAATTATTTTGACTCTGGACGAAAAGGAATTATTACATTTTATTTGTTGCACATAATATTTAGGGAGCCCAAAAGTATTTAAACATTTCATTAAAAGTAAATTATCTTACATCAAAATCAAAAGCTTTTTCGTTTCATTCATTTTCTCAGCACTTACTGTAGAAAATCGATTGTCAAGTTTAAAAAGCTAAATTAAATTAATGAATAAATGAGATATTTTATGCTTTTTGATTCGAAATGAAACTAATAGCTGAAAACGTACTGGTGGCATATTCCGGAAAAATGTGCGATAAATCTGCAAATTTCTAGAAAGTATCAATTAAACTACTTTAAATCGTAAGTTGTTACGATCAAGTATTCACAAAAAATTTGAAAGAATGGGTCTGAAAAAAGTAAGACTTCTTTCGTGTTAGGAAACACATAATTGTTCACAGGAATAGTGAAAAATCTTAGATTAATTCAATGAAATGGGATTGAAGGCAACTCTTCCATTCATAACAAAATTAGCGACTAGAATACAAACCAAACTGAACACAAACCACAAACTGGGTGCCCAAGGTACTTCATTGAACATGAAGAGAGGTGGATTTTTAGTAAATTCGTTGTATCCCTAAAGTCAATTAATTTAAATTGTTTGTTTAATGTTCAACATTCCGCTAATATTAAAATTAGAAACACTTTCAGTAAATACAACTTTCCTGAAATCCAGAAAACACACACGAATAAAGGGAATCAAAGGGCTCTTTCGAAGAGAAACGAGAATTTTCTCAAAGTCCTACATAGTGCCCTCCCCTCCCAAAAAAAAAGGTTTCAAACACTGCAGCAGTTCTCCAAACAACACTTGAAAATATTCGAAAGAATGTAAACAGAACAGTAACATTTGGGTCAAAGCGTTGAGTAAAATCTGAAGTTATACAGCAGTTGTAACTTCGGAACTCCTGACTAATGGTACCCTTTCCAACACACACATTAACTCTCACAAACTCTGCAGGCTACTGATTCTCAGATATCGTATCTTGGTATGTATGTATCGTGTATCTTGGGGGTAGTGTGGAATTAACTTCACAATGGAACAACACAACGGGCTATTGGCGACAGTCCGGGATCAATCCCTAAGGGAAAGATCCGAGGACAACACCGTGTCATTTTGAACCAGACAGATGACGAGGTCAACACCTGAGCAGGCACCCTACCCTCCAAACTTCCACACCACGCCAATGTGAGGACATTTGAGTCCCCGACAGATTTAACGTGCACTAGTCCGCACGTACACGGCGGTCTTCAATGGATGGGTGTCTTCTTTTGTTCCGTGGGCCAATCAGATTTTCAATGTTCGTTTCTGACCGGCAGACGAAAGTAGTCTAAAGGTCACTTCAATACTAGTTTTATCATTCATGGACACATAAAATGTTACCACTGCTCATTCTACTTTTTATTTACTCTATGGGTAACTAACGCAGTGGGCAAACCCCCACTACGCGGCGACCCTAAAGCTCAATAGGATGGTTGGATGCTTTCGGTTTTTATGGTGCAAGGACCATATTTGGCCAAGCTGCGCCAAACACGAGATAGAAAACACAATGAAGGTTGGTTGGTATTGGGGTTTTATGGCACAAGGGCCATATTTGGCCAAGCTGCTCCAGAACACGACATACAATACACACAATGAAGAGGGAAGAAAAAGAAAAGGCCGAGGTCAAGCGAGGGTTGGTTGGTATTGGGGTTATATGGCGCAAGGGCCATATTTGGCCATGCTGCGCCAGACACAAGACGTACAATATAAAGTAATTTTGCTCGGTGCCTTTTTTCCCGGAGTCGAGCATTTTTATATACTTCCCTCTGTTCGACTCCGGTTGATTTTTGTTGGTTTTGTGTTTATTCTTATTTGTATTTTGATGTTTTTTAGATTTTTGTTCTTTTGATGTTGTGTTGTGTTTGGCCTTGTTTGCCACTGTATTATTTTTCTTTTGGCTTAATAAATCTGTCTGGGGGGGTTGAGTTTCCCTTGTCCTCTTTCGTGCGCAGTGGGAATATATCTCCCTCCTCCCACGAAGAACTCTAAACCTTTCGGTGAGTTGGGAGGAGGAGAGTCTCCAATATATAAAGTAATAGACACACACACAATGAAAGTTTTACTGACCCAGAAGAGAAAAGTACCACCAGGTTGGAAATCAAGCGAGGGTGAAAATGAAAGTGAGGAAGGATCATTCAAGTACCTCTAAAGTTCAATGGGTAAAAAGCGATATAGCCGAATGATCGATACAATTGAAGAGATACCGAGGAACTACTTATTCAGAATTTCGCTTTTTAGGTTGTTCACACGAGCCGGAGAAACAACCCTCGTGCCTCCAGTTGAGAAATGGTTTTCCTAAACAGCACCTGCCTTCGTCATGTCGCTCAAGGTTAGCAAAAACCTTGATAAATTAATTCATTAATGTGAGCATCATTAGTCTCAAATTGAAAAACGTGCAACCCGTTATTTGCATAGAAGCAGCGCCGAGGGAAGCCCCCCCCCCCGGGTATCTATCAGTGACAAAAAAAGCTTCCATAAGAGGATTCATTAACCCTAGTTGGGAGTCGTTAAAGACCGGAATCGTTAATTCAGTCAAAAGGGAAACTCTAAAATTAAGGCCGTTGCGTCATTTGCGTTTCACTTAAACTTTGCGGCGAGGGATATAAACTGAAACGCAAATGGTTTCGGAGGTGAAAATGGTTTTTTGGAAAGAATCTGATTTCTCGTTCGTCTTTAGAAAGCCACTGTTCGAATGCTAATTTCTAACTATCGATTTGGTTTGGGGATGTTTTCTTTCAAAAGATCTGAAAATGGATCGTTGGTCTTGATTTTTAAGGAGGCCACTCGGTTGGAAGAGTAGTGCGAGTTCGAATCCAACCAAAGACCGCCGTGTACAAAGGGGGCTGTAGCATGTTAAATTTGCCGTGGCCTCAAATGTCTTCATGTTGGCAGTGTGGAAGTTTGGAGAGTGGGGTTCCAGCTCAGGTATGACCTCGTCATCTGACCGTGGTTTTAAAACGATGTGAACTTTTCCTTGTTGCTGTTTGGGAATTATTTAAAAATTTTAGAGATTAAAACATTCCCAACTGAAGCCTTTTAACTCTCTAAGTGGTTTCGACGAGATATCGCATCCATCAAGTTATGACCAATTTTGCTAATAACGAGATATCTCGTCATTAAGATATTGCCGTTTTTTTATGATAACGAGATCAAGATCAGGTCAGTTTTTTTCTAATGACGAATTATCGCATCCATCAAGATCTGGTCAGTTTTGATAATGAAGAGAAGCCTCTTCGAGACAACTATCAGGAGGGTAAAATGCCATTTAACCCTCCATTATTAGAGGATATTTTAACAAATCAGTCCATCTGTGGTGATCGGTGTTTTCTTTCCAAGTTATACACGCATTATGAATTTTCTTTAAAAAAATGCGTAAGATATTTTAGGGCATACTAAATAATAAATAACTGAAAAAGTGTATTATTCAAATTTATAAATATTACATTTTTAGTTATTCCTTTCATTGCTTAACATTGAAAAAAAATCATCGTGCATCTTTCAGGAGCAGTACGCCTAATGTAGGGTTAATGGTCGATTTCTGAAGATTTTTTTGCCCTGCACTTTTCCAAAAACTATCAAATGTAAACCCGAAATTTTTTGCGAACTAATCATATTACTAATACACGCTTTAATCATATTTAAGTAAATATATATAAATTAAAAGTTTCAAAACGTTTGGCTTTATATCACTCATATTAATTAAATCAACAGAAAGAATCTTAACAAAGCGACTGGTTAAAATATCTACAATTATCTAATAAATATGTGGTAACAAATATAGCGCCTATGATAATTATATTCTAAACAGGTACAAGGCATTGCTCATTCTAGCATGGCAAGCAATCCGGATGGGCTAAACTCCGGGATACTTTAAAAATCTCTTCTAATTAATTTCTGATCTTTATTGATTTTTTAAAAACGATTTGGCTGTCTTTCAATTTAAAAATATAATTCTTAGTTATGTTTACAACTTATAATGATTTGTGTGAAGTACAAAAGCTATTCCTCGTGTATTTTCTTATTAAATAGACAGAAAACTTTTGTTAGACCTATGCTAGTTAGTAAGTTCAGTTTATTTACTTTTTATAAAAATCTTTGCTCTTTTAAATTACCTAAAACAGTTTAAGAAGCATATAAATGTTTAAAAATTATTTTAAATATTATTTAATCTCAAAATTTATTACTCCCCAATTATCATTTAATACACTAAAATATTAGTAAAGGCAATCGAAGTTAAAAAATTTGTTTCACGATTTTCTAAATCTGTGAAGAAATTCTCTAAGCTTTATTTCTTCACTCTATACATTATTTAATCTCCTAAATTGTAAGCATTTTAAAGGGTAAAGTTTCAATTTAAAAAATTACATTAAAACATTACTCATCATCAATATGCAATTTTACTTCAATAATGTACTAATAAAATGGTATGTTTCTTTCATGTTTTTGAACCACAGCACAATTTTTTATTACATTCAAAATGATAATTTTCAGTTTCATCTTTTATAATCTAATCCAAATCTTAATTTCACAAGATAAGTATAAATTAAGAAAAATAATTCGAGCCCTTACGCCTCACTTTAAACGGATAGGGTCTGATATTTTTGTAATGGAGCGGCATGAAAATATGCAATTTGACCCATTTCTAGTAGAAATAAACAAATATTTGAAGACATTAAAAAAAGTTTATATATTTTAATTTTTCTTGTATGTAATTAAAATATTTAACTCTTCGAAATGTTTTAGCATTATGAGTATTAAACAAAAGGCGTATAAACATAAAATAAATAAGTATTTCCGTGCTAAAAGCAAAGCACATATACTTGTTTTAACTATAGATATTATTTTCGGAATGAAATATAGGACTTATTCACCATTAATAATGGAGTTGTTTTTGCTTCCAAACGTATTAAAATTTGATGTGCTTTAATAAATACTTTAATAAGATATGCATTAAAAATGATTGTAAAATCTTGTAGGGGAATGCAAAATACACATAAACAAGTTTCTATCTATACTATGAGAGTTTGATCATTATAATGAACATTTATGCTGGCCCTACATCGTTTTTCTCCTCTCGATATATCGCGCTTTTATTACGACCCTACAACTGCCACATATCGGCACTTTTATGCCGGCTCTACAAACACGATACATCGTTTTTCTCGTCTTGATATATCGCGCTTTTATTATGACCGTACACCAACGATATACCGAGGTTTTTCTCTCGTCTTGATATATCGCGCTTTTATTATGACCGTACACCAACGATATACCGAGGTTTTTCTCTCCCCTCGGTATATCGCGTTTTTATCCTGTCCCGTACAACCGCGATATATCGAGTTCTTTAAAATTATTCATTCGGAACTTAAATCTGCCAATGTCGAGACCAAATTTTAAAATATTGATAAAAAAACAACCGGAAAACACTTTTTCTAGATAAAATTATACTCGAAAGTTGTTTCTTTTTCCAACTCGAAATCAATTTTTTTTTTACTTTTCCAACAGATCGTTTACACTTACTTTACGAGAAGCACGCAGACAAAGAAGCGTAAACATGACGAGCAAGTCTCGATTGATGAAATCGTGAGCTGCGTTACAATCGCATTACGTGAAGGTTTCGAGGAATTGGAGAATAAGCCATCGGTCGGCTGGATCACTCGACGGCTGAAGGACCGCATTGACCGGCGCAGAATGCACTCGATGTCCGTAGAGGTCAGAATTCTACTACCGGACGGTGAGGGGTACTAAGCGATTTATAATCGGCGTTAACACCCTCAGTCGTGAATACGCGGATTCATTGCAATACACAGATTATCATCTAACAGTTCCACTCGTTTACCCTTTGCATGAAACTGCATATTTGTTTATATTTCCAATCATTTCTCGTTTCTTCAATTTACGTTATAGGATAGTGCAAAAACGTTTTTCTTACATAACTAAGGCGGTTGGTCATTTTAAACACAATCTGAAAATACTGTCCAAAGTAAACAAATATTCGTTATCAAAAAAATGTCAATTGTTTGCTGAAACGTCGTCAAAACGAACTAAAACATTTTCTTTAACACAGGCAATTTAGATGCCATTGAAGTAGACAAAATTTTAGTGGTTGGGTTTTATGGCGCAAGGGCCATATTTGGCTGCGTTAAACATGAGATAGGAAACTTCAAGTATTGCTAGGTAGTCAGTTGAATATACGTCGTACTTGAGCAGCACAGCAGTCTATTGGCGACGGTCCGGGATCAATCCTGAAGGAAAAGATCCGACGGCAACACTTCGTAATTTTGAATCACGAGTCAAGTATTGGACATACACAAGAAAAACTTTCTCACAAAAGAGGGAAATACATCGAACATACATCGAGGGAAGAGTCGAACCTCTGCCGATACAACTAGCAGATTGCTAGCTCATTGAACAAACCTACTGAGGTATAATTTCAATGATCACTAAGATAAGCGAACATCTTGAAGCGATTATTTGGAAAAAAACAAATTTACTTTTTGAAAAATGTAATTATTCAATCTAACAGAAAGATTTGGTTTACCAGTTTTGATCATAAACATCACATTACCTACGTTTTTTCACATCCTAATCACGATCTACCAAAAATGAACTCGCATGCCAACAACAAACTATAATACAACTTCTGGTTAATATGATTTGTCATTCTATGGTCATGTTTTGCTGTAATAACATCGGTATCTACCACAAAAGGAATCCTTATATAGCTTAATAAACAATTTTTGTTTTCAATAATCCTTGAAAAATTGTCATCCACACAGTAATCCAGAATGTTTTAGAAAGCTACTCAGCGTAAGCGTGGAAACGTTTCGTTTACTAAATTCTTATTGAGCGCTTGCAACTGCTACCTAGCGTACTTGTAAACTTTGTTGTCTTTATTTATTAAGCACGCTCAAATTATATTAGTTTATATATTTTTAATTACGCACGTGCAAAGTGTAACTATGATATGGGATGTGATGAAAAAGTAATTTGAAAGAATTGGAGAGAGGGAGTGTAAAAGAGTGTTGATCAGCTTTCTTTGTAGTTTTGTATCTTCCTTAGTTTACTAAGAAATGTCGGAATTTTTCTAGCAAGTGTTCGTCTCCATGTGTGTATCCGAAAAGCTAATCTACAATTATGTAATCCTCCAAGTAGTTTTGGTGAGATATCTCGTCCATCAAGATCTGACCAATTTTGATATTGACGAAATATTTCGTTATCAAGATATCGACGATTTTTTATGATGACGAGATCAAGATATCGTTACCACCATGCCAAAGGCACCAATCTGAAAAATTGACGTTTCTACAAAAACGCGTTCAAAGCTTTGATGCTTCGGTAAAAATCCAGTTGCAACTCAAAGGTTATTTTCTTATGAAAATCGTCATTTCCACTAAGAATCAAGATGATTCGTGGCATTGTCGTAGTATAAGATACAAAATGGCGACTCAAAAAATACACTTAGGTGAAAATCGCCAAAATGCAGATTGGTGTCTGGCGTGGTGGTAACGATATGATCAGTTTTTTTTCTAATGACAAGATATCTCTTCCATCAAGATCTGATCAATTTCGCTAATTTTGAGATACCTTGTCGAAACAACCACCAGAAGGATTAATGCAATGTTACTGATACTATGATCATCTGAAAAGTGACTAGTCTCCATCTCCAGATAAATTGGGAACCGACTTTTATCACCACGCAATTTCCCCTACACCCAATATTCTCAAACAACAATGACATTTTGACCTGCGAGCGTTCCCAAATATCGCCGAATCTCTAATAAATCAATCTGGAAGAGAAAATATATCCATAGTAAAGTTTTTAAGCAAAATAAAAGTAAGAAATTCACTTTCCTACCAAGAAGCCCCTATTAATATAGTGTAACGTCTTGATTCACGGGTAGCTAGACTAGTTACCATTGAAAATATCCGATTCTGGACTAAATTGGTTTATTTTACAATTTGTACAAAAAGTCGGAAAATGAATGTAAAGTTCATTAATATTAGTTCCTTGGAAGGTCCAAAGTTCTATCGAGGCGCTTAGGGCTGCTGGCGAGCCTCACAATTTCGCTCGGGGAAGTCTAACGCACGGCTACGGGTGAGCCTATTCTCAACACAAAATTACTCGAGTGAGTACAGAGTTCCAAGGCAGGAAATCTCAGTCTTTCTGGACAGGATCACTACTAGGATGAACAGTTACACGGATCTCTAGGAGGGTTATCCTTTACGGCTACGGTCGAGCCTTTCTCACTAAAATACTCCGGCGAGTATCGGATCCCAAGGTGGGATAAATGCACAACAGTGAACGGATATTCACCAAGCTCCAAAAACGGTCTCTGTTGACCGCTTCTCTCCAAGCTCTCTGATCCTCTGTGATCCTCTGTCTCCGTCTCTCCTCTCGTCTTTCCTCTCGTGATCTCCCTCTCTCTCTCTCTGATGATATCTCCAAAAACTCTATATGTTGGGTGCTTATCGACTCCTCCTTTCCGTTTCGGGTCCGCCTTTTAGTCGGTGCTGGATTGGGTGTTGAAGATTTCCCACGTTCTTGATTGGCTGTCTCACGTTGGTCTTTCCCCTCAACTTTTACGACAGACTTCGGCGGACTTGAAAGGGTCCATCAAACCCTGTCGGAAACTCATCATCATTTATATCAATCTTCTTGGTCTCGAAATGTCGAAGAGAGCGACAGAAAGGCGCCTGCCCTTTGTTTTGAAACCACAGCGATTTCCGACCCCTGCTGGCTGGCTGTCGTTAAGAAATCATTAAGATGTTTTCGGGTGGTCGTTATGGAGTGTGGGCTTTTCCTCTCGACACCTGAGTCAACAAGACTTTTCATTTTCACACGTTGTCGTGGTGATCGTTTCCCTAGCTGCCGTTACAATAGCCTGTAGCGGAGGTGTATGATTGATTTCCAGACTACGCAGGTGGTCGTGCTCCAGCAGGGGGGTTGTCGCCGTTTCTAGATTAAGATTAAGATTCCAAGGACCCTGGGGGGTCGTCCGATTTCATGACCACAAACTTGACCTTTCGTTGCAGACGATGAAGTCATCATTTGGAATTGGAAAATGCTTCGAGTGTTTCGATACAAAATTTTTGTATTACGAAATTAAGAAGTCCAAACATGCTTTTTTTAACTAATCAAAAGGAAATATTTAGTTGTGAGTATAGAATATTTTGGGGGCTCAAGTTGATCCTTCGCGCGTTTAAGACATTGAAGAACAAATTAATAAATTGATATACTTTGAATCTGAATTGATATTGTTACTACAAAATATTATTATCGGAAATCTATTACTGTGGTGTTGTAAGAGAATTTTAACTGTTATTTACATCGCTACAATCGTTATTAAATTAAACGATCGATTTTCTGATAATGAAATGAAAATTTCTCTCGATTCTTGTAAATATAATACTCTATACGGGTACAACAAACATTACCAGTGAATTGGAGGAAAGCATAAACAGTACTAAATATAATTTCATATTTCTTGAATCCTAAAATAAGAGTCCTTGAATTTTGGCTCATTTTGCTCTCCGGATAGGTTTATGATAGCTTTATTTTTATAATGTATTCATTGATGAAAGATTAATTCATTTGTTCTTTTATTTATACTTTGGTAAAATGTTTGAGGCAACACATGGAATTCAATTTTTGATGAAGTTTAACAAAACGCACTTGCGTTTCCCAAAAGAAAACTGTCACGAACAACCTATTGTAGTATTTTTGTTTTAAAGTGATAACAAATACTCGTAAATTTCAATTTGATTTCTTTTGCTTATAGAGTTAGTTTCAAACAATTTAAATTTCTAAATTGTGACTATGAAACCGCACTTGAAATAGGAAATAATGAATATTGAATATGTGACTTACTGAAAATAATGCAACTTTATAGAGATCTAATTTTCCA
Source organism: Meta bourneti (assembly GCA_933210815.1). NCBI lineage: Eukaryota > Metazoa > Arthropoda > Arachnida > Araneae > Tetragnathidae > Meta > Meta bourneti. Next base: position 96,577,527 of record OW119926.1, read on the forward strand.
ACTCTCACTGGCAACTGTTTAAATTAAATGATTCCCTACTTCTCTCACTAAAATGTAAATAAAAGAAAAATTCAGCTCCTTAAAACGCTAGAAAGTTGCAAAATGCTTGAAAACGTTAAAAGTTCAATGAAATTACGACATATTTCGAAGTTAACTTCTTGAAACCTGACCATGAAATGAATCCCATACCGAGATAAAAAAAACCGTAAATATTCGTGCATTAAGATCACTCCTTGTAGTAAAATTCACGCACTCGGGTTGTAGACATCCGTGTATTAAAAACAGGGATTCCTAATACACGTGTACCTTTAAATACACCGTTCATAACCGTGATCTTTAATGAAATGTCGTTTTAGTGCTCTCACTGCTACGAGTGAAAGACGAAGAAACTTACGAAGATGCAAATCTTTATTCTGAACATGATTGGCCTTAATCTCAATCTTCCTGATAGAGGGAGCAGTCATATCCAAGACGAATCTTGGATTGGTGGTAGAAAAGATTTAAAGATATTCTGTCTCACTATCAATGATTGATGTATAATAATTGCGTGTTCACTGCTCTATTTTGTGGGATTTGTATTATGTAGTGTTATATGCATATCACAATAGCACAACCAAGATTTTATTTCGTATGGGGTAAAAAGTTAGAAATATAATTTTAATTCAAATTTAAGATCTTATCACATTTTAACTCATCAAGAGATTTCTGAGTAGTGTATGAATGAAGTGCCTATATGCAATATGGTTGGTTTTGTATGTAATTCAACAGTCTTAATTAGTTCTTAAAATATAGATAATAAGGTTGCTAAAAACCAGAGTTGCTTCTTACATGACAATACCCGGCATTACATAGCATGTTATTCCCGTTACGTAATTATTACTGCTAACCAATTCTCAGCAAATATCGTTGAAAAAAAAGAGTAAATCAATATCGAACGATAGCAATTACTACGTAATTGTGATGCGTCTAAATAAATTATAATTCAACGGCAAATCAAACATCAACATGGATATGAGCAGTAATAATGAGAAATCAATTGATGTGATATAAAAGTTTTCACACCGTTTCAGATATTTATTTACAGTTCACTAGCATCTACCAGTGCATTTTTATCGGACTTCGAGACGATGCAACTTTTTCTTCAGTTTCTGGCCGATAATTGAAATTAGAACCAACATTTACAGATTCAATTTCATGGTATACTGCTGAAAATAAGGCTGTTTTAAAATTAAAAAATAATAATTGCTGAGTCTCAAAATAATAAACACAAATTTTAATTTCCTCGTAGATATGAATCAGACCTTAATCCATATAATTTTGATTGCGGGAATTTTATAATTTAATTAAAAGATTTTTTAAACGAAAACCTGATATTTTAAAAGTATTACACTGCACACGAAATTCAATTGGATCATGTGTAACCATTCTTTAGGACATGTCAGATCTTCCTTTCGGGATTGATCCCGGACCGTCACCAATAGCCCGTTGTGTTGTTCCAGTGCTAAGTTGATTCAACTATCTACCTTTAGGACTAAACATTGAGAAATCTTATCACAATTTGTTGAAATAAAGTGAAGTATAGGTCAGGATACCAGTTTGAGATTCAATTTTGCTTGAAATTAAAGTGGATTTAAATGAAACCCATTGCAATGTTCCTTAAATGTCACTTGCAAGTAATGTGATCAGTACAGCGCTATACTTAAAAATTACACAATTTTATGCTCATAATTCGTTACTCCTTATATTTATATAATTTTCAAGAAATTCAATTTTAAATTGCAGTTATATGAATTGGAAAGACATCAGATTTGGAAACTCCGTATTTTCTGGTTACAACTTCTCATTTTTCAGACCTGTGGGTATATATATATATATATATATATATATATATATATATATATATATATATATATATATATATATATATATATATATATATATATATATATATATATATATATATATATATAAAGGGTCAATATTATTGTTGTTATTTTGCTCCATTTTTGTTCTTGTTATTATTTGCATTTTGTTTTTGTTTTTATTTGGTTTCTCCTTTTTGATTTGTGGTGATGGTCTATATATATATATATATATATATATATATATATATATATATATATATACTTTACATCACTTAAAAACTACTTAAAACGACTGAATATTGACAAGATTGTTGGCTTTCCTAAACAGTTTTCAAAATTAGAAAGGTTGTAATTTTCACAAGATTCTTAAAATTCATGAGTGAAATCGATAGATCTTTTTGGGGATTTTTGAGAGATTCAATTACTTTAAAAGTTTAAGATTGAAGACCCCTAACTAGGATCACCCCGGTATTTGTCCCGGTTTTAGAGTCTCCTCCTGTGGCCCCGGACGTTGTGTCTTTTTGTCCCGGTCAGAAGATAAGCATTGGAGCGGCGTTCTTTTAGAAGTATCGGTCAGTTTCCCATAACGCTAGAAAATCTTCCCCATTTTGAATGTTTTCGGTGTAACACTGATACCAATTCTTTGGAAGTGCTGAGAAATTTAGTTTTGTCTGCAAATATTTTCCCCATTAACCCAAATCGTCGTAGAGAGCCCTAGGAAAACAGTGGTGCGTGCTCATGTTAGTCAATATTACAGCTTATTATCAGCATCTCCATCCTGAGTTGCATTGGAGCCATACGTTAAGACATTTTTAAGGACCCATCTGCCATTGCCCAAAAACTTTTTTGCACAGACTCAATGACTTAGTATAATTTGTGTTTGTTATTTTACACTGGGATAAGAAAGACTGTTCCGAAATTGAAATAAATGATTAAAAAAATGATTAAATTTAAAAAATAAATGATACAGATAGTAATTCTGCGATAAATTGATTAAAGTAGTGGCATCCAAAAGTATTTTGGTCTTCAAACGTTATCACAAGTTTGGTTTTGGAGGGTTTTATGGCGCAAGGGCCATATTGCCCATGCTGTGCCAGGCACAAGACATACAATATCAAGTAATAGACATACACACGTATGAAAGTTTTACTGACACAGAAGAGAGAAATACACCCAGGGAGGAATGCACCTGACAAGAATCGAACCTGCGCCGCGTACAACTCGAAGGTTGCTAGCGCAGTGGACATACCCACTGAGCCACTACGGCCCCCCGTTATCAAAAGGAAAAAGTTAAGACTTCATTAAATAATGATTGCGTTTACAACTCTACGGTCATGTTTTGTCATCCAAGGGCAAATTAGACAGGGATCTAGTACTTAAAATATTTAACTTACTACTGTCGAAATACTACAAACATCCATGCCTAGACCCAAAGCCGTATTGAACCCAGGGCCAGAGTGCTCAGTGATAATTCACTGCAGTGATTTTCAAACTTTTTTATCTCATGGCACAAAATAACTAATCACTAAAATCCTGTGGAGAATCAAAAACCTTTTTTTCGTCGGTTCGATGGAAAAAAGCTACAATTTTGATTGATTTATAAATAATAATTTTGTAATGACCTACCCGTTTTGCTCCTGAGTGACTTTTGAAAAATATTTTTGAAATATTTATTTATGATACTTCGGGTAAACAAAAACAACACTCCAAAATTATTTACTTTTATAATCACATAGCTATCAAAATTATGTATATGTATTGCTTGGAATTATTTTTGAACGCCCAAAGGTTTAAAACTAACTGTTGAAATTGAATAAATCTTGCACAATTTAAACCGTTCCCCCCCCCCATCCGTAACACATCAGTGGAAAATCTGCACTAATGTACAAAAATGACCTGTTTAAACAGAATATTAATAGCCTTTTTAAAACGCCTTGAAAGAAAATAATATGGACCTTCCTACGGGACATAGACTAAAAGTGAAACCAAATAAAAAATTACAAGCATCCATGCCTAGACCCAAAGCCCATTGGTCAGCGAGCTCAATGACCACACTACTACTATAAGTGTCCCTGTCTAAATTAAAAAAATATAGTCTTTTCAAACCTCTGATCATCACAAATTTCCTAGTAGTGTAGTATATCTCTTGTTCCATAACACGCACAATGATTAAATAAACACATCGATTGGATGGAAGAATTCCGGGGGAAATTTATTGATCAAGAAGGTTAAAATTGGTTCGAGTCCTGCATGTTTCAGAACGGATATATACGTGTAAACCCCTCTGAGTGTTAAAACGCTTTGAAAAATAATATGGTAGTCCTACCCAAAACCCTTATGGATTATTTGACGTTCCATCTTGTGAGGGGTTCAAACGCATAATTCCACTTTGCAATCAGCAGTTTACCTTGCATGTCTATCCAATTTTGACCTTCTTTGACCAATAGAATAGTTTTCGGGGATTCTATTGTAAGGAAATGACCAACAAATTTTTACTAAAGGATTCTATTATAAGGAAAGACCAACGGAATCTTTCCAAAGGATTCACTTTCAAGGAAAGGAGCCATCTTTGACCAATAGAATCTTTTTAGGGGATTCTATTGTAAGGAAATGACCAACAAAATTTTACTAAAGGATTCTATTACACGGAAAGACCAACGGAATCTTTCCAAATGATTTACTTTCAAGGAAAGGAGCCATCTTTGACCAATAGAATCTTTTTAGGGGATTCTATTGTAAGGAAATGACCAACAAAATTTTACTAAAGTATTCTATTCTAAGGAAAGGGCCAATGAAATCTTTCCAAATGATTCTATTCTAAGGAAAAGACCAACAAAATCTAACTAAATGATTCACCTCTAAGGAGAAAAGACGAATATAATTTTTCTTAAGGATTCTATTCTAAAGAAAGGACCCATAGAATCTTTCTACAAGCTGACACAATCCATGGATTCTTTTAACCAACACCTATAGATGTAGTTATTGAGTCTCTAAGTGTGGGGATTTAAGTAATACTACATTAGTCGGAAATCTCGTGACGCCCAGAGGGTTAAGATAGGGTACTAGAAATAGAGAAAACAGGTTGTTTTCGCATTCACTTACCTTTTACTATTCCTTCGTCTTCTCTTTGTCGCATACATAGTACTGAGGTGGTTCATGTTGCATAGGGGCGCCCGTCGCGACGGGCTACACATGAAAACAAAGCACGGGCGGGCGACGCCCTCGCTCGCCGCTCAGGGTCCGCAAGCCTCCCGCCGCATCGCAAACACGCGTAATAATCCTTTCCCAGGCGGAGGCGATCCAGCAATCACACGCGCAACACAAACAACACAAGAGAAGCGGCGTCGAACTGCAGCCGTCGGCTCGCGTCACATCTCCCGCTCGGCTACTGCGGCGGTCGGCGGCCAGCTCCACACTGACACCGAGTTCTCTTCATTTCGGACGGAAGGGTGGGGGCCCCTCCCCCGGCGCGCCGCGAAATATCTCAAACAAATCTTGATTGATGGGTTATCTCTGCTCCGGGTCCGAGCGACACGCCCACACGGTGACACGCAGCCAATGGGCGATAACGGATGGTGGTGACGTCACGGGGGAGGGGAGGGAGCGCGCGGTTTTCTGTTGTGTGTGTAGAGGAGAGGGATTTGGAAGCGCGGGAGAGAATGTGGGTTTTGGTTGTTTCGGGGGTCGGGAGGGGGATGTGTGTGTTTTGGATGAGATAATTTTTTTGGAGAATCGCAGCAGTATTTTCGATCGGTGTATGCTTTGCCAGTACGATTTACAAAATTCAATTTTGAGGATATAATATACGCGCATGGTTGTTTGGTTTTTTTTTGTCGCAAGGGCCATATTTGGCCAAGCTGTGCCAAACACAAGGAACGTCAAGAAAAAATATCTTGAAAGGGGAGAGAGGGATAGTGAAACAAAATAAGTACTCATTGAAAATAAGTACATTTTAATTTGCAAACATTTGGATACATAACACTATCGCTTCAATTTAATTTATTTTTGACAAAATACATTTTTTCTTTTTTATTTTTGGCTATTTTGGAGTTGTGAGGGAGGTCTTGATGTGTATTTTGGATAGGAGGACGATAATTTTTTGGAGAATCGCAGCAGTATTTTCCATCGGCGCTCCCTTCTTCGCGTTAGCCTCCCCCAATATGATTTTCAAAAGTTTTCGTAATTGAGTTTCAAGGATGTGTTAAGATACACATGTGGAAAATAAGTAACACTTTTATTTGTAAATATATGGAAATTTAACAATACCTGTTTTTAAAAAGATGATTGCTTTTCCAATAGGTATTCTTTAGAATTTATTTTTTACAAAATATGTTTCTTTTGTTCTTTTGGGGAATAATGAAGATCTTAATCGTATTTTGGATGAGAGAACGATATATTTTTTTGAGAATTGCAGCAGTATTTTTGATAGGTGTTCCTTTACTTAGTTTTGCGATTTCAAAAATCCCATAATTTAATTTTGAAAAAGTTTTACGATACACATGTGGAAATTAAGTAAAATTTTTATTTGTAAACATGGAGATGTATAACAAAAGAAAATTAAAAATAATTTTGTTTTTTAATGCTTTAGTTTTAGAATTTGTTTTTAACAAAATAAATTTTTTGTTTTGGTCCTTTTAGAGACTGGAAATATCTTAATATGTAATAAGATAATTTTTGGAGTACATCTGTTTAAGATAAGTGTTTCCTCGTTAGAGTTGTCAATCGGATTCACAAAAATTTCACCATTTAATTTTGTGGGGATATGCTGATTCATGAGTGGAAAAATAAGTAAAATTTGATTTGTAAACATATGGAGATATAACAAAAAAAAAATCAAAAATATATTATTGTTTTTCAATTGATCACTTTTAGAATTTGTTTTAGACTAAATATATTTTCCATTTTTTGTTGTTCTGAGGATTGTGAGCGAGATCTTACTGTGTATTTTGGATGAGATGGAGATAATTTTGTGGAGTTTTTATTTTATTTTCCATCGGTGTTCGTGTTGGAAGTAAGATTTACAATAAAATCGTAATTTAGTTGTGAGGATATGTTAAAATCTACGCGTAGAAAATAAAATTTCAGTTTGTAAACTCATGGAGATATAACAATATAAATTGTCGAAAATATGATTGCTTTTCATTGGGGCATTTTTAGAATTGTTTTCAACAAAATTCCATTTTTCTTTAAAATTTATTGTATTTAATGTGAAATTTTTTCTTCGGTAACCTTTTTACAATCAAAAACCAAACAATGAGGATAAGTGCATACATTTTCAAAGGTTTAACAATTTGCAACGAATGCAGTTCTTGAAACTGCTTTGTACAATGAAAGTTGAAGTTGCAATGTAAATAGAACACAGCACATTTCTGCAAGTTCCTTTGAATTATCTGAATTACATTTCACTGTTCCCACATTTGTGGTAAAGTAAGGTAGAGGAAGTGCATTTAGGGGTATGAGTATAAACTAAATATAATATAATACACCCCTAAATATAAAGGGGTGTCAGTGATTAACGTAGGGACCTGCTGGAAAATCTTGAGGGAGTCCTGTAGTTTAGTTTCACCACTAGAGCGCTTCAGTAGGGAAGCAGGCCAAAGAAGGACATGAATGAAATGAAATTTTCGTGCCCCATTCACAATACTATCACATCGTAAACAAGAAAGAGTCCACGAGTCCCTTGCGAGTTGTAAGCGGCGCAGGTTCGATTCCTGCCAGGTGCATTCCTCCCTGGGTGTATTTCTCTTTTCTGTGTCAGTAAAGCTTTCACCGTGTGTGTCAATTACCTGATATTGTATGTCTTGTGTCAATTGCTTGATATTGTATTGCGTTTGGCGCGCCAAATATGGCCCTTGCGCCATAAAACCATAAAAACAACCAACCTAATTCCTATGGGGGGGGGGTATTTCAATTAACGTCACACTGGAGCAACACAATGGGCTATTGGTGACGGTCCGGGATCAATCCCAAAGGGAAAGATCCGACCTAATTCCTATGGAGTCAGACATTCTTATCAAAGACACATTCTACAAACAGAATGGGAGTTGACAGTATCTCCCAATACGACCATTTCTTCAAGGCTGTTGTATTTGAGTCTTCTGTTCAAAAAATATTTAACTCTGAAGCTGTAAATTAAGTTAAGGGAACGCCTTGCAGATTCCAAGTCCAATGATACCAAGTTCTCACCGTCATCTGGCAGTGGCTCAAAACTACGAGGTGTTTTCCTCGGATCTTTCCCTTCGGGATTGACGATAAGTGACAACCCGAGCTGGCACCTTACTCTCCAAACTTCCACACCACATCATGCCAAAGTGAGGACATTTGAGGCCACGACGGATTAAACCCGCACATCCTCCACGTACATGAGGGACCTTAGTTGGATCGCGTTACGAACGCGCCACTTTGGTTGCTATTCTGCAACTCTACTGAGCGACCGCGGCCCATTCTTCAACTAAAATAAAATAGTTATTTTTTATACTTATAACTATCATTTATGAATAGTTATAAAACTAGAAAGCTCATATCTTGAAAATCTTCAAGTGTCGTCTAGTAGTCACGTGACTGCTCTGCGAAAAATTGGTTTGACTGGCTAATGTGTTTTACTTGTGAACCGATGTGTAATAATGTGTTTTATTTGTAAACCGACGATATAATATACGAAGTTAAATTTATGTTAATGTGTTTTATCGTGTCGTCTAGTAGTCACGTGACTGCTCTGCGAGAAATTGGTTTGGCTGGCTAGTGTGTTTTACTTGTAAACCGATGTGTAATAATGTGTGTAATAATGTGTTTTACTTGTAAACCGATGTGTAATAATGTGTTTTACTTGTAAACCGATGTGTAATAATGTGTTTTATTTGTAAACCGACGATATAATATACGAAGTTAAATTTATGTTAATTTGTTTTACCGTGTCGTCTAATAGTCACGTGACTGCTCTGCGAAAAATTTTTTGGCTGGCTAATGTGTTTAGTTGTAAACCGGCGTGTAATAATGTGTTTTACTTGTAAACCGACGATATAATATTATGGAAACTGGTTAAATTTATGGAAACGAGTCGAGCGCGATACTCGTTTTATGTTAGAAGGGGCGGATGGAGGTTCATGACGTATGGAAAGCACTGCCCTACATATCACTACCCAAGGGAGTACTTCGGTATGTATTCTTCTCAGGACGGTCCCCCATCAAAGGGGATCAAAGCACCGGATCAACGCTCCGGAGTGGTTGTTACCTTGGAGAGAAGCCAGTGGGTGTAGTCCGTCGCTCCGTATCAGCGCGAAACTAAATTCCCGAGTCTTGGTGGGGAGCCAAACATCGGGCCTTTTTATGAGATAGCGACCTAATTAATGGCCCGCGATGTTTCCAATTTTTCTGGCCTGTGTGGAACGCTTCTTGCAAATGATACCACGATAAACAAGACTCGTGATTTATGTGGAGGGTGGATGGGTTTTCGATGAGACGGCATGAGCGTTATCATTCAAAGGAATGTCAGGTTTTCCGTATTATGAAAAAGCGTAAATGCAAGCAGATATTTATTGCGTCCCTATTTCGGTTTGATTCAGTTAATCTAACCATCCCTTTTATTTTCGCATAGTTCACACACAGACGCGAGATGAAAGTAGACCAAGCATTGCTATTGAGAGGAGCTTCAAAAGGTGTGACCAACGTGTCGTCTAGTAGTCACGTGACTGCTCTGAGAAAAATTGGTTTGGCTGGCTAATTTGGCATCCTATCGCCTCGTTTGGCGACATAAAATCTTATGACAGGGTAGGTGTGCGAATGGGCTTTTCTATAGTGGCGACAAAAGCGGTGAAACCGCCAAAGTCTCTTATGTCGCGCAGACCAATCAGATGATGAATTAATGGATGGGTGTCTTTTCCTGTAACGTCAACCAATCAGATGATGTATGTTCCTTTTGCAGTCTGCAGACGAAAGTATTCTGAGGGTCACGTCACTGTTAGTTTTGGTCGCATGATCCTGGGCCATAGAAAGGTTCACTCTACTTTCATATTTCCTCTATGAGTTCACAATGGAGCAATTTCAATCTCCGCATCCCCAGTTGTAAATGTCTAAACTACTTATGCTCATCCGCAATTAAACAGACCTCCCGTAATCTAAACTGATAGAGTCCCTGTATTTTTCTATGCTAATTCTATATTTTTTCTGTACTTGAAATACAAAACACCCGAAATGATTATCAATTATTGATAAGTTACCCATCTCTAATAGGCCTAATATGTCAGGGTTATGATGAGGTTCTTCAGGTTACACGTTAATAAACTGATAAGAATTAATATAGGATTATCTGATAAGTACAGGATAGGATCAATTACACAAACACGAAACCCAATAGACAATCTCCGAGACCAAGCTAAATCTCTTTCCCGCACACGATAACGGTAGATTCGTTTCATTTCATCAACATCCTCAGACCCTAATTCAAGATGAAATTCACAAATATACAAGAATGGCTCGCTTTATTGTATAAGATAAGTTTTGTATTGGATAAGTTAAGACGGGAAAAGACGCTCATCCACTGATTTATCATCTGATTGGTCCACGACACTGAAGTAGACTTTGACGATTTCACCATTTTTGTCACCACTCTATAAAAATACGTATTCACGCATGCTGAACAGAAGGGCTGGATCATAAAGGAAATATAAAATAGAGTGAGCAATAATACCCTTTTTGTGTGCTCAGGATCATGTGAACAAAATTAGTAGTAACGTGATCATTAGACTACTTTCGTCTATCGGGGTGAAACGAATATCATCTGATTGGTTCAAGGAACAGATCATCCATTGATTCATCATCTGATTGGTCCATTCGACATAGTAGATTTTGGCAATTTCACCATTTTTGTCGCCACTCTACAGAAAGACGCATTCACACATCTGCCCTGTTATTAGATGTTATATCACCAAACGAGACGCTAAAATGCCAAATCGGCCACCCAAGTCAATTTTTCACAGAGCAATCACGTGACTACTAGTCGACATGTTGGTCACGATATTTGAAACTCCTCTCAATAGCAATGCTCAGTCTGCATTTCTTTGGTTTAGCTAGGAATAAGTAACAACACGAGTCCCCGTATGTGCAACTTATAAACCTTCAGACACCTTTATCGCGCATCGTAATCATCCGCACGTACATTGGCACATCGAGAGGCATGCAGATAAAATTGCATATATAATGAATGGAAATCGAGTCTCTTTGAATTGAAGCAGCGCGTGACGGGGTTTGCTAAACGAAGTTTTCTAAAATAGTGATAAATTGTGTCCTTTATTTATCTGAGTCCAGCCTGAAGCCTTTGCGAGGTGAATCTGCTTAACTAGCTCTAATGGTTTGCCTACTACCGTAGTTAGCGATCCAGTGTTTTACATATGGATGAGGAATTGTGTTTTAATCTCCGTGTTAATTACTCTTGCATACAAATGTTGCATATGAGTCAGAGCATGTTATGGAATCTGGAAATTTTTTATTTATTTATAAATACCAGACGTTTGACCAACTTGCTTCTCAATATCTCTGAACAATGCAATCAAAACCATTAAGTGCAGACTTTGTCGTCCAGAATTGAATAAAGTGAGTCCCTAAGTTCAATTGGTCATGGTAATCTGGTTGGAAGAGTAGCAGATTAGCAACCGGTGGGTTTCAAGTTCGAAACTAGATCTAACAAAAGACCGTCGTGTACGTGTGGGATGGTACACGATAAATCTGTCGTGTCCTCACGATGGTGTGGTGTTGAAGTTTGAAGAATGAGGTGCCAGCTGAGGTGTTGACCTCGTCATCTGACCGTTGTTAGAAGCGACGAGGTGTTGTCCTCGGATCTTTCACTTCGGGGTTAATCCCGGACAGTCGCCAATAGCCCGTTTTGTTGCTCGAGTGTGACGTTAATTTCTTCCTACCTACCTCCCAAGTCCAATTCTAAATAAATGGACATTTAAGCAATCGCTTCTAGTAAGGAGACCAAAGCAAAGCAACAGCTGAACCACGAGAAAAACTTGGGAGTCAGACTTCGAATTAGACATGAAAATTAAATGTTTCATAATTGTATTGCAACCGTTATTATATATAATCAGTTGCAAATTATACGGAAACTGTTGACATTTTATGTGGAATAGTGTTCAGCAAGACACTGCTCTTTGGGCAGTCGCAACCTTTAGATGTAAGTAGACAGAGCATTGCCATTGAACTTCAAAAAGTGACCAACATGTCAGCTAGTAGTCACGTGATTACTCTGTAAAATTGACTGTGTGGCATGTTATTGCAATTAACACCTAATGACAGGGATTTGAGTGCGCATTTCTGTAGAGTGGAGACGATATTGGGGAAATTGTCAGTCTACTACTATGTAGAGCGGATCAATCAGGTTGATGAATCAATGGATAGGCTTCGTCTTCTGTTCCATGGACCAACCAGAGGATGAATGTTCGGTTCCATCCAGCTCACAAAAGTAGTCAAGGGTAATGTTACTACTAGGTTTGGTCACATAATCCTGGGCACAAAAAGTTTACCATTGCTCACTCTTTTTATATTTCTTCTATGCTAAGAACTGTTTTTGTGATTTTCTTATAAATAAACTCTTCGACCAACAATGCATCACTGAATTTGCATATAGCTTGAAGTGCTTTGGGGGGGGGGGTATTTCAATTAACGTCACACTGGAGCAACACAATGGGCTATTGGTGACGGTCCGGGATCAATCCCAAAGGGAAAGATCCGAGGACAACACCACATAATTTGGAACCACGGTCAGATGACGAGGCAACACCTGAGCTGGCACCCCACTCTCCAAACTTCCACACCACGCCAACGTGAGGACATTTGAGGCCACGACAGATTTAACGTGCACCAGCCCCCTTTGTACACGACGGTGTTTGGCTGGATTCGAACTCGCAACCCTTCGGTTGCTAGTTCGTTACTCTTCCAACCGGGCCACCGCGGCCCTGAAGTGCTTTGGATGTCGTTCCAATTTCCATTTTGCATATGACCAAACCATATCTATATAGCGTAAGCCCACTTAGTACGGAGCAGCACGTAATTTGGAACATCGTAATATCTTCAGGTCTGATTTCGTCATCTGACCGTGGTTCAAAATTACATGTTTTCCTGGGGTCTCCCTTTGGGTGTGATCTAATAGCCCTTTGTTTTTCTCCAGTGCGACGTTAATTAAATGCTTATCTACCGTAATATCTTGATAGGTAATTATCAAAATTTATCGGAATTCTATGGTTGAGGGCATCCATGGTGTTTTGAGACGAAATTCTGTTTTTTAAATAGAAACATTTTTGTGTTTGTGGTGCTACAAACTTTACAGCGCCTTCTTTAAAAAGCGAATTATCTGAGTTCAATTATTTAAGTTCAGAAATATTTTTATTACATAATTCATCGTAAAATACGTTTGTGAATGTCCAAAACTAGCTTTCTGTTAAATTTACTTTTTCTTAAAACAAAAGTAACTTTTCCGTCGAAACACATGTACGCCCAATATGAAACGTTTCATTTTATTTACAATTTTCATATTAGAAATATACTTTGAAAATATAATTTTTATGTTATAGAATACATTCTAGAAAAGGAGAATTTTTAATTGATTGCAAATAAAAACTTTTTTTAGATGTTGAAAATGAAGTGATCAGTATTTTGCGGTAAAACTCGGTGACCCCGTTGGAAGAGTAACGGATTGGTAACCGGAGGGTTGCGAGTTCGAATCCAGCCAAAGACCGTCATGTACAAAGGGGTTGGTGCATGTTAAATCTGTCGTGACCTCCAATTCCTCAGGTTGGCGTGGTGTGGAAGTTTGGAGAGTGGGTTTCCAGCTCAGGTGTGACCTAGTCATCTGACCACGGTGTTGTCCTCGTATCATTCCTTTCGGAGGTTGATCACGGACCGTCGGCAATAGCCCGTTGTGTTGCTCCAGTACGACGTTAAATAAAATACCTACCTATCAAGATCTGACCAATTTTGCTAATGAAGAGATATACCGTCATTAGCAAACATAGATGACGAGAGATCTATTCATCAAGATGTTACCAATCTTTTTATGATGACGGTTGTTGACCAATGGTTTAGTTTGTTGGAGTTTTATGGAGCAGGGCCATGTTTGGCCATGCTGCGCCAGACACAATACAACATCGAGTAATTGACACACACACAGTGAAAGCTTTACTGTCACAGAAGAGAGAAATACACCCAGGGAGGAAATTTTTATGATGATGGGATAAAGATCTGGTTAGTTTTTTCTAATGATCGCGATCGTTTTTTCTCCTGATGACGAGATATCTCGTCCGTCAAGACTTGGTCAGTTTTGCTAATGTTGACAACCACCAGGAAGGTCAAAATGCATTCACCCCCAAACAATAAAAAACACAATGAAAACCTTTATCAACTCTTTTCTAATGATCGTGACCGTTTTTCTCCTAATCACGAGATATCTCGTTCGTCAAGACCTGGTCAGTTTTGCTAATGTAGACAACCACCAGGAAGGTTAAAATGCATTCACCCCCAAACAATATAAAACACAATGAAAACCTTTATCAAACCATTATCAACCATTTTCTAATAATCGTGACCGTTTTTCTCCTAATGACGAACTCGTTCGTCAAGACCTGGTCAGTTTTGCTAATGTAGACAACCACCAGGAAGGTTAAAATGCATTCACCCCCAAACAATATAAAACACAATGAAAACCATCATCAAGATACTCCCAGGTTGAACTTGGATATCTCTGTGCTACATTCAATGCTAAATATCTCACCTATTGAATATGCATGCTAGTGTTATCCACCATTGCCAACCAACGACGTACAGCAGCTCTGAAATTCTATTCCAAGCGGTTCAGACGCCAACCAAACAACAAAAACGATCCACGCCGTCTACCTATACCTGGCGATTTTATTATAACGGTCCATCGCGTTTGTGAAAGTCCAGCTCCCATGAATCCAGCCAGGTGCAGTCGGGTTTTATTGGAGGGGGGAGGTACGTGGCACCCCCCCCCCCTTGATAATAACAGCCGATCCCCCTCAACGAATACTTGTGTCCTGCCTGCTAATGCATGCTAATTGTATGGGTGATGAGCCTTTCTCCCTTTCCCCCAGCTACGGGTACAGTTAATTACTGGCGTAAAAACCGTCGTATTACGCGATTTGGAGCCGCCGGGCATGTTTTGGGCCGATTAGTAAACGGAAGGTGACTACGTTTGTGGTTGATAGAAGATCTTTTTTGGTATTGTTATTGCAGAGTGGCGTAAGGTAAAAAGGGGATGTCTAGCTTTTAATGGTGGACGCGAAAAAGCGCTTTTTGTGCGGTTGTTTTTTGATTTTCGTTTTATATTCCTAATTTATTTCACCGTTTCGCTCGAGGTTTTTTGACGTGGAGGTTTAACAGGGGAGCAGATGAGGGGATTTTACGATTTCAGAGATTATTGTTCTTCTTTTACTACTTCCTTTATCGTTTTGTGTAATATTTGAAAGGGTAGGTGGGTGTTTTTTAATTAGCGTCGCACTGGAACAACGCAACGGGCTATTGGCGAGGGTCCGGGATCAATCCCAAAGGGACAACACGTAATTTTGAATCATGGTCAGATGACGAGGTCATATCTGAGCTGGCGCCCCACTCTCCAAACTTCCACACCACGCCAACGTGAGGACATTTGAGGTCACGATAGATTTAACGTGCACCAACCCTCTTTGCACACGGCGGTCTTTTGGTTGGATTCGTACTCTCAACTGTCCGATTGCTAGTCCGTTACTCGTCCAACCGAGCTGCCAAATACTTGAAAGGGATAGATTCCAAAATTCTCGACTTACTTTACAAATTTGTAGTAGTAAAACTGTACGAGAAGAAATCAAAGTTCGGTTGGGTTTTATGGCACAAGGACCATAATTGATCATGCTTTACTAAGCACAAGACAGACAACATCAACTAATGGATGCACACAAGGAAAGCTTTACTGACACAAGAGAAATACAACAAGGAGGAATCGAACCTGCGCCGTCTCTACAACTCGCAAGAAATCAAAGAAAATCAAGTACCATTAGAATTTATTTCGGTGGGCCCAAATTTCGAAATACAGTTCTTAAACCAATTTAAGATCTGGACTTTATCACATCGATTCATTGTCATAGTACTGATGAAGGATTTTAGAAATTCTTTCAAGCATAACAATTGATTCAAGAGTGCTTCGGTTATGACGAGAAAATGAGTGGTTATAAAATAATTATAATAATAATAAAATTGGCTTGTATATGCGTGAAATTTGTACACGAATACTATGACGCTAAAGAACGATAAATTCATTCTGTAATCTCTCTCACACACACACACACACAATAGATTGCCATTAATGTCTGTATAATACTGAGGAAGTTAAGAATTATTACGCTACAATCTTGATTATCCGAGGTGAGGTCTGGCCAAATATGGCCCTTGCGCCATAAAACCCCAAAACCAACCAACCGAGGTGAGGTCTGGTTATACGAGATGGATCGAGTCCGCCTTGTATAACCAGTAACTCGGATAGAATGGAGGTAGAAGCATAAAACTGCCTAGGTACAGCAAAATTTATTGTACTACATGTTACTACTACTGAAGGATTCATAAGTCAGATTAAAATTAATCTATATTCGGTAAGAGTAATCTATATGTATTTAGAGTGATACAATATATCTGGAAGTCAGTTACGTATCTTGTAAACCATCTTGAGGCCACGGTAGCCGGCGTGGAAGAGTAGCGGACAAGCAGCTGGAGATTTGCGAGTTCGGAACTAGATCCAACCAAAGACCGTCGTGTACGGGGGCATGTTAAATCTGCCGTGGCCTCAAATGTCCTCACGTTGAGATGGTTTACAAGTTTGGAGTGTGGGTTGCCAGCTCAGATGTGATATCTGACCGTGGTTCAAAATTACGAGTTGTCATTGGATTTTTTCCTTTGGGTTAGATCCTTGACCGTCGCCAATAGCTTGTTGCGTTGCTCTAGAGCGACGTTAATTCAGCTACCTACCTACATAAATTACCTTAACGATCTTCTGTCTCGCAGTACTTTCTCGCTTCTTTGGACGAAGAGCAGACGTTTGTTGTGTTGCTCCAGTGAGACGTTAATTCAGCTAGCTCAGATACTCGAAGTTCTACTGTATCTGGAAGGCAACCACTTATTTCTTACCCCTCCAAGTGATCCCGACGACATATATCGTCCATCAAGATCTGTTCAGTTTTGATAGTGAGATAACTCGTCGAGACACCTCCAGAAGGGTTAAAGGAATGTATATGACACTTGTTTTACTTCCGGTCTCTATCTCCTTACTTTCGGCAGCATACCACCCCATCTCATTGTCCATATGGAGTTCCGTTAGGAAAAAGGATGGAATTTTACTCACTTGAATTTGGAAGTGAAGTGACTTGTTCCCTCACGGTAAGATTTATGTTTTTTTCCTTTTAGCCAGATATAGAAACTAATGTATCATAGCTTCACTTTTTATCCATGAATCCTACTTTTTATAGGTGCAAAATCTTTTAAAAATCCAAATGATGTTTTCAAGTCTCGAGGCATGCGAGCGCATAAAAGCACTCCGTGATTTTAATTTTTATTTTGCGAATATAACTGCTACTAGTGTTCTTGTAAATATGTGTCTTGATATTATATTTATTAAGCGCCACTCTTATATTTGTAAATGTATTTTTAATTTTGCTCCTGGCAAACTGTAACCAAGCTATGGAATGTGATGAAAAATCAGAGGGGATCACACACACTTATGCCTACTTTGGCCATATCACTTACGGAGCACCCGCTACGAAGCAGCGCATCGCCCCATCGGATACGAAAAAAATCAGGAAAAGCGGTATAGTATTTTTAATTAACGTCACACTGGAGCAACGCAACGGGCTATTGTTGATGGTACGGGATCAAACCAAAGGGAAAGATCCGAGGAGAAACCCACATAATTTTGAACCACGGTCAGATGACGAGATCACAACTGAGTTGGCACCCGCTCTCCAAACTTCAACGCCAACGTGAGGCCATTTGAGGCCACGAAGGATTTAACATGCACCAGCACCCTTTGTACTCGACGGTCTTCGAACTCGCAACCCTCCGGTTGCTAATCCGTTATTCTTCCAACAGGGCCACCGAATTTTGTTTTGGAAAGAGCAGTGCCAGCCTCCCCCTGTTCATAAAAGCCTATCTTCGCCTCTGGTGATAATCATCCCTTGAACGAACCTTAAACCTTTTGTGCTGATTGAGCAGCCTGTGTTATGAATGAAAGCACCTTGTATAGAAGTACGCTACCTCCGAGGCTCTGTGTAGCTGTACACAGGAACAAGAGGAGTCGGATGCTCTGTGGTCGGAGCTGTGTCCAGTAATTTTCTCGTCAATGGCTCGGAGGACACGTAATAATCCCTTCAAAAACCCACCACGGCGGCCGATTGGTATCGCTGCTTGGCCTATTACCCGGCGCCTCCGCCGCTGACTGACAAGCCTCCTCATTTGTTCGGGATCAGATACGAAGTCGCATCCTGACCTGTTGGCAGACGAGATGAATCATGGGGTTAAGAACGGCCAGGTGTTAGAAACGCTGCCTACTGGAATATCACGACATTCAATTTTCGATTGTACTCTGCAGTCAACAGGGGAGAATTGGCTTTTAAAATCGCCGTGGAGAATTTTTGTGAATGGCATAGATCTTAAAATGAATAATGATCACATGAATTTGTGGTTCCAAATTCTTTTATTTTCTATTTTATTAATCAATGTAATTAGTTAGTTAATTGAATTAATTAGTAATTTCTTACTTTAAATTGAGTTTTTAGAAACTTAGTTCTTGGGGCCGTCGTGGCTCAGTGGGTATGCCCGCTGCGTTATAGGTTCGATGCATTCCTTGGTGCATTTATCTCTTCTGCGTCAGTGAAACTTTCCTTGCGTGTCTATAACAACGTTATACGTATTGTATTTGGCGCAGCATGACCAAATATAGTCCTGGCCCCATATAAATCTAACCAACCACTTAATATTCAAACAGCAATCTATTATATAAAGCAGAGTTGGTGTCTGTCTGTCTCTGTTTTCTATACAAATCTACACCGTTTGGCCTATTCCACGCCAAAATTTGGTACACTTATTCTTTGGAATCCTGCGGGTAACGTAGGCCCCGTACTATCTGTCTCGGGTGTGCAGAGGGGGCTTCAAATTTTATTCGAAAACCCCATAGGAATAACATTCCGTATTTATGCGATCAATGTCAGACCAATTCACACTAAATTTGGTACATTCATTCTTTAGAATTTTGTGGGACACATAGGCTATATATTAAGCCCGTTCGATTTATCCTGGGTCAAAAGGGGGCTAAAACAATTCGAAATAACCATAGGACTAACATAGAGTATTTTTATGATCACTATCAGACCAATTGACATCAAATTTGGTACATTTATTCTATAGACGACTGCAGGCAACGCAGGTTAGATATTAACTCCAGTTCGGGAGATTTGTCCTGGTTCTGTAGAGGGGGCTAAAAGCAATTCGAAATCCCCATAGGCTTGGCATTATTTTTACGATCACTTTCAAGCCAATTAACACCACATTTGGTGCATTCAATCTTTAGAATACTGCGGGAAACACAATCTAGATATTAACCCCGTTCTTTTTTCCCTGGTTCTGTAGAGGGGTCTAAAAACAATTTGATATCCCCATAGGAATAACAGTGAGTTAACAGTTTTACGATGAATTACAAGCAATTCAACCCGAGCAACGCCGGGTAATTCAGTTAGTGACACAATAAAATTAACCGTGAATGTCAGTTTCTAACAGTTAATAACTGTTAAATTCAGTAAACAGACTGTCTATTAAGAGATAATACCAACTGTTATCCAAATTAACAACTGCTGTTGACTATGTTACCTTAAAACAGCAGCTCTATTCATATCCATCGTTTAACCGAGCTCGAACTTGCACCAGTAGTGTCTCCAGGAGTGGTACAAGCTGTCCCACCGGGTGGAGGACAGGTGTTCCAGTGACAGATATAACCCGAAGCAACTTCTCCTCCCCCCGCCTGTTTACCTGGCCGGGAGGGAGGGGGCGAAGTCTTACGGTGCCCATAAAACCTGATATCGGAGGTAATCTGCTAAGTTTCCGTGTACTGCCGACTGCCCAGGGGGTCCTCGGTTTTTGATAAATGCGGAAATTGGGAGACGTGCTTATCTCGCTCTACACTCTGATCTGTTCCGTAACCGAACGTGAAAGGAATGACGGTTGATGTTGTAAGAACTATAAATATACTTCGAGCCAGGAGCGCTTTAAAAGAGCAATTTTCCCAATTTTCTCCGCTCGCTTTATGCTTTAATTTTATATTCCAATCAGAGGGTCGTAATGCTAAATGAATATGACGTGTGTTGATTGTTTACATCGACCTTCTAATGAAATAGACGGATCATGTAGGCGGAGTCGCTGTCGTAAGATCATGAAGAAATCACAAACCAACTTAGTGCAGACTAGTGTTTTTGATCACGGTGGATAATCACTTTAACCAATAGCCGATTGGCTATGGAAGCGCTGACTAGTGTTTTTGATCACGGTGGATAATCTCTTTAACCAATAGCCGATTGGCTATGGAAGCGCTGACTAGTGTTTTTGATCACGGTGGATAAACGCTTTAACAAATAGCCGATTGACTATGGAAGCGCTGACTAGTGTTTTTGATCACGGTGGATAATTACTTTAACCAATAGCCGATTGGCTATGGAAGTGCTGACTAGTGTTTTTGATCACGGTGGATAATCACTTTAACCAATAGCCGATTGGCTACGGAAGCGCAGACTAGTGTTTTTGATCACGGAGGATAATCACTTTAACCAATCAATAATTTAGGATTCATGCATTTACCCACAACCACGTAAAAGATCTTCAAACCGAGCAACAGGAGGAAATAACATGAAGCCGCGGCCACATTCAACGTTTATTTCATTTTAAGGTCGATGATTGTTTGGCTGTTCATAGACATCTACGCGCATTTTACCAGTGGGATGAACGAAACTTACATTTCCTCTGCTTCAATTCGCTTAATTTATATTTCCATAGGTAGGTAGTTAATTGACGTCGTATTGAAGCAACACAATGGGCTATTGCCGACGGTCCGGGCTCAACCTCCGAAAGGAAAGATACGAGGACAACTCGTCATTTTGAACCATGTCGGGTGACGAGGTCAACACTTGAGTTAGCACTCTCCGAACTTTCACGCCACGCCAACGTGAGGACATTTGATGTCGCGACAGATTTAACGTGAACCAGCCCCGCGTACACGACGGTCTTTGATTGGGCGTGGGTGGCTACTACAAACCAGTTTTCGACGGGGAAATAAACCGCCAGGATAGTTAACAAATTTCGGCATATAAAAAGTGAAGAATATTTTATTAAAAAATTAATATGGTACGGCACAATAAGCATATTTTATCCTAATTATTTAACTAATTGCACTTCATCTCCATTTTAAATACGTAAATTTGGTTTTGGACAGAAGACGGCATCGACCTTATGCCGTAGGTTCAAAAGTGTAATTTTGTGTCAGCACGAAAAAGCAACAAATTAGCCTAAATAGATATAAATTGATATTAATTTATAGTGTATATCATAAGTTAAAAAAGTTAAATACGTATTAATTTTATATACAGGGTGACCCAAAAGTCAATAGACCATTTTAAAATATAACTTTTTCAATTTTTTTGTCAGATTATTTATATATAATCCTCGGAAAATAGTTAAGGAGAAATTCACGACAGAGGAACGAGTAAAAATAATCCAATTTTATCCACAAAATCAACGGTCGATTGTGTTAACCCAAAGAGCTTACATTTGTCATTTCGTGCGTCCTGCAGTACCAGAATACACCAGAGGTATGGTGGCAGCAAGATGGGGCTACCCCCCATACAGCTTGTCCGGCGATGGAGCTCGTAAGACAAATTTTTAGACGGCGGATAGTTTCGCGAAACTCCGAATTCAATTGGCCTCCACGCTCACCTGACCTTACGGCTCCAGACTTTTCTTGTGGGGATATCTAAAAGAAAGAGTATACCGTAACAAACCTCGGACCATCCAGCAATTGAACGCCAACATCCGTGAAGAAATTGAAGGAAAAAGCCAAGAAACATTACAAGAGGTGATGGAGCACACTTTACAAAGATCCCGTCACTGTTAAGAACAAAATGGTGGCCATTTGAAGGACAATCTACAAAACTAATTACACACTTTTTTAGCTACAGACTTTTCTGAGGATATCTAAATGAAAACGTACACCGTAACAAACCTCGCACCATCCAGCAATTGAGGGCCAACATCCACGAAGAAATTGAAGGAATAAGCTAAGAAACATTACAAGAGGTGATGGAGCACACTTTAGAAAGATCCCATCACTGTCAAGAACAAAATGGTGGCCATTTGAAGGACAATCTACAAAACTAATTACAAATAATTTCTAATATAGGAATTATTAATACATAAAAGAGTTATTCTATTTATAAATGGTCTAGTGATTTTTGGCCATCCTGCAGTTATATTATAGCCAATGGAAAAAACCCTTTTGCAGCAACGGTTGCTTTGCTTTCCGGAGCAGTTATCCAATCAGATACCACCATACATGATACGCTGTTTGTATTTGTGCATGCAAATAAGTATCGAATGCCATCAGACGATAGAAATTAGGTGCGAGTAGCGGGAGGTCGTGTTTGTTCAGTGGCTGATTCGTGACTCTCGGCAGACGATCTGCTGACCTACTGATGAGATGGCGGCACGCGAATCTGGCAACGACAGCAATCGTTTGCGCTCTAGGATTTCCTTGAGCAGGTTAGGTATCGAGTTTATGAATCTTTAAGGGATTTCTCTTGAATTCGATGACGACAGTTTTGTCAAAAATGTTTGCAGAGACGGGAACCTCGAACTTACTCTACCTTCCTAGGGCTACTTTTTATATGTACTATATAATCTATTATGTATCTTATCTTTTCGCTATTTATTCTATTTTTATAAATTCTACCTTTCTTCTTTCTATCATTATAAATATTTAATGCTACTTTTTGAGGATATGACAAAAGTTTTACCAAAGAAATAATTTCAGGGACTAGGGTAATTTCCTCCTACCTATTGTATCTTTAAAAAATCTACCTCTCTATGTGAACTACAATCTCTATTAGTCGTCCTACCTTTTAGCTATATATTCTATCTTCGTATTTATATATATATATATATATATATATATATATATATAATATGGTGGGATTGATAGTAAAAATAGGAGCTTTGTTTAAGTAGCATAAATAAACAAAATGAAGGATTTATGAACATTATATGGAATATTAGTAGAATACAGTAGAAAGTAAGATGATAGGCTTTAGAAACAGTGTGGAAAGTAGATCATTGTCTTGAATAAAATAGAAAAGGTGGAATAAAGGTGACTTCGTGAAGGTCATACAAATAGCATGGAAGATTTAGGAATAATATATATATATTTCAAAAATACTAGCAGAGCCACGCATATATACTAAACTTTCTTAGTTGCTTGAATCTATTGATGGCAGTGTCTTTACTCACATTTCATATCTTATTTAAATCAATTTATAATGAATATAGCTTCCATATTCACATAAATGGATTTCATACCTCTAAATAAAATAAAATTATCCAAAAATATGTAAAATATTTCTTTTACTTTTACTGGTGCTAATTCCTATTTGCAATAAAATGCATGGTAGATAGTCCACCTGTCCTGTTACCAAAATTAGATTCTGAACGTCTACTTCAATTTCATCTCATATATATTGTATATTACTACTTTTTATATTATCTATGAAAGCATCTCTTTCTACTATTCTTAGTCAAATTTCATTCCTTATCTGGGGACTATCCATTATCTTTATTCCTAAATCTTCCGTGCTATTTGTATGACCTTCACGAAGTTACCTTTATTCCACCTTTTCTCTTTTATTCAAGACAATGATCTACTTTTCACACTTTGTTTCTAAAGTCTATCATTTTACTTTCTACTGTATTCTACTAATATTCCATATAACGTTCATAAATCCTTCTTTTTATTTATTTATGCTACTTAAACAAAGCTCCTATTTTTACTATCAATCCTACCATTCTATTCTACCATGTGTGTGTCCTCCCTTTCTATTCAATTCTATTTCATTTACGAAGTAACCGCATCTTAAATTTTTCTCTCTGCTTAAAATCTACCCTCCACTAATTATATTCTTCCTAACTGAAATCTACCATTCTGAAATATGTATTCGTGAAATATATTATGTATTTCATGATTCCGCTTTTTATCTGCACAGTTGCCCAACCTAAATGCCCCTTACCTCTACATAACATCAAGAGTCTTATATGCTCTTCTATGAA
Organism: Meta bourneti; assembly: GCA_933210815.1. Lineage (NCBI taxonomy): Eukaryota > Metazoa > Arthropoda > Arachnida > Araneae > Tetragnathidae > Meta > Meta bourneti. The sequence continues at coordinate 96,601,778 of OW119926.1, forward strand.
GACTGCTAGATTCTCAATCGACAAAGAAACATCCACAGGAAAGAACTGGAATGTTTTAGTGAGGAATAGAGCTCGTATTCCAGGTTTCTTGCCCAGAGCTATAGGAATCTGTTGCTTCCGACTTCTTACCCGACAGGATTACCTACAAAGATACTTATACCGTATTGGAGTAACTAGATCAGCTATCTGCCCCCATGGCAAATTGGATGAAATGACTGGAGATGATCCCAAGAACTGCCGTAAAATTCCGGACAATAGCATCGCAAATTCCAAAAATGTATTTACTGTTGATAGTGTTTAAAGCCATATTTTTTCACTTCAGAACTTCATTAGGTTTCTCTATTGATTGATGGCCGATAGGCCAGAGACGGCTGTAGGAGAAAAAATTTGTTTATGTATTTCTATATGCCTAAATAGACCTTACTATTTTCCTAAATTAAAAAATCTACTTCTATGTGTGTCCTGTCTTCTTAAAGTCAACTTTTCGAGTGACAAATACCTTACTACAAGTCAAGTAAGACCCTTCAATCCTCCTTTGTTTTATACCTATCCTCTTGAATCTGTTCCTACTTTCAGTTAGTTAAAATTTACGTCGCTGCTACTTATTTAATACTATAGTATTATGAGTAGCATAGCGTAGAATTGATAACTGGGATGCTGAAATTAGATGGAAAGCAAAAAAATCTTATGCTTATCTGTAGATAACCTTATATGTAACCTGCGTTCGCTTCTGCTTCTTTCTCGCAAAAAGAATGCTGTAAGCTTTTCTTCGCCATAAGTTAAATGAGCCTGAACAGTGCAATTGAGCCCAATCTCTGTATAGATTATTCAAGCGCAGTCCTAAAGCTCGATGGCAGTCTTACAGAGACTGAAAAATAATAAGAGACTGATAGACAATGTGCAAGGACCCACAGCGCATATTATTTTGACTGCATTCCAGTCTCATTCCTTATCATGTAGGAAAGAGTGTATGGTGAATTTAACCTTGCATATGGCAAACACTATTCACCAATCATAGTAGGAAACCATTTGAATCTGTAAGGCTTGGTCATCCGCATTTCTTAATCGACTTCTTACGATGAAAATCAAGGATGTTAGAATATAAACTGACATCCCACTCAGATTTACGTTAAAAAATCATTATTTTTGCTTCAGGTTTTATCGATTATCATTTTTTGCCACTGAATTTTGATTATTTTATAGGGGGATGCCGGACTTCTGAGACAGGCTTTTAGATGCACTCTACTGCGTACTATATACCTAAATCTCGCAACTTCTCACAATTATTCTAAATTCAAAAATCCTACCCTTATCTTTTCTGTCTTTTTAGTAGCCAATTATGGCCCTTGCTCCATAGAAATCCAACCAACTTCTCCTCTTAACCCTCCTGGTAGTTGTCTCAACGAGGTATCTCATTATTAAAACTGGTCATTTGCAAAACTGACAAGATCTTTATGGACGAGATATATCGTCATTAGAAAAAAATTGACCAGATCTTGATCTCATCATCATAGAAAAATCGGCAACTTCTTGATGAAGAGATACCTCATCATTAGCAAAATTGGACAGATCTTTATGGACGAGATATCTCGTCAAAACTACTTGGAGGGTTAAAGTCAACCTTTTGACTAGTACTTAACAGTACCACTTATAATAATTCCAGTACTATCCTAGAGAGTACCTAGCAACCTCCGAGTTGTAGCTGGCACAGGTTCGATAGATACTATCTGGGTGAATTTCTCTCTTCTGTGTCAATAAAACTTTCCTTTTGTGCATAGATCCATTTGCTTAACGTAGTCTATCATGTTTGGCACAGCTTGGCCAAATATGACCCTTGTGCGCCATTAAAACCAACCCAATCAACTAACATAGACAGTACCTCCTACTTTGTATTACCTATCTGATTTCATTTACTTATTAAATAACTCGTTGTGTTGCTCAGTTGACGTTAATTAAAATACCTACCTAATACATACAATACCTAATACCTAATAATACTAAAAATACATACCTACCCCTATTGGCCAAATTAAAACCTACTTTTCAACAGTGAGCCTATTATATCTTCTACTACCTACAACCTTTTCGATTAGTCATATCATATCTTTTATCTCTGACTAGGCGACTAGGGTAAAGAGTTGCATTAAATAGCTAACTTGTAATTTCCCCTCTTCATGCTTCAACGATATTCATGTCGTGGCTCATTTGTTATGCCCACTGCGCTATCAACCTTCGAGTTGTAGGCTGCGCAGGTTCGATTCCTGCAAGGCTCAATTCCTCCCTACATGTATTTATATCTTTTATGTCAGTAAAACATTTCTTGTGTGTGTATGTCTATTACTTGATTGCATGCCAGACACAGGACAGTCATTTTTTTCTTGAGACTTTAGGCATGGCCAAACATGGTCATTGCGCCATAGAACTCCAAAACTAACCATCAACGATATTCCTGCTTTTTTACAAATACGCAAACAAGATGACTTCCAAAAATGCCATTCGGGTTTGATCTCGGTGCTCTGTCCCGTTGTGTTGCTCCAGTGCGACGTTAATTAAAATATCTAACAAAAAGGCGATTTCGCTATTTAGGTGAGCTTGGACCAACACAAATACCTCTGCCATAACTGAAGAGTTGCACCATACATCCAAGTGCCCTAATTAACAGCCCTCCGCACCGATTTGCACGTGCCTTCGGAACCACCCTCCGCAACCAACTGTCCAATCAACCCACTCAAAGGAAGACCGATCGGCGGCAGCATGAAGCGGCAGCTAATTGATATACAATATCCCTCTTAATGGGAAGGCAATAAACCGTTCCAATTGCTAGTAATGAACCACGTAATCAACTAGGGGGTGGTCTTTCCCACGAGCGGCCAACAGACCGTGACGTCGGGGACCATGTGCCACACGGTGGACACTCACCAGGACAGTGTGCACGGAAGAACAAATACTGCAGACAGACAGATCCATCCCCCACTCGAAACTGTCACAGTCCAGTGGCTGTCCAGCTTGCAGTCTGTTATTTCTGGAACCATCTGGCGGGGAATGGATTCGACGATGATAGCATCGCTGGGGAGTGATTTTTATGCAAAGGTTTTGTTCAAATATGTATGGAATAAAGATGGGGTTGGTCAGAACAATGTCGGGGTGAAGGCGGGAGCGTTTTCTTAACGATGTGCTTTATGTCTGATTCTGTGTGATCGAAGAAGCTATCTTGGGTAGAAATCGTAAGCAGCGTTCATGTCAAGGAGGGTGGAGAAAAGTTGAGGAGTTAGGCGAACTGGGCAAGTGTCGTCGTAACTGCGATGGTTCATACAGGTGTTGATCGATTCAAAAATGGACACGCGTCGCAGCGTCGAATTCGAAATGCTTGTTACTCTACCATGCCCTTCATAAACACACAGTATTGGTTTGTGCATTGTTTGGATGAAAACTCGTTGGGGGAGAATACTGACAAGATACAAAGTAATATAGTCCGGCTCTGACGAGTTGGCATTTGAGTCACGTGATTTTGAACTAGTCCATTCCTTAAATTAGGGGGCATGTTAAACGTAAACAATGCGTTCCCACAGTTGGCATGTTTAGTGTTGATTCTGGATCCGACTTTATCGTTCTATGGTGGAAGATTGGGAGTGATTGTGTGCTGGTCAAAAAACCCATCACCTTCTGCGATCGCCACAAATGATTTTGCGTATGACGTTTTGCCTTTTCTCCCTGGTGACCCTACCACCTTTGTAGAAATCGACTGATCCAAATTCATCTGCCTTTTCACCGCATCGTTGTTCTATGCGATAGAAGGATTGACGTTCGAGCAGAGTACCTATTAGTGGTTTGGGCAACTGAATGGATTGCGAATACCGGTATCTGTCGAGAGTAGCGTAACCAGGACTTTTGTTTTGAAGGACGTCCAAAGTTAAAAAATGAAAATTTTTTGTGAAAGCTTATAACTTAAACACATTTCCAAAATGGATTTTATATCAATTTTACTCTTTAGACTATGAACTTTTATATAAAATATTTAGTACCAATAACTGACAAACCTTTATAAAATACATAAGGTTATTTATTAAATAGCACTAACAAAAAATGTTCATTCTTGTTTCTTGAAATTCCGCGGGGCCACGGTAACCCGGTTGGAAGAGTAACCGATTAGCAACCGGAGGGCTGCGAGTTCGAATCCAACCAAAGACCGTAGTGTACAAAGGGTGCTGGTGCACGTTAAATCTGTCGTGGTTTCAAATGTCTTCACTTTGGCGTGGTGTGGAAGTTTTGAGAGTGGGGTGCCAGCTCAGGTGTTGCCTCGTCAGCTGACCGTGGTTCAGAATTACGTGTTGTTCTCGGGTCTTCGTGTTGTAAACTTTTCCCTCGGGATTGTTCCCGGACCGTCACCAATAGCCCGTTGTGTTACTCCTACCTAACCTACTAATTAATATAAGTAGTATACCCCCCCGTATAGGACACGGAAGTGACGTCATACCACGTGACCCGAAGTGGGCGGGGCCAAGTGACGTCACAGCGTGACGTCATCGAAAAGCGGAAGTGACGTATGGTTTGTTTACATTTTGGACTTGGGAATTTTTTTTTTGTCATCGACTTCGTGCAGGCGTTTCAAGATGGCGTCGTTTTGTTGCCATGATGACGAATCACTCGTAGTGTCATCTGGTGGAGATATTCGAAACCCTATTATTTTTAATTAAAAAGCAATTTGGTGGATTCGAACCGAGGACCATAGGATCCGAAGTCAAGCGCGCTATCCGTTACGCTGTAAGAGAGTTAACTATGGGCGGTGAATTAATGTAGTGTTTCTCTCTCTTTCTTTTGGACTTGTATTTTTTCTTAGTATTAGGAATGGGTTATTTTTAGAAAATGGTTTGAATAATTGCATAGGGGTTTTAATAAATGCTTTTTCAAAACGACTTATGGCGCCATCTAGTGATTTTAAAAGTAAGTAATCTAAGGAACGAATTGATTTCTTAATGTTTTTACTTTATTCATGACCAGTGACGTCAGTGTGTTTACGTTTGGGACTTGGATTTTTTTCCTTCTGAGATTTCGATGTGACGTCACGAGTATGTCCATCGAGCACGTCTGAACTTGAAAAAAGCCAAGTCTGAACTTGAAAAAGCCTACTCACAGTACATTTCCTTACAAGATTTAATTTTGTGTTGGTGAACCGTTATAAAGATGGTAAGGACTGTATGGGTGCCCATAATGACAACGATTTGGATCTTTATGCACCCATAGCGTCTGTTTCATTTGGACAGAAAAGGCAATTTGTGTTTTCTAGAAAGAACTACAATTCTTTAAAAATTGTTCTGGAAATGGAAGCTTGCTTGTGATGAAGTATCCAACAAACCAATTTTGGTTTCACAGCTTGCCCCGTGGGAATGCATTATGCCCTAGAATAAACTTAACGTTTCGTAAAATCCTTGTATAAAGCAGCGATAAACCACTGATGTGCCCCCGAACTAGAACTCAGTGACGTACACTAGACGATATTTGGACAACGTTGCAATTGATCTTTGCCTTTCAGAATAGTATTTTTATAAATGCTTACATCTTGTTGTTTTTAAATAAATTTTTAGCGTGTCTTACCACATATACTGTATTTTGGATTATTTGGGTTTTTTTATTACCATGGTTTTATAAATTTTCTTTTAAAATGCAAGATCTGAAATGAAATTTTTCTTTCCTATATAGATTTATGGTTTTTTTAAGTTAGATGTTTTTACTCAAAAATTAATTATACATTAGATGCTATAACACCTATTTTATAGCAGAAATTTTGTTTTAAAATAATAATATACACTTAAGTAAGAGTAAAAATTTTTGAAACTTTACAAGACAAATACTATGAATATTTTTTCTTGTACATTTGAAGAAGTTATAATAGTATAAAACCCATTTATTCTATAAATCTAACTTAAATGTTATTTTTTAATTAATCTTTCCTTGCATATTATTTTTTGCTTTGAATAAATCTTCATAAATTTTAGTGATTTAATTTATATTATATATAGATTTACAAACCTGTTTTTGGATGAAATATAAGGATTTTATATTTTAAAAATTAATGTTTTTACTTAAAATTAATTATATATTAAATACTATTACACGTATTTTTAATGTTGAAGATTTTTAGAAAACATTTTACAATTGAAACATATACATTAAATATTATGACAAACACTTAAATGCAGATCCATAAGGGAATATTGGAAATCTTTTTAATGCTTACACCTTTCTATTTTAAATAAACTTTTGCTTGTCTTACCACATACACTGTATTTTGGATTATTTGGGTTTTTTTTTTTTTTATTACCATGGTCTTATAAATTTTCTTTTAAAATGCACGATCTGAAATGAAATTTTCCTTGATTTTGAGATTTACTCAAAAATTAATTATACATTAGATGCTATAGCACATATTTTATTGCAGAATGTTTTAATATTATACACATAAGTGAGCGTAAAATTTTTGAAACTTTACAAGACCCATATTATGAACATGCTTTCTTACACATTTGAAGTAGTGAAAAATAGTATTAAAACCCTTTATCCTGTAAAATATAAATTAAATATTATTTTTAATTAATTTTTCCTTCCATATTATTGTTTACTTTAAATACATTTTCATTCATTTTAGTGATTTTATTTATATTATAAAGATTTATAAAACTGTTTTTAACGAAATTTTCTTTGATATAAGGATTTATATTTTAAAAGTTAGATGTTTTTTACACAAAAATTAATTATATATCAAATACTATTGCACGTATTATAACATTGAAGATTTTTAGAAAGCGTTTAACAATTGAGAGAGATATATACTTTAAATATTATTACAAACATTTAAATGCAATTTGCTTTTTATTTTTTAATTTTACAATTGAGACATTTTTAAAAGTTTGGTTCTTAAAGTGCGTTTTATGCATAGTAAAAAAAAATTATTATAAAAACCTGTAAGAGTAAAAAGAATTTTATACATTGAAACTTTACAAGACCCATACCATGTTTCCTTGCACATTTGAAGTAGTGAAATATAGAATTAAAAACCATTTGTCCCTGAAGTTCTAAATTAAAAGTTATTTTTCTTTAATGCTTTTGCAAAACCACACATTTTACTATATATGAACTTCCTTTTATTTATTTGAAAACCTTATGCACATCGTACAATTTAAAATTGCACAGCAAAATACCAATACTGTACGAAGCTATGAAGTATTTTACAAGATACTTTGGTACTGTTTTCTTAATTTTAAGTGTTCTACATTGCTATATTAAATGGATAGTTAGTGGGTTTTCTGTTTTTGAAAATAATGTGTGCACATCTGTGCTGCAAAGCAAATTAACTTTTGCCTTTTTCTTGATATTTAATGCATAATCTAAATATTTACTCACACCGCTGATAGTTTTACCCATGAGTAAAATTAAATAATAACTGAAAATTTTAAGTATTAATGTGAATTTTAAAATGAACAAAAATTATTGAAATAATGGATTAAATCTGAATTCTATGTATTCTTAAAACAATCTCTGCAAATCCAGCAGACAATTCTTAAACAGATTGAAGGAAGCCACATGGAAACAAAGTAAATTAGAACACTTTTTAATAGTAAAAACATTATGATTAATATTTTTACAAAAATAATACATTGTAGTAAAAAAAGAACTTATTTTTACATACTTACATTTTTTTTTAAGAGACTTATTTCCGACAAGCCAATTATTCAATGCCATCACCTCAGCTATGGGGCAATGCAAATTATTTTTGTGATGACCACATTATAGTTTTTGGATATCTTTGTTGCTACTTAGAGCATAAAATGCATCGAATTTGGGAAACCCATATTGTTCTAAGTTGATATTCGGAATATTCAATGCATCTAAGCGTTTCTTTTCCACACAACCACCTTTGTAAGCAATTAGGTACTGAGTGACCCTCTTGGTCTGCTCGTAATATTCTAAAAGCTTAGAGTCTAGATTTTTCTAAGGGAGCACAATTTGCTATGTCATGGGACAGAAATGAAGTGCACATACGTAATTTTTAACATATCACACAGTTGTACGATCTTTGGCACTCAGTTTATGCTTAGACGATAAGTTAAAACGAATACTTGAAGCTACTTGCGACTTTTACAGCGATGTATGCGTATTTACGTACTAAGAAACTTTCTTGAATCTGAAATTCATCAAAATGCACAATTGCACAAATATTAATCATTGCTATTGAAAAGCGTTAGCTGTTCTTGGAAAAATAATTGTAAACTGGAGGCCACGAAGAACTGGACTATATAACACCATACACTTACTAATCAGTAAAGTTAAAATTTATCTTTTGCGTTCCATAGTTACTCACAAAAGATAAGACTAAGTGAAGAATGTACATACTCAGAAAACATGGTGTTTGTGATAATGCGCGAAATAAAATTTTGTGTTATAATACAAGATTTTAACGAAAGGATATACTTAAATGTGCGTGTGATTTTTTGACTCTACCACGTTTATGCGCTGAATGCAATTCAATTCTACGACTAAATTTGAGCAAGAAAAAAAATATAACCAAATATAATTTATAAGAGAAACGTATTTTGACTTTCTTTAAAATGAGAACTTTAAAGTATACTGAATTCTCTTGATTCTGCAGTTTTATTTTTTCTAAAATTACATCAACAAATTGAATTATTTTATTTGTGTGCACACACAAGTCTTTGCCTCTGTTGAAAGGAAACTAGTATCTTTGACAAGTATCAGATTTTAAAAATTAATTCAGAGAAGAACCTTTTTTCATGGGATTTAACTCATGTAAATACGCATACATCGCTGTAAAAGTCGCAAGTAGCTTCAAGTATTCGTTTTAACTTATCGTCTAAGCATAAACTGAGTGCCAAAGATCGTACAACTGTGTGATATGTTAAAAATTACGTATGTGCACTTCATTTCTGTCCCATGACATAGCAAATTGTGCTCCCTTAGAAAAATCTAGACTCTAAGCTTTTAGAATATTACGAGCAGACCAAGAGGGTCACTCAGTACCTAATTGCTTACAAAGGTGGTTGTGTGGAAAAGAAACGCTTAGATGCATTGAATATTCCGAATATCAACTTAGAACAATATGGGTTTCCCAAATTCGATGCATTTTATGCTCTAAGTAGCAACAAAGATATCCAAAAACTATAATGTGGTCATCACAAAAATAATTTGCATTGCCCCATAGCTGAGGTGATGGCATTGAATAATTGGCTTGTCGGAAATAAGTCTCTTAAAAAAAAATGTAAGTATGTAAAAATAAGTTCTTTTTTTACTACAATGTATTATTTTTGTAAAAATATTAATCATAATGTTTTTACTATTAAAAAGTGTTCTAATTTACTTTGTTTCCATGTGGCTTCCTTCAATCTGTTTAAGAATTGTCTGCTGGATTTGCAGAGATTGTTTTAAGAATACATAGAATTCAGATTTAATCCATTATTTCAATAATTTTTGTTCATTTTAAAATTCACATTAATACTTAAAATTTTCAGTTATTATTTAATTTTACTCATGGGTAAAACTATCAGCGGTGTGAGTAAATATTTAGATTATGCATTAAATATCAAGAAAAAGGCAAAAGTTAATTTGCTTTGCAGCACAGATGTGCACACATTATTTTCAAAAACAGAAAACCCACTAACTATCCATTTAATATAGCAATGTAGAACACTTAAAATTAAGAAAACAGTACCAAAGTATCTTGTAAAATACTTCATAGCTTCGTACAGTATTGGTATTTTGCTGTGCAATTTTAAATTGTACGATGTGCATAAGGTTTTCAAATAAATAAAAGGAAGTTCATATATAGTAAAATGTGTGGTTTTGCAAAAGCATTAAAGAAAAATAACTTTTAATTTAGAACTTCAGGGACAAATGGTTTTTAATTCTATATTTCACTACTTCAAATGTGCAAGGAAACATGGTATGGGTCTTGTAAAGTTTCAATGTATAAAATTCTTTTTACTCTTACAGGTTTTTATAATAATTTTTTTTTACTATGCATAAAACGCACTTTAAGAACCAAACTTTTAAAAATGTCTCAATTGTAAAATTAAAAAATAAAAAGCAAATTGCATTTAAATGTTTGTAATAATATTTAAAGTATATATCTCTCTCAATTGTTAAACGCTTTCTAAAAATCTTCAATGTTATAATACGTGCAATAGTATTTGATATATAATTAATTTTTGTGTAAAAAACATCTAACTTTTAAAATATAAATCCTTATATCAAAGAAAATTTCGTTAAAAACAGTTTTATAAATCTTTATAATATAAATAAAATCACTAAAATGAATGAAAATGTATTTAAAGTAAACAATAATATGGAAGGAAAAATTAATTAAAAATAATATTTAATTTATATTTTACAGGATAAAGGGTTTTAATACTATTTTTCACTACTTCAAATGTGTAAGAAAGCATGTTCATAATATGGGTCTTGTAAAGTTTCAAAAATTTTACGCTCACTTATGTGTATAATATTAAAACATTCTGCAATAAAATATGTGCTATAGCATCTAATGTATAATTAATTTTTGAGTAAATCTCAAAATCAAGGAAAATTTCATTTCAGATCGTGCATTTTAAAAGAAAATTTATAAGACCATGGTAATAAAAAAAAAAAAAACCCAAATAATCCAAAATACAGTGTATGTGGTAAGACAAGCAAAAGTTTATTTAAAATAGAAAGGTGTAAGCATTAAAAAGATTTCCAATATTCCCTTATGGATCTGCATTTAAGTGTTTGTCATAATATTTAATGTATATGTTTCAATTGTAAAATGTTTTCTAAAAATCTTCAACATTAAAAATACGTGTAATAGTATTTAATATATAATTAATTTTAAGTAAAAACATTAATTTTTAAAATATAAAATCCTTATATTTCATCCAAAAACAGGTTTGTAAATCTATATATAATATAAATTAAATCACTAAAATTTATGAAGATTTATTCAAAGCAAAAAATAATATGCAAGGAAAGATTAATTAAAAAATAACATTTAAGTTAGATTTATAGAATAAATGGGTTTTATACTATTATAACTTCTTCAAATGTACAAGAAAAAATATTCATAGTATTTGTCTTGTAAAGTTTCAAAAATTTTTACTCTTACTTAAGTGTATATTATTATTTTAAAACAAAATTTCTGCTATAAAATAGGTGTTATAGCATCTAATGTATAATTAATTTTTGAGTAAAAACATCTAACTTAAAAAAACCATAAATCTATATAGGAAAGAAAAATTTCATTTCAGATCTTGCATTTTAAAAGAAAATTTATAAAACCATGGTAATAAAAAAACCCAAATAATCCAAAATACAGTATATGTGGTAAGACACGCTAAAAATTTATTTAAAAACAACAAGATGTAAGCATTTATAAAAATACTATTCTGAAAGGCAAAGATCAATTGCAACGTTGTCCAAATATCGTCTAGTGTACGTCACTGAGTTCTAGTTCGGGGGCACATCAGTGGTTTATCGCTGCTTTATACAAGGATTTTACGAAACGTTAAGTTTATTCTAGGGCATAATGCATTCCCACGGGGCAAGCTGTGAAACCAAAATTGGTTTGTTGGATACTTCATCACAAGCAAGCTTCCATTTCCAGAACAATTTTTAAAGAATTGTAGTTCTTTCTAGAAAACACAAATTGCCTTTTCTGTCCAAATGAAACAGACGCTATGGGTGCATAAAGATCCAAATCGTTGTCATTATGGGCACCCATACAGTCCTTACCATCTTTATAACGGTTCACCAACACAAAATTAAATCTTGTAAGGAAATGTACTGTGAGTAGGCTTTTTCAAGTTCAGACTTGGCTTTTTTCAAGTTCAGACGTGCTCGATGGACATACTCGTGACGTCACATCGAAATCTCAGAAGGAAAAAAATCCAAGTCCCAAACGTAAACACACTGACGTCACTGGTCATGAATAAAGTAAAAACATTAAGAAATCAATTCGTTCCTTAGATTACTTACTTTTAAAATCACTAGATGGCGCCATAAGTCGTTTTGAAAAAGCATTTATTAAAACCCCTATGCAATTATTCAAACCATTTTCTAAAAATAACCCATTCCTAATACTAAGAAAAAATACAAGTCCAAAAGAAAGAGAGAGAAACACTACATTAATTCACCGCCCATAGTTAACTCTCTTACAGCGTAACGGATAGCGCGCTTGACTTCGGATCCTATGGTCCTCGGTTCGAATCCACCAAATTGCTTTTTAATTAAAAATAATAGGGTTTCGAATATCTCCACCAGATGACACTACGAGTGATTCGTCATCATGGCAACAAAACGACGCCATCTTGAAACGCCTGCACGAAGTCGATGACAAAAAAAAAATTCCCAAGTCCAAAATGTAAACAAACCATACGTCACTTCCGCTTTTCGATGACGTCACGCTGTGACGTCACTTGGCCCCGCCCACTTCGGGTCACGTGGTATGACGTCACTTCCGTGTCCTATACGGGGGGGTATACTACTAATATACCTACTAAAAATTCCGTTTTGTGAGTTGTTACGTGAATTAAATACCTACATTGGTACGGTAATTAAATACCTACATTGAAATTCCGTTTTGTGTAGTTGTTACGTGATTGGCGTGATACGTAGATATTTGAGTCAAGGTAGAAAACAATGTTCATAATTATTTCTTTTATATTTCATAACGGATATAAATTCATTAAATCATTGCAGTATACGTATAATGAATAGTAGCTCATATAATACTATCACTGCCTCAAAATAAGTGTTACATGTAAGTTTCGAGTACCAATTTTTTTCCAATTTTGAAGTGAATTGTACCAACGAGAACATTTACTAACGGTATAAGGCAACCTAAGAATGACAATCGATCGTTTTTTACTGTATAAAAATAAAAAGAAGGAACTTTTAAAAAGTAATGCCCGTTAGAAAGCATTCAAAGTTAGAAAACATCCTAACATTGCAAACGTGCATGGAAAGTGTAAAGATATAATCTGGAAGTACTGCCTATAAAGTTGTATGTTTTAATAAATAAAACCTTCAGGATAACATTAATCGTAATCCTGAAGCTATATTAAAAGTGAAACACTGTCTTAATTTGCAGCATTGAGCCGTGTTTGAAAAATAAACCTTTTAACCTACGATTAATTATTTTTTCTTTTCCATCCATTTTTACAAATGTGACAACTATTTAGTAAGAAAATTCAAGTGTTAAATGTGACACTTATTTTGGGACTTAGGGAGCAGTTACTGAAAAAATCTATTATTTTATTTCAAAAATAATAAAATATATTTAATGCATTTATAGGTCTAATTAGCCTTAATGTTGCACTGTAGATCGACAAACCAAACCTTCATGCATTCATAGTATTTTATTTATAGAGATATTTTAACCCTTCATTTGGTTTCGACAAGATATCTCGCCCCTCGATATCTGACCAATTTTGAAAATGACGAAATTTCTCATCGAGATATTGCCAATTTTTTGATGATGCCGAGATTACGATCTGGTCAGTATTCTTCTAATGTCGAGATATCTCGTCCATCAAGATCTGCTAATGACGAGATACCTCGTCACAAGAAGGGTTAAGATACCAGAAGGGTTAAAAACACCAGTAGGGTTAAAAATAAGAAACTAACAATTTCCGGGAGAGGTTCAGTTCCCCAGAGCCTAGTTTTAGTTTCGCCACTGTCTAGCCAGAATAGAGCCAGTCGCACTTATTGTTTTTGATGAACGTATGTGCTGTGATTGATTGACCTCAGAATAATTGAGAAGGTCATATCTGCCAATTCTGCTAAGAGGTTCTGGATTCTTTTCGTCTTGGCAATATCCTTTCTTCTGCTAGAACCTACGATAATCGCATATTTGAATCCTTGATGTATTGGGAATATACGTCGGTTGGTTGTTTTGGCGTTTTATGGCTCAAGGGCCATATTTGGCCAAGCTGTGCCAAACACAAGACAACGCCAAGTGAAAAAAGTCGTTCCAAGAGGAGAAAAGAGGGATTGGTGAACAGAGTAATGGAAAGAAACCGGTGAAAGATCGCTGGGGTATCAAGGAGCCCGACCCCTGTGTTTACTAAAGACAGTAAACTGCATGGAAAAAGAAAAGATCACTGGAGTACCTCGGGTTCGTGAAGCCTGTACACACCCAAAAGAGATGTGCCCCGGGAATATACGTCGGAATATGAAGTGAAGGATAGGGACAGAAACTAACCTCCCGAATCGCGTAAGTTTGTTTCTTTACTTCAAGCATATACAAGCAGGGAAAGCTAATTTACAGAACAGGGACACTACCTAAAAATGACTAAAAAGTCGAATTTTTTTTATTATCTTACATTAATTATACTACTTTTAAGAATATGTGTGCATTTTATAGCTGTAGCAGCAATATTTAGCGAGTTATGAATTTTTATAAGTTAATTCTTTTATTTATTTAACTGCCATTTGAAACTTTAAAGTGCTTTTTCTCAGTTTTTTATTTTTCATGACTACAGTGTATTTAAAATGCTAAGGCTTTTTTTCTAATTGATGTAGAGTTTTGAAACTTTTTGTGGTTGTTTATTATGATACATTTAATAACTTTGTGGCATGGAATAAGGATTTGGAAGAATAGTTATTATTTCAAAAATTGATGAAATCAACTATGACTGTTTTTCAGTGTTTGTTACAAAAATATCTGTAGAAAAGTAAATAACAGTGATACCCCTAATCCCATGCACAAAATTGTAGGGAACGCTTTATGGAAGGTAAGTAAATAAAAATATTTGAAAAAAAAATTTGAAGACGGAGTAGGAATTTTGAAATATTGAAATATTTTTATAAAAATTTAATTTTTTAGTTATTTTAATGTAAAAATGATTTTTTTCCTTTTGTAATGTACATTTAATGTGTATTGGAACAAGGTACACAAAAACATTTTGTTGTGAATATGAAAACAAAAAAAAATGTTCAAAGGGTACTGTGTCCTCTTAACTGTGTCTAGGTACTTTAATGTGTGTCTACTGTCATTTTTGCTACACAAGGGCAAATTAGGCCGGGACATATGGCTAAAAATGGATTCCGAGCCATACATGACCTGGTTGGTTGGTCTTGGGGTTTTATAGAGCAAGGGCCATATTTGACACAAGACATACAATATTAAGTAATAGACAGACACACACATTGGAAGTTTTACTGACACAGAAGAGAGGGGGAGGAATGCACCTGGCAGGAATCGAACCCGCTCCGCCTACAACTCGAAGGTTGCTAGCGCAGTGGGCACCCACTGAGCCACGACGGCCTCATACATGACCGGGATTCGAACCCTGAACCAATTGAACTGGGGTTAGAGAGCTAGCTAGACGACTAACAGGTGGCGAATGATTTTTTTTCTTGCTAAGTGAAATCAAACATAAAAAGGTATGCTGAAATATGAAAGAAGCAAAGTAAGTTTTAGGCGTTTATAGAATGCCCTTTTTAAAAAATTGCTTCACATAAAAATTCTCTTTATTAGTAATGTTTGCAAGAACTTGAATAAATAAATTAGTATTTGTTATTAGCAGGTGTTAGCGTTATAGCTAAATTTAGCGTAATTTCAGAAGTGAAAGCCTTCAGTGCTCCATTTCAAAACTTCCAATTAAATCTTGAAATCCCATTTTTATCATTTGTATTTTGATTTTAGCTATAGCTAGTGAAGAGTGGGTTCCAGCTAAGGTGTTGACCTCGTCATCTGACCGTGGTTCAAAATTACGAGGTGTTGTCCTCGGACCGTCACCAATAGCCTGTTGTGTTGCTCCAGTGCGAGATTAATTCAACTAGCTACCTACCAGATTGTAGGTACAAGAATGGGCGCAGATATTAGTTGAGTGGTATGCATAGTTGAAATTTTCTTAGTAGGGGTATGAGAACCCAAATGATCAAAGATCTCAAAGTCAAGCCCCCTTACATGCTTAAAGAAGACGGCATGTCTTCTTTAGGCATGTAAGGACTTCACAAACCCGAAGTACCCTAGTGATCTATTCTTTTCCAATGGGGCTTACCGCCTGTGGTAAACATGAAGATCGCGACTCCAGGATGCCTAAGTGATCTTTCACTTTTTTCTCTCCAGAATTGCATGAAATTGTCTGTCTTGTGTTTGGTACAACTTGGCCAAATATAGCCTTTGCGCCATGAAACTCAAAACCAACCAACAATCAACTCAAAGTTAAGCACTTTTATGATAGAGTGGTTATAAAACGCAGCTTCGACTGAGCAAATTCTTCTCAGTGCTTCTAAATGCTCATCAGATGGGGCTGAGACCAGGATCACGTCCTAACCCCTTCTTCACCCCCACGTGCCCACCAGATAATCCAGGCCATCACGCAATCGCATCTGTTGTGAGCGCTTCCACTGGGCATGAGGGGGGGTGTGGCATGTGAATGGCCGATCCCTCGCGCGCAGCCGGGCTAATTAATACGGATTGCCTCGCAAATGGATGTCAGCAGCGCAGCGGTCCACAATGGCAATCCGATTGCCACCGGCCAAAGGTCGCGCTCTTGGTGACCGACACGCCTCGGTGGACACTTCCGACATGAATCCTCCCCGATTGGGACGGTGAAACGACGAGAAACCAGTCGCCGTGGAAGTGGACAGTTTTCCTCTAGTTTGGGGAGGGGTGAACACCGAAAAGCGTTGGCTTTATGTTTGGGCCTCTGTGCTTTAGTTAACTCTCCAAGCGTTTCAGGGTTTACCAGGGTAGACCTGAAAGCGTTTACCAGGTCTTGGACGAGATATCTCGTCCAAGACCTGGTAAATTTTGTTAAGGACGAGATAACGTTGAGACAAAACTGGCCTATAGCTTCAAGGAGGATGAAGATCTGAGTTGGAAAAACAAACTATCCCTTACCCAGACCTTTCGAAGTATGATCCCGGACCGTCGCCAATAGCCCGTTGTGTTGCCCCCGTGCGACGTTAATTAGATACCTACCCTTAGCCAGAACTGGTGTCAGTTTGGAAGAGGTTTTTGCACCAGAGGCTGGACACTACAGGGTAGTTTTTGAAGCAAAGATTAACGACCAGGCGGATTATTTTTGTAGAATACCGCAAGTCCAGGAATTTTAGTATCCAAAAAGCACTCGGACTCAATTTTTAACACAAACATATATTGAGACGGACGATTACATTGAACATTTAACATAGAATATAGACATTAATTATTTCATCGTTTAACATTGTTGTTGTTAGTCCTACGTCGTACACTGTCTGCTAATCTAGCGTTGGCCAGCAGCATCAGGTCTCGTGGCGGTAGATGGCGACTGAAGCGCCACTCACAGCGGGTGTCATAGGCCGGTACCACATTAATTTGAAGCTGTCCATGAAATATCAGGTATGTTGTATCGGACTACGGCTCTAAGATTTTACGCGAATACGTTTAGTTAGCGCGTATTTATTTCGGTGTAGTAAATGAAAGAGACAAATTCAATAGTCAATTCAATGTTTATCGCAGGCTGACAAGTTAGCCTTCCGCGTGGACTACGTCCGATGTTTTTCTGCTTGGCTTTTCGACGAGTATATGCCGACATTGTGAAATTTTTAAAAATTTTCAACTGCGATCCAAAATTTCCCAAACAACTTCTCGATTTCACTTTTAATCGACAGATCTTGTCATTTGCTTTCGTTTAAGACCGATTTCGACGTCGTAGCGCTTCGCAGTCCCGAGTCATACTGATTTTAATTTTGCATGAGGCAACGGTAAACCCCCAAAATACCACCCTTCCCCTCCCTCCCCACTTAACGCGGCGCGCGAACTCAGTCACTAACAAGTCCTTGTTCCCTCAACTATCGAATGACACTTCGTTAGTATATAGAAATTATTTTTCACCGAACTCAATGCCCATTTTTTCGTAGCGCTCAACTTCCAGTACTGGCCACCTGGTATTGATCTGATTTTAAAGGTGCATTTGCGCCAAAACTTTTGTTTTCCAATCGAAGGCAGAACAAAATACACAATACAAAGGTTTTAGTAACAAAGTACGCACACAAACAATATATAAAATTGATTTATTAAAAAGGTAAGACAAGAAAGAGAAATGGAAAAATTAATTGTCCCATCTGTTCTCTCAGTATCGCAGTAAAGATCCCGACTAAAGAGAGGAGTACAAATTTGCAGGTGGCGGATGTCCATTTCTTGGAATTTAACACAAAGAGGGTAGCAGGGGCTATACATAATTTTTAAGCGGTACAGATGCTTAGCCAAACAGTCGTGACCACTCAGAAGTACGGATATTGCAACAGCTACTGAATTAAAGCATTACGGATGTATTTATGGAAAAAAGCCAAGGTTTACTTGTGTGTGTGACTTTCTAGTTCTTAGAAGAGGCTATTTGATTTTTTCTTGGTGTATTTCTTTATGGAATTGTATCCGAGATGGGTTTGCTTGGAATCTGAACAACTGCTGTATGCATTTGCTAAGTTAACCACTCGTTCGTTACCATCGACTCCACCAATGTGCTTTCCTAAAAACTAAATTCCCTTATTAACCCTCCTGGTGGTTGTCTTGACGAGATGTCTCGCCATTTGCAAAGCTGACCAGATCTTGGTGGACAGGATGTCTCGGCAATAGAAGCAAGCTGACCAGATCTCGTCGTCGTGTCTTATCAAATTGCGATCTCATCATCAAAATTAGCAATATCTTACAAGACGAGATATCTCGTTTTAACATTAACGAAATTGGTCAGATCTTGATGGACGAGATATCTCGTCAAAAACATTTGGAGGGTTAAGACTGATTTTAGCAAACAAAATACATTGTCACTTTCTGACTCTTGATTTTATATAGTAAAATACATTAACCTCACGAGAAATTGTGTTTCTTGGGAGACTAGAAAACAGCGTGATATACCTTGGGAAGTGATTTAGTAAGGTTGTACAAAACGTTTATTTGTTAGAAAAAACGCAAATTATAAATTATATCACACGTTGTTTCATGCTAAACAGATGGGCTGGACCATAAAGGAAATATGTATAAAAATAGAGTGAACAAACCTTTTTGTTCTTTCTAACCTTTGGTGAACTTTTGCGGTTTAATAATGTATTAAGTGAACTTAATTTTCTCATATTGCCCAAACCAAATTTATTTTGTGACAATAAGTCTGCTATATATTTTTGTGAAAATCGTGTAAAGAATGCAAAAATAAAGCATATTGATATAAAATTACATTTTATTAGAAAATTCTTAATTAGTTTAAAATTTATTGGAAGCAAAGAAAATTTAGCAGATTAATTGACTAAACTTCACTTGAAAGAACGATTGAAATGTTTTGTTGGGAAAATATTTGCATTCCCGTGGGGCCAAATGTTGGACTTTGGGAATGAAAAGAGAGAAGGGGCAGATCAAATTGGTGCTCGAATTCAAATCAATTAGAGCATTACATAAGTTCATGCTCTTCTCAGATTTGCTAAGATCTGTATACAGGTTAGGTTATTTGTTAGTTATGTTTATTTTATATTAGCAAACTGTTAATATGCAAATATCAAAATAAAATGTTTTATGTTCTATTCGTCTTTCTTCCATCCACACTCTGCTGGACTCGGCCTACAACCTCACTCTAGAAAATTTCCAGACCACACCAACATGAGGACATTTAGAGCCACGAGAGATTCAGCGTGCTCCAGTCTCCACGCAAATGATGATCTTTGGTTGGATCGAGTATTATACGAGGTATTTTCCTGTACGAGAATACTTACAGGAAGCACCTTCCGCCCGAGGAACACTACCACCACTTACATTTATCTCAACGGATATAGCGTCTCATTCCCAAAATGGAGGACATGCTTCATTTTAAGGTTGACGACTGAACGAAAGCAACAAAAAAGCTAATCCTCCACGAGCGGATGTGGATCCATTCTGTCGATAAATCTTCCCCGAATCGGTCTCCTCTCAGCATACAAATGCGTCTCGTCGCTCCGTTTAGCGGCCAGCACTTTGCCCTTTCCTCCCGTTGCCCAATCACAACACAATTAAGCAGCTCCGACAAGTTGGAAGCGAACGTAACGCGGTGCGCGGACAAGCAGAAGAAAGGGGCGAACAGAAGAAGCTACCTGTGGACTCGTTTCTTCTGGAAGGACCCCCCGGGCGCTTCCGGACCCGGGGCGAGATCTGACTCCATTAAGGAAGCGTCCTTTGATGGAAATAAACCTCGGATGACCCCTGCGACATCGGCTGATTTGGTGGAAAAGGGTTTTGTTTATGGTGCCAGGAAGTGTGAGAGAGAGAAGGGTGGGATGCGAAAGGGGTATGAGGAAATTCGAATGTCTCTTTCCGAGAATCTTTCGAAGGATGAATGGGTAATGAGAGCTACTCCCCGTGGGAATCTGGCATCGGGATGTTGGGTAATTTACATGAGTGTCCTGTGGTGAGGTACGAATTCGAGCCAGGAGGAGTGCCGATA
This sequence comes from Meta bourneti, assembly GCA_933210815.1. NCBI lineage: Eukaryota > Metazoa > Arthropoda > Arachnida > Araneae > Tetragnathidae > Meta > Meta bourneti. The sequence continues at coordinate 96,622,216 of OW119926.1, forward strand.
TTCGGTTTAATAAATTACTTAATCAACGCTTTCTTCCCCAGTTGGAGTCGCGGATTAGCAACAGGAGGGTTTCGAGTTCGAAACTCGATACAACCAAACACCGTCCTGTAGGTGGGGGCATATTCTCAATTTGGAATGGAGTGGAGAGTGTGTTGACTTCATCATTCGACCGTGTTTCAAAATTGCAAGCTGTGATCCTCGGGATCTTTCGCTTCGGGATGGATCCCGAACGATCTTTTTTGCTTCCATCCCATTATTCTAGGGACCGCGTTAGCCCAGTTAGAAGAGTAACGGATTAGCAACCGGAGGGTTGCGAATTCGAATTCAACCAAAGACCGTCGTTTACAAAGAGGGTCGATGCAAGTTAAAGCTGACCATCAAATGTCCACCACGTTGGCTTGGTGTGGAAGTCTGGAGTGTGGTGTGCCAGCTCATGTGTAACCTCGTCATCTGACTGCGATTCAAATTTAAGTGCTGTCCTCGGATTTGATCCTGGACCATCACCAATAGCCCGTTGTGTTGTTCCAGTGTGACGTTAATTCAAACACTACCTACCCATTATTCTATTCTCAATACAACTTTTTTCTTTTTCGGGACATTTTTGCTTGAAGTTTTCTATCTTCTGTTTGATGCATCTTGACCCTTGCGCCATAAAACCCCCAACCAACCAACCTTTCGAAGATAAATGTTAGTTAAATTAAATTTACGTCGCACTGGAGCTAAGGGTGACGGTCCGGGATCAGTCCCGAAGGGAATGACCGAGGAACAACACCTCGTCATTTTGAACCACCCCCAAATAACGAAGTCGACACCTGAGTTGCCACCCCACTCTCCAAACTTCTACATAACGTCAATGTGAGAATATCGTTGCTACGAGAGCTTTTCGTGTACTAGCCACCACGTACGCGTCAGTCTAAGCTTGAATCCTACGATTACTAATCTGCGACTGTACCAATTGAGCTTCCACGGCCCTAAAGCTTTCGAAGGGTGAATGTATTTTAGATATTTTTCAAACCGTGTCTTGAGCATAGAGGAAATATAAAAGTAGAATGGGCAATCGTAGCATTTATGTGCCAATGATCATGTGACCAAAACTAGCAGTAACGTGACCATTTAATTGTCCACGGGATGTGAGCAGACACCCATCCATTGACTCATCGTCTAATTGGTCCACTGATTCATCATCTGATAGTAGTAGAATTTGGCGATCTCACCATTTTTGTCGCCACTCCATAGATATACGGATTCACACACCTACCTTGTCATAAGATGTTACATCGCCAGACGAGGTGATAAGATACCAAATCGGTCAATCAAGTCAATTTTTCAGAGAAGTCACATGACTACGGGTTGACTTGTTGGTCACACTTTTTGAAGCTTCTCTCAATAGCAATGCTCAGTTACCTTTTTTACACGTTTATGGTCTCGGTTCCCTTAGGAGCCGTAGTCAAGGCCAATGCTGAAGTATGAGGAGCGGTGAAGTAGGCGACACAGGTTTGATTCTTTAACTTTCCCTGCGTGCATTTCTCCCTTCTGTGTCAATAAAACTTTCCATGTGCGTATGTATGTCGATTACGACGTTATCTGCCTTGTGTTTGACACCGCTCTGGCAAATATAGCCGTTGCACTATAAAAACAACCCCAAATACCACGGGGTCCCTCACACCGTGGAGCCTTGGGCAACATCCCAGTTTGTCCATGTTTTAGGATGGCATTTAGGCTACTGCAGCGTGACATTGGACACGAAAGTAGTATACCGGCCCGTATATGCGGCGGAAGTGACGTCATACCACGTGACCAGAAGTGGGCGGGGCCACGTGACGTCACAGCGTGATGTCATCCAAAAGCGGAAGTGACGTATTGTTTGTTTACATTTGGACTTTGATTTATTTTTGTCATCGACTTCGTGCAGGCGTTGAGTTGTTTCAAGATGGCGTCGTTTCGTTACCATGGTGATGAATCACTCGTAGTGCCATCTGGTGGAGAAATTCGAAACTCTATTATTTTTAATTAAAAAGGAATTTCTTGGATTCGAACCCGGGACCATAGGATCCGAAGTCAAGCGCGCTATCCATTAGGCTGTAAGAGAGTTAACTTAAGATGGTGAATTAATGTAGTGTTGGATTTTTTCTCTCTTTTGGACTTGTATTTTTTCTTAGTATTAGGAATGCGTTATTTTTAGAAAATGGTTTGAATAATTGCATAGGGGTTTTAATAAATGCTTTTTCAAAATGACTTATGGGGCCATCTGGTGATTTTAAAAGTAATTAATCTAAGGAACGAATTGATTTCTTAATGTTTTTACTTTATTCATGATTAGTGACGTCAGTGTGTTTACGTTTGGGACTTGGATTTTTTTTCCTTCTGAGATTTCGATGTGACGTCACGATTATGTCCATCGAGCAAGTCTGAACTTGAAAAAGTCTACTCACAATTCTTTATGTTATGAGTATGGTAAATTGTTTACAGATCGTGAAGGCTAGGCATATTTCCGTCGATTGGAAAACGAATTAACGTATTAAAAAAAGACGAAATTTAGAAATTTTAGGTCAAAAATATACTGTGCCTTGTCAACTTGTAGCATACGAAGACGAAGGAATAAGCTATACTTTTAGCGGGTCTTCTATTACAGCCAAGCCTTGATCTCCTAAAGTATTGGAAATAAAGGGAGAAATGGAGCGAATAATTGGGGCAAGATTTAATTTTGAGTTGGTGAAGCGTTATAAAGATGGTAAGGACTGCATAGTTGCGCCAATAAAAACAACGAGAAGGACTTGGAACTTTATGCACCCATAGCGTCTGTTTCATTTGGACAGAAAAGGCAATTTGTGTTTTCTAGAAAGAACTACAATTCTTTAAAAATTGTTCTGGAAAAGGGAAGCTTGCTTGAGATGAAGTATCAAACAAACCAATTTTGGTTTCACAGCTTGCCCCGTGCATTATGCCCTAGAATAAATTTAACGTTTCGTAAAATTCTTGTATAAAGCAGCGATAAACCACTTATGTGCCCCCGAACTAGAACTCAGTGTCGTACACTAGACGATATTTGGACAAAGTTGCAATTGATCTTTGCCTTTCAGAATAGTATTTTTATAAATGCTTACATCTCGTTTTTAAATAAATTTTTAGCGTGTCTTACCACATATACTGTATTTTGGATTATTTGGTTTTTTTATTACATGGTTTCATAAATTTTCTTTTAAAATGCAAGATCTGAAATGAAATTTTTCTTTGCTATATAGATTTATGTTTTTTTTTAAGTTAGATGTATTTACTCAAAAATTAATTATACATTAGATGCTATAACACCTATTTTATAGCAGAAATTTTGTTTTAAATAATATACACTTAAGTAAGAGTAAAATTTTTGAAACTTTACGAGACAAATACTATGAATATGTTTTCTTGTACATTTGAAGAAGTTATAATAGTATAAAAGAAACCATTTATTCTATAAATCTAAATTAAAATGTTATTTTTTAATTAATCTTTCCTTGCATATTATTTTTACTTTGAATAAATCTTCATAAATTTTAGTGATTTAATTTATATTATATAGATTTACAAACCTGTTTTTGGATGAAATATAAGGATTTAATATTTTAAAAATTAATGTTTTTACTTAAAATTAATTATATATTAAATACTATTACACATATTTTTAATGTTGAAGATTTTTAGAAAACATTTTACAATTGAAACATATACATTAAATATTATGACAAACACTTAAATGCAGATCCATAAGGGAATATTGGAAATCTTTTTAATGCTTACACCTTTTCTATTCTAAATAAACTTTTGCTTGTCTTACCACATACACTGTATTTTGGATTATTTGGTTTTTTTTATTACATGGTCTTATAAATTTTCTTTTTAAAATGCAAGATCTGAAATGAAATTTTCGTTGATTTTAAGATTTATGTTTTACTCAAAAATTAATTATACATTAGATGCTATAGCACATATTTTATTGCAGAATTTTTTAATATTATACACATAAGTGAGCGTAAAATTTTTGAAACTTTACAAGACCCATATTATGAACATGTTTCCTTACACATTTGAAGTAGTGAAAAATAGTATTAAAACCCTTTATCCTGTAAAATATAAATTAAATATTATTTTTAATTAATTTTTCCTTTCATATTATTGTTTACTTTAAATAAATTTTCATTCATTTTAGTGATTTTTAGAAAACGTTTAACAATTGAGAGAGAGAGAGAGAGAGAGAGAGAAATATATACTTTAAATATTATTACAAACATTTAAATGCAATTTGCTTTCTATTTTTTAATTTTACAATTGAGACATTTTTAAAAGTTTGGTTCTTAAAGTGCGTTTTATGCATAGTAAAAAAATTATTATAAAAACCTGTAAGAGTAAAAAGAATTTTATACATTAATTTGAAACTTTACAAGACCCATACCATGTTTCCTTGCACATTTGAAGTAGTGAAATATAGAATTAAAAACCATTTGTCCTTGAAGATCTAAATTAAAAGTTCTTTTTCTTTAATGCTTTTGCAAACCACACATTTTACTAAATATGAACTTCCTTTTATTTATTTGAAATCCTTATGCACATCGTACAATTTAAATTGCACAGCAAAATACCAATACTGTACGAAGCTATGAAGTATTTTACAAGATACTTTGTACTGTTTTCTTAATTTTAAGTGTTCTACATTGCTATATTAAATGGATAGTAAGTGGGTTTTCTGTTTTTGAAAATAATGTGTGCACATCTGTGCTGCTAAGCAAATTAACTTTTGCCCTTTTCTTGATATTAAATGCATAATCTAAATATTTACTCACACCGCTGATAGTTTTACCTATGAGTAAAATTAAATAATAGCTGAAAATTTTAAGTATTAATGTGAATTTTAAAATGAACAAAAATTATTGAAATAATGGATTAAATCTGAATTCTATGTATTCTTAAAACAATCTCTGCAAATCCAGCAGACAATTCTTAAACAGATTGAAGGAAGCTACATGGAAACAAGGTAAATTATAACACTTTTTAATAGTAAAAACATTATGATTAATATTTTTTACAAAAATAATACATTGTAGTAAAAAAAAAGAACTTATTTTTACATACTTGCATTTTTTTAAGAGACACATATTTCCGACAAGCCAATTATTCAATGCCATCACCTCAGCTATGGGGCAATGCAAATTATTTTTGTGATGACCACATTATAGTTTTTGGATATCTTTGTTGCTACTTAGAGCACATAATGCATAGAATTTGGGACACCCATATTGTTCCAAGTTGATATTCGGAATATTCAATGCATCTAAGCGTTTCTTTTCCACACAACCACCTTTGTAAGCAATTAGGTACTGAGTGGCCCTCTTGGTCTGCTCGTACAATTCTAAAAGCTTAGTCTAGACTTTCTAAGGTAGCACAATTTGCTATGTCATGGAAATGAAGTGCACATACGTAATTTTTAACATATCACAGTTGTACGATTTTGGCACTAAGTTTATGCTCAGACGATAAGTGAAAACGAATACTTGAAGCTACTTGCGATTTTTACAGCATTGTATACGTATTTATATACTAAGAAGCTTTTCTTGAGTCTGAAATCCATCAAAATCCACAATTGCACAAATATTAAGCATTGCTATTGAAAAGCGTTAGCTGTTCTTGGAAAAATAATTGTAAACTGGAGGCCACGAAGAACTGGACTATATAACACCATACACTTACTAATCATACTAATCAGTAAAGTTAAAATTTATCTTTTGCGTTCCATTGTTACTCACATAAGATAAGACTAAGTGAAGAATGTACATACTCAGAAAACATGTGTTTGTGATAATGCACGAAATAAAATTTTATGTTGTAATACAAGATTTTAACGAAAGGATATACTTAAATGTGCGTGTGATTTTTTTTATTCTACCACGTTTATGCGCTCTGAATGCAATTCAATTCTACGACTAAACTTGAGCAAGAAAAAAAACCTAACCAAATATAATTTATAAGATAAACGTATTTTGACTTTCTTTAAAATGAGAATTTTAAAGTATACTGAATTCTCTTAATTCTGCAGTTTTATTTTTTCTAAAATTACATCAACAAATTGAATTATTTATTTGTGGGCACACACAAGTCTTTGCCTTTGTTGAAAGGAAACTAGTATCTCTGACAAGTATCAGATTTTTAAAAATTGAGTAAAAGAACCTTTTTTCATGGGATTTAACTCAATCTGCTCCATAATTTTATACTTAAAAGTAATAGAGCATAATATAGTTAAGGAAAATGAATAACCATTATGCAAATTTGAAGCCAAAAGTTCCAAGAATGTCTATGCGTCTATCTACGTTTAGAGATTGGCCAACGCACAGACGTTGACATTAGGGACCTAGCCAAAAACGGACAGTATTATACCTGTGTCTTGGACGTGATCAGGTGCTATTGGTATGGCGAAGGGCTTGAAAAATTGGTAAAAAGAAGATGTAGTGAGATCCAAACCCAAAGTTTTATCCAAAATGTTTGGTAGCCCATAGATGAAATTGTACAGGTGCTGGATGAAATCAACAATAATATCAATGGTTTTATAAAAAAACGATGTATAGCTTTACCCCTTATACAACAAGGACGAACGACTGTAAAATTTGCAAGGAATCGGAAAATGAATGCTACTTTACAGCCTTGCGGTCATCTGGTGACATGCATGAGATGTACGAAGAGTCTTTTAACGTGTCCTATGTGCCGAACCAATATTTTACATAAAATTAAAACGTACATTTGTCACTAAACTGTCTATTTATTAGTACATGTAGTAGATGCAATTTCAAATGATATACTGAACATGGTGAGGAAGAAAATTCAATTGTAAAAGGGTGGTATTGAGTTGAAAATTGTTAAATTGGCACAAGTGCTTCAGTAAAAAGATTAGTAAGGAAGTTTGAGACTCTAAAACCTTAAGACTCTTTATTAAGGAAAAAAAATCGTGTAGGAAAGACTTATACACCTTATAAATATATTGACTATTTTAATTATTAGTCGTTTGTGGATTACATGTTAAACCTATTTACTAAAGAATTATAAAGAGTGCCTTAAACAGGAGTTACTAAATGCTTTAGGAAAGATGTGTAAATGTACTCTGTAATGCAAGAAAGAATACTTGAATTAAATATTCATTTTGAGTGTTTCTTTCTTTTAGGGGGCTTATTAAAACTTTTGTTAAAAGCATTTTAAAATAATGTTTATTAATTTTTTAAAACTTTCTTACTTTACTGCTTAACTTTTTTTATTGTTACTGTTGAACTATGATTTACTGCTTAACTTTTTTACTGTTTAACTCTTTCTGTTTAACTTTTTTAGTGTTTAACTTTTTCTCTTTAACTTTTTTTATTGTTTATTTTTTTTTCTGTTTAACTTTTTTTCCTGTTTAACTTTTTTCACTGTTTAACTTTTTTTATTGGTTAATTTTTTCTATTTAACTTTTTTTATTGGTTAATTTTTTCTATTTAAATTTTTTTAATGTTTAACTTTTTCAATTGGTTTTTTACTGCTTAATGTTTTTTTTCTACTATAAAAATAGGTCTATAAGATTATTCAGGATATTTCGAAAATTCTTGTGAAAATGAATGTTACAAAAATGTTTGCTGAAAAGAATGCCTGGATTACAATATAGTAATTTTAAATAAAATATCATTTGTATGTATATCTATGTTCTATGATTATTTCTCCTTGGATTCATTATTCGAAACTTAGGTAAAATATATTTTGATTTAGAAAAGTGAGAATTCGAAAACACCGAGGATTGGATAAGGAGGATAATAAGACCAGAAAACAGGAGGATGGGAGGAAACAGTACATGGTCGATTATGAGGCAGGAAACCTAAAAAAAAAGTTAAATAGAAAAAATTAACCAATAAAAAAAGTTAAACAGCGAAAAAAGTTAAACAGGAAAAAAAAGTTAAACAGAAAAAAAATTAAACAATAAAAAAAAGTTAAAGAGAAAAGTCTTATCTTTTGTGAGTAACAATGGAACGCAAAAGATAAATTTTAACTTTACTGATTAGTATGATTAGTAAGTGTATGGTGTTATATAGTCCAGTTCTTCGTGGCCTCCAGTTTACAATTATTTTTCCAAGAACAGCTAACGCTTTTCAATAGCAATGCTTAATATTTGTGCAATTGTGGATTTTGATGGATTTCAGACTCAAGAAAAGCTTCTTAGTATGTAAATACGTATACAATGCTGTAAAAATCGCAAGTAGCTTCAAGTATTCGTTTTCACTTATCGTCTGAGCATAAACTTAGTGCCAAAATCGTACAACTGTGATATGTTAAAAATTACGTATGTGCATTTCCATGACATAGCAAATTGTGCTACCTTAGAAAGTCTAGACTAAGCTTTTAGAATTGTACGAGCAGACCAAGAGGGCCACTCAGTACCTAATTGCTTACAAAGGTGGTTGTGTGGAAAAGAAACGCTTAGATGCATTGAATATTCCGAATATCAACTTGGAACAATATGGGTGTCCCAAATTCTATGCATTATGTGCTCTAAGTAGCAACAAAGATATCCAAAAACTATAATGTGGTCATCACAAAAATAATTTGCATTGCCCCATAGCTGAGGTGATGGCATTGAATAATTGGCTTGTCGGAAATATGTGTCTCTTAAAAAAATGCAAGTATGTAAAAATAAGTTCTTTTTTTTTACTACAATGTATTATTTTTGTAAAAAATATTAATCATAATGTTTTTACTATTAAAAAGTGTTATAATTTACCTTGTTTCCATGTAGCTTCCTTCAATCTGTTTAAGAATTGTCTGCTGGATTTGCAGAGATTGTTTTAAGAATACATAGAATTCAGATTTAATCCATTATTTCAATAATTTTTGTTCATTTTAAAATTCACATTAATACTTAAAATTTTCAGCTATTATTTAATTTTACTCATAGGTAAAACTATCAGCGGTGTGAGTAAATATTTAGATTATGCATTTAATATCAAGAAAAGGGCAAAAGTTAATTTGCTTAGCAGCACAGATGTGCACACATTATTTTCAAAAACAGAAAACCCACTTACTATCCATTTAATATAGCAATGTAGAACACTTAAAATTAAGAAAACAGTACAAAGTATCTTGTAAAATACTTCATAGCTTCGTACAGTATTGGTATTTTGTTGTGCAATTTAAATTGTACGATGTGCATAAGGATTTCAAATAAATAAAAGGAAGTTCATATTTAGTAAAATGTGTGGTTTGCAAAAGCATTAAAGAAAAAGAACTTTTAATTTAGATCTTCAAGGACAAATGGTTTTTAATTCTATATTTCACTACTTCAAATGTGCAAGGAAACATGGTATGGGTCTTGTAAAGTTTCAAATTAATGTATAAAATTCTTTTTACCCTTACAGGTTTTTATAATAATTTTTTTACTATGCATAAAACGCACTTTAAGAACCAAACTTTTAAAAATGTCTCAATTGTAAAATTAAAAAATAGAAAGCAAATTGCATTTAAATGTTTGTAATAATATTTAAAGTATATATTTCTCTCTCTCTCTCTCTCTCTCTCTCAATTGTTAAACGTTTTCTAAAAATCACTAAAATGAATGAAAATTTATTTAAAGTAAACAATAATATGGAAGGAAAAATTAATTAAAAATAATATTTAATTTATATTTTACAGGATAAAGGGATTTAATACTATTTTTCACTACTTCAAATGTGTAAGGAAACATGTTCATAATATGGGTCTTGTAAAGTTTCAAAAATTTTACGCTCACTTATGTGTATAATATTAAAAAATTCTGCAATAAAATATGTGCTATAGCATCTAATGTATAATTAATTTTTGAGTAAAACATAAATCTTAAAATCAACGAAAATTTCATTTCAGATCTTGCATTTTAAAAAGAAAATTTATAAGACCATGTAATAAAAAAAACCAAATAATCCAAAATACAGTGTATGTGGTAAGACAAGCAAAAGTTTATTTAGAATAGAAAAGGTGTAAGCATTAAAAAGATTTCCAATATTCCCTTATGGATCTGCATTTAAGTGTTTGTCATAATATTTAATGTATATGTTTCAATTGTAAAATGTTTTCTAAAAATCTTCAACATTAAAAATATGTGTAATAGTATTTAATATATAATTAATTTTAAGTAAAAACATTAATTTTTAAAATATTAAATCCTTATATTTCATCCAAAAACAGGTTTGTAAATCTATATAATATAAATTAAATCACTAAAATTTATGAAGATTTATTCAAAGTAAAAATAATATGCAAGGAAAGATTAATTAAAAAATAACATTTTAATTTAGATTTATAGAATAAATGGTTTCTTTTATACTATTATAACTTCTTCAAATGTACAAGAAAACATATTCATAGTATTTGTCTCGTAAAGTTTCAAAAATTTTACTCTTACTTAAGTGTATATTATTTAAAACAAAATTTCTGCTATAAAATAGGTGTTATAGCATCTAATGTATAATTAATTTTTGAGTAAATACATCTAACTTAAAAAAAAACATAAATCTATATAGCAAAGAAAAATTTCATTTCAGATCTTGCATTTTAAAAGAAAATTTATGAAACCATGTAATAAAAAAACCAAATAATCCAAAATACAGTATATGTGGTAAGACACGCTAAAAATTTATTTAAAAACGAGATGTAAGCATTTATAAAAATACTATTCTGAAAGGCAAAGATCAATTGCAACTTTGTCCAAATATCGTCTAGTGTACGACACTGAGTTCTAGTTCGGGGGCACATAAGTGGTTTATCGCTGCTTTATACAAGAATTTTACGAAACGTTAAATTTATTCTAGGGCATAATGCACGGGGCAAGCTGTGAAACCAAAATTGGTTTGTTTGATACTTCATCTCAAGCAAGCTTCCCTTTTCCAGAACAATTTTTAAAGAATTGTAGTTCTTTCTAGAAAACACAAATTGCCTTTTCTGTCCAAATGAAACAGACGCTATGGGTGCATAAAGTTCCAAGTCCTTCTCGTTGTTTTTATTGGCGCAACTATGCAGTCCTTACCATCTTTATAACGCTTCACCAACTCAAAATTAAATCTTGCCCCAATTATTCGCTCCATTTCTCCCTTTATTTCCAATACTTTAGGAGATCAAGGCTTGGCTGTAATAGAAGACCCGCTAAAAGTATAGCTTATTCCTTCGTCTTCGTATGCTACAAGTTGACAAGGCACAGTATATTTTTGACCTAAAATTTCTAAATTTCGTCTTTTTTTAATACGTTAATTCGTTTTCCAATCGACGGAAATATGCCTAGCCTTCACGATCTGTAAACAATTTACCATACTCATAACATAAAGAATTGTGAGTAGACTTTTTCAAGTTCAGACTTGCTCGATGGACATAATCGTGACGTCACATCGAAATCTCAGAAGGAAAAAAAATCCAAGTCCCAAACGTAAACACACTGACGTCACTAATCATGAATAAAGTAAAAACATTAAGAAATCAATTCGTTCCTTAGATTAATTACTTTTAAAATCACCAGATGGCCCCATAAGTCATTTTGAAAAAGCATTTATTAAAACCCCTATGCAATTATTCAAACCATTTTCTAAAAATAACGCATTCCTAATACTAAGAAAAAATACAAGTCCAAAAGAGAGAAAAAATCCAACACTACATTAATTCACCATCTTAAGTTAACTCTCTTACAGCCTAATGGATAGCGCGCTTGACTTCGGATCCTATGGTCCCGGGTTCGAATCCAAGAAATTCCTTTTTAATTAAAAATAATAGAGTTTCGAATTTCTCCACCAGATGGCACTACGAGTGATTCATCACCATGGTAACGAAACGACGCCATCTTGAAACAACTCAACGCCTGCACGAAGTCGATGACAAAAATAAATCAAAGTCCAAATGTAAACAAACAATACGTCACTTCCGCTTTTGGATGACGTCACGCTGTGACGTCACGTGGCCCCGCCCACTTCTGGTCACGTGGTATGACGTCACTTCCGCCGCATATACGTTGATAATCAGATATCAGAGATATCAGAATATACGGGCTGGTATACTACTCACGAAGATTACCGATTTTCAACGTTTGCCGTTCAGACAGAGGGAGTCATATCTTCGTCATATATCGTCGTCTGGCATATTCAAATCTTCAATTAGATAAGGCCAGGCGACTATACGTACAAAGAGAGACAATGAAACCTCTAATCGATGGTTGTGTTTGATTTATGGCATTATGGCAGAGCTTAATAGACTGCTTATTTTATTTCTCTTCCCATCAAATGATTGATTCGGAAGTGAAATAATTTGCATGTCTCGCCTGTCTAAATGCACTTTGCAATTAGTGTGGCATTGCAAAACCTTCAAGCGTGCATTTTTTGTTAACTCTTTGAAGGACGCAATGCTAATCTTTTTAAAACTGGATGGTTGAAGACCTCATATGAATGTATTATACACATGACAGTGGTTAAACCTACTGTGGAATGTGGCTCACTAATCTTGTCCCCTTTTTATAAAAATCATTCGTGAAATTGGAATCGTACAAAATAAATTCACGCGCTACATTTACTTAAAAATAGGGCTATTGTTCACCTGATAGTGAAATATGTCTTACATGATTCGTCTAAATTTATTTCTTAGGGTATTTTGTGTTTGGCTTTTTTCAAACTTTTGTGTAATACTTATTCTGATAGCTTTAATATCTTTCTGAATTCGTTGTCATTTAAAAAAAATACGTTTGAAGTCTTTATAAATTTCTGTCTTTTAAAGTCTTTATAAATTTCTGTCTTTTAAAGTCTTTATAAATTTCTGTCTTTATAAAATCTGTCTTTTATTAATCAGTAATACTGTAATTGAATTGTGTCTGTAAAATCACTAAATAAATATATAAATAAAATTTTTTGAACTTTTTAAAAGTATTAGGCTCCTTTTATCTTGAGCACAAATAGATATCAGAATTTCAAATAAGAAAGCATTCATATATAGTATCAGCCTTGAAGGATAGGGGACATACGCAACAAACTTTTGCAGTTATTCAATTCTTAAAAATCGACTTCGGTTTTTACTAAAAAGTTTGTGCATATAAAATTACTAAAAAATCATCAAATTGTGCTGAAGTTATTACATAAAATGAGGTAAAAATGTTTGATAATTTATCAAAAATTGATGTATTTCATACGCATTCATTTTTTATGGTTGGTTGGTTTTTATGGCGCAAGGACCATATTTGGCCATGCTGCACCAAACACAAGACAGACAACTTCAAATAATGGACATACACAAAGAAAGTTTTACTTATACAGAAGAGAAAAGGGGAAATCGTGGCTCAGTGGGTATGTCCAAATATGGCCCTTGCGCCATAAAACCCCAACCAACCTTCGAGTTGTAGACGGTACAGGTTCGATTCCTGTCAGGTGCGTTCCTCCCTGGGTGTATTTCTCTCTTCTGTGTCAGTAAACTTTCATTATGTGTGTCTATTACTTGATGTTGTATGTCGTGTCTGGCGCAGCATGGCCAAATATGGCCCTTGCGCCATAAAACCCCAAAAACCAACCAACCAGAAAGAAATATACCCCAGGAGAAATAAAAACTGCGCCGTCTACAACTCGCAGATTGCTAGCACAATGGAACAATCCACTGAACCACGACGGCCCGAATTTTGCATGTATTGTCAATATTTTAATTCACATAATATTTTGTATTCATATAAATCAAATTAACTCCATTTGTTAAGCGTACAACTCAATGGCAAAGCAAAAAAATTGTACTAAAACACCTAACATATTGTAAAAAATCCTGTATTAAGAAACATTTTAAACCTATATTTCAAAACTTGGAATAAATGATGAATTTCTCATTTGTTCTTAGATGTATTTATAAAATAGATTATAGGAATTATCTAAAAAAAATTGCAAGGGAATTAATTAAAACTTGATGCACTGGGAACATTTCGAAATCAGAAAAATGTCAAAAAATCCGAATGGGAGAAAAAAAGCGTTTTTGTGGTAGACTTACTATAGTTATCTGCTACATGTTTTATGTTATTGTGCTTGTAACTCCGTCAAAAATTATCGTAATTGAAAAATTGCTGTTGATATCAATTAATATTTAACCTTCAAATTTTAAAAAGTTGATTTTGAAAATCAATTGTCCCCTTAATATACCGAGAATGTTTATAAACCTACCTTAAGAATTTAAGGTTGGAAGACAGGCTAGAATGATATCTTTCTAAAACAAAGGGGAGGTAGGAACACCGAATTAAACCGTATTTACATGGGATGTCTGTCCCTAAGAGTTACCTGGATTTTCTAGAGGACGCTATTCGGCAGCGTGGCAGTTGACCAGTTTCTACCGTAATGTATGCTCGGCGCTGCCAGTCATGCATTACTGTTGACCAGGAGTGTCAAACTCAATTAAAACACGGGCCATTTAATGAAACTGGTAAGATTCACGCGGGCCACCTCACATTTACAAATTTTCTTAAAATTATATTTTGAAGTGAGGATTCACAGGAACATGGATAGGATAATTAAAACACATTATGTAATGAAGTGAATTTAGGGTAATAATTTATAATACTGCTATATAATTGCTCTTATTTAAACGTTTATTTAATTTAATGTATTTATAAAACTAAAATTAATTTTTTTTAAACCGGAAACTTGCCAGCGCGTTCCTCATACTAGTTTTCCAATATCTGGATTCAAACACTGAGAACAGACAATCTTCATTATAGAAGATAGATGTTTATCAGTTAATCTTGATCTGTAGGCCGTTTTATTTAATTTCATGGACGAAAATAGTTGCTCATACATTTTTAACATGACGAAATTGTGTGTACGGTATTGCCTCGATCTCCCCTAAGTGCCATTTTCTTCATAACATATTGTCCTGTTTTCATTTTATTTCAGTGCATCGTGGGCCACAAAAAATTACCTCGGGGGCCACATGCGGCCCGCGGGCTGCCAGTTTGACACCCCTGCTGTAGACGGTCACAACTTTGAGCACGTACTGTGTGTGAAAGTCTGAGTGTATAACTACTGTCAAACCTTTTAATGAGGGCTGATACGAATATTATTAAGAAATTTGTTGTCTCACTTTTGCACCGTAATTAACCCTCTATCATACACGGGAAGTACTTGCCGGCATACATCACTATGTAAATAAGCTTTGTGTTTCCTGCCTACCCTTCCAAGCGGGTCAGGTGACCCGTTACAAAAATTGACTTAAAATTACTTTTTAAGTTTCATCACTTTTCTAAATTGTTTTTACGACTTTTCCTGAAATGTTTATAAAATTAATTTAGTAGTATATATTTTCACGTATCCCTGCATCCAAAGTAGATCTATTTTTATATAAGGCTTACTATTAAGTAAACCTACTAGTAAGTAGTATAAAGTATAAACCTACTATGAAGTAAACCTATTTTTACCATGACGAGCCATTTGAGCGGTTTAATATTTTATGTGCTTTTACAACATTGTCAACTCTAAAACCATTCTATATATACTGATGTACAAAATAATACAAAAAAAAGACGCAGCATAAAGGGGCTAATATTGCAACATTTCGGCATGCTCAGGGGCCCCGGTAGCTCAGTTGGAAGGACCACGGATTAGCAACCGGAGGGTTGGAAGTTCGAAGCTCGGTCCAGCCTAAGACCGTCGTGTACACGGAGACTGGTACACATTAAATCTGTCGTGGTCTCAAATGTCCTCACGTTGGCATGGTGTGGAAATTTGGAGAGTGGGGTGCCAGTTCAGGTACCTCGTCATCTGACCGTGGTTCAAAAAGACGAAGCTTTTCCTTGGATCTTTCCTTTCTGGATCTGCAGGTTGCAGAATGATATAAGCATGTACGCCCTTCTGTGAATTAAATGCACTCTGCCAAAAAAAGAAACGAAAAACATCGAAGCTAGTGTTTGATCGGATTGAAAGAGCTTGTGTGATTGCGTGTACAGAAGATATAAAGAAATATGAGAGATTACAATCTATACATATAAAGCAGAGTTGGCATCTGTTTGTTCTCTATATAAATCTGTAGATATAAAACAGTTTTCATCTGTCTGTCTGTTCTCTATACAAATCTATACCGTTTGATCAATCCACGCCAAATTTGGTACACTTATTTTTTGGAACCCAGCGGGTAACGTAGGCTACATATTAACCTCCGTTCCATTTGTCTTGGGTGTGCAGAAGGGTGTAACATCCCGTCATCCTGGACATAGCACTTGCTAGGGGGCGCTCTCTCCTGGTCTGGCTGTGTAGATGACGTCAGGGTTAACATCTACAGGAGTCGCCTCTCAAGATGACCTTGGAGGTTTTTTAGAATCTTAGATTATGGTGAGATGGGTGTGGTTGCGCTGAAAATCGTTCCGTATCATATCCTTTACAGGGTAATGTAGACTACATATTAACAACCCGAGCAACGCCGGGTAGGTATGGTATGGTAGGTATTTTAATTAACGTCACTTTGGAGAAACACAACGGGCTATTGATGACGGTCCGGGATCAATCCCAAAGGCAAAGTTCCGAGACAGCACCACGTAATTTTCAACCACGGTCAGATGACGATGAGCAACGCCGGGTAAGTTCAGCTAGTATCATATATAGGGGACTCTTTATTTGTCTAGAATTACATCAGAAATGTCACTGCGTGATATAGAACGGGTATATGCGTGTGTACCCCTCTGAGGGTTAAAGGTTCACAACCACCTGAGAAGAAATGAACTGCAAAAGTTGAACCAGAGTCCTTTTTCGAAACTAAATCTCCCTGGTGGGAAAAGCTCGAAAACTTTATAATCATTTTGTTGTCGGCAGAACCTATCGATAGCACACACACACACAAAATAATTATAAACAAAACGAAATAGACCTATCTAGCACAAAAATAATTCATGAAATTATGGTCTGGGAAGTTATAAAATATGAAAAAGCGGTCCCGCTCAAGAAAGGGATTTATCCTCATTCATCTAAGCCAATCATTTTGATAACCACTCATTCGCAATCATTATTTTTTATCTACAACCGCATGTTCCCTCGAACTTTTCAATTCCCAACAGGAAGACGTCTCACTCAACCGTATTATCACTTTTTAATAACAGTCATCTTGAATTAAAAAGATGATACGCCGTCCTTCTGGAAAACTCAAATTAACTTTTGTTTATTGACGATTTTTATCAATAACAAATGCCTTCCATTAGAAACGCTCATTACTAGCACGGGAGGAAAAAAAACGAGTTATTTATGATTATCGCTTGCGCACAAAGGCCCACACATCAAAGTCACTGACCAACAATGCCAGGTCCCCTGTCCTTCTACCCCATGCTAAAGCAACCACTTTTCATTCATCAAAAGTTCTAATCCAAGATCCCCTTTAAAAGAACGTGAAGTAAAAAGCCGCTAGACTATAACTCTTTGTTATTTTTTGTTGTTATTATTCGCGCTGGAAATTATCGTTTGCATCGGACGCAAGATCACGTAACGCCATCTCCTAGAACCAGTGTCTCCACCCTTCCTCTGTGGGCAACCCTCCCTGATGCATCTGCCGAGTGATGTTTCACTCCTGCTGCACCTCTCCACTCCTCTCTTCTTCCGGTGATGACCAGATAAAGAGGGTCGAGTTTGATGACCATTCGTTTGGAGGGGGGACAGGGGTTGGGGTCAGCCATTTAAGAAATATATTTTTTTGCGAGTTCCGGATTAGAAAGGATAAGGTGTTTTCCGTCTTCATTAATGGATATCTGTCGTTTTGGTATTGGGGGTAGGACAGGGATGAAAGGAACGTTCCTGAGGATTATCTTTTGCTGTAGTGGCTTTTGAGAGGAGTGGACCCTTACTAGGAATCTAAAGTGGATTCAAGGAGTGTCAAAGGACCAGTTGAGGAAAAATCAGTTGTCAAAGGATCATTTCCTGTCCACACATTAATATTTATTTCATATTGTAACTGCCGAAGGGCTTGTTCGAAACTCGAACCAACCAAAGACCTTCTTTGTTTAAGGCACAGCCCCTCCGCCTCGACCAGTAGATGGTCACTACGGATTATAGGGGGAGGCCCCGAAAAATTTCAGGCATGGGTCTCGATAGTAATTGCGAAACTCGCTTTTCACTAGATCGTCGTGAAAACGAAAGGGGCATTGCTCATCAGCCGAGGGCTGGCAACTGTGTCCAGGAATACTCGTATATCCGGTGGATAGGGTATTTCTGGTGGATAGGGTTGTTTCTCCATTTCTTGCATCCCACCTTTATAGCCTAGTATGGGTTTTAGCTTGCAGGGCTAAGGGAATTTCTACATAGGCAGCTATGTGTTATTCACGTGAACGTTGATTTTTGCTTACGTGAACCTACACGCTTTGTTCTGGTTGAATGCCTGAACGAGTTCCCGAAACATTGGAGGAGGGCTAGGAGTCATCTTCCACGCAAATTTACCCATGAGGCTTAGCATTTGGAGACACTTTGGGTGATTTATAATGTCGTTAGGCTGATCTCTAATGAAATCTAGTATTTCTCGGGGGTGCGTTGCCATCCTGCAAGTCCAGCATGTAGTGAAGAGAATCACCTACTTCACCGCACTGGCAGGTGTCGGACGTCTGGTATCTCACGCGGAAAAAGTATTCCGGGAATCTTCCGTATCTAATTAGTCCAATTTATTAATTATTTAACGAATAATTTAGTAAATTACTTATTTAACTAACTCTAATTAGTCTTCATTTTAGAGACATAAATTTTGTTTTAGTCAGCGGATGACATCGACCTCAATTGTCCCAGGTTTTAAGAAGTCTAGCTCATCTCTGTTCATTATCAAACCTAAAACTATACATTTTTAATGTCCAAAATGTTTAGGCCATTTACTTTATGGGAGGTAGTAGGTCTTCACACATACAGTTTATTCAAAAGTTTTTTAGTGCTCTTTAAAGAGCTAAAGATCTGGTTCCCAAAGCTTCCTGAGGGCGGTGTGGTTGTCTTACAGAGGCGGTGTGAAATGTTCCAAAAGTCCTCTGAGGAGATACCTCAACCCCTGCACCAACTAAAAATACATCTGGTGTCTGGTATCAGCTACGCCGTATCAGACTTTAACAGACGAAAACAACAGCAACTACAGATCCGTGTCTGGCATGATTGCCTAACACATTATACCAACAGACAATTCTTTAAACAATAAGACTACAGAATTAACCATCAGATTCAAATTTGTGACACGTGCCGCCTCACAAAGCGGCCTTGACCTTCAATTAAAGTTCATCCACCGATAGGGAATCAAGAACCCACCTCAAAATAGCAGACCATTCAAATGACACAGTCGAGCTTCGAACTGGAGGACAGAAAAGCGAATTACAAGTCATTAATTACCCACTTCCGCTTCAACTGCAGAGGCTGACACCTATTGTTTACGGCCTCCAAAAAAGATGGCTTTTGGGGGCTTATCGGGTCTCCCCATCGGAAGGTTCGGGCCCGATAACCGCATATAAACGAAGACATTAGGGGCTGGTAATTGGTGGTGCTTATCGCAGCAATGGAGATTCCGTATTCCAGCGCGATCGGGAGCTGGACAATGTGAGTCTCTGGGAGGAAGATAAATTGGGGAAAAGGAGCAAAAGGGTTTGGTTGGAAGGGAGAGATGGTTATCGGACGATGGTTTCCCTTGTTCTCTTCGGAGGAGTTGTCACCTGCGCCGACGAAGAATGAGTACGTGGAACGCGTCACTACAAACACCGTCGTCCTTCATTATTATTTGCGACGCGTCTCGCATTCAAAGAGGGATGGACTTGGTGGAGCTGAATTAGGGAAACAATGGATTTTGGAGTTTTGTATCTAGGAAGGTCGTTTGACCGATGTCGAATGCTCTGTGGTTATCATAGTGAATTAAGTTCAAAAACTTGCTTTTTATTTATTTCGTAGTCTTGCAAAAAGATTGCACGGGATTTCCGTAATATTTACATGTCGGTGTACCAGTAGCGTAGTGACCGTGAAAACCCAGTATTTCCTAATAAAATATTCAAATTTTTTGGCAAAAATATAAAAATCGATAAAACTTGTAGAAAAACGACGATTTTTAACGTTGTTTTTCTCGCCGAGAAGGACACGCCAATTTGCACTGCCAAAAGCCAACCAAGGACTAGATGCCGCGTCATTTCAGCCTTAAGGTGTATGTATACACTAGAACATTTTCTTTTAAATTTTGACTTTAAAAATTCAGTTTTTTTCACAATATGTCATTGGTTTATGCTTAAACTCGTTTTAGTGTGAAAAATTCTGATTACGCTACTCATTAATTATCTAAAATATATATAATTAGCTAATTAGCACTTTCTTTGAACAGTGATATCTCAGATTCTAATGCGTTCAGAAGGACAATTCATGTTGGAAATTATTCCTAATATCATTCTTCATGTTTTGACTCTCCATCAAGTTGCTAGAGAGAATACGTTCTTTTTTACAAATTTTTCACGAAGGAAGTCTAAAAAAATCAAGATTTTTTCAGGAATTTCAACATTTAAAAAATCGACTAAAAATTCATTTCTTAACCAATAACTTCGACTGAGGGTCAAAACAACCACTGTATTATATAGATTATAATGACACAAAAGTCGAAAGAAGCATCCTATTCTGAAAATATAGTTCTGAAATCGAGTTTAAAGTTTTGGAAAGGTGGGTCTATGGTGACAGTACCTATCCCAAACCCTTGTAACTTGAAAACTATTTCGAATATTTACAAGATCTTGGTATCGTTTGAAAGCTAAGGGGTTGGAAATATTTTGAATCATTAAAAAATCTATCAATATTTTGGTCAATTTTCGTGATTTCTAGTGTATACATACACCTTAAATGGTTAGTTTATTATGATTGGTTAATGGTGTTAACCATGCACAATTGATACCTTGAGATTAGACACCCCTCCCCTTCCCCATGCTTCCGACGGAAACGCATTCAGCAGACTGAATAGTATGCGCAATGGGTACTTGCGCTCTGCCTATCATATCCTCATATTCCCGCATTTGTAAAAGACTATCACACAGTTCTAAGAACGTTTGGGTGGTTGGTTTTGGGGTTTTATGGCGCATATTTGGCCATGCTGCGCCAGGCACAAGACATACAATATCCAGTAATAGACATATGCATTGAAAGTTTTTACTGACAGAAGAGATAAATACACCCAGGGAGCAATGAGCCTGACAGGGATCGAAACTGGGCCGCTTACAACTCGAAGGTTGCTTGCGCAATGGGCATACCCACTGAGCCACGACGACCCCCTTAGAACGGTTGGATTACCTATATTAAGTTGCCAGAATTGGGTGCGATTACTCATCTTAGGCTCTTTGTTAACTTAAGTATAAGTAAAATTTGTATTTTATTGTGTCTGAAAAAAAGCAATGACGAATCGAGTTTACTTATAAGGTTATCGAAAGCTAAGCCTTAGAAATCAGTAATAAGTAATCTGTGCTATCAGTGACAGAACTAGATACCAAATTGTAGACCAGATATAAGATGCGAAGTTTTTAGAATTCACCAATAAAGGCATAAAAACTGACGTAGACAAGAGCTTTTGAAATAAGCTCAGAAAACATACTTGTAACCAAATAATTTTAAAACTTCATAAACCAAAAAATATTGGACTAACGAGGTTTTCAAAGTGAAACGACATAATATTCCTTGCTAGAGGATTTCAGCTTTGATTTCCCTACTGGAGAAAAATTCAAACTCGACAGGATAGTATTGTTCCCTGCAAAATTTGCATTTGGCTCGGCCATGTCAACCATCCCTCTGCAGATGGCACGATTCGGGCTCCCACAAATGTCAAGCGTGCTTGGTCAAGAAGCATGCCCTGTCAATAATGTAAAAGTCGCCGCCTCTTTATAGAGAGCCAGTAGAGATGTCACAAATGGACTCCCTTTTTATATTTTGTGTTCTCAGCCACACTGGATTATACCTGTCTTTAATTTATTATTGATCAATCGAAGTGTAGATGCCAAGGGTATATCATGTTGACAGGTCTAAAGGACACGAACGTCCTTTATGGCTAGTTGGTCTGCCATCTCATTTCCATAAATAACACAGTAGGCAGGTACGAGATCCCAAGGTCTCTAAACAATTCCTACACTTTGCGATGGCACCAAACTACGGAGTATCAAATACAAAAATAATCTGAACAGCTGTTAGAATCAGACAGACTCACCACTTTCTCAACTCGATCACATCTTTCAATTGGATACTCAATCGCAACATTTATTGCCTCAATTTCGCCGTCAGAATGAGTGGTGTGTGGTCCAAGAGTGATATTGGAAGATAAAATATCCGAAAAGGAATGCTAGTTTCCGCGTTTCCTGCGATTGAGAGATCTGTCTGCATAGATATGATGGCACTCTGGCTTGGGATATTTAGCGCAGTTTCGAGTGCAATAGCTCTTCGTTCCTTCTCACTAGTCCAGGATATGAAAACATGTGCGATTATCTCAAATCTTCCCTCAACAACACTTCTCCTAAAAGGTTGGTTAGTTGGTGATAATAATTTCAGACCAATCACGGATGCGAAGTTCCTTTCTACTTTCCAAGACATTCAGAATAAAGCCCTTCTGGTTCCTAAGCATTCTAGAAGTATTAACCCTCCTGATGATTGTCTCGACGAGATATCTCGTCATTGGCAAAACTGACCAGACATTGATCTTGTCATTAGAAGAAACAACGATCACGATCATTACAAGAAAACTGACTAGATCTTGATCTCGTCATCATAAAACAATAGGAAATATCTTGTTGACGAGATATCTCGTCATTAGTGAATTAGGTCACATCTTGATGAACGAGGTATTTCGTCGATACCACTTGAAGGGTTAAAATTATATTATCTCTACAATTAAACATCAGACAAGCTATGAGGCATGATGATTTCAAGAAATACCTCCTCCAATGGTTTATTAGCTGTTTGAGAAACATGCTCGCATGCACAGACAGGTTTACCAGGCCCACAGTCCAGATATGGCCCTCGAAATGTTTTTATCACCACGCAGACGAGATAGGGCTCTCAGAAAGTTTTCCCTGGCTCTCTGGTCAGTCAAATACATCCCTCCGAAAAGGTTTCTCGACGCAATCCGGGATACGGCCCTCCGAAAAGGTTTCTCCACCCCGCAATCCGGATACGGCCCTCGGAAAAGGTTCAACCACCCTGCAGGTTACATACGGCCCTTTCGAATAGGTTTTCCCGACCTGACGGCCAGATACAATACTCCGGACAGATTATACCCGGTTCGCAGACCAGGCAAGAGTACCAGATAATCCTAGAGGATATATCTATATAGTCTATAAAAACTAAATACTTCTAAAAATGGGAAATAGGAGCCTAGCTATATTTTGCAGATAGCCACGCTGAAATTTGCTCAAGCAGATTCTTGCTCTACGTGACAGTCTGCTTGGTTTGGACAGGAGTGGTTTTAACCGCTCCAGCAATCAATTTGAAAGCTTGGTTCTGGAGGATTCATTGTTCGCTACACAAGAGGGGGAGGAGTGGCTAGACAGAGGGAGAGCTTTGTTGCTAGTAATTAGTGGTATCGTTGTGAAGAGGATTCCAAAGGTGAGTTTGTAGGAGGAAGATGAATCGGGAAAAGAAGCAAAAGAGTTTGGTTGGAAGGGATTGGGGAGAGATGGTTATCGGCTGGTGTTTTCCCTTGTTCTCTTCAGAAGAGTTGACACCTGCGCCGACGAAGAATGAGTATGTGGAACGCGTCACTACAAGTACCGCCGTCCTTCATTATTATTTGCGACGCATCTCGTATTCAGAAGTGAGATTGACTTGGTGAAACTGAATTAAGGAAACAATGGATTTCGGAGTTTTGGATCTATGATGTGATATGAGAAAGTTGATGGATAGTTCTTCCCTTCTCAATTGGACGTTTCTGCAGATTTAGTTTGTGTTATCAGTTATTGTTGAATGTTGTGACAGAATACATTGCCATTGATAGTGGTCAGTACTGTCTTCGAAGATAAGGTCGATTTGTTACAGGATGGACGAGTTCAATATAATTATACACCTCAATTTGAACAAAAATCTACATGGAAATATAAATGTCGACAATGTTTTCAAATTTCAGTACCTGCTTTTAATTTAGTCTTGCTAACGAGAAGGCCAAAATAATTCTCCGATTCAGTTAGTTATACGACAAGATTCAATACTTATACTGCAGATTTTCTTTTAACTGGCATATTTTACATTGCTCTCATTTGTTAATTTCATAAAAGAGTATTGCATTCCATCTGTAATTAAGGCCCAGTTCAAAAGCATATATTTAGGAATAAGGATTTGATTTGTCTCTTTACGGTGAAATAATATAAGTGGAAGCAGCGTCATCTATTTTTGAATACTCTGTGCTTGGTTGACTCATTTGATCTTTGGAAGTACAAATGCCCGATTCTTGAAAGTACTTCGATACCAAGTGCTCGGTTTCTGAAAGTACTACTAGAAAACCTCTGGATTCCTGACTTGAAAGTACTCGGATACCAAATATTATTCTTGAAAATATTTAGATACCAAGAACTCGACTCTGAAAGTATTCCGTTACCAAATGGTCGCCAATAGTTCCTTGTATTGCTCCAATATGAAGTAAATTGAACTACCTACCGATATAAAATACTCAATTTTTGAAAGTACTCGGATACCAAATTGTGTATTATTAAAAGCACTCGGATACCAAATTGTGTATTATTAAAAGCACTCGGATACCAAATTGTGTATTATTAAAAGCACTCGGATACCAAAATGTGTATTATTAAAAATACTGGGATACCACACACTCGATTCTCGAACATACTCAGATACCAAAAGAGAGAGAAAGAGAATATTCGATTCTTGAAAGTACTTTCATACCAAGCACTCGATTCTTGAAAGCACTCGGATACGATTTATTCGATTCTTGACAGTTCTCATACGCCAAGAGTACTCGACTTTTAAAAGAACTCGCATACGAAGCATTCGATTCTCGAAAGTACTTGGATACCAAGTATTCGATTCTTGAAAGCTCTCGGATACCAAGATTCTTGAAAGTATTCTCATATCAAGCACTCGATTCCCAAAAGTAGCCGATTCTGCCCCTTGCCCACGACCAAATTGCGTCCCGAGCAGTCAATAATCCAGGCACACCAGTCAAGTCACGAAACGAGTGGAGGCGCAGTGGGATAAATCCAATTCCTGAAGACGCGAGATGACGAATGAGGTGGTAAAATTGCCGCTCCAAGAAGACGGGGGGGAACGCTAAAAAATAAGATCCCGACCCGAATCTTTCATACGAAGTGAAGAGGGACAGCAAGGAGAAAATTCTGTCACTGGAACAAAAGCCCAGCGGTAAATAATGGCTCCCCGCAGGTTGTACGTCATAACGTCAGACGTGACAGGCTACTCCAAAACGTGAGAAGTAAGGGGGAGAGAGAAGACGTCGTTTGGATTAATCTTGGTGGTGTTTTTTTCTTAACTTCCAATCCCCTACCTTCATCTAATATTTTTCTGATGAGTAACCTTTGAGGTAAGGAAATCTATTCCAGAATAAATGTTATGATGGATATCAAGACTGCAATAAAGGGAGATTAATCGTCTTTGGGATCGTAGATGTCCTGAAGCAATACAGGGATCGACAATAATGATTTGTATGAGTCTACAATGTAGGTGTTTTGCGAATTGATTCAACCCAATGAGAGGTTATTATTCTTCAAAGTGATGTCGGATGCTTCTCATATTTACGCTATGTCCCGTTGATAGCAATATATTTTCTTACAACATATTCTACCATTCTATATGACTAATGCAGTTACTAAGGACATATGACATGGCACTGTACGTAGCGCAACTTTATCATTTTGGGATTCCAAGAATGAATGGAGGAAAAGGTAGCCGAGTTGGAAGAGCAACGGATTAGTAACCGGAGGTTTGCGAGTTCGAAACTCGGACCAACGAAAGACCGGCCTGGTGCACGTTAAATCTGTCATGGCCTAAAATGTCCTCACGTTGGCATGGTGTGGATGTTTGGAAAGTGGGGTGCCAGCTCATATGTTGACCTCGTCATCTGAACGTGGCTCAAAATTACGAGTTGTTGTTCTTGATCTTTCCCTTCGAAGTAGATGCCGGATGGTAGCCAATGGCCCTTGAGTTGTTCCAGTGAGATGTTACTTAGCTCTTATTTACGTTAGGTCCCGTAAGGTAACAATCTATTTTCTTACATAAGAATTGAACTTTCTACATGACTAATACAGTTTTTAAGGACACCTGACATGACACTGTAGAGATCTTAACTTTTTCATTTTGGGATGCCCAGATTGAATTTGCTCTACTATGGACGATGTGGGAATAAAGATTGAATGGTGCGGTCTTCTCCGCAGCTGTGCAACTAGTCAGCCAAGAAGACCTCTCGTTCCGTGATAATAGAAATATCAGTACGGGATTCTTGAAACTTTAAAAGAGTATGAAGTGAGACTTGGTTTTAAACAAACGTGATTGTTGTGATAATTAAAGATAATTGATGAACCCGACCCAAGATAATTAAATTAAATTCGTCATAAAAATCCAACACTCCTGCTCTTGACAACAAGTCTGGGTGGCGGGGTTTGCTATAGAAACAGGGCTCCTTCATTTTGAGTAGGGGTGACTCTCAGAGATTACGTAATTTTATTTTGTTTTTCCCGAATGTTAGCCACACACATGGAATAAGTAGTATACTCGTATAAATTTTTTTGGTTACAAGTAAAATCTTATCAAATGTATTTTCAAATTGTCATAAAGTGCGCCAATGTGACAAACTTTAATACATTTCTTCAAGAATTCCCTATGAAAAATAAGATAAAGTCCGTTTTTGCGGCAGAATTGGTTTCCGGAGCAGTTATTATGATAGACAATAGTCAGCCAAGGAAACCTCTCGTAACCATAGCAGAAATGTCAGTACATGGCTTTTGCCTGCAACTTTGAAGGATTTGTGAAGGGAGTTTTTTTAGTTTTAAGCAAACGTAATTCTTCGTACGATAATTGGCGTAAAAATTAAGTATCTAGTCCTCAACATAAAAGAGCAAAGTGATTCAAATACTATGACGTATATGTGAACTTAAAATAGATGTAGGTAGGCCGCACTGGAGCAATACTACGGGCTATTGGAGGCAGATCGGGATCAACCCGCGAAGGGAAAGATCCGAGGACAACACCACGTTATTGGTCAGATGACGCGGTCACACCTGAGCTGGAACCCCACTCTCCAAACTTCCATACCACGCCAAAGTGAAGACATTTGAGGCCACGGCAGATCGATTGGTTGGATTCGAACTTGCAATCCTCCGGTTGCTAGTCCGTTACTCTTCCAACCGAGCTACCGCCGCCCATAGATGAAGTGAAGTCGCTTATTAAAGATTTAAACATTACATGGAGATAAAAATGTAACGCTATGTAAAGCTTTATGGATTTCCCCCCTTCAATCCCGCAAAGTTAAAGCAGAAATGTAAAAAATTTCGATGATGATTAAAAACTGGACAATCGACTAGAATTAAATGGTAAAAAGAACCGCACAGGAGCATTCTCCGAAAAAAAAAAACGAAATTTACGTGTTTTGCATGCTTTTATACAACTCAAGCAATGCACGTCAATATTTCATACACGCTCAGCACAAGAATTCGAATTTTATATTTGATTTCCTTCCTTCAGGTAGCAACACAATTTCTCAGAATTATTACTGCCCTCCAGAAATTCCATTCTGTCTTCCGCATGCTTCGAACCACCGAAAGTTCCCGCCTTATAACCCGCATCGTTCGATCCACGGGATATTAATTTCGAAACTTGCAAATGCTGCGATGGTGCGATATATCTCGAGTTCGTTCCAAGCGCAGAAGAGGGAAGAAAAAAGGAACGAAAAAGGAGGGATGGGAAATGTTTCCCGAGAAAGTTCGATAGTAACCAACGGTCGTTAATCATTGTCATGTTTTACCCCTGCCTCCCACACCCCGCGCTTCGATATCGCGAGCGTTGTCTGGTTTTCAGCACTCTGGGTGGAAGTGTTGCCAAGCTTTGGCGACATCGTTGCAACCCTTGGCGAGTGTTTTAGATAATTGAAAACACTCAGGCGCTGAATTTTCTCATAACATAAAGTACACATAGGATCGAAATTTGCTGTTAGTTGTATTTGAACCCAATAAATTTTGTTTTGACGACTGAGCTTGTAGACCTAGTTGTCATTTTTGACTACTAAGACTTCTGTATATTTTCGCTTTATTGGTGCAAACTTCGACAGATCAATATTCTTCCCCTCGGGGTATGTCTTCTATAGGTGTGTACAGGTTTCACGAGCCTGAGGTGACCTATTCTTTTCCCATGGAGTTTAGAGCCTCTGGTAAACTCGGGAGTCGCGACCCAAGGATGCCAAGCTATCTTTCTCTACTTTCTTCTCTCCATCCTCTATTTTCACAATTGCTTGACATTGTCTGCCTTGAGTTTTGGGCAGCTTGGCCAAATATGACCTCTGCGCCATAAAACCCAAAAGCAACTAACCAACTTCTTATAATCTGTACCTCTAGTACTGTCGTGGCTTCAAATGTCCTCACGTTGACGTGGTGTGGAGGTTTGGAAAGTGGGGTGCCAGCTCAGTTGTTGACCTCGTCATCTGACCGTGGTTCAAATTTGGGGTTGGATCAATAGCCCGTTGCGACTCCAGTGCGACGTTAATTAAATTACCTACCTACGGAGCGGCTGAAGGCGTCGTTCTTAAGAAACTGGTGGACTGAAGCGTTTGGTCGCGAGTTCAAATATCGTTTAAGTGGATAGTTGAACTTACGCAGCACAGGAGCAACACAACGGACTATTGGCGGTGGTCCGGATCCATCCCAATGGGAAAGATTCGAGGATAATACCGCGGCGGAAAGAGGTAGTTTACTGAAATAGAATTTCTCTCGTCGATAAGTAAAAATAACTGCGAATACATTTCCACACTTAACTGCGTCAATCTGACAAACTTGAATACATTTCTTCAAGCATCCTCTGTAGTAAATAGGTTGAAGTCCGTTTTTACTGAAACAGACAGGGACAGACTTTGTCTGGCGCGGCCCCTCGTGGTAGACAGGTCATGTGGCAGTTCTCGTGGTAGACCATGAGCGAGAACCAATTTTGTACATGATCTTGATTGGATGTTAGTATCTATCGAAGGCATGAGGGAAAAGGGAAGGGTCTATGCTGAAGGTTGTAATGACAAACATCACTAACCACTCCTTGTAAGAAACCATTAGATGAAATGATCGAGCGTCCCCATTTCCTGTTGGCTACTTGCGGGGAAACTCAAGGACATTAAAAATCGAAACTGACAGATTAACTTTAAAATAATTGTCATTTTTGCTTCATTTTTGTCGATGCTTATCTTAAATGAATTTTATTACTTTATGAGGGGCTGCCGGGATTCTGAGCCTACATGGACTACGCCACTGGTTTACTAAAGCTCATGGATCTTATGACAATTTTTTAAACGTATTTCAATCAGTTTCGATTTTTAATGTTTTTGATTTTCACACATTTTTAAAAGTATTTCTCTTGTTGATGTTGTTTTAAAAGGTTTTCAAGGGGAAGTCATATTTAACTAAAAACTAAAAAGAATACCAGAAGATTCATATTTTCTATTGATTAATTCCAATTCAGAGTTGTATGCTGGTTTCACTTTCAACCATCCAAACCAACTAAGACGCCCACCACCACACAATCAGGTACACTAAAAATTAACACAGTAATTTAGTATGAACACCGCAATTAGTGACTAGGGTCTGGACATCGACTATTTGCGGGTCTTACCTACCTCTTTCATTCACGAAAAATGAAATAGACTTGCGTCATCTCCGAGTCACCCCTACTCAAAATGAACGCGCCATGTTTCTATAGCGACTCAGACTTGGTATCGAAAGCAGTTCTCGTGGTGGACAGACAGTATCTAATTCTCCCGTTTCGTAAGAGACTGTCTAGAGCCTGCGTTTGGATCATCCATACAGAGATGCCAAGGTTAGTTGGAATCACTCCTTTATAACATAGGAGTGTAGATGTTTTGTATTGCATTGTGTATGTGGAAAAGAAACGAACGCGGATGGAGTTGACTTATGAAATTGTCTAAAGCTAAGCATACGATCTTTATTGACACGTGAACGTCTTTAAAATCGAAACAGTACTGGGGACATGCATGAAAAGTCGAGCGTGACAAAAAAGCGCTACAATTGGTTTTGTCTTGTGATTTCAGAAGTAGAAGCGACGTCCAGAAGATAAATATAGCGTCGTGTAGGCAAAGGATGTCCGTACCTGACATGACCTTTGGACCGAGTGCACAGGTGCAATAAAGGCGGGGAAGGGTCCGCAATATGTCGAAATTCTACGGTTTTGGACGAGTTTTGGGCCAGTATAACTGGATTGCGTGGCGTGAGGACTTAAGTGGTGGCATTCGAAAGTTACCGAGCTACGCTACAATTAATAATAGACAACAACAATTAATATCAAACTGTGTTTTAGTCATCCAAACTCTATTTAATTGTTGAATATTCACACTAAACAATCGTTCAAACTTCCCTTGTCTGCTTCATTTATTCCGTAATCCAAAATCAGGCTCGAGTATTCGCTCCAAAACTACGGTTTGTGTCCCCGACACAATCTACCAACTTTTTTGTTGCGTTATATCCAATTTCGACACCCTCAGTTGTCACAAAATGTACTTATTTTAGAGCCTGCTATCATTTTTAGTTGAGTTGAATACGGCTCAGAAGAAAAACCCTGCAAAAACCAGATCAACTGTCGGAGAACATTCAACAATGAGTAAACAAAACCAAAAAGCTTTACAACTTGAAACTCTTTTTTATGTTTGTCCGAAATAATAACATCAAGGGGCGCTGAACTTCCGCTATCCTTCAATATCAATATCAAACTGCACTTTCATCGTTCAAACTGCAAATTAATTGTTGAATATTCATTCACACAACAACAAAAATCGTTCAAACATCCAGTCTGTTTCACTCATTGCACGATTCAACATCAGGTTCAGTATTCACGCCAAAACTACGGCTTATATCCTCAATACATCCTACCAATTTTTCTGTTGCGTTCTATACAATCTCGCATCCTCATTTATTAGGTTGGTTTGTTGGGGTTTAATGGCGCAAGAGCCATATTTGGCCATGCTGCGCCAGACACAAGACATACAATATCAAGTAATAGACAGACACACAATGAAAGTTTTACTGACACAGAAGAGAGAAATACACCCTCCAAGATTCAGGGAGGAATGTCAGTCCTCAAATCAGGAAGGAATGCACCTGACACCTCATTTATTAGAAAATGAGTTTTATAGAACATGCTACACTTGAGACAGCCCTCCAAGTGGTTTCGACGAGATATCTCGTCCATCAAGGTCTATTCAATTCGGCTAATGACGAGATATCTCGTCATCGATATTGCCGATTTCTTACAAGATCAAGATCTGGTCAGTTTCTTCAATGACCAGATATCTCGTCCACCAACAGCAAGTTATCTTTGCGAATGACGAAAGACCTCGTCGAAACAACCACCAGGAGGGTTAAATATAGCTCAGAGGTACCAAGAACTCAACAGTCGGAGATCATTCAACAATGAGTAAGCAGAACCAAACAGCCTTACATCCTGAAACTCTTTCTCATGTTCGTCCGAAATAATAATAAATAATAATAATAATATCAAGTAAAGGACTCTAAACCTTCCATCGCAAAAACTGACCAACCGTAAAATCGGATCATAAACCCAAGAACCGTCGTGTTCCATTCTTCCAACAAAAGAACAACCAAAGCGAAGGCGACATCATTTTTTTTATTTCACTACTTTTCAGCCCTATCAGGACGATCCATCTACGAAAAGCTACTAATTGGTAAAGTTAAAAGCCATTTATTGGAAACGCCGCCGCCCTTTGGATACTTGTGGATACAAGATAACATCAGAGACCTCGTTACACAAACGGTCAGAACCGAAGGGAACTGCGTGGGCTCTTGCGGAAAGGTCCGAACAGTTCCCGTTCCACCAATCGGGAGGCAGGGACTCCTCCCCCTTTCGATGGTATTACTTCTGGTCAATCTTTAATTGCCTGTGGGGGGTTTCGGTACCTTTTAACTACTTTCGAACGCATTGTTTGTTGCGAATTTAAGTGTCGGTAATAAGAGCTATTATGTGAGAGAAAAATAATTGGTGTAAAATTATTTGTTCTAACTATTGTGATCTTTTGTGAAAGTCCTCGGGTAGTTAACTATTAGGTTAGTGTGTAACTATTAGAGGTGGGAGGATTTGGTGTTTTCATGATATATATATATATATGAACTCATTTCAATCATTCATCTTAGCTTTTATCTCAACTACAGTTCATATGTTTTTGGGACATATACAGAGGTTGTTCGGACATTTTTTGAACGATTTTAATGAGCTGTAAAAAATTGTATGCTATGAAAGAATTTTATTTTCATAGCAGTTAAATAGATAAAGTATAACTTATGGTCTGCTAACTCAGAGTTTTGTTTACTTTCAAAATGGCGCTTTTAATTAAGCAATGGATGGAAGGCTATGTTTCCTCTCTTTCCGAAGAGAATTATGCTTATTCGATTATTCAAAAACGCTGTAGAATTCATGGTTTGTCGATTTCTAAAGGTACGATAAGTAATATTATTAATGAGAAAGGAAAAAACGTAAAAGTGGAAAAATACTTCCAAAAAAATTATCCAAAAAAGAAAAAAATTATGAGAATATTTGTAAGGTAAGATCTTTAATTTTAAAAGAGAATCCGCCAAGTCAAAGGACTATAGCAAAGTGTGAACGTGAGAACGTTCTCTAAGAGATTTATGATTGTGGCCGGTTTTGCATATAATGGAAAATTTAAAGTAAAAAGAGGGGGAAATGTAAAAATCAACTCCTACATATTATCAAGACCCTATTTTATCCCCAATATTCAAGAATGAAATACCATATTTTTACCCACAGTGCCAACAATCAGTAGAACTGCATATGGGTAGAACAAGCAGCCACACATCTAAACCGACTATTAAATTCTTGAAAAAAATGCCACAAGAAACTGGTATCAAGTCAATACCTTTTACTGATATTCCTGCTAAATCTCCAGATGTTTCACCCATGGACTTTTGTGCTTTTGAACTTTTAAAAAGGGCATTATCGAAACGTCGACCGAAAACCATTCAAGGACTGGAAAACTGTGGAGCAAAAATGGGACAAAATACCACTGTCGATACTACAAAAGTCATTATTATCATGGAAATGAAGGTGTAGAAAGGTAGTTAACAATAAGGGCTATCCAATGGAACATTTAAAATGCAAAAATTTCATGTAAACAATTGAGCTTCAGTCCATTAAAATCGTTCAAAAAATGTCCGAACATCCTCTGTATCACCAGATTTGAATGCTGATAGAACTTATACTGGGTCATATTGAGAGGGAGTTTCCAAAATTTTCTTGCTTTTGTAAAAATGGGTGCCTTGAGCGAAGTAAATTGAAGTTTTCTTAAATCCATTGGAGGATACAATACAGTGTGTTGGTAATGTTGGTAATTGTAATTTTTTCCAGAGAATCACGACTAGTCCACAATACTAACATTAGATACGTACCAATCAATGTTCAGTCCCCTTTAGTTTATATTGAAAACAACATACTTGGGGACGGAGTATAAAAGTAACCATCCACTTCGGCATGCTGTCAAGAATTGTCCTTCATCACGCTAGCCCCGCCACTTATAATTGTCACTAAATGTCAAATATAGGCTATCAAAGGATACTAGCGCAGTCGTCCCCGATAACCCCCTGGTTGGTGCTTACCTCATAAATTCTATATCAAGGATGGAGGTTGTGAAAAATTAATTTTTCAGTTATTGTTTCAGCTATTTTAGATTTCGTGACTGCTGACATTGATGCAATGTAGGATGTGATATGAAGTGTCGGGGTATTGAACGAATCCCACTTCTTCCATCATTTAACGTCGGGTAGATAGGTATTTTAATTCAAGTCGCACTGGAGCAACACAACAGGCTATTGGCGGAGGTCCGGGATTCATCACGAAGGGAAAGACCGAGGACAACACCACGTAATTTTGAACCACGTTCAAGTGACGAGGTCACACCTGAGTTTTCACCACTCTCCAAACTTCCACACCACGTCAAAGTGAGGACATTCGAAGCCACGATAGATTTAACGCGCACCAGCCCCCTTTGTACACGACGGTGTTTGATTGGATTCGAACTCGCAACCCTCCCGTTGCTAATCCGTCACTCTTCCAACTGGGTTACCCAAAGGCACTTCGAGCGTGTCGATCCGAGTCAGTTACCAATTCACCTGGAGATGAAGATTATCTCCAGTCACTTATCGGGTGATCAGAGTACCAGTAATTGGACATGAAATAATTGTAAATTATCTTTTTGGTTGCATACATAGAGACGAATGTTAGGTGATCAGAGTACCAGTAATTGGACATGAAATAATTGTAAATTATCTTTTTGGTTGCATACATAGAGACGAATGTTAGGTGATCAGAGTACCAGTAATTGGACATGAAATAATTGTAAATTATCTTTTTGGTTGCATACATAGAGACGAATGTTAGGTGATCAGAGTACCAGTAATTGGACATGAAATAATTGTAAATTATCTTTTTGGTTGCATACATAGAGACGAATGTTAGGTGATCAGAGTACCAGTAATTGGACATGAAATAATTGTAAATTATCTTTTTGGTTGCATACATAGAGACGAATGTTAGGTGATCAGAGTACCAGTAATTGGACATGAAATAATTGTAAATTATCTTTTTGGTTGCATACATAGAGACGAATGTTAGGTGATCAGAGTACCAGTAATTGGACATGAAATAATTGTAAATTATCTTTTTGGTTGCATACATAGAGACGAATGTTAGGTGATCAGAGTACCAGTAATTGGACATGAAATAATTGTAAATTATCTTTTTGGTTGCATACATAGAGACGAATGTTAGGTGGTCAGAGTACCAGTAATTGGACATGAAATAATTGTAAATTATCTTTTTGGTTGCATACATAGAGACGAATGTTAGGTGATCAGAGTACCAGTAATTGGACATGAAATAATTGTAAATTATCTTTTTGGTTGCATACATAGAGACGAATGTTAGGTGATCAGAGTACCAGTAATTGGACATGAAATAATTGTAAATTATCTTTTTGGTTGCATACATAGAGACGAATGTTAGGTGATCAGAGTACCAGTAATTGGACATGAAATAATTGTAAATTATCTTTTTGGTTGCATACATAGAGACGAATGTTAGGTGATCAGAGTACCAGTAATTGGACATGAAATAATTGTAAATTATCTTTTTGGTTGCATACATAGAGACGAATGTTAGGTGATCAGAGTACCAGTAATTGGACATGAAATAATTGTAAATTATCTTTTTGGTTGCATACATAGAGACGAATGTTAGGTGATCAGAGTACCAGTAATTGGACATGAAATAATTGTAAATTATCTTTTTGGTTGCATACATAGAGACGAATGTTAGGTGATCAGAGTACCAGTAATTGGACATGAAATAATTGTAAATTATCTTTTTGGTTGCATACATAGAGACGAATGTTAGGTGATCAGAGTACCAGTAATTGGACATGAAATAATTGTAAATTATCTTTTTGGTTGCATACATAGAGACGAATGTTAGGTGATCAGAGTACCAGTAATTGGACATGAAATAATTGTAAATTATCTTTTTGGTTGCATACATAGAGACGAATGTTAGGTGATCAGAGTACCAGTAATTGGACATGAAATAATTGTAAATTATCTTTTTGGTTGCATACATAGAGACGAATGTTAGGTGGTCAGAGTACCAGTAATTGGACATGAAATAATTGTAAATTATCTTTTTGGTTGCATACATAGAGACGAATGTTAGGTGGTCAGAGTACCAGTAATTGGACATGAAATAATTGTAAATTATCTTTTTGGTTGCATACATAGAGACGAATGTTAGGTGATCAGAGTACCAGTAATTGGACATGAAATAATTGTAAATTATCTTTTTGGTTGCATACATAGAGACGAATGTTAGGTGATCAGAGTACCAGTAATTGGACATGAAATAATTGTAAATTATCTTTTTGGTTGCATACATAGAGACGAATGTTAGGTGATCAGAGTACCAGTAATTGGACATGAAATAATTGTAAATTATCTTTTTGGTTGCATACATAGAGACGAATGTTAGGTGATCAGAGTACCAGTAATTGGACATGAAATAATTGTAAATTATCTTTTTGGTTGCATACATAGAGACGAATGTTAGGTGATCAGAGTACCAGTAATTGGACATGAAATAATTGTAAATTATCTTTTTGGTTGCATACATAGAGACGAATGTTAGGTGATCAGAGTACCAGTAATTGGACATGAAATAATTGTAAATTATCTTTTTGGTTGCATACATAGAGACGAATGTTAGGTGATCAGAGTACCAGTAATTGGACATGAAATAATTGTAAATTATCTTTTTGGTTGCATACATAGAGACGAATGTTAGGTGATCAGAGTACCAGTAATTGGACATGAAATAATTGTAAATTATCTTTTTGGTTGCATACATAGAGACGAATGTTAGGTGATCAGAGTACCAGTAATTGGACATGAAATAATTGTAAATTATCTTTTTGGTTGCATACATAGAGACGAATGTTAGGTGATCAGAGTACCAGTAATTGGACATGAAATAATTGTAAATTATCTTTTTGGTTGCATACATAGAGACGAATGTTAGGTGATCAGAGTACCAGTAATTGGACATGAAATAATTGTAAATTATCTTTTTGGTTGCATACATAGAGACGAATGTTAGGTGATCAGAGTACCAGTAATTGGACATGAAATAATTGTAAATTATCTTTTTGGTTGCATACATAGAGACGAATGTTAGAAAGATCTGCCCATGAGGGTGTACTGTGGGAAAGATTTGGAACCATCGATGAAGATCATATCCTTTAGATGTCCAGTACGCAGTCTAGTCAACTTGGAAGGAAGGAATGTAGATAATTAACGTCGCACTGGAACAACACAATGGACTATTATCGATGGTCCGTGATCGAACCCGAAGGGAAAGATCCGAGAACACCATGTCATTTTCAACCAGTCAGATGACGAGGTCACACCTAAGCTGGCACCCCACTCTCCAAACTTCCACACCACGCCAACGTGAGGACATTTGAGGCCCCGTCTCTAATGTCCGTTAATCCGTTACTCTTCCAACCAAGCGGCCCCTAGCCAACTTGGAATATCTCGATATATTGAGATCTAAAAGCTCATCCGGAGATTCACTCATGTACCTATGATGGGAAGGTACAACTTTTCTGTAAAGGTTGGATTTTAAGCTGGTCCTCCTCCGAGAGAGCAATGTCACTTTTTCGATAACCCCGTTATTATGCGAGTTTGAATCTGTCCCACAACTTCGTCGCGTCCATCGCAACAGTTGGAAACTGTTATTGAAAACATTAACAATTTCCGATAACTGCTATTGGTTGGTAGTTGAATTCCAAGGACAACACCTCATAATTTTGAAAAATTGCCAGATGACGAAGTCAACTCTGAGCTGGTACCCCACCCTCCAGTCTTACACACATGAGAATATTTGAGGCCATGACAGATTTAAAGTGCACCAGCCCCCACATACACGACGGTCTTTCTTTGGATCGAGTTTCGAACTCGTAATCCTCCGGTTGCTAATCCGTTTGTCTTCCAACCAAGTTGCCCGTTATTGCGATGGCAGTGAGGTAATTTAAATTGAGTGAAATTTTAAATTAAAAAGTTGAAATTGATAAGAAATAGTTTCTTTTAATGCAATAGGGTATATTTTAAGGGAAGTAGCTGTAATTTATGCCGCACTGGAGCTACACAACTGGCTATTTGCGACGGTCCGGAATCAATCTCGAAGTATATTTTAACCCTTTCGGGCCTAATGAGCATATACGTCCCAGAGATTAGATTTAATTCCCTATTGGGTAAATAAATCCCACTTTTGAATGGGTTTTTACGTTTTCAGTGTTTTTAAGAAATTAGGGAATAAAAATATGACTAAAGAAACCTGGCAATACTTTCAGATTGCAAATGGCGGACTTATGGTTTTGAGCACGCCCATTCATTCTGATGAATGAGTGACCGGAAACAAAAAGATGGTACAAAATTAGACGTTAGTTGCCTAGAAGCCATTTCCCACTACGATATGTACATGAATGTAATTGACCGCTGTGATGAAATGGCTACTTTTTAGGGTCATGGCAGAAAATCAGAAAAGTGGTGGAAAAAGATTTTTAGTTATGATTTCTGTTGTGAATGTATGGATTACGAAGTGTGATGTGGAACATAAAACAGAACCACTCTTATCATTCATGGTCCCCTTAGCAGAGCAACTAATAAATATTGGAAGGGAGAAAGCAAACACAAAAAGAACGCGAAAGTACGGTCGTCCGTAAAAAGAGCAAAAACTACTAAATGAAACTACTTTTCAGAGTTAAATTTTAATCATTCAAAAGTCGGGGTGAAAGGATTAAGAAAGGCTGGAGAGGAAATACCAGAAGATTTAGTCACACAACTTCCTGAATTCATTTCCATCAAAATATATCAAGGTGGCAAGGTTTTCCGAATATTAATTTCTATTACATAGTGAAACTATTTAAATAAAACAGTGGCGTAGATTTTAAGTTGTTTCATAGGTAACGTAATAAGAAAACCTGTATGATTAAAAGACCTTTTCGGAAGATATGAATAACAGTCTGGTAAACTAGTTTAACATTAGGAGTTTCAAACTTTGTATCCTCATAATCCGGAAACGATTAAACTAAATGACCTGAAACTTTGTTTCAAAATACAATTTCAAAACTGGAGCAAAGTTGGGCGTTACTTTTAAAATGTATCTTTATGCTCAATTTAACATGAAACCTTATGCAAATATTATGCATATGAACTGATAGACCTTATTCCTTATCAAATAGCATCTTTGAATTTGCTCTTCTATAAACTATTCGGGAATAAATAAGAATTAGTTTTCCTCGTAGCTGTACATATAACTAATAAATGTCCTCTGAAAAGCATATCTTTCTTTGTATTTTTAAATCCTTTTAATTTATAAAATAACTATGCAGCTCTTAATGAGATAAATATTCATATGCTTTCGCATACTACATGAAACAATTGCTTTTCAAAGAAACATTTTACATTTAAGAGTTATGTGAAAAATCAACCAATTTTTGTTTAAGAACACAGATAGTTCCATCACATTTGAACATTTTCGGTGATAGTTCCAATGTTTTTAAAAAGATATTTCTGACTTTTAAAAAACTAAATTTCATTTCTTGAATTTCATTTGATTATATATATTTTGTTTCTTGAATTTATTTGATTCTGTTTTATTCCTTGAGTTTTATTTAACTGTATGTTTTATTCCTGGGATTTTATTAAATTGTATGTTTTATTTTTTGAATTTTATTTAATTGCATATTTTATTCCTAGGTACCTTTTATATTTTTATGCTTATTTGCTGCTTACCTGTGATTTCGTATTAAGCTTTCGCTTCTATTATTATCTTGTGCATTTTTTCCACTGTCCTGTTAAAGGATTCTGTCTGTATGATAGTATGGATAAATAAAAAAAGTGAAGTATATTCAAAATGGTGCTCTTTGATTTCTAATGTGGGCGACTCCTTACATAGACCATAAAAATCTAAGCAGAAACAAACATTTTCTGTACCCGCATTTACATTTAAAACAGAATATTCATCTGCATAAAAGCAGTCATTGTGATACAAAATTTATAGCTGCATCAATAAAAACCTGAATCGGGAATTTTCGAAACAATCCGCCACAATACTATAATTCCATCTGCTTAATAGTCTTTAACAAGAAAAGGGAGGCAACATTAGCATTTCTTTATGCGTATTAGGCAAATGACGTCCTTTTAACCATCGTTCGTTGTCCGCGAAGCCGAATTTAAAAGCATTGTTCTGTAGTTTTGATGATAAACAGGAAGTTCGTTTTTAGAACTAATGAGCGACATTTTCGTCGGTGGAACTTCATGAATGAAACATTTAAGCCGGCCTCTTGTAATTGGTCGTTCTACTGTCGATACACTTACGACTGGGAATTAACGAATATTCTTTTTTATTGTTATTATTATTCTTTTACATTTCGGCGGTTACGGTTTCGTCGTACCGTTGTCAAGTTCCGGTTGCTTTTCTTAATGAGCGGTCACACTGCAAACGATTTTCTCGAGGTTTTTTTTTCGTTTCGAATGTTCTTTTTTTGTCGTTTCGGTCTTTAGGAAATGGAGGCAGTTTTCTAATCAGCTCACGCCCGCTATTACAGCCGATTTCACCCGTCATTATGCTTTCGAGAACATCGGAAACCTTCATCTGGTCAGTTGCGTCATTAAGAAAGAGCGCCGGCCATTGGTCAGATTCGTACTCGATTCTCCACTTAGTATTCTTTGCGAGCAATGCAGGTAAAAAACGATTTGAAAAAGGAAATATCCACTAATTTGTCGTACCCGATGTTTTGCGGATTATCGTTATAACTTCGAAGAGGAAAATCGAAATTACAGTTGTGAGTGTTGTGGATAAGCTTTCATTAGAAAATTTATGTAGATAAGGATACTGGTTATAACTCAACTTAATGATAAGTAGAGGCGTGCAGCTAGGGGGGGGGGGGGGTGAAGGTCTCCCTCAACCAAAAGTTTTTCTTTCCAATTTTTAAAATGTTATCCATAAAAAATAGTAACCCTTCGTCGTGTTGTGCCTCGATATATGGATAACTCAAATATCACTTGTTTCATGAACTAATCTTAAACAGAATTGGGGGAAAAAAAGCTTTGCTTCTCGAAAGTCCGCTTTGGCGTGGTGTGGAAGTTTGCAGAGTCACTTGGATTGTTTTTCGAATACAATTTCAGCACTTCGTCAATAAAAATTCCAAAGAATGAATTCCGAATTGATGTAGGATAGTTGATTAATCTACGCCAATTAGATGAAACATCGAACGTCGCCTAAATGGTCAAAAGCTTCAGTTTAAGGTACCCCCGATGTTTCTAACGTGAGAGCATTTGGGTAGAGGAGGTAAAATCTTCGTTTTCTGTCTGGTTTGTTAGTTTACACTGAACATCCCTCTTAAAATACTCCCTTCCTTAACCCTCCTGGTGGTTGTCTCGACTGGGTATCTCGTCATTTTCAAAAACTGATCAGATCTTGATGGAAGAGATATCTCGTCGGAATCACTTGGAGGATTAAAAAGCACTTTTTTCTTGTCCCTTAAGAAGCGGTTCTGTCGAGAGCTTACTGTACTTTCTTACGTTCTTCAAATCAAACAATTGTAATTTTATTCTATCCTACTTAACCCTCCTCTCAATGTTGTTTCAGTGTGATATCCATTGGCAAAAATTGATGCACATGACATCCCATCATTAGACAAAAACTGATCAGATCATGATCTCGTCATCATAAAAAAATTGGTATTATCTAGATGACGAGATATCTCATAATTAGCAAGATTCGTCTTATCTTGATGGACGAAATACCTCGTCGAAATCACTTGGAGGATAAAATATGTCATTTTATGAAATAATATTCATAAGAGAAATAGTTTAATGATTGAAATTTATTAAAATATCTGACCACAATATCTTGATGACGAGATATCTCGTAATTAGCAAAATTGGTCTGATCTTGATGGACGAGATATCTCGTCGAAACCCCTTGGAGAATTAAAATGTGTCATTTTATAAAATAATACTCTCATGAAAAAGTAGTCTAATGACTGAATATTTATTAAAATAAATGACCACAATATCTTGACAAGATATCTCGTCATTAGTAAAATTGGTCTGATCTTGATGTACGAGATATCTCGTCGAAACCACTTGGAGGATTAAAATATGTCATTTTATAAAATAATATTCGCATAAAAAAGTAGTTTAATAGCTGAATATTTATTAAAATAAATGACCACAATGGTTAGGGAAATCGTTTTTGTCGACTCAGCCATTTTACGTATTCCCATTTCTTGTACATTCCCAACACTTGTAATTTTGCGGAATCTCCAATGACCAAGCTGCTAATCCCTCGCCAAACAACCTCAAATTTACAAGCTCCATGTCCCTCAAACCAAGACCGTCAGCGATACATCAAACGCTCATGTTTAAACAAACCCAAAACTGCACAATTAAGATTCCTACAACAAGCACACCAGGTGTATGTCAAGAAGTGTAGCAAGGCAGCCCGAGTTATGGACGGCCAGCTGCTCGAGTTTACGATTCTCGGGCTCCAGACAAGGGGGGGGGGGTCGAGCAGAGCAGATTAGAGAACGATGGAGAATCTACCGTCGT
Organism: Meta bourneti; assembly: GCA_933210815.1. Classification (NCBI taxonomy): domain Eukaryota; kingdom Metazoa; phylum Arthropoda; class Arachnida; order Araneae; family Tetragnathidae; genus Meta; species Meta bourneti. The sequence goes on from OW119926.1 coordinate 96,664,586, forward strand.
CTATCTTCGTTTTATCGTCCGATTGATTAATACACAAGTTTGAATTTGTCGACGATAACTTCGTGTAATCGCATCGACTGATTACGTTGGAGATGGTTCTATGTCCAACGGCAGCTGTTTCCTGTAGTAATGCTGAATTGAAGGTGTTGTCTGTGGAAAATATGGGATTTCAGTTCCTGTGGTGATTATTTGTTGGATATATTTGGGTTTACATCTTCATGAAATGGGATTTCAGTTCCTGTGGTGATCATTTGTTGGATATATTTGGGTTTACATCTTCATGAAATGGGATTTCAGTTCCTGTGGTGATCATTTGGTGGATATATTTGGGTTTACATCTTCATGAAATGGGATTTAAACATATTGCAATGTACAAAGTAATGGAAATCAAAAATGAGAGCACTTTGCAGATCCAATCAATGAGCAGATTGACAAATAAATACGAATACAAATTATTCAAGGAATGGAAAAGGATTTTGCAAGAGTTTAAAAGCTGTTCACCGGGGGACTTTAAGGAAAAATACATTAATCAAAACACTGAATAACGAAAGCCATATAATGAATCTTAATACTAACAATAAATTCAAGTGCAACTACTCCAGCCTCCAGAAACCCCTAGATAGTTTCATATCCGAATTCGACGATTGACCGAGATTAGGGTGTTGAATCAACGTCGCGAAGGGGAAAAATAACGGTCTATGGGGATCTACCGCGAAGGGAAAGATCGAGGACACCTTGTAATTTTGAATCACGACTAGATGACGGGGTACACACCTGAGCTGGAGCTTCACTCTCCAAAGATGAACACCACGCAAAGGCAAAGGCATTTGAGAGCACGACAGATTTCACATGCTACCACGTACACGACTATGTTTGGTTGGATCGAGTTTCGAACTCGCAACCCTCGGGTTGCTAATCCGCTACTCTTCCAACTGGGCTACCACGGACCCAGGTTGCAGAACGGATAGATGCGTGAGAAACCGTCAGTAGGTTAATGGAGGAGCATTACAGAGACAATTCTACATTTACGAAACAAAATTATTGGCTCTTCTGTCAAACGTAAAAATAAATACAAAAAAGATTAAAAGAGGCAAGTATCGTAATTTCAGGTATCTGACTGTTGAAAAGTCGATTCTTGACTGAAAATTTATATATTCGTTTCATTCAATATTCTTAATGTTTAGCCTTTTTTCTTTACAAAATTGTTTTTATTTTATCGGTACGGTGAATATAGAAGCGAATATATAGCAATTTGAATAGATCTTGGCACCTGTTTTTTAATTCTTCAAATCTGTATTTGTATTTCTTCTGATTGTGATTTTGAGCAAATTGCACGAGAAACGCGACAACTAAAGGTAAGTAGGGAGGTATTTAATTAACGTCGCACTGGAGCAACACAACGAGCTATTGTGACGATCAATCTCAAAAAGAAAGATCAGAGTACACCGCGTAGAACTAGGATATAAGAATTACCTTGAAAGGAAACCTTTTTAAAGATTTCATTGTTGTGGTGTAAGGTTGGTTGGGTTTGATGTTTTATGGCGCAAGGGCCATATTTGGCCATGCTGCGTCAGACACACAATATCAAGTAATAGACACACGCAATGAAAGGTTTAGTGACACAGAAGAGAGAAATACACCCAGGGAGGAGTGCATCTGACAGGAATCGAACCTGCGCCGCCTACAACTCGAAGGTTGCTAGCGCAGTGGACATACCCACTGAGCCATGACGGCCCCGGAGATCTGTCTTTTTGGACGTTTGCCCTTGCAAAATTTCCGTTCTCTATTCGTTTTTTTATCTGAATAAACTGAACCCATTGAATCATTGACCCCGCTATATTGTAAGGAAAATATTTTAAAAATTCACGTCTTCATCTGCATTATTCTCACCATCTGACCGTGGTTCAAAATTACGTGGTGTTGTCCTCGTATCGTTCCCTTTGGGATTGATCCAATAGCCCGTTGTGTTGCTCCAGTGTGACGTTAATTAAAAATACCAATACCATTATTCTCAATATCTCATAAGCAGAAAGGAATGTTGCATATATTTTGGTTCAGGCCCTAGTTATATATATATATATATATATATATATATATATATATATAGGTTAGGTAGATGTAATTAACGTCACACTGGAGCAACACAATGGGCTATTGGGATCGAGGACAACACCTCGTTAATTGGAACCAAGGTCCGATGACGAGGTAACACCTCCTGAGTTGCCCCCTCTAAACTTCCACACCACGCCAACGTGAGGACAGTTGAGGCCACGACAAATTTAACATGCACCAGTCCCCTTTGTACACGACAGTCTTTGGCTGTAAAGAGTTTCGAACTCACGAACCTTCGGTTGCTAATCCGTTACTCTTCCAACTGGGCTACCGTAGCCCTCTATATTTAGGAGACTGCAAAATTTTACGCAAATGCACTCGCAAGTTTTTCAATTATAACATTTTCTAGTAACGTCATTTTTTTATCTAAATTTTCCTTTTTTATAATAATTTTAAGTGATTTTTTTTATAATGTGTTTATGTGTAAGGTGTTTTACACCTGAAAAGAAAATAAATAATATAACTTGACCATTCTTAGAAAGACTCCGAAATTAATCAAATACCTTAACCCTTTCGGGCCTAATGGGCATATACGTCCCAGAGATTAGATTGGGTAAATAAATCCCACTTTTGAATGGGTTTTTACGTTTTCAGTGTTCTTAAGGAATTAGGGAATAAAAATATGACTCAAGAAACCTGGTAATACTTTCAGATTGGAAATGGCGGACTTATGGTTTTGAGCACGCCCATTCATTCTAATGAATGAGTGACCGTGGTTCGGAAACAAAAAGATGGTACAAAATTAGACGTTCGTTGCCCAGAAGCCATTTCCCACTACAATATGTACATGAATGGAGTTGACCGCTGTGATGAAATGGCTACTTTTTAGGGTAATGGCAGAAAATCAGACAAGTGGTGGAAAAAGATTTTTTGGAACTTAGTTATGATTTGTGTTGTGAATGCATGGATTACGAAGTGTGATGTGGAACATAAAACAGAACCACTATTATCATTCTTAGCTGAGCAACTAATAAATGTTGGAAGGGAGAAAGCAAACACAAAAAGAACGCGAAAGTACGGTCGTCCGTCAAAAAGAGCAAAAACTACTAAACTACTAAATTAAACTACTTTTCAGAGTTAAATTTTAATCATGCAAAAGTCGGGGCGAAAGGGTTAAATCATGCTTCTCTTATAAGAAAATGCAATGAAATTAAATGTAAGCGCATATATAATTTCCGAAGACGATTTCGTCATTAAATGATTTGTGCCATCATATGGCGGCTGTCAGATAGCCTGAGAGGGGGGTTGAGGAGAGAGAGCGACGGACAGACGATCATCGCGTCACGTGATCCAGCAGCAGCTGCCCTTGGGTGACAAGTAATTTAGGGCTTCATTAATCCGGATTACCGCTGACACCTGCGACTCGGAACAAGGTGGGTTATTTATTGGCATCTCGATCCCGATCGCCTAATTTCCTCGACGACGTAATTGTTACTCCCGCTCAGGGGAAGAAGAAATATTAATGCGAGGATAGATTTTTTTCGCTTTATCGGAAATTGAATAGATAAATTCGGGTTCAGAAAATCTGAGAATTTTTTTCCTTAGGTATCCCTCTCACTATATCGACAATACGTCTAGCCTGACTCCAGACACAAGTCTAGCCCCCGGCTGGAAGAACAGCGGATTCGCAACCGAGTTCGAAGCTAGGTCCAAACAACTGCCATCGGGAACCCGGGGCTTGGGCACGTTAAATTTGTCGAGGCCTCACGTTGGCGTGGTGTGGAAGTTTGGAGAGTGGGGTGCCAGCTTAGGTGTAACCTCGTCATCTATGATTGAAAATGACGTGTTGTTGTTCTCGGATCTTTCCCTTCGGGATGGATCCCGAACTATCGCCTATAGCCCGTTGTGTTTCTCTAGTGCTAGTTTGATTCAACTACTCCCAGATACAGTCTAGGTACTGGTGGTCACTATAGCAACAGGTCTGGAATACGTTTAGTGCTGGATGAGTCGGTTGTGGTTTTGGCACATTAGGCGATGGGTGGTTTTACGACGGGGCCAATTGTCGCTAAGTGGGCCAATGTGGCAAGCCGAGCTAAATTTTCAATATTTATCGTGTATTCCCTGTATCATTCAATGAATTGCTTGGTGTATTAAGAAAGTCAAAAGAAACTTAACGGAGGTTTGTCCATGTGGACATTTTCGTTTTCTATTCGTGTTTTCATATCTAAATGAACTTGATCCTTTTTAGATCTATTATGTACAATATCTAGATGGTGATTCTCAGCGGATGCATTATCTTGCTACCTATCATGTTTAATTAGCTACATAACTTACAGCTATAATTAAGGTATATGTATACACTAGAAATCACGAAAATTGGCCAAAATATCGATCGACTTTTTAATAATTCAAAATATTGTCCAACCCCTTAGCTTTCAAACGATACCAAGATCTTGTAAATATTCTAAATAATTTTCAAGTTACAAGGGTTTGGGTTAGGTATTGTCATCATAGACAAACACGTTTCCAAAACTTTAAACTCGATTTCTGAAGAGCTATATTTTTAGAATAGGATGCTTCTTTCGAACAGTGATAACTCAACAATGAATTGAACTATTTTAATTAATTTTGTGTCATTATAATTTATATAATACAGTGGATGTTTTGACCCTCAGTCGAAGTTATTGGTTGAGAAATAAATTTTTAGTTGATTTTTAAATGTTGAAATTCCTGAAAAATCTTGATTTTTTAGACTTCCTTCGTGAAAAAAAATTGTAAAACAGAACGCATTCCCTCTAGCAACTTTATGGAGGGTCAAAACATGAAGAATAATATTAGGAATAATTTCCAACAGGAATTCTCCTTCTGAATATTCGTCATCTGACCGTGGTTCAAAATTACGTGGTATTGTCCTCGGATCTTTCACTTTGGGATTGATCCCGGACCGTCACCAATAGCCCGTTGTGTTGCTCCAGTGTGACGTTAATTGAAATACCCCCCCCCTTCTGAATACATTAGAATTTGAGATATCACTGTTCAAAAACATGATAATTAACTAATTATATCTAAATTAGATAATTAATGAGTAGCTTAATCAGAATTTTTCGCACTAAAATGAGTTTAAGCACAAACCAATGATCTATTGTCAAAAAACTGAATTTTTAAAGTCAAAATTTTAAAAAATGTTCTAGGTTATACATACACCTTAAAACGCTAAAGATCCCGCTCTATAAGTAACTAACACTAATAAAACTACTCTGACGTCAGAAGAGAAGACAGCATTTTTGAATATGTCGCGTCGCCGTATCTGGTTTCCTTCGCTATCAAGAAAAACGCGAACTCAAATTGCCTCGTGTCATCCACCTAAAAACTGTAGGTTGGCAATATGGTTGCGCGATTTATAAATCGCGGCTGACTACCGGATGGTCCAGCGTCGTACACGACTTGATTAGTGGCGTTACCACGTGTTAAGCGCAGTAGAAATCTTTTCATCCACCCGAGTCGCGAGTCTAAAAACGCCTCATGTGTTACCCACTTAAAGGTACGATTCTAATGTGACGACTGAAACGACTACAGCCACGAGATCCGAGCCGCACGATCCGAGTCGCTTGTTCAACTTCCAATCCCACGAGTTTCAGTCGCTACGTGAATGTCTTGAAGGATATATCGCTTGTTGGTATTATATCTTCTTGCAGAAGAGTTATTAACTGGCTAAAGCAGTTAAAACGAATTGAACCTCATCCGAAGTACTTGGCCAGGGACAGTGAGGGTTTTCAAAATATTCTTATACAGACCTTTTTTGAAGGATGATTCAATGTTTAGAAATTTTTCCGATTGAATATTGACCAGTTTAATTACGTTTTTGTCCATCATTGAAAGTGAACTAATGAGACGGTCTTGTGGTAATGTGAAACAGCCTATAAGCCCTGCTGAAAAACTGGGACGAACGCTCAGGTCTTAGCAATTTAATCGTAATGATAGTAATTAATATACTTTAAAAAAATACTACAAAGCATAGGTAATAGGTGGCTTGTCTTTCAAATTGCATAGAATAAGAGAACGTAGAACACTCAACTAAAATTATGGCCAGATGTGTTTGTCATGAACTGCAATTCATTTTCGGGCAGGGAAGCCGGTAAGGTTTGAGAAGAAAAAAATGCAGTCTGTCTGGGTGTGTATAGATCTGAGGTTCTCAAACTTTTTCAGTTACAGAGCACCTATGAAATTGGAAATTCAACGCGGAGCACTAAACTTTATCTCGCAGCTATATACTGTATTTAGTAAATAAAACGACAAAATAGCATTGACGATACAATTTAGTTTCGTCATTTAAGCTTGCAGGACATTAGATTTCACCGTTTAATTTTTTTTGTGCACTAATTTCCCAATGCAGACGGAAAACCCACATGAAAAAAAACACTTGAAAATAAATTCAGGGCAAATATTGCAGATCCATAATTTGTTATTTTATTAATTTGGCGTTATTACATTTGTTATAAATTTTTACTTGGTTTCGTGAAATAGAAATTTAATGAGAAGGATGAGGCTGTTTTGATTTGCACAATGAGATTATATCTGGCTGAATTTCGGCTTGACACATTGAATGCCGACTACCTTTTTATATAGTCAATGTTTCATCTGATCGGTGATAAATGATTTATATTCGATTTTATTTCTTACACACCGAGAGCGCAAAAGGTCATAATATTCAAATATTTTTGTCCCATTTTTTTCGTAAAAGATATTTTTAATTTTAAACTTTAAAATATGTTTAATAAAAATGTTTTTAATTTTAAACATGTCCTACCTTTTCGCGGAGTACTGGGAATTGTTTTGCGGAGCACTAAGTGCTCCGAGGAGCACAGTTTGAGAAACGCTGGTGTAGATCATAGTTTGTTGACACCGAAGTTGGAGATCGGGAAGAGATTTCATCTAATTCGAGTTGACCAACAATCTGACATCATCCATCTCAAGCTGAAAAAGGCCAAACTACACCGAAATCGCGTCGCCTGTTACGTTTCTTACCGTCTCACTGGTGTCGCTATTGTCGCACGGCCACTGACGCGCCACTGGAAAGGGTTCCATTCGTTTACCTTAAAGGTGTCCTATTCATGCAGCGTTTACCCCTACTCGCTGCTACAGTCTTGCGTCTGTAGTCATTTCAATCGTCACATTGGAATCGCACCTTTAAAGCTAAATACAGGTGGCAATATGGTTGTTTACTGCAGAAGAATGTGTTTCCTGTACGAATTTCTTGACGGGTAGAAGTTTGGAGAGTGGGGTGCCAACTCAGGTGCTGTTCTCGTCATCTGATCGTGATTCAAAATTACGAGGCGTTGTCCTTGGATTTTTCCCTTCGGGATGGAACCCAGACCGTCGCCAATAGCCCGTGTGTTGCTCTAGTCCGACGTTAATTAACTACCTACTTGTACGAATTTCCTAACGATACATCACTTTTTAGAATAAGATGTAAGCACGTCGCCAATAAAATTCTGAATGAATTCCAAAGTGAAATATGATTGTTGATTGGTCACCACCAATACGAATTAACGCCAAACATGCAGTTACCTTAGCATGTAGTTTATCGCCAAAATGGCGATAAACTACATGTTACTCGATATGTATCATGCGAGAGCTATTGGATGGTGGAAGTAAAATCTTCGCATTCCGTCCGGTTTGTTTATACTGAAAACCCTTTTAGTAGAAATTGAACTGTCTACGGCAACAGAATTACAGACCTGTTTGGAGTGTGTCTTTTTTTGTGGCATACAGACGGTATATAAGAAGGTGTTTCTTGGGAATAAAGGCTCACACACATTTACATCAATCCGAATCCGCTATCAGTACCAGGATCCGTTGAACCAATGAGCGACGAGAACGTGAATGATTGAACCAGGCACTCATTCCCGTCGTCGCTACTTATTGGTTCGACGGATCTTGATACGGTTGGTGGATTCATACACTGCTGGCCACCGTAAATGCAACACCCTGAAGGAAGCATGCAAATAATATGAAATTTACAACATGCATTAGCGGAGGTGAGATATGCAAATGATTAGAATTTCAGCGCAGACGCACATCACGCGCGCCTGTGGCGCCACTTCAAAGCGCTATTTAAGGCTTGGAGATTTCGACGATTTCAAGTACGGCAATTGTGTTTTTCTTGTGGTTTTTTCAAAAAAACGATCAATTATGCCTCGTAGAAAACAGCGATCATCTTTTGATCAAGTATCCGAGTTCGACAGAGGAAGGATAGTGGCCTACCGAGATTGTGGATTATCTTTCAGGGAAATCGGTAGTCGTGTTGGACGAAACCAAACAACTGTAATGCGGATATGTGATCGTTGGATGCAGGAGGGTACGACGGACCGACGTGTTCGATCGCATCCACCTCAGTGCACCACTTCACGTGATGACAGGCATATTGTGCGTATGGCAGTGACGGATCGCTCAGCCACATCACGAACCATAGCACAGCACATTCAGTCTGTACCGCATCATCCAGTGTCTGCGCGTACCATTCGACGCCGTTTACAGCAGAGTGGTCTGTCCGCAAGACGTCCATTGCTTCGTCTACCTTGACGCAGAACCACAGACGTTTCCGCCGCCAATGGAGCGATGAAAGAAGGATGTGGACGGCAGAATAGAATGAAATTGTCTTTACTGACGAGTCACGCTTCTGTCTGCAACACCACGATGGTCGGATTCGAGTCTGGAGACACCGTGGAGAGAGGATGCTGAACAGCTGCGTTATGCACCGCCACACTGGTCCTGCACCGGGTATTATGGTATGGAGCGGTATTGGATATCACTCTCGCACTCCTCTAGTACGCATTGCCGGTACTTTAAACAGCCAGCGCTACATCTCCGAGGTGTTGGAGCCAGTTGTCCTTCCTTACCTTCAGGGCTTGCCCACAGCCATATTTCAACAGGATAATGCGCGACCACACGTGGCACGCATTGTCCAAGGGTTCTTCGTCAATCGCCAGATTGAATTGCTTCCCTGGCCAGCTCGCTCTCCGGATCTTTCGCCGATAGAAAACATGTGGTCCATGGTTGCTCAACGATTGACCCAGAATACATCCCCAGCTGCCACACCAGATCAACTTTGGCAACGTGTGGAAGCTGCTTGGTCTGCTGTACCCCAAGAACACATCCAAAGTCTCTTTGAATCAATGCCGAGGCGTGTGGCAGCGGTGATCTCCAACAATGGCGGCTACTCTGGCTACTGATTTTGGCAGGAACCACACTTCACAGAAGTCTATAAATTTAATCATTTGATACTTGGTCAACATGTTATCTACAAAATAAATTTTGTTGTGATATCTCTTATCTTTCTTGGTGTTGCAATTTGGGTGGCCAGCAGTGTATATCTCCTAATGAAATGGACTGTGCAGCTATGTTATTTCTTCTGGTTGCTCGGTTTGAATAACTGTCACGTGGATGTGGGAGAAGAATGAATCCTAAACTATTGATTGGCTAAAGTTATTCTCCACAGTGATAAAAAAACATTAGTCTACGACTCAATAGTCATTCGGCTAAGCCGAGTCGTAAGTCCATGTGATTTACCTTTCAGAAATCTTAATATAGCGACTCCGCTCACATGTTTGTCTATTTTATTAGAAGGTCGATGGGTGGATTCGGATGACACACTAGTGTAAAGGAGCCTCAGGGCGTTGCCTGAGGGGCTGTAGAGGTATGAGCCCCACCAGACTGTTTTCTTATTTGTTCTACCTTTACAAATAACATGACTATTTAAGGAATCAAATTATCTTAGTATTCTTGAATTAAAATAACTATATCGCACAAATAAGGTAATCTGAAATCAAATTTTTTATATAGTTTAGTAGTATTCATTCTTTATAATTCTTTTGAGGGAGGGGCAAAGGGTCAGGTCCCCAGGAGTTGTCACCTATAGGGCCAAATAACCGCATGGAATGATAATTTATTTTGATCAATTTCGAACCTCGAACACTACTGAGGTAACTTAACGCCAGAAAATTATCGCATAAAAGCAACTCGACAGCAAACCGTTTTGTGTGAAAATGACTCCGTTACTTCACATGTGACCCTGCTCTTGAACATTCATTAATATATAATCTTAACTACTGAAACCAATTACAGTGAAAACCTACTCCGTGACATCCCAGTAAGTGACTAAATTCGCCCACAGACTTACAAATGTCCACCTTTAAGGAATAGAAGTCTATAGATTATGTCTTTTGGGGTTTTTGTCAAATGTCCTTACGTTTGGAGGTTTGGAAATTTGGAGAGTGGGATGCCAGCTTAGTTGCTGACCTCATTCAGGAGCTAAGCTGGCACCCACTCATTTTGACATTGATTCAAAATGACGAGGCGTTGTCTTCGGATCTTTCCCTTCGGGATGGATCCCAGACCATCACCAATAGCTCGTTATATGTTGATAAAGTGCGACGTTAATTCAACTAACACCTACCATTGCTGCTCATACTTGAAATTGGGTAAACTTGTTACGATCTCGATTCCCCTTGTAACCACTTTAGACTATTTTCTTGTAGAGGCGTTCAGTGATCCGTTTCGTTTGATCTAAAGGTGCATATAAAGGGTAGAAGTCCATCGGAGAGGGCTGGAGCACGTTAAATCTCAATGTCCTCATGGTGTGGAAGTTTGGAGCGTGGTTGCCAGCTCAGGTGTTGACCTCAGACCTGACAGTGATTCAAAATTACTAGATGTTGTTCACATCTTTCCCTTGGATTACAAATAGCCTGTTGTGTTGCTCCAGTACAACGTTAATTAACTGCCTACCAATCTCATCTCGGCATCTCCAGTTGTAAATGTTACTGGAATTCATCATGACTTTACGCACCTTGTGAAAGACCCCCTTCTCGAAAATCCCACCACCAACCAGAACAGGGATTAAGAAACAAAAGCGTCGTTCCAACATTGTAGCAGTTGTGCAGCAGCAGCAGCAGCGGATAGCATAATAGATCCTGCCCCATTCAAGGAACCTCTCGATCGGCTTCTAATTAATTTGCCTTGGCTGGCGCCGGGACGCTTTAATTATTTAAGAAAGCGCGGAGGAAGCTCAAGCTCTTTGTTCTCCGGTCCGTGACATCTCTGATCCCTGGCTGCTTAATAAGTGCGCGAGATAAGGGAGGGGGGTCTACATTGTTAACGCCATCAGCCTGTCACCCGACTGTCATAAATCATGTCACAAGACGTCGGGGATCGGTAATGAATTCCCTCCACAACCTTCATTTCGTCCACGATGAAGATTTCGGGGAATTGTGTCTCATCGAGGATTCTCGTGGACAATTTGAATGAGTGTAATGAATTGAGCCAGGGGTAGGTTTGGTCGGGGGTAGTTATTGATGGCGTTCGATTCAAAGAGTCGATTTCGGATTGCTGGTTTGATTCTTATCAGGAATCGAATCTGACTGGATAAGGTATTTAATTGGGAACTAATCAGAATGAAATTTGATTTATGATATGTGTATAATGTGCTGACTTCAGAAACCAATCCAAAAAATACGCGGGTGTTTAATATTGCTCCTTTCCGTGTAAACATGATATAGTGAAATTTTGTTTTAAGAAACATTTCTTGGCTTATGGTAACTTTGAAAATGAGGATACCAATGACTACATTTCTGCTGAAGTGATCATACTTATTTATTATTTTTTAATAACAGACCAATGCATCTGTACATTGTTACACCTATACATTAATTACATCATATAATACTACACTGTATATATATAATCTGCAAAAACAAAATATCATCAATCTCTTGGGATTATCAAGTCCTGATGAGTCTACAAATCTCACTATCTCAATATTTTTAACTCACGAGTCCTTGTTATAAGAAATGTTCCTGAGCGAAGTGATTTTAAGGTAATTGGCAGGTGTCCTCACATGCCATGATGCAGTAAAGGGAGAGACTGCGATGTATGCGTGCCGATTTCACCACATGAGCAATTTACCGAATTGATTTTTAAAAACTTTTTTAAAGGTAAGATGGGAATGAGCCATGCTCTGTGAAGAAGAGTGTCTCGTCCATGGTCGAACTTGATGAGTGACATTCTTTTGTACATTTCAGTGACATTCTTGTGCACATTTCAGTGACATTCTTTTGTGCATTTCAATGACATTTTTGTTTGCATTTCAGTGACATTCTTGTGTGCATTTCGGTGACATTCTTGTTTGCATTTCAGTGACATTCTTGTGTGCATTTCAGCGACATTCTTGTGTGCATTTCAGTGACATTCTTGGCGGCACTTTATGAAACATCCTGCCTGTTTCTCCTTTATCTCATTCATACTGCCACGCACCAAGTAGCCAGCGATTGGTTTCCCTCTTACAATGACTTCTAGGCCATTTCACCTGCTGGAAATCCTTTTCGGATGCCTCACACGAAATCTATTGTTGTCTGGCAAGAGGACAGGCATCGGCCTGGTCACTGGCTTGCATTCGGAGTTGTCGTTGGTGCAGCTCTCCCTTTCTAAACGACAATTCAGTGCAATCGCAGTCTCTCCCCAAGTTCTGTTCACATATAGGAAGACGATACCTCGACATAATTCATCAAGTAAGGGATCATAACACTCCTGATTCCAGGGATGTAGAAGACCTGATGCGTCCCTAGAACACAGGTAACCCACTGAGTGTCACCAGATTTCCGTGCAGCTTTTAATGCATTCAATTTCTCACATTATGACTAAATAACGTCATCTATTGGTTTAAAGAATCACAGGAAAGATTCAATTGGTCAAGAGGATCAAAAGTGGTTGGAATTCATGCAGGGAAGACTGCAGGTTACAGACAGATGTACAGGGTGTTTCGAAACTATCTCGCCAAATTATAAATGGTGATATAAGGGCCCAAAATAAACAGTCAAGCAATGTGGGGTCTGGAATTGCAGCGTTTAGGTGGAAGAGAGTTTAGGTCAGTCGATAACATCGCTTTTGTAGCCTAAGGCAACGTTCTCCACTCGGATTCTTTACAAAGGGGGAGACGCTGTGGCCTAGTTGGTAGAGTAACGCACTAGCAACCGGAGAGTTGCGAGTTCGAATCCAACCAAAAGAGCGTCGTGTACAAAGGGGACCGGTACACGTTAAATGTGTCGTGGCCTCAAATGTCCTTACGTTGGAGTGATGTGGAAGTTTGGAGAGTGGGGTGTCAGCTCAGGTATTGCCTCGTCATTTAACCGTGGTTCAAAATTACGTGGTATTGCCCATGGATCTTTCCCTTCGGGATTGATGCCGGACCGACGTCAATAGCCCGTTGATCTAGTGTGACGTTAATTAATTACCATTATAATTACTATGTTTACAAATGGTCAGATATTTTTTTAACACCCGGTTAAACTGTGAGTCTTGTTACAGCGATGGGATTTTACTTCAAAGGATTGAATATATAAATAACTTCTTGTTTATTATCCATAAAAAACTCAGGCATTTGTAGGCATAGATGAATGACTGTGTTATGACTGTGACCACTGTGAATGTCAGAGGTTAATTCAGGTTCAGAGGTTATCTTCGAGAGGTTATTTAATTAAAAAATGAAGTGTTTGCAAATTAATAAGTAAAAATTAATTCAACAAAAAGTTAATTAATAAATTTTTAAGCAAATTTATTTATTTTCCACAATAAAGGATAACCAATAAATCGAATGAATAAATATAGTAAGCTTGCTGCCGGTAGATTCTAAAGAGAAAGGAAACAGTTGGTTAGTTATGTAGTTGGATTAACGCCGCACTGGATCAACACAACTGGCTATTGGATCCACCCCGAAGGAAAAGATCCAAGAACACCTCGCAATTTTGAACCACTGTCGGATGACGAGATCACACCTGAGCTAGCGACGGGAAAAAGTTTTGTCGGAATGCGGCTGCGTTAGTAATTCAGCCAGTTCATGCGCCCGCAGCGTTTTAGTAGGTAGCTAGTTGAATTTACGTGGCACTGGAGCAACACAACGGGCTATTGGCGGCGGTTCGGGATCAATCCTGAAGGGACCCACAGCGTTGAGAACTTTCCAATCATCTGCCGATGCCCTCCGGGGGACATCTCCCTCAAGTATGGGCTTCACAGACCTGAGGTGCTCCAGTGATCTTTATTGCTCCTTGGGGTTTACTGTCTTTAGTAAACTTGGGCTCCCGGGATACCCACAGCGATCTTTTTCTGCTTTCATCTCACTACTCTGTTCCAAATCCCATCCATTTTTGCCCCTTTCACCACATTGTTTATTGGACATCGTTCTGTGCTTGGCAAAATATGGCCCATAAAACCCAAAACCAACCAACCATTGCACCGATATATAAAGTCTGCGTGCCTCACAATCCCCATCAGAGAGTTAAAGATAGCAACTTCTCACACATAAGATCATTGTTGCAATACAACGTCCTGAAGATCTCTGCATTATTAATTTCTCCGACCAGAAACGCCAGGCAAAGTATCCCATGGAGACCGACCATGCCATCCATTACTCGCAGGCAAGCAAAACATTGACCTTCGAGGGAAGTTAATCAATTACCGTGCCTGATTAATCGATTGACGGAGCGAAAGTCGAAATCGACTTTGATTTGGCGATTAATCCTCAATAAAGTGTGCGTCCCGATTAATGGGCCCGGCCGCGTTGGCGAGAGATGGCTACGGGAGATAGCGCGGGTTATGGATGGACCTCAGCACAATCCGGCCCGTGCGTCATACGCCCAAACTTGAGCGAGAGGAATAACGGAGATTTATAGGCTGTGGATGAATTCCGCGCCACATGCTGAAAGGATTAACTTTCCTGGCCTGAGACTGGGGGTTTGGAATTTCTTTTTTTGGTGGAAGAAAGTGTTCAGCTACCGATTTGTAAATCATTACGTATGGCATTCTATGATTGATTGCAAGGAGTCTACAATGCTTCCCCAACAGTGGCTGAACGGCTAAAGGCGTCGATCTTAAGAAACTGCAGACTTAAGAACTCAGTTACGAGTTAAAAAATGTATAACACTGCCCAGTCGCTGTTTCTATCTAAGGAACAAAGTGTCCTACAAATTTCTGAAGTTAAAAAATGTATAACATTGCCCGGTTGTTGTTTCTATCTAAGGAACAAAGTGTCCTACAAATTTCTGAAGTTAAAAAATGTATAACATTGCCCGGTTGTTGTTTCTATCTAAGGAACAAAGTGTCCTACAAATTTCTGAAATTAAAAAATGTATAACACTGCCCAGTCGTTGTTTCTATGTAAGGAACAAAGTGTCCTACAAATTTCTGAAGTTAAAAAATGTATGACATTGCCCGGTTGTTGTTTCTATCTAAGGAACAAAGTGTCCTACAAATTTCTGAAATAAACTATTGCGATTAGTGCATGCAGAAGCTACACTGGAGAATTCAAACCTACTAAAAAAACATTTATTAAAACTTGCATATTTACATTTACACACTTGATGTAGTAGTCCGTTTGTTTCAACAATATGTGAATCACACCAACCTAGTTTTATTTCATAGCTCAGAAAGCAAAGACCTGTTAATGACCTCGAGTACACGTACCGTGATAAACTTGGAGGGAGGGGAGGGGTGGAATTTTGGGGACCTTTCACTGCGCCCGTAAATTTCAAATCAATATAACACGGGACTGCGAAGTTGAAATTGGACTCAAACAAAATTTACCGTCGAGATCTGTCGATTTAATATATTAGAAGGGAAATCGATTGCAGTGTTGGATGTATAACTTTGGATCGCAATTGAAATTTTTTAAAAACTTCGCAAACACGTCGGAAAGCCAAGCAGAAACACATTAAACGTAGTCCACACGGAAGGACAACTCGTTGGCTTTCGATAAACGCTGAATTGACTACTGATTTTTTTTCGTTTTACTACTAAAAGACTATGCGGTAACGAGACGCATACACTAAAACCGTGCAACCGTGCTACAACATAGCCCACCTGATTTTTGAGCCACCTAGTTCTTGATTTCCTTTGATCCTTGGTACCCCTTTCGGGGCACTTCTTTAGGTGTGTAAGAGCTTCACTAGCCCGAGGTACCCTAGTGATCTATTCTTTTACCATGGGGTTTACTGTCTTTGGTAAACATGGGGATCTCTCTTCTGTACCAGTAAAACTTCCATTGTGTGTGTGTCTATCTATTACTTGAGGTTGTATATCTTGTGTCTGGCGCAGCATGGCCAAATATGTCCAATGCGCCATAACACCCTAAAACCAACCAACCTTTTCACAATTACTAGGCACTGTCTGCTTTGTGTTTGGCGCAGCGCTATAAAAGCCAAAACCACCCAACCTTGGCACCTTTTCATGTCCTCTTTTCTCATTCGTTTTTCTGCGGGTTTTTTGTACTACGCTCTTGTTATCTTTCCTGTATGACAGTACGAATAAATGTCGAGTCTAATGCCCTGATTCACCTCCGCATTTCGCTACTGAACTGCAGAACCGTCGGTGTTCGCCCTCATCCAAAAAATTCAGCGAATCCTTCGCTCCTCAATGCCCACCAAGCTTGACTCCACCATCCAAGCTTGAACCGTCTCTTTGGGTATTTCCTCGCGCTGTCTTTTTCTCCTCGCCACCAAAAGCACGAAAACCTCATAAAACCGCCTTCCATCTCAACCGCTCACCATTGACCGGTATTTTATCGCTTCCCAACTCCTTTTAATATTTCTCCTATCCTGTCATAATTCAAGACTTTTGTCCCATAATTTATCTTCAGGTGGACGGCGATTAAAGTTACGCGTATAATTACCGCTCGCATATACCTCCTTTAAATTCCTCTTTTTTCTCCCGTTTTAATATTCCTCTTCCAACTGAGCCCTATTATCGGCCCGGATCATTAAGGTTAAAGTGTGGTAAAAAGGAGAGAATTATTATTAATCGTGTCTGATCGAAATTAAAGGGAGGACGCTGAAAAGGATGATGGTAGTTATGCCACGAGATATGGAGCTTGTTACGTCTAATAGCTATATTGGGGATAAATTTGGAGTGTTATTGTTTGGTAGTTGATTGCCCCGGGCGGTGTTTTTTGTTTGCCCTCGCTTGCTCTTTTTGTGTGTGTCGTTTATCCTAATTGAGCGGGGTGTCTTGTGGAATTTATTTGAAACCGTTTGTGAAATGATGAGTGAGGTGTAGTTGTTTGTTTGCGTTTTATAGCTCAAGATCCAAAAAAATGCATAGCGCCGCGGTAGCCCAGTTGGAAGAGTAACGGATTAGCAACCGGAGGGTTGCGAGTTCCAAACTCGGTCAAACCAAAGACCGTCGTATGCAGGGGGGCTGGTGAACTGTCGTGGCCTGAATTATCTTCACGTCGGCATGGTGTGCAAATTAGGAGAGTGGGGTGCCAGTTCAGTTGTTAACCTCGTCATCTGAACGGGGTTTAAAATTACGAGGTGTTCTCGGATCTTTTTCTTCGCGATTGATACCGGATCGTCACCAATAGCCCATTATGTTGTTCCAGTGTGACGCTAATTAACAACCTACCTATCCAAAAATGCGCTAGACTCAAGAGAGTAAAATTCAATAAATATATATTTTAACAAATAGAATAGCAAGCAGACCTAGATTAATGAGGGTGGTTACATAAATCCAACATAAAAACAAAATATACAATATATATTGGGGATAAATTTGTAGAGTTATTGTTTGGTAGTTGATTGTCTCGGGTTGTGTTTTTTGTTTGCACTAGCTTGCTCTATTTTTGTGTGTTGTTTATCCTAATTGAGCGGCGAGTGTTGTGGAATTTATTTGAAATCGTTTGTGAAATGATGTGAAGTGAGTTGTGGTTGTTTATTTGGGTTTTGAAACTCAAGATCCAAAAAATGTATAAAATGCACCAAAGTCAAGAGGGTAAAATTCGATAAATATATTTTTTAACAAATGTCAGAATAGCAAGCAGACCAACATTAAAGAGGGTTATAAAACGCTTAAGGACTACTTTAGGAGTCCTTTTTTTTAAAGAAATCCTTTTTTTTTAAATACTTATAAAAACGCATGAAGCAAAAGAATCACTAAAAATTATTATAATTTGTTAGAAAATTGGCAAAAATTGGAAAATTTAGGTTAAAAAGATGACTCTGACGAAAAGTATTACAACTGTACAACTTATAAGTACATTTGCCTAAAATTTTGCATAAAGTCTCCTAAATATATAAGCTAGGGCCTGAACTAAAAGATATACACTATTTTTTCCACTCATGAGAAATTGAGAATAATGTAGAAAACATCAATTTTTGAAATTCTTTCTCCTTACGCCACAACACTGAAATCTCTAAAAAAAAGTTTTCCTTTCAAGAAAACTTATATCCCTACTTCAGGCCCTCCAAAACAAATATAAAAATATGCACTAAATTTCTTTCAAAAATGTATAGTACATGTTTAGTTGTTGCGCTTCTCGTGCTAAAGGTTTGCTCAAAATCACAAGAAGAGAAAAATGCATTTAACGATTTGAATTCTGTTTAAAAAAAATCACTGTCAAGGTCTATTTAAGTTGCTATATCTCTGCTTCCATTCACGTACTGACAAAATAATATACTTTTGTAAAGAAAAATGTCTAAATATTAAGAATTTTGAATAAAATGAATGCGAAATTTTAGTCAAAAATCGACTTTTCTCAATGTAGTTAGATACTTTAAGTAAATCCAACATGTAAACAAAAACGAAGCATTAACCCAAAGTACGAAAACAGTAAATATGTTGGCATGTAATCAATATAAAGTAAAATCCAGAAAATTAAAATGCACTGATGCACCAAATTACTTAAAATAGATGAAGTCATGCGGTTTAAAATTCATAAAAATGTATTGGAAAGTGGATGAGCAAAATTAAAAACATGGAGTTATCCATGAAAAACAACTTATAAAACTAAAATATCTCTAAGTGATATATCTAAGATGGGTTTAAACATCTGAGATATACCACTTTGAGGTACATCAAATGAGAATTAAGTTGTCAAAATATGAGAAGAGTATTGTTTTTAAAAACTGCTTCAGTGAATTTGAACACTAAAGATGAAAAGAATTATCTTGAAATGTTTTTAGTTGACAGTGTATGAAGTTCGGAGTTCGAGATTAACGAAAGTCGTCTGGTTGTGGTAATTGCCTTGACTGTCTCGTATTGAATAATTTGATTGTGTTTTCATCATAGGCGACATTTGCAAAAAAATTGTATTTTTTTATAGTGGACAAAACCACTAATGTTGCAAACGGTAGCATTCTGATTGGTTATCGAAGTTCAGACTAGTGTTCTTGATTACGGTGGATGATCACTTTGGCCAATTTGGGCTTCATGCTTTCCCTACAAACACGTGACAGAGTGTCAAACCGAGCGATCGGAAAAATAACATGAAGCTGTGTGCACGTGCTTCGTCTATTTCATTAGAACGTCGATCCTCTCTTGATGTTGACGTTATCGCTGTACCTTTTATGGTTTGGCATTACTTAGTCTTGAACGAATGAACAAACAGAATGTGGACGGCTATAATCAACCGGCTACCACCGGCCACTCAGTTTAAATACATAAATTTTGCTTGGGATAGAAGGTGGTTTTAAGCCACATTTTACCTAGATCCCAAAATGTCCGGCTTCACTTCTGTTTTCTGTTTGACTGAGAGGAGCAAAATCTTTGAGTCTGCCTTGAACAAGGAGGCTCTGCTTTTGGTTCGTTGGCCGCTTTACGATCATTTGGTTTGGTACACGAAGGATAACTTCTCAAAACTTTCCTAGTTGATGTTACTGATGGCATAAAACGCTCATTTCCTATCTAATGTGTATGTAGGATGTAGGTAGATAGGTAGTTGAATCTACGTCGCACTGGTGCAACGCAGCGGGGTATTTGCGATGGTCCGGACCTTCTTCAATAGCCTGTTCTGTTGCTCCAATTTCACGTAAATATTCAACTACCTACCATGTATAGTGACCAACATAGGTAACTATTTGTTTCGCCTACTCGAAATTGAATGCTTCACTTGCCAAATCGATTAACTCCACTTTCTGAATTTTATTAAATTTTAGTGTCAAAGCACTTGATTGACTCCTAACTGTATATATTCAAAACAAATTTCTCTAATAATAAGTATTAACACCACTAAATGACAAATTTTTTTAGCCATTGAATAATAAATAATTTATTTCAGAAGCCAATCTGATTAACTCCATACTCTAATGTAAATCGTAATAAAAATTGAGTTAAAACACTTTTTAACAAAGCAATTGACTACTTCTTATATACAGTGAGTGAAAGTAAAAACCGAACACCAAAGAAAATGAAAGGAATTTGTACATACAGTCCGAACAAACACAAAAATGACGGGAGTTCAAATACAGCTAACGAAGAAGACATCATTTATATTGCTGATGAATCAATTTAAACAAAGTAATAATACTCGTAATATATGTAACAGTAACAGAACAGTTATTATTCATTTTTGCTAAAATCTTTAATAAAAAAAATATATAATGAAGTTTTTCTGTAATAAAAAAATAATTTGAAGACTGAATTTGATTTAATAATTTTCTTTCACTTGCCAAATCGATTAACTCCCTTAATCACGCAAAAATTGTAGTAATAATAACGATTACTCCAAGGATATTCTATCTTATACTTTCTATATGTCGTTAGATAAAAGATACATCTGCAGTAATAAAGTCTACATCGTTTATTTGAATTTATAATTTAAAAGGAATTTTAAAAAACAATGTATTCTATTTTATCATTTTTATCAACTTTTTGTTTTATGGAGTTAATCGATTTGGCAAGTGAGGCATTCAATTAATCCCAGACCGTTACTAATGGCTCGTTGTGCTGCCGCAGTACGATGTTAATTCAACTACCTACCTTATTGCCATAGCTTCCAACACCGAACGATAAACTGGGAGCCAGAAATCACGTTAAGGACACGCCAACTACAGGAACGCATTGTTTACATTTAACCTGCCCCTAATTTAAAGAATAGACTCGTTTAAATGCCAACTCGGACTATATACCCTCCGTCGATTAGCAAACCCTCAAAGCACTAGCCAAATAAAGCTTACCTCGATTTTTTTTTACCTCTCCACCCTTTTCGACCACAAAGGAGCTCTTTACAAGGAAGAAAAGTGAAGAGAAGAGAGAGGGAGAGTGCATATTAAAGATCGTAATTCGATGTTTACACAAATGAAAAGTCCCTTGTTATCCGAATCAATATCATGCTCGTAATTACCACTAAAACAAGGGAGATGGAAAAAAACTCTAAATGGGGTTGCTGGGAGGAGAAGGGGGTCGAAAGTAAACGTGACTTTCGACTTGTTTAATATTGGGAAACATCTTCACCCGATTGTTTCCGATCCCCCTCCCTCTCCGAGCAATGAGCACCGAGCCCGAAAAATGAAAGTGGTCACGCAAAAGCCCCGCTGGATGATCGTTTGCGCTTTCGGTTTCGGTAACATTGTCCCGGATGGTGGTTGGAAGAAATAGGTGAAGAGCAGCGAGGCAGGGTATGTAAATATTTATTGTAAAGAAATCAACCCTCCTTGTGGTTTCGACGACATCTGTCGTCCATTGAGATCTGATCAATTTTGCAGATGACAAGATATCATGTCAAGATATTGCCGATTTTTTATGATGACAAGATCAAGATCTGGTCAGTTTTCATCTAACGATTGCAATCATATTTCCGTGAATGACGAGATATCTCGTCCATCAAGATCTGGAAAGTTTTGCTAATGACGAGATACTTCGTTGAGACAACCAATAAGAGGGTTAAGACAAAGACTGAATTAATTATATTTTTTATTCCCCTGGCTTGCAAAACTAAAGGACACCGTTATTTTTAAAGATTACAACCTCAAAATTAAACGAAACAGCCTGTGGCGATTTGCATAACCGAGGATATGAAGTAAAGGCAGGTAATTGAATTAACGTTGCACTGGAGCAACACAACGGGCTATTGACGATGGTCCAGGATCCACCTCGTAAGGAAAGATCCAAGGATAACACCTTGTATTTTTGAACCACGGTCAGATGACGAGGTCACACCCGAGCTGGCACCCCACTCTCCAAACTTCCACACCACGTTAACGTGAGGACATATCAGACCATGATAGATTTAACGTGCACCAGTCCCCTTATATACGAATTTGTTGGGGCCATGTTTCGAATTCGTAACCGTCCGATACCTAATCCGTTACTCTTCCAACTGGGTTACCGCAGCTCAAATATTTATTGTAATGAAAATCAGTTTAAAAAAGGAGGTATTTTTTTTTGTTTTTCACTGCCATGCAAAACTTAAGGTAGGTAGGTAGTTGAATTATCGTCGGACTGGAGCAGCACATCTTGCTGTTGCAACGGTTGGCAAAACTTAGGGAACAACCTCACAAACAAAGGTTCTAACCTCAAAATTAAACGAAACACCTGTGGAAATTTGCATAATACTGCAGGAATTCATTGAAAACCTCATTATCTGTATTCTAAAGCCGTAGACATGAAATATAAGTAGACTGAGCTTTGCTATTGAGAGAGCTTCAAAAAGTGTGACCAACATGTTAACTAGCAATCACGTGACTGAAGAATTGACTTGGTTCGCCGATTTTGTATCTTATACCCTCATTTGTCTATTTGGCTGACAATAACTGTGTGAATTCGCATTTCTATAGAGTGGCGATAAAAGTATTGAAATCGCCATAGTCTACTACTATCAGATGATCAATCAACGGACCAATCAGGTGATGAATTAATCGATGGGCATCGTCTTTCGTAACGTGGGCCAATCAGATGAATGACAAGTTCCACTCCCAACGGACGAAATCAGTCTAAAAGTCACGTTACTACTAGATTTGGTCACTTGATCATGGGCACATGAAACGGTTACCATTGTCCATTTGATATGTCTCCTATGGTTAAACCTGGGCATTTAGTAACTGTACTCTCTCACACACACATACATAACTTATGAATGGAATGGAAAAAATATTTCCATGAGTAATATAGAAAACTTTTTCGTATATAGCACTTTCGCACAAGAATTGACAAAGCTCAAAATGAAGATTTAATTTTTTCATTTAAAAAGTAAATTTTCTTACCAGATTTCAGCCCGGTTGGAAGAGTAACGGACTAGCAACCGAAGGGTTGCGAGTTCGAATCCAGCCAAACACCGTCGTGTACAAAGGGGGCTGGTGCACGTTAAATCTGTCGTGGCCTCAAATGTCCTCACGTTGGCGTGGTGTGGAAGTTTGGAGAGTGGGGTGCCAGCTCAGGTGTTGCCTCGTCATCTGACCGTGGTTCAAAATTACGTGGTGTTGTCCTCGGATCTTTCCCTTTGGGATTGATCCCGGACCGTCACCAATAGCCCGTTGTGTTGCTCCAGTGTGACGTTAATTGAAATAACAATAACAATACCAGATTTCAGATTGATTTTGAATTTTTATAATCATTTTGCAATGTATCTTGATTACGTTCAGTGTTCTTTTTTACACATGAAAAATGTTCAAATTATTCTATTTTTTCTTTTTAAAGTAAAACAATTTATAAAAACACATAAAACAAAAATGCACTAATTTTTTTTTATTTATTAAAATGTTGGGAAATATTGGAAAATTTAGGTAAAAAATGACTTTAACGGAAAACATTACAACTGAGCGACATGAGCATATTTGCTTAAAATTTTGCATAAAGTCTCCTAAATATGTGTTAGGGTCTGAACTAAAAGATATGCAATATTCTAAATTTAAAAAAAACAGCTCTCAAGAGATCTATTCAAGTTGCTATATCTCCACTTCTATTCATCGTGCAGACAAAATAAAAACAGTTTTTTAAGTCTAAATATTAAGAATATTGAATAAAATAATAGTTTTTAGTAAAAAAATCGACTTTTCAACGCAGTTACCTTAACGTGAGTAATGAGGGGATCAATTACGAAGTTTAAGGGTGGAAAAAATTTCATCCCTCCCCAAACAACTTTATCTCAGTATCACGATCATAATCACCTGACTGCCCCTCCCAAAATAAAAGCCTCCGCTGCAAAGATGTACCTCACTCAAAAAACACCATGAGTGTAAGCGTGGAAGCTAAGGCCACAGAGGAGGGCAAAAACCTCCAAAATCACAGCCATCACCCTCCACCACGCAAAACAAAACGAAAACCAAGAAAACAAAAGAGCCCAAAACGTTCGGAACTCCCCCCAACCGCCACCGCCCCGGGGTCGACTCTCCTCCGAACTCGAACACTCGGTTTTCGAAGTCCACCCCTCTGCAAGCTCACCCCCTTGCCGATGCCATTAGCGCAATCACAAACCTGCGGATGACTTTTTAATGAATATCATTAGAGCGCGCGCAGGCAGGTGAAAAAGAAGGGCCCCGGGTAATGTAATAAATGTCTCTGCGGCCCCGACTAACCCTTTATTACTCGAGAAGGGCTCTTTTAAATGTTGACACTATAATTAAGGGAGAGCGGAAGGTGCGCTCTGCTCTTGGAAGAAAGCGAGGGCCTTTTTGTGCTGTGACAACTAACCGCAGCTACTTACAAGCAGAGATACGCTTGTTTTCTTTTTTCCCCATATCGCGACGGGTATTTTTTTTTTTTGCCTTCCGATGCTAGGGTTTGGTTTTTTTTTCCTGTCAGGGTTAATCGAGAAATTGAGTTTTTGAGGATGAAGGTTAAAGACCCAGTGTTGTTCTCTTTTGTGATGTTTTTGTGACATTAAGGTGTTTTTTGGTGCGCTATTTTCTGGCTTTCGTTTTGGTGGTAGGATAAGGCGATCGAGACGTTCATCGAATTCGATTACGAAAAAGAGTATACGTTGATTTTAATATTCCATAATAGAATTGTCTTCACTTTTTTTTCTTTTTTCCAAAGCTTGGAGTTTTTTGTCTTTTGATACTGGGATTTGGAGGTTTTCCAGTTAGCGTTAATTGGAGAAATTGAGTTTTCGAGGATGAAGGTTTAAAACCCAGAGTTCCTTTTTGTGATGGTTAATTTTGGTTTTTGTGACTAAGGGGACGGTGTTTTTTGGTGCGCTATTTTCTGGCCTTCGTTTTGGTGGTAGGATAAGGCGATCGAGACGTTCATCGAATTCGATTACGAAAAAGAGTATACGTTGATTTTAATATTCCATAATAGAATTGTCTTCACTTTTTTTTCTTTTTTCCAAAGCTTAGAGTTTTTTGTCTTTTGATACTGGGATTTGGAGGTTTTCCCGTTTGCGTTAATTGGAGAAATTGAGTTTTCGAGGATGAAGGTTTAAAACCCAGAGTTCCTTTTTGTGGTGGTTAATTTTGGTTTTTGTGACTAATAAGGGGTACGGTGTTTTTAGGTGCTCTATTTTCTGGCTTTCGTTTTGGTGGTAACATAAGGCGATTGAGACGTTCATCGAATTCGCTTACGAAAAAGAGTATATGTTAATTTTAATATTCCATAACAGAATTGTCTTCACTTGTTTTCGTGAAGTTTTTTTGTCTTTTGATACTGGGATTTGGAGGTTTTCCCGTTTGTGTTAATTGGAGAAATTGAGTTTTTGAGGATGAAGGTTTAAAACCCAGAGTTCCTTTTTGTGGTGGTTAATTTTGGTTTTCGTGACTAATAGGGGACAGTATTTTTTGGTGTCTTTTCAGGCCGCTATTTTGGTAGGTAGATATTTTAATTAACGTCACACTGGATCAACACAAAGGGCTATTGGTGACGGTCTGGGATCAATCCCAAAGTTGCTATTTTGGTGTTAGGGCTAGGAGTTCCAGAAGTTCAACGAATTCGCTTAGAACGGTTCGTTGGGTTTTTCGGCGCAATGGCCATGTTCAATTCTGTTTGGAAAATTCTTTCATGTGTCGAGGTTTGAATTCTACACAATTGCATTGTTTTTACAAATTTAAGCAGTGATTTTTTCCCTTTTTAATAATTCGTCAGTTTTCTTTTTGATTTAGAGGCAGGATTTGGGTTTTTCCGTCAAGGTTAATCGAAAAATTGGATTTTCGAGGATGAAGGTTAAAGAACTAGTTTTTCTTTTATGGTAGTTAGCTTTACGGTTTCTGCGATTTAAACGAGGTGTTCTTTTGGTGTGATATTTTCTGGCCTTCATTTTGGGGGTAGGTTTAAGAGTTCAAGACGTCGTACAACAATTTCTTTTTGGGAAAAGGGACTATGAGGGCCATCAGAATATTAGTCGGGGCTACATCAGGATGTTGAATGTACTCTTGGCAAGTAATTATTTGAGATGCTTAAAAGATCGAATCACTGTTATAGTGTGCGATTTGATTTCTGATGGACAATAATGTATTACTTTTTGTTTAGAATAAATAAAAAGAAACTTACAAATATATGTTGGTGTAGGAGAATGACTGTTATGGCATCCTAACAGCTATCCCTGTCTTCAAAAGTTTAATTAAAAAAATGTGTTATTGTTAATTTTTCTAAAAATAAATTTATTTACCTTTTCGCAAGAAAGCACGCAGCAAAAAATTCCAAAGAATTTTTCAGCTTGCTGACGATAAATTCTAAAAAAAAAAAAAGCCAGCGCAGTTGCTTGGCAACGGGAAAGTTTTTTTTCTAGAATTCTTTAGCAAGCTAAAGAATTCTTTGAGATTTTTTTGTTACGTGCGTTTTTGTAAAAGGCAAGTAAATTTATTTAGAAAAATTGACAATAACATTTTTAAATTAATTAAACCTTTGAAGACGGACCGCTGATTTGATTCCATAAGTCATTCTAACCAACAATATTTGTAAGTTCTTTTTCATTCATTCTAAACAAGAAGTAATATATTAATGTCCACATGGAAATCAAATCTCATCACTATAGCAGCCTCACCATCTTTTTAATAACGAATATAAAAATATTTTCAGTGTTTATTACTTTTCCAACACTTAAAGAAGAGACACTGTTAAATTGAATAAAAATATTATGGATTAATATTTGTTGATTATCCATAATGTGCAAGGAGAAAATGAATGTCAAAACTATCTGTATGCGCGATTTTTAAGATTCAATTTATTAAATTAAGACAATTTTGCTTTTCTGAGGTATTTGGTAGGAATTTTAACCTCTATAGAAATTAAAAGTCATGGTCTAAGGTACGAATGCTGCATAAAACATAATTTTTACACATATTTGAGTTTATTCGTGGTCCTAACTTCTTTTATTAGACATGCTTAACATTTAACGCCTGAATTGCTGTCTCATGTCTATCAAGAATGTTTGTTCCTTTTGGCGTGTTTTACTTGAAGTCGTGAAGGAATTTAACAGCATGATTAAAGGATTTGAAGTAATTAAGCATAGAAATCAAATGACACTAATAAACAAATGCTTCATGAAACTTTATATTACGCATCATAAGACCGTATACTACTTTCCAATGCTACTCATTCAATTATATTCGTTTCTGTTTTATATCATAAACTGATCACTGAACTAAACTTTGGATAGGAGAAACCAAAGTGAACTTCCTCTAAAAACTTGTTCCTTACATACTTGGAATGTTACATAGAATTGACTCTCAAACACTTACATATTTTGTTTTATCGAAACAGCGTCATGTCAATTCTTAATAACTAAGGTCCGCTTCTTGCCGGATTCGATTCCGTCCTTGGTATATTTCTCTCTTCTGTGTCATGGGGCCAGATAGCCCGGATGGATAGCCCGGATTGCTCGGCCAAATATGGCCCTTACCTAACCTACATAACCAGTCATCTTAACAACTAAAGACACTTTCTAGTTCAATTTTATTGCACTAGTAAATTTAATGGTAAAAATATTAATGTTTGCCAGGTAACATACTTAGCAAAACCATTATGAACCATTGTTTTTGTAAATGAATACAATCATAATCTATTTCATATATTAAACTATTTATTTCATAATACTTTTCAATGGTATAATGCGGTCTAATTGGCCTTCATATAGTAAGAAATGACCTTAGAGAGATAAACCAAACTAATGGTATACTCTGCAATCCCTTAAGAGCAATTAAGTATCCTTTAAATTACATGAGATAAGATACAAATACTTTAATCACGTTCACATTGCATACAAATAAGCTCACATAGTCAATCTCCAGAAAACGCAGTACAAAACGATTAACCGATTCCGTCCACCACCCCCAATCCTGTCATCGCCGCAATTAATAATCGATCGTATCGATAGAGGAAGAGTCCGCTGAGGCAGGGAATGCGGAATTTCCGTTATCGGACTGGGGCTGCTTTCGATCATTAGAAGGACATTCCTTGACCGTTTTTCGGATGGCGTGCGGATACTTCTAAATCCCTCATTAACACCTCTTCAGAAAAAGGAAGCTCTTCTTGCAGAGAGTCACGCGACTCCGATCTCGGACGATAACTGCAACTGTGGTCCGCATCAGGAGTCTCCAGATATTTGGCGATCGGGGGGAAATTTCCATCGCTCCAAGCACCGGATGTTGACGATTTATTCATTACATAAAACAAATGGGATTTGATTGTGGGGATTAATTCGATGGTTTCGTTTTATTCTTGGCGATGTCAGGTGTGATGATGGATATCACACAGTGAGGTTGTATGAAATTGACCTTTTTAAAAGTTGTCTGTCCCGCAGGCTCAGGAAGAGGTCTTGTGTAAATTGAGTTATCTTTGAGCTTATCTTTGAAGTCCTACATCTCTTCAAGGTCGGCGGTCAAATACCGTAATTGGTTAAATTGGATCCTGTAAGCAAGATCTTTTCCTGACACCGCTACGGACATCCATGCTATAACCACCTGAGGATTTAGGAACAGCCTCTGTATTTAAAAAGGCTGTTCCCAACTCCTCAGGTGGTCGTAGCATGGATGTTCGTAATTAATTTTAAGCTGTAGGTATCTCGGTCTAATTACCTCTCGCTTAGCAGAAAATGCCCCCACGTGGGACAAACCAACCAAATCTTAATCCTATCAAACCAAAATTTACCTTTGAGAATTTTCAAACGGTCCATATTTTGCAATTTACAATTACATTTTTCAACAGTTTCTGTTTTCTTCATCGTTTAGTGAATATTCATTCTAAATTAATTAATATTATTTTAATTATAAGTTGTTTTAATAAAATAATTAACCTTATTATAACTATGAAATTTAAATTATTATTTCCAATTATTATTATTTAAATGAAATAAAAATAATAACTGTTAGTATAATTGTAAATTAAATTAAATTATTATTATAAATATTAAATGAAAACACTTAATATCATGATACAATTCTAAAATTTAAATTTAAATAATTAATATTATTAAAACCATAATTTGAAATAAATTAAAAGTATTATATCTATCTTAAATTTAAAATAGCTAACTATTTTCATTATGCATACAATCGTATATGGTTCTATAATGTACTCTGCTTAAAGAAAATGTATTTGGTAGTGCGCGCTGGAACAACAAACACAATGAACTGTTATCGACGGTCTTGGATCCATTCCAAAGGAAAGATCCGAGGACAACACCTCCTAATTTTGAATCACGAAAATATTTGACAAATATTTCATTACTAAAAAAAAACTATAAATATTTGATAGTCTTTAATTATACTGATCCATTCTTTCCTCAAATATACTGATCCACGTGGAATTGTTCACATCCTTTCATATATTCAGTCCATCCCTGACTTTCGACAGCTGACGTTTCAAAATGTTGCCCTCGAAGACATAACGCATTTTATTCGTCTTTGGGTGGGCATATAAAATATTTTATAGCCAGCCAAAAGGGGCAAGTCAAGAAGCACCCCACCCCCAAAAGCCCCATACCTTGTTAAGAGACCATTCACCACTCCGCCATTGTGTCGGCCTCTTCTAATTCCTCATTACCTGGCAGTTAAGAGAGAGAAATTCAACTAAGGATAAAATGAAAAATCGCACAAATAAAACAATAATCGTCAAAGGGGTCACGTCCAGCAAATATTATTTTATTGCGGCGCTTCTGCAATTCTGTTTCCGCCCCATCCCTTTTTATTTCGTTTTTTTTTTGTTTTTCACTTGTGTGTGTGGTTGTGTGTGTTTTTTTTTTCGTTTTTTCTCCATCGTTCCCATCCAGGCAGCTTCTTCATAATCTCCGAGCGGGTCGTAAATTTCCGCCGTAATCTTCCGCTGAGTTTTTACGCACGGTGATTATTTTCCACGTACACACACATCCCAGCCGTACGGAGGCTGTTTGAGAAAAGGCCGTAAGGGGCCAGTTGGACGGAAAGGAGCAGAAAACAAAAAAAGAAACGTTTACGATGTCCAGATGGGCCGCAGTTATGTGTGTTTTTTCCCTCTTATCGGGGCTGGGCCGCCCTGGTAAAAAAAGAGAGAGAAAAGAATCGATGTTGCGAGCCTGTTGGAAATGATTAGGTACGTCAAAAGGGAAAGGGGAAGGGGGGTTCTCGGAATGATGCCAGATTCCCTGATGTCTTCAGGAGAGGAATATCGATTGGGATGCCTTCGTACTCCCTCCTTCTGACCGATACGTGCGGGTTTCTTTGACCAGTGATGACAGTGGAATAGTCAGGTCATGGCCATCAACTCCTAGGGACCCGAACCCATAAGGCTCCCTTAAATGCGAGATACTTAACTGTACCTTGGTAGGAAAAGGACCAATGTCCGAATTAGCTGATTTTGAGTTTTGTCTGCAAATACTTCAAGGTAAAGAAAGTTTAAAAAAAGCCAACATCCTTCTATTAATGTAATGAAAGTATCAAATCAATGGAAAGACTTTGTGAAAAAGTCTAGAAAGCTAAAGGGCTAAAATAAGCAAACAAGTAAAAAGCCAAAAAGCTAAAAAGCCAAAATACCGGTAGTACAAACAAGCCAACAGTCAGAACTGTCCATGCATCTCGTGTTGTCTTCTGTTGCCTGGGTCAGGCTCCTCCCTGACGACGACTTGATCCACCAACACCCCTTCATTTTTTGAAATATTATATATAATCAAAGAATTCAAATACGCAAAACATTCAAAAAGCTAATGAGCTAAAAAATACAAACTGATAAGAGCTAAAAAACCGGGGTATAAATATTAGTCAAACAGAACTGTCCCTGTATGCTCGTCGAAGCCGCAGACATAGCATGGCAAGCAAAATCATCTTGCGTTGTCTGGGTCAGATTCTTCCCTGGTGACGCCCTGATCCCCCAACACCACTTCAATTTTTGAAATATTCTTACCATTAGTTTGTGGAAGCATTAGTAGAGTTTGGTTTCTCTCTAAGGCTATTTTTTGACTATATGAAGGTCAATTAGATCGCATTGTACCATTAAAAAGTATTATGAGATAAATAGTTGAATATATGAAATTGATTATGATTGCATTAATTATTTTTGCAAAAATAATGGTTCATATTGGTTTGCTAGCTACCAGACATTAATATTTTTACCATTAAATTTGTTAGTTCAATATAATAAAACTAGAAAGTGTGTTTAGTCGTTAAGATGGTTGGTTTGTTAGGTTTCACGGCGCAAGAGCCATATTTGACCAAGCTGCGCCAAACAGAAGGCAAGTAAATGGACATACACACAAGGAATGTTTCGTGACACAGGAAAAAGTGGATAGGTAGATCAATTAACTTCTTCCTGCAGCAGCACAACGGGCTATTGGCAACGGTTCGGGATCTATCTCGAAGGGAAATATCCGATGACAACACCTCGTAATTTTGAGTCACGGTCAGAGGACGGGGTCAACATCTGAGCTGGTACTCCACACTTCAAACTTCCACACCACACCAACGTGAGGACATTTGAGGCCACGACAGATGTAACGTGCTCCAGTCCCTATGTACACGACTGTCTTTGGTTCGATCGAATTTCGAACTCGCAACCCTCCATTTACTCATCCGCTACTCTACCAACTGGGCTACTGCAATCCCCGCAGGCAAAAGGGTACCGCTAGTGGAAGTGTTACTACAAAACTCATAGACTTTATCATCTTTTTCCAATCACAACAAAAGAATATAAAGATAAAATTGATGGTCTTGGTCTTCTATTCGTGTCCACCTACTAATTCTATCCAATGAAAGTTAAAAACGATTGAATACAAATTTTAAAAAAGTTGAATGTATTATGAAAGACGCATTATCTGTCAAACTATATATAGGTGGCGGTATCTTTTCTGAAGGGAAACGTTTTTGAACTTGATGTCAGTTGGCTTTGTTTTTTTTAAATATAATTTCAGATCTTCGACAGTAAAAAATCAAAAGAATTCCGAATTGATACAGGCAGTTGATTGGTCAAACGTTGCCCCAAAACGGTGATTAACTACATTTTAACTCTCCTGGTAGTTTAGCTTCACGTCGAAAACAACTGTTGTGGTCAGACTGGTGCAAAATTGTCATCAATTCAAGGGACAATTTGATTTTCCTTCGTGGACCTTCTTGGACCCCTTGGAGTAAAAGGAAAGTTTTGTCTCAACGAGATATTTTGTCCTTACCGAAACTGACCAGATCTTGAACGAGATATTTCGTCGAAATAATTGGAGAGTTGAGGTAATCCCGAAAGAGGAGAGCAGTTGGGAAGTAGAATCATCCCTTTTCGTCTGGTTTTTTTACACTGAAAATTCTCCACAGTATAACAAAAATAGTTGATGATTAAAAGATTAAGAATAATTATAAAACGAATGAATTAATGAAGTGAACATTTTTGTACAATTTAGACCTCCACGTAGTTTCGACGAGATATCTCGTCCATCAAAAAGTGACCAATTTTTCTAACGGCCATATGTCTCGTCATCAAGATTTTGATAATTTTCTTATGATGACGAGGTCAAGATCTGGTCAGTTTTCTTCTAATGATCGTAAGAGTTTTTTCTTCTAATGGCGAGATGTGACAAGATCAAGATCTGGCCAGTTTTGCCAATGACAAGATACCTCGTCGAGACAACCATCAGGAAGGTTAATACTCCTAGAATGCTTCAGAACCAGAAGGGCTTTATTCTGAATGAATGAAAGTAAAAAAGATGACGAGATATCTCGTTCATCAAGATCTGGTCAGTTTTGCTAAAGACGCGATACCTCGTCGAGACAACCTTCAGGAGGGTTAATACTCCTAGAATGCTTAAAAAGCAGAAGGGCTTTATTCTGAATGAATGAAAGTAGAAAAGATGACGAGATATCTCGTTCATCAAGATCTGGTCAGTTTTGCTAATGACGCGATACCTCGTCGAGACAACCTTCAGGAGGGTTAGTACTCCTAGAATGCTTCAGAACCAGAAGGGCTTTATTCTGAATGAATGAAAGTAGAAAAGATGACGAGATATCTCGTTCATCAAGATCTGGTCAGTTTTGCTAAAGACGCGATACCTCGTCGAGACAACCTTCAGGAGGGTTAGTATTCCTAGAATGCTTAAAAAGCAGAAGGGCTTTATTCTGAATGAATGAAAGTAGGAAAGATGACGAGATATCTCGTTCATCAAGATCTGGTCAGTTTTGCTAATGACGCGATACCTCGTCAAAACAAGGACCACCACCAGGGTTAAGATATCGCCCGTTAAAAATTTTCCGACAGTGCATTTTGGAAGGTGGTAGAGGATCTAGCTCCATTCGATGTTCTGTTCGAGCCGTGGGCATTCTGCACGGTCACGTGCTGCCAGTGATAAATGTTCGAATCCGGGAAGGCGGTAATTGAAAGAGCGAAAGAAGGTCCGAAGGTCATCTCTCATTAGTTTCTAGATATTT
This sequence comes from Meta bourneti, assembly GCA_933210815.1. Classification (NCBI taxonomy): domain Eukaryota; kingdom Metazoa; phylum Arthropoda; class Arachnida; order Araneae; family Tetragnathidae; genus Meta; species Meta bourneti. The sequence goes on from OW119926.1 coordinate 96,698,200, forward strand.
GCACTCCGTTTGCATTCGGCATCCTTAAATGCCGTGAAATGGGAGGTGGGATTCCAAATGACGCAGAGGGCTGCGCTATAACCCCGGATATTTATTTCATTATCCCCAGCTCTAACTACCTGATCCGATTTCACGAGGCGTGATCGACTTTGTGGGACTGTTTATTTACAGCGCGTGGTTTCGATGACTGATTATAAGCAATCTGATTAACACATTGGTTCGATTTAATGTTACACAAAAAAATTGAATTCTATACTAGTGATGAGAATAATAAATGTTGATCAATCAGAAAGCGAAAGGACAACACGTATTTTTGAGTCACGGTCAGATGACGAGTCAACACCTGAGCTTGCACCCCACTCTCCTAACTTCCACACCACGCCAACGTGATGACATTTGAGGCCACGACGGATTTAACGGGCACTAGCCCCCTTTGTACACGAAGGCCTTTTGGCTGGATTCGAACTCGTAATCCTCCGATTGCTAATCCGTTATTCTTCCAACCGGGCTACAACTCGAAGGTTGCTAAAGCAGTGGGCATACCCACTGAGCCACGACTGCCCCAGAAAATGTAATTGAAAATATACTGTTAATATTTTCAATTATATTTAGTAACTTGTATTTTGGAATAACACTGTTATTCCAAAATAACAGTGTTATCGTTATCGTGTATCGTTATCGTTATTATATAACAGTGTTATCCTGTTATCGGAATAACAGTTCATCTCAATTATTTTTATTACCCATTTAAGTTTCCGCTGAAAAACACGTTAACCTCAAGGCTTTTGGTTTTCATTAAAATTTCAACATACAGGGTGAGTCTAAATTGTTTTTACAAAATAAGAGGGGTGATAGTACCCATCCAGACGAGCCATAATTACCATGGAACATAGGGTCGCATTCCACTCTGAGAGGCAGAAAAGAGTCAAATTAGAATTTCAACATGAACTTACAACAGTGTTGGGAAAGCGAATGAACTTACTTACTTACTTAGTTGGAGCACCAGCCACCTCCGCGCCCGACATTAAGCCATTGCGGATTAAAAGGTGAAGGCCTCAAGTTGTAAAGCATGTGACTCGATAAATGAGAGCGAGAAACGTGTCCTGGTAGCCCGTAGGCTTTATCATGCACTACTCGTCCAACCACCGGCTGGAACTTTAATGCGACCAAATTCATTCCGCAGGGAGTGGCGGTGAGCTCCCTCTCGCCCCCCACTCCGCAATAAACACAGTGACTAATAGCGAAGGCTTCGCACGACATACTCGGATGGACCTATTGGTACGCCGAAGCATACAGGGTGGCCACTCGCAAATATGCGTCCTAGCAATTTAATCCATAAGCCCTAACATGCAAAAATGCAGCTGGCTAAAAACAATTTTGAATTGAGTCCTGCTGAATAGACCAACTCACGCTGACTATAAATTCTCAGCGACTCCTTAGGGCATGCCTTTGCTGGAAGGTCTTTTAGACACCGACCTGCATTCACATTACGTGGAAGGGAACCAGCAAACCTTCCATGGTCGGGTGAGCAGGGACACAAGGTATGCTCTCGGTGGAACCCACACCGACGCGCCAAAATAAATCTAGGGGGACCGACCGGCAGAACTCTCGTTCAGAGCCTACTCCTGCCAATCAGAAACGCATCAAGAGGAAATGCTCAAATTTTTCCATTTTGCTAGGTGATTACCAGTCACCATCTCAGCCCTTAGGAGCACGCGGAGCGGGCAACCCGTTACTAAGGTCACAGCGGCCGAGGTGCAGGAGGAAAAGCGAATGAACGATACCAAAAGTTGCACAATCTGATTGATTGATCAGAGAAAAACTCACAGCAAGTGCTCAAAGTGGCGGCCACGCGTGTCGCTGCACAGTTCACACCGGCGAAGGAATGACTGGCGCACCCTCTCGAAGATTCCTGTTGTTGTGCTAATTTTGTCTTCGGCAGCACCGATTCTCGCTACGAGATCTTCAGCCCACAGGCGTCTGGTACACTGAAGATTTCATGTGCCCCCAGAAGAAAAAGTCCAGTGGGTTGAGGTTCGGTAAGCGAGGAGGCCAAGCCACAGGTCCGCCACGTCCGATCCATCGTGCTAGATATGTGGCATTCAAGAAGTGCCAGACCGTGCCGGACAAAACGACGTCAAAGGCGATGACTTGTTCATGCTCGACGCGTTTTGACTTTACTCTTTTCTGCCTCTCAGAGTGGAATGCGACCCTAAGTTCCATGGTAATTATTGCTCGTCTGGATGGGTACTATCACCCCTCTTATTTTGTAAAAACAATTTAGACTCACCCTTTAGAATAAGACACGCGTAAACTATTTCCTTGCAGGTAAAAACACTCGAAGAAAACTCGCTCCAATGCCCATTTCCACCTGTACCCTCCTCTTTACACACAAATAAAAGATTCTCTTGATCCACTAATGAGTCCACCCTTAACACCTCCAGGTCACGCTCTTGTAGGTAAGACAACCAAACCCGTCTCAATCAGAGAATTAAAGCGCCACACGCCGAGCTCGGCAAATTGAATTTGCACCAACCCCAAACCTTGAGAATGCTCTAAACGCCGTCTACGAGCATCGACGAATCGAAAAGATTCGCTAAAGGAACGCCACGATGATTTACGATTCGGAAGATTTTTAACTCTGCGTTAAAGGTCACTGAAATCGTGTGTGTTGGTTTTTAAATGAAATTTTTAACAGTGTATCTGAAAGGTGAAAGTGTGTTTTACAATCCACCGTGTAGAAATGGTGTTGGAAATGCAATTATTTTTTTTAACTGGAGGTATTTGGTGTGCTTGGAATGCAAAAAGGAGGAGTGGCCAGTATATGTTAGAGGTTTTGGAGGTTAAAATGAAGCGTTTATTTGTGATATATACAAGCCTAAGATGTTCTCAAAAGCTTCGAAAAATAAATTATATAAAGATGATAAAAACAAGATCATAAAACTGATAATTTGTATAGCTATTTCGATTAAACAAAACGTTCACCACCAAGTCCAGCTAGTACGTGTGTGGATCTTGCGCTATAAAACCCTAATATCTAAGCCCAAATTTAGCAAGAGAAAGTCAAACTTAATTGTCTTATCTTAAAAATCATTCGCTTCCTTTTAACTAACAGGTCTTGGGGTAGCTCGGTTGGAAGAGTAACGGATTAGCTACCGGAGGATTGCGAGCTCGAATCCAACCAAAGACCGTCGTGTAGGAAGGGGGCTGATGTACATTAAATCTGTCGTGGCCTCAAATGTCCTCACGTTGGCGTGGTGTGGAAGCTTGGAGAGTGGGGTGCCAGCTCAGGTATGACATGGAGATTGCTGTCTTCAGTAAACGCAGGTACTGGAATATCCAAGCGATCCTCTTCTGCTTTCATTCCTCTACTCTATTCCCCAATCCATCATTTTTCCTTTCTTGACATTTTTTACTTGAAGTTGTATGTCTTGTGTTTGTCGCAGCTTGGCCAAATATGGTCCTTGCGCCATAAAAAACCCCAAACAAACAAACTCCTTTATAAGAAAGGAGTACTTGAAGCATTTACAACCGGATTTCGCTGGTCTAAAAATGCACACGAAGATCCTAATAGGCCTGAAAGGCACCCAAAACCGTGAAAAATTACTTTAAAATTGTTTAAAATTAGTTTCAAACGTTCGAGTAACAACTCGAAGATCCTAATGTGAAATGGGATCTTTCATTTTCTTCTGTGAAAACAATAGAAAATTCCCTCCAGCCATCTTTCTTTCGGGTGTAGATGATTCGCCCACTCAGAGGAAAGAGTAGAAAGATTTCGTTTTGCAGTAAAGATGGATTTCTTTTGGAGTCAAAATCTGGTAGGTAAATTAATTGTTTTGTGTTTATGAAGAACCGAATCACGGATGAAGGACGACGACTCGGGAAATTTCAGCCATTTCTTACACCCAGGACAAAACTAAAACAATATTTTAAAGAATCGAAAAATGACCAAAAATGTGCCTAAAATATCTCGAAAATTTAATTAAAAATATCGAAAAATGAAAAATAAGACCTAAAACTATATTTTTAGGGTAGTTGAATTAACGTCGCACTGGGGGTCGCGCTCCTGATATTCCCAAGTGTTCTTTTTCTGTTTTCATCCCCCTGCTTTGATCCCCAGTTCCTCTTTTCCCTCATTTCACGACCTTTTTCACTTGACGCTGTCTTGTGTTTGGCACAGCTTGGCCAAAAATGAGCCATAAACTCCAAAACAACCGACGAACCTAATTTTAAATTTTTACCTTGCATACTCATTACTATTTGACATAAAACCCTGTTCAACTCTAAAATAAATAATCTATGGATATGATAGAAAAAAGACAGAAGTACCCCTCAATCGTTGCTGGTCTATTGACGTGTTTATATTTTAGAAGTTCTGACACTATTGCATGATGCACCCATCCATACAAGTCCTCCACATCTGACAAGGGAAAAGGTCCTCATGAATGTTTGGAGGATGGATGGAAGCAAGAGGGAATTTTCCGGATGGTGTTGATGGAAGGGAATATTCCGTGATTCCTCGTCTGGAGTGGAGAGATTAGAAGAGGGGTGTGTCTATAACATGACAGGAGTTCAACATGGCTTCCATTACATTGCACCAGTTCTTCTGTACGCATCCTTTTAGAAAGGGAGTAGAGGATTAGCAATCGGAGGGTTACGAGTTCGAAACTAGATCCAAGGAAAATCTATACGTGGGGGCTGATGAAAGTTAAATCTGTCGTGGCCTCAAATGTCCTCACGTTGGTGTGGTGTGGTAGTTTTGAGAGTGGAGTGGGTGTTGATCTCGTCATCTGACCGTGTTTAAAAAAATACTAGATGTTCCCCTGGATCTTTCCCGTCATCTGACCGTGTTTCAAAATTACGTGGTGGTATTCTAGGATCTTTCCCTTTGGGATTGATCCCGGATCGTCATCAATTGCCCGTTGTGTTGCTTTGTTTGTTTCAAAAATGTTTCAACCCCTATTTTAAAACTATTTCTGCTAATTATTTTCCGATAAAAACATGTTTTTTCAAAGTTCTGTCTTTTCCCGGAAATTATTTTCCGCCAAAGCTTATTACTTTCCGTTTAAGAAAATATTTTCTCTAAGATTTATTTCCTTGGTGACATAAAAAGTGGGTCAAGAGCGTTGCGTTGCCACCAAACGAGGCATACAATACAGCAAAACAATAACAAATAGCCATATTCAAATGCAAATTTATATTTGTACTAACCTTTTGGAGTGAAATGTTGATTACTTTGGAAAAGATGTTTTGTTTTCTGAATCTACAGCAGACACTCCATCTTCATTGAGTAGAGGAATGATGGAATTCGCTCACATTCAGTAGAGCGAATCACTCACTTTGAATGGAATTCTTTCCAAGTCCAGAGGGTGAGAACATGACTGGAAAGTCATGGTCATGGACATTTGGGCGTTAACCAGGGGTTTACCGTAGATAACTGCTCGTGTATTCCATACCCTCGATTCCGAACACAACTCGACAGTACAAATACGTCCACAATTCCAAAAAAGAGTAATTTAACTAACAAGTAACTCAATTTCAAACTTTTGTCTGACAAATAACAGTGCTGCATCGCGATTCAGGGATCACAGGTGTATTGTTTAAGTAATAGTCCATTAAAAGCATTATTAACTAAAAGTACTCGGCACTGTTGGGAAGTGAACTGTTAGAAGTATTGTGTTTCTTCATTGTTTGATTACACAAGAAAATGCAATTTTGTATATATGACCTTGAAATTGAATGGAAATTTTTATTCAAATTAACTCTAGGAATGTCACACTATGTTCGAGAGATTTTCAAACTGTTTAAATTCTGCAACTCAACGAATCTGTGTTGACAGGTATTAACGAATAATCCAAATGTCTCATTTTTACTTTTAGCTGTAGCACTTGAGATATATTCACTCACTAGAGTAAACACTCAGCACGAAAACATGGAGACAAAGAAAGAACAAAGGGACAAAACATCAAAACAAGATAAAAAAAACATAAGGTACAGTCGTACTATACGCCTCGTTGGGTGGCAACGCTCTTGGCGCACTTTGAGTAGCGCGTTATGGCAGGTGAAATCAAACTGAGCGTTTGAATACTTCCATACATTAAATGGATAAGAATTGGGGGAAAAAATTTAAAGAACTAATGAAATCAAAGGACAATTTAACGGTTATGAAAAGAACATTGTAGAATATTCGAAATGAAAATTTAAACTTTCCGCTTGCCGAGGTTGCCGTAAAAACGGAATAAATCTAATAAATATGTGTTACCTTCACTTGCCATAACTCGCTACTAAAAGTACGCCAAAAAAACGCGCCAAGAGCGTTGCCACCAAACGAGGCGTATAGTACAATTGTACCAAACATAAATAAACAGCAGTAAATCGGTCTGCAGGCTTCGAAGTAGATCTTGTACCTTCCAGTATCTTTGAAAAGCCTCTCGACAGTTTTGGGCAAGGTGTTGGTTAGGCAGTCCTGCCCTATCTCCAATCCGTCCTCACGTTGGCGTGGTGGTTTGGAGAGTGGGGTGCCAGCTCAGGTGTGACCTCGTCATCTGGCCGTTGCTCAAAATTACGTGGTGTTATCCTCAGGATCTTTTCCTTCGGGGGTTGATCCCGGACTGTTGCCAATACCCAGTTGTGTGGCTCCAGTACGACGTCAGTTCAACTACCTACCTACCTAAAGAAATTGTGTGGCCCTGCGACACAATTGTGTTGCTCCAGTGCGACTTTAATTAAAATACCTACAGTCTCCAATATGAAGGCAGCAACAGCATCTAAATTGAAAAATATTTTAATTTAAATCTCTCTAAATCCTTTGATATTGGCTCCGACGATTGCGAATACGTCCCACACATCTCCCAGCTGATTTACTCAGTTTTCTAATTCCACTCTCTTAGCTTGACTAGGCCACTTGCATTCCAATGTAACACACTTAAGACCTCAAAATTCTTCTCTGTGGCTCTGCAGTTGTAGCAGAGTTAGTGTTACCCAGGACGTATCACCAGGAAACCTACTACATTACATAGCTACATAGTCCCAATGTAGCTCATACATGTCGTAAGATGCGATTAAAATAAGAACCCAGAGGTATATCCGGGCTACACTGTCTATAGGAGTCTAAACCGAGTCGAGATTTCCGAGTAGTATAGAATTGTTTTTCCCTACAGCACATATAATGACTTAATAATAAATTTATTGATTGAAAGAATCCCAGAAAGGATTCCGTTGGTCAAGATCAAAACTGGTTGGAAGGCATGCAGGGATGACTGCAGGTTTTAGAACTGATATATCCCTCAGAGACTTGAATGTGGAGGCCTGTCGTTTAGGTTAGGAGTTAGGTGTGGGGCTAACCAAACCTACCGTTTTAAAAACCCTGTTACGAAATTTCATGAGGGCCTATGCGAGAAAGATTTTAAGAAGTATATTTGGTGGCATATAGACAAATGGAGTGCTGCAAAGAAGGTTTAATTTCAGCATCTAAACAAAGAACCAGATGTTAAATATACAAAAGTATAGAAAAATGAGATGGGCAGGGCTCGATAGTTGAAATGAGTACGAAAAATATTTCTGACCAGCCTAATTGCAGTTAGGCCAAGAGGAAGACCAAAGATTAGATGGATTGACAAGGACTTTGACATTTGCAAAACTAATTGGGCAACTATTGACAACAACCGGTAAAGAAGGAGTATTATTATTGAGAAGGGCAAAGCTCACGGGGCTGTAGAGCCAACGAAAATTTTAATTTTAAATATAGATGACTAGAAAGAGGATTCATTTAGACACTATACATAAAATTCCTATATATTAACTGAGAATTTAGTTCAATAGCTTCATCAGTAGCATGTGCAAATTTTTCACTTTTCCTTGTTTGTTACCAGCTGACTCTTGAACCAAATTCTTCAATGCCAGAACTTTAACCCACCAGGTGGTTTCGACGAGGTATCTCGGCAATAAAGATCTGACCAGTTTTGCTAATGACGAGGTCCCTTGTTTTTCGATGAAGACAAAATCAAAATCTGGTCAGATTTTTTCTAGAGACGATATATCTCGTCCATCAAGATCTGGTCAAATGACAAGACGCGATGCTGCAGCAGCGTGTTAACCCTCCATGTGGTCACGACGAGATATCTCGTCATCAAGATAATGCCGATTTCTTTATGATGATGAGATCGAAATCTGGTCAATTTTCTTCTAATGACGAGATATCTCGTCTATCAAGATCTGCTGGGTTTTGTTGATGGGACGAATTACCTCGTCTAGATAGCCACCAAGATGGTTAAATCTGAAGATGAGTTCATCAATAACCTGTGTAAGTCGTTTTGTGGTTTTACTTGTTTGTAGCAATTTATCCTTGAACACACTCCATATTCTACGATACCAGAACTTTAATATGACAGACTAAAAAAGATGATCCATCTGGGAAACCTGATATAATGGTGTAGTGTGTTAAACTCTAAAGATGAGTTCATCAATGCCACGTCTCTGTGAACGAGATCCACAATCTTTATTTATTTACCAGTTTTTAATTCCCGTCATACGTTCCTCTAACATTTCTCCCAGATGGATAACCACACGTAAACTACAACTTTTTGAAAACAACTTCACAGTTTCCTCCAACGCTCTCATTCCTTGGCCACTTCCAGCTGATTCCCATCGCAAGTGCCGAGACCTTCAAACAAATAAATCATTTTTAATTGCAGAGCAGGGAAACACCGCACCAGCGGATAGGGCCCGTTAAAACTCTGATTAAAAGTCACGTGAAATATCTGCACTCAATCATTCCCAATCATTATCCCCAATTACGCGCTCCGATCCCCCAACGCTGCACTCGGCAAACTTTGCCCCAGAACTCCTCGGAAAAAGACGCCCGGGCACCGCTTTCAAAAATCTCAAAGAGCACCCGAATTTCCCAAATAGATTTTTAGGGAATTTTAGGTTTCCGAGCGGAAAAAGGGAAAAAATGCCCGCATTCCTCGAGTTCGGAACTTCACTTAGGGAACTTTTAATTGGTATCCAATTTCAAGAGCACAACCCTGCTTACGTGAGTCGCATAGGCTGAAGAAAAGTTTCAGTAATAAATTCAGAAAAGGTAAAGGGGATTTCGAGACCATCACTTTGGATGGAAAAGTTTTCCCTTACAGGAAAAATCTCTAATTACAAAACTTCCCTAAGCGAGGGATTTTACTTACTGGAGGGATTATTACCGGGGCATGTAAAAGTAAGGGTAACAGAGTGCGGCTAAATTGCCAGATTATGGTTGTAAGAGATTTTAATAAAATTTAACTGCAACGTGATCGAGGTCGTTTATCAGAGCAGCTTCCTGAAGAACTACGGAAACAATAACCTTAAAAGTTTTACTTTTAATCGCCAAATTGCTTTCACGGGAGAAGTTTTCGGAATAGTTTTACGGATGGTAGTGCTGTGGAATTTTTATACCGTAGCTGTGGGCGTCCCGCCTCTTCGATGGGCGCTGTTTTTAAAATCAAGGCGTTGGGATACTTTTAAAAGATGGATGGATGTGACGTGTATGGTTTAATCGTGTTTGATGGAGTGGAGTTGGGGTTTGGGAAGTAATGAATATTGCATGGTGGATCGTGCCAGAAGAAGCTGCAGAGGAGAGTCGATAATTTGATTTGGGAGAACCTTCCGCTAGATGAACAGTTCAGTTTATCTAGTGGAATTTCTTAAGATAAATTCATCAATAACACATCTTTATAGAAGGGTTTTTCTGTAAAGCTAAATACAGAGGGCTGCCACCCAGTTGATCCTGGGTTCCATGGTTGCTTGTTTTATCGTTTTATGGGCCATGGTGGGCCAGGCTGCGCCGAATACAAGAGACAACGTTAAGAAAAAGTGCATTAAAAGGGGAAATAGAGATATTTGGGCATAGAATAATGGGCTGGAAAGAAAATTTGAAACGATTTTTAACCCTTTCGGGCCTAATGGGCATATACGTCCCAGAGATTAGATTGGGTAAATAAATCCCACTTTTGAATAGGTTTTTACGTTTTCAGTGTTCTTAAGGAATTAGGGAATAAAAGTATGACTAAAGAAACCTGGCAATACTTTCAGATTGCAAATGGCGGACTTATGGTTTTTAGCACACCCATTCATTCTGATGAATGAGTGACCGGAAACAAAAAGATGGTACAAAATTGGACGTTAGTTGCCCAGAAGCCATTTCCCACTACAATATGTACATGAATAGAGTTGACCGCTGTGATGAAATGGCTACTTTTTAGGGTCATGGCAGAAAATCAGACAAGTGGTGGAAAAAAGATTTTTTGAAAATTAGTTATGATTTTCTGTTGTGAATGCATGGATTACGAAGTGTGATGTGGAACATAAAACAGAACCACTCTTATCATTCATGGTCCCCTTAGCTGAGCAACTAATAAATGTTGGAAGGGAGAAAGCAAACACAAAAAGAACGCGAAAGTACGGTCGTCCGTCAAAAAGAGCAAAAACTACTAAACTACTAAATTAAACTACTTTTCAGAGTTAAATTTTAATCATGCAAAAGGGTTAAGCGATTCTTCACGTTTTTAGGCACCTTTTAAGTACATTTTAGAGCTTTTATATACCTATTTTGGTCAACGCAAATCGTTAATGAATGTTGAAGTACTTCTTACCGCGTGATTGGTTGTTTTGGGTTTTTGGCGCAAGGGCCATATTTGGCCAAGCTGCGCCGAACAAATAACAACGTTAAATAAAAAATGTCGTTGAAGTGGAAAAAGAGGGATTGGAAAACAGAATAATGGGACATAAGCTGAAAAAGATCGCTTGATTATCTCGGGAGAGCGACCCCCTATTTCACTAGACATAATGCACCCCATGCGAAAAGAAAAATCACTCGTCCCCTTGAAGCCCTTGGTGCATGTTAAATCTTTGGCCTCAAATGTCCTCACATTGGCGTGGTGTTGAAGTTTGGAGAGTGTGGTACCAGCTCAGGTGTTGACCTCGTCACTTGATAGTGGCTCAAAATTACGGTGTGTTGTCCTCGGATCCTTCCCTTCGGGATGGAGCCTGAACACACCTAAAGGTGATGTGCCCCAAGTTCGAACGCAAAAAAGCAGTCAACCTTGGGTCAGTCGATTTTTGAAAAGTTGTGCAAATTGGTTAGGAGAAGGCTGCTAAACTCGAATTCATGAACGGCTGTCTCCGTGGATTGTTCGTTCCCCACCGATCCTTTAACGCTTTATCGATAATCAGAACCAGAATCCTCTGTAAATGGATCCTAGACAGTTGTGGAAACATTTTGTTTATGTTTCAACCTATCCCCTAATTTAAAGAATATACAATATGTTTATTTTTACAGTGAAAACCCACTCATCAGTGGATTCGCACTTTTCATTTCTTTATTTTACGGAAATGTAAACAAATTTCGGATTAGCCACTACGGATCCTTTTGTGGTACCAGATAAAAGTATATCCTACAAAAAACATTCAAATCGTGCTTCTTTCACTTTATTTATACATATGAGATCAGATGACTTACATAAAAAAGCTAACTAAAAGTGAAACATTTTACAAAAAATACGAGTTAAAACTCGTAACCTTAAAAATAATCTCAGCTTTTTGCTCAACATTATCATGATATGAAGAATAAAAATAATTTTTAAGTAAAATATAATTCAGCCTTTCAAGAAATAAACAAACCTGTTTTGTGGCTGTCACTATAGGAACAGGGTTTGTCCATTTTCAGTAGGGGTGACATTCTGAGAGATGCCTAGATTTTATTTTGTTTTTAGCGAATGTTGAAGGCAGAAAAAGGTAGTTTATTATGATATTCTCGGTAACGAGTAAATCCTAACGGATATATTTATAAAAATTTGTTAGAGCTCAAATGTGAAAAGCTTGAATACATTTTTTCAAGCATTTGCTATAGAAAGTAGGGCAAAGCCGTTACTATGACAATCGTCAAGCTCAGACTTTGCAAAGGGATAATTTCTCGTTGTAAATTCTTTAATCATCTTCTGCTACAACATTCCGCAAAAATAAAATAAAATCTAAACATTTCCCAGAAAACATCCCTACTGAAAATAGACAAGACCTGTTCCTATAGCGATCGCCACAAAACAGGTTTGCTTATTTCGAGAAGGGCTGAATATTTTAATTAAAAATTATTTTTACCCTTACATAGCATAGAATAATGTTGAGTGAAAAGCTGAGATTTCTTTTAAGACTACGAGTTTTAACTCGTACTTTTTTATAAATGTTTTAATTTTATTATTACAGATCTCTTCTTGGCAAAGAGCAAAAAACCACAACAGATAACATATATATTAATATAAAAATTGTCGTTAAGTGCTTCAATGCGAAACACTTGAATTCCTTTCTTCAAACATTTGCTGTAGAAAGTACGTCAAAGCTGTTTCTATGACAATCAAGCTTAGACTTTGTAACGAGAGAATTTCTTGTGGCAGATATTTTAATAGTGAGACATCATTATTTTAACATGTAACTCTAAGAGAAATATCCAGAAGTAAATGGAAATTTCGTGACGGCTAAAATCGTTACTATTTTCCCAAGATCTCACCTTTCCCAAATGACGTTTCCTAAACCAAGAAATAATAATAGACATTGAATTCTATTCCTCAAATAATTTCTGTGTCTGAGTTTGTATGGTCAACCCATACGAAATCGAAATGGTTCATTCTTCTCACAAATAATATAGATATCCGCAGAGTAACCCGATGAAAAAGTGGCATGCGTATCGATAACACTCGATCTCTTAACTGTCATCGTCTATCACGAGACTCCTCGGGGCCATTCACGACGCTGGGAACATTCATTCCACCAATCGCAGAGAAGAAATTTCCTTTGTGCAACGGTTGTGCCATCCGTCTTCAAACACAGCTCTGAGAAGTCCCACAGAATGCTCGGACATCGCAGTCTTGCATTAGCAATTGCTCTTCTCGGATTCCTCTAGCTTTGTCTTTTAAGCAGTTGCTGGTTTCACTTGAATGATGAAATAATTGCTTTCGCTTTGAGTTCATCGCTGGCGATGTAAATGTAATTTGTTTCCCTGAAACATGCTGTCACTGCTTCATAGTCATTACAAAGTCTAATTGAAGGTAGCACCTAAATAGGCAATTAGTGGGCACAATCTTTGAACGCATCCTCTACCAACAGTTGGAATTAGAGGTGGAATAATTTTACAAGACTGGTAATTGGACAACCACTAGGAGGGTTAATTCAATTAACCCTCCTAGTGGTTGTCTCAACCAGGTATCTCGTAATAAGCAAAACTGACCAGATCTTGATGGACGAGATAACTCGTGATTAGAAGAAAACTGACCAGATCTTCATGGACGAAATAACTCGTGATTAGAAGAAAACTGACCAGATCTTGATGGACGAAATAACTCGTGATTAGAAGAAAACTGACCAGATCTTGATCTTGTCATTATCAAATAATAGACGTTATCTTAATGACGAGATATCTGGTCATTAGCAAAATTGGCAGATCATGATGACGAGATATCGCGTCGAAACCACTTGGAGGGTCGATGTCACACTGGAGCCACACAACTATTGGCTATTAGTGACGGTCCTGGATCCATCCCGAAGGGAAAGATCCAAGGATAACACGTTGTCGTTTTGAACCAGTCAGATGACGATGTCCACCCCTGTGCTGGCACTCCACTCTCCAAACTTCCACACCACGCCAACGAGAGGACATTTGAGGCCACGACAGATTGAACGTGCTCCAGCCCCCACGTACACGAAGATTTTTGATTGGAGTGGGTCTCGAACGCGTAACCCTCGGTTGCTAATCCGCTACTCTTCCAACTGGGTTTCTACGGCCTTAATTTTACAAGGATGTTATATAATTTAAACTAGCAGACCCACCCTCAACATCTGTGCTAACTTTCTAAATTTATCGATGACAGCGTCGTTATTCATATTTCATATCTTATTTCAATCCATTTGTAGTGAATATATCTTCCATATTCACACGAATACATTTTATACCTTTAAATATAATAGAACGTTGTGTTGCTCCAGTGCAATATTAACATAACTATATCCTTTCCCACCATACCTTTAAATCAAACAGTTATCCAAAAATACAAAGGCTGTTCGGACATTTTTTGAACGTTTTTAATGAATTAAATGTTCCATTTGATAGCCCTTATTGTTAACTATCTTTCTACACCTTAATTTCTATGATAATAATGACTTTTGTAGTATCGACAGTGGTATTTCGTCCTATTCTTGTTCCACAGTTTTCCAGTCCTTGAATGGTTTTCGGTCGACGTTTCGATAATGCCCTTTTTAAAAGTCCAAAAGCACAAAAGTCCATGGGTGAAACATATGGAGATTTAGCAGGAATATTAGTAAAGGGACTTGATACCAGTTTCTTGTTCCATTTTTTCCAAGAATTTAATAGTCGATTTAGATGTGCGGCTGCTTGCTTTACCCTGATGCAGTTCTACTGATTGTTGGCACTGTGGGTAAAGATATGGTATTTCTTTTTTGAATAGTGGGGATGAAATAGGGTCTTGATAATATGTGGGAGTTGATTTATACATTTTTTTCCCTCTTTTTACTTTTAATTTTCCATTATATGCAAAACCGGCAACAATCATAAATCTCTTAGAGAAAGTTCTCACGTTCACTTTGCTATAGTCCTTTGACTTGGCGGATTCTCTTTTAAAATTAAAGATCTTACTTTGCAAATATTCTCAGAAATTTTTTCTTTTTTGGATACTTTTTGGAAGTATTTTTCCACTTTTACGTTTTTTTCCTTTCTCATTAATAATATTACTTATCGTACCTTTAGATATCGAAAAACCATGACTTTTACAGCATTTTTGAATAATTGAATAAGCATAATTATCTTGGGAAAGAGAGGAAACACCGCCTTCCATCCATTGCTTATTTGAAAGCGCCATTTTGAAAGTAAACAAAACTCTGAGTTAGCAGACGATAAGTTATACTTTAACTATTTAACTGCTGTGAAAATAAAATTCTTTCGTAGGCATACAATTTTTTTACAGCTCATCAAAATCGTTCAAAAAATGTCCGAACAGCCTCTGTATGTAACAGCATTTCCGTTTACTCTTACTGGTGTTAATTCTTATTTCCAATAAAATGCATGACAAAAACCACACCTCAGTCATGTTACAACAGTCAGATTTTGAACGTCTACTTCAATTTCATCCCATTCACTTGTTCAAAGGCGATTGGGCATTTTTTGACGCTAACATATTTTCACTCACATTTTCTTTTCTGTGTTGATTTCTGTATCATCCATACCTCTCTCAGACTGGAAGAATTTCATTGGAGTGGAGATTCCTTCCGTGTAATTTCAGCAATTCTATGCATCTCCATATCTCAAATCAAACATATTTAAAATAATTCGTGAATCCCTTAACGATTGATTTTATTTTTGCTTATTACTATTTGGTGTTGCCATTCGACAATAAGGAAATGTCGACTTCTGTGCCTCGTACGTTAGTGAAATATGCATATAGATTAATATTTGGATTTTTTAAGTGTTATTTTTGTTATTTTTCGTAAAGATGGGTTGATAGGTTTATGACAGGAAGGCGATATTTGATCAAGCTGTGCCAATTCAACGTCAAATAATTAATGTGTACAGCCAGGACACTTTAAATGACGCAATATGAAGAGTAAACCCAGAGTAAATTTTTCATAACGAAGTACATCTACATCGTAACTTAATTTGTTTTAATGACTGTTTTATAATTCCCTGCGTATTACATAAGGTACTCAAATATTATTTTTATACGTTATAAAATTACTTCCAGCGAAATAAGGCAATAAAAAAGTTCGTAAAAGATAGGATTCTAGACCTTCGGGATTGATCCCGGAGCCAATAGCCCGTTGTGTTGTTCCAGTGCCACCCTAATTAAAATGCTACCTACCATCAAGTAAATGGATGCACACACAAAAGTGTTTACTGACACAAAAAGATAATTACTTCCAGGATAGTTAGATGTATCACACAAGTGCTGTCTAGTTCGCAAGTTGCTTTAGCATTGGGCAAACGCTCTGAGTAATGAATTGGTTAGGTTAAATTTTCATGGTGAAAAGGCCATATTTTGTCTAAGCTAATCCAAACACAATACAGAAGATGCAAAAAATTGAATAGACTTTTGACGAACGCATTTTGTGAATAAAAAATGTTTGGAAAGAAATTAAGGAATCAATTTACAGCTCACTTTAGTTTTCCTGGCATTTTATCGTACTTAGAACATAAATACAGCTTCCATTTGCCCACCATTATAAATGACTCAATCTTGAGACATTAAAAAATTGCAAATGCTTTCAAATATGAATTGGTTAGGTTAAATTTTCATGGTGAAAAGGCCATATTTTGTCTGAGCTAATCCAAACACAATACAGAAAATGCCAAAAAATTGAATAGACTTTTGACGAACGCATTTTGTGAATAAAAAATTTTTGGAAGGAAATTAAGGAATCAATTTACAGCTCGCTTTAGTTTTCCTGGCATTTTATCGTACTTAGAACATAAATACAGCTTCCATTTGCATGCCATTATAAATGACTCAACCTTGAGACATTAAAAAATTGCAAATACCTTCAAATAACCGATACGGAAACCTAAAATTTACCACCCATCTACACTTACTTCCCCTGACCCTCCAAACTATACCCCACCCACCCAAAGAAAACCCCACATTTCCCCAAGCGTCTCATTAATTGATTGGTTTTATGTCCTTCGACCGCACCAAAAAGCTCCAAAAGCAAAAAAGCCACATCGAAACCAAAAAACAAAACGCAAAAAGATATTGAAGGGAAACCAGCCTTTTCCTTCAAAAGCCATCCAGCTCTCCTATAATCACACAACGACGAAACAGATGTTCCCTTTTTAAACCCGATAATTTACGATTCGGCAAATAGCCGTGCTAATAACCGTCGCTTCGGAGCCCTCAGTTATAAAACACCTCAACAGCCGCTGTCTAAACCCCTATTTACGGGCAAAACAAAGCCTAATCAACCGCCGAGGACTTTAAGGTAAGTGGGGGTCGGAGCGGTTCTCACAGCGTTACCCGAAAGTCAGCAGTCGATGCGCTTCGGACTTAAAAAGACACGGGGAAAAAAGAATAAAATATCTGGCAAGTAGCGTTTACGATCGTTTAATTACAGATCGAGGAACAAATTCCTCTCTCGAAAATTCCGTCACTCCTCTTTGGAACTGAGAGCTCTGTGTTCGTTTTTTTTTTTAATGTTTGGGTGAACAGTCCTTTCTTAGTAGTTGTAGCTTGGGTGTAATTTGGGCTTTATGAAAATAATCGCGGGGAAATATTTATTAGGATTGCGAAGTCGCTTAAAGTGGATTGGAGGAAGTAAAACCTTTTCGGAAATTTTAGACGCTGAAGTCCTCAAGCTCAGCAAACCAATTAGTTCAAATAATAGGAATAGATGATATAATACGGAACTTTCGATTACCATTTCGGTAGACCATTTGGTAGAGTCGAGGAGTTGCGAAACTCTATGCAACCAAAGACCGTTGTGTACTTGAGGGATGGCACACTTTAAATCTGTCGTTGCTACAAATGTCCATGGTCAGTAGTCCTGTTGGAAGAGTAACGGATTAGGAACCGGAGGGTTGCGAGTTCGAAACACGGTCCAGCCAAAGACAGTCATGTACACGGGGGCTGGTGCACGTTAAATCGATCGTGGCCTCACGTTGGCGTGGTATGGAAATTTGGAGAGTGGAGTGCCAGCTCAGGTGCTAACCTCGTCGATTCAAAATTACGTGATACTGTCCTCGATCTTTCCCTTGGAGATTGATCCCGGATCATCACCAATAACCCGTTGTGTTGCTCCAGTGCGACGTTAATTAACTACCCACCTACAGAAAGTTTATAGCATGGGCCGAAATTTTTATCGAACGAATAAATTTCAATAATTTGCTACCAATCTCAGCTACCTACCTAATAATGTGAGATTCGTTAGAGGTAGGTACAGTGCACTCCCTCTTAACCGGCCTCCGCTTTAACCGGCCGCCACTGACCAATTATGTACTGTAAATACAGTAGCCTACAGTAACATGTGTGTAGTTTTTCCAACAAAGGAAGTTCTTCCAGGTTAAGTTTTCTTAATTATACATATCCTATTACAATAAAGTAGGCTAAATACTTAGTTTTATTCTAATAAAAACGATTTCGGGAGTGTATTTTAATGTTATTAAGGGAACGACGGTTTAACCGGCCAAATCGTTATCCGGTCTGGGTCCGGTCCCGAAGTGGCCGGTTAAGGAGGAGTCCACTGTAGTTGAATTTAAGTCGTATTGAATTGTTGAAATGCTATCGTTCTGTCACCCTGTTCAAATATACTGTCGCCCTGAGAATTGTTGAAATACTATTATTAAACAGTACTACACAGAGAAATGCCATTTTTTATTTCTGACGTTCTTCTTTGCTCGCCTTTGCTAATATCTACTAATTCTGCGCATGCGTAAACTCTTGCCGACGAATTAACTCTCGGAAATCGGGAGATCAAAACTTGACCCCTTAAACTTTAGATCTGGCATTGCAAACACTTGCTTTTCGTTGATCGGTGAATTAGTGTTCAACCATATGTCAACCATAGAGGAGATATGAAATTAGAGTAACTAATGGTAACCTTTTTATGTGTTCAGGATCATGTAACCAAAACTAGTAGTAACGTGACCATAAGATTACTATCGTCAGCCTGGAGGAAACGAACATTCATCATCTGATTGGTCCACGGGACGAGAAAGACGACCCTGTATTGGTTCATCATCTGATTGGACTTCATTTCTTAGTAGTAGAGTTTGGTGATTTGGCCATTTTTTGCCACCACGCTATAGAAATACTCATTCACATATCTACAAGGACATATCAAAAAGTAAGGTGAATTTGTCTCTAAAACTCAGAGTTTTTTGTGTAGCTAATTAATTTCTTTATATGTTACAAGTACCAAGGTGATAGAAGTGCGACGGCTTATAGAAACTTCTATGTCAACCCGTCTGGTGCTTAGAGCAAATCAAAGATGGCGCATCGACTTGAGCATTACTCCTAGGAGGAGGTGAGCGGTGTCATTCGTTTTTTATGGGCCAAGGGGAAAAAACATGTAATATTCCTCGAGAATTGTTGGAAGTCTATGGAGAGAGTGTTATGTCGCAGAAACAAGTGTATGTGTGGTATAACGACACAAATGTGGCTGTCGTCGATGCCATGATTCGTGAAGACAGAAGAGTGAGGTTACATGATATTGCAAATGCATTGAATAGCTCATATGATTCAGTGAGCAGTATTAACATTTGTTTGGCCCCTGAAGAAACACCTCCGTGTGCAGCGTTTGTATACACTGGAAGAAGCACAACACTTACCTGGTTAGGGAACCTGGAGCAAGATTTCTTTGAAAAGGACATGGATGATTGGGTGCCACTTTGGAATAAATGTTTAGACCACTATGGTTCCTTTGTCGAATGATAGTGTGATACGATTTGTCAAACATAATAAATTTTCATATACACTGCTGGCCACCGTAAATGCAACACCCTGAAGGAAACATGCAAATAATATGAAATTTACAACATGCATTAGCGGAGGTGAGATATGCAAATGATTAGAATTTCAGCGCAGACGCACATCACGCGCGCCTGTGGCGCCACTTCAAAGCGCTATTTAAGGCTTGGAGATTTCGACGATTTCAAGTACGGCAAATGTGTTTTTCTTGTGGTTTTTTCAAAAAAACGATCGATTATGCCTCGTAGAAAACAGCGATCATCTTTTGATCAAGTATCCGAGTTCGACAGAGGAAGGATAGTGGCCTACCGAGATTGTGGATTATCTTTCAGGGAAATCGGTAGTCGTGTTGGACGAAACCAAACAACTGTAATGCGGATATGTGATCGCTGGATGCAGGAGGGTACGTCGGACCGACGTGTTCGATCGCATCCACCTCAGTGCACCACTTCACGTGATGACAGGCATATTGTGCGTATGGCAGTGACGGATCGCTCAGCCACATCACGAACCATAGCACAGCACATTCAGTCTGTACCGCATCATCCAGTGTCTGCGCGTACCATTTGACGCCGTTTACAGCAGAGTGGTCTGTCCGCAAGACGTCCATTGCTTCGTCTACCCTTGACGCAGAACCACAGACGTTTCCGCCGCCAATGGTGCGATGAAAGAAGGATGTGGACGCCAGAATGGAATGAAATTGTCTTTACTGACGAGTCACGCTTCTGTCTGCAACACCACGATGGTCGGATTCGAGTCTGGAGACACCGTGGAGAGAGGATGCTGAACAGCTGCGTTATGCACCGCCACACTGGTCCTGCACCGGGTATTATGGTATGGGGCGGTATTGGATATCACTCTCGCACTCCTCTAGTACGCATTGCCGGTACTTTAAACAGCCAGCGCTACATCTCCGAGGTGTTGGAGCCAGTTCTCCTCCCTTACCTTCAGGGCTTGCCCACAGCCATATTTCAACAGGATAATGCGCGACCACACGTGGCACGCATTGTCCAAGGGTTCTTCGTCAATCGCCAGATTGAATTGCTTCCCTGGCCAGCTCGCTCTCCGGATCTTTCGCCGATAGAAAACATGTGGTCCATGGTTGCTCAACGATTGACCCAGAATACATCCCCAGCTGCCACACCAGATCAACTTTGGCAACGTGTGGAAGCTGCTTGGTCTGCTGTACCCCAAGAACACATCCAAAGTCTCTTTGAATCAATGCCGAGGCGTGTGGCAGCGGTGATCTCCAACAATGGCGGCTACTCTGGCTACTGATTTTGGCAGGAACCACACTTCACAGAAGTCTATAAATTTAATCATTTGATACTTGGTCAACATGTTATCTACAAAATAAATTTTGTTGTGATATCTCTTGTCTTTCTTGGTGTTGCAATTTGGGTGGCCAGCAGTGTATTTATCTCTGCACGCGTTTTTCTGTCAATCAAAAATTCACCTTACTTTTTGATACTCCTTTGTATTTACCTCGCCATTACGATGTATTGCCAAACGAGGGGATAAAATATCAAAACTGCCAATCAAGTCAATTTTTCAAAGAGCATCCAATGACTAGTTTTCGACATGTAGGTCACACTTTTTGTAGCTCCTCTCAGTAGCAATCAATGCTTAGTCTTCTTATATTTCACGTCTATGCTGTTAACTCGGACTTTGAATACAGTAATAGGCGTGATTTAGAGAGCTTTTGAATTCACGACGAGTAGCATTTACGGTCGTTTCATTACTATTCGAGGAATAAATTCCTCTCTGAAAACTTCCGTCACTCCTTGTGACTCAGAAAGCTGTTTTGGCTTTTTTTAATGCTTTAGTGGACATTGCTTTCCAGGTAGTTGAACTTTGAATGTAATTTGGGCAATATGAAAACAATCACAGGGAAATGTTTATCATAATTGCGGTAGGTATTTTAATTAACGTCACACTGGCGCAACATAACGGGTTATTGGAGACGGTCCGGGATTAATCCCAAAAGGAAAGATCGAGGACAACACCTCGTAATTTTGAACCACGGTCAGATGACGAGGCCACGCATGAGCTGGCACCCTACTTTCCAAATTTCCACACCACGCCAAAATGAGGCTGCAGTAGATTTAACGTGCACTGGGCCCCTTTGCACACGACGGTCTTTGGTTGGTTACGAACTCGCAACCCTCCGGTTGTTAATCAGTTACTCTTCCAACCGTGCTACCGCGGTCCTTTATCATAATTGCGAAATCGCTTAAAGTGGGTTTACTAGGGTTTAAACGTTTTCGAAAACATTGGTCGCGGAAGTGCTCAAACTCAACCAAAGCAACAATAGTTAGTACACTAATAGTTAGAACACTTACAACAGTAAATTAATAATTTATTAATATTATTCATTTTTTATGAAAACTATTTTTAAGTTATGGCAGGAAGTTAAATTTACGTCTCACTGGAGCAAAGCAACGGGCTGTTGACGATTGTCCGTGATCGACTCCGAAAGGAAAGATCCGAAGACAGCACCGCGTAATTTTAAATCACTGTCAGATGACGAAGTCAGACATGAGCTGGCACCCCACTCTCCAAACTCCCACACCACACCAACGTCAGGGCATTTGTGGCCACGTCAGGTTTAACATGCACCAGCCCTCACGTACACGACGGTCTTTTGTTGAATCGAGTTTCAAATTCCAACCCTCCGGCTGCTAATCCACTACTTTACCAACCGGACTACCACTGCCTCAGCAAGTTTTTGGATACTAACTCTCCAAGTTGCTTCGACGAGATATCTCGTTCATCAAGATCTGACCAATTTTTTCTAAGGACGAAATATTAAGATATTGCCAATTTTTGATGATGACTAGATCAAGCTCTGATCAATTTTTTAATTACGAGATATCTCGTCCATCAAGACCTGGTCAGTTTTTCTAATTACGAGATATCTCGTGGAGACAACCAACAGAAGAATTAAGGAAAAGTAATGGAGTAGTCTTAATTTGACTTCTCTGAGACTCTAAAAATAGATAGTTTTAATATTAATCAAGACATAGAGGAGGGAGGTATTTAATTAACGTCACACTGGAGCAACACAACGGGCTATTGGTGACGGTCCGGGATCTATCCCAAAGGGAAAGAACCGAGGGCACCACCACGTAATTTTGAAGCATAGTCAGATGACGTCAAGTTATAGAGATTATTCTCTTTGCCTTGTACATTTACACTGTAACAGATTTCGGACTAAGAACTCTTATAGCATCAATTCCAACCGGATATCCAAACTCCTAATTGGACCTCCGGGTAAATAATCATTAGTCTTCTGCTACCAATTGAGCTTCAACAATGCATCGCGTAGAACAAAACAAAAATCAATGGACCCTGATGTAGGTCTGGTTCATAACTATACTCTAATACACTCGTGAGTCGATAACCAAACGGTTTACCAACCTCCCAGTGTGGTTGACCTCACAGATTACCACCAGTTTAATTATCGACCTCACGCTTTCCTCCCTCCCTCCAAAACAAAGAGGATGTTCTCCAAATTAAGTCATTCCCAATGTTTGGTCGTTACGCCTTGTGTGCACCCGAGTTTTCGGTCATAAATATGTAATCGGTTGGTTTTTAGGTTGAACCCTATAATTTGTTAAGTCCCTTGTCGCGGTTTTCTTGAGTCACCTGTTTCCCACAGGTGGGTGCCCCACCAGTGTCCATCACCTGGTGTTTCTGGGATTGCGATTATGTTATCGTCCTATTGGGTTCTGGTGTGGGTTGTTCGTTTAATTGGGAGGTCGAATTGAATGGTTGGATTATGATCGGTTTTAAGTGCTTCGGTGAGGCGTAGCTCGATTTATTACCTGGATTTTTGTATGTTTTCGATAGAGGAGTAGGAGATAAAAGAGATAAGATTAGAGTGGGTCTGAATTTTATGAATGGAGTTGGTTCTCATGATCACTTCAGGGAGTTCTTTATATTGGAATATACTTCCGATGTCGAGCCGTTTTCAACATCAAAAAGGAATCTTGGTGATTATATACTATTAAAAAATTAGTTTTTTATCCATAGGCCCTTTTGTGGTACTGAGTTCATTGCAAAATTTATCTCAACAAAATCACAACAAAAATTTCGTGGGATTTTTTATTGCGATTTTCTTTGCCCTTCCAGAAAACTATTTTATGATTGAAAGAATAGTCATGCTGGTTGTTTCCACGAGATATCTCGTCATTAACAAAACAGACCAGATCTTGATGGACGAAATATCTTGTCAGTAAAAGAAAACTGACTACATCTTGATCTCATCATCATTAAAAAAATCGACAGTATCTTAATTACAACATGATTCGTCTTTAGCAAAATTCTTCAGGTCTTCATGGACGAGATATCTCGTCGACACCGCTTGAGGGTTAAAACGATGGTATTTCCAATCTAATGGAGCTGAAATGGTTTTGTGTAAAAGCGTTTATCGAAATTATACACAAATTTCAACCAGTTTGCTCGCTGTTTTCCGTCTGATTTGATTCGTTTTATTGCTTCAATGAGGTTATAATTCGTTAAAAAAATAATAAAAGATATAAGATGTTTACTCGCCCTTTTTCTTGAATCTTTACCCTCTTTTCTAGGGCTGGGCAAAAAGATCGAATTCGATTATGCCTTTGTTTTATCTCTCTCCATGCTTCTTATTCATTCTTCTTTCACTGAAACTTAATCTATTCATTCACACAATGAAGCTCAACCAAAATGAAAACACATCCTATAAATTTCGCTGATCTTTCATTGCGTTGAAATATGTTTACATTTTTAACAGAATAAGGACAGAACATTTTCCCCAGCTTAATACGCACGTTCTTAATCAGTAATATTTTGTTCTAGCTGTTTTCTCTTTTGTGCGCATGCGCGGCAGGTCCGCACAAACGATGACAGGTTCGCATTCACGGCACGTTTATTGCAGAAAATGTTATCCTGTTCTATCGAAATTACGATATAGAATAGAAACAACTTAAGGCCCATTTTCACATGTTCGTCAATCCGAATCCGCTATCCATATTGGAATCCGTCAAAGGAATGAATGACGAGAACGGGTGAGATTGAACTTGTCAATCATTCTATATCTTGTGTTCAACGGATCTCGATATGGATAGCGGATTCTGATTGACGTACAAATGTAAATGGGCCTTTAATATTTTTAAGTACAAGAGAACGAAGTTGTATTTTATTTCTGTGGGGGTACGAGGTTAAAAATGTAATTTCGTATGCAAAATTCAGACTATATCGCATTTTTAAAAGGTCTTTTTATTTATGTTTGGCTATCAGATTATGAATTTTAAAAAGACAACTGCAAGCTCATAAAAAGTGAGACATCCTAGTTGATCGAAGTACCCGAAATTTGTACAATAATAATTTTCTGTAAATATGTACAAAATAAATTGTTCAAATTAACACTTGTATCACATTGTAAAAACTAGTACGCATGACGAAACTTGTAAACTTTCTTCAGTCAGTGAGAAGGAGGCTCTACTCCACCATAGCTATAGATTACATTCAGTAGCATAAAGCAATATTCATTGTTTCGGTAAATTTACTTTAGTAACATTGTTGGAAGGTTTGATACGATGCATAGCATGCGAATATGGGATATGATTGAGTCAAGCAGAAAAAGCTATCTCCACAATCGTTGATTTCGTACTTCTTAATGCCGAGGTAGAGTAGTGGATTATCAACCTGAGGGTTGTGAGTTCGAAACTCGATCCAACCAAAGACTGTCGGGGTTGGAGCACGTTAAGTTTGTCGTGGCCTCAAATGTCCTCACCTTGGCGCGGTGTGGAAGTTTGGAGAGGGGGTGCCAACTCAGGTGTTGACCTCGTCATCTGACCATGGTTCAAAATGACGAGATGCTATCCTAGGATGATGGTCACAAATAACCCGTTGTGTTACTCGAGTACGACGTTAATTCAACTACCTAAGTAAATGCTGACTCCATTTTCTTGTAGAGGCTTTCAGTGATCCGTTTTGTTTGGTTTGAAGGTGTATAAAGGATAAAAGTCCATAGGAAGTATTCAGCAAAGAAATGGGGACACTGCTTTTTCATCGTGGAATGTCCAAAAACAGATTAGAAAGTTAAAAAATGATTGTGGAACTGTTTCGCATGAAGAAGCCTATCTACTGTCACAACTCTGACGGCACTGATTGAAGAGCGTAGATGACATGATTTTGTTAGGCTAGACCAGGGATGCACGACATAAGGGCCGCTGGCCGATCCAGCCCACATAACTTTCTGGACTACAGACAGCTATTTTTGTTGGAATCGGTCTCAAACCTCTGCAAAGGACTTGAAATTATAGTGCCGCATTGGGTATACGAAAGTAGAAAGTTATGTTAATCTTGTAATCTTGAATGTATATAAAAGAGAGCAGAAGAAATAATGTTAGAGATGAGACGTCTTGATTTTGGATGTATGCTTGTAAATACGAATTGGTTTCAATAAA
Source organism: Meta bourneti (assembly GCA_933210815.1). Lineage (NCBI taxonomy): Eukaryota > Metazoa > Arthropoda > Arachnida > Araneae > Tetragnathidae > Meta > Meta bourneti. The sequence goes on from OW119926.1 coordinate 96,724,139, forward strand.
AATTTTTAAATAATGTCACGAAAACTTTAATGTCCTTCCGCTCCAATCGATCAAAGCCAACAATTTTAAATCGAATTCTGTTTTTCGCGTTTTTGAATCCTTCTTTAAAATAGGAACCGTATTGTGAGGACATGCATGAAACGTTGAGCATTACGAAGAAAGCGTTACAACCGGTATGGAAAGCCTCAAAAACGATTTTCAAGAAAGTAGTTCCAAGTCTAAAAACGAAGAGTCGTAACCTTGTAAAGACAAATAGCCAAAAAGAATTGTCAATGGCCACTGAAATAGATAACAAAAGACAGGGAAACAATATTCTTTTTCAATCGTCAGAGCTCTCTGTTGCGTTCCCAGAAGAGGTACGATTATGAAAATGACCCGTGTCTTATTAAAAAAGCCAGTAAAATTATCTGCAAATCATGTGCTCTCACTGATAATTTACGCTATTTCTAAGCACCAATATAAAATTGCACGTCAACAACGTGCAATTTTATATTGGTGCTTAGACATTAACTCTACATTGTAACTCTAATTTGTATATTCCGAAAATAAAGTTAAATAAGCTAAACGGTTGTATCCTTATGGGATCTTTATCATAGAAACTTCAGCTGTAGCACTAGTCAGTCATCCACTTCTCTGTTTAATGGTTACTTAGGACTGATTTTTGTCAAAAGTTAGTACCATAAATATTATCATAATGTGGGACTGTGATGGCGCTGAACAGAAAAGATATCGAAACGTTTTTTCGGAAAAACATCAATCTAAGAAAAGTTTATTTAGTATTTCTATGGTACCTTTGCAAATCTATGCTTATACTAATGGGGTAACAAATTTATTGGGTAAAATCCTGTACCATCTAGACACTGTTCATCAAATTCTTTTTGCCAAATAGTTAGCAGATTTAACTACTATGGAAGTTTTGATAATGTGCAAGATAACTTTAAAACTAAGTTCGTTGCTTTGATAGATGTATCTAAACAAAAAACAGGGAATACTAAAGATACAAATAAAGCTCGTAGATTTTTCAGAAATGCTGAAAATTCTGCTGAAATAAAACGGGTTAATGTAGAATTAATCAAGCACTTCCAAGTCATATTAAAATGTTTAATCTCGGTTGCCAGATAAACTTTGATAAGTTTGTTGAGCACAAAGCAAGTACAAGATACGTATATATACCTCAGAAAATATTCTTGGTATATATACCCAATACCCGTAACTATACATAAAATATTGGTCTGGAAAGGATATTATTGCGTCTTGTATTCTTCCAATTGGTCAGCTCGTAAAACAAGCGTAACACACACACACATAATAGGTACTATAGAAACGTCAAATACAGATATGAATAGATTTAATTAATACATTACTCATCACTCCAGATCCACTAATTGCAAGTTTACGAACTACGTCTAAAACTAAACGTATCCAAATGTTTCCAAAAAGGTTGAATGTGTTATAAGAATTGCTTTAACTTGATTCAAATATACCATTAGACTATTTAGGCAGTTGGGATTCCAAGTAAATAATTTTGTAATATTTTTCAAATAAAAATTTTCCCTTTTATTTTTTCTATTACATACATCTACTTTATTTTTAAATGAAACTATCTTGGGTATATCTGACCATTATTTAAGTGTACATTAATTTAAAACTACAAAAATACGGTTCATAATTTATTCAAGTATATCTTATATTTTTTTCCTACGTCAGGAAATGTCCAAGGACCATAATTTCCTACGGGCAGCCCAGTACAAATTAGCCCGGCTAAAAAGGGTCGTCAACTAAGATGCGATCATCAGATAAAAAAAAATGCAAGATAAAAGATGACTAAATTCCATGACTCCCCGACGAACAAAAGGGGCAGTCAGAAGAAGCATGTACACCAATGCGGTGTAAGTACACTGCTGGCCACCCAAATTGCAACACCAAGAAAGACAAGAGATATCACAACAAAATTTATTTTGTAGATAACATGTTGACCAAGTATCAAATGATTAAATTTATAGACTTCTGTGAAGTGTGGTTCCTGCCAAAATCAGTAGCCAGAGTAGCCGCCATTGTTGGAGATCACCACTGCCACACGCCTCGGCATTGATTCAAAGAGACTTTGGATGTGTTCTTGGGGTACAGCAGACCAAGTAGCTTCCACACGTTGCCAAAGTTGATCTGGTGTGGCAGCTGGGGATGTATTCTGGGTCAATCGTTGAGCAACCATGGACCACATGTTTTCTATCGGCGAAAGATCCGGAGAGCGAGCTGGCCAGGGAAGCAATTCAATCTGGCGATTGACGAAGAACCCTTGGACAATGCGTGCCACGTGTGGTCGCGCATTATCCTGTTGAAATATGGCTGTGGGCAAGCCCTGAAGGTAAGGGAGGAGAACTGGCTCCAACACCTCGGAGATGTAGCGCTGGCTGTTTAAAGTACCGGCAATGCGTACTAGAGGAGTGCGAGAGTGATATCCAATACCGCCCCATACCATAATACCCGGTGCAGGACCAGTGTGGCGGTGCATAACGCAGCTGTTCAGCATCCTCTCTCCACGGTGTCTCCAGACTCGAATCCGACCATCGTGGTGTTGCAGACAGAAGCGTGACTCGTCAGTAAAGACAATTTCATTCCATTCTGGCGTCCACATCCTTCTTTCATCGCACCATTGGCGGCGGAAACGTCTGTGGTTCTGCGTCAAGGGTAGACGAAGCAATGGACGTCTTGCGGACAGACCACTCTGCTGTAAACGGCGTCGAATGGTACGCGCAGACACTGGATGATGCGGTACAGACTGAATGTGCTGTGCTATGGTTCGTGATGTGGCTGAGCGATCCGTCACTGCCATACGCACAATATGCCTGTCATCACGTGAAGTGGTGCACTGAGGTGGATGCGATCGAACACGTCGGTCCGACGTACTCTCCTGCATCCAGCGATCACATATCCGCATTACAGTTGTTTGGTTTCGTCCAACACGACTACCGATTTCCCTGAAAGATAATCCACAATCTCGGTAGGCCACTATCCTTCCTCTGTCGAACTCGGATACTTGATCAAAAGATGATCGCTGTTTTCTACGAGGCATAATTGATCGTTTTTTTGAAAAAACCACAAGAAAAACACAATTGCCGTACTTGAAATCGTCGAAATCTCCAAGCCTTAAATAGCGCTTTGAAGTGGCGCCACAGGCGCGCGTGATGTGCGTCTGCGCTGAAATTCTAATCATTTGCATATCTCACCTCCGCTAATGCATGTTGTAAATTTCATATTATTTGCATGCTTCCTTCAGGGTGTTGCATTTACGGTGGCCAGCAGTGTACATCTTATATATGGAGCAGTTGGTACATTTCTTTAAATTAAGCATATTTTTGCATTCAAATAGTAGCTCAAAATCGTTAAATATATATACTGCTAAAATTGCATATTGTGGTCACCAGTGGCTCATTGTGTTACCCAGAGAAACGTTATTTCAACTTCCAACTACCTATATACACAGTAAAAATAAAATCTAGCTACATCGTGGGTAATTATTAAATAACCCTTACTATTAAATAAAATTAGTTATCCAAGCTCAGGAAATAATACTTTCCCACTATCTCACCCTCTACTTCTCCCCCGGAAATCAACAACACTCAAACCTCCCGTTTGAACCCCTTCCAAAATGGAAATTCCCCGCCTCACTTGTCGAGCGTAATTAATTTAATTAAACGCCGCTTCCTCCTCGACCAAACACCAACCGAGAAAAATCCGAGTTCAAAGTATACACAAACAAACAAAAAACCTCTCGAAATCTCGGGTAAAGTGTGGGGGGGGGCAGAGTCGAGAAAACACCCCCGAAGATTTGATTCCGCTGCTCCATCACTGCCAGAAGCGGGTCGCGATTCCGAAGAAGCGATACGATTCTTTCCTCCATCGATTAGGCGCCTCCGATGATGGAACGGAAACGGGGAAGGAGCGCCGGAATGATTCATGGGGAATATCCGGACGAATCAAATGGACGAAAAGTAATTAAAATTGTAGCGATTTTCACGGATACCTGGGTTCCAGAGCACGCGATCTTCGATCCGGGAAGAGGTGGGGAGGAGGACCCCCCGTGTGACTGTCGAGAGAGAGAGAGTCCATCGTTGTGAGAGTACGGTAGAATCTTTATTATCCGAGCCTCAGCTATCCGAGTATGCACCTAGTATGAGATACAGTTTCTGCTCAGCTAAATGTAGGTGGTGCATTATATTGTTAACCATTTCGAGAAAGGTAGGTAGGAAGCTGAATTAACGTTGCACTGGAACCTCACAGCGGGCTATTGACGACGATCTGGGATTGGTTTGTTATCCGAGCCTCAGCTATCCGAGTATGCACCTAGTATGAGATACAGTTTCTGCTCAGCTAAACGTAGGTGGTGCATTATATTGTTAATCATTTCGAGAAAGGTAGGTAGGAAGCTGAATTAACGTTGCACTGGAACCTCACAGCAGGCTATTGACGACGATCTGGGATTGGTTTGTTATCCGAGCCTCAGCTATCCGAGTATGCACCTAGTGAGAGATACAGTTTCTGCTCAGCTAAATGTAGGTGGTGCATTATATTCTTGATCATTTCGAGAAAGGTAGGTAGGAAGCTGAATTAACGTTGCACTGGAACCTCACAGCGGGCTATTGGCGATGATCTGGAATTGGTTTGTTTTGGGGTTTTATGGCGCAAGGGTTATATTTGGCCATGCTGCGTCAGACACAAGATATACAATATGAAGTAATAGACACGAAAAATGAAAGTTTTAGTGACACAGAAGAGAGAAATGCACCTGACAGGGATCGAGCCTGCGCCACCTACAACTCGCGACGATCTGGGATTAAACCATTACTGGCAAAGTATTAAACGCCGGCATTGTATAGAATACCTAGACATTTTATAGAATGCCCGGCGTTTTTAGGCAAAGTATGACATATGAGAATTATTATATACTTTCCCTGGGCATTGTATATAATACCTAGGCATCCCATAGAATGACAAATGCTATTTAGGCAAAGTATGAAAAAAAAAGTCATGATAAGGCTATAATGAAAGAGTGCCATTAAAAAACTTTTATTCAAAATACGTAAAAAACATTAAAGTTGTACAAAACGAAATTTATGCCTTTCTTATTAAAGGAAACAAAATAAAATAAGAATCTACTTGTTGCACCAAGAAAGGAGATAATTTTATTTTGAATTGCACTTAATTTTACTCTTTAATTATTAGCACTGTTAATTAATTAATTGCACTGTTTTTTGCAGCATTAACTCGAAGCTTAGACAGTTCATCTTCGAATCGTCGTTGCATGTCTATTGACTGTGACTCCTTCTCCAACACTATATCTTGCTCTTCCATTTTTACACAGCACAGTATAAAACTAATTTGTTGTTGTACAAATTTAAGTAAAATCGCGTATTTTGACACTCCCGAACAAAGCGCAAAATGCAAATGGCAAATTCTGAGCCTGAGCGGAGGATTAAAAGTCACGTGCCTTGCCACGTGATATTCGAAACGAATCGGAGATGTATTTCATACATTACCGGTTTTTCATTTGGCATTCTATAGGATGCCTAGGAAATGTGTGAAATATTAATCGTTTCATACATTGCCGGCCAGTTTTCGGCATTCTATAAAATGCCTAGGTATTTTATAGAATGCCGGATTTAAAACTTTGCCGGTAACAGAGGAAATAGGAAAGAAGAGTGAGCAATGTAACAGGATCATGTGGCCAAAACTAACAGTAAAGTGCCCCTTAGACTACTTTCGTTGCCTATCCATTGATGTATCACATGGTTGGTCATTGATCACCTGATAGTGGTAGGCTTCGGTGATTTCACCACTTTTGTCACCACTCAATAGAAATGCACATTTACACCTACCCTGTCATAACATGTTATATCGCCAAACGAGGTGATAAGATCCAATAATAGGTGATAATCTGCCAACTAAGTCCATTTTTCACAGAGCAGTCACGTGACTACTAGTGGACATGTTGGTCACACGTTTTGAAGCTCCTCTCAATAGCAATGCTCAGTCTACTTATATTTCACGTCTATGGATCAAACCCGAAGGAAAGATCGGAGGACAACACCTCGTGATCTCGAACCACCGTCAGATGACGAGGTCAACAGTAGACCTGGCACACCACTCTCCAAACCACCACACCACGCCAACAATCATTTCAAGGAGTTGGGTTAGTTGGACTTTATGGCGCAAGGCTCATATTTGACCATGATGGGCCAAACATAATACAGACAATGTCAGGTAATGGACATGCACACACAAGGAAAGTTTTACGTTCACAGAAGAGAGAAATACAAGCAGGGAGGAACTCTGAAAGGTTGTTTATTTGGTTGATTGGTTGATTTGGGGTTTTATGGCACAAGGACCATATTTTGCCATGTTTCGCCAGACAAAAGACATACAATATCATCTTTGAAAGGGCCAAGGAGCAATAAGTACCACGTAGAGCACTTTTTTTTCCAAATTTTTAAACTATTTCTTTTTATCAAATTGCGCATTTTTCTATTTTCTCTCTGAAATGAAATCAAGAAACGATGCGGCAGCTCCACCCCTCCAACACTCATATGCTGTAGGGTGCATGAGCGCCCTCTGCCCTCCCCCGTTGACAAGATCCCTGTTCCCTGTCTTCAATGAAGATAACATTTGCTCGAACTGGATTTTTTCTCTCAATGCTACACTTAACTTCGTTCGGAGAACGTCATAAATCACTTCAGTTTCAAAGCTGTCCACATTTTAGGGAATGAAAAGGAGAATTTTATTTTAGGTTATCAAACACACAAGAACTCGCGTTACAAAAATCCCTCAATGATCGCTATTATCGTTTTTAGAATGTTGACGCATCAAAGCTGGTAAATTTGGAAAGGCACTTTAAGCCACTACGTGCTAGTCTCTGCGGAATATCTTGTCATTAGCAAAACTGACCAGATATTGATGAAAGTGATATCTCGTATTGGAAGAAAACTGACCAAATCTTGATCATTTCATCATAAGAAAATCTGCAATATCGTGATGACGAGATAACTTGTCAGAAGAAAAATTGGTTAGATATTTAGATATGATTTAGATCAGATATGTAGGTAATTAGTCAATTAACGTCGTCCTGGATCAACACATCAAGCTATTGGCGCAGATACGGAATCAATCCCGAACGGAAAGATTCTAGGACAACGCCAATATAAGGACATTTGAGACCACGATATATTTAACGTGCATTAGCCCCCACACGTACACGACAGTCTTGGGTTGGATCTAGTTTCGAACTCGCAACCCTCCTGTTGCTAATCCACTACCCCGGTACAATATCAACAGCAAGGATCAGTGTAAATTAGATAATACCCGTAAGATGGCAGCACCAAAAGTTACAATTTAAGATTTTAATATTAATCGAAGGAAAAAGGTTTTGAATTGTTTTTGCATTTTGTAACTATAAGTGTTGTTCTACTTTTCATATGATAATTAGTATTCATGTACCGAAAAGAACATAAGAAGAAATGCATTTTTAAAGAAACACTTTGATGAATAATTTAAAATCCAACTTATTGCATTCTTTATCAAAATAACTAGCATTTTACAACCAAACCTGGACTTTCATTTAGTCCTGAAATGTTTGAAATTTAATCAGTAAATTTTATTTCCTTACTGTTTTATTCAAGCTGTTTGTTTTGTTTTGTGAGATCTCTTTTGTGCATTGTGTCCTCGTAACTACATTTTATTGCCTTTCTGGTTGTTTTTTTGTTCGTTTTTTCCATTGTCATATTGATGGACATTTGATTCTCATACTATTTCTAACCGAAAGGGGAGTCAAAACCCTTTTATTATCACATCTTTCTATAATTTCTGCTGCAAAAATAGATTTGAAGTTGGTATTAGATATCCACCATCCAGGATAAAAATAAGAGTGGGTAGAAAACTCGAGCAAGCAATAACTTCTCTTGCTGTTGAACGATAAAACCTATATTTTTCACTAGCACATGTGGCGCAGAAATTAGTTTTATTCGTTTATTGTCCAATGGCAACAATATAAACAATATAGAATCAACCTTTATGGGATTATTTCGCCCATTTTGCCGTTTAGTTTAACTATCCTTGATATGAGCTATAGAAGTGCATAATATTGACAAATCTATACGGGAAAGCTCGACACCAATAAAATTCTTTAACAGTCTGATGACAGAATACAATGAGAAATCTGGAAGATAATAAACTCGAAAATTGGGTAAAAGGGGTAAAGGTAAAGTCAAAATGGCTACTTCTCAGACCTTAATTCGAAAATTTCTTTCTCACGAATATTCAGGAAAAAAAATAATCATACCATGATACAAATAATTGTAATTTATATTCGTTGATTCATTTAGTTTTGATTTTAAACATACATTATTTTTTAAATTATAATGATGCATTTAACTCCTTTGAACCCATCAAAATTCAGACTTAACTCTTTTGCCATGACACGGAAGTTAACTGAACAACAACTTAGACACTTTTTTAGTTTTTAGCACAAAAATAATTAGTCAGAAAATATAGTTATTGAACAATACATAGGATTGTTCAACTTAAAATTTGTATCATATCGCATGAAATTTATGTGTGGTCAAACTTTTTTTAAAAATCAATTCGACCGTATTTAGAAAGATACGCTGTTCCAATGGGCTTTAGGTTTTGCCTGCTCCTCTACGGTAGATTTTTGTTACACGAGGGCAAATTGGGCGATGACCTACAATTTCAATCGTATATTGTATTCCTATTTTATTTAATAACGAATAAAGTTATTTCGCCAATTTGAGTCAGATGCGAGTTATCACGCAAAACCTTTTGGTTCCTGGATTTGATCACTACCGTTTATTTATTATCTCTCTATATACATATACGTATGTGGGCACAGAAATTGACATTATTTGTATTTTGGCGAATGGCAACAAACAAATTTAAAGCATATAAAATCAACCGATTCTAATTTTGCCGATTCGTGTAAATGTGCTTGACTTGAGCTATGGAGCAATAAAATACTCTAAAAAGTTCGCTCCTGTAATAAAATTCTTCATCCGTCTATATGACAGAAGGTAATGACGAATCTGGACGAGATGCTTCGTTAAGGTAACCACCAAGAGGTAGTGGAAATTGATAGGGGAATTTAAGTGCATATGCTATGTGCGAATCTTCTAGTTAAATCTAAAACAATAATCTCTAAGCTGAATGTTGAAAATCAACTCAGTAAGTCATTCATTATCAGTTGGAAACGAAATAATCTAATGAGCCCATTTTCCTCGCAACTTTACTAAAGATGAAGAGTTGGACATCGAGTTTGACGTATCGCTTGGCGATCTGCAGCCAAATGTTGGCGCCGGTAAGGCGATAGGGGGAAAGTAGGCGTGGGAGGAGTCCAAGCGGGAAGAAAGGAGGACCTGAATGGGTGGAGCTCGCCATTGTCGTCTCCGAGACCCTTTGAACATTTGGGCGGAGTAATTAATTCTTCCGTCTCTCGCTTCACGCTTATCAGTCCCCGTCCCTCCCTACTCCACGAACGAAACCGAGCGGAGCCGAGTTTGTACGACACGAGTGTTCACGAGAGCGACACTTCGGGTAGTAGCGTTTGTGGACAACAAAGTCGCGAAATGTTTGCGAGGTTGAGCAAATCCAAAATGAATGCATTCGATTGAAGCCTGATAAGCATCATACATAAAAGAAGAGCAGCGTAACGGTTACAACTGGGGGTGGAATTTTCTCTTCTATGAGCGATGCCCGAATAAAAAGAGGGTGGTTCGATTTTTTACCGAAGCTGTATACATAGTCAGTCAACCACTGCGATTGAGGTGAGAATGTGATTTTGACCCGCGACTTTCAAAATTACTGAAGAATCTTGATTTTGACCCTTTCTATCTGAGAAGGCAGCCATATTCTGTTTTGAGCGTCAGTCGAAAATCTGGTTTTAAAATAGAAGCATTTTTGTATGTCCAGGTGCAGAAAATATTTTCGAAGCTCAGGTATTTAGAAGCCAATTATTTGAAAGAAAATAAATTCCAAAACAACCATGGCAACGTGTTCTGGAAGGTACGCATCTCCGAAATGCCACGTTTAATCGAAAAACGGACAGAACTTTTTGAACTTTTTCGGGTTGGTTATTGACAGGGAATCGCATAGTTTGATTACTGTCCAGTCGATTATGATCACACTGTATGTCAATCTAAATGCATGTGGCGGTAGTGTTTTGCTGTAGAACGCGTTTCCTATACGTGTTGCGGATTTGACACCACTTTGCTTGTTTTCAAATACGATTTCAATACGACCACAATAAAAATCCCAAAGAATAAATTCAGAGTGTATTTTCTGATAACTGATGGCTCAGCAGCAGTTATATTAAACGCCAAAACAGCTAAAGCTACATTCTAGACGATGGTATCATGCGAGAGTTTTTTGATAGTGAAAGTAAAATCTCTATTTTCCGTCTGGTTCACTTTGAAAATTCCTATAGTATATTGCTTGGCCAAATATGCTCCATGAAACCCCGAAAACATACAAACAAGCCCTCCTACATTGCAATTACTGTTCTCTGAATTGAGATAGCGAATATTTTTTTATTTCCAATACAGCAGGTATTACGGAAAAACATCCTTAGCCTCAATGCAAATAGAAGCCACAAGAGAAAATACAGAACACACTACAAAAGAACATAGCATATTAAAGCATCTGAATAAAACTACACATAACAACAATTAAAAAACACTATGATAATAAAAAGTTTAACCTGAATAAGGAGAGTAAAACAGAGGAAATATAAAAGTAGAGTCAGAAATGGTAACCTTTATATGTGCACAGGATCATGTCACCAAAACTAGTAGTAACGTGACTCTTAGACTACTCTGGGCCACGGTAGCCCAGTAGGAAGCCCAATCAGATGATGAATCAATGGATGAGCGTTTTCGCACGCCCTATGGACCAATCAGATGATGAATCTTCGTTTCAACCCTGCAGACAATAGTCTAAGGGCCAAGTTACTACTAGTTTCGGTCACATAAAAAGGTCATCATTGCTTACTCTTACTTATATTTCCTCTATGGTTAGGAATTTATTTCAAACCGTAGGTCCCAGGTGTCGAAGGTAGCCCGGTTGGACTTGCAACGGGAGGGTGATCCCGGAACGTCGCCAATAGCCTGTTGTGTTGCTCCAGTGCGACGTTAATTAAAATACCTACTTTAGACTACTTTCGTTTGCCTGATGAAACCTAACATTTAACATCTTATTGGTTCATGGGAAGAGAGAAGACGCCTATCTATTGATTCATTATATAATTGGTCCTCCAGACATTGTAGTAGACTGGTGATTTCACCACTTTTGTCGCCGCTCTATAGAAATGCGCATTTATCCTGTTATAAGATGTTATGGATTGGAAAAGGAGGCGATAAGATGCCGAATCGACCAACAAAGTCAATTTTCACAGAGCAGTCACGTGACTACTAGTCGACATGTTGGTCCCACTCTTTGCAGCTTCTCTCAATAGCAATGCTCAGTCTACTTATATTTCGCGTCTATGTAGTAAATAGGACTTCCAGATAATGTTGACCAGGTGAGAAGGTGGTCAACCCTGCAACGCTGTGCAGTGTTTTGCAAGTGGGGAAGAAAACATAAACACAAACTCCCCAATGTGTCAGAGTTGCAAGCTCAAAACTCGGTCCAGCCAAATACCATCGTCCACGCGTGCTGATGCAGATTAAATTGTTCGTGTCCCCAAATGCCCTCACTTTGGCGCACTATCAAAGTGAGGGCATTTGGTCAACTACCCAATACCAATCCAATACCCCAATTCAACCCCAATCTAACGGAATTTTGATTGGAGGTAGGAAATTGAATTAACGTCGCACTGGAGCAACACACCGGGCTATCGACGATGGTCCGGGTTCCATCCCGAAGGGAAAGATCGAAGGAGAACACCTCGTCGTTTTGGAGCACGATCAGATGACGAGATCAACACTTTAACTGGCCCCCACTCTCCAAACTTCCACACCACGCCAACGTGAGGCCACGACAGATTTAAAGTGCACTAGCTTCCGTCTACACAGCGGTCTTTGGCTGGACCTAGTTTCGAACTCGCAACCTCCCGCATGCTCTTCCAACTGGGCCACCTCGGCCCTTCAAGTGAGGAAAAGAACACGTACACGAACTCCCCAATGCGTCAACCACCTGAAAAATACTCAAAACCAAACCTCCTCGAGTTTACATTTTTCGGGAACCAAACTTCCGCAAACCCTCCCTACCTCCCGACACGGAGGCGCAAATTAAAAACAAACTTCCTCGGAAGCAGCACACGAAAATAATAACAGCCCTCCGCAGCAGAAACAAAAAGCGGCTGGAAACTTACGCCCAGCATAAATCTCCAGAGCAGCGACTCTCCGAATCGCGTGACTCGTCGTCGCCATAACGACAGCGAAGAGCAGCTCCCGAGAATCATGATTAACGCATTTCGATTATTTTTGAACTGACTTGATCGCTTTATTACGAGCGCTCTCTCCTCTCTCTCTCTCTCTTTGTTTTCCTGCCGGAGGAGAGGAGGAAAAAATGAAAAATTCCTCGCCTGGGTAAATAAAATTTGTGCGGGCTTCGGGTGATTGAAACGCATGCTTGATTAGTCTTCTGGAGAGCGGTGATTTTTAAGCACTGGGAAACGTCTCTGGTGTTAGGGATAGGTGTGTGTTTTGGTTTCGGGGCGAAGACTGGGAGTTATTTCAAAACTTCCTTTACAAACTTTAAGGGGAGTGTAACGGTTGAGTGCTCGACGCAGCCGAAATACAATTAAGGTAAATATTGATTACACGAGAGAGTCTACACTTGGATTAAAAATTACGGTGCACAGAAATTTAGCTCCCTCGGCGGTGTGCTCTAAAAGAAAGGTTGCTTGTTTTGACGTTTTTGGCGCATGGACCATGTTTTAACAAGCTGCGCTGAACACTAGACAATGTCACATAAGAAATGTCGTCAAAGGGGGAGGAAAGAGAGTAAGTAGGTTTTTAATTAATGTCGTACTGCAACACAACACACTGTGCTATTGGCGACGGTCCGGGATCAGAGGACAGCGCCATTTAATTTTGAACCACATCCGATGTCGAGGCAACACCTGAGCTGGCACCTCACTCTCCAAACTTCCACACCACGCCAACGTGAGGACATTTGAGGCCAATACAGATTTAAAGTGCACCACCTCCCTTTTTAAACGACGGTCTTTGGTTGGATTCGAACTCGCAAGCCTCCGGTTGCTAATCCGTTGCTCTCCCAACCGGATTACCATAGACCCTTAAAAGTTACGGTATACAGAAATTTAGCTCCCTTGACTGTATGCTCTAAAAGAAAGGTTGTCTGGATGTCTTGGCGTTTGATGGCGCAGGGGCCATGTTTTGACAAGCTGCTCAAAACGTTAGACAACGTCACGTAAGAAACGCCGTCAACGGAGGTATTAAGGAACAGAGCAATAGGTAGGTAGGTCGGAAACTAACGTCACACTGGAGCAAGAAAAGGGGCTATTGACGGCGGTCCGGGATCAATCCCTAAGGGAAAAATTGCGAGGACATCATTTTGAACCACGGTCAGATCATGAGATTCGCTGAGCTAGCTCCCCATACTTAAACTTCCACATCACGCCAACGTAGGGACTTTAGGGTCATGACAGATCTAACGTGCACCAGCCGCCACGTACATGACCGTCGATGGTTGGATCGAGTTTCGAACTCCCGACCCTTAGATTGCTAATCTGCTACTCTACCAATCTGGCTATCGAGGCCCCCATGGTATACAGGGAAATGACTCCCTCGGATGTGGGTGCTGTAAGAAAAATTGGTTGGTTGTTTTGGCATTTTATGGCTCAAGGTCATATTTAGCCAAGCTGCGCCAAACACAACACTAGGTCAAGTAAAAATTGTCATAAATACGAAAAAAGTGGAATTGGGAACAGAGTAGTAGGATGAAAGTAGCTTGTGTTTCGTGAGTTCGTGTTTACTAGACAGTAAACCCCATTGGTAAAGAATAGATCACTAGAGCACCTCCGGTTTGTGAAGCCTGTACACACCTAAAAGAGATGTGTCCCTGAGGGCACTGAAAGGAAGGATTAAGTTGTTACCAACACAAAAAGGACGACTACAAGCATCAAATATACATTCGTTCAGACGAGCCGGCGATCGGATGAGTAACGGACCAGCAACTGGAGGATTGCGAGTTCGAATCCAACCAAAGACCGTCGTGTACAAAGGGGACTGGTGCACTTTAAACCTGTCGGGCCTCAAATGTCCTCACATTGGCGTGATGTGAAAGTTTGGAGAGTGGGGTTCCAGTTCAGATGTGACCTCGTCATCTGAACCGTGATTCAAAATCACGTGATGTTTCCCTCGGGTCTTTCCCTTCGGGTTTGATCCCGGACCGTCGCCAATAGCCCGTTGTGTTGCGTCAGTGCGACGTTAATTAAATACCTACCTATCTACCGTTCAGACGAGAGATCAGTCCCTTTTCGCGTCCCCCTACTTGAAGCTGATCACGTTGGCATGGTGTGGAAGTTTGAAGAATGGTGTACCAACTCAGGTGTTGACCACGTCATCTGACCGCGGTTCAAAATTTCGAAGCGTTCTCGGATTTTTCCCTTGGGGATTGATCTCGGACCGTCGCCACTAACCCGTTGTGTTGCTTCAGTACGACGTTAATTAAATACCTACCTACATTTTCCTAGGATTTTTCCCTTCTTTATCGATTCGGTATTGGTATTTGGCATTTTTCAATTAACGTCACACTGGAGCAACACAACGGGCTATTACTTTATCGATTCGGAACTGTCGCCAATAGCCTGTTCTTCCAGAGTGACGTTAATTCAGCTACCTACCAGTTGGAACTGAGGGACAGTTAATTAAAGAGGGGGGGGGCCATCGTGCACCCCCATAGAGTCATCTGGATGGAAAGGATATCTTCCAGATAAACAGGTCAAGATTTTCAACCAGCGGTCAAGATCAGAAAACTTGCAGGTATTGACTCTTGGCTGCAAACCGTTACTGTGGACATTTCCAGAGGAAAACTGACCAGATCTTGATGAACGAGATATCTCGTTATTTGAAGAAAACTGACCAGATCTTGATCTCATCATAGAAAAGGCAATATCTTGTTCAAAATTGTTCAGATCTTGAAGGAAGAGATACGTCACCACTTGGAGGGTTAAACATGTACTTTAAGGCCATGCACTCCCTCACTCTACTCCATAATCATGGAACTGTATTCCGCGATAGACAGACTTGGCCAAAAATAGGGCCTCTGGGCTATAAAACTCCAAACCAACCAATCCACGATCGACTCCACATATTTATTCACCTTAGTTCAATTTTGGCAGTTATTTATTTGATAAGTTTTCAGGTGGAATATACAAACACAGATAAGTGGAGAAATGCACTCAGCATGTGATTTGGTTTATCATTTTTGGCTCCACGAGAGTTTATTAGACCAGGGTCAACTGCTTAAAGGAGATTCCGATCCACCACGAACATCTATACTATGGATTCGAAACCAGAGCCTGTTGAACCAAGGACCATCTAACCACACGGCTTCTAGCTCGGCATATGAACAGGGGATGATATTGCAACTTAGGTTTTCTGGGAAAGGGAATACCCTTCCCAGAAAAAGGTCATATTTTAATAAAAACAAATTTCGAAAAAGAGCTAAAAGAAGATTCAAATCTTCGATCTATTTTGCTTAGATTTGAAACTAAGTTTAACTAAACTAAATTTTTTCAGTTTCGCTTATTAACCCTCTTGGTGGTTTATTTTCGCGTTGAAAACCGCCCTGCAGTGACCAGCCAAAATCAGTTCCAAATTGTCACCAGTTTTGGGCAAGGGAGATTCTGTTTCTTCCATTTGGATCTTCATTCCCTTGGAGTAATAGAAGTTTTATCTAGACGAGATATCTCGTCAATAACAAAACGTAACATCTTTATGGGCGAGGAATCTCACCGAAACTACTTGGAGGGTTAAAAATTCGTAACCCGTTTTCTTCTTATTTCCATGGTTCATTCGAATTTCATGGAATCGTTTCAGTGAAAAAATAAATTCGTCTTTTCGAGTTGCGTCGCTCTGATAGTAAGCGAGATGTGTTCCAATACAATTGTAAAAATATTCCAAATGAATGTTTGAGAAATGAACTAAAAGCAAATTTTTTTATTTCTTTTTATTTTACATCTCACGCATTCAAAATTTGAGCACTTATCTATGTACAGCTGTCAATACTGGAATCAAATCATTTCTCTTCCAAATTAAAATTCCTTCTAAAACTAAAAGTTTTTCTTCGTCGGCAATTTGAAGCTTGAGACATATTTACAAACGAAGTGATGATTTATTTAATGGAAACGCTCTTGGTTTGGAAACTCCTTGTGTGACTGAGGGAGCCGTCTTCTTACTCATCGGAATCCGAATGAACTTCCGTAAGGCCCAATCTTTCTTTCCCATCATGGAGGTCGGATGAAGACTTCGCTTTCCACTTTTCCCAGAGGACGAATGATAGCAATGCGCAAAGCAGAAAAAACGTGACACCTAATAAGCTGAACTGAAGCAGAGTTCAGGAAATGCACAATGCAAAGACCTTTACATAAGATGGCTTATTAAACATGACAGGTGTCCATTCCCACGAACACTTAATAATTTAAACACGCCTTGTGGTTGTGTCGACGAGGTATCTTGTCATTAGCAACACTGGCTAGATCTTGATGGACGAAATATCTCGTCATTAGAAAAACAACTGACCAGATCTTTATCTCGCCATCATTAAACATTCGACAAAATCTTAAATGACGAGATACTCGTCATAAGCAAAATTGGAAAGTTCCTGATGGACGAAATTTCTCGTCATTATAAAAACAACTGACCAGATCTTGAACTCGCTATCATTAAACATTCGACAAAATCTTGATGACGAGATACTCGTCATAAGCAAAATTAGTAAGATCCTGATGGACGAGATATCTCGTCATTAGGAAAACAACTGACCAGATCTTGATCGCGTCACCATCGGAAAATCGGCAACATCTTAATGATGAGGTATCTCGTCATTCGCAAAATTGGTCAGATCTCGATGGACGAGATATCTCGTCGAAAGCGAAGGATTAAAGGGGAGCCGGGAACCATAAATGAGAGGAGTTAATATTAAAATAGAATATTAACCAAGTGTTTTTCGAAGAACACACATACAAGTCCAAGGAGCCCTTTAGTAACCGCAATGTTTTAAAATCAGTAATGAATTACCAGTTTGGGGAGATCGGTGAGAATTCTTATCATAAGCGGTATTCTAAGCTATCAGACTTCACTATTATTTTTAGCTTCATTTATACGATCATACATCAAGAATCAATTTATGCGGCACCAGTAATTGCAAATGCCGTAGTATATTGGTAGTGATCTGCTCAACAATGACCAAATATTGCGCTCAATACGTTTAGGGACTGATTAAGTTAATCTTTTCGGCATCCCTGTTGGAGGTTAAATAGGATGTAATTTGGAACTTGCCCTTCAAAATCCGAGTTAGGAATGACGCTACAGGAACGATGTTATCGACAGACAAACAGCACCCTCTACCACCTAAGAACGCCATTTCCGGACGCACTTTCTCTGGCAAAAAAATGTTTATTTTGGGCTCCTCTACTACCCTTTACAATTTTGGTCAGATATTTTCGAAACATCCTGTACTGAGTTCTGTTGTGTCCAATTGAAATAATTGGATCTTTCCCTTTAGGATTGATTCCGGACCGTAGCCAATAGCCCGTTCTGTTGCTCCAGCGCCAAGTAAGTTAACTACCTAGCTTACTAGTAACTACCTACTTACTTAACTACCTAGTAAGTTAACTACCCATAGAAATAAAACACGTTTCACTGTTTCTCTGTATGTTTTTGATAATCGGAGAACCACGACATTAAACCGATCGACTCAACCGATGCGTAATTGTCACGGATTAAGTTCGTTAGGCATACACATAAGCAACAGCTGCATGTTACACTGCGTGTTACAGTTATTATATTACATGTTATAGTTCTTATATTATATGTTATAGTTATTACATTGCATGTGCGTGGTTTAAAACTAAGCTATAGGACTTTTAGACCTACAGATTTACTGGGCACATTCTACACGTTGATATGAGGAGTTTTGTAAGATAACCCTCCTGGTGGTTGTTTCAACGAGGTATCTCGTCATTAGCAAAACTGACCAGATCTTGATGGCCGAGATACCTCGTCATTAGAAAAAAAATATTGACCAGATCTTGATCTCGTCATCATCAAAAATTGGCAACATCTTGTTGGACGAGATATTTCGTCATTAGAAGAAAACACGAGCACAATCATTAGAAAGAAACGGGTCAGATCTTGATCTCGTCCTCATAAAAAAAATGGCAGTATCTTGATGGCGAGATATCTCGTCATTAGCGAAACTGGTCAGATTTTGATGGACGAGATATCTCGTCGAAACCACTTGGAGTGTTAAAAAAGGACAGAGTCGGGAAGCTTCCTAGTGTTAGCCTAATTCTCTATCACAGGACTACTTTCTCTATAGACAGGTGAAAGGAACGTTAATCACATCGCGAATCCTCCCCACAGAACAAAACAAAAACCAGGAGAATTAACTTTTCCAAAATTTATCACATTCGAATTTTCTTTCTTCGCTCATTTGACACTTTGTTTCTTGCTCCAAAACAACTCGTAGTGATTAACCGAAGAGGCCTCCAAACAAAAACACTAAAAGCTAAAAAAACTGCAAGCAATTTGTCGGATAAGTTTTATAAATCACACTGACCGAATGAAATATGCGTTTTATACCGAAATGAAGAGAAAAGAGAAGACATCTCCCTCCCCTCCCAATAAATACATCCCCCCGCCACCAAAAAAAAAATTAAACCCTCCCCCAATTTATTACGACTCTACCAGAATCCACCGCGAGCAAGATTCGAGAATAATAAATCTAACGCAGTGGATTCGCGATTCATTATTTTATGATACGCCATTTTTTTTCTTCATCGTAATCTTTTTTTTCCTTCCAAAATAGCAGACGAAAACGGAGCGCAATTTATTTCCCAGAATTCCCCAGCACTGCCGAGAACTCCAGCAAACGACATTAATAAAACTTAAAGTATTATAACATTAGTTTCCGTTCTGAAAAAATAGTCCCTGAATCGAGCAAAAAAAGAAGAAACTCGCTAGAAAAATCGTTTTGTTCCAATTTTTTTTCGAATTTAATAAATGATTTCGAGTCTATTTCTGAGAGGGGGATGTGGTATCTTTAATAAAAGTCGAAGTAATCATGCTCTCTTATAAGCCTTCTACTTGCAACTAATAGAGACTCATTTTTTAAAAAAATTGGTCATCATTTTTCATGTCCCGTTTTTATCCCAACAATGTTTTCATCTACTTTGCTTTGTGTAGAACCATTCGATGTTTTCACGTGGATATTTTCCCAATCGTGCATTGGCAACACTGTAGGTCGAAAAATTCATACGAGAAGTTTTAAATAAATAATAAAATGGTCATATCGTCAAATTAGAGCAGAAACTCGTTATCTGACATTTTTTCGGAGACATTAAATGTTTATTTTCTGGATGATGAGAAATGCATGATCATATTCAAACTTGTTTAAAACATTTAACACGATCAAAATGCTTATAGTTTTATTTTTGAGCTAAAAAAGTAATTGTTTTTAAATAGGGGTACAGTAGAAAATCCTTTTTATCATTAACTGAGTTACTTCTCTAAGCCGATGATATATGGGTGAGAATTTAGATGGTAACCAACGTCTCTAACCAATTCATTTGGAAAGCTTCCCATGTATACTAATATTTTATGTCTAATTTATATATTATAATTATTGATTGGGCGTTATAATTTTCATCTGTAAATGGCATTTTTATAATTACACTCAATTTTATATCTAATTCACATTAGAATTATTAATTATGCTATAATTTTTATCTGTAAATGCATTTTTGAAATTACGCTCAAACTAATTCTTTATTTTCCTAAAATGTTTTCATTTTTTTAGCAGAACAAGAGCAAGATGAATATTGAACGGTAATTGCTGATACAAAATAGATCATATATGTGAACAATGATTATTGGTATATATTAATGCGGGGAGCGAACAATGCATATATAATAATTAATACGTATTATAGCTAATTCGAACTAAATAATCATTTGGTAGTGAAAATTTCATTTTTGAGAAATGGTGACATCTGAACGTGCAGAATGTGAGCTCTTAATACACAATCTGAAAAATATTGACCCTTTCCCATTACTCGCGCGTTGATCACAGTAAAACAAATTCAATAGTACCATTCAGTAGGGAAAAAGTCTATAAATTTATAAGCATAAAATTTTGAGTGTCTTCATAGCAAATATCACATCAACTTTATAATTTCCAATGACAATGTCCAATTTTGACATCAACTTTCGAATCTATGTACATCAACCTTAACCTCGGACAATTAGTTCCTTATGGGACCACGTAATTTCATATTTTTCCTCCCCATAGTTTTTTAATGTAATAAAATTAAATATTCGCTGCTTTCAGAAATTTTTCGCTGAAATTTTCAGTCATACTTTCAGGTTTTTTTCCAATGAAGGTACACGAACTCAAGAAAAAAACAATATCAATGAACTGAAAGTGTGTGTCTATTTCTTTAAAAGGTTGATGGAGGCTCCGTCTATTTCACTAAGAAGTTGATGACACTCTGCAAGGAAGGCTTCAGTTGTTGAGTTTTGTTTCCTGACTTGGCATGATTATCTTCGTGAACATTTATTTTATTGTTATATTGTTGACTCTCCTGCCTTCCATTTCACGCAAAATGAAATCGGCTGTGGCTGACATGTAACCGATTTGAATGAAAATCAGTTTTTAAATAGGTCACATATAGTACCAACTGCAAAATATTAGGTTTCAGAAATCTAGATTTTGTTAATTACTGACATTTAAAATTCAAGGTCACATAAATTTAGATTTTCTAGCACTAAAAGTGGCCGGTTTGCGACCCTATATTTTAATAAGTTATTGAAGCGAATTTAAAGTTTTATATCGTTGCATTCTTCAGAAAAGGGGTCTGAAACGTCAGAATATAATTTAATAGCCGTTATTGCTGATGTGAGGGATAGACGAAAATAGAAATTTCGCCAATTTGCTACAAATTTCAAATTGCTCTGGTATCTCTAGAAATGGAAAGACAACATTAAAAATTATTCTTAATGACGAGCCTTTCCTAACAAATAGCGTGGCGCAATTTGGTGATTGTATTTCTACTCCTTTATAAAAAACATTTAAATGTAAAAATTATGGAAAAATACGATTTTTCAATTTTTAAAAATGCATATTTCACTGTGAGGGAAAGCTCCAAAAACTTCAAAACTTTTCAACATAAAAGAGCAAGATGTCTATTATATGTCCTGAAATTTTCATAATTTTAATTTGATTATTTTTGTCTCAGGAAAATTTTTAATTATACGTAAATTTTACATTCTTATCGCATCTGATAATGAGTTATAACCTTCGATAGTATAAAAATGCTATATAAGAATGAAATATAACTATTATTAAGGTGCGTGTGCAAAATTTCACATGAAATTTCTTTTTAGTCTTTTTTGCTTAATCCAAGGAGCGTTTCCATCAGTAAAATAATTAGGTGGGGAGTTAATTTTATTAGAGAAGTCTTTTCAATTTGCTTTTTCCTTTGAAAACGTAAGTATTAAATACTGCTTGTGAATATTAAATGCGTTGTAAATATTAAGCATTATTAGTTAGGTAAACACTAATTTGAGAGTAAAAAAAAATTAAACATCATTATTAAACTAGATTCTCCTAAATGTACATAACTCACACACACACACACACACACGAATCCTTTTCACATATTTATCACAATCACTAGTGAAATAAGTAAAGATTTCAAGAATTCGACAGCACTAGGAAAATTTCAATTTAAACAACTACGAAATTGAACAAGAAACCTTTATCAGATTGAAAGTGAATTTGAAGACAATCAAGTAAAGGTTTTAAATGTTTAAACTTTTTCAATTGTGATGATGTCCTGCTTTTAAAATTTCCTTCAAAAGTTGAAAATAATTTGATATTTCATTGTTAACACACATTTCATTCTTGCCATTTGAAACGAATAATATGCATAGAATTGGAAGGAAATGCTATCATTGGCGATAATAAACATTGCCAGTTAGTACGATACTGATGGAATATAGTAACCCGTCAGTAGTATACCCCCCCGTATAGGACACGGAAGTGACGTCATACCACGTGACCCGAAGTGGGCGGGGCCAAGTGACGTCACAGCGTGACGTCATCGAAAAGCGGAAGTGACGTATGGTTTGTTTACATTTTGGACTTGGGAATTAACATATTTAAAACTTTACGGCTGCATTTATTTATATTCAATATTTATATTTTAGGTGGACCAAAGAATTATGCATACTTAACATCAACAGGAAAAACGTGCTGCAAAGTAAGGGGATTCACCCTTAACTTCCGTAATACTCAGCTACTGAATTTTCATTCAGTAAAAAATCTGGTATGCAGCATGGATCCCAAAGCCTCCATACCTTTATACAATCCATCAAAGATTGTAAGAGATGCAAAACGGCGGAAGATCCTGAACAAAGCGGAAACGAAATTGTACAGAACAATCTACAATAAGAGGACACTGAAAGAAGACATGTCTACCCTTCCATACGGTTATTAAGAAGCTGAGGTGTATAGCCTTTTTTAATTAATTTAGTTATTTTTAGGGGAAATTAACTTTTGAGGAAAAACTATATTTTTTGTATTATTTTTAGAGTTTGTTTTTGGAAGAAAAAGAAAAGAAAATTGTAAATATGATTGAAATTAAAAATAGTTTATTTTTATCGAGTTGGTTTTATTTCTGTAAAGTTCTTTATATACAAGGTAAGTCCTTTCAATTTTTTATTTCGTTAATTTCTATTTGCCTCTTTAAATATTCATTTGTTTATTTTTTTTCTTCACAAATATGATAAAATTGTTGTAGGAAATGTTTCCAAGTAGAAGAAAAAAATCTTTTTTCATTTTTTAGGTAGATTAATTTTTTATTAATAATTTATTGTAAAACAAAAAAGAAAACACGAGAATGAAAAAAGACAAATATTTTTATTTAAATCTAAGATATGATGAAGTTACAATTTCAACCAGACATTCGAATAAGACGATTTTCTCTTCTTGCCCCTTTCAGGTTTTGCATACATTGTTTTCACATCAGATAAATAAGTATTTTTCACAAAGTCTTGTGGAAAATTGTTGAATGTTAATATTTCCTTAAATTTTTCAAAGGCCACTGGTTTTCGAACTCTGTTTCTCAATAGGAAGTTGATAAGTTGCACAACATCAGAATCAGGAATCGCTGTTTGATTTAGCATAAGTTCTCTGTTTAAATTCCAAGAGATTTCATGTTGTTTGAAAAAGTCCATGATTTTTCGTGCAGTATCTCTATGTTTCACAGGAACAGATTCTAAGATCTTCTTTTCTACATAAAAATTGCTGTCACGGTCTTTCTCAATAGGCTGTTCTTCGGGTTGATTGATGGTATTAGCATTTGGGAATGTAACATATTTTTGTAAAGCTTGACTGTACAACTTTACTTTTTCATGATCAACAATTTTCTTTTTCAAGATGTGTTGAATCTGTGTATCTAATTCACTCAGATGATCCTCTTCAAATTCTTCCATACGGTCTAACGGTACCAGTGCAAACTTTTTACTGTGTTCCATGTATAAGAGATGATAAGACGGTTATAGCAGCTGGAATAAGAAAGGATAAAAATCCTTCACCTTTTTGTACTAAAAGTCGTCTTTTTCTATAGAGAGGTACTCTTTTCTCAGCGAGTTTTCTTAAAGTTCTTTTAAATGGTACGAGTCGATTCTTGGTACGTTTATCAATAGGGAGATTTCCTTTTAAAAGGTTTAAAACACATTCACAAACTGATTTAATGAGACTGTTTGGACAATTTTTCAATACAGTTGCTTTTCTCCTGCTTCTCTGTAAGAGTTTCAAACATACCACATCCTTCTGAGAAGGCATTCTAAATAGAAATGATTTTTTCTGCTTTTTCACTTTGTTTTATATAGGTTTCGAAGGTATCCGCTTTAATGGCCCTATCGAGGTTCATACACGAAATGTTTATCACCAGGAAATATCCCTGTACGTAACCGTAACCGTTCAGTCGTCTCCGGTCTTAAGTCAATGAGCAAATAACTAAAGGGCGTTGAGGTAGCATCGTCAAATATTTCTTGAAAAGCCTTGATTTTTCTGGGGAACATTTGTTTGGCTAGATGCGTTATTTGACTTTTATCTCTAGGATTTTTGTATAGAACTACATAATGCGAATTCAAATGAACATTTCTCATTTCTTTGCCTTGATGAAAAAAGTTTTGCGTAATAAAAATGATTGAAAGATTTCGGTGATGACTACCTTTTGTAAAAAGATTGCTTAAGCGAGTATCACTTGATAACTCTACCATCAAATCATCTATGATAATTAAAGCATCTCGAATGGAGCTGAGGTTGGAGGGCAAACCTTCTTCAAAATTAACATTTTTCATAGAATTAAAAATAGATTGGTAACTTCCGTAGCAGTAGACAATATGTGTAGGCATTGGATGGAACATTTTGTGATCTATCAGTTTCTTTACGAAAACAGTTTTCCCTGATCCTGTAGGCCCACTGAGGAGGCATGTCGAAGGATGAACTAGTCTAGGGAGTTCCATATTCTAAAATAATAAATTTATTGCTGAAGTTTCCACTTTTATAGTTTGCAGAACATGTCTGTGCACCCTTTAATTGTGTTTGCTACGAGACGACACTCGCTGAACGAATCAACAATGTTTTGAGTAAATTCTAAACAGTGGTTTTCAAAGACATTTAAAGAATTATGAACACATTCACATACTGTTTTCCCACAAACTGAGTTGTTAAAACTAAAATTAGAAAATTCATTGCATTTAATAAATCCTACTAAATCAATTTTTTGGTAAATTTTATAGATTTCAAGCGTCGTTTTATTTTGTTCTAAACTGCATGATTCATGTTTGGGCCAATTGAGACAAGTCCAAGTAATAAAAGCAGAAAAAACAACGTAGGAAAAAATAAGTAATGTAACTAATATTATTTGACTTTTTGTGCTTTCCATTTTTGTACGACTTACTCTGGTGAATATTTTTAACAAAGTGTTTTCTTTTTCCTACGTCAACCCTTTTAAACTCTTGGATTTTACCCCAAAAAACCATTTGTCAGAAAAAAATAAAACCACATCTAAAAAGTATCGAAAAAGTAAATAAAAATGAGTCAATATATCTGGCAATAAAACAATTTTATTATTTTTTAAAAATCATGGTTACACCGTATCTTTTTTTGACAAATTGAAATATTCTAAAATCATTCTTCTTTCCTGCTAATTGATTGATAATAAATTTCATACAAAATCCTTGACATCGTTTAACAATAAAATAAATGCAATAGTGTCCACATACATTAGACGTTAAGCTTTGAAGTGGAACTTTGTTCCATTGAACATATTGAAATTTCTTGACAAATTTTGCGATGTCTTTTCCAAATGCGTCGGGAGGCAATCCATAGGAATCAAAAAATTCAATAGTCTTGTTATCTTGAACGTACACAGCAAGCCAATGAGAACCCGTCTCATCGTGTTTATCAGTATTGAGCACTATGGCAGAGGGAAACTTTTCAATAGTTGGTATCTTATCTGAGGGATAAACACCACCATAATATCTCGCCGAAATAGAATCACGAGATAAGATTCTATGAATCTGTGATGAATTCATTAGTTCCCAAAATCATAAAGTATATTACGAGCTTTGTTGATTTCGATTAGATTTTCAAACTCAGCATACACCAACAATGAAATTGTTTGCTGTAACGTAGTTCCAAATTTTATTTCTATTCTTAAGTTACTGTGTCGAACAAGATTTAAATGTGAACCATCGCACAAATCTGGGGATAAATCAAAGCAAAATAAAGAATAACCTTTCGAAAATTCTGACCTTGAGAGGTACAGGCCTCTATTTTCAGCATTCGTAAATAAGTTCTGATATGCTCTTACAAATTGATCTTTTTCAAAATTTGGTTGGAGTGGGTTATGTGGCACGGGCTGACCATCCACATAGACTCCTATAAAATTAATATTGTAATGTTTGAACTCAAAGGGTGACTTCTTATAGTGTCCGTTGAACGCGTCGTTATCGACACAGGCAATCACAATGCGGTTAGGCATCTGTCCCGTAAAAATGTTATCTTGAACAAAACTCATATTACCAGCCGGAATGGAATAAGCTTTACACAGTACTCTGTTAATGGGGTATTTAGCTGCTGTTTTTTCCAAACCTTTTGCATGTCCTATAACAACACCTGGGCTCACTCTGACTTTACGAACAAGCAAGGAAGCATATTCCAACGAAACTTTAAATTCCCCGTCTCCCAACAAACAAAATTCCGGTTTACTGCGTATAAGCTTAATTTTCACATCCACCATATTTAAAAGGAGTCTCTCTTGATGAAACATATCCAAGTGCAAACGGCCAATCATATCCACCGATGCACCTAGCTTAAACATTTCTGTCCTTTGATTAAATCCATCGTTAGGTTGAGCATCTGCCGTATCAAAAACATTCATACGACCTGCGGTATCTTTAAAAAACAGTTCTGAAGACAATTGAGAAGTTTTAGTATCATAACCATGATTCAGTAATTTTTCTATCATGGCTCGGTATGGATAAGTGTTATTACTGGAGGAAACGAGTCTTTCGTTTAGACTGATATCCACCTGAGAAAACATGGAATGCAGAAAGAGATTTACAGGGCCTACTTTACTTTCAGTTGTGATTGGTTTGCCGTCACTTTTTAAAATTTTAACTTTAACATATAATTGGGTCTGTGACAAATCGAGGTATTCGTCTCCGCTTCCAGAGACATTGAATTCGATAGGGCTTCCACCAGAAACATTAGCTAGGGGATGAAATTCAACCCACTGACCTCTCTCGATGACAGTTTGTGTTGGAGGTAAAGAGAATAATTCTAGTTCTGATTTCACACATTCTGGAGAATCTTTTAGTAGAAAAGCCATGGTGTTACGAGTCGAAAATATCACGTCCTTGTAGCTTCCTGACTTTAGATGAAATGACACGTTTCGAGGGTTTGCGCTTCCTTTTAAGCTTTCCATGACCAATCATCTCATCTGCTTTCTTAACCGCCTTTCTTGCTAATTTTTTCCCAGTTTCTTTTGCACGCGTTTTAACTGATGTTTTGAAATTTTCGCCTGATAACACGTCATTAGCAACCATTGTTCCTGTCCGTAAAGCTTCTTTTCCAATCGTTTTTGCACCACTAATCAAAAAAGGTAATGCTCTGCGAAATAGTTTTGCAAAAAATCCTCCTATTCCTTGCCCTTTCTGAAAAACAACTCCTTTATAGTAGGGCAAGCCATTTCCAATTTGCTCTGAATAATAATCTTCAAACTTTTTACTACAACACGTGTAAGGAACCAACATTTTGTTACTTCTTTTCTTGAATGCGAAAATGAAAAATGAATCAATTCAGAAAGGAACACTCTTTTTATATGATTTGTTTCAAGCGAAAATGTAGTTTCACTATCAACTTTCCGCGTTCAAATGAGACGTAACGACCAGTGTGCGTCCTTATAATGATTTCAATCGAGTCAAAATTTTTTCTGGAAACTGGTAAATAATGAGGTCTCTCAAATTGTTCCTGAATCATATCACCATCTCTTCCCTTCACTGTCAGAGTTCGTAAAAGAGGAGCTAAGATCCCACCAACAAATTCAGGCTGAATGATGTCCGTATAAACGTACAACAAATGTAAATCAACATTAGGATCCGCAACGAAAGGACTCTCAGTGATTACTGTATCTGGGCCTCCATTTCCTGGAATAAAATTTTCTCCAATCACTTTATTAGGTTCAAAACCTAAGTTTTCAGCTAATCCCTTGGATAATTTCACCGTTGCACCATTAGTGAGCTGCACCATCACCTTTTTAGTGTGTTTGTTATATTTCATTTGAATTTTTATGTGCTTTGGAAATGCATTTAAAATGTCAACCGGAGAATCGTAAAATCCGCACGCTATTTTTCCATCAATTTTTATTCCGTTTCCTAAATCATATTCGAAAGAATTTTCACCATCAATGATGTTATTCCACATTCTGGGATAAATCATTTCAACTAATCCTACTTCCCATTCACCTGAGAGTTCCAGACGTTTAGGGAGTTTCGTGTAGAAGTGCGACATTGTGTTGCCAGGATAAAACTCGATAGAGCTGTCGCTGGGAAGTGTAATGTAGAACGACATCGTACAGTGAAAATGAGAAGGTAAGTACGGTGACAGCTCTATTTATATCATTTTAACATTCTCAACCCAAGCATTAAATTTGTCAGGATAACCCTGAAATTTCACAAAGTATTCTATTTTTCCACGACGCTTTCTTTTCTTTAAAACTTTTTCTACTGGATAAAATCCGGAATCCCAGATCTTTTGCAATTCCTCTTTGTAAAAACTTCCTTGTATCACTTCCCCTGCTAAATCTTTCAGTTTATACACAACAGGTATCCGATGTATTATTTTATAAATAGTAAAAATTTCTTTTGTCCAGTTTTGTTCGTATCCTTTTTCAAAGTGCATTTTCTCCCGACTAATACGAACAGTATCGTCAACCTTTAACTCTGAACTGCTCTGTTTTACAACAGATTGCTGACCGTATAACGTATCCCATACTTTTCCTTCATTTTGTAATGTCACTGATGAAGGCTCTGTTTTAATACTACGATGCCAAGTATGGTTATAACTATGCATCAATTGGTCTATGACGTCAATATATCTCTTTGTATTTATTTCAGTAAAGTATTTCCACATTTTAGTTTTAAGGGTACGATTAAAGCGTTCAACGATTGAAGCTTTTGTTGAATTATGTGTGGTAAAGAAATGAACTTTCTTCTTTTTTAAGAAATTTTGCACTAGTTTATTGGTAAACTCTTTCCCAGCATCTGTCTGTAAGGATTGAGGAGTACGTTCGGAAAATATTTTTTCAAAAGCGCTCAATATAGTTGCAGATTTTTTATCTAATAGAGGAATGGCCCATGCATATTTAGACAAAATATCAATACAAGTAAGTAAATACTTATACCCGTCGTTATGAGGGGCGAGAGATTGCATGTCCACTAAATCAGATTGAAACTGATCGTTTAATCCTCCTACTATTACACGATTTCTCTGGAATTTGTGCCGTAAAGGCTTGTGTAAAGTATACGAATCTTTCGTTTGTAGCCAATTCTTTATCTGTTTTCTTTTCACGCGACCTTTTAAAGCACGCTGTAAAGCATTGATACCACCAAAGCTGCCGGGGAGTTTGGGATTCCGATATGTCTGATTCAGAATTTCTTCCATTGCAGCAGCGGTTGTGGTCTAACCTAAAGCTGATATTCATAATGACTGTTAAATTATAAGAAACACAGTATTTATATACTTCTCCTACATTCACTTTATGAACAGAATTTCACTATTAAAATTATGTAGCTAAACTAAAGAATATTTAAAAAATAATAATTAAAACAATTATGCAATAACAAATTAAACACTAAATAGGTCAAACATATAGTCAAACATATGCACAGTAACAAGTAAGATAAAAGTCTAAATAAAACGCACTCAGGGGTAATAAGAATCAACAAAATTTATTTATAAGTAATAAAAGTAAAAAAATACATTACACTGATGAAAAATATGGAGGAATACAATCGGTATTTACATACATTTGTCGCACGGACTCCATGAGTTCATTTACATTCAAACATTCAAAAAAGTCACCTTGGAAAATCAAATACCTAAAATTTAACTGAGTACTATATTTTTGAACAAAAGTCCCAGCAAAATCACGCCAATCAATACTGTAAAGAATGGAAGTAAAATGCATGGAAAAAGAATCTTCCTTACTCGTATCTAAACAGGTATGAGCTATGTTGTTCACAATGTAATTCTTACATCCGAAGCAATCCACATGCTTAGATATGTTCTTTGAAATTATATCCTCTAAGTGGGAACACAAGGCTAATTTCATTTCATCCACCCCTTCTGGATTGTCAGGGTCACCGTTGTAAGTCTCTTCGGAATTAAATGTTGAACACTTTTCAAGTTCGTGTCTCACGAAATAATACAAGGAGTAGGTGAATAGTGAAGTATTTACACGTTCAGCAACACGCTGGTAGTTTTCGCAGATTTTAAAGATCTGCTCCCAACACAGCACAACACGTTCGGGCACAAAATGAAATGACATATCACTTTTGCGAAACAGTCTTTGCAGAATGAGAAATGTCGTGTCTCCCACAACTTCTTTGGACATACACAGGTCTCTTTCAAGAATCTTAGCAGATTCCACAGTACCAAAAGTGAAATATTTATTCACTTTACTTATAAAAGAATCCCACACTTTTGGCGAAAGTGAAATACCTTCCTTCGTGGGCTGTAAGCTTTCACTCTCATCCGTAACGTACTTCCTGATATGGACTCTGGTAAGTCCAGTGAACTTGTTTACAAGCAGGAACATGTTGTCTCCAAGGTGTAACATCGTATCAGGCAGCGAATCCATCGTTATTTTTGGCTCTTCACCAGGCATAGGTAAAGACTTTGTCTTTATTTTTGGTTTTTCACCAAGAACAGACAATGCACTCTTTTCAGCAATACGAGTTTTTTTCATAGGGCTAGACTGAACAGAATTTCGCTTCATAGTCTTTTCAATGCAAAATTACTTCTGAAACTGATCAACAAACCTTGCAGCCACTGATAGAAATGATTTCTGAGGGGGTATAACTTACTTCCCAAGAGCACAAGATTAATCCACCAATCAGAGAAGCTTGAATAATCACGTGTTACTAAGAAAATCCCTCCTACCTGGTCTTCAACAAATAGC
This sequence comes from Meta bourneti, assembly GCA_933210815.1. Taxonomy (NCBI): domain Eukaryota; kingdom Metazoa; phylum Arthropoda; class Arachnida; order Araneae; family Tetragnathidae; genus Meta; species Meta bourneti. The sequence continues at coordinate 96,755,151 of OW119926.1, forward strand.
AACATTCCTACCCTATAACCGGTATGATTGCATCAGCTTGCCACTCGCATTCATGTTCTAACGTGTTACTTAAAGTTTGGGTGTTGCCATTCATCAACAAAATTTTTTTTTACAAAACCTACTCAGCTCCATTCCCATAAAAAACAACTCAACTCTTGCTTAAATGTTTTCCCCCACAAGCAGGACACCTAAAACTCAACTTTACTTTATATGACGTCACATCGAAATCTCAGAAGGAAAAAAATCCAAGTCCCAAACGTAAACACACTGACGTCACTGGTCATGAATAAAGTAAAACCATTAAGAAATCAATTCGTTCCTTAGATTACTTACTTTTAAAATCACTAGATGGCGCCATAAGTCGTTTTGAAAAAGCATTTATTAAAACCCCTATGCAATTATTCAAACCATTTTCTAAAAATAACGCATTCCTAATACTAAGAAAAAATACAAGTCCAAAAGAAAGAGAAATAAACACTACATTAATTCACCATCGTAAGTTAACTCTCTTACAGCCTAACGGATAGCGCGCTTGACTTCGGATCCTATGGTCCTCGGTTCGAATCCACCAAATTGCTTTTTAATTAAAAATAATAGAGTTTCGAATTTCTCCACCAGATGACACTACGAGTGATTCGTCATCATGGCAACAAAACGACGCCATCTTGAAACAACTCAACGCCTGCACGAAGTCGATGACAAAAAAAAATTCCCAAGTCCAAAATGTAAACAAACCATACGTCACTTCCGCTTTTCGATGACGTCACGCTGTGACGTCACTTGGCCCCGCCCACTTCGGGTCACGTGGTATGACGTCACTTCCGTGTCCTATACGGGGGGGTATACTACTCCCGTCTTAGCACATCCACATAGTCGTTTGGCGACGAAACTTTCAGTTTCCAATTGATTGGATGGGCGAGAACATGTTTTTACGTTTTACTAATTTTGTTATTGTTACTTTGGAACTCAAAATACAATACTGAATATTTTTACATGGAATAGACATATTAAACATTTTATGTGCCTATTTTAAGTGGAAAACCGTCATTTTATAATTTTCCTTTGCTGTTTGGAAGATGAAGGAAATAAAAGCCGACTTCCAAACATCAGCAGTAGTTTTATCATACCTAGCAGTGTATCTGGCATGAATTTCAACGATGCCATTTAATTTCCCTTAGCCCATAGAAATCTTTTAAATTCTATCAAAATCGACTATTTTCCATTTTTTCGCTACTAATTTTTAGCTTAAATATGATGTTTAAAATTGTTGTTTCCAAATAGATGAAAAGAAAATTCTTCATAGATTACAAAAATATTAAATATTGTTGTCTACGTTTAGCAGTTTTTGGGAAAGAGATATTCAAATATACAACATAAAGCGATTTCACAATTGCTCTTCAAATTTGCAAGTCCTTAAATTGCCTGAAACTTCCAAAACATTTCATTTTGAGCCAAAATATTTTGGATATCGCTATTTATGCATAAACTTAACCCTGTAGCAAATTTCATGAAAATTCGTCACTCTACGGCCACAGGTTTTTCTGATTTTTGCTCATTTCACATGGAAGACCCGACTGTGTTTTATGTAGTAGTAGACAACCTATGACTTAGACAGTGCACTGCACTTAAAAATTTTAGTAATAGACTACAGGAGTATAGTGAAGCCAGATAAGGAATGACGTAAAGTGCCTAACATTTGTTTCCTTCATTCATTCAAAAGGGCCGTGGTAACCTGGTTGGAAGAGTAGCCGATTAGCAATCGGAGGATTGCGAGTTCGAAACTCGACCCAACCAAACACCGTAGTGTGGGTGGGGGCTGTTGTACGTTAGATCTGACGTGGCCTCAAATGTCCGCACGTTGGTGTGGTGGTAATAATTATGTGATTATAATTTTAAGATTGTGATTTATGTGAAATGCTATATCCAAGATGGTGCTAATTTGATTACGATTATTTAAATCTTTCTACCACAATACAATCATATACCTACGTTGGAGTTCTTGCACTCGAACCAACATACTAAAATCTAAAAAGGACCCAACATAAAAAGGCATGTCACTGATTTTGTGACTGTCACCTTATGAATTAGATTCAATCGGATTGAAGTTAATTCGGCACACAACATGCGGGCGGTTGGAAATTGCGAGGTGTTGTACTCGGATCTTTCCCTTCGGGATTGATCGCGGACCGTCACCAATAGTTACTCCGGTGGATGTTAATTCAACTACCTACATCGATTAAGGAAAAAGCTGATATTTTTTGCTTCGAAGCATAAGTCCTGAATCGATTTACATCGAAGTATCTGAAGGCTGCAAGTCATATTTTTTTCGATTATTAATTTCAAAATTTAGTATTGTATGATAAAAATTTTCTTGAAGCACAAAAGTTGCATAGATTTTGTTTGGGACTTTTAATAGGGAGATGTAACAAAAAGTTTCAGCATCATAGGAATATTATTTCGAATGATATGAATAAAGGCCTGGGGATCTATTGGGCTGCAAAAGTTCGTCCCGTTTCTTTGACAAAAATTGAAGAAAAATTTTATTTACTAAAAATTACATTGAATCAATATAGTATGTGCAGTTCTGTTCGACGACTTTTCTCCATCTCTCCGGTAGCTACATAATCCCGCGCTCATAGAAGTTCTGAGGTTTCTGGCTAAAGAACTGATCCAAGTGACGAAACTATCTGAACCACTTACAGCAGGTGGAATCGTGAACGTCACCCTCACCATATACAACACATCTTTTGTGTGTGCGAAGCATTCTTGCTTTTTCGGAAATAAAAAAGCATAATATGTCGAAAATGCTCCTTATTTTCTTCCATTTTTAATGCTTAACAAAATTTAAAAAACACAATTTTTACCCAAGTACTCGCTGAAATTCCTTCTTTCAAACAACATAAAAACTTTACATGTGAAGTAGACAACACTTCGGTTTTGCGATGCAATGCCATCTAACTCCAAAAACGGGACGAACTTTTGCATTAACCCAATAACATAGCATTTTAGCTTTTTCATATTCATAATCCAGAAATATCTAGACCAAATGACTTAAAACTTGGTACCTGAAGCTACATTTTGATATACACATAGATTCGAAATTTGGAGTCAAAATTGTGTGTTGCCATTGAAAAATTTGAAGCTTATGAGCAATTTAATATGAAGATGACCCTTTAAATAAATTTCCTGCATATACAGGTTGACTTTTAATTAACCTACAACTTTTAACTGAAATAACTTCTCAGAGTGTCACTAGATGGCGCTACGAATGCGTGTAGTGAGAGAGGGTATAAAAAGGGGGGGGGAACTTGTTTCGTGTCAATTCCACGCCATTTTGAAAATGCCTCCCAAAGTGTCTTATTCAACCCAAGATCGTATTTTTATTGTGAAAAATTGGTATTTATGTGGTGAAAATGCAACACTTGCTACGGAAGTGGTCTGCAACATTCAGAAACCGACTTAAGCCTTCTAGAGCAATGGTAAGAGATCTGATAAGAAAATTTGAAAAGTTTGGTTACCTTATTCCCCAGATATGAATCCATGTCATTTCTATCTTTGGGGTCATCTGAAAGATTTGGTATACAAGAAGCAGCCGACAGACCTTATTAGCCTCCAAAAGTCCATAACTGACTCATTTGCAAGCATTAAAAAAGAAATTCTTGAATTTCTAACTGACAACTTTGTGACTAGGTTGCGCTATTGTATCACCTCTGAAGGTTATCACTTTGAATTCCTTTTCCATGTTCTTTTCAATAAAAAATGTTTGTAGTGCAACGACTCAAGAGTTATTTCAGTTAAAAGTTGAAGGTTAATTAAAAGTCAACCTGTATATTTATGGAAGGCTTTATTTCCCATAGAAGGGTACGTTTGAATTTGATCTACTATAAACAAATGAATGAAAAGCGTGAAAGGGTGATCTGACTTATTTACACAGCTTTACAGTAGTGTTGGACGAATCACATACGATGGTCTTTGGAGGTTTACAGGAGAAGGAAACATAACTATGCAGTCTAATACTACCTTATTGATATAGAGAAAGGATACAACGATTGCAATGGTAGTACCGTGGGTGCTCTTCCCGGCCACAGTGATGTTCCGGGCTTCCTCGGCGGACAGCTTACCCGTCCACACTGTACACATGTGGTACACCTGGACGTTTGGGTTGAAGGCCTTGTGGTCAAAGGGAGCGCTTTCCCATCCAATGTTGCACTTGCACCACTTGCCCTCGGAGTCCCTCTGACCGTTGTGACACTGGACGTTCTGCATGGTAAAGAAAAGCAATTCTCACACTGTTTCTGATAACATAACTGAAATTGGTATAGACAGAGGGAACCTTAATCAAACTAGTATTCAAAATCTTGAACAAATTACCTACAAAGACCAACCCTCTTCGACGAGGTATCTTGTCCATCAAGGTCTGACCAATTTTGCTGATGACCAAACATCTTGTCTTCAAGATGACGACGAGAACGAGATCTGGTCAGTTTTCTTCTAATGACGAGATGCCTCGTCGAGACAACCACCAGGAGGGTTATGTAACGTAGGGTCGAAGGTAAGGTTTTCTAAGTATGATTTGCACATACGTCGACCTTAAAATGAAATAGACGGAGCATGCAGTTTCATGTTATTTCTTCCAGTTGCTCGGTTTGAAGATCTGTCACGTGGTTGTGGGTAAAAGCATGAGTCCTAAATTATTGATTGGTTGAAGTGATTATCCATCGTGATCAAAAACACTAGTCTGTGCTTCCATAGCCAATCGACTAAGTCGATTTGTGGTTTACCCTTCAGAGATCTTACGACAGCGACTCCGTTCACATGATGCGTCTATTTCATTAGAAGGTCGATGCTTTGAAAGTCGATGCTTTGAAAGTGCTCGTGTTCGACAGTCTAACAGTCACAAATGCAACAAATCGTAACGAAACATTTCAACTTTAGTCGATCAAAAAGTACTTCATGGTTGAGATCCAATCGGCGAATTCGATTCTTAAGTCCACGTGATTTACCCTTCAGAGGTGCTACAACACGACTCCACTCACATGGTCCGTCTATTTAATTAGGATATCGATGCATACGAACTGATCTAACACTCAGCAGAAAGATATTAGAACCTGAGAAAAACAGAATCGTTGCTTTTCGATTAAGCTTTAGCTCAAACAATGTAGAAATCCATATTTACGTTGTTTTGCAGGTTTGAGTGACCATTTAATTTGTGTTTGATAACACATAGTTCTTAATTCGTAATTCTATCAATTTATCAATAAATTTGTTTTTGTTAAAGTCCTTGCTGAAGAGATCAACTATCTACCACCTCAATACATTCACTGCTCCCATGAGCTGTGTATGTTCATTACACACTAATTTTTTTTTAATTTCTTGAATGGTATCTGAAGGCTCTCAACTACTCTCTCAAGCTTACCTGAATGGTATCTCAAAGCTCTCAATTACTTTTTAAGATTATCTGAATAGTATCCAAGACTCTACCATTTAGCTCGAATTGTACACGAATTCAAAATAAGAACTGGAAATTGAAAAATAGTCATTGATATTTCGTTACTTTTACCTATCGTTGCTATTATTCCGATACATCGTATGTGGGAAAAAATGGAAACTCTTAGCATAAAATGACATTTGAAAGAAAACTCCATATAACTCCCTGCAAAAAGTCGTATGTTGAATGCCAGAAGTAGAGTTCAATATTTCATAAGTCGTCGTATATACCTGCAAATATTTTATAGGTCGTCGTGTTCAATGGAATGATAGAATGCTGTTTTCGCCTCATAAATTTGCCTTTTTTGACTATAGACCTATTGCAGAAAGAGCGATAAAACTCGATTCAAAATGTATACTTACTATTGGATAGCCATGCGCATGGGCTAGAGCATAAACAGCAGGTTTCCCTTCGCGGAATTCCGAGAACTCCTCTTGTGTCATGGCATTACGCAGAGTTTTACAGGTATTGGTTTCGACGACGTATGCCTAAAGAATGAAACTTCTTGATCGTGTTTCGTCCATAGAGGAAATATAAAAGTAGAATGAGCAATGGTAAACTTTTTTTTTATACCCAGGATTATATGACCAAAATTAGTAGTAACGTGACTCTAAAAGTGCGATTCCAATGACTGAAACGACTAAAGACGCGCGACTGTAGCAGCGCGTCGGTAAACGCTGAATGAATGGGACACCTTTAAGGTAAATGAATGGAACCCTTTCCAATGGCGCGTAAGGGGACGTGCGACAGTAGCGACTCCAGTGAGACGGCTCGAAACGTACGACTCGACTGCTCTGTCGAGCAGTCCAATCGTAACAGCCGACGCGATTGGAAGTGTTTTTGTTGTTGTTTGGGGAGCTTTCCCAGCTTGAAATGGATATATCAGATTGTTGGTGAACTCGAATTAGAGGAAATCTCTTCCCGATCTTCATCAGCTTCGGTGTCAACCAACTATAACCTACACACACCCAGACCGACTTCACTTTTCTCTTCTCAAACCTCACCGGTTTCCCTGCCTGAAAATGAATTGCAGTTCATGACAAACACATCTGGCCATAATTTTAGTTGAGTGCTCTACGTTCTCTTATTCTATGCAATTTGAAAGACAAGCCACCTATTACCTTTGCTTTGTAGTATTTTTGAAAATATATTAATTATTATCATTACGATTAAATTGCTAAAACCTGAGCGTTCGTCCCAGTTTTTCAGCAGGGCTTATAGGCTGTTTCACTTTACCACAAGACCGTCTCATTAGTTCACTTTCAATGATGGACAAAACGTAATTAAACCGGTCAATATTCAAACGGAAAAATTTTCTAAGCACTGAATCATCCTTCAAAAAAGGTCTCTGTATAAGAATATTTTGAAAGCCTTCTGTCCCTGGCCAAGTACATCGGATGAGGTTCAATTCTTTTGAGCGGTTTTAGCACAGTTTATAACTCTTCTTCAAGAAGATAAGATAAGATACCAACAGCGATGTATCCTCCAAAACGTTCACGTAGCGACTGAAACTCGTGGGATTGGAAGTTGAACAAGCGACTCGGATCGCGCGGCTGTAGTCGTTTAACGGAATCGCACCTTTAGACTACTTTCGTCTGCTGGGTGGAACCTATCATTCACCATATGATTGGTTCATGGAACGGGACACGACGCCTACTATTGATTCATCATCTGATTGGTCCATTGATTAACTCTCTATAGAAAGGCTCTATAGAAAAAGTCACTACTCTATAGAAAGGCATATTCACACATCCATCCAGTCATAAGATGTTATAAAACGTGGCGATAAGATACCAAATCGATCAACCTAGTCAATTTTTCGCAGAGTAGTCACGTAACTACTAGTCGACATATTGGTCTCACTTTTTGTAGTAGCTCCTCTCAATACCAATTCTCAGTCGACTTATATTACAAATCTATAGTTTCGTCGTGCAATGCTAATTCTGCCGTGCCAGTAAGGAAAGCGGAACTGTCTGTCTACCACTTGAACTGCTCGAGGCATTAAGTCTGGGTGATGGCGATCACCATAGGAACAGGGCTCGTTCATTTTGAGTAGGGGTGACTCTGGTGGACGCCTTCATTTCTGTTTGTAAATGTTGGAGGTGGACATAGGTGATTTACTAGAAAAAATCTCGGCAATAAATGAATATCTTAGAATATTTGTCGGTAAGTGCACAAATGTGTCAAATTTGATTGTATTTCTTCAAGCATCCCCTGTTGAAAATAGAAAAAGGTTCGTTTCTACGGCAACGGACAAGAGCAGACTTCGTGGTAGACAAACGGTATCTTAATTATTTAGGGTTCTCGATTGTTACATGCTGTGTATATCGGAAGGTTAGAATCAACCATACAGTAATCATATCCTTTGATTCTTTTATGAGAACCAACAACTCAAAAAAAGCGATGTCCATTTCTTGATTGGACTTGGCATTCTGAAGATGGGCACTTACAGTTTAACGTTTGGATTCGCATATATCCATCTTGTGCTTTATTTTCTTCTCAATTTACTCTCAGGTACAGGCAATCCCAGGGACGCTAAAAGGATAGTTTGGTATTTTAAGCGCTGAAATTTCGAAAGACTGGAAATGACTTTATGAAACTTTGGAGGCAAACATCTCCGGAATACCACTGTTGGAGCTCACACAAAAATACAACCTTTACAAAACTGTAATTACTTTTATTTACATTAATTGTTGAACCATCCAAAGTACGCACAAGAGTTGTACTATCCTAAGTAGACAAAGAATGGTTCCTGGAACGGAACGCTGGCGATATTGACTTATCAAGTCAAGAGATCAAGCACAATCTGAGAGTTGGCAGCGTTCTTGGCGCTCGCCAAGTACTTGAAAAGTTATTCCAGTTAATTAGCAGAACCTATAACAGTCACGCGAATACACAAGGCGTGAACACCAATAGCGGGATAGACTACTGGAGGCCAAAAGTACTATTAAAATTAAGTACATGAAAAGCAACGCCAATCAAGGAGTAGCGCCAACAAATGTAGGGAGATGCACACTGCGCGAACAGCCACGTCCATCCGAAAAACGAATTTTACTTTATCGGGTTGATTTTTGGCTGTGAATTGTGTGCTACGATTATTGTATGTGTGGATTTTAACCCTTTTGATTGTTGTCTCGATGGTATCTCGTAATTAGCAAAATTGACCAGATCTTGATCTCGTCATCATAAAAAAATAGGCAACATCTTGATGACGAGACAACTCGTCATTAGCAAAATTGATCAGATCTCGATGGACGAGATATCTCGTCATTGGAATAATTGATTCCATCTTGATGGACAATATATCTCGTCATTGGCAATATTGATCACATCTTGAGGGACGAAATATCTCGTCATTGGCAAAAGTGATCACATCTTGATGGACGAGGTATCTCATCATTGGCAAAATTGATCAGATCTCGATCGACGAGATATCTCGTCATTGGAATAATTGATCCCATCTTGATGGACGAGACAACTCGTCATTAGCAAAATTGATCAGATCTCGATGGACGAGATATCTCGTCATTGGAATAATTGATCCCATCTTGATGGACGAGACAACTCGTCATTAGCAAAATTGATCAGATCTCGATGGACGAGATATCTCGTCATTGGAATAATTGATCCCATCTTGATGGACGATATATCTCGTCATTGGCAATATTGATCACATCTCGATGGACGAGATATCTCGTCATTGGCAATATTGATTACATCTTGATGGACGAGATATCTCATCATTGGCAAAATTGATCACATCTTGATGGATGAGATATCTCGTAGAAGCAAGCCACTTGGAAGGTTAACCACCCTGTATAAGTAAATTTATCATATGCATAATTAAACCCCTGATCTATTCCGCTTGCATTACAATAGACCTGTTTGTGTGAACTGTCATCTTTCACTCGAGTATTTTATTTGTGTCCGCCCTGAAAGAAAAATGTTTCAAAAATACCAACGGTCACCTAAAACTCAACGCAGGCAACTGTACTTACCTTCCATTACCTACGAACCCCATCCTCCGGCTGATCGTCCATCTTGGGATGGACAAAAAAGGAAGCTCCCGAATGTATAAAAGTCGCCTTCCTTCTAAATAAAAGATTGGAAGGGCTTCCGTCGCAGGAAGAAAAAAGAGGCACCGGTGGGCAGCAGAAGAAATCAATGCCGAGGCAGTGGCCGTAATGACGGGTCAGCGCAATCGAGGTCCCCTCGGCAGCACGGAAATGGGGCATTAAGCTGCCCTGGACAGAGACATTTTCCGCCCTCCTCTCTGCCCACTGCCTCTCGGACAGCGGGGGTTGACGCAAAAGTACACAAAGAACTCCGCATTCCACAGGTTGTGCTGGTGTTGGCATTATGCATGTTAACCTGAAGCAACTATACGTTTCCGTCTTAATCTATGTAATGAGCTTTTTGTTGCTACCTTGACCTTCTGAGGTGTTTACACGCATAATTCCACCTTACTGGCTATATTTGGACAGTACAGAAGATAAGTCTTGCCTAATTAGTAAACATAAAAGAATCCCTCGCGATCCTTCCAAGAGTGACCAACCGATACTTCCTGCTTCGAAAGCATGATTACCTTCAGTCCCATTGGCAGGACATGATTACCTTCAATCCCATTGGCAGGATATGATTACCTTCAGTTCCATTTGCATCGCATTAGCCAATGGGGCAATTGGACTTGTCCACTTCGTGGACATGTAAATATTGAATTATTTGGTTTTGCTCTGGTCTTGGTGACGTTGAGAGCACAGCTTTACTGTCCTTTAAGTGATCTTTCAGTTATACTAAACTGCATGGTTGAAAGAGAGCAGTTTGTTGTTAACTTAATTTATCTAACCGTAAGTATAGATGGGAATCAAATCGACTCCACTTAGTTCCTAGTATGGAATTTTTATGACGTTTTTCTTTCTTTCATTGTAATAATCTCACAGTACCTTCAAGTCAACTCTACAAATGGTTTTGACAAGATATCTCGATCAAGATCTGGTTAATTTTGCCAATGACGAGATATCCCAACCACCAAGATCTGTTCAATTTTGCTAATGACGAGATACCTCAATCACCAAGATCTGTTTAATTTTGCTAATGATGAGATACCTCAACCACCAAGATCTGTTCAATTTTGCTAATGACGAGATACCTCAACCACCAAGATCTGGTTAATTTTGCTAATGACGAGATACCTCAACCACCAAGATCTGGTTAATTTTGTTAATGACGAGATATCTCAACCACAGAGATCTGCTCAATTTTGCTAATGACGAGATATCTCAACCACCAAGATCTGCTCAATTTTGCTAATGACGAAATACCTCAACCACCAAGATCTGGTTAATTTTGCTAATGACGAGGTACCTCAACCACTAAGATCTGGTTAATTTTGCTAATGACGAGATATCTCAACCACCAAGATCTGTTTAATTTTGCTAAATACGAGATATCTCAACCACCAAGATCTAGTTAATTTTGCTAATGACAAGATATCTCAACCACCCAGATCTGTTTAATTTTGCTAAATACGAGATATCTCAACCACCAAGATCTGGTTAATTTTGCTAATGACGAGATATCTCAGCCACCAAGGCATGGTCGGTTTTACCAGTGGGAGATATCTCGTCAAAAGAAAACTGCCCTATTACTCTAATTGGAATGAAGATCTCAATAATAAAACAAATTATCCCTTGCCTAGAACTGGTGACAGTTTTACATCAGAGGCAAAGGGCCAACTTCCATTCCAGGGCAGTTTTCGACGCGGAGGATAGACCACCAGGAGAATTTAACTTTGGACAGAATGTTTTCAAAAGGACAAGAAAACACATGTTCATAGCTCAGTCAGCGAGGACACCTCGTCAATTTTAACCACGGTGATGACAAGTTAAACACATGAGCTGAGCTGGCACTCCACTTTCCAAAGTTCCACACCATGCCAATGTGAAGATATTTGAGGCCACGACAGTTTTAACTTACACAGCCCTCTCTACACTACGGTTTTTGGTTGGATCAAGTTTCGAATTCGCAACCCTTCGGTTCCTAGTCCGCTATTCTTCCAACCGGGTTACCATGGCCCTCTTAAAGAAGTCATACAGACTCGTTAAAGAAATGAACTTCCATTTCAGGTCCTTGGATCTGGGTAACTCGGAATCTCAATCTCTAGTATGACCGTCGTGTACAAAGAGGACTGGAGCACATTAAATCTGTCGTGGCCTCGAATGTCCTCACATTGGCGTGATGTGGAAGTTTGGAGAGTGGGCTGCCAGCTCAGGTGTTACCTCGTCATCTGACCGTGATTCAAAATTACGTGGTGTTGTCCTTGGATCTTTCCATTCGGGGATGATCCCGGACAGTCGTCAATACCCCGTTGTGTTGCTTCAGTGCGACGTTAATTAGAATACCTACCTACCAATCTCTAGTATGCAGTCCGGGTCATAGTTTCCTATCATGTAGTGAAAATGACAATGTAAACAGTTGAGTATTAGATAATAAAAACAGCTAAATTATGAACCAAAGGTCTAAAAGGTTAAAATAAATCACTACTAAAGATGAAAAAGGTGATAAACCGTTACCACCGAGATAACAAGGCCTGACCGCTGCCATCATGGCGTCTCCCTAGTAGTCATACGTGCGATACGAACGACCACCGCCGTATTGGAATATTCAAAGCCTAATACAGTGAAATCTGTCTACAACGATACATAATATATTCTATATACGTCGAGACCACAGGAAAATATTGTTATACGTTATTGCAAATTATTATAGCAGTTTGTAAATATGGTTTTTCCCTAGTCAAAACTACGATAATCTCAGAATGAAACTTCCACACCCTCGCGTCTTTCTTCCTTATTTACTAACGATAACAAAGAGTGTGCGTAAATAGTAAAAGCAATAACTTATTAAAAAACCGGCCAAAATTATATCGTAAATTCAGTTAAAAAATAGCGAAAAACTCGCTTATGACTTTTATTAACTAAAATACACACGTCAATCAAGCTTAATACAGTCCAATATCATAGTTTCTCAAATGCGACCATAAATCAAAAAGAAAAGAAAACCCTTTCTCATAGTCTAAAGAAATCTAATTAATGTTTTCTTCATCATTAAATCTGTAAAAATGGGAAATCAAAGCAATTGAACTGTAAAAGCAATTGAAGCGATTATCATAGTTGGCTGAAGAATTTTTCCTTGATATTTCATTTATAAAATTCAAACAATTTTCAATAACTTCCAAATTTTACTAACGTGACAGGGTGTTTTGATTTGATTGTTATCTACAGAAATTTCTTGGCCATATAAATGTTTCCATTTTCAGATTTGAATGTATTACAACAGTGTAATTTGTTGCAGGTCCTAAAACAAAAACAAATTTTGAAAAAAGTAACTTTTGACTCCTCAATTAGTTTAAACCAATTTTGTTTATGGGGTAATGAATCCAAAATTTCTAGTAGCCTATTAAAATTTTGAAAAGAAATAGATTCATGATGAGCAATGAACTCAGATTTGCTTTCGTTGATAGCTCTCAATAAATTGGATTCCTCAGTTTCGCGAATTTTATCTTCCCTGCTTTTACGAACGGTGGGACAAGTTTTCGAGATATTTAGGGCAATTCGGAAATATACTTGGTATAGCACCAACTTTTAAACGGAGACGTTTCATGGAAAAGGTAGAACACTCAGCAGTTTTTTTGTTGAATTTCGATACATTCCGGACGATATCATCGTTTTGAAAATGAAGTTCGCAGACTTTGCTGTGTTTTGATGGTGTAAAGTCGGCTCGTGGAATCGCCCTGAGCCATCTTTTTCTAATATTTTCATCCTCTGGAAAGGAGAAAACCGCCACTTTTGGTGCATCACCATATCCATAATTTCCAGAGCAAGTAGGTACACAGCATCTAAAGGGCATTTTGGATAGCCTCGTGGTTAAGCCTAAATAAATCGGTCTGGACACACGTTAAACGTGTTGTTTGACGAAAGCCTTTAACACCTTGACACTGTAATGTTCCACAAATGTTCTATAACAATATTTAACTGCAGCTGCACTTGCTTTCCGGTAAAATAGTATAAAAACCCTAATTTCTTAAGCTACATTAAAGGTAATCCATAAGTAGACGGCCATGCGGCGATGTTTGTTATGACTACTAGTAAGCGAGTCACGTGATCGAAACGTCACAGCGGTCTGGCCTTGTTATCTCGGTGGTAACGGATAAACTGGTCTATAGCTATTTGGGTGTAACAAACATCCACTTTAATCAGGACTAAAATAGGCAAGAAAAACTAGAGTTTAAGTATCTTTGAACAGTGTTATCACAATTCGCTTTTCTAATTAACTCTTCTAATATTCAAAGATGACATGTTTTAACTCGATTTTCTCCTCTTGTTTATTTGGTCCGTGTGAGGGTGGGCGATTTGTTAAACCGAAATAGCGACCAGTTTCATCATTTTTTTATCTTATTAGTCATTTTTTGAAGCTTCTATACTTACTAAATGCAGTGTTTAATACAGACAAGTTTTGCGGAGATCCTAAATCGCCAATTTTGATCAATTCTACTGTGAATATAAATCTTAAATAAACATTTTAAAAAAGTTTTCAGAACTAAAAATTTTGGCCCTAAGTCAGTTTCCACTTCGATTTCCTTTGTGAAATTAGTGACTCCGTGGAGACGATTGACCCGACATTCGTCACTTCATCTTAGAGACGTATTACAAAGCAATTAATTAAGGGGACATGGTACCCATTGAACAATTTTTTAAATTTCATATTTACAAGAAAATGTTTTAGTGTACCTTATTCTAATACACATTAAATATACATTACAAAAGAAAAAAATATTTTTTCATTCACAATAATTAAAAAATTCAATTTTTATAAAAAAATTTCAATATTTTCAAATTCCTACTCCATCAGGAAATTTAAATTTTTTTTTCAATTTTTTTATTTACCTTCCATAAAGTGTTCCCCACAATTTTGTGCATGGGATTTCCTATAACATTGTTAGTTATTTTTGTACAAATATTTTGTGACAAACACTATGAAAAACACCAAAACAGACGGTCATAGTTGATTTCATCAATTTTAAAAATAACTAATTTTCCAAATCCTTATTCCATGCACAAAGTCATCAAATCTATCATTATAAATAAACAAAAAAGTTTCAAATCTCTACATCATTTACAAAAACAGCCTTAGCACTTTAAGTACACTGTAGTCATGAAAAATAAAAAGTTGAGAAAAAGCACTGTTAAGTTTTCAATGCTTTCGGGGTTTCAGTCCTTACATTCGATAGAAAAACTTCAATAACTCGCAAAATAATGTGGCTACAGATATAAAATTTTGCGCATTAATAAAAAGAATTCTACATTTTGGTAATTTTTAGGGTACTATGTCCCTTTAAAGTAGCTAAGGCAGCATTTCAAAGTAAAGATTGGCCTAAATCGTCATTTCACTTCAATTTTCTTTTTGAAATGAGTCTTTTCAGTGGAAAATAATCCTAAATTATCATTTTTGCTTCCTCTTCCTCTGCTAAGTAATTTGTTCCAGTTGGTACAAAGATTCCCCTTATTAAGTAACCCCGAGTCCTCCCTTCGCTTGCCCTCGCCTACCCTTTTGCTTTCTTCCCCTCCCACGTACATATGACCCTTGCGCCATAAACCCCAAACCAACCAATTATTAAGTAACTTGATCCACAGTGAAGATGAACTTTCTTGCGTCTTTATTTTCGGCTCTTCATTTACTTTCTGAAGTCTCTTCAGTCACAGGAATACATCAAGGAAAAATTAAATAAAAAAAACCAAGTTTTTTCGTTCTACAATACGATCCATAAATCACTTTAACCAAATTCAGGTTAACTTACTTAAATTACAGGTTATCAAACTTAAATTTTTTCCCTTTTTATGACAGGTGATTGGAAATTAGACACTGGCAATGATTAGTTGGTATTGAATCAACATCGCAGAACTGGAGCAACACAATGAGTTATTGGCAAGGTCCAGGATCAATACCGAAAGTAAAGATCCGAGGATCAGACCGAGGTCCTTTTGAACCTCGGTAAGATTTCGAGGTCAACACTTGAACTGGCACCTCACTCTCCAAACTTTCACACCACGCCAGTGATTCAAATGTCAACTGGAAGGAACGGAAAAGAGAAAAGACTGCGAACTCTCGATCTGAACGGAAGTATTTTTCATCCCCGCCCCTTCCTTCGTTTGAGGCCACGACAGATTTAACGTGCACCAAGCCCCATGTACACGACGATCTTTTTGCTTGGATCGAGTTTCGAACTCACAACCCTCCGATTGTGAATCCGCAATTCTTCCAGCTGGGATACCAGTCCCTGGCAATTAAATATAGAGAAATACAAGACCGAGCAACGTGTCAAAACAATTGAATTTTTCGTAGAACATCGACGTTCCATTGGGCTCACCCAAAGGGCATTCAGTATTCTAATAGAACCAGTGACTACTTGAAAGATTTAATTTTTCGAACTTGATAGAAAATATTCCAAAGATAACGTTCAGCTGCATGAGAAGAAATTTCAGTGTGAACGAACGGCAAAGATTTTACTTCCTGTTACTCGTATCAAACATACCGAGATACCTCAAAATGTAGTTTGGCACTAATTTTCGGTATAAATTTAGACTTTTGATGCTAAATCTAATTCGGGATTCATTCTTTGGAATTTCATTCGACGATTTGCTGAAAGCATATTCGAAAAACCAGCCGTGTTGTCATGTCAGGAATACGTACAGGGGGGGGGGGAATTTCAATTAACGTCACACTGGAGCAACACAATGGGCTATTGGTGACGGTCCGGGATCACTCCCAAAGGGAAAGATCCGAGGACAACACCACGTAATTTTGAACCACGGTCAGATGACGAGGCAACACCTGAGCTGGCACCCCACTCTCCAAACTTCCACACCACGCCAACGTGAGGACATTTGAGGCCACGACAGATTTAACGTGCACCAGCCCCCTTTGTACACGACGGTGTTTGGCTGGATTCGAACTCGCAACCCTTCGGTTGCAAGTCCGTTACTCTTCCAACCGGGCCACCGCTGCCCTGAATACGTACAGGACACACACCACAAAACCATATCGTCACCTACATTTAGCTTGACAGAAAAAGTCTCAAAAACTAAATGCAACAGTTTTGTACAAACTACTAGCTTTGATTTTAAACTGTATAATTTTTTCTCGGAGGTTGATATAATATTTTTAATGACTTAATTTGGTATTTGGTATTTTCAATTAACGTCACACTGGAGCAACACAACGGGCTATTGGTGACGGTCCGGGATCAATCCCAGAGGGAAAGTCCGAGGACAACACCACGTAATTTTGAACCGCGGTCAGATGACGAGGCAACACCTGAGCTGGCACCCCACTCTCCAAACTTCCACACCACGCCAACGTGAGGACATTTGAGGCCACGACAGATTTAACGTGCACCAGCCCCCTTTGTACACGACGGTGTTTGGCTGGATTCGAACTCGCAACCCTTCGGTTGCAAGTCCGTTACTCTTCCAACCGGGCCACCGCTGCCCTGAATACGTACAGGACACACACCACAAAACCATATCGTCACCTACATTTAGCTTGACAGAAAAAGTCTCAAAAACTAAATGCAACAGTTTTGTACAAACTACTAGCTTTGATTTTAAACTGTATAATTTTTTCTCGGAGGTTGATATAATATTTTTAATGACTTAAACTCAAGAGATAATCTGCTTCAATGAAGTGTTTATCTCTTACTTAACTGCATTTGTGTGTCTTTTTTCTTGCATTTCTTGGAATATATACTTTTCGTTCAATGTAATTGGATATTTTTTTCTGAGAAACAACAATTAAGTGAATAAGATTTTTTAATAAGAAAGGTTGTTAAAATTTTAAATGGGAAATGACTTTCGGACCATACCACACTGCTTTACAATTGCTAAGGAACAACTGTTTTTTGCCATGAAAATCCTTAAGCACCTAATTGCAGAAAAATAACTGAAGAGGGCGCTATTAGGCAAATCCTCTTAACTTTCTAAAAGGCAGTACCCCACGAGCTGTTTTTCATTCCAAATCAATGCAATAGATCCAGACTTTCTGTTTATGGGTGATAATGTTCGTTTACACAGGGCAGCTGGAGTGTCCGGGATACTGGAATGTGAAGATATTGAGCGCGTGGAATAGCCTGCTTACTCTCCAGACTTGAATTCTATAGAGCATGCCTGGGACGCTCTTAGTGAGCGTGCGCGCAGCGAAACCCCCCTCCCCGAACTTTACAGGATCTGAAAACTGCCTTGACAGAAGAATGGGATAATATTACCACTGTTCTTCTTAACAGTTTGGTGTAAAACATGGAACAGATGTGCAGAACGTGCATTAATGTCGAAGAGGCTACATTCTCTACTGAGATACCCACATCTTTTGTCTTTCCGATGGAAGGAAGTTCTGTAACTGTTCGAAGATGCTCAAAGTAAGATTTTTTTTGCTTTTATATTATCTAGTTTTTCCTTGGTACTCGAAATCTAAACCATTTTACTTAGTAAAGATGACACAGTTCTCTACTAAATATTTGGCAAGCACTTCTTGAAACAATGTCTATCATTAGCTATTACTAAAAATGTCTCTTAGCAATAGTCAAGCAGTACATGATTCTTATGCGATACAGTGCTTAAAAACCAACTCCAAAGAAAATTGAAAAAAATATTCCATTAGTCACAAAAAATCTCCCTTTCTTTTTCTCTCGCTATAATCACAAGAACAGGCTCGAGCCGGATTGATTTCTTCTCCATTCATCATGGTCCAAATTGCGTGATTTATAGCTGCCACATGCTACAAACGACGGAGCTTAAGTTTCCGACTCCATCTATCACATTCGACCAAAAAGTGCCAAAAAGGTCCATTAGAGCAGAGTTGGACAGCCTTCCAATTACGTACGAAAGGAAGCTCGCTCGATATGACCTTTTTCTGTCTTGGAAAAGGAACCGAAATGGATGAAAACATTTTGCAGTAAGTACGGTAGTATCGATTTGTTTTCACTTCCTGGGCGTTTCCAGAAGCAAACTTCTAAATTAAACTATCCGATTCGGTCCCTTGAGGTCTAGGAAATTGCATTATGCTAGGTGATCGCACATCATGTTTATTTAAAGTCACATAAACTGCGTTTGAAACATGTGAAATTCAAAGAAGTCGATATTTAATAAATTATACCTTAATCGAAAGCTTTTTACTTAACCCTTTCGGGCCTAATGGGCATATACGTCCCAGAGATTAGATTGGGTAAATAAATCCCACTTTTGAATGGGTCTTTACGTTTTCAGTGTTCTTAAGGAATTAGGGAATAAAAATATGACTCAAGAAACCTGGCAATACTTCCAGATTGCAAATGGCGGACTTGTGTTTTTGAGCACGCCCATTCATTCTGATGAATGAGTGACCGGAAACAAAAAGATGGTACAAAATTAGACGTTAGTTGCCAGAAGCCATTTCCCACTACACTATGTACATGAATGGAGTTGACCGCTGTGATGAAATGGCTACTTTTTAGGGTCATGGCAGAAGATCAGACAAGTGGTGGAAAAAGATTTTTTGGAAATTAGTTATGATTTCTGTTGTGAATGCATAGATTACAAAGTGTGATGTGAAACATAAAACAGAACCACTATTATCATTCATGGTCCCCTTAGCTGAGCAACTCATAAATGTTGGAAGGGAGAAAGCAAACATAAAAAGAACGCTAAAGTACGGTCGTCCGTCAAAAAGAGCAAAAACTACTAAATTAAACTACTTTTCAGAGTTAAATTTTAATCATGCAAAAGTCGGGGCGAAAGGGTTAATTCACTAACCAAGTTATTATGCAATGTGAAATAAGTGTGGTAAAAATTATTTTAAATGAAGTTTAGCTTTTTTAGAAAGTGGTTTATATACATTTTGTAATGTAACTTGTTGCTCCAAAATTAGCATATTCTCATATTATCGTTTTCTCATAATAAGTAATGAGCACTTTAATTTCCACGGTTTGAATCTCTTAATAATGACTCATAATAATAAATAAAAATTCCTGTTATTTATTTTCTTCTCTGTCGCACAATACACTGTTTAAAGAAAGAAGTTGTATGAAAGGCTTTTGAAACAAGACTTTTATACTTCGGGAATAAATTTTATTAAATATTTCTAAATTAGTATAACATTTTACTGTTGGGCAAATATGTTATTTTCGTTGCGTGTTGTTTCTATACTGTGCTTAACCCTCCAAGTGTTTCGACGAGATATCTCGTCCAAAATCTGGTCAATTTTGTTAAAGACGAGATGTCGAGATAAAACTGTCCTATTACTTCAAGGGAGAATGAAGATCCAAGTAGGAAAATAACAGTCCCTTGTCTGGAACTAGTGACAACAGGTTTCTAAGTCACAGGCCGGACACTACAAGGCAGTTTTCGACCCGAAGATTAACCACTAAGAGGGTTAAACAGGCTTTCAAGCATTTTATTTTTAAATTCTATAAACAGCTTGTTTATGAAACTAAGAATGGTTAACCCTCCTGGCGGTTGTCTCGACGAGATATCTCGTCATTAGCAAAATTGGTCAGATCTTGATGGACGAGATATCTCATCATTGAAAGAAAACTGACCAGATCTGGATCTCGTCATCAACAAAATATAGCAAAACCTTGATGACGAGATATCTCATCATTAGCTAAATTGGTCATATCGTAATATCTCATCGAAACCACTTGAGTTTTAAGTACCTTAACCGTCACAAAACGAAATAAACAATTACGATAGAGTAAATATAGATCTCATTATAATTTATTTATATTTATTTATGCAAACTACTCATACAATTATTTTTTAAATGCCTGACCTCTTCCGCCTACACCACTAAAATGGGCGAACGAGCAGCTATTTGTGAGGGAGCGCCAATTGGTCAGCCCCATTACAGCACAATCAGCCCATAGCAGGGACAATCACCAACGTCCATGCGCTTTCAAAGCGGGATTTGAACCCGAATCTACCGAGGAGCAGAAAAACCATATGACCACTATATTAGGAAGGCATCAGGCACGTAAATACTCACTCGTAATTGGTTTTATTCAGTTAAAAATCTCAATTTCAAATTCGAAATTACAAGTCGATCCCTCGATATTTATCCAGTGTTATATTTCCGATTAGTTGACATACGCTTTTGGGTCAAACGTATTAGCAAATCAGGGTAACATTGCAAGGAACGAGGTAGGTAGTTGGTGGTTGAATTTACGTCGCACTGGAACAACGCAACAGGCTATCGGCGACCTACGGCTATTGGTCTCAGATCTTTCCCTTAGGAATCAATACCGAAGGGAAATATCAGAGGATAATACCTCGTCATTTTGAACTATGGACAGGTGACGAGGTCAACATCTGAGCTTGTACCCCATTCTCCAAACCACAATGCCGCACTGGACAAACACAACGAGCTATTGACGATGGTCCAGGATCAATATCGGTGGTGAAGATCCGAGCACGACACCTGGTCGTTTTGAATATAAGATGACGAGGTCAACACCTGAGCTGGCCCTCTACTCTCCTAACTTCCATACCACGCCAACGTGAGGACATTTGAGGCCACGGGAGATATAACGTGCACCAGCCACCGTTACCCGATGGTCTTTGGTTGGACCGAGTTTTGGATTCGCAACCATCCTGTTGCTAATTCACGACTACCAACTCCCGCGGCCCAAACATGAAACGAGAACACATGCTTTTGGTTTAACAGTTTGGATTTTGGTCCCATATATTTGAGGATCATTGCAAACAAATATGCGTAAATTGAAATTTTGTATAGTTTCTAATCTTTGAGGGGGCACATAAAAGCAACTCACAATAGAGCGGACCACACTATGCTAGACGATTAAGTTGGCGTTATATAGCTTTTCGGTGTATCGCATAATAGGGTATATCACTCTTATATCTCCCCGTATGAACTTTCGATTAATGAACAATAGTGGAAATCTCGTCTGTTTCGTTAGTATTCCAAATTCAAAGGCATTTGGTTGAAGAGTTATTTTAAACTGAATTATGAAAAAAAAACGCTATGGGTGTCTGGGGGGGTATTTCAATTAACGTCACACTGGAGCAACACAATGGGCTATTGGTGACGGTCCGGGATCAATCCCAAAGGGAAAGATCCGAGGACAACACCACGTAATTTTGAACCATGGTCAGATGACGAGGCAACACCTGAGCTGGCACCCCACTCTCCAAACTTCCACACCACGCCAACGTGAGGATATTTGAGGCCACGACAGATTTAACGTGCACCAGCCCCCTTTGTACACGACGGTGTTTGGCTGGATTCGAACTCGCAACCCTTCGGTTGCTAGTCCGTTACTCTTCCAACCGTGCCACCGCGGCCCTATTATGGGTGTCTGGAAGTATGGATGAGGAGAAATTTCTGTTTTCAAAAATATTCTACCATGTTTAGTTTACTATTTTAAAAAGTTTTTGCCATTATTTCTTGTGTTGATAAACAGCAATTTAACACAAAATCACGCATAGTATATCGCATAATTTGCCTTTCTATTTTTGATAAGTTTTCCTCATCCCTCTTTACATCTTTGTGGGCCGCGGTCGCCCGGTTTTAAGAGTAACGGATTAGCAACCGGAGGGTTGCGGGTT
This sequence comes from Meta bourneti, assembly GCA_933210815.1. NCBI lineage: Eukaryota > Metazoa > Arthropoda > Arachnida > Araneae > Tetragnathidae > Meta > Meta bourneti. The sequence goes on from OW119926.1 coordinate 96,777,291, forward strand.
TGAATCCAGCCGTCGTGTACAAAGGGGGCTGGTGCACGTTAAATCTGCCGTGGCCTCAAATGTCCTCACGTTGGAGTGGTGTGGAAATTTGGAGAGTGGGGTGCCAGCTCAGGTGTGACCTCGTCATCAGACCGTGGTTCAAAATTACGTGGTGTTGTACTAGGATCTTTCGCTTCGGGTTTGATCCCGGACCGCTGTCAATAGCCCGCTGTGTTGCTCCAGTGCGACGTTAATTTAATACCTACCTACAGCTCTCTTCGTTACAACATTATTTTCCTTGTCCACCTGCAAGAGCGATATGACTTTTGCATGGTTAAAGTTTCTTGCACTTCTGTAAAACTTTCTTTTCGGCAAGAGTAGTAATCATGCAAGAAAAACAACGAACTGGGTCGCATAGGTATGGTTCTTGGGACAAATTTTAGTTTTTCATAAATTTCTCACAGCATGGAATATCGATACAGAGTTTATGCACGGTGTTAACCAGTCGACTATAATTTTTAGAGTAATCACAAGTAACTTGACCCATTTACGAGACTAGAGACCGTAAGGATTTGAAGAATTGAGATGAAATTCGAGATTTAATCGTTTCGAGATATACTCTCGAAATTAATACAGGTTAAAGTACTCTAGCTCTCAAGGTTAGAATTAAAGCTCGCGAATTTCGGAAAAATTTCAGTAAAGAAATCAGCTTAATTTTTCTTACTATGAACAGCACTATGAAGAGATCATGAAGGCAATTAAACAAGTATTTTCTAGATAAGGAATTCTTTTAAATACAAATACTGTCCACAGTATTCGTCATGGTGAGTTTTGTTAAAAGTGATCAGCTGGATTAAACATCATTTTCGTCGAGATCATTGTCTGCTCCCGCCATCAAGTCTGATTGATGTCGGTCGCTATTGAAACAGTGCTCTGTAGTTTTGAAAAGGAATGACTGGTGGATGTATTCATTTTCTTTTGGCGAATGTTGGCGGTGGAAGCACAAACATTTATAATTACTAACATTCTTAGCAACTAAAAGTTATAAGGAATATATATTTCTAATTTGTTAATAACTGCCCCAATGTGACAAACATAAATATTACATTTCTTCAAGTATTCCTTATGGATAGAGCATGCTTTATGGATAGAGCATGCTTTATGGATAGAGCAGTTCTCGTTTGGAAGGACGGTACCTCCAATTTTATAATCTCTCATGAGAATCATATCACAAGTATTACATTATTTTGAGGCTTCTGTGGTCATATGTCACTATTTGTAACGTAACTGATCTGTCAACTACTGCTCTATGGAAGTAAATAAATTTACTTGTCTTGCATAGAATTGTAGCAGTTGTTTGCAGCGAAATTGCAGCATTGTTGCATTTAGCGTAGTATGTCTTGTGTGCAAAAAATTGAGAAAGCACCTATTGTGGGACCATTCCTGTCGAAACTGCTGCTGAATTTCATCAAACTATTGAAAAAACGTGAGTTTCTTGCATTGCAGATATCCCTAAAATTACTTTGTAAAAGAAATTTAATCGATTTTTCGAATATTCCCATACAGGTTCCATATATTCTAAATGTGACAAGCAGCAATGTTTGTACTTTTGAAAAGAATTTTCAATTAGGTATGACATTCCACCAGGGGGCACCACGTGCCTATCCTTGCAGGATTTACCAGTTTAGTGGTCTCCCTTGGGCGCCATATTTTGGTCAAATATGCATCTTTGTGTCTTAAGATCCAACCCAATCAACCAACAGTTGGGAGTGGATCAGTTTCTTACACACACAATCACAGATGGGTTTTCTTGTTAGACATCTAATGGTTATTTGGAAGTAGTATTCATGCTGTTGCTTATAAAGTCCCACCTACGGGAGGTCAGGATATAATTCTGTATTCCTTCCCTTTGCACTTCCTATGTTTAAGTGTTAGTTTCACCCATCCTGGGGAGTCTTGGAAGTGAGAAACGCAGTTGGAGTCAGCTTGTGAAGGGATATTAAGACATAGTGCATTGGTGTTCCTTCTAACCGACGGCAGCAGTGGTTGGTCTGAGAAAATCGAATCTGTGTAGATTCCTGGGGAATGGGCCATAGCCAAGATGAGTGGCCTGTGGCATTTGTATTCCATTCTACATACCACAGTTGGAGAAGGTGGTTTCTGGAGAACTTCTTGAAGGGCCAGGCTAGCTACTGAGTGTTCTACGAAGCATCTTTACCACCGCTTCCTTGACAAGATAGTCAGCCTTTCGGTTATCCTCCTGTCCAACGTGAGCCTTGATCCATCAATGCTGGCTTCTTAGGTAGAATAGTGTGAAGAGTTAGCCACTGCGAATTCTTTGAACTCTATTTGACATTTCGGAGTGTTTTTTCGCAGTGGTTTTTAGTTTAACCCTCTGAGGGTCACGCGCATGTATTCGTTCAGCAACCTGCAGTATTCCCTGCTTGATGTCTAACAAGTTTCGATATTCTTGACCAGTAGAAGATTCCTTTGGACTGTTTAAATCAATAGATGTGGGTATTTAATCATTAAATGTGATATTGTTTGTGGGTCAAAATATCTACAACAATCTAACGAATACTGAAGTACCAGAAAAACTGGTACAGACGAGCCTATGCTAAATATATAGCAACTCCATCTATGCACTTCAATAATTGCGTCTGCCAGTGCATATATGTAGCGATAGACATCTATGGAAGCATCTAAAGCTGTTTTCACCATGAGAATGGAAAGTTATCACGATTTAAGCACTTTTCAACACGTGGTTTAATAGTTGTATCTCGTTAAATGGGTCACGGCATTTCGGAGGTTGAGAAGTTTGGATTTTCACGTACTAGTTATTCAAGGGTATACCGTGACCACAAGAATTTGGGAAAACTTGCAACTTACGACCATGAGGCTGTAAAAAGACTGGGTGAACGCGACCAGCGTCAACTGGCAGGAATCATTTCACGCGATAGGCATGCAACACTTACTTAAATAAAATAGAGTTCAGTTCTGATCCCTCAACATATATCAACGTGAGGACTGTGACGTTCTCTCAAAGATATGGGCTTTAGGAGACGATGTACAAGTACCCTTGATGAATACTTGACACATAGCTATGCACCTCGCCTGGGCACGGGAACACTTGATAACTGGAAACGAGTAGTACCAGGTAAGTGTAGCCTGTTGTGCCTCTTCCAGTGTATGGAAACGCTGCCCACGGAGGTGTTTCTTCAGGGGGCCAAACAAACGGTAATCCGAATGGGCTAAATCAGGGCTATATGGAGGATGGTCAAGAATTTCCCACCAATACTGCTCACTGAACCATATGAGCTATTCAATGCATTTGCAATATCATGCAACCTCACTCTTCTGTCTTCACGAATCATGGCATCGACGACATTCGTGTCGTTACACCACACGTACACTTGTTTCTGCGACATAACACTCTCTCCGTAGACTTCCAACAATTCTCGATGAATATCACATGTTTTTTCCCCTTGGCCCATAAAAAACGAATGACACCTCCTCCTTGGAGTAATGCTCAAGTCGATGCTCCATCTTTGATTTGCTCTAAGCACCAGACGGGTTGACGTAGAAGTTTCTACAAGCCGTCACACTTCTATCACTTTGGTACTTGCAACATATAAAAAAATTAATTAGCTACACAAAAAACTCTGAGTTTTAGAGACAAATTCACCTTACTTTTTGATATAACCTTGTATAATGTGGCTCCGACTAGTAGTCACACGTCACTTTGGGTCAGTCGATTTTTGAAAAGGTGTGAAAGCGCGTTACAAGGAGGCTGCCATACGAAAAACATGAATGGTGATCGCCGCGGAAAGCTTCCCCCTGCCAGCTCGCTATCACTGCCATTGCTTCGGAACTCAACGATAAACTTAGAAAAAGAAACCTCATAAAAGACGCCAATTGCGGAAGCGATTTGTTTACGTTACCACCAGTCCCCTAATTTAAGTAATAGACTCGTTCAAAACCACGTGACTTGGGTGCCAACTCACGAGAGCCAGACTATCATAGACTTTTATGGAGTAGACACACAGTTTCATGCTATTTCTACGGTCGCTCGGTTTGAAGATCTTTCACGTGGTTGTGGAAAAAGCACCATTCCCTAATATGATACAAATTATTGATTGATTTAATTGATCATCCAGAGTGATTAAAAACACTAGTCTGCGTCTTGACAGCCTATCTGACCAAGCCGATTCATCAGACCACGTGACTGAGATCTTACTACAGCGACTCCGCCCATATGCTCTGTCTATTTTATAAGAAGGTCGATGCAGCTTATACGCAGAGCTGTACTTAAATTTTTTTGGTGAGATTCATAAATTATAGGAACGGCTACACCTGTGATTTATTGTTAGTTGCGAGAGTTTTCCAGAGGAGGCGCCGAAAATATTGCCTTTAAGAAGTCATTGAGTCGAAAAGTTTTGGAAGACTATGATTTAACCCTCCAAGCGGTTTCAAAGAGATATCTCGTCCATCCAGATGTTACAAATTTTGCTAATGATAATATATCTCGTGATTGAGATATTGCGGATAATTCTTTTAATGGTGACGAGATCAAGAGCTGGTCAATATTTTTCTAGTGACGAGATATCTCGTCCATCAAGATCTGGTCATTTTTTCAGACAACCACCAGGAGGGTTAAAGCTTTAAGAAAAACATCGGTATCACATTCGGTTTGGATAACAAGGACACAAGTCTAATTGGTTGGTTGCATTGTGTTGTATATGGCGCAAGGACCATATTTGGCCAAGCTGTGCCAAACACAAGACAGCGTCACGTGATGGACAAGCACGCACGAGGAAAGTATTACTCGCACAGAAGAGGGAAATGAGCCCCGGGAGGAATCGAACCTGCACCGTCTACAACTCACAGGTAGGTAATTAATTAACGTCGCAATGGAGCAACACAACAGGCAGTTAGTGACGGTCCGGGAACAATCTCGAAGGGAAAGATTCGAGAAAAAAGCCTAGTAATTTTAAATCACTGTCGAATGACTTAACACCTGAACTGGCCCTTTCACCAAACATCCACACCAACGAGAGGACATTTGAGACAACAACAGATTTAACGTGCACCAGCTCCCGTGTACACGACGGACTTTGACTGGACCGATCTTCAAACTCGCAATCCATAATGCAAATCCGTTTCTCTTCTTACTGGGCTACCGAGAGCTACCTTTAAATAGGAAGCCGAAAACGTTTGGGAAACTATAATTAAAAGCTTAGAGACATCTAGCCCATCAGAATGTCGTCAGTTGCATTCTAATGACGAGATATCTCGTCCATCAGAATCTGCTTAGTATTTTCCAACGACGAGACATTTGGTCCATCAGGATCTGGTCAGTTTATTTCTTATGACGACATACATTGTCGAGACCACCTACAGGCGGGTTAAAGAGACTTCAGTATCAAATTCGACTCGGATAACACGGACACTCGGTTAATCAGAGCTTGGATAATCAAAGTTCTCCTGTTACTCATTTAAGACCAACACCAGGAGGGTTAAAAAACAGCATCAAATTCGTTTCAGACAAGACAACACTAGGATAATCCAGGTTCTCCTGTTACTCATTCGAGACAACCACCAGGAGGGTTAAAAACAGTATCCAATTCGACTCGGACAAGACAACACTCGGATAATCCAGGTTCTCCTGTTACTCATTCGAGACAACCACCAGGAGGGTTAAAAAACAGTATCCAATTCGACTCGGACAAGACAACACTCGGATAATCCAGGTTCTCCTGTTACTCATTCGAGACAACCACCAGGAGGGTTAAAAAACAGTATCCAATTCGACTCGGACAAGACAACACTCGGATAATCCAGGTTCTCCTGTTACTCATTCGAGACAACCACCAGGAGGGTTAAAAAACAGTATCCAATTCGACTCGGACAAGACAACACTCGGATAATCCAGGTTCTCCTGTTACTCATTCGAGACAACCACCAGGAGGGTTAAAAACAGTATCCAATTCGACTCGGACAAGACAACACTCGGATAATCCAGGTTCTCCTGTTACTCATTCGAGACAACCACCAGGAGGGTTAAAAAATAGTATCCAATTCGACTCGGACAAGACAACACTAGGATAATCCAGGTTCTCCTGTTACTCATTCGAGACAACCACCAGGAGGGTTAAAAAACAGTATCCAATTCGACTCGGACAAGACAACACTCGGATAATCCAGGTTCTCCTGTTACTCATTCGAGACAACCACCAGGAGGGTTAAAAAACAGTATCCAATTCGACTCGGACAAGACAACACTCGGATAATCCAGGTTCTCCTGTTACTCATTCGAGACAACCACCAGGAGGGTTAAAAAACAGTATCCAATTCGACTCGGACAAGACAACACTCGGATAATCCAGGTTCTCCTGTTACTCATTCGAGACAACCACCAGGAGGGTTAAAAACAGTATCCAATTCGACTCGGACAAGACAACACTCGGATAATCCAGGTTCTCCTGTTACTCATTCGAGACAACCACCAGGAGGGTTAAAAAACAGTATCCAATTCGACTCGGACAAGACAACACTAGGATAATCCAGGTTCTCCTGTTACTCATTCGAGACAACCACCAGGAGGGTTAAAAAACAGTATCCAATTCGACTCGGACAAGACAACACTCGGATAATCCAGGTTCTCCTGTTACTCATTCGAGACAACCACCAGGAGGGTTAAAAAACAGTATCCAATTCGACTCGGACAAGACAACACTAGGATAATCCAGGTTCTCCTGTTACTCATTCGAGACAACCACCAGGAGGGTTAAAAAACAGTATCCAATTCGACTCGGACAAGACAACACTCGGATAATCCAGGTTCTCCTGTTACTCATTCGAGACAACCACCAGGAGGGTTAAAAAACAGTATCCAATTCGACTCGGACAAGACAACACTAGGATAATCCAGGTTCTCCTGTTACTCATTCGAGACAACCACCAGGAAGGTTAAAAAAACATTATCAAATTCGACTCGGATATCACTGATACTCGGTTAATCGGCTGCCTGTTATTCATTTCCAAGACAATCCCCAAACCGTCTCCATTCGGAACAGGCCGGACTCCACCCGGAAAACAGCGGCCGTTCATTTGCCGACCATCCCCCGATGATGTCTTTTTCGGGAGAGGAAGGGGCGTCCGGCTAATGGCCCCCGTCGGCCGCCCTACCGGAGCGTAATTGGAGGGAGATTAGGCAACATCGTCAGAGCGGAGATAAAGGAGCCTCGCGAGCGTCTTCATTCGGGGCTACCCCCTCAACGGGCGGAAGAGCAGATTAAAGAAAAGGCCGCCAAATCACCCCCTTCGGACTGCGGGGCTCGTGGCTTGCGATTAGGCTGCGAGAATTAGCACGCTTATGTGAAACGTATCATATGGGGATGAGGAACAACTGTGCGGGACGTAAATACGTCCTAAGCTATTTATATACGTAAGGAGACTATTAGGACGTCTCGAGCAAAGATAGTTTGTCTACTAGTGGTCGCCCAGTGATCGAAATTCGACCATAATTCATTTAAGTTTGAACGTTAATAAGGTTCTTTTGGCCAAGAGTATACCTCTATATTCATTGCATATAATTTTTTGAATTTTGTTCTATTACGTAAGCTGAGAGCATGTACAAATACGTCATAGGAAAAATGCGGTATAGCTTGGTTAAGCCATATCTAAAAAACAATAACGCGTTGTTTGACATTTTCTTGGGCTTTTTTATTGCTATACTGGCCACAGGTTTCGCCAAGGCTACACAGTTAATTTGCCTATATTTTTCAAATTATATAAAATTTAAATAAAAAATAAATCTAAAAAATGAAATAAGGAATACGTGCTCGTATTTTTTATATATTTTTTATTGAAACAAAAAAAACCGGGTGGTTAAAAAAATAAATGTTGTCCATTGAAATTGAAATAGTTCGACAATAAATTTAATGATTCAAAACTTCTGTGTAGACGATGTTTTTTGTAAAAACTCTTTCATCGTTTGCTAAATGCCCTTGACCGTTATATTCTGAAATATAAAATCTCAAACCATCGAATGATCGAACTCTACTTGCTGCGACGTACAATTGACCATGTGTAAAAACTGGCTGCCTCAATAAAATTCCAATTTTTTCGAATGTTTGTCCTTGAGATTTATTTATTGTCATCGCAAACGCAGGTATAATTAGAAATTGAGTTCTTTGAAAGTTAAATGGTAAAATAGTTCCGGAATATGTTAAATTAATACGTCAAATCAAAATTCTCTTATTGCGTGAGGTTCCAGTTAAAACTTCGCAATCAATAGTATTACGATGCATAAATTTGATGCGCATTCTTGATCCATTGACTAATGCTTCCTTTGTATTTAAGTTTCTGATCAGCAAAACGATGCAATTAACTTTCAATACTAACTTATGTGGCGGCAAATTATGCCAAATCTCATACTCCTCCGTGCGTGCAATGTGCTTAAAAAGGGGTACAAAGTTTTTCTTCACGTATTAATATATATTACAGTATATGAGCGTAAACAGTGAATGTTTTATTTTGTTTAATTTAATATATTTGTAACTTATAATATACATTAATTTTATCTTTCTGCACTCCTTCATATGAACTTTAATTATGCCATATCTCATACTCCTCCGTGCGCGCAATGTGCTTAAAAAGGGGTACAAAGTTTTTCTTCATGTATTAATATATAGATGAGACGAAACTTTTTACACAGTAACCATAGTTGCTGTGTGTACTGTATTTTTTTATTTGGCGTTTACTTGTGGGGTTTTATTTATAAATTTTTAGTCAACCTTCTTTAGCTGCATTCAAAGAAAAAATTGTCAAAGTTGCAGTTTTTAGTAATTTCTTAAATAATTGATAATTTTTTCATTTTTTTAAAGTAATTAATTCTCATTTTATTTTATATAAAATTAATTAATTTCCATTTTTTAGTAAATTTATTTCAATACGAATCAAAATGGGCCACGGTAGCGAGTTCGAAATTCAGTAAAGCCAAACACATGGGGGCTGGTGCATGTTCTGTCGTGCCCTCAAATGTCCTCACGTTGGCATGATGTGGTAGGTAGGTATTTTAATTAACGTCACACTGGACCAACACAACGGGCTGTTTGGCATGATGTGGAAGTTTGGAGAGTGGGGTCCAACTTAGGTGTTGACCTCGTCATCTGACCGTGGTTCCAAATGACGATGCGTTGTTCTTGTATGGTCCCCTTCGGGATGGATCCCGGACCGACGCCAACAGCCCATTGTGCTGCTCCAGTGCGACGTTAATGAACTACCTACCACACAAAAATCTGCTTTTTAATATTTTTCGGTAATGGTAATTAATAAACGTCGCACTGGAGCAACACAACGGGCTATGCAATATTTTTCGGAAAATAGTGTCATGTCTGTGGATGAAACTTTTTACGCCATGTGGCGTTTTATATATAATTTTTTATGACAACCTTCTTTAACTACGTTAAAATATAGTCACAGCACAAATTTTTGTTTAGTATTTACATAGTTTTTTTCTAATGGATAGATTTTCTTCTTTTCTATTAACCCTCTTGGTGGTTGTCTCGACGAGGTATCTCGTCATTAGCAAAATTGGTCGGATTTTGATGAACGAGATATCTCGTCGAAACAACTTCAAGGGCTAACTTTCATTTAATTTTTCATGAACTTAAAAATTAATTTCCATTTCATTTTTCATGAACTCAAAATTAATTAATTTTCATCTCATATTCCATTCTTAATCAATTAATTCCCATTATTAAAAATTTATTCATCTAAGTTCATTTCACTATCAATCGAATATAGTTTTTGCGATATTTATCACACTCCTTATGGGGAATTATGAGGTGGGTCTCTTGGAGTTGGCATCCCTATTTGGTAATAGTGCCACTTGGTATTGAGGTTGGTAGTTCAACCAACGCACTGGAGCAACACATCGGGGTATTGGTGACGGTCCGGAATCAATCCCGAAGCAGAAGATCCTGTCACAAAACCTCGTAATTTTCCACCACGGTCAGAAAACGAGATCAACACTTGAGCTGTGGCACCCCAAACTCCAAACCTCCACACCAGGCCAATGTGAGGGCATTTGAGGTCACGACCGATTTAACGTGCACCAGTCCCCGTGTACACGACGGTCTTTGGTTGGACCGAGTTTCGAACTTCAGTTGCTAATCCGTTGCTCTTCCAATTGGGCTACCACCGGCTCTTCAGCTTGTCAGAAATCCTCTTTCATTGATATAAAATGCAACCACTATCTCAAAGATACATGTTGCTTATTTGAGCCACATTTCAACGCGTCTACTGAAGGGTTAAAAGAAAACCTTTTATTTGGTGAGTCAGTGAATGAAAGGGTACTTACAATCACCGATTTATCTGCGCCGGTTCCTGGGAGGCACTGGGGCACCACTTCGCACTTGTTGCTGGTGTGGTTGTAGTAGTTCCGGACGCCGTCGTACCGCATGTCACACTCGTAAGGACGGCATTCGTCCAGTGGATTTTCGTCCACCTTCTTGCAATCCGTCAAGTCGTCTAGCTCATAGTATTCTGAAGAGAGAATATGCTTTCGTCTCAGGTCCGTGGTTTGAGTTTTACGAGTTTAATGAGTCCTGTCTTTATGGGGGCCGTTGTTGGTCAGTGTGTATGCCCATAGAGGAAATATAAAAGAAGTGTAAGCAATGGTAACCGTTTTATTTGCCCAGGATCATACATTGATTTATTATCTGATTGGTGCATTGATTTATCATCTGATTGGTGCATTGATTTATCATCTGATTGGTGGATTGATTTATCATTTGATTGGTGCATTGGTTTATCATCTGATTGGTGCATTGATTTATCATCTGATTGGTGCATTGATTTATCATCTGATAGTTGTAGACTAGTGATTTTACCCTTTTTTGTCACTCTATAGAAATGCGGATTCACACACCTACCTGTCAAAAAATGCTATATATCTCAATGAGGTGATAAGATACCAAATTGGCCTACCAAGTTCATTTTTCACAGAGCCACGTGACTACTAGACGACATGTTGGTCATACTTTTTAAAGCTCCTCTCAATAGAATACGTTATAGTTTGTAGAATTCTGTTTCATAATAAAAATGGAAACCTTTTTAAGTAAGGTTTATAACTTCTTATTTTAAAATGAAAGCTAAAATAAAGTTATTCTAAAATAAGATGTTACGTTAAATCAAAACGGGTAGTTCAAAGATATTTCTAAATTTTGACATATTTTCATTGCAAAACGATTAAAATCAAATTAATTTACATTTGTTTTTCATGTTTCATGGGTATTATTGAAAGGTGTACTCCATAGTCAAGTAACTGCATCTATCATTCTAAATAGGTACGTGGTTTCCATATAGAAACTGAGTCTCAATTGAAAAAAGTACCGTAAGGATTCGATTTAAAACTAAATTTTTCTGTTGGAGGAAAGCAAATTTTAAATAAGACTTTGCTTATCTTGGAATACTATCATAGTAAGGAAGTATGTAAACTAGAACTGTTGAAAAATATAAATTTTTTGTCTCTAGTGGCAGAAGGTCGGGGTTGCTTACTTGAAGTTGAAACTGTTCGTATACAACTTGGGTACCTGGTGAAACATTCATTGAAAGCAGTGATTTTGTAAAAAGTGTAATCGATTGAGCTTGTTTTGTCTACACTGATGGCATTTGTTTTAAACAAGCTCCGTTATTCCACGTACGGCTGAATAGAATTTTCAAGAAAACAATGTGTGCTTCAAAATAAATTAACCACGAATGCCGTAACAGTTTAATTTGCCATACTCTCACAATGATAATGTAATTCGAAAACATCGAATCAATGGTACAAGGGTACCCCAAACAATAAATATTGATTGGAAAACTGAGTGCAAGATTATACCCTGCAAGTTCCTCATTTTTACTGAAAATGAACTTAATTGGCATTCGTAATCACTCCAAAACTCAAAATCGACTTCTGAAGTCATCTCAGAAAAAGCTTTTCTAATTTGTCTTACAGCAAGAGTGTGATGAATATGAAATTGATTATATGGATGGATGTATTGTGCATACATATTTGCATCCGAAGTAAATTGTAGAAGCTATGAAAAAGTTAAAACGATGTTAAAAAATATTTTCTGTGCACTTAAATGAAGCTTGCACTTTTCTATGAAATAGAATCAACATTTAACAAATTCAACCCGAGCATCGCCGGGTAATTCTGCTAGTAAGAAATATTTCTTACGTTTCAGAACTCTCGGTATGTGGGTGCGGCTGTCTCGGATAAGCTTAGTATTGAAAGGAACTTGGCGACTCATTGTCACGCCTTCTGAACTTCTTATTTCGATATCACATTCACCAACTCTGTCGTGAAGGTACTGAAATATATGGAAAATGAATTCGGTTAGACTTGAAAAAAATCACTTTCGATGTTTATGAAATCGTCGAAAAATCGTATTGCTAGCCAAATATCACCGAAAGTTAATTTTCGATTATATTTGGCTGGCAATACTAGTTGATAATCATGGTGAAAATTTAAAATTTCCTTGAAATCATTTCATTAACATTTTACTCAGATTTTCAGTACTAAAATTCATTAACCCTCCAAGTAGTTTCGACGAGATGTCTCGTTCATCCAGATCTGACCAATTTTGCTAATGGCGAGATATCTGCATCAAGATATTACCGATTTTTTTATGATGACGACATCAAGATCTGGTCAGTTTCCTTCTAGTGGCGAGATATCTCGACTACCAAGATCTGGTCAGTTTTCATAATGACGAGATACCTTCTCGAGACAACCACTAGGAGAATTAACCTGTTACTCAGAAGCGTAGCTTAGTGGGTTCGGCAGGGTCGATCAAACTGAAGTCCTGATATGTGTATAAAGGGGTGTCAAGTTGATATATTTATTTAAAAGTTGTGTGTTTTTCTTTGGAAAAAGTGTTTTTATAAGTTTAGGCGCAATTGGTTTTCTGGTCACAAAATTATTTTCCGATGATGCTCTTGTGAATAGCATGCTTTCACGCATTCCAAATATTCGGAAAAGAGAGAAGAGGAAAATTAATATAATTATCTTCTCACAAACGTCTAAAGAGTCCAAAATGAGATAGAGAAGCCTTTTTTTCTTTCACCCATAGGGGAAATATAAAAGTAGAGTGAGCAATGGTAACCTTTTCATTGCCCAAGATCATGTGACCAAAGCTAGTAGTAACGTGACCCTTAGATCACATCTGATTGACCTATGGGACGGGAGAAGACGCCTATCCATTGATTCATTACCTGATTTGTCCGCACGACATTATAGTAGACTGGCCATTTTTGTCGCCTCTAAAAATACGTAGTCACACGTCTACTCTGTCATAAGCTGTTATGCCAGCAAACAAGGCAATAAGATGCCGAATCGGCCAACCAAGTCAATTATTCTTAACAGAGCAATCACTTGACTGTAATCCATTTTGCATTTATCGAAAACTTGAGATCTTCGATAACAGTTGCCGTTATTTTGCTATATAGGGTTGTTATTTAAACTACTATCGGAATAATAACCAATCTCTATAAATTGTAATCAATTTATAAATAAATAATCGTGCAAGATCTAGAGGTTTAAGCATTTCCTTTCTTTTTTATAGTAACTTCTAGTTTTGAAATAAAAACAAATTGTTTTTAACTACTGAGAAATATTTCTATTTGTTATGAGTCTTTTTTCTAAAAAGTTAATTGCAGGGGGGACAAGTGTTTTTGTAGTAGAAAGTATTTCCTGTACGCATTCCTGAAGTGACGTCACTTGGCCACATTTTAAAGTAACTCCCTTATCTACCTAACGAGGGAACAGAGAATAACTGATCTTTCTTTATTTGCACTGAAAATCTCTCTTATGCAATATAAAAAATTAACTTACATTGAGCTTATAAACATGTTTGGAGAACCCACCTCTGTTCTAATTAGCCCTCATGCAAAAAAAAATTACCATAGACTGACAATCAACCAATCAATCTCTGGTTTCCTTACTAAGGTACCGCACCACGAATTTCTATCATTCACTTAATATTCATCTTTTTCTTTGATTGCTTATTGAAAGTCTTCCATGAAGTTCAAAGAAAACTTTTAAGCATTTTAAACTTGTAACTCGAGCGTTAAAGAAACAAAGAAGTTTCTTTAATGCTAGATTCCACTTTTCTATTTTAAAGAATACTTACCAGATTGGTATAAACCAAGGTCAGATTCCTATAATCTCCGGGATACAGTTTTCCCATGTCACCACCAAGCGGACGCATTGACTACGTAAGAAAGAATGTATGCAGTGAATTTATTATTCCATTCAAATTTTTATTTATGAGGTAATAAACACACATGATGGTCTCTGATAAAAATGACCCTCCAAAAAGTTGTTTAAATCTCTATAGGACTGATAAAAGATTAAAAGTTAATTCTAAATCTATATAGAACATCACAAAAAGCTAAAGGTTAACTCTAAATCTATTTAGAGCATCATAAAAGGTTAACTAAAAACTTAAACATGAACTTGATTCTCACATGCAAAACCAACAATTATTCAGAACGTGACATTCCGCCGAGGAAGCCCTAAACCGCCGATTCTCAATCGGTGTAGAGCAGGAATATCCCTTGTTTGGATGATGGGACTGTTTAAATTGTGTAAGAGTTTTTCATCCGGCGGTTTAGTTTTGAACTTTTGACAAATGTTGTTCACAAATAATTTCAAGTAATATCCGTGTAAATAATTGTGAATATTAATTTTTATTATAAGGTATAAATAAATTGTTTCACATTTTTTATAAAAGCCACTTGGGAGTAAAAGAGGTAGATAATTATCAATCAAAATTATATGTATTTTTTATCGATCGACCAAACAATGTAGCATATTTTTTGGTTGGTTAGCTTTGGGTTTTATGGCACAAGGGCCATATTTGGTCAAGCTGCACCAAACACAAGACAGACAATCTGAAATCATTGTGAAAAGAAAGGACGAAGAGGAGAAAGATCGATTGGGCATCCTGGGAAAGAATAGATCACTAAGGTACCTCAATCTCGTGAAGCCCGTTTTGTTTTTTAGGTGTGCCACATAATTTTAGTAATTAGTATATGTGTGACCGTGAGATGAAAAAGTTGAAAGTCGCTGCCTTATACCGATACTTACTTTCTTATTGCTCTATTAGCGGCTTTGAAATTATTTTTAACACGTTAATTCTAAATTTTTCACTTCCACACAAAGCTGTTACAACTTCAAAGAAGTGCTAAAGATCGTGGCATCAAGAATGTTACAGTGCAGTGTTACATCAAGAATGTTACAGTGCAGTTACAGCCAATTAAGGCCCATCGGAAATTTCCATCACTACTTCAAAGAAGTGCTAAAGGTTGTGGCTACAAGGATGTTGTGATGCAGTGGCAGACAGGCCCATCGGAAATTTCCATCACTACTTCAAAGAAGTGCTAAAGGTTGTGGCTACAAGGATGTTGTAGTGCAGTGGTGGACAGGCCCATCGGAAAATCCGGAAATTGCCGGGAGGCTGGAACTTTTAAGAGGCTGGCGGGGCTTCCAATAGAAACATAATGTAGCTTTAGTCCAACAGCTTCTTTCATGTAGAAATTCAAATGCTGTTTCTCCAATTAGAAAGACTTACAAATAATCAATTAAATCTACTCCATCATTAGTTTTCTGTTGTACATGAAAGCAAGGCTGATCATGGTTATATATGCTAGAAGTCTACAAGTCTCGGTTCAGAAATAAATGGTAGTGGATGTGAGAAATCCATATAATATTGATAAATATGAGCCTAGATACGCCACACCTTTAGTTCAAAATAATACATCATGGCACTCTGCGAGAGGCATGCGAAAGGGGGAAAGGTTCAGTGTTAGGAGAACCTATTGTGCACCTCGAACTAATCAGATATAGAAATCATCAAACGCGGGTACCATGGAGCACCCGTCGCGTACTTCGAAGACATGTAAACGGCATAGAGTAGCGACGATAGAGTGCGGGCGAAAGTGCAGATTAGAAATTAAAACTGATATCCGATGAGATTTGCATTAAAATTAAACTTTGTTTTTAAAATCAGGTTTTCTTAAAACAGTCGATGACAATTTGTTCATCAGAAAAAGTGCCCTAGCATCCATAAAAGTTTATGTAGACTTTTATTGACGCCAGGGCACTGCGTTCAATGAGCAATTATCCTTCCTCTTGGGTCCTTAATTTCCTCTGGGTCATTTACCAATTAAGGAAGTTAAAAGTATATGCAATTGATTGTAGGAAAACAAGTCTTACATCACAGTCTGGATCACTCTCCCCAAATTTCTGACAGCAACGTGTACTGTTGACGAACAAATGAACAGCATCGCTTCCTTGAGTTGTTACTGTAATATCTGTAACAAAACTTAGAAACTTTTATTTGCTCTTATTATCTTATAATACAAGTCGTTATAAAAAATTTGAAGGATCCATTTCTGCAAGATCATCATATCGGATGGACGTTACATTGAACATCTTTCCTCCAATACTTTTTCAGAAGTGATAGAGGTAAGGACACCGATGTTAAGGCCATAAAGTTTTGCAATTTCATAACATATTCTTTTTAATGATCCTTGAGGAATATTGTTTTTTAAATTTTGATTAGCATTTAACCCTCCAAGTGGTTTCGACGTGATATCTCGTCCATCAAGATCAGATCAATTTTGCTAATGACGAGATATTTCTTCATCAAGATATTGCCGATTTATTGATGATGACGAGATCAAGATCTGGTCCATTTTCTTCTAATGACGAGATGCCTCGTCGAGACAATCACCAGGAGGGTTAAGAACCTGTTTTCTAAATGATTGATTTTAAAGAATTAGTCGTCATTTTACTGTCAGCAGGGGAAAAGACAACGTATCGGGACACAAACTTCACTATGGCAATCCATGGTGTGGAAGTTTGGAGAGAGGGGTGCCAGCTCTCAGGTGCTGGCCTCGTCATCTGACCGTAGTTCAAAATTACATGGTGCTGTCCTTGGATCTTTCCTTTTCGGGATTGATCCCGGACTGTCGCCAATAGCTCGTTGTGTTGCTCCAGTGCGACGTTAATTCAAAAACCAACCAATGGCGATCCGACGGAAAACTTTTCATGCACCACTGTCCCTTCCTCTGACCTAGGAACTGAATACTCGGGTATGGAGCAACTACTTCTCGTGTTGGAATGTGACCCTAATGACGTTACTTCCTACTCTATCTCTAGATCCAAGCCTGAGTGTGAAATTTATATTCTTGAGTACTAATTAACCCTCTGAGCATCGCGAGATTTGCGAGTAGTGCAGTATTAAACCGTACATTACTCAAAATGGCTTAATAATCAAATCTATGGGTTGGAAGAATCTGTCAATTCTTTCATCAACCTTACGAGAGATTCTTTGGTCTTTTCCTAAGACTAGAATTCTTTGAAACGATTGTTTTGGCCCATTTCTGTAGAATGGAATCCGTTACAAAGACTATTGCTATTTTCTTTGGAATAGAATAGATTAGAAATATCCTATTGGCTATAGAATAAAATCCTTTGGAAAGGTTTTATTGGCCTTTTCCATGGAATAGATTCCTTTGGAACGATTCTATTGGCTCATTCTGTAGAATACAATTCTTTGGAAATATTCTATTGATCTTTTTGGAGTAGAATCCTTTGGAAAGATTTTATTGGTCAAGAAAGTCAAAATTGGTTAGATGTCATGCAGGGATTCGATTGGATTTTGAATTTTATGGCGCATGGTCCTGAACAGGACAAGCTGCGCCAAATCATCAAGGAAGACTGCAGGTTGCAAGGTGGAATTTTGTGGGTGAACCCCTCAAAAGGTTAAATATAAAACTGTGACTAACGTAATATTGCATTTTTGAGGTTCCTGTACACATTCTACCATGCAAACTAGTTTTCTTTGCATTACTTCTAACCAGTTTGTGACTTTTTGCCCAACCATAATCCTTCTAAGAATTCTTTCATCCAATAGATGTGGCTATTTAGTCATCATATGTGCTGTAGATTATAGGTCGAAAGCAATATCTCGCGAAGCTCCACAGGTTAAGAATAAAAATTATCTCGACCACTAAAAGAGTTAGTATAGAAAAATATATATTCAAATAAACTCACAAAATATGAGTGCGACGTCACCTTTGTGCAATTCATCGATGCCACTACCCTGAAAGTAAAAAACTACTATGAAAAATCGTGCATTTAAACGTGCGTGATTTTGAGATATAAAAACAGATATACCAAATCGAAAGTAACATCACAGCGCGTCTCGACTCTATACAAGTTTTGGCCCGGTTGGAAGAGAAACTGATTAGCGACCGGAGTGTCGCGAGTTCGAAACTAGATCCAGTCAAACAACGTCGTGGACGTGGGGGCTAGTGCATGTTAAATCTGTCACAGCCTCAAATGTCCTCACGTTGGCGTGGTGTGGAAGTTTGGAGAGTGGGGTGCCAGCTTAGGTGTTTCCTCGTCATCTGACCGTAGTTCAAAATTACGTGGTGTCGTCCTCGGATCTTTATTTTCGGGTTTGATCCCGGACCGTCACTAATAGCCCGTTGTGTAGCTCCAGTGTGGCGTTAATTAAAATACCTACATACCCACCCGAATCGTCGCCAATTGCCCGTTGTGTTGCTCCAGTGCGACGTTGATTCAACTACCCTCCCCATATTTGACGAAGCCGCACTCTCAGCCAAATTTACCGAAAATGATACATATGAACCTAGCGCCTCGTCTGGTGGCAACGCTCATGGCGCACTTCTTATGTCACCAGAAAAGGGAATAACCCTAATAAAGATTGGTTACCTTCACCTGCCATAACTCGCTACTAAAAATGCGCCAAGAGCGTTGCCACCGGATGAGGCGCTAGGTACATCTGTACCCCCAAAATATAAGGTTTGGCATCGAGCCACCCCCAATAATGTGTTATCATAGAACTATAAAAGTTTTTAAAAATTCCCGAAATTTTAACTAGAAACTAAATCAATCGCTTTTATGCAGATCGGGTTCAACGAAATTGCAATTTTACCGTTATGGTTATTGGAAGAGCACTTTCAGATTTTTCTTTTTTGACTTTCTTGACTGCCTGACCTAATATGAAATGGGATAAAAGTACAGCATGGACGATGAATTTCGGATTTCTATAAAATTGCATATCTGAAAAATATCACTGCAATAATAACAATCATAGTTCACGTATGAAAATGTATTGTATTAATGTATCACATCAATCTTGCGTTTATCCTCATGCGATATTTAATTTTCAACCTCTGAGTGTAGGGACTTATTTGTTTGTTTTTGATTTTCTTGAAGTGGTTGGTGCATGCTCCAATTTTTCAGCGTGACTTTCACCAGCATTGACGATCCGGGATAAATTCCAAAGTACAAGATTCGAGGAAAACACCTCGTAATTTTGAACCACGGTGAGAAGACGAGTTCAATGCCTGATTTGGCACCTTACTCTCCAAACTTCCAAATCACGCCGATATGAGGAAATTTGAGGCTACAATAGATTTAACATGAACCATCAACCGCGTACACGACGGTCTTTTGGCTGGATCGAGTTTCGAACTTTCAACCCTCCAGTTACAAATCCGCTACTTCTCCAACCGGTCTACCGTGGAAACCAAGGATTTTGAATCAAGGTCAGATGACGAGGTCACATCTGAGCTGGCGCCCCACTCACCGAACTTCCACACCATGAACATTTGAGGTTCATGTTCATAGTGTGGAAGACCGGTGTGAGGACTGGGGACATTTGAGGTCACGACAGATTTAACTTGCACCAGCCCCCTTTGTACACGACGGTCTTTTGTTGGATTTGAACCCGCAAACCTCGGGTTGCTAATCCGCTGCTCTTTTAATCGGGCTGCCACGGTCCTGTGGCCACATTTGGGTAATGAGAGTAAAATCGTCTGGATTGTTTGTTTACGATGAAAATCTGTCATAAGAACTAATTCAATTTATCGCCGTTATTAGAATATTTAGCTTTAATTTTCTATGTCATAAATTCCTGCGGGTTTGTTCCCGGATCGTCGCCAATTGCCCGTTGTGTTGCTCCAGTGCCACTTCAATTAATTGACACTCACTAAATTATTAATGTGGAACAATTAAAGACCAACTTCATGGATCAATCATTTGAAACATATGTATTGAGCATATTTTCAGCTTATAAGAAAATTCAGAAAGTTATCACATCAATAAGAAATATTTGAAGTTACAGTTTGAATTTATATTCGAATAACGAGAAATTAGTGCTGTTGCGGAATGAAACAGGAAGTACATACGACCACAAAATGTTGTCCTCTATTTAGCTTACAAAAGAAAACTTTCATTCCTTTGGTAGCATTCTACTAGCGCCATCTACTTTAAAATGTTTGATGTTAGCTCTGACAGTGAGTCATCTTTGTTACTCATCTGATTGAATGTAAACATTTGAAATAGCACGCAGCTTTGGTTCTGGCTGAATCTTGTCATGTGAAGATTACCGCAACGTTTTTGTTAATTCGTTGAGTATTGAAACAAAAAGTGTTTAAAATTTTCACATTTCTTCAAAATCTAATTTTAAATTTTTGGACGTCATGAGTTTTTTTTCAAGGAAGCCAACTGTTGAGGGTAAATAATGATTTTTATCAGAGAAAAATATGACACTTAACTGAAAATTTTTTAGGAAGCTACGTATATTGTTTCGCCTTTATAAAAATTGATGTCGATGGATTTCATGCTGTTCTGTATTTGAATTGAGATTCATGTTTAAACGCTTTTATTATCTCGTTTTTCATGTGAAATCGGAGTAATTTTGAGTTGCTTTCTTGTCATTATTTCTTGTATTAGTTTAGGTATGGATGTTTAACAGTTTTAATTGTAATTTTATCCAACTTTTAAAATTGTTTTCTTTGTCAAAGGGAATCGTAATTTTTCATAGTTAAAACGTTTTATAAAGTTTGTTTTGTAAGTCAATGTTCAATAGCACAGAAAAAAGTATTGTATCACATGTTCCCCCCTGTGTGTTAACTTGGTTTCACACATCAAAGCTGTCACTAACAGATGTATTTTTCAGACAAGGTACAATTGGGTGTGATTTCCCTGATAGAATCTGATTATTTACAAAGCATTTGAAAGAGAAACTTCGATTGAAGTTTGATGCATGTAGACAGAACTGAGTATGAAACGAGATTCACTGCACACCATTGCTTCAACTGGACATGTTGACATAATCATCGGTGAAGATGTCGAATCCGAGGCACTAGCGATTTATCGCCAAACATGGTAACCTTGGTGTTTTGATCCAGCTTTATGGCAACCTTATGCAAAAGGTTTTTCGCATAGGAAAGTCAACGTTTTTTTTCTAATGAACATACTGGCTTTGGACGCCATCTTGATTTGGCGACAAACATGCCTCGGATTCGACATCTTTACCTAATCATCTTCAATCCCCATCTTATTGTTTTTACGGCCAAATTTTTTGCTCTATGAAGCATTGGAGCATATTTCTCGCCTCAGAAACGGAAAATTTGTAATATGCACTGACTCAAAAAGTGTCCTGGAGTGCATAACTTCAGACTCCCTGCAACATCCTCTAGCTCATTCAGTACTAAACATCCATTGCCAGCTCACCCATTGTAACTTTGATGCCTCCTTTCATTGGATACCTGGCCACTTCAGGAATGCAGGCTGCTGGTGCAGCAAAGAATGCTACAACACTTTTGAGCCCTCACGTTCCATACAATGATCTGGGACAAGCTGTCGGAGACATTGTGTGGAGCGAATGGCGTAATGACTGGAGCACACTCCATCTTAACAAGCTCCATGGTATTCACTCATCACTTTCATAATGGCCATCTTACCCATCCGACATTCCGATGTGATTTTAACTCCACTACATATCAGACACGTTTTACACGCAGGCATCTTTTCTTAGGAGAAAGAGCCCCTGTGTGTTACGTGTGTGGTTCCATTTATTATTCATCATATTTTAATTGACTGTCCAACTTTTAATCATCAGTCATAAATATTTTAATAAACATATTTTAACATTACAAGATTTGATTGGGGAAAATCCTCATTCAAATCTCTTCTCATTTTTAAATAACATTGGCCTCATTTGATATTTTTACTATTTGCAACTCATTAATATACCTTTTATATTATACACTTTGTTGCTGGTCAACATGTTTTAAAACATCAATTCATATCAACCATGGTTTTTTATACTGATGGCAAATTTTAATCTTATGCTTTGTCTTATCTTTCATCAAAATTAAATATCTTCTACCACATCTTGCGTTTTTGTATTGTTTTAATGTACCTTTTATAGTCGACTTGCCTCGATATTTTGAATTTTTTTGAATTACTAATAGATTTTTATTTCGCCTTGCTTGGCACAGCTTGTCTAATACTGGACCTTGTGCCATAAACCCAAGTCAACCAACCTCATCTTATTGTTGACTAAGAGTGAGGTCGTCAGTCTGAAGCTGTTTATGTTTCTATTGATAACCACATCACCAGCAGTCCATTTAGCTGGTGAAGATCTTGAAAAAATTGATGGATGCATTACAGATGTTACCAAGCTCATTCTCGACAAATGCCAATTCATGACCACTGAAATGGATCAGTGAATGCTTCTCTTTGGTGCAAACAGTAAGCAGATTGACTATGTTTAACATCATGGTACCAACAATGGAACTGGCCCAGCAACTTCAAACCTGAGCATCAGTATTAGGACTAAAACCTTGCATGGCGACTCACAAAAATGAAAATGCTGCCAACAGAAACACAAATATGTCTGCATTAAGCATAATTTTTTTACTCGACCTTGTATATATTTAGACTGCATTGCTCTTTGGAAATGGGAAACCCACCATGCATTAAGATGGTTTTGTTTGAAGTGGTTCAGAGAAATCATTTAAGTTCATGCCAAAAACTCTGGAGAAACCAAACCACTTATTCCCTATGTTGCCGTAATATTGTTCATGGACATTACAGAAAAGTCCTTAAACAATATCTTTAAAGAATCTAGAACCCAAAGAGGCCATCATGAGTATGCCTACCGCTCTAGCAACTTACGAGTTGTAGGTAATGCAAGTTCGATTCCTGTCAGGTGCATTCCTCCCTGGGTGTACTTCTCTTCTATGTCAGTAAACGCTTTCATTGTGTGTGTATGTCAATTACTTGATGTTGTGTGTCTAGTGTCTGGCACAGCATGACCAAATATGGCCCTTGTGCCTTGAAACCCTAATGAACCATCTACCAGAACCCAAAGATCACTCTTGTGTTTGGCACAGCTTGGCAAAATATGACCCTTGTTCCATGAAACCCAAAGCTTACTTCAGAGGAAACATAACAAAGGTTGCTTAAGTATCAAAGACAGCACCTATATGGGAATTAAGACTCATAATTTAACCTGGGTCTGATAAAATCTAACTGGATGCATCAGTTTTTTATCTCAAGTGTGATTATTTTAGAACCTGAAAAGATTGAATGGGCTTAAAGAGAAATTTCTATCATGTTTTTTTGGAGAGGAAATTCTTGATATGTTAAGGCTTTAATTTCAAGCTCAATCATATTCAAATTATATGTGTATGTAATATTTATATTTTATTTCATAGATCAAGTGTCTTAATTCAATTCTTGTTTATTGAAAATGTGTGATTTTAGAACATCTTTTTTTACTTTTTAGAGCAAATGAAGGAACAAAAAAGGGTACTAAGACGAGCAGAACGTGATGTTGAAAAAGACAGACGATCTTTGGAAAGACAGGAAAAGCAATTAGTAAGATATTAACTACTTTTCATCAATCTCATTCTAAATGTATTTGAAAAAGATCATCTTTTGAAACTTAAAACCCTTTGCTTGTAACTGTTTTACTTCATGAATGTTAACATGAATATTTTACACGATTAGTTATGCGTTTGCATGAATATTTTGCACGAACTGCTTTTAAAATATTTCATATATTACCTTTTATTGGTATTGATCATTGGTATTGATCATTTTTTGCTGAATCCCATGCATTGTCCAATATTATTTTAATTGTAGAGGAATTGGCTTTTTAAGTATTTGCACATGCCAATATTTAAGCCCCTTATTTCAATTACTTTTTATTCAGAACTTATAAAAACAACACTACTCATTAAAAATATATACTTTGTTTCACTTTAAAAAGTTTCTATAGCCTGTCTGAAAATTGACAATGTTCACTTTAAGTATGTGCTTTTGCACAAAAAAATTTAATAACGCTTAACGTAAAACTTCATTTGATTTTTTACAGGGTTTAAAATTAGCATTCATTGGTTGTATTTTGCACCAAACAGCTTTGTTTTGACAGCTGAGTTTTTAGACCCAGTCATCATTTATCTGGAAGTCATCCCATATGGTTGATTTTGTCAAGAAATGTCATCTACACTTTATAAAGTTTGCTTTTCTGTGAATGGAAGTGCTTTCCAAACTTACTGCTCTACCAACAGTGATTAGGGTGCTCATTTGGAGAGTAGTATGCTGAAGCACTTGGTTGTAAGTTCTATCCTCACATGAACTGTTGTCGAACTGGCCGCTTGGAGTATCTTGGCTAGTTATACTAAAGAGGCCCATTACTGGAATATTAATTTGATCTCATTAGGGATAATTGATTTGTTTTGGTGTTCATTTCATATTTAGATTTCAAATTTATACTTTGTTTTTCTTCCAGGAAATGGAGATAAAGAAGGCAGCTAAGCAAGGAAATAAGCAAGTATATATAAACTTGGTGAATCATAGAATAAGGTCAAATCAAGTTATTTGCTTTATTGATCATTGATATGTGTAAATAATTTCTTTTACCGCAGGCAATAGGTCTTATCCTAGTTACTGCTGCTGTCGACGAAGTTTGCCAAGTTGGCATTGTATCAGCAAGTACAACCATTACCATTTGGCATTGGTTAGGTGACAAAACATTGAAATCACTCCAAGGCCTCACCATTAACTAGGATTTTAACAAGGACAACATGTAGTATTTAGTACAAATGTACCGATTTCTTATAGAACTTTGGTTGAAAGATTTAAAATTTGGTTTTGACAGAAAGAGATCTGTATCTTAATCTTTTAATCTAAAGGAAAATCTCAAAAAATTTAATTTAATGACTACTTAACTCAGGTGTTCACATGCATATATTCATTCTGCAACCTGCAGTCTTCCCTGCATGACTCCTTACCAGTTTTGATCATCTTGACCAATGGAATCTCTCCCAGGATCCTTTCAACCAATAGATGTGATTATTTAGTCATGCGTGTTGTGGGTTAAAAGCAATGCTACAATACTTGGAAATCCTGTGGTGCTCAGGTTATGGTATGTTGAGACTAAAAAATGATAAAAAATTATGTTTGAAGAAAAAAATTTATAAAAGAATTCATGGGGGTCCTCAAAGCTTACATTACTTCCCTTTCTCAAAATATTAAGATCTAGCTGAATGAGGAGGTAAGGAATCAAAAATATGTATTGATATAAATCTGATTGCACAAATTTCTCTAGGAATGAAGAAGTTAAAAAAATAAGGGGGTATCTATTATTAAAGGGAATAGTTATATCGTATTTTTATATTTGTCTTGCTAAAGAATCCAAACAGCCCTTTCTGAGAGGTTTCTGATTTAAAATATAAATTTATCAAAACATTCAAAAATTTATTTTAAATTTATAAATGTTTTCTTTTTCTAAAAGCAACGGTCTGAATTGAAGCTGTGAAAAATACCATTTGTTCCTTATATTATTTTTTATCACACTAGATTAAATCTTTGTAATTTTTATATCAAATAAAAATGAATTTAAAGACAAACTTTGATCTGTTTTTACCATAAATTTAGTTTCCAAGAGTTTTTTTAACTGAAATGTATAGTTGGAAATGAAATTTATTAGTTTTGAGAACCAACACTTTTTAAATTCATTTGTCTTGAAATGTAGACCATAACTTTAAATCTCTGGAAAAATCATATGAAAATTTTAAATTAGTTTGAACTGGGTGAGGAGGTACTAGTGTATCTGCAGGGTAAATGCATTAACTAAATACCAAACATACCTGTTGGAAAAGAAGGGACTGACACTATCTGAAAATACTTGAAGGAGTTTTTTCGATTAGTCCTCAAATGTCCTCACATTGGCATGGTGTGGATCTTATGAGAGTTGTGTGGCAGCTCAGGTGTTGATCTCGTCATCTGACCATGGTTCAAAATTATGAGGTGTTTCCTTTGGTATTGATCCCTTGGAGATTAATAGCCCATTGTATTGCTCCAGTGTAATGTGAATTCAATTGCTTATCTACCATGGGGCTGTGGTAGCCCGGTTGGAAGAGTAATGGTTAGGAGAGAGCTAGGAGCGTTGGAAGTTCGAATCCAACCAAAGACCGCCATGTACATACGGGCTGGTGCATGTTAAATCTGTCATGGCCTCAAATGTCCTCACGTTGGCATGGTATGGAAGTTTGGAAAGTGGGGGACAGTGGTTCAAAATTACTTTTTGTTGTCCTCGATCTTTCCCTTTGGTATTGGGGATCTTTCCCTTTAGATCCTGGGACCGTCGCCAATAGCCCATTGTGCTGCTCCAGTGTGACTTTAATTAAAGTACCTACCTACCATGGTATGCACTTGCTCCATCATGTAGGGCAAGTGTGACCCAGTGAAATAGTATTGGAATGAATTATTTAAAATTGCATCAATGGTAGGTTTTTACAAATAAGAGTTTAGACATTTTAGTAAAAGGTCTGGAAATGTGGAAAAAAATGTGAAGTTTTTAAAAATTACTGAAACAGTAGTAATTGTGTGGAGGCGATAAAATTTGAGTAGTGTGGACTTGCTCCACCTCACCCTAAAGAACATTATATCATTTGAAAAGTTAACATTTAAAAATCAGTTTTAACCTTTTTTATTACTTCATTAATTTTTATTTTACTTTCAATAGGTCTTGACAGTATTAGCGAAAAATTTAGTCGCTGTACGAAAACAGAAGGCCAGAACTTACACGGCTTCATCTAAAATCATGTCTGTAGGATCTACAACTAAGGTCAGTGTTTTCTTTTTGAACAGAATATGTGCTTTGTGTTACACTTGTCAAAATTTTATACTGCCTATATAATTAATTTTGATGATGAATGTGAAATCTCCAAAGATCTGTTAGTTTTTATGGAATTATATGCTTATGAAACTTGAAAAACTGAATTAATTGTAAAGTAAGAACTTGGTCTTTCACACACAAATTTCATCAGCATTGGATGTTTTTGAACATTGAATTTCCTTTTATATTGTTACCAGGACCTGGATTTTGTGGATGTAAAAAGTTTGTGAAAATGTCCAATAAAATTCCTGAAAAGGTGAAACAAATAACCTAAAAACTGAATTAATATGCTTTTGATTCACAAAACATTTTTATTACAGGAAAATAATCTGGAAATAGAAAGTATATATGTTTTCTTACTTATCTCATTTGGCATAAATAAATTGCATCCAATTTATTAGCCCATGAGATTGGAAGCCCTCAAGAACCAGTTGTTCAGGATTGTGTATAAGCTGGCATGGCATAAGAAACAACCGAGACACGGATGATGTGCTTGGGCAAAGTCTGAGCTGAGTTGCATTTAAAGCAGAGGAAAATGCTTGTATTCGATCTCCATTGGCTACAAGTATCCACTAGAGAGAGCAGTCTGGTTTTTTGTGCTGTCCATTATACCCAGAGACGCACCAGGTGTGCAGGCATGAGTTGGAACAGTCCTTCAAATTCTGATCAAGTATACTTTAATTTTATGTGCACATAGAGAAAATATCCATAGAAATCCATACAATATTGATAAATAAGGAACCCAGAGCTTTAGTTCAAAAGAATAGGTCGTGGCAATTTTGTTAAAAACAATTCTCATTTCTAAATAATAAATTTAGCCTTAAAATCTAACTTTAATCAATTTGTAAGGAATTTTGTTAATATTGAACCGAGTAGTTGTAGCCCAGTATTGAATTAGCAACTGGAGGGTTGCAAGTTTGATACTCGATCCAACCAAAGTACGTGGGGGCTAGTGCTTGTTAAATCTGTCGTTGCCTCAAACGTCCTCATGTTGGCTTGGTGTGGAAATTAGGAGAGGGAAAGCCAGCTCAAGTGTTTATCTCGTCATCTGACTAGCTCAAAATTACTTGGTGTTGTCTTCGATCTTTCCCTTGGGGATTGATCCTGGACCGTCACCAGTTTTATGTTGGGTTGCTCCAGTGCGACGTTAATTAACTACCTACCTAAACTTTCTTCTTTTGCCAAAAGATCTCGTTTTCTTGCAAACCAACTTGTGAAGGGATCCACTGAAGATGTATCATGTTCCTCTCTGTATATTTTTATGCATGCATACATACATATATGGGGGACAAGGATCCAAATGTAGAAAGTAATTGGATCTTTTGTTGTCCTTGTCGAGTCTAGAGGAAAAAACCCTCCAGCCTATTCCTTTTCTCAAGTCAATGATTCGCTCATGAACAAAACACAAAGGATCTGTTTTACGTTGAATGGTGTCATGGATTTTTTGGCACCTGAAGCTGACAGGTGAGTCATTTGTCAGTAAAATTGGAATCTAATAAGATTATGACAAGGGAGTTCAACAAAAACTTCATTAAAACCTTGGGCACTAAACAAAGATGCTAAAAATACAAAAAAAAGTACAGAACTGGCAAAAAGTGCCTGAAACTACATATTTAGAATTGAGATTATGAATGGAATTTCTATCTGTATGGCATTATCTACAAAGTACTGACTAAAAAGTTGATATGCCAAGAAAATCCATCCTTTGATGATTACAATCCAATGCTTCTAACATTGGTGCAATAAATGTTAACAGCTATGTACAGTAAAAATCCAATTTTACGTTTTTCGTGGGACCAGTATCAAAAGATGTATGAAGCGAGGTAAAATAAAAATTAGGTAGCAGAACAATCATTTTTGAGTAAGGACTGAAATGATGTACAAATCGGAGTTCCACTCTTTGTGTATGTCATCAAAATGGATGTATTTCTTTTAATAATTTCAATTGTGGTTTGTCTACAGTATTTCCCTGTTTTCAAGCCATGGTCTACAAGGAATATGAAATTAAAGTTCGTAAGCAAATTCATATCCTTTCTTTCAGCATTGAATCAATGAAATATACTCTTGTAAATTATAAGGGTCACACTTTATGTGATTGAAATCATGGCATCTTCACTTTAAGGTTTATAGCCTTTAGTTCAGAAATGTGTGGTGTTTTTTGCTCTGAGACTGATTTTAGACTTTATTTTGGTCTATGATCAAGTTGGCTTGATTTTACAGAATACCCTATAGATAGGTAAAAGGTCATGAGCAAAAACGTGATATGCTGATTTATCAAGAGTAAAACATTGCTTTCATTACATGAGAGATTTTATTCATTGAAAGTATTATATGGGCAGTCAGTAAAACAAAAAGATTAATAAATAAAATAAAATCTAAAGCATACAATTAATTTTAAAATAAATATTCCATATTTCCAATTTGTATTTAAAACTATTAAAAATTAATTTATTCTTATAAATTTAGTGTTTCAAGAATTACCTTTTTATGGTAGGATTCACTTTATTGTACAAATACATGTAATCAAGTTAAGTTGATTCCAAGTATTAGTAGCAGTAGATATAGAATAATTAGCTATTTCTGATGTTAAACAAACAGATCCTTAAACTTTAAGCTACTATCATGCCTTAGAAAATTCACATTGATGTTTTTTGATTTTGTACCTTGAGTTTTTTTTTAATTGTTTTCATACTTCAGTTATTCCTATTGAAACGAACTTATATTTTATATTTGTTGTAGTAATAACATTATTCTTAAGTTTTAGTATTGCTACTTTATCATTCAATTCTAAATTCAATCAAACAACAGAAAAATACATTTATTCCAATTGATTGATGGGTGAAAAATACCAAATTTGCAAAATCAATTTTAAGTATTAAAGATTTTTTTTTAATTGCTGCTGCCATTGTTATACTCCTATGTCAATTTATAAATCAGAATTTCAAGCATGTCAAAATTTTGTTTCAACAGTATTCAACTATCTTGATATTTAAATTTTTAAGTTGTGAAATTGAAATCACAACATAGTTTGCTGTCACTTCAAATTCAAAAATTGCACCTCAGTTCCAAATTGTCCCCTGAAATTCTTTTCTGAAAAATGCTGGGTACTTGTGTAACCTTTTGGATTTTTTATTTTATTTTCCTCTGTTGGCAACAGTAATGACGTCATCTCTTGGCATTGAATATTTAACCCTTTTTCTAGAATTGTTTAATTTCTTTACTAAAATTTATTTGTTAGCCTATTACTCTTTGCTTCATGTAAGGTTATGAAAGAAAAAATATGTAAGATATATTTGAAAAAGCCCCAATTTATGTATTTGGAAAATTATTAAATAAGACATGCAGACTTTTGTAGTAACAATTTGTTTTTTTATAGAAAGATAAGAAAAGAGGATATATAAGAGTCATTTCATGTCAAACCACAAACAAAAGTAGTGAATCAACCCACTCCAATTTATTTAAAACTTGACGGTTTTGTTGCCCAGCATTTTTTAGAAAACATGAAAAATTTTAGCTTTCTGTGCAATAGATTTTTATTGATATAAATTAAAAATTTGAAAAATTGGTCAATTTTTTTCAAATTTTCTGATTTCATGATTATGAAATTACTAATTTACCTGTATCTCTGGATCTATTTGTTCGATCACACTGAATTGGAGCAAATTTTGTAGGTAAATGTACAACCTTTCTAATGTACAACATGACCTGAGTGACCTTTCTAGTTTCAAGGTCATTCACTTTAACCTTAAATTACAAAAGGTGTATAATTTTTTCGAAGTATATATATTTTATTGTCTGATCAGGCTCACATAAGACTTATTTTGTAGATAAAGTTATGACCTTTTTGATGCTATATTACATAACCTGATACAGTAGAGTCTCCTTTAGCCGACCTTTGCTCATCCTACATTCCATCTTATCTGACACCTCCAAAAAAAACCCAGCATAAATCGGCGACGAGAAAAGTGTGCCGCTTGTTTGTGAGTGAGACATTGTAACATAAGCCAATTCTTCCCTCCCATACTTAAAATGAAATGAAGCGATCCGTTGCTAGAGCAACCACCACTCCTCAGACATTTGTCTAGAGACTTTCTTTCCGCGGTATGTCTGTAGAGGCGTCTGTGTTTACGTGAATAACATAGTTGGGTTATGAAGCAGTTTTTACTGAAATTTACGTGAGTATGGCGATGAAAAGAAAGAAAGTTGTATCAATGGAAGAAAAACTTGAGGCAATCAAGAGACTGGACAAAGGAGAGACGATGCAGGGGTAGCTGACGATTATGGTGTCGGACGGGCAATAGTAGGAGACTGGAAAAGGAAGCGGTTAGAAATAGAAAAATGGTGTTTAAAAGTTACGGATGGTGCACTGAAAGAGAAAAGTGATGAAAAAGTTAGTGAGGCTTTGTACATTTGGTTTACACATTTCAGACTGAAATTTTTATGGATTTAATTTCCGACTATGCTGTTACTCTAAGCTCATTTTATGCAATTCTATATTTATTTGTAGTCAATTTTTAATGTTAAGTTCAATACAGTACAATGTTTTGGTGCTAATTTGTAAATAAATTACTATATAACGTTACCATATATTGAATTTTTTTCTTTTGATTTGTTGTAAAACTTCATGTTTAGGTGCTTAATTTGTAAAATTATAACGTAGTTTGACGTTTATTAGGCTTTTTCTTAATTCCTCCCCGTTATCCGACATTTACGCTTATCCGATGTTCTGCCGGCCCGTTTATGTCGCATAAGCGAGACTACTGTATATAATAAAATCTCCTTGTTTTAAAATAGTTTGAGGACACTGGTTATGGGCTTTGTTGATTTGATATGAAATGCATGTGATGTAAATAATACAAATACACATAAAAATACCTTTTAATACAAATAAATTTCACTGCTTTATTCTTATATATTTTAATATTGTTTACTCCAATTTCCTTAGGCTATGGCTGCTAGTTCGAAACTTGCAACTACCATGGCAACTACCGCAAAAGTAAGCTTTGATTTTTCTTCATTAGAAAAGAGACTGAAAAAATTGATATCTACCACCAATTTTTAATTGAAACTGATGGAGGTTGGCATTCAATCTGGAAAATATAAAACCATAAGGGATTATGTCCTCGAATTGTAGTTGCTCCGAGATTAATTTAACTTTCAGTTAATCGTTTACTAAGGCCTCTTTAGTTATTTAGGTCCCCTTACTTTTTGTTTATTTTCCTTTAATGCTTCTCAATTTCAATGTTTTTTTAAAATTCAAACGGAACCATTCTTTTTCTATTTAGGAGTCTATAATCAAAGTATAAACTAAATATAAATTTCTTCTATACGAGGGCCATGGTAGTCTGATTGGAAGAGTAATGTATTAGCAACCGGAGGGCTGTGAGTTCGAAACTTGATCCTACCAAAGACTGCTGTGTACATGGCTGTTGCATGTTAATTCTGTCGTGGCCCCAAATGTTCTCACATTGGCGTGATGTGGAAGTTTGGAGAGTGGAGTGCCAGCTTAGGTATGTCCTCAAAATTCAAGGTGTTTTCTTCTGATCTTTCCCTTGGAATTGATCCCGAACCATAACCAATAGCCCTTTGTGTTGCTCCAGTGCAACATTAGTTCAACTACTTACTCTTTTAAAGAGGTTTCAGTTTCTTAACATTTATCAATGCAATAAGTTCTAGTAAAAAAGATTCTTAAAACATTCTCAATAAAATTTTCTTAAATATTCTTAACAGATATTTTCAACACTATGTGGAAAAAAATTCCACTCGCTCTTTCTAAATGTCCCCTTTTATTTTAGACAATGGGTGCCGTAAATAGGGAGATGAATCCACAAGGTATTATGAAAACTATGCAGGAATTTGAAAAAGAATCCATGAAAATGGGCATGGCAGAAGAAATAGGTTTGTATTCTTTTTGTTAGTTGTGAATCAACCCTAAAACGTTTGTTTGTAAAGTTGGTGGTAAAATAAATCGTTCTGAGATGAGCAATCAGTAATATATTTCATACCAATTGGAGCAAGGAAGTAACTTTCATTAAACTTGTTTGGAATTTGTAAACATGAAATATGGGAACTCTACTTCACTCGTATCCAAAAATTTATTCATTGCAAATGGCAATGAGTAACAGCTTCTTGTTAAACTAAAAATGACAAGTTTTAATTGATATTGAGTTACATTTTGATTCGTTCTCACTTTTACAAAGTAAGATACTTTCCTCTATTTTAAGAGTGGGGTGCCAGCTCAGGTGTGACCTCCCTCGTCATCTGACCGTGGTTCAGAATTACATGGTGGTGTTCTTGGATCATTCCCTTTGGGGGTTGATCCCGGACTGTCATCAATAGCCTGTTATGTTGCTCCGGTGCGACATTGATTAAATACCTACCTTACCTCCTCTATTAAATCGGTACACAAGTACAAATGATAAAAATCTGATTTCCTAGATGTCCATTGCATTTCTTAAGACTCAACGACAACACACATTTCGTAAATATGCGCAATATATACACTCTTAGAAGAATTGTGTCCAATTCAAAAATACCCATTTTAAATTAAGACCACTAGCAGCAAGTCTAAACAATATCTGTGATAGTATTGCTATTCTGTTTTAAAAATATTTCGATTTTAAATTGCAATAACTAATTTTCAGTTTGATGTATTTAGAACTCTATTTTCTCACAATTCTTAAAATGTCCATCCTTATTTTTACAAGTATGTGAAATACCTATTTTGCTTAGGAGATCTTATAGGCCTAAGCACTCATTTGCTTATGAGGCAATATTGCATTTGCTTATGGCAACCTTTTCCCCTGGTCAGCTTTGTACCTTTCTAGAAATGGATTTGTCCTAGGTTATCTGCTTTACCAAAGGCCACACTCTATATTTTGTCTCAACAAAATAAGATTTAACCCTTAAATCCAGTTATAAGACTACTAGAAATAACAAATGAATTTGATTGCCTTTATGTTTGTTAACATGTAGTAATGAACTGGATTCCTCATTTCAAATGCTTTCTGTTTTATGCAAATCCATGAAACAGATAGACTAAACGTTAAATACTTATAATATCCTTTAACCCTTTGGGCATTGTGAGATTTCCGAGTATCGCTTTCTCTTCCACTACATGAAACATTGTCAAGATAACCACATCTACTGGTTGAAGGAATCCTAGACAAGATTCTGTTGGTCAAGAAGGGGAGAGTGCAGGTTTCTGAGCAGATGAATGGGCATGTGAACCCCTCAGAGATTGAAACTAAACATGAAATTTTGGAAAATGAAAATGAGATACATAGCAGGGCTGCCACAGGTGACTTTACTTCTATTTTTCAACCTTGTCAACTAGGGGTACGTTTTAAAGCAAAACTGTCTCAAAAGCTCCTATTTTCAAATATATTTTATTAGGAGAGATTGCACCCACTTGCAACATGCTCTACTCCATTTTCTGTTTATCACATCTTAATTGACTGTCCTGTTTTTCATCATCAACGTATCACATTTTTTTAAAAGCACAATTTTAAATCTGAGATTTGATTGGGGAAAATCCCCATTCAAGCCTTTTCGCTTTTTTATGTTCAGTTGGTTTTTTAAACATCATTTAATTTTTTTGCCATCTTTTAAATTTCATGCATTTGTAAATTAAATTATCTGTCATTAGCTCTGCTGCAGATGATCTTGTTTTATTATCTGACTATTGTTTGAATATTTTAATTCTTATCTCCGTATTTTTCATGTTTTAAATCCATCTTTATCCTGGACTTTTAATTAAATATTTTATACTTTTATTGGGCTCTATCCAGTCTTGTGCTTGGCGCAGCTCGTCCGCTTTTGGACCTTGTGCCATAAAACCCTAACATCCAATTCAATCCTAGTTTCAAAGTTTGGGCGACTTTTTTTGAAAATTCACCCAAGGTAAAAAATTTGGTCCTTTTTTTATCTCATAGCAGGTGAAAAAATATTTTTCTTTAAGGGGAATTTTCCTAGGGATGCCAATTTTGTTGCAGCCAAGCCATGGCAACCATATTAGAAAAACATCAGAATCTGGTTGCTAGATTGTCATAAAAACCTTATTAAGAAAATATTTTGTTTTTTAATTTATAAATTTAAAATCCTTGCCGAAGTCTTCAATGTTGGTTTAATACTTAATTAGCATGTTTTGTGTTCTAACTGATTCATTTTGTATCTGAGCAACTGCTACTGAAATAGGATTAAAGAGGAGACGTTTTTGCTATTTGAAAAAATTATGCTTCTAATGTCACTATTTCACAAGTGCTTTGGCAGCCCTGTAAATAGGCAAACACATGATAAAGTTGATAAAGTGAAGAAATATACAGGTATACATAAAAATTGTCTGATTCATCAAGTGTAAGATGCTTATTTTAATATTATGTTTTAGCACTCAGATGTTGTACAGCAAAATCCTGTTTTAAGTCTTGTTTCTATTGCAGTTGAAGATTCTTTGAACTCAGTATTAACTGAATCTGGTGATGAAGAAGAGGAAGACGCAGTGGTCAATCAGGTTTTGGATGAAATTGGTATTGAGATCTCTGGAAAGGTTGGTGCTTTTATCATTTATTCTCACCATCAGTATTTGTTTTATTGCTTGTATGGTGTTGGTTTAAAACTATCTAACCCACCAATCATTTCACATCGACCTTTTTTCCATACTTTTAGCTTTCATCCCATTATTCTTCCCCAATCCCTCTTTTCTCCCTTTCAGGATATTTTTTACTTGAGTTTGTTATGTGTTTGGCTCAGCTTGGTCAAATATGGCTCTTGTGCCATAAAACGCCAAAACAACCAACCATACTTTAAAATGACCTATTGCAAATCCACTTCCTTTAACCCTTTCGCCCCGACTTTTGCATGATTAAAATTTAACTCTGAAAAGTAGTTTAATTTAGTAGTTTTTGCTCTTTTTGACGGACGACCGTACTTTCGCGCTCATTTTGTGTTTGCTTTCTCCCTTCCAACATTTATGAGTTGCTCAGCTAAGGGGACCATGAATGATAAAAGTGGTTCTGTTTTATGTTCCACATCACACTTCGTAATCCATACATTCACAACAGAAATCATAACTAAAAATCTTTTTCCACCACTTGTCTGATTTTCTGCCATGACCCTAAAAAGTAGCCATTTCATCACAGCGGTCAACTCCATTCATGTACATATTGTAGTGGGAAATGGCTTCTGGGCAACTAACGTCTAATTTCGTACCATCTTTTTGTTTCCGGTCACTCATTCATCAGAATGAATGATCATGCTCAAAAACATAAGTCCGCCATTTGCAATCTGAAAGTATTGCCAGGTTTCTTTAGTCATATTTTTATTCCCTAATTCCTTAAGAATACTGAAAACGTAAAACCCCATTCAAAAGTGGGATCTATTTACCCAATCTAATCTCTGGGACGTATATGCCCATTAGGCCCGAAAGGTTTAAAAATGTAACTGAATTACATTGTGTAACTGGTTTTGGATACATCTTGTAGTGCAAACTCAGGTGCATATTTTGGCTTAGTTGTAATTTTTTTCTTTCTCTAGTGCCTACTTATGGATTGACCCTTTAAGCACCCCTCTTTAGGTGTGTACAGGCTTCATGAACCCAAGGTACCTAGATCTGTTCCTTTCCCATCATATTTACAGTTTCTGGTAAATAGGGGGTCGCTACCCAGGATGCCCGAGTGATCTTTCTCTAATTTCTCTCCATCCTTTCTTTTCACAATTACTTGACATTGTTTGGTGCAGCGTGGCCAAATATGGCCCTTGTGCAATAAAAACCCTAAACAACCCTTCAAGTACTGATTGGAGAGAACATGGCAGTCTCTATTACTCCAGGGCGCCATGGAAGGTGATACCACATTGCACCCATCGTTAACTATGGGGAAGGAGGAATGCCTTCCTGGAGGACTTTGGGGAAGTTGGCTAATATTTCTATTGGTCATTGAAGATACAAGGAAACTTCAAACAGCCAACCCGACTTCGGCTCATGAGATTCCAACTCACGTGTCCTAGATCTTCAATCTACCAGTTTCTAAGAGCGACACCTTTTGTCACCCAGTCATTGGTGGGAACGTTATTGGAATTTAAGAGTCTTATGAGGGGGGGGGGGGGACCCAAAAGAAACCGGACAGAATTTATGAAAAATCAATTTTTTATTTTTGCAAGTTCATACTTTAGTCACCCTCAAAGTACTCTCCGTTTGCCTCGATACAATGGTCAATATGTTTCTTCCACTTCTGCAAGCAGTTTGTAAACTCCGTCAAAGATTTTTCAAAGCTTGTGTCGGTTTTTTTGTTTGACCTCATTCACGTCCACAGAACGTTTTCCTTTAAGGTCCTTTTTCATCCTCGGGTACAAAAAATAGTCGCACGGAGCGAGATTGAGTGTATAGGGAGCCTGGGGAAGTGGGCCGTTTTTGGTCAAAAACTGCTTGACGAGCAAAGAGGTGTGTGCAGGTGCATTGTCATGGTGGAACCACCACTCCCCACTTTGCCACATTTCGAGCCATTTTCTTCTAATGGCAATTCGCAAATGCTTTAAAACTTCTAAGTAAAACACCTAGTTAACAGTCTGACCTGGTGGTACAAACTCTGAGTGGACGATGCCTCTGCAATCAAAATGACAAATAAGCATTGTCTTGATGTCTGATTTCACCTGCCGTGCTTTTTTGGGGCGAGGTGAACCAGGAGCCTTCCACTGATCGGATTGTTGTTTCGTTTCTGGGTCATACCTGTAGCACCAGCTTTCGTCGCCTGTAATGACTAGAAAAAAGTCAGTCAATTTCCAATTGTTCTTTGAGTTCATGGTATGCATTGAGTAGTGCCTGTTTTGATCAGCTGTGAGAACACGAAGCACGAATTTCGCTGGAACTCTTCTCATTTTTGATTCCTCACATAAAATACGCTGGCAAGAACTCCAGGATACGCCAGACAAATCCGAGAGTTCATCTATGGTTCTCCATCAGTGTTCCATCACCAATTCGCAAATTTTCTGGATGTTTTTGGGGTTGAAGGACGACCTGACCAGGGTTGATCTTCAATCGTCATTTCACCCATTTTAAAACAGGCAAACCACTCAAAAACTTGCATTCTCTTCATAGCAACATCTTTGTAAGCTGTCTATCATTTCAACTGTTTCAGTACCGGATTTTCCCAACAGAATTTAATTGCAGTGCGCTGTTCCCGCGTGTCCGCCATCAGCAAAATCGACGAACGCCAAAACTTGATTTAGACAAAATTCACTCACTTGCCCAAGGTCAACACCTGATGAAGTTGCTTGGCAGACTGATAGTTGAGATCCACCAACACGTCCACAAAGCGGCAGAACCCCAAACTACATAAGCCCTACCCACCACAGCATCTGTCCGGTTTCTTTTGGGTCCCCCTCGTAAATCTCCGAGTTGGTCTTTTTGGCCACGGCATGCATGAGAGAACTAATTCAATTGGAATTTCCTCAAACCTCTTCAGTTCTTTTCTCCACACCTCTTATACACAAATTTTTAAATTTTCAGATGGCTGTAGCACCATCGGCTCACAAAGGAGCACTAGGAGAAAGCAGTAAGGCTAGTCTTCCCACTGATGATGAATTGGAGCGACAATTGGCTCAACTGAGGACATAGTAAAACAAACAAATAGGTATGGGTTTTTTCAAGTTTTTGTTATTTTGTCGTCTAGTTTTTAATGTCAGTTTGTATGAAATTTCTATAACCCAATAAAGTTTTGTAGCAGTGTTTTCCAAAATGGAAGTCCCCCTGGCAGTGCTCAGAGTTAGTATGAAGAGGTGCTCAGTTATTACCAAAAATATTATTTTGTAAATAACTTTCCTATAGACGTTTTTCCATAAAAGCAAAATTACAACCAATGTACACAGTATACTAGTATCAAAATTGATTGTTTGTGTAAATAATATGAATGACGAGTGACAGTTTTTGCAATTGTTCCTTAGTAATTTAATCTACAGGTTTGGTTTGTTCTACAGTCATTTTTTGCTGTGTGAGGACTAAATGGGCTGGCATTGATTGCTTTGAGTAAATTCTGAACCACTGAATATCCTTGTTTTGAATTGTGCTTGAGTTAAAAAGAAGGAATCTACATTTCAATAAGTCGCCAGTTTTTGTGATAGCAAATATAAGACAAACTTGTATTTGACACAAACTTCTTTCTAAAACTTGTATATTAGGTGTATATTTATGAAAAACTGGTTCATTTTAACAAATCAATGCAAGGTTTTCAGATTCAAACTCTGGTAGAGAAAGGTAAGTGGTGCTTTTATGAAAAAAAAAATTTTCCAAGCCTGACCGCTTGGCCTTTGGTACTATAAGGGGCGAACTGACGACTATTTGTGAAGGAACACCGAATGGGTGAGCCACTGCTACTCCTAACAAAGCCAATTTCTAATATCCATGTGCTGACGAAGCAGGATTTGAACCATCTACTGGATGGTAGACAAGCGCTTATTACCTTTGGGCAAATAGATGGTTGGTATTTTAATTAATATCGCACTGAAGCAACAGGCTATTGGCGACAGTCCGGGATCAATCCCGAAGGGAAAGATTCGAGGACACCACCACATAATTTTGAACCACTGTCAGGTGATGAGATGGCACCTGAGCTGGCACCCCACTCCAAACTTCCACAACATCAGGACATTTATGGCCTCGACAGATTTAACGTGCACCAACCCCCTTTGTACACAAGTCTTTGTTTGGATTCGAAACTCATAATCTTCCAGTTGCTAATCCAATCTTCCAACAGTGTACAATAAATTTCAAAATAGAATTCTTGGTGTGTTTTCTGGTATCCAAAACACTCGTTTTGATGAAATACTAGGAAGTTTGGTCCTAATTGGTTACTTGACCGATCTATTAGCAATTCTCGTTTTATGAAATTAATCATGACTTAAGAAAGCAATGATCAAAGTAGGACTTTTATGAAGGGGTATGCATTTTTATTTAAAAATGGGAGTGGGCAGAACGCCATAAAATTTGAAAAGCACTGTTTTCATTGATTCTGTAAGATTGTTTCAATTGAAATGATCAAATTCATGAATGATTGTGAAAGCCAAAAGAGAAGAGAAGCAGCATGTATATTTAATCAAATGAACCACCATCAGCACAAATGCATTTTTGCCAATGGTTGGACATCTTGCTTATGCCACACTTTAAATGTATAACATCACTGGATGTCATGCCTATGGTGATTAATAAAGCATTACTTAAGTGCAAGAAAATAATTGGTAGATTGTGTTGAGGACATGAACCGTAGTTCTGACCTGAATACTTGGGCCGGATGTTGGATTGTGGAATGCATGAAGCAGACATAGGAAGTTCGGGCGATAGTTTATTATGAATATTCAACAATTAATTTACAGTTCGAGTGATTAAAGCGCAGTTTGATATTGAAGGATAATTTTATTGATTAAAGACCTATGAGTGTAACGTAGTTCGGTAGCTTTCGAATGGCATCACTTATGCAGTCCTCACTCCACACAATCTAAAGATGCACTGGCCCAAAGCTCACTCAACGCTAGAATTTTTATATATTTTGGACCCTCGCTCAGTGTGCACGCTCACTCGGTCCAAAGGTCATGTCAGGTACTGGCATCCCGTCTGCATGATCCTATATTTATCTTCTGGATGTTTGTTCTAGTTTTGAAATCGTAAGACAAAACAGTTGTAATTGTTTTTTGTAACGTTTAACTTTTCAAGCATGCCCTAGTACTGTTTCAATTTTAAAAATGTATTCACGTCAAAAATGGATATCTGTTGGTGAAAGATTCAGAGAATTTAGAGTGTTTGCCAATCTGGCATTGTCTTGAAGCAACTAGACAGGTGTCTACTGACCAGTGCTGACTACTTGATGCCCAGCTCTTAGTGCCCTGGTTATATACTGACACAGTTCCAATTAGCTGTAATGGTTTGGCCCTGTGGGAAGAATTAATGCTCGATTATGTTAGCAGGGGACTTCCATGAATTGAGCATTGCTTTCTTTGGAAGTTGAGGAGAAGCTTCAGAGTTCTTCCTGGAGCATTTTTTTTACCTAAACCATTAAGAACATCTGTGATTGTCATATAACCTCCATTTGTGATCAACTGTTGGTTCAATGCATTTGCCCACTGGGCTAGCAACCTATGAGTTGTAGGTGACTCGGGTTTGAATCCTTCTCGGGTGTGTTTATCTCTTTATTAGTGAACCTGTCCTTATGTATGTCCACTTGCTTGATGTTCTTTGACACAGCTTGGTTAAGCATAATTCTTTTTCCTTGCTTTTGTTCTTAAGGTCAGTGCTTTGTCTTGCTCTGATCAATTAGATCATGTGACACCCACTTGTCAAGTTTTCTTACCTATTATTGCGAAATTGAATCACAGACTTTCAATTTCTGGGTGATCTCCAGACTGGATCTCTACTCCAATCTCATCCTTTAATTTAGCAGGATCAATAAAGGATGGGCGATTTTGCTAAAAGGTTCCTTTTGAAAATGCATATCTCTGCTGAATAATTCATTTGAAAGTAGTTCCTCTTCCATCCAGGTAATGAAAGTAGTCCCATTATCTAGATGTAGTCGCGATAGCCAAGGGCTTCATTTTGCAGACTCATGTCCTGATGGAAATCTTACAAAGCATTGCTGAATTGCTTGTATGCAAGAAATTCCATTTCCAAGTAGAGCTTGGAAATAGTTTCCTTACCTGAATGTAGTTCCTATAGCCAAAGTGTTCCTTTTGCAGACTCGTGTGTCTCCTCATCTATGTCTTGCAAAGTAATTCTGAATGGCTCATTTAGAAGTAGTTCCTTTTCCATGTGGAGTTTAAAAGTAGTTCCATTGCCTGGATGTACTTCCGATAGCCAAGGGTTCCTTTTTGAGGACTTGTGTCTCCTCATCTAAGTCTTGCAAAGTAATGCTGAATGGCACATTTTCAAATGGAATTTGGAAGTAATTCCAATACCTACATGTGTTCTGATAGCCAAAGGGGTTTTTTTTGCACTCATGTCACTTAATTTAAATCTTGGAAAGTAGCGTTGAATGGCATATTTGGAAGTAGTTCCTTTTACAGTTTGGATGTAGTTCCATTACCTTGCATGTAGTTCCTGTAGCCAAGGGGTTTCTTTTGCAGACTCGTGTCACCTGATTTAAATCTTGCAAAGTAATGCTGAATGGTTTGTTTGGAAGTAGTTCCTATTCCAAGTAGAGTAGAAGTAATTTCATTTTACCCGAATGTAGTTCCGATAGCCAAGGGGTTCATTGTGCAGACTAATCCTGAATTTTGCAAAGTAATGCTAAATGGCTTGTTTGAATTGCAGCTCCTTTACCAAATACCTTATTAATATTTTAATTGTAATCATTGAAGAATCAGTTTTGACTTTTTATGTCTAAGATTTTTATAGTATCATTTTGTTTGATAATATTTTGTTTCCTCTTGTAGATTAAATGTGTACCAAAGCCCTATTTTGAATGGTATACAGTTGCTCTTCTGATTTCTTCTTTGCCTTTGCTGCGAAATGTGGAAGAAAATAATTTGAACCAAACGGCAACTTGGCTACTTATATACCACAATGTTGCAAACTCACAAGAAAAATAGATTTATATATATATATATGTATGTGATGTATATTGAATATGGTGGCTTTCGTATCTATTTTTTAATCTAATAAAACGAAATTGATTTAACTTAAATATAAATTTGTTTTTATACCATCTGATTTGTATGCATTTATGCTAAGGAAGTTAGTTTTGTATCTGTTTCCATTTCTTGTTGACTCAGTTGAATTTTGATTTGCTTTACTTTTTTCTTGCACCTAGTCTAATCAGTCAAACATTCTATTCTCGAGGGGTTTTCTCTTTAAAGCATTTCTTTTTCCATTTAGACAATTCGCTGACTTTTATCTGCAAAATTATGGAAAATTCGATAAAAAATAATTCTATAAGGGTTGCTTTAAGCCAAGGGACACATGTTGGAGGTATATAAAATATAGTGCTACAATGTGTGTAAGCTCACTAATCATACTTTTGTTCATTGTTGGGTTTAGTTTGTTCTATGGTCACTTTTGTTACACAAGGGCTAGCCATTTTAGACGTAGGGCTTAAAATGGATTTTGATCCCTATGGATCAAAATCCATGGAATGGATCACTGAACATCTACGCTGAGACCGGTATTCAAACCCAAAACCTGTTTAACCTAAGCCCAGAGTGCTAACCACTTGGGTTTCAGACCTCTACATTGTTGGAAGCTGAGTTTGCTTGGAAGTAATTCAATTTGAAAAGATATTTATGATGCACCGCCTTAGAATCAATTGACTGGGAATAGTGCAATTTTGGGTTGACACATTAAATTAATTTTATATTTTTTTCTCAATATTAAAAACATGAAA
This sequence comes from Meta bourneti, assembly GCA_933210815.1. Taxonomy (NCBI): domain Eukaryota; kingdom Metazoa; phylum Arthropoda; class Arachnida; order Araneae; family Tetragnathidae; genus Meta; species Meta bourneti. Next base: position 96,820,699 of record OW119926.1, read on the forward strand.
TTAGAACCTTTAGTTTTTATAATTCTCAATGAAATTAAACTCCATCACAAAAGATTGTTCAAGCACAATTGTATGAGTGAATGTAAAAGGTTACTTTTTGTTTTGATATGTCAAATTCCAATTGATAAAACTTGCAAGACAGTAAAAAAAATCTTCAAACCTAAGAATATCATTCAAGTTGTCATGCTGTTTTGGTTTTGAATTTTAGTTACCTGGTTTGGATTATTTTGATTGTTGCATAGTTCCCAAATGTTTTTGGCTCAATGTCCCCTCTGCAAAACTAATAAACTGCTACTGTAGTTGTGCATATAAGTTTTGTATTTCACCAAAATATCTGTAGCTGTGTAACTTTCGAATTGCTCACCAATAGTAATTAATATCAATCAAATTAAAAAATAATCACCAATGAGAAACAAGTTTGATGTTATGCTGCCAATTTGTCCCCATTGGGCTCTGTTTTCATCAGTAGTATCTGAAATTCTTGAGTCAAATATTTTCCAGTCGGTTCTGACTTTTTCAACTACTTGCGACTGCGGTAGCCCGGTTGGAAGAGTAACGGATTAGCAGCCGGAGGGTTGTGAGTTCGAATCCAACCAAAGACAGTCGGGTGTAAAGGAGGTTGGTTGTTTTGGGGGTTTATAGCGCAGGGGCTATATTTGGCCATGCTGCGCCAGAGACGACAAAATATCAAGTAATAGACACATGAAAGTTTTTACTGACACAGAAGCGAGTAACGTCGCACTGGAGTAACACAACGGGCTATTGACACGAGAAATACACTAGGGAGGTATTTTAATAAGCAGCACAACAGGCTATTCAAGGGGGAGGGCACCTGACAGGAATCAAACCTGCATGGATTACAACTCGAAGGTTGCTAGTGCAGTGACACCCACTGAGCTACGACGGCCCGGGGTACAAAGGGGCTGACGCACGTTAAATCTGTCATGTCCTCACGTTGGCGTGGAAGTTTGGAGAGTGGGGTGCCAGCTCAGGTGGGACCTCGTCATCTGACCGTGGTTCAAAATTACGTGTCCTCGGGCCTATTGATCCCGGACCGGTCGTCAATAGCCCGCGTTGTGTTGCTCTGGTGCGACGTTAATTTGTTACCGAGGACAACACTTTCATTTTGAACCGCTGTCAGATGACGAGGCAACACCTGAGCAGGCACCTCACTCTCCAAACTTCCACGCCAACGTGGATATTTGAGGCGACGTCGGATTTAACGTGCACCAGCCCCCTTTGCACACGACGGTCTTGGGCTGAACCGAGTTTCGAATTCGACTGGGCTGCCCGTCGCACTGGAGGAAAATGTTTGGAAAGTGACAAGGTCAGAGTGTCTTTTAATAGGAATCGAGAATGGACACTTTTAGGCGCGTTCCGCGTGCACACTTGTGCGAAGTCGGATTAAATGGGATTAGTGGTTTTGGAGTAGCGATCGGGTTTCAAGTGAGTAGTTTCGAGTTATTTCTAGAGGTAGTATTCGCGTGTGTTTGTTTTTGGATCGGAGTTCAGGGAAGCATCGATACTGTTAATGGTGACGCGAGTCTCAGATTGTTTTAAAAATAATTCGATACGGATAACAAGAAAAATGAATTGCGGTGTAATTTTCAAAATCCGATTCTGATTTTAATTCTGATAAAATTCTAAATTTAGCGTAGGGTTGTTTTTGTCTAAGAAAGAAAAAGTGATGATAAGTAAGGAAATAATGATACGAGTTTACCAAACTTATTTATATTTATTGAAGTAGTTAAGATATGATCATGATCATTTTTGCAACACAAATTTTAGATTGTTTTAAAAATAATTAGGTACGTATAACAAGAAAAAGGTAATCGTGGTGTAATTTTCAAAATCCAGTTCTGATTTTAATTCTGATAAAATTCTAAATTTAGTGTAGGTTGTTTTTGTCTGAGAAAGAAACACAATGAAAGGATAAGTAAGGAAATAATGGATACGAGTTTATCAAACTTCTTTACATTTATTATCATGATCACTTTTGCAACACAAATGTAGTTGCTTACGCATTATAACGAGTGATACTGAATTTCGTAGGGATTTGCGCCACCATACTTGTAATTTCCAAATTAATAACAAAATAAAAAATAGTTGCAAAATACGAAAATAAGTTCAAAAACGAATTATTTCTGCGTTGAAAACTGTTTTGCAGCAATGGTTGGACTTGCAGCCCTACAGTCATTTTTGTGCTACACGAGGGCGGGCTATTAGTCTGGGACCTACGGTAGGTAGGCAGGTATTTCAATTTTCGTCACACTGGAGCAACATAACGGGCTATTGGTGACGGTCCGAGGTCAATCCTGAAGGGAAAGATCGAGGACAACACATAATTTTGAACCACGGTCAGATGGCGAGGTCACACCTGAGCTGGCACGCCAACGTGAGGGCATTTGAGGCAACGTCAGGTTTAACGTGCACCAGCCCCCTTTGTACACGACGGTCTTTGGTTGGATTCGAACTCGTAGCCCTCCGGTTGCCAATCCAACCGGGCTACCTTTGACACCTGGGATCTACGGTTTGAAGTAAATTCCTAACCATAGAGGAAATATAAGTAAGAGTAAGCAATGATAACCTTTTTATATGTGACCAAAACTAGTAACTTGACCCTTAGACTATTGTCTGCAGGGTTGAAACGAAGATTCATCATCTGATTGATCCATAGGACGTGCGAAAACGCTCATCCATTGATTCATCATGTCATTGGTCCACGCGACATAGTAGACTAGTGATTTCATCATTTTTGTCACCACTCAAGAGAAATGCGCATTCACACATCTACCCTATCATAGAATGTTATATCATCATACGAGGGGATGAGATGCCCAATCGACTAACCACGTCAATTTTTCTCGCAGAGCAGTCACGTGACTACTAGTCAATATGTTGTCACTTTTGGAAGCTCCTCTCAATAGCAATGCTCAGTCTATGGGGCCCAGAGTCCTAACCACTTGACCGGCAGAGCTGCAATGAAGAACACCAATTATGAGGATAAATACATCATTATTTACAAATATTGGGTGCACAGTGGTGGATAAGTCCTTTAGAAATATATGTAGATAATTTATTAAAAAACTGTAAATTAGATTTTATAACAAAACGATCGAACTATAATTATTAAAAAATTCTAAATCATACTAAATTAAACATTTTTGAATTTATATAAGAAATTTTCTGAAAAATACTTTGACACAAATATTTAAGTTCCGATGTGGCTTAGTGGCAAGCTGTAGGACGTGCTGGTTTGATTCCTCACTGGTTGTATTTCTTTCTTTTGTGTCAGTAAAACTGTATGTGTATGTCTATTTCTTGATATCTGTCTTATGTTTGGATTAGCTTGGCCAAATATGGCCCATGGGGTATTATAGGCGCTGTGCCTAGAGGGTGATCAGCCACTACTCGAAGCAACTTCAAAGTTTTATTACCCACTACAGACAATAATAATTGACTGCAGTATGTAATAAAACTTCTAATTATACTTCATGTATTTGGAGCACTTTTTTCCCAGCTTCAAAATAATAGCTCGAGAAACCCAGACAAAACATCGAACTTTTGAATTGATTCAAATCACGGAATGACAAGTTTCACAATTATATTTTAACTGGCGATAAATACCGTTTCTTGCCAAAACCAGGGCCGGCAGTTTTTTCTTGAGAGTCTCAGCTCTGGTTGGTTACCTTGTTCTTTTATAGAGGCCATATTTGGCCAAACTGCGCCAAGCACAAGACGACGTCAAGCGTCAAATTGTCACGAAAGGGAAAAAGAAAAGGATTGGGAATAGAGTAGTAGGAGGAAAGCAGAAATACATATCTTGGGTAGCCCGGGAGCGCGATACCCCACCCCGTGTTTACAAAAGATAGCAAACCCCATGGGAAAAGAAAAAAAAATGGTATGCCTCCATGCTTTTATGGTTTGCCTCCAAGGAGATATGCCCTGAGGGCCAGATCTCCTTGGAGGCAAACCATAAAAGTGATGGAGGTCCCTTCTAAGGATTTGTTATAACCCCTAGAAGCCCGTGTTTAGAGACAGTAATTTTTACAGGTACGCAGACTCGAAAATAATATATATTGTTACTGCATTCGCTTTAGTTATATCGATCTTCTATTGAAATAGACAGATCATATGGGCAGAGTCGCTTTCGTAAGTCTCCGAAGGGTAAATCACGTGGGCTTACAAATTGACTATCGAAGCGCAGACTAGTATTTTCGATGACGGTGGCTAGTAACTTGAACCAATCAATAATTTAGGATCCATGCTTTTTCCCACAACCACGTGAGAGATCTTCCAACCGAGAGACCGGTCGAAATAGCATGAAACTGCGCGCATATGCTCCGCCTACTTCAGTAGAAGGTCGATGTTTAGTTCTAACCAACGAAGGTACACGAACTCAGTAAAAAACAATATCAATGAACTGAAAGTGTGTGTGTTCCGTGGATTTCGTCGCGCACGAACGAGCCGAGAACGGCTTTTGGGAGTTTCAGTTTGGCTTACACGAAAATCGCACCCTCCAGACACAAACAGAACTTTCTTCCAGTTGCCCAACAGCATGAATCCAGTTGCACGCTCAATTGCCCAGAAGGCACCGGCCACAGAAATCGAAAGTGGCGCCTCTGGGCTGAGCGCCATGACAGTCCGATGGATCTCATCCGATTTGAGTGCGGTGGCTGTATTCTATTTAAAGAAATTAGTCTTCGAGGAGTGTGGAGGAAAGCTGTCTTGTTGAGAAGAAGCGTACGGATTGGTTTCCATCTGGAAAACAAAGTGCTGAAATTATCTGTGTAAGATATGCTGGGCAATTTCAGGCGATTCGTCTATTTTGGGAATAGAGCATTGTCAAGAAGTATATTGGCGAAAGCCAGTTACGGATTGGCTCGGACAAAGTCGTTCCCGAGTGGTGTGTTGGGCTTCACATGCACGTCCTCAGAAAAGGCAGGGACTGCTGAAGAATGCTAACGACATGAATTCAGTCTGTTGCCTCTAAAACCCTCACAGTAGAACTTTTTAACCCTCCTGGGGGTTGTCTTGACGTCGTATCTCGTCATTAACATCTCGTCTTTCATTGGAATAGATCAAAACCAATCAGATCTTGGTGGACGAGATATCTCGTCATTAAAAGAAGACTGACCAGATCTCGTCAGTAGCAAAATTTGTCAGATCTTGATGGACGAAATATCTCGTCGAAACCACTTTCAGGGTTAGTAACCGCACTGCATGTGCATTTAATAACTCAAAATTTCTGCTTGGTATTACAAAAAAATTATTCCCCGTCCACATCTAGTCACATTACATGTTGCTGGAAATTTTTTTAGCGCAAATCCCTTGTAGGATAAGCATCCCATGATGGAATTGAGTTGAGTGGGCCTCCAACGAAAAAAAGATTATCCGGTAATAAACTTTTTGATAGTTTATATTTGTTCTTATAACGCCTAATTTCGTTTTCGATTGTAAAAAGACGGTTGAATTTTGGTTAATACTTTACACAGGGCCCTCTCATTACCAGTGTAACACGGTTTTGATGATTCTTGTTCAAGTCGAGTGTGCCTCCAACGAAAAATAATTATTCAGTAATAAATTTTTCAATAGTTTATTTTTGTTCTTATACGCCTATGTTTTTAGTTGTTTTCCATTGTAAAAAAGACAGAAGAATTTTGGTTATTACTTTACACAGGGCCTTCATAAAGGGGAGTCGCCGGTACCATGCAACTGGATTCCGAGGTCTAAGGGTGTGTAACACGGTTTTGATGATTGTTGTTACCCCATGAAATGTTATTTCTTATCCCCAAGGTTCAGGATAAGCCTAAACCCATACGACCATGTCGCTCTAATAGACAATAGCGACTGGTCCATGAAAGAGGGAAAATTGCGGCTTCATTTTGATTGAGGCACCACAAGGGCTGAAGACCGACTTATCTTCGAAGCCCGGCTATACCCCCCGGGAGTTAGATCTCCACTAGTCGCCTTTCACGACACACAGGAGAGTGGTAGGGGCATTCTACTACCCGTCCCTACACGGGAGTTATTTAAGGATAAAAATTTCAATCAGCTTAGGTATTATTTAGTAGATAAAGCGTGACTAGTAGATTGGAATGCTGAGAGAAAAAACAAATGAAAACTATGATACAAGGTAAACAAGAAAGTGTCCAAAAAGATAAATAACTTTTTAAAAACAAATGTCCCGGAATCTTCGTTGAACTTCTATGTAGAGCTCTTGGGATGGTGTATTTGGTTGTGAAGTCCCAAGTTGTTGCGACGATGTAGGGGTTTGTAGAAATTTTGAAGAGAAGATCCATAAGAAAGATTTTGCAAGTGCGGTAAAGCGAGGCTCTCTTGTTAGCAGATTGATAGAGTTCTTGATTTGAATGGCGCAGTCAAGGAAAAGAGATTTTAAAGATGCCAAAAAGGCAACTTACGATTGGGTCAAATGCATCAAGATGGTTCAAAATGCTGCTCGCTGTAAGGTCCTCATATTGATATTTCAGGGATATTGGAAGATGTTTACATATAGAAAAGATGTCTTTTATCAGAGCTCAGAGAAAACACGTACGATGAAGTCTGTGATAGCGGATGATTGTCATCCCGGGAAATGTGAAGAGTCTTAGCTCTGTAATGCAAAATCTATTTTATAGATTCAAAAGATATAAATCTTTTCATACTTAGGATACACGTTTCTATTTTATGAGGTGGACAGTCATCTAAACTTGTCCTGGGGATTTCATCTAACTTGGTTACTGGAGCACGGAGTGTAGATGTGGTGAGCCTGATTTTACAACTGGATATTCAAAAAAACATTCATCAAGAGCTATTTGTTAGAAGATCAAAGGATTTTGAGATGAGGGAGTGATTTAGTAAGGTTTAAGGTGGCACGTTAACGTTTGGTAAGGTAGCGTTTGCACATGGACAGTTAATACCTCAGGAACGGCCGTGGGCTCAGATGATCTGCCCAGGAAGATGTAGCGATCCACCTGTCTCAGGTAGGAAAAGACAGTTTTAATTGTTAGAAGTAAAATATGCAATTTTAAACAATTTGATACATTACAAATTTGGCTAAATATAAATTAGCGATGATGTACCTACATTAATTCAAGCTTAGTTGGTAGTAGAATTAAAGTGCATGGGAGTAACACGATGAACTATTGACTACATTCCGCGATCAATCCTGAAGGGAAAGATTCGAGCACACCTCGTAGTTTTGAACCACGGTCAGATGACGAGGTCACACCTGAGCTGGCGTCCCGCACTCACCAAGCTTTCACACCACGCCAAAGTGAGGACCTTCGAGGCCACGATAGATTTTGCGTGCACCATCCCCATGCACACGACGATCTTTGGTTTGATCGACTTTCGAACTCGCAACTCTCCGGTTGCTTATCCGCTACACTACCAAATGGGCTACCACGGCCTCATATGAATTAGGAATTCACTTTTTGGAATCTGTGAATGTGCTGAAATCATTCGAAAAAGAAATCAACTCACATCGCGTCGGGAATACGTACAGGAAATACGTATCGCCGCAGAAACGCTACCGCCACCTACATTTAGCTTGATAGAAAATTCTTCTTATAGAAACACCAGCCTATCGGGAATTTCCCAATGGGCTTTTCGGTCTCTGGCGAAAGCTTTCAAGGAATATGTATGTAAGCTTAAATGATGCTGTGTTGGAAAATAAGTATGATTAACGTAATAAGGAAGGGGATGGTGTATCGATTGGTTTTGTAGGTTTTTCGGATTGCAGTTATTATCTCCCTTGCTTATGTTCCTGGTAAGGGCCATTAAGTGCAACCGTGTGTGAATTTAACAGTTCTGTTCATCGCATAAATGTGTGACTGTTTCAGATAAACATATTTTGTAGTACAGTATATATCATTTATGCTTTTATGACTTGATTGTTCGATAAAATCAATGCGCGTTTTCGTCGTGGAAGTTAAACCATTACCTTTAATCCTTAGATGGGAAATTTCTAAGTAAAATATAAATTTGAATTTTTGACAGTTCGAAAGAAAATTTGTTTTTGGTCTGAAATTAATGTATTAACCGCTGAAATGCTGTATCAAAGACGTACTTGGATGTGAATAAGAGCTTGTTCAGAATTCTTGAAAGAGTTGGTTGGTGTGGTTTCATGGCGCTAGGGTTATATGTGGCCTTGCTGTCCCAAACACGAGACAGTCAAATAACGGACATACAAGCAACGATTTACTGACACAGATGAAAGAAAATACACCCAGGGAGGAATCGTCCTACGCTGCCTCTATGCTCCTACAACTCGCAGGTTATAGGAGCATAGAGGAAATATTAAAGTAGAGTGAACATTGGTAAACTTTTTATCTACCTAGGATAATACAACCAAAACAATTAGTAAAGTGATCCTTAGAATACTTTCATCTGACATGGGGAAACGAGCATTCATCATTTGATTGGTCCGGGAAAAAATGACCATCCATTGATTCATCATCTGATTGGTCCGCTAAACATAGTAGTAAACTTTGGCGATTTCACCATTTCTGTCGCCACTCTGAAAACTGTGTCATCAGATGTTATTGCTCCAAAGGGAGGCGATAATATGCCATATCGGCAACCAAGTCAATTTTTCACAGAGCAGTCACGTCACTACTTGTCGACATGTTGATCATACTTTTTGAAGCTTCTCTGAGTAGCAATGCTCAGTCAACTTATATTTCACGTCTATGGGCTGCTCACGCAGCGGGCAAATCTATTGAGCCACGAAGGCCCCGAAAGTTGCAAGGTAGGTAGTTAACTAACGTCGCAATCGAGCAACAGAACGAGCAATTGGTGATGGTCCGGGATAAATCCTGAAGGGAAGGATTCAGCGAAAGTTGGAAGGAAAATTATTTTGTTGATCTGAAAGCAACATATCAACCGCTAAACTGCACTGTCGAAAACGTACTCGGGCGAGTTCGCTGTTTCACAATGTACTTGTAAAACTTCAGTGTCTGAAATTGTAATAAACAGTAACCCCACGATGTATCACAATTCTTGGGAGACAAAAAACGCGATATACGGAGGGAAGCGATGTAACCGAGAAATTCTTTCTTAGAAACATTAAATCGCACGTTTTTTAACTAAAATTATGTAGAACTAAATGTTAAACACAAAAATGAAGGTAGAACTTTTTAAATATAAAACTAAATACGGTAGAATATTTATTAAAACAATTCCTTCTAGTCTTTCGTGTATGTCCATCGCTTCTAGCTACATGTTTTTGGACTCATGCAATTTCGTTATTCGTCTTAGGTTTAATTATCTATTTCTCGTTAGATTAGGTTCCTCACTGGGTGTACTTCTATTTTCTGTGTCAGTAAAGACTTTCCTTGTGTGTGTATGTTCATTACTTGATGTTGTCAGTCTTAAGCTTGACGCATGACCAAATATGGCCCCTTGTGCCAAAAAACCAACCTATATCGTTAGATCTTTGATTAACCCTTGGTATAGCCTTAACTCTCTGGTTAAGCCTTGTCTTTTAATTTAACGCTTTTCAAATCTAAAACTATGGTACCTTCATCTTCATATGAAAAATATGAGTTATGAAATTTAAATACTAGCAGACCTGCGCGCAACATCTGCGCTAAGCTTTCTTAATTGCTTCTGTCTAGTTACTCACATTTCTTACTATTTCATTTCATTATAATGAATATAAGCATCCATATTCACAAAAATAGATTTAATTCATACCACCAAAAGAGATAAAATTATCCAATAATATGCAACAGCATTTCGTTTACTTTTAGTGCTGTTAATTTTTATTTCCAATAAAATGCATGGCAGAAAAAGCACACCTTAGTCATATTACTCCAATTAGATTCTGAAGTCAAATTCAATTTCATCCATTCCTTTATTCAAATGCGATTCGGCATCTTTTAGAACCTATTTTCGCTCGAATTTTCTTTTCTGAACAGATCTACCTTCCAGATTTATCATTACCTTCTGTCAACAGACAGCTGATGGATTTCAGAGCCGATAGCTCTTCCTGTAGTTTTAGCAATATTATGCCGCTCCTATGGTTTAAATCAAGCATTTTTAAACTATCGGGAAAGGAATCTCGTAACGATTACTTTAAATTATATATAACCGTTGTTACCATTCGACAATAAACAAATAATGTCGATTTCTGTTCCACGAACGTTAGTGAAATATTTAGACAGGTAGGTAGTTAATTCACGTCGCACTGCAGCTATACAACAGGCTATTGGATCAATCCCTAAGGGAATGATCCAAGGCCAGGCGTAATTTTGAACCACGGTCAGATGACGAGGTCAACACCTGAGCTGGCACCGCACTCTCCAAACTTCCATACCACGCCAACGTGAGGACAGTTGAAGCCACGACAGATTTAAAGCGCACCAACCCCGTGAACACGACGATCTTTGGCTGGACCGAGTTTCGAACTCGCAACCCTCCGGTTGTTAATCCGTTGCTCTGCCAACTGGGCTACAGTGGCCCTAAATATCAAGAGAGATCGATTACTTTTTTTTCGCCTGAATAACCACTTCTACAAGATGTTAATGCTCTGAATCATTACGGATTTGAAAATTATTTTTAAAGGGGTGAGAATCCCAGTTTCTAATTTTAACATTCAAGAAAGAAGAAACAATTTCAAACAGTAACCGGCTGTCCTACTTCACATGCAAATGAACTCTTATTTGTTAACGCCATTAAATTTCAATGATGAAATCGCGTGCAGAGTTCTATTAATCGAGGTTAGTGAAGCTTTGTAAGAGAACTTCCCGAGGAAAATTCGTGTGAAGCCAAGCTATTAAACATCACAATTTAATTTTTATTATGAAATTTGGAATATGAATTTTTTGTTCGAGGAACTCTGGAGACATCGAAGATTTCGTGCCAAATAGTTATCGTTTGCGCTCGAACATTCATATATTAAATGGTGAAGAGTTAAGATAAGTTTGTATTTTAATTAATTTTGTTTTATTTTTCAGATACCAGCTGTGGCAGCCTTTTAAAAATATCTGTTGGGTTAGCAGAGTGAGTGGCAACAAAGGTACAAACATTACTTTTATTTAACACGAATAATTAACAATAAAACAATAGACATAATAAACATGGAATCAGGCGCCTACTTTTACAGACTCCCTCTGATAAGAACTCAGCAGCAACTGAGGATGATGCAAGTGGTTAGTGACGTCGACAGTAATGACGTAATGCTTGGGCGGACGTCAGACAGTAATACGTAGGGGAAGAGAAATGAGTATTATTTCCAACAATATCTTTATAACTTTTTGTTACCTTTAGAATGTTTCGTCAGCAAAGAATTTTTTTCCCTTTCAAAGTCCTATCCTATGATGGCTGTCGTGGCTCAGTGGGTATGTCCACTACGCTAGCAACCTTCGAGTTGTAGGCGTCGCAGGTTCGATTTCTGTTTGGTGCATTCCACCCTAGGTGTATTTTTCTCTTCTGTGACAGTAAAACTTTCATTGTATGTGTATGTCTTTTACTTGATATTGTATGTTTTGTGTCTGGCGCAGCATGGCCAAAATATGGCCCTTGCGCCATAAAACTCCCTAAAACCAACCTATCCTATGGCCGCATCTTGGGGGAGGGTGGAACGGGTAGCACAGGTGAAGTACATCGGGAGTACATACTCCTGGTAGGGCCACCCAAATCATGAAGGCTGTGTGCTTTACAAGGCTAACATAGGAAGGTGAAAGGGTGGCTAAGTCGGACTGTACAGAGATAGCTCCCAGATCCTATGATCAATAGCAGACGCGCTCTACTGATGTCATGGACAAAATGTCCGAAAACGTTTTTTGCTCAGACTCCATGACTTAGTGTAATTTGTTTTTTTTTTACCTGGAATTAGAAAGAAGACATTTTCGACAAGCTTTCTATCGAACTCTGCTTTAACACAAATTATTTGCATGGAAGTATGAACGAATTATTTTAGAGCCACGACCTTTGTTAGTGTATATAGATTTGATCTAAAAAATAACTTTTAATTATACTGTCCATTTACTAGTATCAACTACTTTGCACGGACACAATCTATTGGCTCAAAACAGGTGATCACAGATTTTCTTTTGGAGGGGCTAATATTGTGTGGTATTAAAGTATATTGAAAGGTATACATACAACATACTTTTACTATCTGCATACCGCCAGAACTGCTCTCGACTCAAATTCTGCCCCTTTCTGTTGTCGAGAGAAACAGCAATTTCCCCATTTCCCATAGGTGATTCTTGAAGACATGTATTCAGGTTTGTCACATTGGCGCACTCATGACATATTCGGAATATATTTGTTGAATTTTACTTATTACTGAGAAAATCTATACTAGAATAGTCTCAAGTAGATCAGCCAAGTATTTAAGATGTGTGGTGCTGCAAGTGGTAATCCGCCTGCAGTGTCAACGTCAACACAAAAACTTCGCCAAATATGACTTTAAAATGTCAACAGTCGCTACAGTTCCTTCGTACTTTTTATATTTTATAGGTACCTTGATGTTTGGGTGCCACGGTAGCCCAGTTGGAAAGGTAACGGATTAGCAACTGGAGGGTTACGAGTTCGAAACTCGGTCCAACCAAACACCGTCGAGTACACGGGGGCTGGAGCACTTTTAATCTGTCGTGGCCTCACATGTCCTAACATTGGCGTGGTGTGAAAGTTTGGAGAGTGGGGTGACAGCTTAGGTGTTGACATCGTCATTTGACCGCGGTTCAAAATTACGTGGTGTTGTCCTCGGATCTTTCCCTTAGGGTTTGATCCATGACCGTCTCATATAGTCCCCTATATGAGACCCCTATCTAGTCCGACTTAAATTAACTACCTACCTACCGTCGCATTGGAGCAGCACAGCGGGCTATTGGCGACAGTTGGTAAAACTTAAGGAAAACCTCACACACGAAGGTTACAATCTAAAAATTAAACGAAACACCTGTGGCAATATGCATAGCTGAAATAATTTGCATATATGAATAAGCCATAGACTTTGGCGTGGCGTGGAAGTTTGGAGAATGGGGTGCCAGTTCAGGCGTTGATCGTCATCTGACCGTTGTACAAAATTGTTGTCCTCGATCTTTCTCTTTGGGATTTATCCCGGACCATCACTAATAGCCCGTTGTATTGCTCCAGTGCGACGTTAATTAATTGCCACTACCTAGATGTTTGGTTAAAAAACGGTTCAATTGCCACTACCTAGATGTTTGGTTAAAAAACGGTTCAATTGCCACTACCTAGATGGTTGGTTAAAAAACGGTTCAATTGCCACTACCTAGATGTTTGGTTAAAAAACGGTTCAATTGCCACTACCTAGATGTTTGGTTAAAAAAACGGTTCAATTGCCACTACCTAGATGTTTGGTTAAAAAACGGTTCAATTGCCACTACCTAGATGTTTGGTTAAAAAACGGTTCAATTGCCACTACCTAGATGTTTGGTTAAAAAACGGTTCAATTGCCACTACCTAGATGTTTGGTTAAAAAACGGTTCAAAACGCGTTAATTTTCAACGCGTTCTTTCGTTCAACCTTTGCATTTGTAAGAGAATATCTAAATAAAGAAATAAATAAAACTTTTCAACCGTTGAATTGAACGGATTAACCACAGGTTTTCCTTTTTAAGTAAGTTTTTGAGCGTTATTTTTCAGAGATGGAGCGTTGGATGTGCCGTTAAGAGACATTTTTCGGAAGAGTTAGTTGAGAAAGGAGTAATTTCGTCGCAATTACATGCTACGGTGATTTCTTGGAATAACTCCTCCGGATACGTTCGATTCATTTATTCAATCCTACTATGTATTTATTTCTTCCGGGAATTTATTTTTTGTGCATTCTGCGTTAATTAGAATTCGCTTACGGACAATGGTCACTCGTTTGGTTTGGCCACTACTGGCAGCTTTCTTGGTTCTTTCTCTTGCATATAAGCAACGATTCTTGTTCTGTCAATGATTCTTTCTATCCTCTCGAATATTTTGTTCAGATTTGTTTCATAACAGAAATATACTTTTATGGCATCAGTATGTTACACGGAACCCTTCAATTATGTAAGACGGAATTTATTACAAGGTTATATAAAAAAGTAAGGTGAATTTGTCTCTAAAACTCGGAGTTTTTTGTGTAGCTAATTAATTTTTTTATATGTTGCAAGTACCAAGGTGATAGAAGTGTGACGGCGTGTAGAAACTTCTATGTCAACCCGTCTGGTGCTTAGAGCAAATCAAAGATGGCGCATCGACTTGAGCATTACTCCAAGGAGGAGGTGCGCGGTGTCATTCGTTTTTTATGGGCCCAGGGGAAAAAACATGTGATAGTCATCGAGAATTGTTGGAAGTCTATGGAGAGAGTGTTATGTCGCAGAAACAAGTGTACGTGTGGTGTAATGACACTAATGTCGTCGATGCCATGATTCGTGAAGACAGAAGAGTGAAGTTGCATGATATTGCAAATGCATTGAATAGCTCATATGGTTCAGTGAGCAGTATCGAAATGAGAAAATCTTGACCATCCTCCGTATAGCCCTGATTTAGCCCCTTCGGATTACCATTTGTTTGGCCCCCTGAAAAAACACCTCCGTGGGCAGCGTTTCCATACACTGGAAGAGGCACAACACTTACCTGGTTAGGGAACCTGGAGCAAGATTTCTTTGAAAAGGGCATGGATGATTCGGTGCCACGTTGGAATAAATGCTTAGACCACTATGGTTCCTTTGTCGAATGATAGTGTGATACGATTTGTCAAACATAATAAATTTTCATATATTTATCTCTGCACGTTTTTCTGTCAATCAAAAATTCACCTTACTTATTGATACTCCTTTGTAAATTCGTAATTTTGATGAAATGTAAAATCTTTCAAATTCAAGGGCAGTTTTATATTTTAAGGGGGAGTATTGTAGACATACCTTCACTTGGTGCAACGTTTTAAACGGCAAAATGGTATACGACTGTGACAAGCATCCTACACGAAAACATTTCTGACTGGTCACGATTGTTTGACTAAACCTCTCTACCTCCTAAAAGTTTTGCATGACCTCTGCTGTCCCCTTTGTATTAAATCCCAAGAAATGGATATCCGCCACTTGCAACCTTGCACCATAAAACCCAAATTCCATTCCATTTCATTCCACCACCTGCAAAATATGTTCTCTACTCTCTAGTCGGGACCTCTGCGGACGATATTGGGATCGGACGGATATAGGCAACTATTTCTATTTCTTGTCGAATCTTTTATTTTTTATCCATTTTCTATAGCCCTCAGGGCCACATCTTCTTTAGGTGTGAACGGGCTTCACGGATCCGAGGTACTCTAGTGATCTCTTCTTTTCCTATAGAGTTTACTGGTCTTTAGTAAACACGGGGGTCGCTCTCCCGAGATACCCAAGCGAACTTTTCCGCTCTCTTCCTACTACTATTTTCACAATCCCTCTTCACGACATTTTTTTGCTTGACGTCGTCTTGTATTTGGCACAGCTTGGCCAAATATGACCCTAAAGCCATAAACCCCACAAACAACCATTTTCTATATTGTTTGTGCGTGCTTTTGTTACTAACTTTGCGTGCTTTTATTACTATTTCTCTTCTACCTGCCGTTGGAAAAAATATTAAGGTCATTGTTTGGTTATTTTTCATCCTGAAGAGAAGTTTTTATAGAATTTTTAAAGACATTTTTATTAATCAGAACAATCTGTCAGGTCCTAATCAATCGGAAACTTTTCACGACAATTTATTGAAGAAATTCTTTTGGTTAGAGCTTGATAAATCAATAGAAATGCATTAAAACAGAGATAGAATCGATTTTGAGCAAATAGTTAATTGAAAAAAAGGGGGAAGCGATCTAAAGAGATAAATGAAAATGATAAAACAAATATATCCACTGAAGCATTCACTAAGGAAATTAAATATGTACCTTGTTTGAGTTGCAACTTTTTAAATCCTCCAATGACGTTGAACAAAGGAATGGCGTTTTTCACTTTCAAATTGATCTGATAGTTTCATTTTAGGATTTATATATAGATCAAAAAGTTCTAACATTTAAAATAAATATTGAAATCACTTTCCTCAACATTTTATTTTATCCATTATGGATTTGTTCCTTTGCACAGGAAGAGGAAAATTTTGTGGTCCGATTGAATTTTGATTTTTCATTCCTTGTTCACCTTGATTATCGAAATAAAAATCTAAATTAATTGCGAATTCTGTATTATCATGTAATCTACATATTTCGTTCAGTAAGTGAAGGTTTCAGAGAAAGAAGCACGGAATTTTTTCAGATATCTCCTTTATAGTATGCATTTTGAAGCTTTGTGTCTGAAGTGAATTTTGAAATAGTTTGCGTGAGAAAAACTAATGAATATTAAAATTATTTCTTTAGTAGATTTGACATTCATCGATTTCTTTTAAATTGAAGGACTCCGAACGAGATATAAGCCTCGGAATGAAAATTCTTCATGGAAAAATATTCAATTGGATCGAAAGAATTTCTGATTATTTGAATGAACACTACTTAAAAATTTAGTAAAACATAACTTCTTGAATAGTGGTTAAACCATTAAAATTTTGCAATTACCTGAAAATTACAAGCCTAAATGATTTGAAAAGTGGCTTATCACTATGTTTCTAGGGAGTTTAGCTGTATTCAGTTAATCAAAGTTGGACATTTATTATACTCGGATCTTCCCTTTACAGCAATTCTGGAATTTGCTAAGTTTTGAAGGACAGAAATATTTTTCTTCTGCTTCGAAATAATACATGGCTTACTTTAGAAAACAGAAAACTTACACTATTTAATATTTTGATGTCAATACATGCTCACGAGTCTTGCTATTAGCAAATTTAAATTAACATCTAGTAACTTTATAGGTTAATTGCTTTAACCTTTCTGGAGGTTGTTTGGACGAGAAAGACGTAGCTCGCCAGTAGCAAAAGTGGTCAGATCTTGATGGACGAGACGTCGAAACCACTTGGAGGGTTGAGATGACTCTAAGAATTCTCTGGGGGACTTTGGATGAGCATTTACTGAAACTCATCAACAGAAACATTAAGAAACTAACAAATATAAATAAAATAAAGCAATAATTACTTGAGACGTTCTACAAGAGAAGATTTGTAGCTTTACGAGACTTTTTGCTGCTTCAGACAAAGTAAGCTGCACACCTCGTTTCCTCAACAGTTTCGTTGCGTTGACAAAAGCTTCTTAGAGACAAGGGTGCCAGCTCAGGTGTTTACCTCGTCATCTGAGCGTGATTCAAAATTACGATGTGTTTTTTTCCTTCAGGATTGATTCCGGGCCGTCACCCCGATGTGTTTGTTGTTCTAGAGTAATTCTACTAATGTGTTGCTCTAGACGTAAATTCAACTGCCGTCCGAATTATAAAGTAACCACTTTTCTGATCATTGGAGAAGATAATTTTATTTTTAAATCGAATGTCCAACCATCTACCTCTTCACTCTTCGGAACTACAGGGAGTGAACTGGAGGCTATTTATGAAGGAGCACCAAGTGGATATGCCGTCTCTACCCCTGACTTAATCACCAACATTCATGCACTTCCAAACCGAGGTTCGGAGCTGAGGTCAAGTGTTATGGCACCAGATAGGCGTCAGGAAAAATAAGGTAAAAGTAAGTGTTCAATGTACCAAAATATTTATGAAGAAATTAATAAGGGAGACCGTGAAAAAGTGGAAACTCCAATGAATTTTCATGATTTTTAAAGACGTCACTAAAACGAAATTATACGAATTGGCACCATTTTTAAAATAGAATAACCCTTCACGTTTCTTAGAAGGACAAGAAAAAAAGTGAAATGTCGTTAGTCGTGAAACACTTATTACAAATTAAAAGACCCAAATATACATTAATAAGGGCGTTTTCATTTAAAGAAATTTAAAGCTTCACATTAATCACAAAATAGATGGTGAAACCTTTCAGTATAAACAATCTTATCCGAGGAACCTTCATTATCCGAGGTAATGTATACCGAGACCACCTCGGATAGCTAGAAACTCGGATAATACGAATGTAGTAACACAAAACAGCCCCATACAAAATACAGAAAAGTTTTACTATACTGCATGTTATTAATACCGCTACTGAAATATTCAAAAAGCAAGGCTACTTGGCATCAAGTACGGGTCGGATAACATGGACCCTCGGTTAATCAGAGCTTGGTTCTATTGAGGTTCTGCTATACTACTCAATATAGAAAAATAATTTTGAAATAAATTCTGTATCTTTGGAGACACCTAAATAGTTTAATGATTCAGTTCAGGATACCCAGTTTGAAACCGGTAACTTTTGAATTCTCTTTGACTTGGTTGGGATATTTTCTGCTGTTCACAAACCAAAATTTCATCAGTGGACAGGTAAAAACAAACACACAGTCGAATGACGGATATTGTGACAAATTTTCAAATTCTTATTGCTAATGTTTCGTCTAGAATTTTTTAGTATCTATCTTCCTTCACTGTATTTTTTCTACCTAGTTTTGGGCAAAGTTTTTCGTTCTCTTATAATTTTTTACTACGACTGAAAAGAAAACAAAATCTCATCTGGAACTCGCGTATAAAACAGTAGAATGTTCCGGTTACTTCTGTTTTCAATGCAAATATATTTCAGCGCAATTTTGGCGAAATTTATAGGATGTGTCTTCAATTTAGTTTAATTTCATTACATAATGAATAGATAAGTTTCAGTAAAGAACAATGAATGAATAAGAAGCATGGATAAAACAAAGGCACAAAGGCATCAACGAATTCGATCGATTTGTCCAGCCCTAGAACAGAGAGTAAAGTTTCAATAAGGGTTTTTAAACATCTCATCTCTTTTTTTAGTTTTTAGATGAATTTTTGCCTCTTTGAAACAGTAGATATAACGAAGAGTACTATTCTTAAAATATTGTCTTCTCGCAACTTTTAGTTATCTACTCATGTGCTTAAGATATAAAACCAATGAATCATGCCGTAGTCTTTTTTGTATGCCTTATTTTTCTCATCAGTATTTCTGCAATATATTTATTCAATTTGTATTTGATCTGAAGACTTGATTGCATCTAAAACCACCCATTTGCACAGCATGACAAGGTAATGGATCACTTAATCCTCACTTGAGTATCAA
Source organism: Meta bourneti (assembly GCA_933210815.1). NCBI lineage: Eukaryota > Metazoa > Arthropoda > Arachnida > Araneae > Tetragnathidae > Meta > Meta bourneti. The sequence continues at coordinate 96,839,781 of OW119926.1, forward strand.
CAAATCACCCAAAGTTTGCGTAATTTGTTATGACTGATCTTCGTGGAATCAATATCATAACCATCTTCCAACCTTGATACAGCTTATTTGCCTGTGGCCTGATTATGTTTCCAAGCACCTAACTGCTCTTCTACAGTGAAAACATGGCATTGATATCCGTAATTGAAAACCTACTTTACATAAGATTGAGCATAATAGCCGAAGATGATCTATGAAACAGTGGTCATCAAAATAGTTCCATCCAAACTCGATGACCAAACTCGTTCATTACCAACGACCATTTTGTATGCAACATGCATATTCAACAAGGGGTGTTTTTCCTCCAAATGTAACGGAAAAGTCCCTGTTTTCCTCCAGAAGCGAATTTCTTTTATTGCTTCGCTTCGCCACTTGGTTGGTTCCACGGTGGCCTACATTCTAGAGCCAACAACCCAAAGAGCATAAAGAGGAGTACGAGCGCGATGTTCCGTGCTTCTTTCACAAACGCTCTCTGGAGACAGTCGGTCAGATCGAAGATGGCCCTGGAGAAAGTGGTGAGTTTTGTTTTTTCGTTTCGTTTGCGTCTCGCTTGGATGGCTTTGTTTTTTATGGAGGTTTTATTCTGTTCGGAAAACCCATATGTTTGCTGTTATCTTCAGTGCTTCCGATTCTTATAGGCTTCAGAGTTTTGGATGTTCCATGGGAAGGCGTAAAACCATAACAAACTTTTCTGCATTTTGAGTTAAGAAATCTGTATTTTAAGACCACTAGGGGGCTCCATCCCCTGCTCTATCTCGCTCGTCAACCCACGAATATTTTGTTGTAAAAAGTATTAATTTGGGGTACATAATTTAACCTCCTGGTAGCTGTCTAAAATAGGTGTTTCGTCGGTAGCAAAACTGACCAGATCTTGATGGACGAAATATCTCGTCATCAAAAGAAAACTGACCAAATCTTGATTTCGCCATCATCAAAAGCATCTGTAATATCTTGATAACGAGATAACTCGTCATTAGCAAAATTGGTCAGATCTTGATGGAGGAGATATCTCGTCGAAACCACTTGAAGAGTTAGTAAGCGCATGAAAAACTCAATTATATCTAGATACTCAAATTTTACTAACTTTCCTTTACTTTTTCTAACAAATTTTACTAACTTTTCCACAGAAATCGACATTATTTGTATACTAGTGAATGGCAGCAAACAGATGTAAGCAATATCGAATCAAACGTTTCTGGATTCATTTGCCAATTTTGTCACTCGGTTTAAATATGCTTAATCATAGCTAGGGAGCTGCATAATATTGCATATTGCAGAAGGGCTCAACGCATTAATGTAATTCATCAACAGTCTGGTGAGAAGACAATAAGAAATTCAAAAGATAAAACTCAGAACAAAAAAGGAAAATGTAAGCGAACGCGAAAATTGGTTTAGATGTCTTAACTCTTTAAGTGATTTCGTTGAGATATCTCGTCATCAAAGTTTTGCTGATATTTTGTTGATGACGAGATCCAGATCTGGTCAGTTTTCTTTCAATGATGAGGTATCTCGTCCATCAAGATCTGGTAAGGTTTGCTTATGACGAGATACCTCATCGAGACAACCAATAGAATGGTTAAGATACCTGATCTTTTTGCAACGCACCTTAATGGGAATAAGAATCAACTAAGATGGAACAGTTGTGTTTCCAAATCTTATGTTCAACGTATTCTTTGCTTACAATACTAAATTATGAACATTTATTTTATTAAAATTACAAAAATTCTCAATGTTTTACTTTTCAGATTGTTTCTATTCTATTTCGGTGAATAGCTGATTAGGATACATTGCTTTGTCCGAGTTCCAATATGGTTTTAAGTCGGTTTGTATCTGTCCCCTAAACATTGCTAAGTTTAATCTAAACTAGGATCAAGAACCAGCCAGAGGGGGCTCTATGCAAACCGAAAACTTCCAATTTTTTAAATATTTCTTCAAATTAATTGCTTCAAAGAGCACGAAATATTTTTATATACTTAAATAAATAATTGTTATTTTATACCAGAATAACTAGTTTATTTTATGAATGTCATTACTGTTATGATTATGACTGTTATATTACTCGAACCGCTCTGAAATACCTTTGGCCTTTAACCCTCCGTGGTTGCTTCGACGAGGCATATCATGATTAGCAAAACTGACTCGTCGAATCACTTTTGTTCTTTAACCCTCCAAAATCCAAACCTCAAGTATCCAAACCTCAAAAATCCGACCTCAGGTATCTCATCATTAGCGAAACTGACCAGAGCTAGATAGACGAGATATGTCGTCATTAGAAGAAAACTGACCAGAGCTAAATAGACGAGATATGTCGTCATTAGAAAACTGACCAGAGCTAGATAGACGAGATATGTCGTCATTAGAAGAAAACTGACCAGATCCTGATCTTGTCATCATTAAAAGATCGGTCATAACTCGATGACGAGATATCTGGTCAGCAAAATTGGTCAGATCTTGATGGATGAGATATCTCGTCGAAGTCAGTCGGAGGATTAAAGAACAAAAATCAGACCAATGGGTCTAGTGGTCAGCGTATTGGCTTCTGGATCGAAAGATTCTGGTTCAAAGTCGGGGGTAAAACATGAATGTAAAAAATGAATGACCCGAAATGGATAAGTATTTTGAAATGGGTAGAAAATATTAAATATACAAACAATCAATTTTTATTTATATAAATTTACTCATATGAAATCATTTTATTTCTTGTTCATCCTCAGAGAATTTGTTGATGATACTATATAGCTATTTCTCCCCTTTTAGGTAATTCTTATTTTGGTTGCTCACTCTGTGAGTGCCTTCTACCCTGCAGAATACGTGGAACTGTCCCGTCTTCTCGGCACATCCCATCTTTATCCAGATGAGTCCATCTCCGCAAGGTACGAAACATCCCGTCAAGACAGCGACGACATCTCCGACTCAGAGTTCCACGCATCTGAAACGCGTCACCGAAACGACTACGCGCCGTCAGACTACTCCGACGACTTCGACTCGAGGGAGGAATATGACGACGACCCCCAAAGACTTCCTCACTACCACGATCACCACGACGAGAATGACGCTCTGTACTTGTCAGACAAGACAGACAGCAAGTACAAACGGGAGGAATACTTCGAAAGTCTGGCGAAGAAATCCCGCAGCACCTACCACAGCCCGACGCCTTACAAACTAGGCCTGAAGTCGGCCGAGGACATGGACGTCGAGGCGTCCGACCCGGGATATCTGATGCCCAGGCCCAGATTGGTAGACCGAAACCGACGAGCAAGACTGTCAGACTATGACCTCTATTACCCAAAGCGAGGTCAGGTCCATGACGAGAGCGTGCGACCCGAGTCCAGATCGAAATCGTATTCAACTTCAAAGAGCTATGATGATTTAGATAGTTATGGAAAATCACCAGATGTCCCTGGTCTACAGGCTTCAATGGCTCCTCCAAGAAGTGTTGAAGATTATGGAAAGTCACCTGATGTCCATATGCCCATGCGACATGAATTCATGTCAAAATCTATGGCACCTCCAAGAAGTGTTGAAGATTATGATGGTTCGTACCATGGAAGGACAAGGGAGTTAAATGAACCTATTAGACCATCGACAGGATCTGTCTACAACACCAACACGCAACCGAGATATCCACATCCGGACACTTACCAGCAGACACCACCACCAAAACCAGTGAGAAAAAGCCGTAGGAGGTCGAAGTTTGCAACGACAGACGGTTCACCAAGTCCATCCTTCAAAGTGCCAAAGTTGAAAGATCTGTCCTCGTCCTCTTACTATCCAAGAACTGCGGCTCCGAAAAGGGAGCGGGAGTTCCGGAAGAAGTCGGTGCCAAAGAAGTCCCTGGAACCACAGGCGAGAGGAGCCTTTTCTGGAGATTCTGGAGATGATTTTCCAGTGGTGAAGTCTTCGTCGTCGTCCTGGGGGAAAGAGAAGCGCAGACCCGGGTTGTTCACAGAAGAAAACAGGCATTTTCTTTCCGCTACGGGTTATGGTAAACCCGTGAGGGAACAATTTCACGAACAAGTAAGTGATTGACATATTTGAAGTATCTGAAAAGTCGTTTTTGCCTAAAATTTCATACTTTATTTAATATTCTTAATATTTAGACTTTTTTCTTTGCAAAACTGTTCTTATTTTGTCTATACGGTAGGATAGGACATATGACTTTCAGAGCACCCGCTGCGAAGTAACTCATCTCCGCATCATAATTAGAAGAAAAATTTAAAAATAAAGACTAGTAACATAAGGGTGGGTGAATTTTAAATAAATGTCGATCTAGGAAGGCAGAAGAGAATTTAAGTGCTAAAGAAAAACCATAGGCCCGCTCAGTCTCAGAAGAAATAAGGAGGTCACCCTCCCATCTCCTGACCGCGACCAACTGTCTTATGTTTTAAGGTCTAAAAATTTACCCGAGGACATGTATTCTTAGACTGCTACACGCTCGCACAGATGAGTATTAGCATTAAATATGAAAGAAAAGGCAATTGAACGTTAAAGAGAAATTAAGATTTAAAGTGTAAGAATTTAACTTTAAAAGGTGATACAATTACTGGTCCCATCGTATCCCTAAAACCTTTTTGTTGCTGTTCAGAAATAAAGTAAGAAAGGAAGAGAATTAATGGAGTTGAAGTCATAAACTTCAGGGTCCAAACGTAACATCCCACTTCGGCGTTTGGGCCTTTGAGGTGTTAAACTGTGCAGAATAGGTCGTGGTGTTTTCTGCGAGCAAAAATAAAAAAAATGTCAACAGCAAGCGGTGTTCCCAGGTGGTCACCCTCCCAAGCACTGACCGAACCCGAAGGTGCTTTACCTCGGTGATCGGACGAGAACCGGTGCTTTCACCATGGTATGGCCGTTGACTTGCCTGTACGTTGAATAGAAGCGAAAATATAGCAATTTGAGTATATCGACAGCTGTTTTCAATTCGTATTGAAATCTTTAAACGCAATTTTCTCTGATTGTAATTACGAGCAAAATTTTTGCACGAGAAACGCGATTACTAAAAATGTACCATATATTTTTTAATTGAATTTGGTGTACTGATTTTTACATTTGTTCTGGAGGGCCTGAACTAGGGGATATGAGTTATCCCTTAAGCAAAATGTTTTAGAGATTTAAGTGTTGTGTCGTAAGGAAAATGTAAAACTTTCATGGTATTGTATCATTTGAACATTAAAAAAGAGGAATCCGAACGTAGTTAGATACCTTAAAACAAGAGCTCCGTATGTTTGGTTATAAAGGGCAGGGAAGACCAACCACTCACTTCTTTTTTCAAGCATTGTAGACCGAATTCAAAGATATCATTCAGTAAAGATTAAAATCTATACATTTACGCGCATAAAATTTGCATAGGGGCGTCAACATATCAACCCTCCAAGTGATTTCGATGTGATATCTCGTCCATCAAGATTTGACCAATTTCGTTAATGAAGAGATACATCGTCATCAAAACATTGCCGAGTTTTTGATGATGACGAGATCAAGTTCTGATGTGTTTTCTTCTAATGACGAAATATCTTACAATTTTGACGCAAAGTTTTGAATTTATAACAAAATTTTACCTCCAATACCAAGTTTCAAGTAATTTAGCTCAGCCGCTTTTGTATCAGGAGCCATCGAAATTGCCAACACTATCTTACTCTTTCATTCTTTTTTGTTAAGTCACTTATGACAGAGTAATGCTAAATTTTTCAAAACAATCTCCTTGATAACAAACTTATTTGTAGTCATACGTAAAAGCTTCAGCAAATGACTAATAAAGACAAAAACAAGATGATAAAAAGCAAAAAAGCATATAGCTCACACGGTCTTCCTCTATTGGCAATCAACTAATGCTAGCATCCATCGAATTCAGACACTCTAAATTCTGAAAGGGGAGTATTGTAGTGTGAACTTAGCACCACCACAAAAATTAACTTACAATACAGTAGCATGTATATAGTAGTGTAACCTATCTCCACCCATGTACTATCTTTCATTTCTCTTCTTAACAATCGGGCCCGCGATAGCCCGATTGGAAGAGTAGCGGATTAGCGACCCGAGCGTCACGAGTTCGAAACTCGATCCAACCAAAGACCGTCGTGTATGTGGGGACTGGTGCACGTTAAACCTTCCATGGCCTCAAATGCTATCAATTTGGCGTGCTATGAAAGTCAGGAGAGTGGGGCGCCAGCTCAGGTGTTGAACTCGTCATCTGACCGTGGTTAAACCCTCTGCATACGTAGGGGCAGAATATCGTTTCCTTTGGTTACGGCAGCCGGCCCGACAGTTTTACAGGCAACTTACTGAAACCGGCCGAAACGGCCTTTATAATGCTTTCCCCAAGGAGGAGGGGGAATATGTGTCGTCCTAATATCACCTAACGTGCCGGTTTCTATTGTCGGGCCGGTTTCTATTGTCGGGTCGGTCTGATCTTGCCTAGAATGGACAGATTCTTCCCGGGTAAACTGAAAGGGAGGCGGTGGCTTTTTAAGTGTATCTCTTCATTTACAACCTCTCACAGACTAGATGCTGGAGGATAAACAATTTGCGAGGCTCCCCGTCGATAAACCTGACATCTTTGTCAACGGGGAGATAAGGCTATTCACGCGCGGGTCTCTGTAGCACAGAAAATAGGGTATGGAAATTTTACTGGGCTTCGGCGATTCTTCAGGAGTTTGAGGTCTGAAAGAATCCGAGCCTTTCCTAACGAGGGGACTCGAAACTTTCGGTCGGTTGGGCCGGTTCCCGTATCCAGAGGGTTAAAACTACGAGTTGTTGCTCTAGGATCTTTCCTTTCGGGATGGATTCCGGACCGTAACCAATAGTCCATTGTGACGTTCTCTCTCATTCGACTACCTAGCTTCTTAAATATCCATTCGCATTCAACCAATTTTGAAAGTCCCTCACTCTCAAAGTAATCGAATGTCAAACATTGTGTAAAAGTTTATAAATAAAGTACCAACACACACTTAACTTTCCTCCACGTGTTGCGTACAACACACATCCCAGACGTGGGGTCGCTAGGGCAGCCAAGTGAGTAACACTCACCAGCGAAACGAGCTGTGAATTTACATTAAGATGATCCGCCACGCACCGGTACCTCGCTGAGTATATATCCAACTGCGTTTTAGACTAAGGGGAGGACCGCCCGTGACCAGAGGATCGATTCGCTGTGTTGAACTTGATCTCGTTCATGTTTCTTTTTAATTGTAATGGAGTTTGATCTGCATCGGTTACCATTGGGAGTTGCAATTGCTTTCTGTATTTGATTCGGGCCACCCATTATAACACGTGCTCTCTGGAAAACTGCAGCATCCTAGCGTCCAGATGCCTGGCATCCCTTAACCCCTCATGGTGGTTGTCTCGACGAGGTATTTCATCATTAGCAAAACTGGCCAGATCTCGATGGACGAGATATCTCGTCATTAGAAGAAGACTGACCAAATCGTGATCTCTCATCATCAACAAATCGGCGATATCTTGATGACGAGTTACCTCGTGGTTCAAAATGACGAGGGGTCCTCGAATCTTTCCCTTCGCTATTGATTCTCGGTCTGATCTTGTTGAACGTGATACCTCGTCGAAACCACTTGGAGGGTTAAATAAAACATAACGTCTGTTTCTGTTTCACACCACTAACTTTCTGCTGCATATGGCTAATGAACCTTCCCTACACCACTGTTTGTTTGGGCGTTGTTACTGAAAATAGGTGCAATTTCATCCTAGAAGGGAAGTAGTAAAATTTATAGACGATGACCTCTGTAGTTATTTGAGCCCTCAAGATAAGACTTGTTTCCTTTTTAATCCTGTGACATACCTCAGACTTTTCGTCATAATTCCGTCTGGCAGGCTCAATATAATTTTGAAACAGAAATAAAACGTGAAACTCTATCAGCCCTGCGACGTCAGTAAGATCAGGGCAAATAAAGCAGGTTCCTGTCATATCTGAAAGGGGACATAAGATGGAGTCTGACAAGCCAATTCGGTGGTGTCACGTTGGCGTGGTGGGGAAAGTGGGATGCCAGCTCAGGTGTTGCCATCGTCATCTGACAGTGGTTAAAACTGACGAGGTGTTGTCCTCGATCTTTCCCTTCGGTATTGATTCCGGTTTGGTTTGATTTATTGGGGTTTTATGGCGCAAGGGCCATATTTGACCATGCTGCGCCAGACAAAAGACATACAATATCAAGTCATAGACATACACACACACTGAAAGTTTTACTGACACAGAAGAGAGAAATACACCCAGGGAGGAATGCACCTGACAGGAATTGACCTGCACCGCCTACAATTCGAAGGTTGCTAGCACAGTGGACATACCCACTGAGCCACGACGGCCCGGTGTTGGTCCCGAACCTTCATCAATAGTGCGGTGTATTGCTCCAGTGCGACACACCGACCTACTTACCAATTCGGTGAAGATTTTACGGATAGTTGTGTCCAGTGAGAACATGAAAACGAGCTACTCCGATAGCTCTCTGTAGATCCTGTGATGACAGAGATTTTAGCAAGGAGTTCCAGTCTTTCTCTTTAGTTATAACTTTGTGAATATTAAGACGGGAACGTTTGATTTTGCATTTGTAATCCTTTTCACTGTGTGGTTTTCAATGGGTGTATATGGCAGGGGGATTATTTCTTTTTCCTGACTACCATCAAAAGAAAGCGAGATGAAACCGCTTGGGTAACTTTACTCAAGAATCCAACCGTTCGCTAAATAATCCTTCTTTTTCTTTGTTTTCCTCCCTCGTTTGTTGTCTTGTTTTGGGTTCGGCTTGGCCAAATATGGCCTTTGCGCTGTAAGACCCAAAACCAATCAATCGCCAAATAATTGGTGTAGAAAGTTTTGGAAAATCTACTGAACTTCAATTGAGATGTTTTCAAAGCGATGAACATTTAATTTTTGTGTTGCTTTTAGGGTGGCTAAGCCCCACCAGCCACCCCATTGGTGTCACTTTTCCAGAGAAGGTGCAATATTTCTTAAGATGTAAAATATTTTTATGTCCACCGATCATGCCATGATATGCACGTTCGCCCCATCTTTACGGATCATGAAATTCATATCTAAGTGTGATTATTTTCTTTTCAGGGTACGAGTGGTCCTGATTCCTACAAGTTCGGTTACAATACGGGCGACAAGGACAACCCTATGGCAAGGTACGAGGAACGAGGTCCTGATGGTTTCGTCAAAGGATCCTACAGTTATGTGGACCCCATGGGCAAACTGCAAGTGGTCCATTACGAGTCTCATCCGGAACGGGGCTTCAAGACGACGTTGTAACCTCACAAGACGAGTAAAATTGCGTCTCAGGGCCCAATACATAAGTTGCAAGTCAGGGTCGTATGGTCAAGTGCATTTAAATTGAAGTCTCAAGGACAAACTCTCTCCCTTTCTGTCTCATGTTAGTATGATAGCACCCGTCTACCAATTGTTAAGCTCACTTTCCCCACTTAACTTCCTTTTGTATGGAATTCCACCCGAACCCGCAACAAATGAATCACAAGTCTCAACTAAAGTGGAGTGAATATGTTGTGTGTGTCGATCGCAGCAGGTGCTACCATGGTTACTATTGCTTCAAAGAGGTTAAAATTCATCTAAAATATGTATAATAAAAGATGTGAGAAGTTCACTCACCCTTTTTCTTGAATTCTTACCCTCTTTTCTAGGGCTGGGCAAAAAAAGATGGAATTCTATGATGCTTTTGTATTATCCATTCTTTCGCTGAAACTTAGTATACGTATATTCATTCACAGAGAAGCTCAAATCAAATGAAAACACATGGTATAAATTTCGCTACTCTTTAATTGCGCCGATATATTTACATTATATTTACAATTTTAACAGAAACAGGAACAACACATTTTCTCCCGCTCAATCCGAGAGTTCTAAAAAGTTAAAGAATGTTCTGGCTGTTTTTCCGTTTTGCGCATGCGCGATCAGTCCGCAGAAACGATAGCAGGCTCGCATTCGCGACAGTTACTGAGTGAGATAGCGTGAGGGGAAATATGGCCTTGAGGTATATATTATAAAGTAATGACGTATACGTCCATAGAATTTCGTGACCGTTTGGCGATTAAAACAGATAGGCCAAGGCGAAATATTAATGATGCTAATAATTTTCTCTTGACAAAACATTACTTAACACAAGGCCTGGTAACTTTATTTTGCTGCCTTACTTTAAGTAATATTGCAAAGTTTGCTGACTTTTTGTAGTATGTTTAGCGCCAAAGTTGACGTTTATCGTGATGTAGTTTTTCATCAGGTAGGACCGGAAAATGCTCCACTGGAAATTCACGAATTAAAATGTAATTTTCAATTATGAATAATCCCATCTCAGAACTGGAACAGAATGCTCCAATCAGTAAACTCCGTGACGATTGAAATCAACTGAAAAAGAAATTTTCTGTTCTGTTCAAGTTTCAGTGAAATGAAAACGTTTGATCCCTTTGGCGGCTCTGATCATGTTTGCTAATGAAAATTATATCTTTATTACCAAAACCCATTAACCCTTTGAAAGGAACGGTGCGATAAAAATATGTTTGAAAAAATAAATTATAAGCTTATCATCTTATATGAATATATTTTGTGCATAACAAACAAATATTTTTAGTGCATGATCGACCTTCTTATGTCTCTTCTCCCATTTAGAGTATACCAGATATATATCAGAATATCAAATGAGATAATATTTATATACCTAGTAGCCTTAATATACCTATAATATCTGAGATTCAACGCCAAATGTACCACCCAGAAAAATCTTTAAAAAAGGTAGCGTGACCACAGTTGGTATTCTACTAATTAGAAGTGTAAAGGCAAAAAGAAATGTTAAATCAAATAATTATTGGCAGCTTTTTGAGAGGGTCTTTCTGTAAAACTAAATACAGAGGGTGATAGTGTTGCTGTAAATTCCAATTGGGATGCAATTCGAATGCAGTTTTAATATTGTCGCTTATATTAAAAATTACCTTCAAACATCCCCCTAAGCATCGATAAACCAAATTAGTTCTTAGTTGGAAGTATTTTTTCCCTGTAGTTAGTTCATATTTATACTGAAAACTGTCATAGTCAGTGCTGAAATATAATGACGAGCATGTCAGTAAACAAAGGTCACATACTAGGCATTCAAAAAGGTGTTGGGAATATTCAGTTAGGATGCTGAATTTTTCAATGCCAAATTATCTTTCTATTATCTGTAAGTGATTTACGAATAAACTAATCTCTCTCGCATTAGTAACAACCACGATCGCCATGGTAACGTTAATTAGGAATAAATTTATATCTCGCCAACAAAATCCGGTTTCAGTCTCTTTTTAAAAGAAAGTTACTGAATGAAATCCACTCAACTGTAAATGCTTTGTGAGATAACCAGAGTAAATGTGATATGAGTTTTCTGTAGGACTTAGCTCTAATGATTTTTCACAAACTAGTCGCAACTAAAATATATCTTAATGGGAAAAAATTATTTTCTTATTCAATTTATGCATCACATTTTCTCAGAAATAAACCCATTATTAGAATTGTATATGAGAATAGGGCAGGATATATTTCTTACAATAGAGAGAAAAGATCCCTGAGTAACAGAGAACCAGCGTTCTACTATAAAACATATTCTGCGTGGTGGTAACAATTCTTCCAAGTATAGGAAGTAAAACAGTACAAAAATGTCATATCAGTCATTTAGAAGAATAGTAAATAGTGTATGTAGTTGTGCAATAAAGTTTGAGTATTTTGTTTTTTCAGCTTGTCTGTTTTTATTTTTCATTCAACACAAAATAGTAATAATACAATTCTCAGACTCCTGTCCCCTAAATAAGCGTTGCATTCTTACATTTTCATTTCGAATATTAACAGTTTTTAATTTTAAAATGAGCTACACCAACAATGACAACACTTGTTAATGGTACAAGGCAACCTAAAGATACCACTCAATTAATTTTTTATTGTGTGTATGCGCGTTCGTGTATACAAAGACTGGTAAAAAATTAACTTTTAAAAGTGCACCCATCAAAAAATAGAGAAGTTTGAAAACATTTTCTAAAACATTGAAAACATGTATGGAAAGTGTAAAGACGTCATCTGGAAGTAATGCTTAAAAAAATAGTACTCACTATGAAAGATAAACTGAGACGTGAAAATCGCCTTCCAAGTAATATTAATTGTAATCCTGAGGCTATATTAAAATAACAATATCTTAATATGTAGTACATTAGTAGAAAAAATAAGCCTTTTAATTTAGGATTAAATCTACGTTTCTTGTTTTTTACAAATGAACAAATTTCAAGTGTTAAATGGGACAATTATTTTGGGTATGGTATTTTAATAAACGTTCCACTTGAGCAACACGACGGGCTATTGGTGACGGTCCGTGATCAATCCCAAAGGGAAAGATCCGAGGACACCACGTAATTTTAAACCATGGTTAAAATGACGATGTTTGGCCCACGGATCAAAGCCTGGAAAACGATGCATCCTTTGAAGGTGTTATAATGTTTGAAATTGAATGCAATATTCGATACTGCCATCTACCAGAGGTCAGTGTAAATATATTTTGAACTAGCACAATTAAGTGACGGTGTACAAAGTAACGGGAGAAAATTTTCCAAACACAATTAAACGCTTGAGCACAGAAAACAATTTTTCACAAAGTTACACATACGATACCACTGTTTCATACCTTTCAAAGATGAGAGGAAGTTGTACATTATACTATGGTAAATTTTCAATCGGAACACACAATTTTCCGATCAAAACCGTTTCGAGTGGGAGAATTTTTGCACCAACGCAATATTTCCAAATTTCATTGTCATTAAATGAATAACGACAAATTAATTTCTCATTCATGACTAATTTTTTTAAACTTATACATTTATTTATTCATTTAGTCACACTAATAGTTGCAACTAAATTAATAAATGTTGTAGTTGCAACTAAATGAATAAATGTGACTAATTGTTTGTTAGAAGTTGCGGTATAACTTCTAACAAACAACTTCTTTAAAGGTGAAATGCATTTAGTACAGACAAAGCAAAGGCAAGTGATTACCATTTTTCAGAAAACTGTAGGTCATTACCCCAAAAATGTGAACAAATTTGAATTATAGAATCTATTATGAAAACAAAGTTTTATTTCAGTTTTACACAATATTTTTTAATTTGAATGCCTTGGCAGAAGGACATAGCTTACCAATGTAGATATTCGCAGTACATAAATGATTTACAATTCTCACCTTACAATTAATAATTATTTTTCCGAAAAAATCATTTGGTTATAGAATACTGTTTTATTTCCTTCTAACTTTGCTCGGATGTAGCCTTCTCGTGCTTCTTGCGCATAACAGGAAACCAACTTGCGTATAACAGGAAAAACTTTAAAATTTTATTTGGCCACTTCCTTTGGTTTCAGCATTCAACAAAGCTGTTCAGTTCATACTAATGTGAGAGATTTTTCAGTGGCATTTTTTACAATTGATAAGCATTAAAGTTTAAGACAGAGAAGCTCAATTTGTATTTAAATTTCTTTCCTCCATTTTTCTCATGATTCCAATTCTCTGATATGCTGTTGAAGATCAGTAAACATTGCTAGTAGCAGGTTTTCTGGATACACTAAGCAAAACTCCACAATTATATTATAAACTAGCAGAATAACCCGGCGTTACTCGGGTTGAATTGGTTAACTTCATGTTTTCCATTTTCGTTAATCAACTGTAATTCCTATTCATCCCATGTAACAACTGCCACACTCTAACAAAGGTGCACAATTGTTCAATACACAATTTCACAAATGTAAATAAATGTCATACTTAACATATTACATTTTGTATAATTTAAATTTTTAGTAAGAAAGAAAAGTCTAGAGTGCCAATGTTTTCCAGAGTGCATAGAATAGTTCAGAGTATGCATATAAATGCCTTGTATGTCATTTAAAAACAAAAGCGTTTTCCAAAAGATGTATTGAGCAACATCAACGGATATGACCACGGCGGCCAAAGCTCTAGATCAGGATGTCGCAAAACTTTGACCGTTGACCCCCAAGAGTTTCTTGACTTTTTATCGAACTCCTCTATTTTATTATTACGTAAATATAATACAAGCAAAAAAGACTCTTGTGTTAGTTTTTATATTGTTTATTTTATAGTTACAATGTTTATTGCATGTATAATATAGTACATATCATTATGTTGTCTTAACGTCAAAGGGATACGTTTTTGTTTTTGACGTCCTTCTTAACATTACATATTGGATAGGAGGGATAAATAATATATAAATTTTGATTTAGATAACAATAATTCAATCTTCCTTGTATATATGAAAATAAGACTTTTATTAACTTGGTATACAATTTACTAACGTTGTCGTTGTGAAGGGTGTGCTTCGTGATTCTTGACAAGATTGGCAATGTTGGGTTCAAAATTAGGAAGTTTCAGCATTAAATCGCCATGGAATTCTATATCTTGCTTATTTCTTTGTAAAATCGTGGTAAATCATTAGTAAATGTGTCATTTTGGCCCACTTGATTGGCTTCCGTGACTATTTACATGATCTTGCTCCATCTTACAAGTCCTATTCATGTCACTGTTCCCACGATTCAATCTTAATTGCGTTGCCATTCAGGAAGGAGGTAATCTAAGGTAACCGAATTAAATATTACCGTTCAATGATGTCTTACATTTTTTATGGACCCCTGAGCCCGAATAGACCCCTAACAATGTTATATCGACTCCTGGGGTCGATATCAGCCACTTAGGCGACCACTGCTATAGATGAATGGGACATATCCTTTCACAGCTTTGTAGAGCAAAGGTTTACCATGTTCATCCAACCTTCACATCAGTGGTAGCACTTCAGTTCTTCAAATTACATATCAAAGTATTTGCGGAGTTCCTGGCAAACATCTTCATTGGGACCTTTCTTTGTCCTTTTCGGATTGTCGTAAGTCAGGAACAGACGGTTGTACACATGCTGATTGGAAGAATACTTCATCCAGTAAGGAAAATATGGTTTCCTGTATATATAAAAAATCTGATTAGTTCATGATAATAAGATTTCAGTGAACCAATATTAAGTCAAGACATGCTTGACAATTAGCTGTGAGGAGAGAATATAGAAATCGGCACAACAGCTAATAAAAGTTGGTGGTAAGGCAGAACAGGAAATCAGATCTCTTCGATATTGTATCCGACAAGATATCTTGCTTAATCTTGTCACACGCTCGTACTACTATCAATATTCTTTCTTCATAGCTAATCGGTCAATCATTTCTCGAACTCATTCAAAATTGAAATGAAGCTTAATTCCGACAAAACGACTACTGGATTGTGAAACTCATACCGTTTTTCCACACATCGAGTAACACTACTTGAGAAATGCTTTATTTGTTTGCCATTAAATGTCCGATCAAAAGATAACCCTTCGTCTTTTTCAAACTGTCTAGTGTAAACGCCATTTACTCCCCGCTATACCTCACGGTATAGGCATACTTTTGTCTAGTGTTGGGTCAATGTAGTATTTATCTGATGAGTTAATATGTCTGGGCAAAGAACAACAATGCCGAACTGAGCTCCGTTCCGGTCTACCAGTCCGGAACTTGCGGCACCATTCAGCCGGCAGGAATAAAAAGCGACTGAGAATATCTGGAAAATTGTGCCCTACGGCAATATGCCTTTATTTCTTTCAGATTCGCCTCCTTTAACTCCTCCTTTAAAAGTTGCTAGTTCTGATATTTTATTCGTTAAAAATTATGAAGTCATATTCGATAAAATACAACAAAAACCAAGCATTTAATTTTAAAATTAGAATACCATAATTTCAGTTTATTCAGCATTCATATATTCTGGATACGTAAGTAATCGAGCCCTTAAGAAGGGTAGTTAGGTAGTTAATTAATTAACGTCGCATTGGAGCAACACAACGTGCTATTGGCGATGGTATGCGATCAGTCCTTAAGGGAAAGATCCAAGGTCAACGCCTCGTTATTTTGAACCACGGTCAGATGACGAAGTCAACACCTAGAATGGCACCCCACTCTCCAAACTTCCGCACCACGCCAACGTGAGGATATTTGAGGCCACGAAGAATTAAACGTGCACCAGCCTCCATGTACACGAAAGTCTGGTTGAATCGATTTTCGAACTCGCAACCCTGCAGTTGCTGTTCCGGCTTCCGCGACCCGTTAACCCTCCTGGTGGTTGTTTTTACGAGGTATTTCGTCATTTGCAAAACCATTAGCAGATCTTGATCGACGATATATCGTGTCATTAAAAGAAAGTGACCAGATCTTGATCTCGCCATCACAAAAAAATTGGCAATATCTCGATGACGATATATCTCGTTATTAATAAAATTGGTAGATCTTTATGGACGAGATACCTCTTCGAAACCAATTGGAGGGTTAAGAAGGGTTTAATGTCCAAAACACACACCTCATATAAATAACCTTTACTATACAACTTACCCAGTTCTTACAAACTCAGCAAACAGCAGCCTCTGCCCATTGCTCTCTTGCAGTTCGTCACTGCAATAATTGTCCGGGTCTCTGATAGGCTTTCCAAAGGTGAACGGAACGTCATCAAAACGCACCACTCCCAAATACGGTGGCCATGGAGTGTGACCATCGCCCGGACGAAAGTCGTGCCAGTAATAATATGCGTCCTGCCTGTCGCCTACAGCCTCTGCGAAATACAGAGAGGGACACAGATTGTAGCTGTCCGAAAAGGCGTCCAGCACTTGCCTCATCAGCTTCACTCCGCGGCTGTCACTGCTCCTGTCCTTCTCAGCTTTCTCCTTGTAGATAGCGACGAACTTGTTCGGGTCGTCAGTGTAACTGAAAGCATCGAACAAGACGTAACCCGCCTCGAAATCGCTAATCTCGCCCGATCGCCTTTTTCCGAAGGCACCGACGATGCTCTTGAAGTGACTGGTGAACACGTGGCTGCCTTCGTTTTTCACGCTGCTCACTAGGATGCTGCCCTTGATGATATTCCCGGCCTTCAGATCCTGTAGAGGATTGTCTGAAAACCCGTTGCCGTATTCTGGCAGGAAAGCGTTAATGTCCGGATTCAAACTGTCGACCGCTTTTGCTAGATCTTGAGGATCTTTGCCTATGGAGAAAAGATATAAACTGTTATTAACGATCTTGACGTGAAAAGACAGGTAGTTGAATTAAAGTCGCACTGGAACAACGTAAAGGACTATAGGCGACGGTCCGGGATCGATCCCGAAGGGAAAGATCGAGGACAACAACTCGTAACTGCTCATAACAAGGACAATCAAAGGCATCCATGCGCTTACGAAACGATTATTGTGCGGTCGGTTCTGATTATCCAATATACAAGGATATATCAAAAAGTAAGGTGAATTTGTCTCTAAAACTCAGAGTTTTTTGTGTAGCTAATTAATTTTTTTATATGGTGCAAGTACCAAGGTGATAGAAGTGTGACGGCTTGTAGAAACTTCTATGTCAACCCGTCTGGTGCTTAGAGCAAATCAAAGATGGCGCATCGACTTGAGCATTACTCCAAGGAGGAGGTGCGCGGTGTCATTCGTTTTTTATGGGCCCAGGGCAGGGATGGGCAAACTACGGCCCGCGAGCCAACTCCGGCCCGCAGGAAGGTTTTATGCGGCCCGCGGATAGAATTTTAATTTGCCGGTCCGACGGAAATTAAAAGAAAATATGATTTCTATATTATATATCCATCTCCTTTTCTACTTTGTTTAAATATTATTTTTTTTCTTCCTTTTTTTCAAAGGACTGATGATCTTTTTACTTTCTCTATTTTTGTTCTACAAAACATAAATCGACGGAAATAGCAAGCACAGACAGCTTTCAATCGGTAAAGTGTTAAAAGCGGAAGTTCTTTGTTAGTTATAGCTGTAGACTGGCGCCAACAAGCGTTATCTCTTTCTCGGGGAGCAGACATATGGGAATCCAATATAGGTGAATTAGACCTCACATGTGGCAGACTGCGCATTTTAAGCTCCAGCCAGCGGCTTTTTCTTTTGGCGCGAGTTTTAATATTATTGATTGCATATGGAAAGATTGCGGACATATAGCATCATTGTGAATAGTGGTGAAAGTATAAAAAGTATAGCGTAGCTAGTGCTTGTTTGGGTTATTCGTAAAATATTTCAACCCCAAAATGGCTACTAAAAAACGTAAAGTTGATTCAGAGTGCCGTGTTTTTAATGATGAATGGACCTGGAAATATTTTTTTACAGTTGTTAAAGGTAAACCAGTGTGTCTCATCTGCAATGAAGCTGTAGCAGTCTTCAAAGAATATAACATTTCCCGTCATTTCACATCTAAGCATAAGAATTCCAATTACGAAGCAATGTCCGAATATGAAAGAAAACAAATGTAGAAAGTCTGTAAAAAATTATCAGGCCGACAAAATTTTTTCAAGAAGGTAAACACTATCCAAGAAGCAGCTACACATGCAAGTTACATTGTAGCATACAATATTGCTAAAAATAATAAAGCTCTCAGTGATGGGGAGTTCGTTAAACAATGCATGCTCCAAGTTTGTGATGTTTTATGTCCAGACAAGAAAAATAATTTTGAGACTGTAAGCTTATCTCGAAAAACGGTGACTTCTAGAATCTAAGCCATCGATAAAAATTTGACATCACAATTAGAGTCAAAGATTGGCCAGTTTAAATTTTGCTCCATAGCTATGGATGAAAGCACTGATATAAATGATACTGCTCAATTAGTATTATTTATAAGAGGTGTTGATGAGAACTTTGAAATTACCGAGGAACTGGCGTGCATGCGTTCTTTAAAGTGAACTACAACGGGATGTGATATTTTTCGTGAATTTCAGGAAGGGCTTTTAACTTTGAAAGTGCCTATAACAAATATATGTAATATTACGACCGATGGAGCACCAAATATGACAGGAAAAAATCTGGATTTCTTGGACTCTTTAATCAAAACTATCCCGGGAACAATGTTGTTTTTCTACATTGTGTTATACATCAAGATGCTCTGTGTAAATCTGCATTGAATATGAAACCCGTGCTTGATGCAGTCGTGAAGCTTGTAAATACTATTCGATCTCGTGGGCTTACTCACAGGCAATTTGAATACTCTGATGTACTGTATTACACGAAAGTAAGGTGGCTTAGTGCAGGATGTGTTTTCGAGCGAGTTTGGCAGCTGAAAGACGACATTGTGTCGTTCTTCCATGAGAAACAGTGTTCTGCGGAGTGCGAAATGTTAGAAGATACAGAATGGCTTTCGGACTTTGCATTTTTCACAGATCTTCTTTGTCATATGAGCAACTTGAATGTCAAGATGCAAGGGAAAAATCAATTTATCGACGATATCTGGGCCCATCTCTAAGCTTTTAAACTAAAACTTAATCTGTTTGCTGGGCAGCTAGCTAAGAACGACTTGTCTCATTTCTCGAGGTTAAATTCAATACCCTCAGTAAATGAAGAGAAGCTTAAGAATTATGAAGATGGCTTGAAAAAACTGCATTTTGAGTTCGAACGCAGATTTCAAGATTTCAGTGCCATTCAAACAGAATTGGATATTTTTACCATGCCTTTCAACGTAAATTGTGAAGCAGTGAGGTCAGATTTGCAGCTTGAATTAATTGAGTTGCAATCTAACAATCATCTCAAGCAGCTGTTTCTAAATATGCCAAAGTTAGAGTTTTACAAATAATTATCGAAAGTAAGTTTCCCAAATTTAATATCTCACGCCCAGAAAATCAGTGCTATGTTTGCTTCATCTTATATATGTGAACAAGTGTTTTCAACTATGAACCTTAGAAAGAATTATTTCAGAAGTAGACTGACAGATGAGCATTTAGCCTCGTTCCTTAGAATCAGTACATCTCACTTCGAACCTCAATATAAGGAACTTTTAAAAATGAAATCGCAATTTCATTCATCTCATTAACATATTTAAATTGTAATACTTGTATATTGTTTTTAAAATTTTAGAAAAATTTATCTTGGCCCGCTAAACTTTTTTTTTTTTCGATTTTTGGCCCGCGACCGAAAAAGTTTGCCCATCCCTGGCCCAGGGGAAAAAACATGTGATAGTCATCGAGAATTGTTGGAAGTCTATGGAGAGAGTGTTATGTCGCAGAAACAAGTGTACGTGTGGTGTAATGACACTAATGTCGTCGATGCCATGATTCGTGAAGACAGAAGAGTGAAGTTGCATGATATTGCAAATGCATTGAATAGCTCATATGGTTCAGTGAGCAGTATTACCATTTGTTTGGCCCCTGAAGAAACACCTCCGTGGGCAGCGTTTCCATCCATTGGAAGAAGCACAACAGGCTACACTTACCTGGTTAGGGAACCTGGAGCAAGATTTCTTTGAAAAGGGCATGGATGATTGGGTGCCACGTTGGAATAAATGCTTAGACCACTATGGTTCCTTTGTCGAATGATAGTGTGATACGATTTGTCAAACATAATAAATTTTCATATATTTATCTTTTTTTGCACGTTTTTCTGTCAATCAAAAATTCACCTTACTTTTTGATACTCCTTTGTATGAAAGGAATTTTCAGTGTAAACAAAGAAATCAGATGGAAAATGGGGTTGGTAGTTAATTAACGTCCACTGGAGCAATACAACTGGCTATTGGTGACGGTCCGGGATCCATCTCGAAGGGAAAGATCGAGGACAACATCTGGCAACTTTGAACCACGGTCAGAAGACGAGGCAAAACCTGTGAACTGGTACCCCACTCTCCAAACTTTCACACCACTCCCACGTGAAATGGCTTGAAAACAGTGAACACACTAAACTGAGTACAAACGGCAATTGTTTACATGAAAGGTATAATCGATGATAAATTATCCGAATATACCTCTTATTTGCTGTCCATAGTCTAATTCATTTTCGTGCAACCTTAAATTTCACCTTATGGAACCCGAGGGTTTCGAAGAATATTCTTGAGAAGTGTTGTAGAGAGAGAAACTACATTCAATGCATTTTGAAGACCCAGACCGCCCAAACTAAGATGATATAAGGCTGCATAAAGGTCTCTTGTAAGGGCCATCAGCCTGTCAAATTACCAAACAAGATTCACATACCAATTAACTTACCAATATCAGTCTAAGTCCTGAAGATCAAATAACAATAAAAACCAATTGAAAGTAAATTATACAGAAATCCTCTATATTTTGTAGAATAACTTAACTAAGTGGTAATTAGTGAAGGCAGATCACGAAGTATGCAAAAGAGCCTAATAGTAAGGCAATAAGAACATGAAAATGCAATTTACACTAAACTGTTAAAATTAGACCATGCTATTGGTTAAACCTCGAAAAAAGTTTTTTGCAATTTATCAGTCTATAGATAGAAATCGAATTATTAATAACATAAATTTACATGTATGTTTTTAACCCTCCTAGTGATTCTTTCAACGAGGTATCACGTCATTAGCAAAACTGAACCAGATCTTGATGGATAAGGTATCTCGTCCATAAGATCTCATAAAAAATAGGTAATATCTTGACGAGACGAGTGATTTGTCATGAGCAAAATTGGGGCTATCAAAGCAAATGCCCTAACCCACCAACATACCCAATGGAGATAAATGCGATTTTGGCATTCACTTTTTTTATACAGGGTGATTCCACGATCATGGGACAAACTTCAGGGGGTGATAGAACACAACGAAACAAACACTTTTACCCATAGAATGTAGGGTCGCAAGTGCAGCGGTTGGCCGCTAGAGAGCGCAGTCAAACGCTTGTATAAAAGTGCTACGTCGGCGATGCGAGGCTTGCATCAGGTGTGGTGGTCGACATTTTGAACAGCTTCTGTAATTGTGCATTTGCGTTGTACTCACCGACTGATGTTTGTAGATGTCGTTTCATTTCCATGTGAAAAGTTTCTCATGTTTTGTACACGTCATTTCTTTCTTACCCGTTGTTCCTTGTACTTATCTTTAATGTATGCGAATCTAATTGTATTATTTCGTTTTGTCAAGCAGTTATTGATGTTTATTGGACATTAAAGCGTTGTCTCCATATTTCATGCCTCTTCTTTCCAACTTGCGTCTATCACCCCCTGTCGTATCAGTTTAGACTCACCCAATAGACATTCTATGGGCTTTTATGCAAGCGTTTGACTGCGCTCTCTACCGGCCAACCGTTGCACTTGCGACCCTACAATCTATGGGGAAGAGTGTTTGTTTCGTTGTGTTCTATCACCCCCTGAAGTTTGTCCCATGACCGTAGAATCACCCTGTATATTTATATTTATCCACAATATGAGTTGAGGAGGGTTAAAATCTATATTGCAAACGCATTAAATGCCAAGAGAGTGCACTGTAGGTGCCAAAAATAATTGTTTTGGCATTTTTGGGGGTTAGGCCACTCTTGCTCTGATAGCCTCAATTTCCCAGATCTTGATGGACGCGATATCTCGTCGAAATCGTTGAGGTATTTTGTTTTATGTTGTCCAACTTACCTCTCATGCACTCTACGACCCTTCTGCTGTCACTCCTGAACTGAGACTCACTGTCCGCGCAGCCTACGCTATGAGCCAACCACATACTGACATTGAAGTTGTTCTCGGTCGGGTTCGTACGAACTTCGACGAATGTCCCGCTCGTCAAGATGGCATTCTGGACAAAGTTCCGGAAAGGGTCGGATACGCACAGGAGGCTCGCGATCACGGACCCGAACCCTTGTCCGGCAATGGTGATTGCGTCCGGGTTGCCTCCAAAATCGTCAATGAAATGTTGCACCGTCAGTAGTGCCAATCCAACGTCGGCGACTCCTGTGGAGATGACTTTGTGATTAATGTCACAAAGATAAGCCTCAGCGAGGTTAAACTCCAGAACACGGAAGGGGTGCAGTTTCCCGGTTGGAAGATTAGCGGATTAGCAATCGGAGATTTACGAATTCGAAACTAAGTTAAACTAAATACTGTCATGGGGCTGGTGCACTTTAATTCTGTTGTGGCTTCAAATGTACTCATGTTGGCGGGGTGTGGAAGTTTGGAGAGTTTGGGGAGGGGGGGGGGCAGCGCTCAGGTGTTGACCTCGTCACTTGACCGTGGTTCTAAATTAGGAGGTATGGGATCGTTTCTTTCGGGATTGATCCCGGACTGTCACCAATACCCCTTTGCGTTTCCCAGAGTGACATTAATTCAACTACTCAGAACACGGTAGGTAGTTGAATTTACGTCGCACTGGAGCAACACAGAGGGGTATTGGCGAAGGTAGGGAAGCAATCCGAGTAAAACTCGTACTTTTGAACCAGATGAAAAGGACAATACCTGGGATGGCAGCCCGTTCTCTAAGCTTCCGTACCACGCCAACGTGAGGAAGTCTGAGGCCACAACAGATTTATCGTGCACCAGCGACACAACGGTCTTTGGTTAAATCGAGTTTCGAACTCGCAGCCCTCCGGTTGCTAATTCACGGCTCTACCAATTGGGCTACCGCGGCCCCAAAGAATACAGTGCCATCTGTAATTGGCAATTGATTTTCACCGCCAAATGCGATAGTTATAGATTATGGTTACTCGCCGTAGGCTTATTCAAATATCCGTATGGCGACCAAAATTTTAGTCCCCAATTCAGCAAGAGACAGGTACCATGTTCTTGAGTCTAGCATACAGTCAATGTCATAAAATTGTAAAACACACATAATGAAACGTTTTCAGGAAGTTATACACATCGAGTAGAAAAAAGCACGTAATATGGTAAGCTTGATTTTAATATTGACATGTTTAAGAAAACAGATTTCATTGATCCATCAAGTTAATTAACATTAATATGTTATAAGATCATTTATCAAACTTTCCAAGTATTTGCGTTATACCAAATAACGGACTAAATACTTCTAGTTGTACGTCGATCTTTATGCCTTAGTGCAAATTTTGTATGGACACATGGAAGTTCACCGCATGGAATCATTATTTTAGAGCCATGGCCTCTGTTAATGTACATAGAATTTTGTAAATAAAATGTTTGTAACCATACAGTACCCTTATTTGAACCTATTACACAGCACAAGATAGTATCATCGATCTTCTAATAAAATTGATCGAGCATGTGGAAGCCGTTTATGTTATTTCTTTGCGTCGCTCAGTTTGAAGATCTGTCACGTGGTTGTGGTAAAAAGCATGAATCCTAAATTATTGATTAGTTAAAGTGATTATCCATCGTGATCAAAAACCAGTCTCCATTTCGACAGCCAATCGGTAAGTCGATTCCTAAGCCACCCTTCAGAGATCTCAGAGATATCAGACTCCGCCCACATGCTCTATTTCATTAGGTTGATGGATGGTACACACGGGTCGACTAGTGTTTAAAACTTACCAACATTTCCTGGAACATCGTCTGAGCCGGTTCTGAAAAATCCCAGAGCCCCAAGTCTATAGTTGACAGTCACGACAATTATGCTCTTGTCATCAGGATAACGAGTCGTCGCAAAAGTAGTCGCATTATACACGTCCTGCCTGATGGATCCCGTATTCAGATCTACGCCATGGATGAAGAAGAGAACAGGCCTCGGAGCATTCATCGATGCATTCACTGGGACCCATATGTTCAAGTAAAGACAGTCTTCAGATTGTTCTAGTTGGGAATCGTACCACGGATACATGAACCTTGAATATTGAGGACATGCTGGAGGCATTTTAGTCGCGTTGTAAATACCACGGAACTTTTCCTGAATGAAATCAGGATTGTCGAAGCGTCTTGGCGGGTTGTTGGTGTAGGATATTCCTAAGTATTCTTCCACTTGGCGTCCTTCAAGTTGAACGATTCGGCCCCGAATCCTACCATACTTCGTATTTCTTATGACGTCTTTCTGACCATGGGCAAACGCGACGATGAGCAGCGGTAGGAACAACACTTCCACTCCCATCTTCAGTGTTGAACCGATCCTGCAAACAAGACGGGTAGTCAATTAACGTCGCGCTGGAGTAACACAGCGGTCTAGTGGCGACGGTCCGGGATCAATCCTGTAAGCAAATCTTTACAAAAATTGATACACTATAAAACGAATTAATATGCAGTGGCGAACCATAGACGTGAAATATGAGTAAATTGAGCATTGCTACTGGGTATCTAGGTAGTTAATTAACGCTGCACTGGAGTAATAGAACGGTCTAGTGGCGACGGTCCGGGATCAATCCCCAAGGAAAAGATCAGAGAACACCAAGTAATTTTGAACAATGGTCAGATGACGAGATCAACACACCTGAGCTGGCATCCCACTCTCCAAACTTCCACACGCCAACATGAGGACATTCGAGGTCACGACAGATTTAACGTGCATCAGTCTCCGTATACACGACGGTCTTTGGTTGGTTCGAGTTTCGAATTCGCAACACTCCGTTACTCTTCCATCCGGGCTACCACGACCCCGAAAAAAGGGGGAGTTGAACTAAAAAATATTTGTAAACTATGCAGGTCATTCCATGTCCAATGAATAAGAAAAACCTGTGGAAGGGATGTAACGGATTTTCATGAAATTTGACAGAGGTTTAGTTTACGCATATATAACGATATCCAAATATTTTGGATCAAAGTTAAATATTTTGGAAGTTCCAGACATTTTAAACACTTGCAACTTTGAATAGTGATATCGCTTAATGTTGCATGTTTGAAGATGTGTTTCTCAAAAACCACATAACGTAGAAAAAAGCATTTTATATTTTTGTAATCTATGAAAAATTTCCTTTGCATCTATTTGGAAATAACAATTTTAAACATCATTTTTAAAATATATTTTGTTACAAAAAATTAAAAATTGTCAATTTTTGACAGAATTAAAACGTTTCTATGGACTAAAAGATCTTTGAGGCTTGGTTGAAATTCACGCCAGTTACAGTGTTAGGTATGATAAAATTATTGCTAAAGTTCTAAAGTCGTCTTTTATTCCCTTCACCTTTAAAATAGCATAGGAAAACTACAAAATGATGATTTTCCCCACTAAATAGGCATGTAAAATTAAATGAAGGAAAGCTCTGACGAAAATGATATTTTAGAGCAGGGGTGTCAAACTGGCGGCCCACGATGTTCTGAAATAAAATGAAAACAGGACAATATATTATGAAGAAAATAGCACTTAGGGGAGATCGAGGCAATACCATACACACAATTTCGTCACGTTAAAAACGTGTGAGCAACTATTTTCGTCCATGAAATTAAATAAAACGGCCTTCAGATCAAGATTAACTGATAAACATCTATCTGCCATAATGAAGATTGTCTGTTCTCAGTCTTTGAATCCAGATATTGGAAAACAAGTAGGAGGAAAGCGATGGCAAGTTTCCGGTAAAAAAAAATTAATTTTAGTTTTATAAATACATTAAATAAAAGCAATTATATAGCAATATTATAAATTATTACCCTAAATTCACTTAATTACACGTGTTTTAATTATCCTATCCACATTCCTGAATCCTCACTTCAAAATATAATTTTAAGAAAATTTGTAAATGTGATGTGGCCCGCGTGAATCTTACCAGTTGCATTACATGGCCCGTGTTTTAATTGAGTTCGACACCCCTTTTTTAGAGGAATATAGTTTACTATGTCAATAACTTGTAAAAAAATTTCAGAATTTCTTCTCGAGTCCTAAAGCAACAGTTTGAATACCCTTAACACTCAAGAACACATTGAGGAACTCATGAACACACCATCTCTAAATTGACGACTGAAATATTCGTCTCCAAACGACTTTTTAACCAGCTTATGACGGGTTAATATATTCCAAAATTATCGACATTACCGGAGATGATTATTGTCAATCATAGCATTTGCTTCACATTCTAGGCATATTACGTGGAAAAATGAAACAGGGAATCAACAATGAAACACCAAATTATTTTTAAATTAAAAAGTAAATTATAAAATCATATCATCAAATTACTATTAAAAGGCGAAAACATTTAAACTTATGGATATTGCAACAAATTTTACATGGTTCACTTTCAATCTGATAAAGGTCTATGGTTCAATTTTGTAGCATTTGCTGAAATTTTTGTAGAATTTGCCCTATGCTGCCGAATTCCTTTTAAAATTTTACATTCCTCAAAAGTGATTATGATAAATGTGAATAAAATTATTCGTGATGAGCGATTAGGAATTGGGATGTAGCAATGATAGTTACGTGTTTCCATGATAGTTGCCTGGCGTTTTATAAAACCTTTGTCGAAGCTGAAACTCAATTTGATTAATATCAGTTGAAGACTCGTAAAATAACTTGATATTTATCTATTAAGCAATGAAGATATTCATTTTTGCCACTCACATATGTATTACCAATTTCATTGAGATTTACTTCCAAAACAGTAGTCAAATTTTCTTTTCCAGTTGACACAATTTCCTATAATTTTCTTTTGCCGTTTTTACCAATAGCATTTCATCTTTACATATTATAAGGATATGAACAAATCAAAAAGACTTCAGCAAAATGAACCTTCCATGGACTAAATAATTATTTCACTGATGGAACATTTCTTAGATTAAACACAAAAAACAGGGTTTACAAAAGTAATTTCATGTGAAATTTTGCACGTGTACCATAATAATAATTATTTCAATCTTGTATTACATTTTTATACTATCGAAACTAGAATAACTTTCATTATCACTGCAAAATGCTCCTGGGGAAAAATAAGCAAAAGACAATAATGAAAATTTCAGGACATATATATATATAATAGATATCTTGGTCTATAATTCTGTAGTTTTGATGCTTTTGCAGTTTTCCTTCATAGTTAAAAATGTACTTAAAAAATTGGAAAAACGCATTTATTCCCCATAATTGCATTTTACTATTTATGTTTTTTCTTTGTTATAAGGAATAGATTTTCATTCAGTAAATTACACCACGATATTTGTTATAAAAGCTCTTCATTAAGAAAAAAATTAATGTCTCCATTTTCAGATACCAAAGCAATTTGAAATTTGTAACCAAATTTTCTAAGAAAAGGACCAATGGAGTTTTTCCAAAGGATTCTATTGTAAGGAAAGGATTATTTTAATTTTCCAGAGGATTCCAATTTAAGGAATGAACCGATAAATCTTTCAAAAGGATTCTATTCTAAGGAAAGGATTATTTTAATCTTTTCAAAGGATTCTAATTTAAAAGGAGCAATAAATCTTTTCAAAGGATTCTGTTCTAAGGAAAGGAAGAATAAAATCATTCCAAAGGATTCTTTTCTGCGGAATGGGCCAATAGAATGGTTCCAAATTATTCTATTTCAAGGAAAGGACCAATAGGATCTCTGAAGGTTTATACAATTTTAGATTCTTCAACAAATAGATGTGGTTATTTAGTCATTCAGTGTTTTGTGGAGTAAAGGCATTACTATACAATTCGAAAATCTTGAGACAGTCAGAGGGTTAAAGATATGATATGAAGTTTATATCATTAGAAGACTTACCACCTTTTACAGTTGGCCAAGGATGCTTCCTTTTAGTCTAACGTTGCTTTTACCACTGTGAATACTTTCTTGTCCTTCAGTTAAATTTGCGTGATCATTGATATGCAACAGCAAGTTGGAACTATATAAATGGTTTCATCTAAATCCATTGACATGATTTCTCCTAAATAAATTATATGTAACCTAGTTTTTCGATATACCTAACAACCCAAAACTGATTATCTTTCATTTCCGCAGCTGTTAGGTTCAACAGACAGAAAATTGTGTCCTAATTAAGGCATTCTGACAATCTGCGCAAACTTCGCTCATAATCTGTAGTTCTAGGTAAAGAAGTTGTGTTCATTTTAGTTACCTCATTTCGTGATGTCCGGTTGAACCAAGAAAGAATATTTCAACCCCTCCCCGTTTTAATGAATGCTGTTTAAATATTGTCCGTCTAATGTCTTTTTCTTCACATGTTTAAGATTTCTATTAGGGAGCAAATAATGTTAACCCCAAGTAGGAATTATGCGTGTGAAGGTTTTACACGCATAATTCCTCCTTACAACCACCTGCAGTCTTCCCAGCATGAATTCTAACAAATTTCGACCTTGACGAGTTGAATATTTCCAAAGGATTATTTTCTAAAGAATTGACTTCTAGAATCTTTCCATGGAATTATATTTTAGGAAAGCAGTATCTGAATCTTTCAAAAGGATTCTATTCTAAGGGAGTGATTATTTAAATCTTTCCAAAGGATTCTATTCTAGGGAATGATTATTTGAATCTTTCCAGAGGATTCTATTCTAAGGGAGTGGTTATTTGAATCTTTCCAAAGGATTCTAATTTAAGGAAAGAAAAAATAAATCCTTCCAAAGTATTCTGTTCTAAGGAGAGGAACAATAAAATCTTACCAAAGGATTCTATTCTACAGAATGGGCCAATAGAACCGTTCCAAATGGTTTTATTCCAAGGAAATAACCAATAGAATCTCTTAAATAATGCCCGTTTGAACTGAGAAAAAAAAATTCAAAATCGTTTTAATGAATGCTGTTTAAATATTGTCTGTCTAATGCCTTATCCTTCGCATGTTTCAGAAAATTGCTTTTAGGGATGCAAATAATGTTTAAACCATAATTTCTCCATGCATGACTTCTGACCAATTGAGTCTTTCCAAATGATTTTATTCTAAGGAAAGGACCAATAGAATATTTCAAATGGATTCTGATCCAAGGATAGGAGCAATAGAATCTTTCCAAAGGATTGTATTCTACAGATTGGGTCAATAGAATCTTTCTAAAGATCGAAAGAATTCATGGATTTTCTTAGAAAGATGTGGTTATTTATTCATTAAGTGTGTTGTGGTGGAAAAAAGCATCACTACACTACTCACAAATCTCGCGAAGCTCAGAGCGTTAAAACAACAGGGGAGAAATCATAAATTTTATAAGCATCGAAAAAAATCAGTAATATTTTACTATGGATAATGTTTATAATCTTCTAAAGTTGCATATAAACTAGAGCAGTGTTTTCCAAACTGTGGGGAGCGACCCCTTTAAAGAGGCACGGTATCACTGGGAGACACGTGATATAATGTCTCAAATGTCTTCACGTTGGCGTGGATTGGAAGTTTGGAGAGTGGGGTGCCAGCTCCGGTGTGTTGACCTCGTCATCTGACCGTGGTTCAAAATTACGTGGTGTCCTCGGATCTTCCCTTTGGGTTTGATCCCGGATCGTCGCCAATAGCCCGTCGTGTTGCTCCAGTGCGACGTTAATTAAATACCTACCTTTATTCAAAGTTACACCATTTTGACTTGAATACGGGTCGTCCTAAAATGGAATTTTCAATTTATTTGAAAGAAAACTTTCCCAATGCTAATTTATGTTCCAAACTATCGCACGTCTAGTTCTTTTTCCAGGTCAAACGTTCTACAGAGTACCAATGCTCATCTTGTCAGTGTCAAGCGAATGAGACAATGCGCAGAAAAGCCAAATTATCGGACTTTATCGATTCAGCCGAAGCTTCAGACAAATTATTCGAGTACTCAAAAATCAGAATCTCAGAATATTTTCAGGGGCACAGCCAGGGTATCATTATGAGGGAGGTTATCCAAGTGTAAGCTCTCTCTCTCTCAAGGGGTTGAGTAATTAAACATAATAAGATTCATTTGTGTACATCAATCTTCATTGATTAATTATTCAAAAATTAATTTATTGTAGTTAATTTCTTACTATACCAATAAATATATTTCTTCGCAACGTATTCATTTTGAATTCAATTTTTAGAAAACTTTTCTAATTAGGAAAATGCGGAAGATTATAGTTTATTTTTATACAAAAAAATATATTAAAACAATGCACATACCTTTAAACACCAGTGCAAATCATATTTTCACAGACATAATATGATTCTTTATCAAGGTGTGCATGAAAAGCGTCTATTTCCTAAAAGCAGTTTTGCACAATTCAATCCATCTTTTTATGGATTTTCGGAAAGATAAATTTGCTTTTTTTAGGTCTGGGGTCTTCCCCCCGTTGATGCGCCCAAGAATTAAGAATACAGCATTAAAATAGGATATTACTTTTTCGGGTCTGAGGGGTGGTTTACCCCCATACCACCCCCTTCGTTCATGGGGGCCAATGAATTAAAAAAAGATATATCCGGGACTAAGAGACATAAGCCCTCGTAGGTACGTTTGGAAGAATAATAAAGGGTGTCCCAAAATTCACGCAAGAAGTAATTTTGACAGAAAACAGGTTTATAATTAAAAATTGTAAATTTTTTTTGATTCATAACGTATAGGGTTATGTATGGAATAGCATATCGGGTAATTGGCCTCCACGGCTTTGCTGGCACATACGCACTCTTGTTGAAATTTTCCATGACCATTTTATAAATGTGGCTGAATTTCGTTGATACAGCGCTCAATTTCTTTCTTCAAGGCGTGGGTGGTCGTGGGCTTGTTGGCATAAACCTTAGACTTCAAAAACCCCAAAGAAAAAAAATCCAACGGCGTTAAATCGCATGATCTGGGCGGCCAAACGGGATCACCAAAACGGGAAATTACACGACCAGGAAATGACTCATGCAGTAATTGAATTGTTTCTCGGGCTGTATGGCATGTGTGTCTTGTTGAAACCACATGTCGTCCACATCCATATCTTGCAATTTAGGCACATAAAACTGGATTATCATGTCGCGATAGCGAGCACCATTAACTGTTATTGCCTGACCAGCCGCATTTTAAAAAACTGTTCCATTTTTAATAACTCTGAACTGTCAGTTGTTACGCTGTCTTTTTTTTTCGTTGGCAACACTTTATCGCACAAATGGCGCAAAATTCAAATCTTGAGTGAATTTTGGGACGCCCTTTATTTGCGTGTTTCGAGTCTAAAGGGCTTAGACTCGAAACCCCATAGTCCCCGTCTTTGCGCTCCCAAATTGAAAAGGGATATATTTGCTACTTTCGGGTCCAAGGCCCCCGTGGATGCACCCATGAATTAAAAAATATATATTCGCTTATTTTGAATCTAAAATGTTCCACAGACCGCGTAGATGCACACATGAATTAAAAAATGACATAATTGCTTTCCATGTCAAAGGAGATTAAGCCCCCCCATGCAGGTGCACCCATGAATTAAAAAGGATATGTTTGTGATTGTTTCGGGTCAAGGAACCCCAAAGTGCCCCCTCCCGTTGGTGCACCTATGCAAGTTTTATTCCAACTTCAAAGCATCGTGCAAAGAATGTGGACATTGTAGTAGCCGTCCAAGAACAGTGAACGATCAAGATGCTCATAGGGTGGTGATATGTCAGCAGTGAATTTCACCTGCAGCCCAGAAATTCAGCAAGATACGATCCAAACTGATATTTGGTTGCTCATCAAATCGTCATATTGACTAGAACGGAACTACCTCGGATGCTAAGCTTTGGTATACCTCAGTAGTAACCAGTAGTGCATGGGGAATACAATGGAAGGGGGCGTGTCACCTGTCAATCATCCCCGTTCTCCTACAGGGGGGGTTGCCGCCATCTTGTTTTGTGACGTCATCGATTCACTTCCCGTACTCCTTCAGGAGGGGTTGCCGCCATCTTGTTTTGTGACGTCATCCAAAAGCGGAAGTGACGTATTGATATGCTGTTGAGTTGTTTCAAGATGGCGTCGTTTTGTTGGAGTTGTGTTGCCATGGTGATGACTCACTCGTAGTGCCATCTGGTGGAGAAATTCGAAACTCTATTATTTTGAATTAAAAAGGAATTTCTTGGATTCGAACCCGGGACCATAGGATCCGAAGTCAAGCGCGCTATCCGTTAGGCTGTAAGAGAATTAACTTAAGATGGTGAATTAATGTAGTGTTTCTCTCTTTTGGACTTGTATTTTTTCTTAGTATTAGGAATGCGTTATTTTTAGAAAATGGTTTGAATAATTGCATAGGGGTTTTAATAAATGCTTTTACAAAATGACTTATGGCGCCATCTAGTGATTTTAAAAGTAATTAATCTAAGGAACGAATTGATTTCTTAATGTTTTTACTTTATTCATGATTAGTGACGTCAGTGTGTTTACGTTTGGGACTTGGATTTTTTTTCCTTCTGAGATTTCGATGTGACGTCACGATTATGTCCATCGAGCAAGTCTGAACTTGAAAAAGTCTACTCACAATTCTTTATGTTATGAGTATGGTAAATTGTTTACAGATCGTGAAGGCTAGGCATATTTCCGTCGATTGGAAAACGAATTAACGTATTAAAAAAAGACGAAATTTAGAAATTTTAGGTCAAAAATATACTGTGCCTTGTCAACTTGTAGCATACGAAGACGAAGGAATAAGCTATACTTTTAGCGGGTCTTCTATTACAGCCAAGCCTTGATCTCCTAAAGTATTGGAAATAAAGGGAGAAATGGAGCGAATAATTGGTGCAAGATTTAATTTTGAGTTGGTGAAGCGTTATAAAGATGGTAAGGACTGCATAGTTGCGCCAATAAAAACAACGAGAAGGACTTGGAACTTTATACACCCATAGCGTCTGTTTCATTTGGACAGAAAAGGCAATTTGTGTTTTCTAGAAAGAACTACAATTCTTTAAAAATTGTTCTGGAAAATGGAAGCTTGCTTGAGATGAAGTATCAAACAAACCAATTTTGGTTTCACAGCTTGCCCCGTGCATTATGCCCTAGAATAAATTTAACGTTTCGTAAAATTCTTGTATAAAGCAGCGATAAACCACTTATGTGCCCCCGAACTAGAACTCAGTGTCGTACACTAGACGATATTTGGACAAAGTTGCAATTGATCTTTGCCTTTCAGAATAGTATTTTTATAAATGCTTACATCTCGTTTTTAAATAAATTTTTAGCGTGTCTTACCACATATACTGTATTTTGGATTATTTGGTTTTTTTATTACATGGTTTCATAAATTTTCTTTTAAAATGCAAGATCTGAAATGAAATTTTTCTTTGCTATATAGATTTATGTTTTTTTTTTAAGTTAGATGTATTTACTCAAAAATTAATTATACATTAGATGCTATAGCACAATATTTTATTGCAGAATTTTTTAATATTATACACATAAGTGAGCGTAAAATTTTTGAAACTTTACAAGACCCATATTATGAACATGTTTCCTTACACATTTGAAGTAGTGAAAAATAGTATTAAAACCCTTTATCCTGTAAAATATAAATTAAATATTATTTTTAATTAATTTTTCCTTCCATATTATTGTTTACTTTAAATAAATTTTCATTCATTTTAGTGATTTTTAGAAAACGTTTAACAATTGAGAGAGAGAAATATATACTTTAAATATTATTACAAACATTTAAATGCAATTTGCTTTCTATTTTTTAATTTTACAATTGAGACATTTTTAAAAGTTTGGTTCTTAAAGTGCGTTTTATGCATAGTAAAAAAAATTATTATAAAAACCTGTAAGAGTAAAAAGAATTTTATACATTAATTTGAAACTTTACAAGACCCATACCATGTTTCCTTGCACATTTGAAGTAGTGAAATATAGAATTAAAAACCATTTGTCCTTGAAGATCTAAATTAAAAGTTCTTTTTCTTTAATGCTTTTGCAAACCACACATTTTACTAAATATGAACTTCCTTTTATTTATTTGAAATCCTTATGCACATCGTACAATTTAAATTGCACAGCAAAATACCAATACTGTACGAAGCTATGAAGTATTTTACAAGATACTTTGTACTGTTTTCTTAATTTTAAGTGTTCTACATTGCTATATTAAATGGGTAGTAAGTGGGTTTTCTGTTTTTGAAAATAATGTGTGCACATCTGTGCTGCTAAGCAAATTAACTTTTGCCCTTTTCTTGATATTAAATGCATAATCTAAATATTTACTCACACCGCTGATAGTTTTACCTATGAGTAAAATTAAATAATAGCTGAAAATTTTAAGTATTAATGTGAATTTTAAAATGAACAAAAATTATTGAAATAATGGATTAAATCTGAATTCTATGTATTCTTAAAACAATCTCTGCAAATCCAGCAGACAATTCTTAAACAGATTGAAGGAAGCTACATGGAAACAAGGTAAATTATAACACTTTTTAATAGTAAAAACATTATGATTAATATTTTTTACAAAAATAATACATTGTAGTAAAAAAAAAAGAACTTATTTTTACATACTTGCATTTTTTTAAGAGACATATTTCCGACAAACAGTGAAAAAAGTTAAACAGAAAAAAAAGTTAAACAGAAAAAAAATTAAACAATAAAAAAAGTTAAAGAGAAAAAGTTAAACACTAAAAAAGTTAAACAGAAAGAGTTAAACAGTAAAAAAGTTAAGCAGTAAAACATAGTTCAACAGTAACAATAAAAAAAGTTAAGCAGTAAAGTAAAAAAGTTTTAAAAAATTAATAAACATTATTTTAAAATGCTTTTAACAAAAGTTTTAATAAGCCCCCTAAAAGAAAGAAACACTCAAAATGAATATTTAATTCAAGTATTCTTTCTTGCATTACAGAGTACATTTACACATCTTTCCTAAAGCATTTAGTAACTCCTGTTTAAGGCACTCTTTAAAATTCTTTAGTAAATAGGTTTAACATGTAATCCACAAACGACTAATAATTAAAATAGTCAATATATTTATATGGTGTATAAGTCTTTCCTACACGATTTTTTTTCCTTAATAAAGAGTCTTAAGGTTTTAGAGTCTCAAACTTCCTTACTAATCTTTTTACTGAAGCACTTGTGCCAATTTAACAATTTTCAACTCAATACCACCCTTTTACAATTGAATTTTCTTCCTCACCATGTTCAGTATATCACTTGAAATTGCATCTACTACATGTACTAATAAATAGACAGTTTAGTGACAAATGTACGTTTTTAATTTTATGTAAAATATTGGTTCGGCACATAGGACACGTTGAAAGACTCTTCGTACATCTCATGCATGTCACCAGATGACCGCAAGGCTGTAAAGTAGCATTCATTTTCCGATTCCTTGCAAATTTTACAGTCTTTCGTCCTTGTCGTTG
Source organism: Meta bourneti (assembly GCA_933210815.1). Lineage (NCBI taxonomy): Eukaryota > Metazoa > Arthropoda > Arachnida > Araneae > Tetragnathidae > Meta > Meta bourneti. The sequence continues at coordinate 96,875,661 of OW119926.1, forward strand.
TATAAGGGGTAAAGCTATACATCGTTTTTTTATAAAACCATTGATATTATTGTTGATTTCATCCAGCACCTGTACAATTTCATCTATGGGCTACCAAACATTTTGGATAAAACTTTGGGTTTGGATCTCACTAAATCTTCTTTTTACCAATTTTTCAAGCCCTTCGCCATACCAATAGCACCTGATCACGTCCAAGACACAGGTATAATACAGTCCGTTTTTGGCTAGGTCCCTAATGTCAACGTCTGTGCGTTGGCCAATCTCTAAACGTAGATAGACGCATAGACATTCTTGGAACTTTTGGCTTCAAATTTGCATAATGGTTATTCATTTTCCTTAACTATATTATGCTCTATTACTTTTAAGTATAAAATTATGGAGCAGATTGAGTTAAATCCCATGAAAAAAGGTTCTTTTACTCAATTTTTAAAAATCTGATACTTGTCAGAGATACTAGTTTCCTTTCAACAAAGGCAAAGACTTGTGTGTGCCCACAAATAAATAATTCAATTTGTTGATGTAATTTTAGAAAAAATAAAACTGCAGAATTAAGAGAATTCAGTATACTTCAAAATTCTCATTTTAAAGAAAGTCAAAATACGTTTATCTTATAAATTATATTTGGTTATGTTTTTTTTCTTGCTTAGTCGTAGAATTGAATTGCATTCAGAGCGCATAAACGTGGTAGAGTAAAAAAAATCACACGCACATTTAAGTATATCCTTTCGTTAAAATCTTGTATTACAACATAAAATTTTATTTCGTGCATTATCACAAACACATGTTTTCTGAGTATGTACATTCTTCACTTAGTCTTATCTTTTGTGAGTAACAATGGAACGCAAAAGATAAATTTTAACTTTACTGATTAGTATGATTAGTAAGTGTATGGTGTTATATAGTCCAGTTCTTCGTGGCCTCCAGTTTACAATTATTTTTCCAAGAACAGCTAACGCTTTTCAATAGCAATGCTTAATATTTGTGCAATTGTGGATTTTGATGGATTTCAGACTCAAGAAAAGTTTCTTAGTATGTAAATACGTATACAATGCTGTAAAAATCGCAAGTAGCTTCAAGTATTCGTTTTCACTTATCGTCTGAGCATAAACTTAGTGCCAAAATCGTACAACTGTGATATGTTAAAAATTACGTATGTGCACTTCATTTCCATGACATAGCAAATTGTGCTCCCTTAGAAAGTCTAGACTAAGCTTTTAGAATTGTACGAGCAGACCAAGAGGGCCACTCAGTACCTAATTGCTTACAAAGGTGGTTGTGTGGAAAAGAAACGCTTAGATGCATTGAATATTCCGAATATCAACTTGGAACAATATGGGTGTCCCAAATTCTATGCATTATGTGCTCTAAGTAGCAACAAAGATATCCAAAAACTATAATGTGGTCATCACAAAAATAATTTGCATTGCCCCATAGCTGAGGTGATGGCATTGAATAATTGGCTTGTCGGAAATATGTCTCTTAAAAAAATGCAAGTATGTAAAAATAAGTTCTTTTTTTTTACTTCAATGTATTATTTTTGTAAAAAATATTAATCATAATGTTTTTACTATTAAAAAGTGTTATAATTTACCTTGTTTCCATGTAGCTTCCTTCAATCTGTTTAAGAATTGTCTGCTGGATTTGCAGAGATTGTTTTAAGAATACATAGAATTCAGATTTAATCCATTATTTCAATAATTTTTGTTCATTTTAAAATTCACATTAATACTTAAAATTTTCAGCTATTATTTAATTTTACTCATAGGTAAAACTATCAGCGGTGTGAGTAAATATTTAGATTATGCATTTAATATCAAGAAAAGGGCAAAAGTTAATTTGCTTAGCAGCACAGATGCGCACACATTATTTTCAAAAACAGAAAACCCACTTACTACCCATTTAATATAGCAATGTAGAACACTTAAAATTAAGAAAACAGTACAAAGTATCTTGTAAAATACTTCATAGCTTCGTACAGTATTGGTATTTTGCTGTGCAATTTAAATTGTACGATGTGCATAAGGATTTCAAATAAATAAAAGGAAGTTCATATTTAGTAAAATGTGTGGTTTGCAAAAGCATTAAAGAAAAAGAACTTTTAATTTAGATCTTCAAGGACAAATGGTTTTTAATTCTATATTTCACTACTTCAAATGTGCAAGGAAACATGGTATGGGTCTTGTAAAGTTTCAAATTAATGTATGAAATTCTTTTTACTCTTACAGGTTTTTATAATAATTTTTTTTACTATGCATAAAACGCACTTTAAGAACCAAACTTTTAAAAATGTCTCAATTGTAAAATTAAAAAATAGAAAGCAAATTGCATTTAAATGTTTGTAATAATATTTAAAGTATATATTTCTCTCTCTCAATTGTTAAACGTTTTCTAAAAATCACTAAAATGAATGAAAATTTATTTAAAGTAAACAATAATATGGAAGGAAAAATTAATTAAAAATAATATTTAATTTATATTTTACAGGATAAAGGGTTTTAATACTATTTTTCACTACTTCAAATGTGTAAGGAAACATGTTCATAATATGGGTCTTGTAAAGTTTCAAAAATTTTACGCTCACTTATGTGTATAATATTAAAAAATTCTGCAATAAAATATTGTGCTATAGCATCTAATGTATAATTAATTTTTGAGTAAATACATCTAACTTAAAAAAAAAACATAAATCTATATAGCAAAGAAAAATTTCATTTCAGATCTTGCATTTTAAAAGAAAATTTATGAAACCATGTAATAAAAAAACCAAATAATCCAAAATACAGTATATGTGGTAAGACACGCTAAAAATTTATTTAAAAACGAGATGTAAGCATTTATAAAAATACTATTCTGAAAGGCAAAGATCAATTGCAACTTTGTCCAAATATCGTCTAGTGTACGACACTGAGTTCTAGTTCGGGGGCACATAAGTGGTTTATCGCTGCTTTATACAAGAATTTTACGAAACGTTAAATTTATTCTAGGGCATAATGCACGGGGCAAGCTGTGAAACCAAAATTGGTTTGTTTGATACTTCATCTCAAGCAAGCTTCCATTTTCCAGAACAATTTTTAAAGAATTGTAGTTCTTTCTAGAAAACACAAATTGCCTTTTCTGTCCAAATGAAACAGACGCTATGGGTGCATAAAGTTCCAAGTCCTTCTCGTTGTTTTTATTGGCGCAACTATGCAGTCCTTACCATCTTTATAACGCTTCACCAACTCAAAATTAAATCTTGCACCAATTATTCGCTCCATTTCTCCCTTTATTTCCAATACTTTAGGAGATCAAGGCTTGGCTGTAATAGAAGACCCGCTAAAAGTATAGCTTATTCCTTCGTCTTCGTATGCTACAAGTTGACAAGGCACAGTATATTTTTGACCTAAAATTTCTAAATTTCGTCTTTTTTTAATACGTTAATTCGTTTTCCAATCGACGGAAATATGCCTAGCCTTCACGATCTGTAAACAATTTACCATACTCATAACATAAAGAATTGTGAGTAGACTTTTTCAAGTTCAGACTTGCTCGATGGACATAATCGTGACGTCACATCGAAATCTCAGAAGGAAAAAAAATCCAAGTCCCAAACGTAAACACACTGACGTCACTAATCATGAATAAAGTAAAAACATTAAGAAATCAATTCGTTCCTTAGATTAATTACTTTTAAAATCACTAGATGGCGCCATAAGTCATTTTGTAAAAGCATTTATTAAAACCCCTATGCAATTATTCAAACCATTTTCTAAAAATAACGCATTCCTAATACTAAGAAAAAATACAAGTCCAAAAGAGAGAAACACTACATTAATTCACCATCTTAAGTTAATTCGCTTACAGCCTAACGGATAGCGCGCTTGACTTCGGATCCTATGGTCCCGGGTTCGAATCCAAGAAATTCCTTTTTAATTCAAAATAATAGAGTTTCGAATTTCTCCACCAGATGGCACTACGAGTGAGTCATCACCATGGCAACACAACTCCAACAAAACGACGCCATCTTGAAACAACTCAACAGCATATCAATACGTCACTTCCGCTTTTGGATGACGTCACAAAACAAGATGGCGGCAACCCCTCCTGAAGGAGTACGGGAAGTGAATCGATGACGTCACAAAACAAGATGGCGGCAACCCCCCCTGTAGGAGAACGGGGATGATTGACAGGTGACACGCCCCCTTCCATTGTATTCCCCATGCACTACTGGTTACTACTGAGGTATACCAAAGCTTAGCATCCGAGGTAGTTCCGTTCTAGTCAATATGACGATTTGATGAGCAACCAAATATCAGTTTGGATCGTATCTTGCTGAATTTCTGGGCTGCAGGTGAAATTCACTGCTGACATATCACCACCCTATGAGCATCTTGATCGTTCACTGTTCTTGGACGGCTACTACAATGTCCACATTCTTTGCACGATGCTTTGAAGTTGGAATAAAACTTGCATAGGTGCACCAACGGGAGGGGGCACTTTGGGGTTCCTTGACCCGAAACAATCACAAACATATCCTTTTTAATTCATGGGTGCACCTGCATGGGGGGGCTTAATCTCCTTTGACATGGAAAGCAATTATGTCATTTTTTAATTCATGTGTGCATCTACGCGGTCTGTGGAACATTTTAGATTCAAAATAAGCGAATATATATTTTTTAATTCATGGGTGCATCCACGGGGGCCTTGGACCCGAAAGTAGCAAATATATCCCTTTTCAATTTGGGAGCGCAAAGACGGGGACTATGGGGTTTCGAGTCTAAGCCCTTTAGACTCGAAACACGCAAATAAAGGGCGTCCCAAAATTCACTCAAGATTTGAATTTTGCGCCATTTGTGCGATAAAGTGTTGCCAACGAAAAAAAAAGACAGCGTAACAACTGACAGTTCAGAGTTATTAAAAATGGAACAGTTTTTTAAAATGCGGCTGGTCAGGCAATAACAGTTAATGGTGCTCGCTATCGCGACATGATAATCCAGTTTTATGTGCCTAAATTGCAAGATATGGATGTGGACGACATGTGGTTTCAACAAGACACACATGCCATACAGCCCGAGAAACAATTCAATTACTGCATGAGTCATTTCCTGGTCGTGTAATTTCCCGTTTTGGTGATCCCGTTTGGCCGCCCAGATCATGCGATTTAACGCCGTTGGATTTTTTTTCTTTGGGGTTTTTGAAGTCTAAGGTTTATGCCAACAAGCCCACGACCACCCACGCCTTGAAGAAAGAAATTGAGCGCTGTATCAACGAAATTCAGCCACATTTATAAAATGGTCATGGAAAATTTCAACAAGAGTGCGTATGTGCCAGCAAAGCCGTGGAGGCCAATTACCCGATATGCTATTCCATACATAACCCTATACGTTATGAATCAAAAAAAATTTACAATTTTTAATTATAAACCTGTTTTCTGTCAAAATTACTTCTTGCGTGAATTTTGGGACACCCTTTATTATTCTTCCAAACGTACCTACGAGGGCTTATGTCTCTTAGTCCCGGATATATCTTTTTTTAATTCATTGGCCCCCATGAACGAAGGGGGTGGTATGGGGGTAAACCACCCCTCAGACCCGAAAAAGTAATATCCTATTTTAATGCTGTATTCTTAATTCTTGGGCGCATCAACGGGGGGAAGACCCCAGACCTAAAAAAAGCAAATTTATCTTTCCGAAAATCCATAAAAAGATGGATTGAATTGTGCAAAACTGCTTTTAGGAAATAGACGCTTTTCATGCACACCTTGATAAAGAATCATATTATGTCTGTGAAAATATGATTTGCACTGGTGTTTAAAGGTATGTGCATTGTTTTAATATATTTTTTTGTATAAAAATAAACTATAATCTTCCGCATTTTCCTAATTAGAAAAGTTTTCTAAAAATTGAATTCAAAATGAATACGTTGCGAAGAAATATATTTATTGGTATAGTAAGAAATTAAAACTACAATAAATTAATTTTTGAATAATTAATCAATGAAGATTGATGTACACAAATGAATCTTATTATGTTTAATTACTCAACCCCTTGAGAGAGAGAGAGCTTACACTTGGATAACCTCCCTCATAATGATACCCTGCCTGTGCCCCTGAAAATATTCTGAGATTCTGATTTTTGAGTACTCGAATAATTTGTCTGAAGCTTCGGCTGAATCGATAAAGTCCGATAATTTGGCTTTTCTGCGCATTGTCTCATTCGCTTGACACTGACAAGATGAGCATTGGTACTCTGTAGAACGTTTGACCTGGAAAAAGAACTAGACGTGCGATAGTTTGGAACATAAATTAGCATTGGGAAAGTTTTCTTTCAAATAAATTGAAAATTCCATTTTAGGACGACCCGTATTCAAGTCAAAATGGTGTAACTTTGAATAAAGGTAGGTATTTAATTAACGTCGCACTGGAGCAACACGACGGGCTATTGGCGACGATCCGGGATCAAACCCAAAGGGAAGATCCGAGGACACCACGTAATTTTGAACCACGGTCAGATGACGAGGTCAACACACCGGAGCTGGCACCCCACTCTCCAAACTTCCAATCCACGCCAACGTGAAGACATTTGAGGCCGCGACAGATTTAACGTGCACGACGGTGTTTGGTTGGATTCGAACTCGCAACCCTCCGGTTGCTAATCCATTACTACTGAAAGGAAAAACTAAAATTTTGCACACCTAAGTTTGAGACATCGCTGAGTTGATTGCATTTTAAATTCATAAGCATTTCAATTCACAAATTTTTAATTAATTAACAATTAGAAAAAATAGCATTGAAAAGAAAAAAGCATACAGCTTTGGGCTATTTAACTCAATATGAATGTTATAAATCAAAATGATAATGACCCTTCAGTTTAAATCCTCCTAACAAATATATCAGCTAAAGGAACTTATTTAAATCAACTCCATCTAATCTCTTCAGCATAATTTCAGAATTACCCCAAATAAAAAGATAGATAATGCGAGTCAGAATTCCATATGAACGCTTAACCAACCCTTTTATCCATCGAATATTTCACACAAAATCGTGACTATAGATATCTACCGGAACCTTCTGTTTTATCTTCGTGTCTGTGCCAACAATTCATGATTATTTCAAAGATTTCCGAGAGGTATATTTCGAGATGGCTAAACTCAACCACCTCAATTGAAAATGTGAGGTGGGTTAAGAAAACAAGTATTCAAAGTTCACACCGAAGCAATTAATGCTCCGTCCAGTAATTTTGTAAAATTCATATTTTTGCCGCATACTTTAAGATCCTTTACTAACATGTCTTGACACTCTTGTGTCTGGTTTCAACTTACAATTGTCTAACTCCGGAAACTACCGAATCCAACCAAAGACCGTCGTGTACAAAGGGGGCTGGTGCACGTTAAATCTGTCGTGGCCTCAAATGTCTTCACGTTGACGCGGATGGTTGGTTTTCGTGTTTTATGGCACAAGGGCCATATTTGGCCATCCTGCGCCAGACACAATATAATATCAAGTAACTGACACACACAGAGGGAAAGCTTTAATGACACAGGAGACAGAAACACATCTGCCAGTAATCTAACCTGCGCAGCCTACAACTCGAAGGTTGCTAGCGCAGTGGGCATACCCACTGAGCCACGATGGCCCCACACGCTGACGTAGAAGTTTGGAGAGTGGGGTGCCAGCTCAGGTGCAACCTCGTCATCTGACCTTGGTTCAAAATAACGTGTTGTCCTCGGATCTTTCCCTTTGGGTTTGATCCCGGATCGTCGCCAATAGCCCGATGTGTTGCTCCAGTGCGACGTTAATTAAATACCTATCTACCTACCGGGAACAACTACTCAGCTGAAATAGAAAAGTTCAGAAAAATGAAAACACAACTTTTCTCATGCGAACAAATAGATTAGGTTACAAAAATTTTGTTTTTCAGAAATATAATTAAACTTACGAATATATTCAAAAATATGTTCGATGTTTTGAACCAATTTTTACGAAACGGCTTGGGTGAGCTTTCGCTACTCTTCACTTACTTTCAACCAAAATAAATATTTAAAATGTAGATGTAACTAAACAAAATTGCTCAGTTGAAAATTTAATTTCTACACCAATTCGCTACTGCAGCTAATCCGAAAATATTACACAGTGCAACTTGGATAATTCGAAGCTGAAGGGACCTCTAAAAAAATTCGAATTATCCAAAATTTCGAATTAAAAAAGTTACAATTTTTAACTGTAATTTCAGGTCCACTGAATGCTTGAAAAGATTATTCCGTCAATAAGTAAATATTTATTCAGTATTTTTGGTATTTTCAATTAACGTCACATATTTATTCAGAAAGATCATGGTATGAAGGGGGGGGTATTTCAATTAACGTCACACTGGAGCAACACAATGGGCTATTGGTGACGGTCCGGGATCAATCCCAAAGGGAAAGATCCGAGGACAACACCACGTAATTTTGAACCACGGTCAGATGACGAGGCAACACCTGAGCTGGCACCCCACTCTCCAAACTTCCACACCACGCCAACGTGAGGACATTTGAGGCCACGACAGATTTAACGTGCACCAGCCCCCTTTGTACACGACGGTGTTTGGCTGGATTCGAACTCGCAACCCTTCGGTTGCTAGTCCGTTGCTCTTCCAACCGGGCCACCGCGGCCCCATGGTATGAAAGACTTAAACATTATATGTATATAAACAAAATAAGATTTACATTACGTAAGCTACAGTACATATTACATGTACTGTAGTTTACGTAACAGGTGGCGGGAAGGGAGGTCTCATCTGTTACGTGTTGAACAGGTGGCGGGAAGGGGATTTCAGCTTTCACGTGACGAACAGGTGGTGGTATTCCGGCGATGATTTCTTAACGATGAAAGGCCGAAAAGTCGTTATGGTTCGAAAGTTTTTATAAAAACTTCGAATTATCCACGTTTTTTTAGCATTGATTTAATGAGAAGTTCAAGGGACTAAGAAATCTTCGAATTAACGACGATTTCGAATTAGAGACGTTCGTTTTTATCCAAGTTGCACTGTACAACTAATTATAATGCAAAATTAAGATTGAAAATTCTCGATTTTTAATTAACGGAGCTTAAACAATTCGAAAAATAAAAATAACTAGGTGTAAAATTAGTAGCCTTTTAACTAGGTTGATTTTTTGCCTTGAGTTACGAGCCAGAATTTGAGATACGAGTCTGCTTCGGTGACGTCACAACCACCACTCCGCTGATTCCCGAATCTTGCGCGTCGTTTAGTTCACCTCACCTGATGACAGTTAACGTGTCACAAAATCAATCAATTTCTTAATTTGGTTTGAAATTTATTGTCAACTGCAACAGGGAGGCTCGAGTGCCTTTCATTTTTCTTTTCTCCGACCAGATGCGTCAATTCTAAAAACGGAAAAACGAGTCGATATACAGTTATTTAGCTAATTTTTTTCGTATAACCATGAGTCCAAAGGTGAGTGTAAAGAACAGTGGCGAGAAAAGGAAAAAGGTAATATCCATGGAATTAAAGAGTGAGATAATAGACAAATATGCGTAAGAGTAAGACTTGGCAACGCAGTATGATCGCACTACTACGATACGTACTATTCTGAAGCAGGACTCGATAAAGGTTATAACTCCAGCTGCAATATTTGTTCATTATAAATACATTATAAAAAAATGGAGTGGTTTTTTGGGGGCTGGTACGAATTAATCACATTTCAATGGGGAAAATTAATTTGAGCATTTTGACTTCCGAGCTCGGTCTTGGAATGAATTAAACTCGTATCTCAAGGTACCACTGTATAACAGGATTTCCAAATGGGGTTCTCTTCATTTTCAATATATATTATTGGAGTGAATCGATTCTGATCTTTTTATATTGGTTGCAGATGAAGAACTTATGCCAGAAAATAATGTTAGTAAGCTTCACGCCGCTGACAGATTGTTCAACTTAAGATTTGCCACATATATTAAATTTGTGGCAGTGGGAGTTTTCATAATTTTTTGCCAATTTGATTTGCAGATTATCACATGTACTTAAAAAATTAAGTTATGTCCATATTGTCTACATATACGAAATAAATGAAACTGATAACAACGAATAACTTTGTGAATCATACTTGCATGAATAGCATTATATCTTTATAAAATGCTATTCATTCAGTCATTAACTGCATTACATTAAAACTGAAATGTTTGTTTCCGATGTTTTAACTTTTATTAATAAACTAACCGCAAAAGATATAATATATAAATGGTTTCTCTTTAAGATTGATTTTTATTCATGCCGAATTAATTCCGCAAATCAATATTGTTTCCATCGTTATAACTTTTATAATAAAGTTGTTTTTCACTGATTAAAATGTTTGTTCAATCATCTTAAAATCAATTATTTTCTAAATTAAACTTTTTTACATCGTTACTATATTAACTGTTTACAATTTGAGACTAATCTTTATTTTTTACCATCTGTATTTGATAAAGCTGAACCAAGTACTTGATCCAGCATTTCATCATATTCAAAGGTGTTTTTGATTTTCAATTTATCGAATTAAATGATAGTAGTGTATCCTTTTCCTTTATAAGCAAACTTTTTCCATGGTTTTTTATATTTGTAGATGCATAACCTTGCCTAATGACACATTTCAGGCCCATTTGTGAAAGTTGATATGAAGGTAGAAGGAACTTCAAACACATTTCTTAGAAATATACATGAACCATTACTAAGTATTGCATAGTAAAATAACTTGCAGTACTTAAAAGTACTAGCGTACTTGACTTGAAACTTGCGAACTAAATACTTTTATTGCTTTCTAAAGACTCGCTTCTTATCAGAGCTGCCTATTCGCTCCAACTTTCGGTCGTCCACTGACATCACAGCTCTCGCAAATTCCCAACCATGCAGGATACAGGGGAATGGACAACCTGTTAATGTTCCATTAACCTTGGCCTCAGACTACTTGCACTCTTTTTGTTTCCAGTCATACTTTTATACAAAACTTTGTATGAAAAACATGAGATTTTCCATTGCACAATCAATATTTTTTTGTTGAAGTAAAAACAAACTAATGTAATATTTGAACAGTCAGCTATAATTTATTTGGTCTACTTTAAATAAATTGATATAAAATTCATCCTTACACATTTCAAACAATGACGATATCTAAAACAGATAAGCATACTTTTTTAAAGTAATATTTAGGAATGATTAATTTATCAGTGTTCTAATAGAAACAAATACATCTTTCCCAAGGAATGGAACAATATTTACACATGAAAAATCATCTTTCTCCACCAACAGTCAATCATATTAAATGGATAGAAAATCTTGATTAAATGAAACACCTGAAAAAGCATAAAAAAATATCTGAGGAATTCAGTAAATATATACACACAATCAATTATGTTTATTATATTCACACAATACAAGTACCTTAAAACATTATTAGATATAACCAAATATTTTAGACATTATAAATATAAACGTTTCTTCAAATCTAAATGATTTAACTGCACCACTTTCATAACATTTAATTCATTTTAATAACTTTTCGAACTTTAAAATTAGTGTTGTGCCCTTCATAAAATTACATGACATTTACAATGATGCAAAGGGTAGTGGACATAAGGTGGTATGTGGTTGACATTCAAAACTAAGTACCTGGATTGGAAAATGTGCTTTAAAATATAACACATGTTCAAAGAAAAGGAAATTTGCATTCATTGTCCAAGTGCAGTATTTTTTTTCACTCGCATCTAATTTTGTATTTTTAAATTTTGCTCTATTCTTAGTTGTAAGTCGTGGCAACTATGTGAGATCATGAGATTGGAAAGAATCATGAATTAATCTTTACAACAATTTTGTTTTTCCGCCAATTTTACTGTAGTTTTATTTCATTCTGATATCTGGTTATATAAATTTAATATATATTTATTTTTTAATTTATATTCTCATCACATACAACAACAATCACACAAAAGATTCAATTTGAAAGTGCATACAAGTTAAAATTGAAAGAATATTACTGTATTAGAAAAAATTCAAACTAAGACCTTGAAAATGTTAAAAATTCTTTGTTTTAGTGACAGACGGTCAATGTTGCCTAATTCATGAGCTGAAGAAATATTTGAGCAACTTATATCTATTAAAAGCTTTTCTTAAAAATCGATTTGACTGTATTTAAAAAAAAGCTGCCAAATAGACCTACCTTTTTGAAAAATGGTAATTGAGTACCTTTTCTTCATGAAAGTTATAAAAATGTCGAAAAGGTGTTAAAAAATTATTATCTTGACACTTAAATGGTGTTGGTATTTTTCTTTCAAACGAGAAAATTGATTATTCTGGTCACTTTTAAAATCTAGTTAACCAATTCAACCCGAGTTAGTTTAGGTAATTCTGCTAGCATGTTAATAAAATCGATTTGTTTGCATAATCGGACATTAGAAGTTTATGCACATGTATGAAAATAAAAAATCGTTTCGTTTACGAATATACGTATTTTATGGCATACACTAACATCCATAGTTTGGAAACACTGACGTTAGCTCGAAAACCAATAAAATATCAACTAATATTATTACAATGTAACATAAAATATTTAATGTATAATTTGGGTTTTTGTTTCTAGCATTCTTTTAGTCCCCAGTCTGGCACTATTTTATCTTGACCCCTACAATAAATATATCAAGAGGTCCTTGAATATCATAAATTAATTTAAAAGTGAATCATTAATGAAAGTATATATAAGTATACAATTTTAATCACTTTTAAAGATTACTTTCTTTTTGCCAGTTCAATTATTAATGAGAAGTAATTGCGAAAGGTTAATGAAAGGTAAGAAATGTGTGTGAAATAAAACATGTATATTTTTTAGTTGAACACTTGCCTAGGTCCTTTGAAAATAATGACAGATGAATACTCTGCAATGCTAGGATCTATTTCCAGACTTCTCTCATGACAGCCAGAGTAGCAGATGTGAGCTGAGGTCCCGTAAGTGGATTCATCTGAGCCATATAACAGCATAGCCAGCTTTAAAAAAATTTAATTCATACTGTTAGGTCTCCAAATTAATATTAATGTAGAAAACAATCTGGTTTTCCATAATCCAGATATGGCTGTTTAAACATTTACCATTATGAAGGTCATATAATTTAAGTATAACTACAAAGGCAGTTAAATCCTATTATACTGTGCAGTCACCAAAATTTGCCTTTAGCAAAGCTAACCATTTGAGATAGGTCATGATTTTGTTTGCAGTTAAAATAAAAGTGTTGCTACAAAGTAACACAGCAACCATTATCAAAAATATGAATAATTATCGATACATGTTAAAAAGTATCTTAAAATAACTAAACTTATTACAACAAAAATTAGATTTTAAAAATATCAAATTTATTAAAAATTTGTTAAGAATAAAAAAGTTGAAATCACCAACTATTTAAGTAATTATCAACTTTTTAAATTAACCATTAATGTCAATTTCTAACAGTCAATAGACTACAAATTTATTCATTAATAAATTTTTAACTGTTAATAACAGTTATTGTAAATTTACCATAACCATTTGAGACATAATGTAACAGTTGCTCATTTCTAACCATTCCCATTTGGCATGGATTGGTGACAAAAAATTTAAGTCACATCAAGGCCACACTGTTAACTATGATTGTACTATAATGATATATTTGTGACTATGTTACATCCAATATGAAAAGCACCAATTTATGCACACATAATCCAAATCACCATGAAAAATTATAACTTTTGTACCATAGTCTGGTTCTAGCGAGTTGACATTCAAGTCTCATGTGCTTTGGAGTGAGACTAATTATTACATTATCATAGGTCATCTGCCTTCTCACTGGAGTTACACTATACCTACTCAAATAGCACAGCTACATATTCAAAATGTGTTGACGATATTTGCATAGATAAGCATATAAGACGCTCGGATGTTAATGGCATACTAGCCAAAGGTTTTTATGATAATCTAGCAACCACCAATTCCAATGTTTTCTATAAGGGTTGATAAGGTTTGGTGGCAAAACTTCGAAATTACAATCATTTGAAAAAACTTTCCACTACGAAAAATCTAGATACTATTTTTGGTTGGGAAACTAATTGTTTTTCCAGAAAGGTTGGCAGGTATGTAATCTCATTTCATTATGAATTGCCATGACTTGGTACCAAATGATGAATTTGGCATCATTTCAAACAAGCATTGAAAAAATATCCAGGAGATAAATTTTGCCGGAAGAGTTGGTAGGTATTAGTACTTTCAAGTTCAAGGATTGTGAGAACATTGCTTATATAACAAAGTATTTCAGAAAACTGTTACGTGTAAAGATAAATGGACGAATTTGCAGAAAAAAAGATGAATCATGGTATAGATCAGTCAGTTATTTCAGAAAATCATTAAAAAAATTAAGTTAGCTCAAAAAAATAATTTTGCCATTGATTATAATTATTAAAATTTCAATAGAAACTTTGCAGAGGAAGTATATTGACTTTAAAAGTACAGTGGACTCCCTCTTAACTGGCCACTTCAGGACCTGGACTGGATAACGATTTGGCTGGTTAAACCGTCGTTCCCTTAATAGCATTAAAATACAGTCCCGAAATCGTTTTTATTAGTATAAAACTAAGTATATAGCCTACTTTATTGTAATTTGATATGTATAATTAAGAAAACTTATCCTGGAAGAGCTTCCTTCATTGGGAAAAACTAAACATATGTTATTGTAGGCTATTGTATTTACAGTACATAATTGCAGTATACATATTAGGCCTTACTAAACAGGCCATTAAATCTGTTTAAAATAAATCACATAATTAAAACATAAATCACTAATAATAAATCACTAAATTAAATCGCATTTAGCACAGTAAATATAAAATAATAAGCTCTAAAAGTAATCGATTTTCTTTTGTTTCTTTGTGTGCATTGCTCTTTTGAAAGTGGCTAGAGACATGTCACGACAGGTCCGTGAGTCATCGTCTCAAACTCGTGGCGGCCGGTTAAGAGGGAGTCCACTGTATTTACAGTGAATATTAATGTTACATGAAAAATCACTTAGCACTAATATAAAATGAAGATATTTACGGAATTCCATCTTAAAATTTTCTTTCAATGATCAAAAAATGAAACAAGCAGATATACTTACAACAAATAGCAACAAACAGCTGTTGTCACCAGCATAGTTTGAATCACCCTGGAACAAAATAGCCATAGAAAAATTTTAAACATAAAACTTAAGGTTTATACCATTTATGAATACTGAATTGAAATTTACTAGAATGAATGCTGGAAACTTTTTTATCCTAATGGAATGGCAAATTGAGACACTTGTGTATCTACTGCAAAAGTCCTGAAGTTCAGGATGTCTATTACACATCAACCTGAAATGGGTTTTTAGCTCATTGACTGAATATTATACAGCTCTATCTAATTAAAAATATAGTAGATACTAATTTTCGGGGAGATGAGTCATTCCTGAATGGTATGTTGGGAATTCACTTGTACATAGTCAGGATTTTGAACTAACTTTTTTGTAGCAATGCTTTTGTCATGCTTTGTATGTCGACGAGGTAGAATTTCTTTAAAAAGAAACAGTTTTAGGCTTGGTGGAAAATAATTAAAATATTAATGAAAATAATTTTAAAAATAGAAAAACCAAGGAATAAATGATTAGCAACTCCCTGATTTCCTCATTACCACCAGAAAAATTATTCTTCAAATTTCGCGAAAGAACACTGAAACTTATCTACAGCACTTATTACATACAGAAGGCATGGTAAAATAAAAAAAGATCATGAATTACAAAAATTAATAACAGATTCAAATAAAAGCAAGAAACGATACAACCTGATGTGTGACTTCACTGTGCTGTGATTAAAATACAAACTGAAAGTTTTAATTCTTCAAATTTACAGGAAATGGAAAAGAATTGGAAAAAATTCAAAAGGACCAATAGTATCAAAGGACCAGAAATAAAATTTTGCGAGGTTACCTAATAAAGCAGGATTACCTTTGCCTGCCACAACTCGCTACAAAAACGCACCAAAAAGTCTTTATATCAAAGCTGTATCACTAAGATATGATTCTATTTTGTATGTGACCTTATAAAATTTTTATTTCACTTATCAACGGCAGACCTCTATGAGATTGCCTACTATGCTAGTAGCCTGTGTGCTGTAGGAGGTACAGGTTGTTTCCTGTAATTTACCCAGGGTTGATTGTTTTGGGGTTTCATGGTACAAGGGCCATATATGGCCAAGCTGCACTAGACACAAGACATACACACACAAGAAAAGTTTTACTGACACAGAAGAGAGAAATACACCCAGGGAGGAATGCACACAGGAATCAAACCTGCACCGCCTACAACTCGAAGGTTGCTAGCACAGAGTTGGCATATGCACTGAGCCACGACATCCCCAAATTTACCCTGGGCATATTTTTCTTGTGTCTGTAAAACTTTCTTTGTGTGTATGTCTTTTACTTAGCTTACAAGCAGGTCCTTGAGATCAAGCATAAAAATCAGAATATATGTATATTCAAATAAATTTTTATCGAGGATGGTTTATTAAGGAAATTTAATGGTCACTTGTTGAGGTTTGTACATGGGTTGGCAATACTTCAGGAAAGGTTCTGGGGGAGTTTCCAAACAATTTCCTATTGAGCATTTTGTAATTATTGGTAAGTATCGATGCTTTCTTCCTAGTGAATCAATGATTTATTGGGTTTTGTAGCACAAGGGCAATATTTGGTTGAGCGTATATCAATGAGCACAAGCTTTCCAAAAGATGAAATTTCTTCTTCAAGAACATGATAGATTTTCAATTTATATATGCAAACATTTATTGGTACAGCTGTAATATATGCATATTTTGGTGGCAACACTTTTGGCACGTGTTTCGTTGCACTTTTTGTAGCAAGTTAAGGCAGGTAAAGGCAACCCATCTTTATTACGATTATTCCTGCTTATACAGCAACCTCAGCAAATGGAAAGTTCACATTTTCATTCAGAATATTCTGGAATGTTTTTTCATTTCTGTTAAATTGTCCTTTGATTTCATTGGTTCTCCAAATTTTTTTCAAGCACTTTTCAGCTTCTTGTAAATTTGAAGAATTAAGATGTTCAGTTTAATTTTACTCACGGCCCAGTCACATCAGGTTGTATTGTTTCTTACTGTTTTCTATTATTGAAAATTGTTATCTTTTTCTATTTTACCATGTCTTCTGCATTTAGTATTGTAGATAAGTTTCAGGATGTTCTGTTGCGAAATTTGAAGCTAATTTTTCTGGTAGTAGGGCAAATTTAGGAAGTGAGGGGGCTATCATTTATTTTGTATACATTTATATCAGGATAAGCAAATTTTTTGGATTTCCTTAAGGAACCGGGATTAATTAAATTGGATTTTTGTGCAATAAATACAATGAATTTTGCTGCAAAAAATTCACTTTCAGACTGTTACATGTGGATTTGTCGAATTGTTTGTGATAATAAGGCTTATTATTTTCCGGGTACTTACATATTAACCGCATAACATTGGCGAATATCAGCCAAATTTTGTTTCTACTTACGTATTAACCGCATGCCATTGGCGAATATCAGCCAAATTTTGTTTCGTGCAGAAAATATTTAGCAATTGCCCTTAGGGTCGGAAAAAATGGTCGATCCATCTTTAATGTGTTTTTATTTCGTTCATTAAGGTGGTAGTACTACGATCGGGGACCATAACAAGAAATGTTTCGAGACAAATGCCCCCAAATATCCATTGGGATGGGAATATTCTTCCAGCATGATTTCATAACGATCAAGCATTACGTAAAAATTTACTTCGACGTAAAAGCACCGAACTTTGAACTGTGGTTCTCAAAAAGTTTTGCAAAACAATCAGAATCAATGAAATTGTATTTATGGTTCACTTGGCAGTGAATATAACCAGATTGTTCCAGTTCTTCCATCTTATACCCCTTCCAACAGATTTGGCGATTAATCGCTGGCATGCGGTTAATGCGTACAGATTTGGCGATTAATCGCTGGCATGCGGTTAATACGTACAGATTTGGCGATTAATCGCTGGCATGCAGTTAATACGCAAGTTCCATTTTCCGTTAAGTTGGTTGGTTCGTTTGGTGGTTTTATGGTGCAAGGGCCATATTTGGCCATGCTGCACCAGACGCGACATATAATATCAAGTAATACAGATACACAATGAAAGTTTTACTGACACAGGAGAGAAATACACCCAGGGAGGAATATTTTCTGTTAAGAAAACCGATGTTTTTCTAACTGTTTCCATTAATTATTTTCTGCTAATGCTACTATTTTCCATTAAGAAAGTTTTTTCTATGAATTACTTCCTTGGTGACATAAAAAGTGCACCAAAAACTATGCCAATAGCACTGCCACAAAGTATGCATATATCAAAGCTGTAACCATTTAAATTTGAGACAAGCCCAACATTTAAGTCATACATTATTGTTTTGCATAGCAAAAATGTACATTTGTATTAATCTCACAGGACAAGCTGAAAAGGATACATGTTTATACAATGTCACTAATTTAAAATGATACATGTTAAAGTATTTAATAAGTAGTTGGCCCACAAATCAGAGAATTAGAATCTAAAAGTTTTAAAACATGTGAAAATGTGATTCATTATTCTGAAATGCAAGTTTGAGTTAACAGTAGTATGCTACTCAACTAAATTTACACTTGCAGTCGATTTAATAGTTTACAAAATTCAAAATAATCTGACGAAAAGAAAGATATTATTTTATGCTAAGAAAATCCTAAAAAATATAAACGAAAGTGGTATTTTATTTCAATTGTTTTTCTGGAGGTATCAGATACTTCCTATTGGTTATGGAGATTGGTTCATCACAGAAAGATATTTTTAAACTTAAGCACCTCATTCCATTTTTTAATTACCCCTTGTTTCTACGTTGTATATTTTATGATTTATTGTGGAAGCATGTCTATTTATAATTCTCAAAGAAAACAAACCACAACAGTTCGCTTTAATCAGCGTTAATTACAGCGTTGATGCAACAGACCCAGATTTTAGACATTGTGCAAGGGCGGAAAGGTAACTTACCCTCTGTTAACACCTTTTGGAACAAACCATGGCAAAACACCTCCGATCAGAAACCAAAACAGCGTTAAAATAACGAAAGGAACAGCAGAAGCTCCCATTTTGGATTGAAAATTGGAAAGTTTGGTTTAGGATAGACTTTTATTTTCGTGATCATGTGAAGATTTCTCCGGTTACAGTGAGTTAGAGGGACGATGAATCAAATTTTTATACGATTATAGTGTTTTTAAGTTCATTTTCCTTTCTATTGTTATTTCGCATTTTTTTACATAGCTAACCAAATTTTCTAAGAATATTTATTTAATGCACATCAATGCGAGTTTGCAATTAAAAAACTGAGTGAGCTTTATTTTTTTAATTTCAAAGTTTGTGCAGGAGTTCTACAACTAATTTTATAGAATGTTTGTTTTCATTTCTTCGTCCGAGCCGTATCCAGGGCAACCTGTATGTTATCAACAACAATGCCTGACTGACGAGTGTTTATGATTATAAGCTTTGAAAATGCGCTTAAAGCATTTAAAAACTCTACACCCAGCTCAAGATGGTGCAGAGAGAGTTATGGCCATGTGTTGGTCTCCAAATAACAAAAAGCTTGCTGTATGTACTGCAGATCGTACCGTCTTACTATTCGATAACGGAGGTGAAAAGAGGGATAAGTTTTCTACCAAACCAGCTGAATCTGCATACGGTAAGAAAAGCTACGTTGTTAAAGGAATGGCATTCTCTCCCGATTCCACGAAAATTGCAATTGCCCAGAGCGATAACATTGTGTTTGTATACAAGCTGGGCGAGGATTGGGGCGAAAAGAAAGTGATTTGCAATAAGTTCATCTGCCAAAGTGCCGCAACTTGCATTGTGTGGCCATCGGAAGGACCACTGGTTATCGGGCTATCTGAAGGCAGAGTTCGCATTGCTCACGCAAAGAACAACAAAATGGCAACACTTTACAGCTCGGATTCTTATGTTGTTTCGTTGGCATCCAACATTTCTGGCAAAGGCGTCATTTCTGGTCATGCTGATGGATCGGTAGTGCGGTTTTTCTTTGACGATGAAGGTAGTGGCGATCTTCAAGGAAAAATCTTCACTCACACCTGCCCACCATATGCACTCGCATGGGCTGCACAATCGATAGTGGTGGCTGGATGTGACAAAAAGATAGTTGTGTACGGAAATGATGGCAGTATCAGAAAGCAGATTGATTATAGCCGCAACCAAACCGAGAAAGAATTCACGACAGCCGTGAGCAGTCCAAGCGGTAAAACAGTCGTAATTGGTAGCTACGACAGACTGCGCATTCTCAATTGGAGCAATCACCATCATGATTGGGAGGAAGCAAAGGCAAAAGAGGTGGCAAACTGGTACACAATATGCACACTTGCATTTGCCAAAGATGGCTCAAAACTCTCGGTAGGCACCCTTACTGGTTTGATTGAACTTTTCGATTGCAGTATGAAAAAATCTTTATACAAGAAGATATTTGAAATCACTTACATTGATCCAAGCCAAGTCATTGTACGAAATATAACCACTAATGTGCAGGTGAATGTTAAGTCTTCTAACGGCAGTGAGATTTCGGACATTAAAATATTGGGGAAAAATCGATATGTGGTCATGCACACATTGCAAACCCTTATTCTTTCTGACATGGCCAGCAATCTAACCAGTGAAGTCGCTTGGAATGGGGTGGGAGAAAATGTGAAATTCTTCTTTGATTTCGAGAATGTGTGTCTAGTGTTCAATGTTGGCGAGTTGTCTGTGATCGAGTATGGAAGCAACATGATTCTGGGATCAGTGAGGACAGAGTTCATGAATCCTCATCTCATAAGTGTGTGCCTTAATAAACAAGAGAATAAGTCATCCCAAGACAACAAGAAGCTTGCATATCTCATCGATCTCAAAACCATCGCTGTTATAGATCTCATGACGAATCTGCTGCTCACCCAAATTACCCACGAGTCAAAGATAGATTGGTTGGAGCTCAGTGAAACAGGGAGGAAACTGCTGTTTCGGGATCGCCGCCAAAGACTCCATCTAGCAGACATAGAAAGCGATGACAAGAAAACCATGCTGAATTATTGTTCCTTTGTCCAATGGGTTCCTGGAAGCGATGTTGTAGTAGCACAAAGCAGAGGAAGTCTCTGCGTTTGGTACAATATCGAATCTCCAGACAAAGTTTCGATTATTCCCATCAAGGGTGAGATAGTTGAAATCCAAAGAAGCGACAACAAGACTGATGTCATTGTTAGTGATGGCTCATCCACTATAACTTATGGTCTGGATGAAGGACTGATTGAGTTTGGCAGTGCAATTGACAACCATGACTTCAAAAGAGCAGTCGTGTACCTGGAGAAGCTTGGATTTTCAGAAGAAACTGAAGACATGTGGGCCAATTTAGGAAAACTTGCCCTAGAGTCTTTGAATTTAGTGATTGCAGAACGCTGTTATGCTGCTGTTGGTGACGTGTCTAAAGCTAGATTTATTCGAGAGACACTTTCCATTGCCAACGAGGCAGGAGCTCTCACTGATGGTGATGGCTATGGCCACTATCAAGTGAGAGCTCGCCTCTCCATTATGAATAAGGAGTACAAAATGGCAGAGAGCATTTACCTAGAACAGAATAAGATCGAAGAAGCCATACAAATGTATCTTGACCTGCACAGGTGGGATGATGCCATTGAATTAGCAAAGTCCGCTGACCATCCAGATCTCGATAGACTCAATGAAACCTATTTCGAGTGGCTGCTAACAACTGGACAAGAAGAAAAAGCTGGAGAGCTTAAAGAAAACAAAGGCGAGTACCGTGAAGCTATCAAGCTCTACTTGGCAGCTGGTTTGCCAACTCGTGCCGGAAGGGTCATTACAAACATGCCTATTCTTGCAGAAAATGATGAATTGGTTCAGGAGATAGCGTCTGCCTTGATGAAAGGTGAATTTTATGAACATGCAGGAGATTTATATGAAAAGATAGATAACTTCCACAAAGCTTTGGAGTGCTATAGATTAGGGAATGCTTTCAATAGAGCTGTTGATTTGGCTCGAACTGCTTTCCCCGTAGAAGTAATTCATTTGGAAGAGGAGTGGGGTGACCACCTTGCATCCATTAAGCAATTAGAGGCAGCTATCAATCATTTCATTGAGGCTGGAAAATCAGTGAAAGCCCTGGACGCTGCCATCAGTGCGAAACTGTGGAAGAAAGCTGTGGAAATCATGGAAATCATAGAAGACACTCATTCTATAAGCAAATATTTAAAACCGATGGCTCAGCACTTTTATTCTGTTGGACAATATGAATTGGCGGAACATCTTCTGGTGGAAGGAGGCATGTCACGGGAGGCAGTGGATATGTACAATCGCCTTGGGCAGTGGGATAAGGCATACAAGCTCGCAAGTCAATTTCTTGATTCTGAAGAAGTTAGGAGGATGTATTTGTCTCAGGCTAAGTTACTTGAAGAGAAAGGAGACTACAAGGACGCTGAAAAGTTGTATACTTCTGCTCAAGAGTACGAAATGGCCATTGCCATGTATGAAAACCTGAAACAGTACGATAAGATGACAAAAATGATTAAAAAGTATTATCCTGAAAAACTACCTGACACTTATTTACATATTGCAAAGAAATTAGAAGAGGATGAAAAGTATGTCCAGGCAGAAGAATATTACATTACTGCAGGTGAATGGAAAGTTGCTGTCAACATGTACCGCAATTTGGATATGTGGGAAGAGGCGTACAGAGTGTCTAAAACGAAAGGGAACGACATTGCTGCAAAGCAGATTGCCTACTTGTGGGCCAAAAGTGTTGGAGGTGATTCAGCTGTTAAACTGCTCAATAAGTTTGGTTTGTTGGAGAGTGCTATTGACTACGCTGCTGAAAACTGTGCCTTCGATTTTGCTTTTGAGTTGGCCCGCACAGCAATGAAACATAAGATGCCTGACATCCACTTGAAGTATGCAATGTTTCTGGAAGATGAAGGTAAGTTCAGAGAAGCGGAGATTGAGTTCATACATGCCAATCGACCCAAAGAAGCAGTTCTGATGTATGTGCACAATCAGGACTGGGAGAGCGCCCAGAGGGTGGCTGAAGCACATGACAAGGATTCCGTGGCAGACGTCCTCATTGGGCAAGCAAGGTTTGCTTTCGAAAGGGGAGAGTTTTCCAAAGCTGAATCCTTGCTATTGAGAGCCGAACGAGCAGAACTAGCAGTGAAATATTACAAAGAAGCTGGCATGTGGAACGAGGCACTGCGCGTATGCAAAGATTACACTCCCAATAAGCTGTTGGATCTTCAAGAAGAATATGAGAATGAAACCTCAGAGAGTGGATCCAGAGATGTGCAACAGCTCTACATGCAAGCATCCAGTTGGGAAGAGAGTGGACAGTATCAGAAGGCTATCGATCGGTATCTGCAAATATCCCCTTCTAACACCAAAGATTATGACTTCATTGAAAAATGTTGGGTGAAGGCAGCTGAGTTGTCTTGGAAATTCATGAACAAGCAGCACACTGAACATCTGATTCAGCAAATAGCTCCGCAGCTCTTGAAGATGAAGAAGCAGACAACTGCCGCTCATCTCTTTTTGAAAGTGAACTCCATCAAAAACGCTCTTGACGCTTTGATCGATGTGAAAGAGTGGACCAAAGCGAAAAGAGTAGCAGCTGAGGTGGATCCTAGGTATGCAGATTACGTTGACAATTGCTACAAGGACTACTTGCGATCAGAAGGAAATACTTCTGAGCTGGCAGACATTGATGTCATGGCGGCGCTTGATTTATACGCCGAAAGGAACCAGTGGGAGAAATGTCTGGAAGTGGCTCAGAAGCAAGGAATGAAAGTACTACACAAATATGTTGCACTCCTGGCTATCAAACTCATAAAGGAGAAAAAAGAACAAAAGGCTCTAAGTTTGTACTTAAAGTATGGAATCCCACCATTGAGCCAGAACTTCACAATCTACCGGCACATTGTGTCTGCAATATTTGGCATGAAGGATACCTTCACGTACGATAGTTATCCTGTGTGGTCAAACTTGAGAAACATACTCTTCCAGTTATGCCAGGGTTTGCAGAAGATGGGTACAGCAGAAACTGATGAGTTTGGCAATTACTTGACAATAGCGCATTACTATGCGACACGATCTGCATGCTTAGGCCACCCTAGCCTGGAACGACAGTCAGTTAAGATCTCGTTGAGCTTAATGAGGTACGCAGATGTGATTCCAGCCGACAAGGTCTTTTACGAAGCTGGGGAAGCAGCTAGGAAGATAGGTTGGAACAGCATAGCATTTGTATGCCTCAATCACCTGATGGACATATTTGAAGCCATTGAGGAAGGCACCAGCGAGGTGGACAACACTGACTTTCAAGACACAGATATTCCATCCAATATCCTCATCCCGTCCGAGACTTGCTTGACAGAAGCCCAGCATGAGGACACAAGGGAATGGGTCTTGTCGGTGTCGATGGACCAAACCGTTGACCAGTCCCTGCCGTTAGATGAAAGGAAGATGTTTGAATCTTCCTTGATATCTCAGGATGGACGTCAGTACGAGCCATGTGTTGTAACAGGCTATCCAGTCATAAGAAATAAAGTGGAGTTTGGTAACTCGAACAAAGTAGCAAATAAGGATGATTGGAACAAACTTATAATGGCTGCTAAAGTGCAGCACGTTTCCGAATGTGAAGATGCTCTGAAATTCATTGCGTCATGGTGTGGTGGGACTGGGAATACAGGTTTCACATTTCAGTGAGGGTGTGACGAAGTATAAATGCTAGTCATAGGTGAGAAACTTAAAAATATCTATTGTTAATAATTTTATTGTGTTGTTTATGTTGAGGCATTGTTTTGGAATGTTTAGATTTTACCTTTGATTCTTATTGTGTAAATTATCAACTGAATAAATATATATAATCAGTATTTTAATTTTTTGTTTATTTATTCTCATCAAAATTTAAAGCTATGCATTTCTACTTTGAGATTCATTCTCCTCTAAGCTAAGCAATTTTGATTTATTTCTATAATTAAAAATATTTAATTACCATATGCTTAATGTTAATTCTTAGTTTGTTTGATCACATCTGAAACTATTACTACTCAGTTTGGCAGGGATGCTTTTGTCTTACCTTCTAAAGATGTTCAGCTTTTCCTAAAAAAATTCGTGAAGAGAATTCGATTAAATAGCTGATATTTCTAAATCAAGTTACTTATTTCTTCTCTCAGTTTGAGTTATGAGAATACTGACTAACAAACAAAATAGAATGGGGCTAGTTTTGTGTACTTAAACTATAGAAAAGAATTTTAGGAATGTCAAAATGGAAAGCATTTATAAATTAATATTAGCTTTAAGAATTGTGTTTTGAACAGTGTGCATTATAGATTTTACAGCATCTATTAAAATGGTCATTTTTCTGGAATTGCCGGCTGATATGTAGCTTTCGTAGTACATAAAGTATGGGTTGTTGGATTCCATCAGAAAATATAGCACATATTTTTAAACCTCAATTTCAATAAAAGACGTTGAACTAAATATTTTAGATGATTTACATCTTCAAAGCAGTGAATATAACTGTCTTCAATATAAGGGAGTATCCTATTCTGATTTTAATGTATATTTATGTGAATTTTTAATACTCAAGTATCTTATGCAGACATTACATCTGTATCACTGATCAATTTATATGACAGCAGTAAGAGAATGTTAGTGTAGGACAGTCCTACCAGAAATGCAACTGGTACAAATTTCGTCATGAGCTCAAGGGCTAAAAACAGTAAGGAAATGCAGAGAAATTCTTTAAATTTTTTTTGTCAACTGATGCTTACAGCGTAGTCTTTCCAAGACATTTTTGGGGTGATAGATTTAAATTAATGAATCATCAACAGTGCCATGTATTGAAAGGCTCTGAAACAGACCAATTAAAGAGAAACCACTTTCAATCAATTCAATTTAGATGAATAATTTGTCATAATAATGCTCTGTTGCCAAACTAATAAATGAAATGAAATATTTTTCAAAATAAAACTACTTTTTTAAACAGGAAATAAAACTTTTTATTCAAATATTTTACTAGAATGAGTTTTCAATATCTTATTGCTGGATTTTGAAAAACTGAAAATTTATAATAGTATTTTTAAATTATGTTTTTTATATAAATTTTAAAGCTTATATCATAAAATTATTTTATTTATTACTACTTATACAACCACTCTTATGATCCCATAATATATTTGCAAACTCTATCAAATAGTTAGGTGGTTTTGAACATATACTAAAGGTATATAGGACATGTACATTAGGGAATTTTAAACCTGTTTTAATGCACCAGGGTTTCCACTTTTCAAGCTAAAAAAAAGTCCTCTTTAAAGACTATTTTCATTCTTTTAAGACTACATTTCATAGATTGCAACAGATTAAGTCATGAATGCACAGGTGAAAAAATTTTAACAAGTGTAGGTCTGGGTCTCGCTGGCAGTTTTAAAAACATCAATTTTGAGCAAACCTATAAATATTATGCCCTTGATTATTAATGACTTGACCACCTTGGACAAGTGTCATTGATCTTGATTTTAGAATGCAAATGAAATAAAATATCCAGCATTCTCGTAAATTTTAAGGACAAATTAAGCAAATAGCAACAATTTTTAAGGGTCTTTAAATAAAAATAAAAAAATCAGGCCTTTTAAAGACATGTCTATTATTGGCGTACATAAATATTAATTCATGATCATGTTCTTAAAGTATAAGATATCTAGTTTATTATTAGCATACATAGTTTCACTTCATGACTAGGTACTGAGATTAACTTGGAATGTTGTCATAATTTCATTGAACTTTCCAAAATTTTAAATAGTTGAATGTTTAGTTTTAGTGATGGAAATTATAAATAATTTTGATAAGAATAAATGGCAAATATTCATCATTTCATCAGTATTTATGTTTTTTACGTTTTGAAGAATGTAAAAATGGTCACACCACTGCTATTCACAGAACTAAAGATTACCTGAGCAAGTTTCGTAAATACCTGTGTACACATGCATTTAAATACACATGTAGTACTGATTTGTAAGCCAGGTATGTAGAAAATAAGGATTACAGATTTAGACATATATTCATAAATACACATATATCTGTCAACTAAGTACATGTGAAATCAGGACCTGTATATTATTCAATATAAAGCTGATTTATGATTTAAATATCCAAGAAGGGAATGTTAAATACAATTATTCAATGATCAGGTTAGTCACAACGAAATTATGATTGAATTCAAAATGAAACAAATATTGCCGGCTTATTAATTGACAAATTTCACAGCACAGCTGATGAAATACTATTAGTTTTTAGGTCAAAAATAAAAATTACAAGCGCATTTTGATTGTGACATTTTTTCAAACCAATACAATGTTACACAATTTATTTCTCTTCATGAAGATAATCATTTAGTGTCAAAAAATGCCTTTCCTAAAAATGTCAGTTAATGAGTTTCTGCTCTAATCCAATGATATCAAAAAATTAAATGAAAAAAAAGAATTCATGCTGTCTTTTTTGTCTTATATCATACAATTTTTAGACAAATGTTTAAAAACTCGGGTATTAAAGACATCTCTAAAATATTTATAGCTGTTTCCAACAGACAATTACTTAAAGTATAGAATAAAAAGAAAGGAAACAGAATAAATAAAAGCATAAATTTATTATTTTTAACATTTATAACTCTTAATACACACATAATAGTCGTTTCTTCTATGCTTCAATAAATTCAAGAGTTTGAGATACAATGCTGGCATCATTTGAACTGGGCATAGAAGTTGGAGATGTGGATATAAACTGAGTATGCAAGCCCCGAAGATGTTCCCTTAAACCGTTGTCATCCAAAAGAGAGTTTCGCGATAATTGGATTACATGGATAACCAATTGAATCTTTTCTTTGTCTTCATTAGATAGTAAAGATCCATTCTTTTCCTGTAGGAAGTAAAATATTAATGACAGAAAATAAGAAACCACTTTTTATCTAAGTCAACATTTTGTAAATTTAATTTTTTATTTAAATTAACCCATTGTCTTTATAAGTTTTAATTCGTTAGACACTAGGAATCATATTTACTAGATATTCAGAATTTACAAAGCAATTTCTAAAACTGACTCAGATTAAACATTAATACATATGAAGGGCTTAAGAAAAGCAACATTTACTTTCGAAGATTTCCACACAAAAAATGCATTTTAAAACCAAATTTAGCAAACGAAAATTTTTGGCAAATATATTAAAAAAATTTTTCAAGATTAAAATAATTAAAATTTATCTTGTGACTAATTATTGTCCAAATCCTTTCATTTGAATAATATTTAAAAACAAGGACTTGAAATCATACTCGAATTCCAAATAAAAAACGGACAATAAACTATAAGGCAATATGAAATGTACTTAAAATCACAGTACTAAGGGCACAATATATTTAAGAGTTTGAACAGAAAAACTAATTTTTCTGCTTTTTCATCCTAAAATTTGTTTCGAGTGAACAAAACAAGTTGAAAACATTCTTTTTACAAATGCAGAACTAGTTGTGGTGGTAAGAATCAGGGTATGTCTTTATTGTCTGTTGTTACATAAACAAGAATATGAGTTCACCATTCCAAAGGAGACATCCGAAACAGTTAATCTTACTCATTAAATGACACTTTCTCTAGAAAATGTTCTCAAAGAGAAGTAGATAATTTTCAGTTCTAAAAAGAATCATTCTATGAGAGTTGTGAGTACCTGCAAATTTTTAAACTAGTTAAAATAAAAAATAATTTTTTCCATGGGAATTCCAATATAAAATTTTAATAAATAAAAATTCAAAATATAGATTTTATCAATGATTTTTTAGAAAGAATGTAGGTTGATTTATAACATGATTTATATAAAGCCGGTTTAAATTAACATACCTTATTGACTAGTAAGGTAATGGAGAGAACTATATAATAGTTTTGCTATCTTGTCATTGCAGTTTTCCCCCAATTTTTGTCTAATTCCAAACCATAGGAGCATTTTTGGCATCGAATGGTGTTGTCAAAGAGGTGAAGTAATAAAAAAATAGGCCTATCAGAAGTATTTTTAGCTTCAGATACCTTATAACTTTCTATTTTTATACCATTAGTAATTTGGTGGCAAAAGTGTCATTTTCCTCTTAATTTATGATTGACCATATTTCCAGCAAATTATATTAATTTTTAGTTGATTTGAAATACTTTGGAGTAAAAAGCAGGCGCTACTTGCCAAGTAGATATCTAGATACTTCAATAACTTAATGAAATCAGATGCTGGTTTCACAGCTTTGTTGACATTGAGTAAATATGAAACACATTTATCATCACACATCATAAGCATTCATTTATCAACACACATCATAAGCATTCAGCAGTGCTTCACAAATTTTAATGATTTGATGTTTTAACTATTTTACTATAATATTTTCTAATTCTTTTAAAATAAAAACTATTCTATACATGTAAATTTCCAAAATTAATCAAAAACCACACCTTAAAAAATATTAACATAAAAATATGTCTTTAATTTGATGTCTTAATAGTATATCAGAATATATTGAGCCATCAAATTAAAAATGTTGAGCATGACAATGATCAATAAATTGTTACAAATCATTTGGTTGTACATTAATTTGTGTCACTTACATTGTTTTGATCGCGAGACCAAGAATTTACAAGTGCTTCAGCTTTAGATACTATGGATTTGGGCATTGCAGAAATTTTTGCTATTTTTACTCCTGGAAAGAAAAGAGAAAATAAATTGACTAAAAGCAAAATTATTTCTAAATAAATAGCATTAAAACTGAGTAGTGTTTACTCATGTGAGTAATACTAATTATTGGAACAATGGATTTTGACAAAAAATACTGATATTCGTTCTAAACAGTGTTCATTTGTTCCTATTGCATCCATTCAAAATTCGCTAAAATCAATGAAAGAACCAAAAAACAAAGACAATTAGATGAAGTTCCACTCTTCACTGATATCAATCATCTGTCTACTCTAAACAAACCCACTGAAAACAAAGGTATGACTTCAACGTTTGTTACTTCTAAGGTATAAAGTGGAGAATGAAATGCTCCAAAAATTAAATTTTGAGATATCTTGTTCAAGCAGTTTTCAAGCTTTAAAATTATGTATTACTTTTCTTTGCAGCTGTTTGGAAAGTATTTTTAAAAGACATTAAAGTTCCTGGCATGTATTGGCAGAAATGTTTAAAAGATGCCTCAAGTGACTTTTTTGGCCACTGATGTACCTTTTCAAATAAACAGTCTAATGTAAACATTGAAACTGTGATGAAGTAATTTTAGGATTTTAATACAAGTTTTAACCAGAGATTTTATGGATACTTAAATATATATATGTAAGATACAAATAATAAGAACTTAGAAAAATTAGCTTAAAAAATGGCAATATATCATATTTTAATTCTATCAGTATAAAAATTGTTAATAAAGTAGGTTAAAATATTTAAGACTATTCAATGAATACGGTAAAAATATAGTATGCCTATGATAATTTGATTCTGGAAAATGTGCATCAAGTATCACACTTTTAACGTTGTTAGCAATGGGGATAGAGCTTAGCTTCAGGTTACCTTTGGAGAAATTTTAATTGGAATTGATTTTAAAAAATGTATCCATAAACAGAAATACTCATTTGAAAATCAAAAATCCTGTTATTAAAACTACCAGTTATGAAAGAATTTTATTTCTTATGGATTATACTAAAATTATATTGTATAAGAGTAGAAGATCGATAATTATATTACCATAATGTTCATCCTTGCATTCTCCTGAAACCAATGAGTGAGTGAAGTTGCACACATAACCTTCAGACTCATTGAGATCATATTGTGTTTTAAAGTGGTAACTGGAAAAACAAACATAAATCTGGTATAATAAGAACGTTTGTAATGAAAAATACATAATTACTGTTTCTCAACACATTAAATTGCAAATTTTGGACATTCTAAATGTCTTTGTTCAATGAGATATTGAGAACCTATATTTGATCTCCAACAAATATCTTCCATCTGAATTAAATAAATTTGTTCAATACTAAAACTGCACATAGCTTGGGTGCTTGAGTTTCTTAATTATTTACATTTATTTATGTCTGTGTGCCATTACTCACATTTGATACTGGATTTAAGCCCATTTTTGTAACAAGTATAAACGTCAATATGCACATTACAGACTCTAAATGAAATATAATTTGTCAGAAATATAATGCAGTATTTTGTGTACTTCTTATTTGTGTTAATTGTAATTTCTAATAAAATGCATGGAAAAAGTACACACCTTAATCATGTCACCACAATTAGTTTTGTTCATTTGTTCAAAGGCAATTCTGATATTTTTGACAAATTTTGATACCTGAACCCATTTTGTATTCGCTCATTTTCTTTTCTGCATTGATTTCCATTTCATCTTCCAGATTTCTCATTGTATTTTGTAATTCAACTGCTAAAGAATTATTAGAGCAAAAAGCTTTTCCGTGTAGTTTTAGCAATATTATGTACCTCCTCAGCTTAAATCTAACCAGTTTAAACTAATCAGAGAAAAGGGAAAATTAATCCCATTGTAGTTGATTTTAGATTTATTTATATCTGTTCCTTGCTATTCACCAATATACAAATAATGTCCATTTCTGTGTCACATAGGTTAGTGAAATATGTACATATGTAATAGGTTAAACTTTAAATTAATATATCTATCATATCTCACTTTTAACAAAACATTTTTCTGAAATGATTTATTTTCGAGTAAACTATAACTATTAACGAAACTAAACACTTTTACTGGAAAACCTCGGGAGTCTATACAATCAAGTGTGGAGGGAACCTTCATCAGTTTATTTGTAGACCACTGAGACAGTCTTGATAGATTGCCTCCTTATCTGGTACAAGTTTCATCATACAGAAAACAATTAAAATTTGAAAATACTGCAAGGAAATAATCATTTCAAACTAGTCATTTTTAAAGAATTTCCAATTTTTCAAGCAAAATAAAAAATTTTTTGATTGAAAAAGTAATTTAACATAACAATGCCTATTCTATCAATATTGCACTCTCATATTCAATTGCAAAAACAGTATTGGAAATCCATTCTAGTTTTTTTGCAATATCTGTCTGGAAATAATAAAATCAATCTTTGATTCGCATTTAATATTAAAAACAAATCTTACTTTTCAACATTAGGATACATTGATGCTAATTTTGTCATCTGACTAAAATGAGTTGTACAAATTACAAAAGCCTGGAAATAGATTTAACAAATATAATCTACATGAATGTATCATTTTAAGGCTATCCAGATAAATTAAAAATATATTTCATACTTATTTAGTTAAAATAAATGTTTAAAACACTTTTACACTAAGATTCTGAGTGTGTATTTCCATCAATAGAAAAATCCCGTTTTTATAACAGAACTCAAAAAATAATATAACCAAATATCATGCCTGATGAATTTTATAAAATGACTCGATTTTTATTACTATTTGATTACATGAAGTTAAGGAAATTTTAGGTGAAGTTCTAAATGGGAACCTCTTGTGTGTTTTATGTACAAAACACAAATTTGACTAACTTAAGCTTTTGTTTTTCCACATTTAATACCATGTTATTTAAAAATTCATTTAATAATTAAACCTGTACTTTTATCGCATTAAGAAATGAAAATACAAGATACATTAAACATAAGAATTAACCTACATTTTAAAATAGCATACAATCAGTTCGTAGAAAAGGGAAAAGGAATATAAAGAAAGGATGAAAAGCATTTGAGAGTAATAGACGAGAAAAGTCCAGTTTGCTGTACCATTTGGAATCAATCACTAAAAGCTTAATTTGCATAAGGCAATGAAATAAATTTCTAAGTACCCTGAACTATTTGGACCTAAATAATTTGAAAAAATATAACAGCTTGTTTGCAATATATGGCTTGGTGTTTAATTTAAGTAGTATTAAATCAGCAAAATACCAGAAAAATACAGTGTATTAATTTAAAAACTCATTATGAACTTTCCTGAGGGGAAAAGACAGCAAATATGTTAAAATGAATGTAGAAACTTGATTCCAGATTAAGTAAATGACCAATTTTGGAGTGGTCTGCTAAAAGTTTAAATCTCAATCCAAATAAAAGAAATGTTTACATATTTTGATGCTTCAAGGTTGAAGACAGAATGGAAATGATTTATAATAAATGTATTAATATCTATATATTAATATCTATATATTAATATTTACATATTATTATATATTAATACTGACATATTATTATATACTAATATTTATGTATTATTATATATTAATATTTATTTATTGTTATATACATTAATATATTTATAAATAATTTCATTCACTGTGTCCTTAATATTTAATCAAAACATGTAAACATTTCCTTTATAATTTTCATTTAAACTGAAAAATAAAGATAAATAAAAAAAGGAAAGAAAACTACGAAATTTTGGGAAAGATAACACCAAATATAAATTACAATGCATCACTAATATTGAACAAAAAACTGAAATTTAAGGAATTTCAATTAAAACACACTATGCTTAAGTAACCTTTGTCATCAGCAGTTGCTCACATATTGCAAAAGCTATTGCACATCCCTCCTCATGATTTGTTCCTGAAAACAATAAAATGATAAGAACCAAAAATTTAAATAACATTTATTTACAAGAAAATATTTAGATTTATATTCACCTTTCCCAAGTTCATCCATTAATATCAAGGATTTTTCTGTTGCATGTTGCAGAATATAACTTGCCTCTTTCATCTAAGTATTCAAGAAATAAAAGTTCTCAATAGATAATTTTTAAGTACTTTACTAATATTTGCAATAATGTGTATCTATTTAAAAAAATTAAATAATTTACAAACATAAAAAATCATTCTTTGAATTTGAAATTTATAAATGTAATAAACAATTAAAAAAATTAAATAACTTTAAATTGGTTCTGAAAATTTTTGATGTATATATGAGAAAAGTTTTGTATATTTTGGATTTTTATAGCACATTACAAGGCTTAAAAAGGAAAGACACATATTTATAAAGTTTTCCATTTTTACCGTTTACCAAAAATTAGATCTTGAAAATTTTTAGAATTCTTTATCACAATACTTCAAACTTTCTTCTCAGCTAGAATTGGTCATAACCTCAAGGGTCTTTATATAATAATGCAAATACATTGGATAATAAGTTATGTCAACAATTAATAAGTGATCAAATGAAATGATAGTACAAATTGCTTTTCCAGTCTTAATTTTTGTAATTCAATATTTTTACTGAATTTGAATTAATAAGAAAAATACAGTTTACATAATCATATGTTCCATAGTCTTCTTATCGAATGTACATCCACAGGGGGAAAAATCGAAACATCTCTTTAATACCATACCCACCATATCAGAGCAAATTCAAAGGTACCTTTCTATGGGAAATAACATCTGTTAATTTGTGTGCATAAATATTGTGTTTAGGAGAATTTTATACCTCTGTATTTCTAGAAGATATTAAGATGCTATTGCTCTTATTGAATACCTCTAAATTTTTTTAAAAGGAATAATACATAGACGAAAAGGGATAGTTAATTTTTTTTTCTGTAGCTGTACTTCTCCATATGATGACATTAAAAATCAGGGAAGATTGTATTCTCATTATTTTCTATAAATTATTAAACTTTTAACTATAAAGATTTCAATATGAGAACAATATTTTCAAAACTAAAATAGTTTAAGTGATAGAGAGCAGATTTTTACTTGTAGCATAAATGTAGAATAATTTTTCTCAATGTCATGGCTGCTACCTATATGTGTAAGTATCTGATCTGCAATCCTGAAAGAAGCATATCCTGCAGGCACATAGGACCCCATCTGAGCCATAATTTGCAAGACAGCAACTTGCTTCAAATATGTACTTTTACCACTCTGAAATAAAAATAAAAGTTTAGAGATAAGGGTAAACTTGAGTTCCTAAATTGCTTGATTTTTACTCTAGAAAAGTTTGAAACATTTCCCTTGAAATATGGAAAAGTACCTTATTTGTTTTGTTTAAAATGATGTCACACCAAAATTACTGACAGACAAATTCTCAAGGAGCAGAGGCTATATAACTACATTGCTTGGGTTTGGGCATAGGTTTATGTTGTAAGAGCCAGATTACATTGCATGAGTGACACATACCTCTCACAACTTAAAACAGTACATGTAATAAATTTGGGGGTTGCAAATTTAATCTATCTGCAATCAAGCATAGATTAGACAAATAGCATACATACATGTACAGCACAAATATGTATACATACATATTTGTACATAAACATTCAGCATAAATAATTTGAACATATTCTTCATATATGCAATGATATTTAAGAATTGATTCAGAAACCTGCACTGTTCTTTGCAACTACAGTAAGCCTTCGATATATTACACTGCTTGGGGAACAAGAAAAAATGTGATAAATTCAGGGGAATAAGTTATGGGGCCAGATCTCAGCAATAACTAATCAATGAATAAAATTTTAAGCCTAAAAATGCTTTCTGTAGACATGCAAATTTTATAAGATTAAAACAATCATTTATAAAATCTAAAAACTCACCATATTTCCACCAGATAAAACAATGAAGTTTGATTCCAGACAAAGAAACTGTCATGAAAAGAAAAAAATGTGTATATCAATTCAACCAAACATAAAATTAAGCATTTGGTCACAAAACACAATAAAAAAATTGCTGCATATATCAAATATATATATCAAAATATCACTGCATACTTACAGTATCATTAGGAATAAAAGTTGCTCCAATTATCTTTTCAATCACAGGATGTCGCCCGCTTCTGATTGCAGTAGTATCAGTGAATTCAGGCCTGACTATTTTTGATATTAAAGAGGTAAGTTATTTAAAATTTTATATTCAGTCAATAGTATGAGTAAACACATAATGGTTTGTTGCATAAAAAGAAAAAATTATCTCATTATTAAATAATACATTTATTCATTATTAATTAATACCTGCTGTTAATAAAGCCAATGATTAACAGAAGCAACAGCTTAATACAGTCAAATTCCCAGAAATTGATTCAATTCAAAGCAATAAATATCATTGTAAAATCGCCGATTAATAAAATAAATACTACTAATTATCAAAATCAAAACATTTCAGTGACATCTAATTATGAGCCCAATAAGTAAACTATTGTGGTAAGGTAAAGGCAGAGTTCATTTCTTGGAATTCCTCTCTAATGAACTAAACTGCTTTATGTGATACAACCCTACCAAGGGCTTGTGACAAAAAAAATGCTTGAATGTAAGAATCGTATGAATAAGAAACAAGCAAGAATTATTTTTTAGAAAATTTAAAACTAAAATTTTGAGCTATTGATGGCATACGCAGGTGCTACTCTGAAGATTTTACAGTGAGGGTCTTGGAGACTAGAGAATGGAAATTGTTAAAACTTATTTAAAAATGAAAATAATTATTCAAGTATAAAAAGTGCATATTTTAGATGCCTGAACTTAAACTGGTTGATTCAGCTCAAACGCCACAAATTATACGGTTTCTGTGTAAGCAAGGGCTGAACCACCAGGTATATACTTCCTGCATTCCCTGGTGTAGAGGTGAGCGGTGATGTGACAGGTGGTGATATAATGGTCTAAGTCAGCTTCCATGCCACAAATATAGATTACTGCTGATTATTCCACTAATGTAGGGTTATTTTAGGAGGGGCTAGAAAAGTGACCAATGATGCAAGGATAAAGAACTTGTCAGGGCTGATTCTTGATGAAATTAACACTCAAGCAATCAAAAATGAGTCAATTTTATCAATTAAGAATATTATTGAAAAATTAGACTAACAAATTACAATCGGAGGGTTGTATTGAATATACTTATAAATTAATCGGTAGTAGGTTTTAATTTCATAATTAGCAACCATTTGTGAAAAACAATCATCATTAACCATTTTGAGTTTAATATTTTACCAATGAATACTTTGAATTTTTTATGGTGTATGTTTTATGAAATCAAATAGTTCTTGATTTCATAAAAAAGTCTATTTCAAATTGCTGGTTATCTTGTACATCAAGAGATGACCTATTTTGCTAATGACGAGATATCTTGTCAACAAGATATTGCCAATTTTTTGATGATGACGAGATCAAGATCTGGTCAGTTTTCTACTAATGAGGAGATATTTAGTCCAACAGAGATCTGCTCAGTTGCACTAATGAAGGAATACCTTGTCAAGAC
Source organism: Meta bourneti (assembly GCA_933210815.1). NCBI lineage: Eukaryota > Metazoa > Arthropoda > Arachnida > Araneae > Tetragnathidae > Meta > Meta bourneti. Next base: position 96,913,015 of record OW119926.1, read on the forward strand.
AATAACCAAGAGGGTTAATAAAATCAAATTTGTTAGAACAGAAAATTCATGATCACTGTATTGAAATAGTAACAGCTAACATTTGAGTAGGGTTACCATGTGTCCCTTATTGACCAGGTAGGTTGGCTATTTTTGGCCATGCTGAGCCAGACACAAGACATACAATATCAAGTAATGTGGACATACAGACACAAGGAGTTTTACTGACACAGAAGATAGAAATACACCTAGGGAAGAATTGAACCCAACAGGAATCGAATCTGCATCGCCTACAACTCACAGTGGGCATACCCACTGATACACGACGGCTCGTGTATTGACCAGGTTTTAAAGGTTCATCTCTGGGTTCTAGATGGTTAATTATTTTGTTCTGATCAGATAAAAATACATTGCTGCCACATTCTTTTAAATGTATTGGTCCTCATAATGCCAGAAAATATGCCTGTTTTGAATGTGCTTTGATTGTAACACTAACACTGATCCTTTGGAAAGTAAAATTCAAACTGCTAGAGCCCTAGAAACAGGGATGGGTGCTGACGTTTGTTCAAATGAAGTTTCAAATTGTAAAGATCTGTATAAAAATAAATAAGTTGAAGGTAATCTCACAATAAATTGTTAGAAGTGGTGATTGCACAAGTGTTTTGGTCTTCAAACAGTAATGCATGAAAACTGAGAACTTTAATCATTATATCAATGTGATTTGTCTGATTATGGCCATCATTTGTTACAATAGCACAATTTTGATTGGGACCTGTCTTAAAGTGAATTTAGAACCACTGCAGACATCCATGCCCAGATCTGAATTTGAACCTTGAGCCTATTGTACCCAGGTTCAGTGCTCATTGATAAAAATGTCCAAGTTTATATAAAGAATATAAGCTCTTTAAAAATGTTTAGGTTTGAAAGAAAAATAATATGCTAACCCTACATTTATATTTTATTTTAAATATGTAAGACCATACTCATTACTAGTAATGTTAAATATGATACAAGACATATTAACAAAAGTAAAAGTGTTTTCTAACTGTGTTTTACAAAACATAGTTGTGATATTAATGCATACAAAATTTTGGAAATTAGAAATAAAGAAAAAAGGACCGAACAAAAGAAAAGGTGACTAGAAACATGGAATATAAAAAATGCATTTTAGATAAGGGAAATCAGAAGATGAAATACAAATTTGTGTATACAAGAACATACAAAAACAATGTGATGGAATATATTTTTAGGGGCACTGATCAATAAACTGAAAGAAAGTGCAATGAATGACACATGTTTGTCTCATAATGACTGATAGCTATTAAGAATTTTTTAGGAGATTTATGCAGGAAAAGTATTTGATTAGGCTAAAATAATAATTGCAATTAATTTGTTTTAATATATTGGGTAATATATTTGCATAAGGAACATGTATATATTGGAAAAGATAAATGGTCAAATCTATACTCAATCTAAGCAAACACTCAAAAAGTCATCATTCATTCTACAAGTAGTTGCATTAAAACTAGTGTTTACCATGATCAGAAAGTGTGCACATATGAGCAAGGCTCAGAAGAAAATCTATGGTTGAGATAGCTTCAGTCAAACTGTACAAGCAACCAACGTTTCCCCGTATTTCATTGAGGACTTCATTAATTATTCTAGAGAAAATTAGAGAAAAGGTAAGCAATGAAATAAATAGAAGGAAAGAAAGTTGAGAATAGAAAGTAAGAACAAAAACCATATTTTTTAGTTCCATATTTAGTTTTTAGATCTTAAAGAAATCAAGTCAATAGAACTGTGAGTTATAAATTGTAGATTACAAAAGTAATAATTAAGTATTGCAATGAAATTTTATTTGCTGTAATTATAATTGAGCATTATTTTTTGGCTTAAAACAAAAAATTCCAGTTGATCAGAAAAAAAAACAGTTTCTACAGCAACATAATTGTTCCCACACAAATTGAGTATTAGAGAAACTGGTTTTTAATTTTCTAATTGCTTATCTTAATTCCATTAACTGGGTTCTGATTTCAGTAAAAATCAGGTGAGTTTTGTGCATTATAATGGGGCATTGAAAATGTACAAAGAGCAAATCAATTCTGATCAGGATGTCACATTGGTGACATTAGTCTCATACCCCTCCCAATCTTAATCAGCAAATGATGGGTAGGAGGATTTTCAAATCTAGATTTTTAGCAGTTGCAAAAACTTACCTTAGAAACTGGCTCACACTGTTGCTTTATTTTTATGTCTGATATAACATTGGAAGTTTTCATTTTCATTAGGAAATAGTAAGATTAAATTTTCCTTTGCATTAAAACTCTCGTATCCCAAACTAAATTTTTATTTAAATTTATCAAACATTTTTTTCCTGTCAAATTTAGTGTTCAACAGTTGATAAATAAAAAAGTATATATTTTAAGAAATAATTTATTGACTACATTTATTCAATGGTACTGCTAAATGTCATTCAGAGAAATGAACTTCAAATTAAATATTGGCCACAATCATTTAATTTTCTCTGACGTAATCTAAATGATTAGAGAGGAATAAAATTTCACTTTAATAGTAATAAAATAAAAAAAACCTTGAGTATAGGGGAAATTTAACTGTTTTGACTACAGGAAAATACTCACAAATCACTCATGATGTAGATTTCATTCAAGGATTCTTGAATTCTGTCTAAAAATTCATTGAAAAATCAGTTACAAGTTGTGTAAGGAGCAATAAAAGGCATAAATATAAAACATCTTTGATGTCTATAAAGTTGAAGTTTCCACTCACCATTCAATTTAATCTGAAATAAAACATAAAAAGAAAATAAGAAACCATTAGAAAATTCACAATTGCATTCACATTCAGAATAGAATATTGGAAAGAAATTGGAAGAAATATAAAAGTGCTTATAGAATAAGGTTCTGCATAAGAAACATTAAGAAAAATGATGAAAATATAAGAGCACAATCAACAAAATCAGGGCTGGCCAACCTAAAACCTTCAAGCCACATGCAGACAGCATACTATTTTAAGCAACCACCTAATTCCAATAAAATTACATGAAATAAAAAAAATGAAGAAAAATAGAAATTAAAATAAAGAGACAAAAATCCACTGAATCAAATGCAATGAATTTTAAGGTATTCAAACCTGAAATATGTAAATAAAAACGAACCATTATCTATCAATTTTATTCATATTTTTGCTGCACTAAAAAAACGTTTATTAGTCGGGGGAAATATAATATATTTTGAAGCATGGGATATTTGAAAAAATATTTTGTCTGATACCGTGAACGTTCTACTTTGGAAATGAATCTAGATATTTGAAGAGGTTGAAAAATATTTTTTTACAAATTTGAATTTTATTCGAACACTGTCAGGGTTACGTGCTTTATTTACTTTTCAAAGTGAATTCATAAAGTTTCTAAACAAAATAAACTCCCTACTGACGATTTTATATAAGATGACTAAATGAAACACATTTTTAATAAATTTTATTTTTAAAACACCATTTTATATACAGCCCATGAGAAACAAAGCTTCTTGCCATTAAGGCTTGCAGAATGATTTGAGTTAGCCAAGCTCGAACAAACATAAAAGTAAACTGCATGAATGTTTCTAAACGACAAACATAGTACAGAAACCTCTCGATATATATCATGCCTGCTGAGTTGGTTATTTTTGGGTTTTATGGCAGAAAGGCCATATTGGCCCAGCTGCGCCAAACAGACAACACAATGCGGATGGAAAAAAGCAGAAGTGTGCTTGCTAGGCAACAAGAATAGAGCATAATATACTAAAAGGAATGATATTTCTTACTTTTTTAAAATTAATAGGTGCATTATACTCTAAATCAGTGGTATAGTGAGCTCTGACAAGGCAGGAAGATAGGTGTGGTAGGTCTTTAGGAAGAGGGTTGCCATATGCATGAATGTGGATCGCAGCAGGTGCTTTTAAGCCACCAACTCATTATCACAGCTACCATGAACGTCACTGAACAATAAACTTAGAACCGGAAAGTGCACAAAAGACGTTAGTTGTGGAAGTACTTTGATTACATTCAAATCTATCAACTTATTTAAAGAATAGACATGTCTAAAACCCATGTGACTCGACTGCCTTCTCGCAGGAGCCAGACAATATTTAACCTTTTGTTTGTGCACACCATGTTACAATATTTTTAAAATTATGTATCCCCAATATTTTATTCAAATTATGAATACGCTTAACTAGAATTATTTAATGTCAAAAATACATAAGGATTGCCAAACAGCATTGTTTAATATAAATGAATTGGGAAAAAGAATACTAATTACAAATCATACAAAAATATTAATCTTATGACTTATCAACTTAATGAGAAAGTTGAGCTTGTTTTCTCAAAGCTATAAATTCAATTCTTGGACAATTGTTAGTGACCGCAAGGATGAGGCTAGCCTCTTGATCAGGGCAATTCCTCTCCAAAGTTTTGATTGTTGATAATGCAGTAAAGGATGCATCACGTTTTTTATATAGGAAACCTTATACAAACCCTGTTTCAACCCCTACTACCTTATGCCTGCCCATTTTTTTGCACATAAAATATTTCTTTCTGGTATTGGAAATTTAAAAAAAATTATAAATAAAATTTAAAAAAGACAACTAAATGAAATACTTTACGCTTTCTCCTTGGAATGACTTCAGGTACCCCTGGGGTTCGGGTACCTGTTTGAATAGTACTGCTTTATATTGAATTAAAATCATGCAAAATAGCACACTAACACAAAATCGATGATAAAACTTCTTAAAATAATAAATACAATGAAATATTTTTGAAAATCAATTCCTTTTTGGCCGTGCTTTTGAAACACCCAAGTCTTTTATATCAATCTAGTAATGGACAACTGCTTAAAGCAAGAGAGATCTGAACTCCTAATTCTAGAGAAATAGATTGAGCTTTCCTTTGCTGTTAGCAAATCAAAAATCCAAAGCGGGATAAATGAGGAAAAGTGATGTAGCCAAATGTATGATATAACAAGGGGTTACTGTACTTAAAAAAATGGAAGTTAGTTATAAATCAAGAAGTTGTATTTACCAAATCTTCAGTTGTACATGTGATAAATCTTTTGTATTTGTTCACTTTCAAAAATGTGGATGGTAATGTTCTTCCTACAGGGAGAAGCTTGCTTGGAATTTGAATAAAAAATCCTCTCATTACACTATATCCAACTTGAAGTGGAAGATCATATTGTTTTTCTAGTTGTTTTACAATATCTATGAATGGAAACAAAATATTTGTAATATTTTCAAAATAGCTATTCCAGGTTTCTTAAATGTCCAGATATGTTACAAAACATTTTCCCTAATTAATATTATCTTGCATGATTCTTAAACTAATAAATTAAATTGAAGAATAGGAACTTCTTGACTAATGAAAATTTAGAATCAATTTTACGCTTGGCTACTACAAAAATCGAACCAAATATTAAAACAATTGTTAAATATATACAATGTCATGCATCAAATTAAATTCTTTATTTACTTTTTTTACCTTTCTTTGTAACAATATACGATAAATATAAATACAATAAATAATAAGATAGATAACTTTCATGGTTTTTTTTGGCAACCCTCCCATAAGTCACAGTGAATCTATGTAGACCTTGGTTGTAACAAGTCTGTGATTCCCTGATTTAGAGCAATTTGTTCTCTAGCAGGTTGACATACAACACTTGTATGCAGTAGTAGTTGCCAGCTTATAGGCCAGGCCACTTTTCATTTATGAGGCAAAGTGTAGTAAAGAAACTTTGACTACATTTTGCATACTGAATGTCATAAGCTTTAAAAAGGCAAACATTGAATTTAAAAGTATTCTTAGTTACCTACCAGACACATCTTTCACAGATTCAGAATAAGCACGTCTAGCAACATCAAGTAACCCATTGATGTTCGGCTGGAAAAAACATAAATTCTTGGAAACAAATACTACATAAATAGCTGATACAAAATACAAATAATTTCAACTTATTCAGTAAGCCCTATTACAATTTGAAAACAAATTAAAACCCACTGAAATCCAATGATATGGTTGTTTGGTTTGGGGTTTTAAGGCACACAAGGGCCATATTTGGCCAAGCTGCACTAAACAAAGTCAAGTAAAAGTACATACATACACAAGAAAGCTTAACTGACACAGAAGAGAAATGTACACCAGGGGAGGAATTGAACGTATGTTAATTGCAACTTTCCGGCTCAGCAAGAACCCATTGAGCTAAATTGAGCTGGTGAACCCAATGACTCATGGCAACCCTCCAATAATATCGAAAAGCAAAATAAGAAAACATAACGTTCCCTATGAATAACTAATATACAGTCAAGAGAGAGAAAATATCTTGTACTAGGATTTAAAAGTTATCTCTTTAACTTGTAATAATGAAAAAGAACTATGTTAAAAGGAAAAATAAAATGAATTCTTTTAATGTCAAGCTCCCAATTTGTCACTTAGTGCTTTATCCTACAACCCTATTCAAACATAACTATTTAACAAACCGAACAATTCATCGACAGATCATTAATTGTTTCTAGGAACTAGTTACATCCAGATTATCAGTCAAAAGTTCATATAACATATATAATTTTACTTTAATATATTCAACATTTGTCTTCTATAGTTGAAGAATTAAATTGTACTTATGAGAAATCTTTTCAACATATCTGGTACTACATGAATGGTTTCTAGAACAGGAAATACTCTGAAAGGAACAATACTTGTGTAACTAATTTTTATCTTTTTATGAGAATGATCATAAAACTTTTGTCAAAAATTTAGAATTAATTTGTACTTTGTAAATTAATTTGAGAAGCTGAAAAGGTGCAAGCTCTTAATCTAAAAAAGAATACGATATTAGAAAAGAAAGCAAAACACTTGGTTAAATCAGCTGAATTAGTTAACAGAGCAACATACCTTAACAGCAAAGCATTTTTGCATATGCATATTAAGCACTCCTTTCTGCCACCGTGCATCTGTATGTAAAATCAGACTGATTTGTTCCAGCAATTCATGAAATCTTGGATCAGAGAGAATCTAATAGTTTATAATAAAACAGTTAATACTTTTGAATAAAATACTTCAAGTTCTAACTAATAATCTAATGCTTTAATATTAATTAATACAAAGTGTTTTTATGTAAGGGCACCATTTGGTTTTAGAATAGCTCATAAATAAAACATTTTATATTCAATTTTTTATACATATTATTTACACAATTAATGATAGTTAACTGCTTCTGGTCGTGCTGCAAATATGGTTCTTTCGAACATATGACTGTTCAAGTTCTTTTATCTTTAATAATATAGAAAAAATGAAACATTGCCCAGACTGGTAGCTTTGACTATAAAAATTACAGCCATCCAAGCAATAGGATGCTACTTAAAAAAGAAATTTTTAAAGTTCAAAGGAGTACAACTACGAGGACATTCTTTTATTGGCAGACAGGTAGCTGACTGTTATTGGCGATGGTCCAGGATCAATTCTGAATGGAAAGATCAGAGGACAACACTTCGTAATTTTGAACCATAATCAGATCACAACACTTGAGGTAGTACCACACTCTCCTAACTTCCATACCATGCCAACATGAGGACATTCGAGGCCATGGCAGATCTAATGTGCACCATCCCCCATGTACATGCCTTTGGATCGGGTTTTGAACTTGCAACCCTCTTGTTGCAAATCTGTGATCCTACCAATTGAGATACTGTTCACCCTTCTTTTATTGGTACATTAGCTCTTGTAATGAAATACAGTAACTGGAATATACTCATTTGCACAAAGATTTTGAATGAAAATATTTCATATTAAAATTGTAACAGGCATTTTTACTGTCTCCATTGGCCAGTTTTTCCCTTTTTTAAGTTTGTATTTTGGTAAAATCCTAGTAAATTAAGAAATGTTACAACTTTGGTGCGATTTTAATTTTAGTCACCACGCCACTGCCAAATAAGAGTGATGGGCTGAAAAGAATGCCACATTGTAATGCAGTTAAACTATGGATACGAATTTTCGCACAAATTATTATAAGGTGCCAATTTGATTACCTTTTTCTAAAAAAGGACGTCACCAACTTGACGACTTTTAGCAATTGTGCTATTTTATAATAAAGTGAGAATTGCCATAATTTCACTATTTGCCATGACAAAAGGGTGAAAATCTGTTTTAATTGTGGAATATCCATAATCGCTAGCGTCTCACAAAATAATAGTATCATCAAAAAAACAAAGGAGATATTAGTTTAAAATATGAAAAGATAACACAAAATCTGCAATAGGAAATTAAGTCATAATTCACTAAAATATAAAATAAATCAGTGGAAATGTACAACTATAATTTTGGCATGACTAAACTTTTCGAAGTCAAATTTCAAGTATCCATTTTTTTCTATTCAAAAAGCAATCTGTTGTTAATTCTTAGCATCCAAGAACTCGACTTTTAGTTGTAAGCAATGTTTTCTATGCATTAAGGATGGATTACTAACATCCATTTATCCATTGACGTAGCTAGTCATTACCAAAACTGACCAAATCTTGATGGATGAGATATCTCGTGATTAAAAGAAAACTGATCTGATCTTGATCTCATCAGCAAAAAATCATCAATATCTCGACGAGATATATCATAATTTTTTTCAGACCTTGATATCTCATTGAAACCACTAGGTTTAAAATTAAGATTACACTCTATTGCAGAAAATATCGAGCAAATTGCATTATGCGTATGACAAAAATATTACACATACATAAAATCTCAATGCTACGTAAATTAAGAATTCCCTTTGAAATCAATCCATAAGAGATTTTCCCCTATCAAATCCTGCAAGTTAAATTATCAAAAGAGTTTTGACAATGATAGTGAAAACTGGAACATCAATTAAAATGTGATGAACAGTAAAAGGAAAAACACACATTACACATAGGAGCATTCTCACAACAAAAGCCTGAGCAAAATGTGTCTGATATGGCTGTTTTGGGGTTTTATGGCAGAACAGCCATATTCGGCCTAGCTGCACCAAACAGACAACACAATGAGGGAGGAAGATAAAGCAGAAGGGTAGGTGAGGGTAAAAATGAAAGGGAGGAAAGCACTCAGGTTCCTCAGGGTTGTGATACCTGTGCACACCTAAGGAACCCCTAAGATTTGTCTGATATGGAGGAGAGTTAAAAATATCAAGAATGGCAGGTTGAACGAAGAGCTTATTTAAATTATTCAGGAATGCACTGCATGTTTAATAAGCATTGGTAGCATTACAAATATGACAAGTGAAAGCAATTTAAAATTAATACCTACTTGATGATAAGTTTGAAACAAAGCATTGGTGCATGATGCGAGGCAGTTCCGCAAGGGTTTCACCAATTCCAGAGCATGCTTCAAACAAATTACATTTGTTATTTTTTGTTCACAGCTGCGAACGTTTTCCTCTTTTGGAATTTGAATGCACAGGGACAGCAGGTGTTCAGTATCGATGAATTTCCCAATAACAGACTGAAATATGAAATTAAAATAGCAAAATCAAATTATAACATCGGTAAATGCACATTCAAAACTTTAAAAAAAATTATACTTTTATACTAAATTTAATATTAAATTAAAACTATTATTTAATTAATCAATTTAAGTAATTAAAATTATAAATACAATGGTTTCTAAACTTTATGTGCCCTGTAAGCTTTCTTTATACATGAAAACAATTGTCATGTCCCCATTTTTGTAACATTGAGAATACTTTTAGATTTGATTTACTTCATAAAGCATGGAAATCTTTTTTTTCAAATCTGAATCAACAAAAATTGTGCTTATACATAAGCATAACTTAAAATATACCTTTTTAAATAGTGAAAAAAATTTGTTCTTAAACATATAATAAAACAAAATACATATGGAGGCAATATAATGTTTTTACTGTATCGTGGGCTTAATTGTCAGTGCAAAATATGTCATAATGGAGGGTCATTAAAGATATCACTGCTCATAACACTTGCGACTCAAATTGAGATTTTGTCTTAAAACAGCATAATCAGACTTGTTTCTATAAGCTGGTCAAGTGATTTAGTAGATTTAATATTTATTGAGCTGCATTAAAAGTTAATATTTTTGACAACATCTCGAATCTCCTCAGGTATTTCACCCCAGTTTGAAAAATAGTGCCATCAATTTTTTTATACTTTTAAATTATAAAACAATTCCTCATTTCCAATCAGCTCAGAAATGCAGTCCAGGCGGGTGTTGATGGTGTTCAGGTCACAAGGTGGTTGTAAAATATTCGCACGTAACAAACGATTTCCACCAGGAGTCAGTGTGTGATTGAGAGTTCCATAAAGACAGTGCTCTGCTTTGCCTAGTTCATTTGTCACAAGTTCTAAGTTGCAGGCAGTTGCAGTACCTGAAAATAAAAAACGCCCATATTTTACCTTAACACCACCTTAACCTATGTCCCAACTCATACGAGTTGGCATTTAAGTCATGAGGTTTTGAATGAGTCTATTCATTGATTCAACAATGAGAGAGAGAGAGACAGGTTTAACATAAACCATGCACCTCCAAATTTGAGTCCTAAGCATAGATTCTGGTCTTAAGCTTGTCATTTGGTTGGTTTGATTGAGTTTTATGGTGCAAACGGCCAAGCGGTGCCAAACTCAAGATCACGTCAAGTAAAAAAGTCATGAAACAAAAGTGGTTGGAGAATAGAGTAATGGAATGGAAGTAGAATAGATTGCTTAGGTATCCTGGGAGCATGACCCCTGTGTTTACTAGGGAAACTTCATGGGAAAAGAAAAGATCACTAGGGTATCTTGGGACTGTGAAGCCTGTACACACTTAAAGGAGATGTGCCTCTGTACAGAGTTTATCATTTGGTGCTGGAAACAATACTGGTGATTACAATTTAGTGAAATAAATAAGTATCTCAGGTAATCACAAAATATAATTTTGCATATGCGAGCCCTTTTCCTTGGCTTAGCTTATGACCTTTTCGAAAAGGACTCGCCCAGTCACTCACCCTTACTAGAGGCAGTGTGTTCAAAAAGAAAAGCGCTCAAGCCTCTCACTGAATATCACTCTTAATCTTTAATACAGAATTGTGTGATATATTAAGACAAAACGTTGTGAAATAAATAACCCAATACTTCTGATAAACAAATAAAAACTGACTCAAATTCCTTTTTACATAATTTTTGGAAGATGACTATTGAATTACAAATTTTACAAATTATTGAACTCAAATAATTTGGTTCAGAAGCAAATTAGTTAGCTTAGATTTAATGAGTTAAGATCAAAACACCAATTTTCACGAAAAATGAAATAATTTAAAATTAAAAGTTTATCTAATTATTCACACTATATGACTTGAGTTATAAAACAATTCCACCAAATGAATCCTGCTCTTGGCATGAATTTTTGGAATGGTTCGGAATCTACTATGAGTAGCAGGCCTCAGTCAAATTAGCCCTTGTAACAAAAAGTAACAAATCAAAGTGACTGTCATAACATGGAAATAAATTAGATGTACAATAGCTTTAATACCAGTACATGTCTAGCAGTTGTTTCTAATTTGGATTTATTTTCATCTAAATATACAAGCAATCTCTTTAAAACTTTGATATTAACAAATAAACACTGTCATAGAAAATGTGTTTCAGTATTGTGGAAAATTAATAATAAAATTCTTAACAGTCCTAAAGTACTCACTTATCATAGTAGTATCCACACTGGTACAGTATACTATTTTTAAAGAGTTTGGTGCATACAACATATTTGACTTGAATTCTACATACTTCAAGAGAGCAGAACAAGCAGATAAGCAATAATACCTGATGAAATAAAAGATAAAAAAAGTCATAGTCATACATTAAAAGCTAAAAAAATGACTAGTGAAAATGAAAAAGTAATATAACAAGAAAATGAAATGGTTGGCTTAGATTGCAAATTTCAATGAAGCTATTTGTAAATGACGCTTGACTCCAATTTGCTATTTAAAAAATATTTTTTTATGAATGTGTACCCTCTCTGGAATTATCAAGTATCTGTATCTGGTCTGTGCATTGGGTAAACCTATTCAGAGAGCTGTAGTGGGTCGGGAAAAATTATTTGGAGAACTGTATCTTGTCTGCTGGGCTGATAAAAACATTTTGAGGGCTGTATCTCATTTGCAGGCCTGATGAAAATATTCGAAGGGTCATACCTGGCCTGGGAACCAGGTAAACTTGTCTGAAGTGATCATATATCTCAGCCACAGGTCTTTTAAACACATCCAGAGGGCCGAATTCAGTCTGCATTTTGGATAAACTTGTCCAAAAGGCAATATCCGGGTTAGGCCTAGCAAAAATATTTGGAGGGCAGTATCGGGTCTGCAGGATTGGGTAAACCTATTTGGATGGGCCATCTCTGGTCTGACAAAAATATTTGGAGATTGTTCTGGTCTCCGGGTCTCAGATCAATCTATTTATTCCAATTGCATTATTTTATGCATATAATTCTTTGTTATACAATGTTTTTTTGTCTGACAGGGTGGTTAAACTTCATTCTGAAAACAACAGCTAGTTCTCAAATAGCTAAAAAATTATATACAGCAAAGTCTATAGCTATTTTGGTTGAACAAAATGTCCACTATTAGGACTAAAGTAAACAATAAGAGGAAAAGTTGAGTTTAAATATGTTATCTTACCACCACTCGTTTTTCTAATTAAGTCGCTCTAGGCCGCGCATAAAAGTGGGGTAGAAATAGTATCATTCACTTGTATTGGATAAGGTAAATATAGATAACGCTTTTCCAATCTTTTACTCAAAAATGGATGTCTGAGACATAGGTTTATCCTGTTTCTTTTGGTTCAAATGATGGATGCTTGGTTCCACCAAAATAAATATAGACCCTTCCTATGACATTGATTTCATTTATTTTTTGAAGTGTTTAATGCTTGACTAATGCCTAATGATTATAAAACGTTTTCAAGTAAATTTGAATAACTATTGAAATCAAATTGAATATTCTATCAATTAAAATTAGAAGAAAAAGTACTATTTACTTTGGGCTCACTTCAATTTCTACTGTTTTATATTCAGAAGCACAAAGTTCTTGTATAAGTTGCAAACCCATAGTTTCATTAAAATATTTTCTATGAACTGTTATAGTACTAATTTCAGGAAACAACTCTTGAATTCGACAGATAAGCTTTGTTTTAACCCCAACATCCATGATTGTGTTGGGCATAATTACCTAAGAAAAATTTCAATTATTCTTTATACCTGTTGAATCAATGACAGTATTTTTTTTATAATTAAAAATGAATAACAAATTTGTGAAAATTTCTTTAAAAATCTCTTAATTAAAGAAAACAAATTAAACTGGAATTTAGTTCTTATCAGATTTATAAATTTAATTGAAAATAATGAATAATTGTACTAAAAATAAAACAAATCAGAATACATTGAGAAATTTAAATTTTTTCTTTAATTCATAGAAAAATTATATAGGGATATTTATCAAAATTAATGATACATCCATAGATGTCAAATCAAAATATAGAAATAAATATAATTTAAAATTTGTGCTGAAATTCACAACATCCAAATACTGTTTATGTGTGTAGTTTAAATTTTTAAAATAAAAATGAAAAATAATATAATTTTTGATAAGTATAAAATAATGTGAAAAGAAATGGATTTATTAGCATCATCTTTGATATTTATGCCTTTCTGTAAATAGTTTGTCGTGTTCAACACTATATGATGGGTATAATAGTATGTTCAACCTTGCATAATCTAAGCATCTGAATTTGATTGTAGTTTATATCTATAAATTTGGAAAGCAATACAATTCAGTGATAAACAAGAGTAAAAAGCATCAAAATTCTAAAATGCTTGTTACAAAACTTCACAGGTTTTGAAAGTTTCAAGGTAAAATGCACTTTTCTTACTGCATTGCCACAATATACACTACAAAAATATTCACTCAGTTCAGAAAAAAACATTTGTTTTATTAGAGAGCCTTCTGTAACACATTTAAAATATTATCATTCATTTCCAAAGGATTTTTTTACGGAATAAATTACAAACATCGATTTCTTCTAATAAACTTTCTACTTTAAACAAAATCTTTCAATTTTATAATTATATCAATCTCATTGAAAAATAAAAATTATATCTAAAGTTTCAGAAGAAATAATTATTTTACAGATTTATTAACTTTGTTAAAAGTGGAATTTAGAACCCACCTCTTACAATGTCAACTAAGTTTTGTACCTATAAATCATACTACACATTAGTATAAGTAAGCCAGAATATAAGATAGTTTAAAAATTGTTACTATTAAAAATGCATACTTCGATGGGATTTAAAACATTAAGCTGGACTGCAAGACGTAAGTAAGCTTGTGTGTCAGCAAACTGGGAGAGCTGCAAAACAGGGTTTTTAAGATCTAAGCAAGCCATTCCAATTTCACCTCTAGCTTTACCTCTTCCTTCAACAATAGCTAGAAAGAAAGTACAAAGATTTAATAATTCAGCAAATATAAACTGCAGAATTATGAACAAAATTCAAAACGATATTTTTCAGTTTTCCAGAAAGATTAGAAAGAAATCATTTCTATTACATGAACACCAAAATAGTGCCGATACAATTTTGTCAAGACTAAAATGTATAGGTTAGAATGCAAAACCGTTATATTAGGGATAAAGCAAGAAGGTTAGGAAAATATTTAGATGGTATTGTACTGCTTGTCTACCACGAGAACTGCACCTCCACCACGTCTGGATGGTGGTTGTCACTTTAGGAATAGGTTGGTTGGTTTCGGGTTTTATGGAGTAAGGTCCATACTTGGCTAAGCTGTACCAAACACAAATCAATGTCAAGCAAGTGTGAAAAGAATGGATGGAGAGGAGAAAGATCGCTTGAGACCTGAGGTCATGACACAAGAGACAGTAAAAACCCAATGGAAAAAGAATATATCATTAGGGTACCTCAGGTACGTGAAGCCTGTACACACCTAAAGATGTGGCCCCAAGACCGCTATAGGAACAGGACTTTTCATTTTGAGAAAGGCTTACTCTGGTGGATGTCTTAATTTTATTTTTGGCAAATGTTGGTAGCAGAAAAAAGGTGATTTACTAGTACAGATCTCCTTAGCACTAAGAAAAAATTATAAAGATATTTCTGATTTGTCAAGCGCACCAATGTGAAAACATGAATACATTTCATCAAGCATCCCCCTATGAAAAATGGGATAAGGTCTGTTGTTATGGCAACAGACAGGCAGACTTTGCAGCAGCAGTTTGCATGGTACACAGTATACTATCCTCATTCAGACCACAGGATAAGGACAGCAGTTTTGAGTATGGGTTGACTTAGAAAAAAGACAAATTCTATTTGCCATTTTAATGCTTACTTTGAGTATTTTCAGTATAGACATGCACACCCAGTTTCCAAATAGTAAAGAATTTACCAAAAAGAACATAAAACACACCAGTTCTTTAGATTTGCACAAAATACAAAAGCAAGACTAGTAGCTGAGTAGTTAAGGGCTCTTGTCTTCAACTCAATAGGCTCTAAATTTGGATCATGGTCTGGGTATTGATATTTGTAGTGGTTTGAAATCCACTAAAACTTCTAGTCGGTTTTAAGTTATTTCAGAAGAAATTTGTTGGTGTCCAGAGTAAATAGTTTCATTTCTTGTTTCCACATTCAACATTAATTTAATGCCAAAAGTAAAAACAAAATATGGATAAATAATTAGACTACCAAATTTTAAAATCACAAGAAAAATTTAAAAAATATCAAAACCAATATGTAAAAACAGAATTTTATAATTTCTTTTGACTTTGAATGAAGTTATGGACCATATATATAAGATCACCAGGAAATCTACCAATAAGTGCCATGAATAAACTGCAAATAAAGTGAGTGCTGAATCCACTTAGAATAGTAATAATAACCATGGTTATGGTTCAAAAAGGCTTGTAATTGAAATAATGCTGTCATCCTGACTATAGTTGCCAGTCTATTTAGCCCGAGCAATAAATGATCATAGAAAGACAAACACAAAAATACTCAAATAGAAATAACTTTTACCAACGATTTTTGTATTGGCACATATCTGGGGAGTTGTTGATGACTTTGAACGTGCTGATGTTCCTTCACCAGAAACTGAACGTGATGCTGAAGTTGATTTTTTGGTTGCAGAGTTGGAAGACCATTGTCTGGCATTCCTGAGCGATCATTTAAATAAATTATAAAAAACAAAGAAAAGTAAGGTTGTTAGGATTCAAGTAAGGCAAATAGGTATTCATCAAAAACAGAAGTTTAAAATGTTTGTATAATATAGACCTTAAAACAAAAACTTATTGAGAATAAATCAACTCTTGTAAACTAAATTTCTTGAAATTTTTATTTTTTAAATATTTTTATAACCCTATGACATTAAAATCTATGCCATATTTGTAGATGTGAAGAACTTTGGCTGTAAAAACCTTTATTTTTCTTTGTTGTCAAAACTTAATCTAAATATATTGAGGCAATATATTTAGATTAAGTTGATCTAAATATATTGATTAAGTAAGCAAGAATATTTATAGATTAATTGATCTATAAATATTCTTGTGAAAACAAATATAATTTTCAAAAACAAGAGAATTAAAATGTTTGGGTTCATTATGCAAAAGTAAAAGACTATACTTGACTTCATTGGCTTTTTAAGCAATGCAAATACTGAAGATCTAAATCATACAAGAATAGTGGTATTAATAAGATGAATTGAGTAATGAAACATAATTTTTGGGATTGAGTATTCATAAATTGTTTTATGAAGAAAGCATTTTAGCTAGTAGTATAACACTTCAAAGTAAATAAAACACTCATTTTATATTCATTTCAGCTTTACCACAAATTCCTTTGATTTTATTATTTCTCCACACATCCCAAATAAAATTAATAGTCTCTTCTGAAACATTGGATCAAGAATGAGCTGTAGTATCATAGGGTTTGAAATTAAAGTTACTAGTCTCATTTTTCACCTATGATATTCGTTTTTAAAAATTGAGTTTTTCAACCCAGATGTCATTTGCAATACCTAATTTTACAGAATATTTTCACTTGTGTGATGCAAATTCCATTTATTCTTCTGTTAAATATTCTACTCTGACTTTTAAATAGATGTGTCAAGATCATGTACTCTTTCATTTTATCTTACCCTGAAACCATGATAACATTCTCTGTGATCAACATGCTATACTTTTATTGAACTTATGTAAAATTTTATTAAAATGGCAGAAAATGCAAAACAATTTCACAAAAACAAAATGCCACCCTTAATAAAATAATAGGCTCACAAATGCAAATGGTCTAAACAGACCCACACTGTATATTTATACCACATATAAGCAAAATAAATTTGTAATTGCACCACCCATGCAAAACGTTTTGGCAATTGAGAGAAAATGCTTAGATGCAGTTGATACCAGATTTTCTACCCTTAATTTCTAACTCTGATGTGTTAGATAAGACTGCACACATTATACTCAGCAAGCAAAAGCATTCTTGCACTAGAAACAAACCAAACATAAAACCTTGAAAAAATATTCTGCTTAAAAAGCAACATCACATAATTTTTTAAGTAACAAAGACTGCAATCTATAATTTGTACTTCTTCAAAAGATAAAATGGCACAAAGTAAATTTTGCAAGCCTGCTTCAGTTACCAATAAATGTACACCAATTATATATCATTGGCGAACAATTGAAAAGTTTTGAGATACTAGTTTTGTAGCTTTTCTAGACTAGAATGTGGTGATTATTAGACTGGTGAAGTTCACTAAGTCATTTTTTCTTTGCTTGAAGGTTAAATTTCTTTTTGAGAAACACACCTACTGAATGAGTAGAATTCACATTGCCCCTTTGTTTTCTCAGAACTGCTTTTCGGACTTAGTGTTTTACTTGTAAGCTGACTATGTAACACATCTTTCATTTAAGTGCAGCAATCCCAAAATACAGTTTGTAAGACATTCATAAGCTTCACATCATTTTTGATGACTTATCTGTGAATAGCAATTTGTTGCCAATTGGTACCACGAATCCAGTTGATTTTGATGATTTCCACTAAATAAAAACAAAACTTGCCTGTTTGATGATCTAGTCACATCTCCTCGGAGGAGTGAAGAAGTTTTCTGCAATAATTCTCTCCTTGAGAGACCTATGAAAATTCATAACACTTTGCATTAAAAACATTTTAAAAATACAAATTCATATAAATTAAAAATAAATATTAGTTAACTGAAATGTTAATTTTTAACTTTTTGTCAAAGAAACATAATTCTATGTTCAAATTAAATATTGATATTGGATGAATTTAAGTGTTGAATGTCTCGGTGGTGTACCCCTAAAATTATAGAAAAATTAAATTTTCATTGATTTAAAAATATTATCAATTGTTGTTTAGGGGATTTGCTAAAGAATTCTATACAAATCTCTATTGTGTTCATAACCAAAATTAACTTAAACTGCAGTTATTGTAATTTTTTTTTATTTCACTGGTTGGGTTGGGTTTTATGGAGCAAAAGCCATATTTGGCCAAGCTGCACCAAACACAAGACAGACGAAGTCAAATAAATGCACATACACACAGTGAAACTTTTACTGATACAGAAGAGAGAAATACACCAAGGGTAAGTTAGAGGAATCAAACCTGCACTGCCTACAACTCGTAGGCTGCTAGGCAAACCCATTAAGCCGACATCCATATCACTTTCTTTGGATGCTTGATTGCAGGAAAGGAAACAAATCTTATTATGAGGCGATTCCAGTTTTGGTGTGGTGAAATCCCATCCTTTTGCGTAATTTAACACTAAAATTGACAGTGTGATGGGGTTCTACGCTGCCGAAATTAAGAGATGTGGATCAGGAAGTAAAGTTACATGGATTCTTTTAATACTCCAAGCGTTATCCCTAAGATACCTCGTCTAACACAATCTGGCCAATTTTGCTAATCACGAGGTACCTTGGCAAGATGAAAACTGCCCTATTTTGCTAACGACAAGTCCATGCAGAGATAACCTGCAGGTTTCACTGTGAGGTATGTCATTTCACCTGCCCCTTTTCGAAAAATATAACATAGCTGTGGCGCTAATGAGTTAAGCGAATGCCTCATTCATAAAATGCCCTTTCCTCATACAGTTAGTTCACTGACAGATGATTTTCGTTTGATTGAGCAGGCATGGAAGTTGTTTCAAAAGGCCTTTTAACCTTCTGTCGGGTGCAATATGCTGACCTCTGAGTTCGGGCGCAATGTGCTTGATGGGCACATTCAAAAAACATAATAAACACCTAATTAAGTTCACTTATAGAACTGCCAAGTGATGAACATCATTATTAGGGGTGTTAAAAGAAGAAAAATACAAGTTTCTGCAAAAAAACATGTATTTGACATAAAACTAGTCAAAAAAATTTTAATAAAATTAATGACCTACTATCAAATACCATAAATGAAGTAAAGTTAGAAAATCATAAAGTAAAAAAAGTAAAGTTTAAATCATAAAGTAAAAAAGTAAAGCTAGAAAAAGTTTAAAAACGTTCACACTATTAATATCTATTCAGTCATCTTCGGAGAGAGTCTGTACCTTCTCCAGTGAAGTAAAGTAAAAAATGTGACAAGTTCAGGTGCAAGGAGCTTCTCTGAACAAAACTTGAACTTCCCGTAGTGAAGGTCAAGGACAAACTAAGTGGGGATGTTGCATAGAGCAAGTAAAAAGACTGGGGTAAGGTTGCATAAAGCAAGTAAAAAGACAAGTTGGCTACTGGGAGCACCAGGTGCCAACGTTGCCTAGAGGCATGGCAAGGTGACAAAATGGCAGCACTGTGCCTGTCAGATCAAATGCGCCTGATGGAACGTTAAAAACAGCTTTGCTGTACCCCCTCATGCTTCTGAGCATTTTTGCATGTGGTTCTCACATGCTTTGATAATAGCATTTCCCCCGAAAATCTCAAAATAAGGCACACAAAGAATGCTGTATCTCTTAGATTTCCAAAAACTGTCCTACAGCAAACACTCAATCAATTGAATAGATCAGCATCACCAATTGTAAATTCACAACTTAACAGAGAAAACCTCAAATACTCCTGAGGGTAAAGGGTCTGCTGTTAGCTCCAAGCCTGAGGCATGAGGACTCATGGAACTTCAAAGCAGCTGGGGAAGGGATGGGATGAGTTTGTGATTTACTATCTCCTGTGCTTTGTTAACTCCAAGGGGAATAAATATCCAAGTAGGAAAAACAACTTGT
Organism: Meta bourneti; assembly: GCA_933210815.1. NCBI lineage: Eukaryota > Metazoa > Arthropoda > Arachnida > Araneae > Tetragnathidae > Meta > Meta bourneti. The sequence goes on from OW119926.1 coordinate 96,933,287, forward strand.
CTCTTGCACAGAACTAGTATCAATATAGAACAGGTTACACATCAAGCACTAGTCACTATAAGGCAGTTCAATGTGAAGATAAAACACAGAGGTTAGGAAATCAGGGTACAGCTTTGATAGACTTTTTTGTGGCAAGCTAAAGCAACCCAACTTTAATAGGATTATGTAAACCTCATGATGATTTCAATCTTTTTTATTAATTTATGTAAACCATGTTTTTGCATTCATATCATGCTTAAATAACTATTGTTTGCTAGAATTAATGTGTGATTTTTTATAGCATTCACATTATATAGCATGGTTATTAGACTAAAAACTAATAAATTATCTAACTTGGACAAACTTCAATAACAATATTTCAGAAAAAGTAAAGATTTTTTCATTAAAGTAAATGCTTATCTAGTAGTAAGAATAATCAGTTGTGTGGATTGTTTTCTATTTAAAAAAATATTTTCACTAATTTTTTAATTATTTTCCTCTAACTTAAAAGGGTGTTTTCCTAAGTATTCCTTGGCGACATAAAAAAGCATGCCAAAAACGTTGCCACAAACCTCTATATCAAAGCTGTACTGAAATCTGCATTTTCAGGGGCACACCCAGGATATTAATCTGGAAAGGGCTACATTTGTATAGTAAGCTCAATATTTAGGAGGTGATTTTAAATTTAAATAAATTCTGACTCTATTACCCAGACTAGTTTTAAAGTATGTTAACTAGAGACTAGTTTTGGAGTGTATTCCCAAGAGACTACTTTTAGAGTGTCACCTACAGACTAGTTTTGGAGTGTCACTTACAGACTAGTTTTAGTGTTACCAAGCGACTAGTTCAGGAGTATCACCTACAGACTAATTTTAGAGCATGCTACCTAAACAGTTTTAAAGTGACTTCTCCAAAATGAAGAGAAGCTGTGGTGAAGGCAAAAGGTGGCAATGTTTTAATGAACTAAATTAAAATTTTCAATTATTTTGTCCAACCCCAGAAAATAAGAAATGGAACACTTTTGAAGTGGGTTATAAAAGCAAAGAATAGATACTTCTTTACTGCAAAGAGAAAATATCAGAAAACTTTGATAAATGATTATTAATGAAACAATCAATGAATTAAATAATGATATTTTTTGCTTTTTATTAATTCTCGAGGAGCTTAAGCATCTTTCCGTAGTAGGTGCCCCAGCCAGTTTACACCTATAGGCAATTCTTAATATCATTTGCTACCAACAGGATGGCAGCCTGTTATGATTCCAGAATGAATGCTTTTACTTTCTCCATCATGAAAATGTGTGAATAAATTTAACATGCATGAAAATACACAAGTTAAGTATTTATTATTTTTCTTAACCCATCTTGCTCTAAAGGAGGGAATTATTGAATCAGGACAATCAGTGAAGTTTCGAGATGGGGAAATCCCCAAAATAACTACATCACAGTACATGATTATGACCCACTGTTTAGCCCCTTCCAAAGAAACATTCTAAATATGAGCCTAGAAAGTATAAAAATATGAATCAATACTTTTTAGAACAGAAGATGAACAGTTCTACGTTTTATTTTCTTATGCTAGTGCTTTTATTATGTAGTTATTCAGGTATGTTTTACACCAAAAACTTGAGTAACAATTCATAAATTGAATTTTAATCATGGACAGTGTCATATTTTCAGACAGGTTGAGTAGGATACAGCCTAGAGTAGCAGATTTAAGGACTGAAAATTTTTATGATGTTTGCAGTAATCAAATTCCAAAATGTGTCAATCCAAGTGAACAGAAATTTTATGATACACATTGTTAGAACACATAAAAGCTATATAAACATTTTTCAGGAAAATGTTACTTTTATTCATAATCAAGAAAGTTTCTAGAAATGTGAGAACAATTCACAAGTACATCTTCAATACGAATCAATTGTGAACTACAAAACAAAATTTCTAGTAAATATTAGTGGAGAAACAGCAAATTATACAGAAATTTTGAGCAATTTATTCACATACCTGTTGATGGAGTCTTGAATGTTGGCAGAGAATCAGACATTTTTAATTCCAAACGTAGAACTGTAGAAAATAAATGCATTAAATAGATTTATTAGTTTGCATATATATCAATCAAAAATATTTAGATAAAAGTTACTTATCGATTGATGATTGAATATATTGAACTACTAATTGGAACCTAAATTTATAAAACTTGATAATGACTTTCTGGATTTAAAGCACCATTATTTGGATACCTGTAGTGGAACTGATACTCGTAAAAATAATCTGATACTTGAAAAACTATTCGGAAACTTGTAAAATTGCAGACGATATAGAACATCTCATCAAACAAATTATCTAGCTTGATAATTATGATCAAAGGCTTCTGTTCTCCGGTATGATTTATTAAGGTAAAAAAAAATTTTTGTACACGTACTGCTCGTATAATTACTATCCGAAAGTGAAGTTTTTACCAAATTGACACCGTAACTAAACTTGAATTTTAAAATATGATTTTAGGCGATTTTAAATCGTTTGCTTGAAAAATGAAACAATATTTTCATTCTAGGAAAATAAAAATGCCTTAGAGAAATTGAAAAGTTTTTTAATTACATAGAATAAAACATTGATTGATCATCAACATCACAGAGTAAATAGTTACGCATATCTTTTACTCTGGATCGACATCAAAACATCGCGCCAGCAGACGAATTTAATAATGTAGTTGCCAGATATTACTTAATATAGCAATTGTAATTTAACATAGCCACTACTACTTCCACTTTCATAGATATACGAAATTTTATCTAAAATTCAAGTTATTGTCATTTGGAAGATTTCAAATAAGGGATTAATGTCTTTCAGCTCTGTGTTGGTGTATATCTCGGTTTGACCAAGATTGTCCTAGCTTGAAGGGCCCATCTTGAGGCTTCCGGTTGTCTTGTCATTTTGTCCCTCGGTCATTTCGGCAGCAAAAATAATGATGCGAGAGTACATCTGCAATTCATTTTGAACAGTTAAATCAAAGGTGGCCACTTTACGCTGTCTTCAAACAGTAAAACATGGGAAACTGAGTATAACCTCTAAAGAGAAACCATACCAGCATTTCAGGGGTCAGTACGTTTCGGCTGGATTCTCGGGAGAAAGAAACATTTTTAGTTGTTTTGTTGAATTACTGTTTGATTTTTCGGTACCTTTCTATAATTTGTTTCTGAAGAAAACTTGGATATCTATAATTCAATATTACAAAACAAAAGAAGAATTTAAACTTAAGAATACCAAGAAAATTTCGAAAAAAATGAAGAAGTGTTGGTGGATCAGGGCGTCATCAGGGAGGAGCCTCACCCAGTCAACACGATATGACGTTTTCTGCGTGTGGGCGGCAATTAACCAAAAGAAGCCCAAACACCATAAGCAGAAAGGCAAAATGGAATGACATTTGTTGGCTATCCACATGTAGTTTGCAGCGGGTTGTTGTCGAGCTGAGGTCAATTAATTGTGGGTAAGTTTGTTTTCTTTTATTTAGTTTTGTACTGTACTTGTCTTTCGTGTGTGTCCTTGGTTGTCCCTGGTTTTGTTTCCTAATTTTTATTTTCTAATTTTTGCCTTTCTGCTTATGGTTTTTGGAGGGGTGTGTGGGCTACTTTTGGTTAATTGCCGCCCACACGCAGAAAACGCCATATTGTGTTGACTGGGTGAGGCTCCTCCCTGATGACGTCCTGATCCACCAACACTTCTTCATTTATTTTCGAAATTTTCTTGGTATTCTTAAGTTTAAATTCGTTTTGTTTTGTAATATTGAATTATTTTGCTATCCATGTTATGGCTGCAGCTTCAGCGCGCATACATGGACAGTTCTGCTTTCTTCATTCTGGCTTCTTTTTATACCCCAGTGTTTTGGCTTTTTGGCCATTTAGCTTTTTGCAGGTCTGCATTTCTATTGTTTTACTTTTTGGTGTTTAGTATGTTTGATTGTTTTTGTTATTATATATATATATATATAATATATATATATATATATATATATATATATATATATATATATATATATATATATATATATATATATATATATATATATATATATATATATATATATGGAACGATACTTAAAACTAACCCCCTATAAACAATTCTCACTACAGATAAGTCCTTTAGCGGTCCCCTTTTCTCCCAGTTTTTGTCTCACTATCTAAGTGGTCAATATATCTTGCCATCCCCTTTCACTTTTGAACTCAAATCGTCTCGTTAACTTGGACCTCCCATGTACTCCCCTGCTTTCAAATTGCATATGTAAGATCGCATACCTCCTTCGTTAAACCACCGACTTCTACCAATGCACATTCTTGTTAAATCCCCTGGTACAATATATTTCTCTTAATCCTAATCCCTCTAGCGAGATCATTGAAAACTATTTACTCTTTCACGAGGCTCTTGGGCTAAGGAGCCCTCAGAGCCGTTCAATATATATATATATATATATATATATATATAACCGAAAAGTACTGATTTTCGATAGTTTTGGGATAGCTGTTATCATATAAGATTAAACCTCAAAATTATGAATTACACAGCCATCACACACAACATGCAGTCGACCGTTTAATTGCATTAGAGTGTCTCAGTTTGAAAGAAGAATATTGTAAGCCATAGTAAATATATATTCTATTATTTTATATTCTAAACAAATCATCAAGGAATCAGATTTGAAGAGAAATATTCTTCGCCATAACTTTCAGTGGTTCTCAATATCGCTAAAAGTGGTAACCCAAGCGCGAGAAAAAACAACCATTACTACACCCAAAAGCGTAGCTAAGCCAGAGGGGGAGAGGACAACAGACCTGAAGAGCTACTTGGCCAATTTGCTGCCATTTCAAGTAGCAGAGAAAAGAACATTTGTGAGGGGGAATGTCCAGAAGAACAACCCCCCTCATGTTTCGTTTATTTACCTCCTAATTTCCCAGGGATTACCTTTTTTCAGAATCGAGTCGTGATATCGGAGTTCAAAGTTCATTTTTATTGTTTGGTAAGTTTTCAATTTTCTAAATTAGTGAGATGTGTGGACATGGTCATTTTGTTTTCCAGTAATTCAAATATTCCTACTGTATTATTGGTCACCGTAATTTCAATTCAAATGTGCGATGATGCTACATATTTGTAAAAGGGTAAGGGAGAATTATATCCAAGAATTCATCAATGGTTACTGCAGTTGAAACTAAATCCCAAACACTGAAGTACAAATTTAAGGCGCTGCGGTTGTTCAACTAAGTTGCTTTATCATCACAGAAAAGCATTCCGGGAACCTATAAATGGAGACCCCCTCACACAAAGAACGATTATCCCGTAGATCAGAGGTGTCAAACTGGCGGCCCCGAGGTAATTTTTGTGGCCCACGATGTTCTGAAATAAAATGAAAACAGGACAATATGTTATGAAGAAAATAGCACTTAGGGGGGTATCGAGGCAATACCGTACACACAATCTCGTCTTGTTAAAAACGTGTGAGCAACTATTTTCGTCCATGAAATTAAATAAAACGGCCTACAAATCAAGATTAACTGATAAACATCTATCTGCCATAATGAAGATTGTCTGTTCTCGGTCTTTGAATCCAGATATTGGAAAACTAGTAGGAGGAAAGCGCTGGCAAGTTTCCGGTTAAAAAAATTAATTTTAGTTTTATAAACACATTAAACTAAATAAACGTTTAAATAAAAGCAATAATATAAATTATTACCCTAAATTCACTTAATGACATAATGTGTTTTAATTATCCTATCCATATTCCTGAATCCTTACTTCAAAATATAATTTTAAGAAAATTTGTAAATGTGATGAGGCTTGCGTGAATCTTACCAGTTGCATTAAATGGCCCGTGTTTTAATTGATTTTGACACCCCTGCCGTAGATTATGCATGTTATGTCTCGCATTAGAACTGTATTGCTTTGTGTAATATCTGAAGTCTATTCTAATCTAGATCAAAATTTCACTGATAGTCGTTTCTTCCTCGTTCGTTTATTTCTCAGCATTACAATTTTTTTTCGTACTCTTCTCGGACAAAAACTTAAGCTTTGTTTTTAACATGTTTTATAAACCTTTTGAAGTCTGCTTTCGGAAACATTATTTTGAAGATTATATATGTGATCAGAAGACAGTTTTAGAATTTCGACAAAATAGTTTTGTTAAAATCGATGTATCCTTCTATGGTGAGTGGCCGCGGTGGTCCGGTTGGAAGAGTAACGGACTAGAATCCAGCCAAAAGACCGTCGTATACAAAGGGGCTGGTGCACGTTAAATCTGTCGAGTCCTCAAATGTCCTCATGGCGTGGCGTGGAAGTTTGGAGATTGGGAGCTCAGGTGTTGCCTCGTCGTCTGACAGTGGTTCAAAATTACGTGATGTTGTCCTCGGATCTTTCCCTTCGGGTTTGATCCCGGACCGTCGTCAATAGCCCGTTGTTTTGCTCTAGTTAATTAATTACCATTACCATCTATGTGTCTTATATGCTATTTAAAAGTTGTATTAACTTTTACATATTTGTAACAAAACACTTCTCAATTGTTCAGTTATTTTCTCAGAAAACAAAATTCGAGAGAACTAAATTCTTTTAAGTCGTAATTTTATAGCTATATCTCTATAAAAGTATAAATATAAAATACAGAGAAAAATTTAAAACTTTAAGATAACGGAATGCTGTAATGATTCATTGTAAACAACTAGTTCTGCCCATGTCAGTTTTACCGAAACTTTTATTAACTGTTCGATTATTTTGATGATAGACTAAATTTGAGACAGCTTTTGTCTTGATTGTAATTTTGCGAGATATTTATAAAAACACTGCTGGTCATCGAAAATGCAACACCATGATGAGCAAGGCATATCAAAGTCATATTCATGATAAGAAATACACATAAGGCACATGGGTGAAATCAATTGAACTTTCGGAAGGCGGAAAAATCAGTATTTTTTGTTGTCATAAGCGCAATAACTACTTCTACACGTTTCGGTATTGAAAGAAAGGCTTTGGTGTGTGGTGTGCGCCACTCTATGCTATTTCCACACTTTGCCAAAGTTTAACCCTTTCGGGCCTAATGGGCATATACGTCCCAGAGATTAGATTGGGTCAATAAATCCCACTTTTGAATGGGGTTTTTACGTTTTCAGTGTTCTTAAGGAATTAGGGAATAAAAATAGGACTAAAGAAACCTGTCAATACTTTCAGATTGCAAATGGCGGACTTATGGTTTTGAGCACGCCCATTCATTCTGATGAATGAGTGACCGGAAACAAAAAGATGGTACAAAATTAGATTTTAGTTGCCCAGAAGCCATTTCCCACTACAATATGTACATGAATGGAGTTGACCGCTGTGATGAAATGGCTACTTTTTAGGGTCATGGCAGAAAATCAGACAAGTGTTGGAAAAAGATTTTTTGGAACTTAGTTATGATTTCTGTTGTGAATGCATGGATTACGAAGTGTGATGTGGAACATAAAACAGAACCACTCTTATCATTCATGGTCCCCTTAACTGAGCAACTCATAAATGTTGGAAGGGAGAAAGCAAACACAAAAAGAACGCGAAAGTATAATCGTCCGTCAAAAAGAGCAAAAACTACTAAACTACTTGTACTATAAATTAAACTACTTTTCAGAGTTAAATTTTAATCATGCAAAAGTAGGGGCGAAAGGGTTAAATGAAGCAAGCACAGGTTGTCTGTAGTGTATGGTGGTTGGGTGACCAGGCATGTTCGATGGGAGACAAATCTGATGAACGGTGGGTCATGGAAGAAGTGAAACCGGTTACAGTAGCGTAGCTAGACTTTTTTTAGATGAAGATGCTGATGCCGCCCTTCGTCCGAAACAAAATTTATGTATGAAAAATGTAAATTGTTGAAATAAAATTCGGATTAAATTTCCTAATAAGTACCATATAAACTTTCATTAATCAATTATTCGCAATTTTAATTACTGATCATCCACATAATCAGTTATTGCTATTAAATTTATATCTTCGATATAATTTTTAATTGCAAATAAACTACGTTAGCTAAAACGCGCGAATTTACAACTTTAAAAACAACTGGACATGAGTATTTTAACTAAATGTAGTAATGCGTTTAACCCCTCTATTACTGAAATAAGTACTATCAATGGTTTAGATTTAACTTCAAACGAGGTAATAATTATTATAACTTTTAAATAAAATTATCCTTTGTAGTGAGACTTATTATACGCATTAATTATTAATCAACCTTTTACAAAGAATTTAGGTAAGAAGGATATTTTAATTAACGTCGCACTGGAGCAACACAGCGGGCTATTTAAGAATTTAGATGCAAATTCTACATTTCAATTTATTTATTATATATAAAAATATGTTTCAATACCTTTTGATTACAGATAAATTACTTTTTTTCTAAAACACATTTATCTTCACCCAATTTAAAAAATATAGCAACCTTAAAAGGCCCAAATGTTTTAAAACTTCGTTTCAGGCAATTTTTTTTTCTAAATTGAAAAACGGGAGATTCAGCAAGATATCATGTAATTTGGAGATCTGATTTATTCCGTTGAAAGATAGATTTAATACAGGATTCATGTCACAAGAATTCTAAATATGATCGACAGTCTTCACAAAAATTACATATCTGCATTGATTAACAAAATTATCTTATAGGGAAACTAGTGTCTACAAAACCAAAACTACATTCTCTCATTTAAACATTTCATCAAAACATTTTTTCTACAAACGATATTTTTTTCTTTTCATAGTTTTCTTTATTTTCCAATGAAACATGATTTTACTTGGGAGGGTGAAACTCAACGCTGTACTTTCTACCTAGTAGTAAATGTGCTTAACGGATTAGCCAAATTAAAGTAACTAATCATGACTAAGAAATAATTATTTATAAAATTAAAAATTATATGTATCCACTTGAACAATACTTGCAGTTTATATGGTCAAAACTGAACTTTTCGTGATTTTATGGTTGTAAAGTCATTTATATGTCATTATAATCTATGGAATCAGCTACATCATTCTCAATCAAAAGAATAGCGAGATTGCTCAGTAAATCCTGTGACATTGAAGATCGCAGGTGGGTTTTGATTAGCTTTAATTTACTAAATGAATGTTCACACGATGCCACAATAATTGGTAAAGTCAGCAAAATCTGCATAGCATTCCAATCCCATTGATTAGATGAATTTTAACAGTCCTTGGCGGCGAAAAATTAAGAACTTCTTGCTTCCCTCTAGCTATGCCTCTGCCGACTTCGGCATATACGAGATTCGAACTCGTTACCAAGCACTTCATTCTACCAGTTCCTTCACAGCGACACCTTTAACCGCTCAGCCTCCGGTGGGGAAAATAGAGATTTTGAAATGCACAATATTTTAGGAATTTTATTTTAAACAAATACTCATGTACCTGATATACTTCACTAACCTGTAAAATGAAATGGTTTTTAAAATGTTATTCCATAAAAGTAACAAAAAGAGGAATCATGATTCACATTGCGTAATTTTAATAAACCGAGGTCATCAAAACACAAAAGATTTCAAAAGCAATCTACATTTCTTTTATTGAATATTAAGGTATAAAGAAAGACGATCATATCGGGAGTCAAAGCTTTGCTGTTTGGAAGGTCGTTGCACACAATCTTGTATTAATTTTATGATAGACACTAAATAAATAATCCATTTAAAATTACAAATCTTCAATAATAATAATAATAGTGTATTAATGGCAAAAGTCTGGTGTTTTTCTTTTTAAACAGTTTTGTTTGATTCTGTAGAATAGTTTATTTCTTTGCAATATGTACCCATTTCCATTTTCTGATGCAGAGGTTCAGTTCGCTGCATTGAACAAGATAATCGAGCCCCTGGTTATTTCCTCATGGCATACGGAATGTATATTTGAATCTTATTTTCCATCGTCAATGAATCTCAACTAGGCTCGTATTGAATCTTTTTTCATGTCGCCCGAATCAAAACGATGCAGTATGTAAGAGTAACTGTTGGTCATGAAGTAAACCGGACCAGGTAGTTCTCCCTTAGAAATCCACAAAAAGAATTCAAGTCCTTTGCTTCTAGGATTACCTTTCTGGATAACATCCTAGCGCAGGTGCACATTTTCCTGGTTGAACACTTTCGTCTATCTTGGTACCTCGTTTCACGAAAGTATCTCCACAGGCCAAACAACTAATTTTATCATGTTCTTTGGAGGTGTCTACAATCTCGATATTTTCATCATTTGCCTTATCCTCACAATCGCATTCACCAACTTCTAACTTTTCCACCATTTTTCTTATCCTCACAATAATATTCATCAGCTTTTCATCATTTTTCTAATCTTCGCAATCATGTTCATCAACCTTTTCATCATTTTCCTTATCTCCAAATCATATTCATCAGCTTCCTTATCCTCACAACCATATTCATCAACATTTCCATTATCTTCCTTCACGAATGCTGAAATGACTGCCATTCGTTTAGGACAGGGGTGTCAAACTGGCGGCCCGCGAGGTAATTTTTTGTGGCCCACGATGCTCTTAAATAAAATGAAAACAGGACAATATGTTACGAAGAAAATAGTACTTAGGGGAGATCGAGGCAATATCGTACACACAATTTTAATTAATTGATTTCCAGAATGATTCGGTTTTAAAAGACATCGAGAAGTAGGAATTCCCAAAGTATATTCTTATTTAAGTGAAAAATACCCGGAAATTAAAAAGTTTGCTGCACAAATGTTATGCTATTTTGGGAGTACGTACTTGTGTGAGCAACTATTTTCGTCCATGAAATTAAATAAAACGGCCTAGAGATCAAGATTAACTGATAAATATCTATCTGCCATAATGAAGATTGTCTGTTCTCGGTCTTTGAATCCAGATATTGGAAAACTAGTAGGAGGAAAGCGCTGGCAAGTTTCCGGTTAAAAAAAAAATAATTTTAATTTTATAAATGCATTAAATTAAATAAACGTTCAAATAAAAGCAATTATATAGAAATATTATAAATTATTACCTTAAATTCAATTAATTACAGTGTTTTAATTATCCTATCCATATTCCTGAATCCTCACTTCAAAATATAATTTTAAGAAAATATGTAAATGTGATGTGGCCCACGTGAATCTTACCAGTTGAATTAAATGGCCCGTGTTTTAATTGAGTTTGACACCCCTGGTTTAGGATATGGGGTCATTCCGTATAGTGGCATGTATCACCGCCAGAGGGAGCTTTACAACTTACTAATTTATTACCTTTCTGGTGTAATTATAAAATAACAGTCCTTCAGATTTGGTGTCTTCACATTGTCGTGATTTGGAAGTTTGGTGTGAGGGGTGCCAGATCAGGCGTTGACCTCGTTATCTGACTGTGGTTCAAAATTACGAAGTGTTGTCCTCAGGCTTCCCTTCGGGGTTGATCGTGGACCGTCATCAATAGCCTATTGTGTTGCCCCAGTACGATGTAAATTCGACTACCTAAATGCCCTCAAGATTTGATATTGTGATAGTTTCTTTCTCTCTTCATGTACACATCAGTAGTATACCGGCCCGTATATGCGGCGGAAGTGACGTCATCCCACGTGACCAGAAGTGGGCGGGGTCATGTGACGTCACAGCGTGACGTCATCCAAAAGCGGAAGTGACGTATTGTTTGTTTACATTTGGACTTGGATTTTTTTTGTCATCGACTTCGTGCAGGCGTTGAGTTGTTTCAAGATGGCGTCGTTTCGTTACCATGGTGATGAATCACTCGTAGTGCCATCTGGTGGAGAAATTCGAAACTCTATTATTTTTAATTAAAAAGGAATTTCTTGGATTCGAACCCGGGACCATAGGATCCGAGGTCAAGCGCGCTATCCGTTAGGCCGTAAGAGAGTTAACTTATGATGGTGAATTAATGTAGTGTTGGATTTTTCTCTCTTTTGGACTTGTATTTTTTCTTAGTATTAGGAATGCGTTATTTTTAGAAAATGATTTGAATAATTGCATAGGGGTTTTAATAAATGCTTTTTCAAAATGACTTATGGCGCCATCTGGTGATTTTAAAAGTAATTAATCTAAGGAACGAATTGATTTCTTAATGTTTTTACTTTATTCATGATTAGTGACGTCAGTGTGTTTACGTTTGGGACTTGGATTTTTTTTCCTTCTGAGATTTCGATGTGACGTCACGATCATGTCCATCGAGCAAGTCTGAACTTGAAAAAGTCTACTCACAATTCTTTATGTTATGAGTATGGTAAATTGTTTACAGATCGTGAAGGCTAGGCATATTTCCGTCGATTGGAAAACGAATTAACGTATTAAAAAAAGACGAAATTTAGAAATTTTAGGTCAAAAATATACTGTGCCTTGTCAACTTGTAGCATACGAAGACGAAGGAATAAGCTATACTTTTAGCGGGTCTTCTATTACAGCCAAGCCTTGATCTCCTAAAGTATTGGAAATAAAGGGAGAAATGGAGCGAATAATTGGTGCAAGATTTAATTTTGAGTTGGTGAAGCGTTATAAAGATGGTAAGGACTGCATAGTTGCGCCAATAAAAACAACGAGAAGGACTTGGAACTTTATGCACCCATAGCGTCTGTTTCATTTGGACAGAAAAGGCAATTTGTGTTTTCTAGAAAGAACTACAATTCTTTAAAAATTGTTCTGGAAAATGGAAGCTTGCTTGAGATGAAGTATCAAACAAACCAATTTTGGTTTCACAGCTTGCCCCGTGCATTATGCCCTAGAATAAATTTAACGTTTCGTAAAATTCTTGTATAAAGCAGCGATAAACCACTCATGTGCCCCCGAACTAGAACTCAGTGTCGTACACTAGACGATATTTGGACAAAGTTGCAATTGATCTTTGCCTTTCAGAATAGTATTTTTATAAATGCTTACATCTCGTTTTTAAATAAATTTTTAGCGTGTCTTACCACATATACTGTATTTTGGATTATTTGGTTTTTTTATTACATGGTTTCATAAATTTTCTTTTAAAATGCAAGATCTGAAATGAAATTTTTCTTTGCTATATAGATTTATGTTTTTTTTAAGTTAGATGTATTTACTCAAAAATTAATTATACATTAGATGCTATAACACCTATTTTATAGCAGAAATTTTGTTTTAAATAATATACACTTAAGTAAGAGTAAAATTTTTGAAACTTTACGAGACAAATACTATGAATATGTTTTCTTGTACATTTGAAGAAGTTATAATAGTACAAAAAAACCATTTATTCTATAAATCTAAATTAAAATGTTATTTTTTAATTAATCTTTCCTTGCATATTATTTTTACTTTGAATAAATCTTCATAAATTTTAGTGATTTAATTTATATTATATAGATTTACAAACCTGTTTTTGGATGAAATATAAGGATTTAATATTTTAAAAATTAATGTTTTTACTTAAAATTAATTATATATTAAATACTATTACACATATTTTTAATGTTGAAGATTTTTAGAAAACATTTTACAATTGAAACATATACATTAAATATTATGACAAACACTTAAATGCAGATCCATAAGGGAATATTGGAAATCTTTTTAATGCTTACACCTTTTCTATTCTAAATAAACTTTTGCTTGTCTTACACTGTATTTTGGATTATTTGGGTTTTTTTTATTACATGGTCTTATAAATTTTCTTTTTAAAATGCAAGATCTGAAATGAAATTTTCGTTGATTTTAAGATTTATGTTTTACTCAAAAATTAATTATACATTAGATGCTATAGCACATATTTTATTGCAGAATTTTTTAATATTATACACATAAGTGAGCGTAAAATTTTTGAAACTTTACAAGACCCATATTATGAACATGTTTCCTTACACATTTGAAGTAGTGAAAAATAGTATTAAAACCCTTTATCCTGTAAAATATAAATTAAATATTATTTTTAATTAATTTTTCCTTCCATATTATTGTTTGCTTTAAATAAATTTTCATTCATTTTAGTGATTTTTAGAAAACGTTTAACAATTGAGAGAGAGAGAAATATATACTTTAAATATTATTACAAACATTTAAATGCAATTTGCTTTCTATTTTATAATTTTACAATTGAGACATTTTTAAAAGTTTGGTTCTTAAAGTGCGTTTTATGCATAGTAAAAAAATTATTATAAAAACCTGTAAGAGTAAAAAGAATTTTATACATTAATTTGAAACTTTACAAGACCCATACCATGTTTCCTTGCACATTTGAAGTAGTGAAATATAGAATTAAAAACCATTTGTCCTTGAAGATCTAAATTAAAAGTTCTTTTTCTTTAATGCTTTTGCAAACCACACATTTTACTAAATATGAACTTCCTTTTATTTATTTGAAATCCTTATGCACATCGTACAATTTAAATTGCACAGCAAAATACCAATACTGTACGAAGCTATGAAGTATTTTACAAGATACTTTGTACTGTTTTCTTAATTTTAAGTGTTCTACATTGCTATATTAAATGGATAGTAAGTGGGTTTTCTGTTTTTGAAAATAATGTGTGCACATCTGTGCTGCTAAGCAAATTAACTTTTGCCCTTTTCTTGATATTAAATGCATAATCTAAATATTTACTCACACCGCTGATAGTTTTACCTATGAGTAAAATTAAATAATAGCTGAAAATTTTAAGTATTAATGTGAATTTTAAAATGAACAAAAATTATTGAAATAATGGATTAAATCTGAATTCTATGTATTCTTAAAACAATCTCTGCAAATCCAGCAGACAATTCTTAAACAGATTGAAGGAAGCTACATGGAAACAAGGTAAATTATAACACTTTTTAATAGTAAAAACATTATGATTAATATTTTTTACAAAAATAATACATTGTAGTAAAAAAAAGAACTTATTTTTACATACTTGCATTTTTTAAGAGACACATATTTCCGACAAGCCAATTAATTATTCAATGCCATCACCTCACAGCTATGGGGCAATGCAAATTATTTTTGTGATGACCACATTATAGTTTTTGGATATCTTTGTTGCTACTTAGAGCACATAATGCATAGAATTTGGGACACCCATATTGTTCCAAGTTGATATTCGGAATATTCAATGCATCTAAGCGTTTCTTTTCCACACAACCACCTTTGTAAGCAATTAGGTACTGAGTGGCCCTCTTGGTCTGCTCGTACAATTCTAAAAGCTTAGTCTAGACTTTCTAAGGGAGCACAATTTGCTATGTCATGGAAATGAAGTGCACATACGTAATTTTTAACATATCACAGTTGTACGATTTTGGCACTAAGTTTATGCTCAGACGATAAGTGAAAACGAATACATGAAGCTACTTGCGATTTTTACAGCATTGTATACGTATTTACATACTAAGAAACTTTTCTTGAGTCTGAAATCCATCAAAATCCACAATTGCACAAATATTAAGCATTGCTATTGAAAAGTGTTAGCTGTTCTTGGAAAAATAATTGTAAACTGGAGGCCACGAAGAACTGGACTATATAACACCATACACTTACTAATCATACTAATCAGTAAAGTTAAAATTTGTCTTTTGCGTTCCATTGTTACTCACAAAAGATAAGACTAAGCGAAGAATGTACATACTCAGAAAACATGTGGTTGTGATAATGCACGAAATAAAATTTTATGTTGTAATACAAGATTTTAACGAAAGGATATACTTAAATGTGCGTGTGATTTTTTTTACTCTACCACGTTTATGCGCTCTGAATGCAATTCAATTCTACGACTAAACTTGAGCAATTAAAAAAACATAACCAAATATAATTTATAAGATAAACGTATTTTGACTTTCTTTAAAATGAGAATTTTAAAGTATACTGAATTCTCTTAATTCTGCAGTTTTATTTTTTCTAAAATTACATCAACAAATTGAATTATTTATTTGTGGGCACACACAAGTCTTTGCCTTTGTTGAAAGGAAACTAGTATCTCTGACAAGTATCAGATTTTTAAAAATTGAGTAAAAGAACCTTTTTTCATGGGATTTAACTCAATCTGCTCCATAATTTTATACTTAAAAGTAATAGAGCATAATATAGTTAAGGAAAATGAATAACCATTATGCAAATTTGAAGCCAAAAGTTCCAAGAATGTCTATGCGTCTATCTACATTTAGAGATTGGCCAACGCACAGACGTTGACATTAGGGACCTAGCCAAAAACGGACTGTATTATACCTGTGTCTTGGACGTGATCAGGTGCTATTGGTATGGCGAAGGGCTTGAAAAATTGGTAAAAAGAAGATGTAGTGAGATACAAACCCAAAGTTTTATCCAAAATGTTTGGTAGCCCATAGATGAAATTGTACAGGTGCTGGATGAAATCAACAATAATATCAATGGTTTTATAAAAAAACGATGTATAGCTTTACCCCTTATACAACGACAAGGACGAACGACTGTAACATTTGCAAGGAATCGGAAAATGAATGCTACTTTACAGCCTTGCGGTCATCTGGTGACATGCATGAGATGTACGAAGAGTCTTTCAACGTGTCCTATGTGCCGAACCAATATTTTACATAAAATTAAAACGTACATTTGTCACTAAACTGTCTATTTATTAGTACATGTAGTAGATGCAATTTCAAGTGATATACTGAACATGGTGAGGAAGAAAATTCAATTGTAAAAGGGTGGTATTGAGTTGAAAATTGTTAAATTGGCACAAGTGCTTCAGTAAAAAGATTAGTAAGGAAGTTTGAGACTCTAAAACCTTAAGACTCTTTTTACTGAAGCACTTGTGCCAATTTAACAATTTTCAACTCAATACCACCCTTTTACAATTGAATTTTCTTCCTCACCATGTTCAGTATATCACTTGAAATTGCATCTACTACATGTACTAATAAATAGACAGTTTAGTGACAAATGTACGTTTTAATTTTATGTAAAATATTGGTTCGGCACATAGGACACGTTGAAAGACTCTTCGTACATCTCATGCATGTCACCAGATGACCGCAAGGCTGTAAAGTAGCATTCATTTTCCGATTCCTTGCAAATGTTACAGTCGTTCGTCCTTGTCGTTGTATAAGGGGTAAAGCTATACATCGTTTTTTTATAAAACCATTGATATTATTGTTGATTTCATCCAGCACCTGTACAATTTCATCTATGGGCTACCAAACATTTTGGATAAAACTTTGGGTTTGTATCTCACTACATCTTCTTTTTACCAATTTTTCAAGCCCTTCGCCATACCAATAGCACCTGATCACGTCCAAGACACAGGTATAATACAGTCCGTTTTTGGCTAGGTCCCTAATGTCAACGTCTGTGCGTTGGCCAATCTCTAAATGTAGATAGACGCATAGACATTCTTGGAACTTTTGGCTTCAAATTTGCATAATGGTTATTCATTTTCCTTAACTATATTATGCTCTATTACTTTTAAGTATAAAATTATGGAGCAGATTGAGTTAAATCCCATGAAAAAAGGTTCTTTTACTCAATTTTTAAAAATCTGATACTTGTCAGAGATACTAGTTTCCTTTCAACAAAGGCAAAGACTTGTGTGTGCCCACAAATAAATAATTCAATTTGTTGATGTAATTTTAGAAAAAATAAAACTGCAGAATTAAGAGAATTCAGTATACTTTAAAATTCTCATTTTAAAGAAAGTCAAAATACGTTTATCTTATAAATTATATTTGGTTATGTTTTTTTAATTGCTCAAGTTTAGTCGTAGAATTGAATTGCATTCAGAGCGCATAAACGTGGTAGAGTAAAAAAAATCACACGCACATTTAAGTATATCCTTTCGTTAAAATCTTGTATTACAACATAAAATTTTATTTCGTGCATTATCACAACCACATGTTTTCTGAGTATGTACATTCTTCGCTTAGTCTTATCTTTTGTGAGTAACAATGGAACGCAAAAGACAAATTTTAACTTTACTGATTAGTATGATTAGTAAGTGTATGGTGTTATATAGTCCAGTTCTTCGTGGCCTCCAGTTTACAATTATTTTTCCAAGAACAGCTAACACTTTTCAATAGCAATGCTTAATATTTGTGCAATTGTGGATTTTGATGGATTTCAGACTCAAGAAAAGTTTCTTAGTATGTAAATACGTATACAATGCTGTAAAAATCGCAAGTAGCTTCATGTATTCGTTTTCACTTATCGTCTGAGCATAAACTTAGTGCCAAAATCGTACAACTGTGATATGTTAAAAATTACGTATGTGCACTTCATTTCCATGACATAGCAAATTGTGCTCCCTTAGAAAGTCTAGACTAAGCTTTTAGAATTGTACGAGCAGACCAAGAGGGCCACTCAGTACCTAATTGCTTACAAAGGTGGTTGTGTGGAAAAGAAACGCTTAGATGCATTGAATATTCCGAATATCAACTTGGAACAATATGGGTGTCCCAAATTCTATGCATTATGTGCTCTAAGTAGCAACAAAGATATCCAAAAACTATAATGTGGTCATCACAAAAATAATTTGCATTGCCCCATAGCTGTGAGGTGATGGCATTGAATAATTAATTGGCTTGTCGGAAATATGTGTCTCTTAAAAAATGCAAGTATGTAAAAATAAGTTCTTTTTTTTACTACAATGTATTATTTTTGTAAAAAATATTAATCATAATGTTTTTACTATTAAAAAGTGTTATAATTTACCTTGTTTCCATGTAGCTTCCTTCAATCTGTTTAAGAATTGTCTGCTGGATTTGCAGAGATTGTTTTAAGAATACATAGAATTCAGATTTAATCCATTATTTCAATAATTTTTGTTCATTTTAAAATTCACATTAATACTTAAAATTTTCAGCTATTATTTAATTTTACTCATAGGTAAAACTATCAGCGGTGTGAGTAAATATTTAGATTATGCATTTAATATCAAGAAAAGGGCAAAAGTTAATTTGCTTAGCAGCACAGATGTGCACACATTATTTTCAAAAACAGAAAACCCACTTACTATCCATTTAATATAGCAATGTAGAACACTTAAAATTAAGAAAACAGTACAAAGTATCTTGTAAAATACTTCATAGCTTCGTACAGTATTGGTATTTTGCTGTGCAATTTAAATTGTACGATGTGCATAAGGATTTCAAATAAATAAAAGGAAGTTCATATTTAGTAAAATGTGTGGTTTGCAAAAGCATTAAAGAAAAAGAACTTTTAATTTAGATCTTCAAGGACAAATGGTTTTTAATTCTATATTTCACTACTTCAAATGTGCAAGGAAACATGGTATGGGTCTTGTAAAGTTTCAAATTAATGTATAAAATTCTTTTTACTCTTACAGGTTTTTATAATAATTTTTTTACTATGCATAAAACGCACTTTAAGAACCAAACTTTTAAAAATGTCTCAATTGTAAAATTATAAAATAGAAAGCAAATTGCATTTAAATGTTTGTAATAATATTTAAAGTATATATTTCTCTCTCTCTCAATTGTTAAACGTTTTCTAAAAATCACTAAAATGAATGAAAATTTATTTAAAGTAAACAATAATATGGAAGGAAAAATTAATTAAAAATAATATTTAATTTATATTTTACAGGATAAAGGGTTTTAATACTATTTTTCACTACTTCAAATGTGTAAGGAAACATGTTCATAATATGGGTCTTGTAAAGTTTCAAAAATTTTACGCTCACTTATGTGTATAATATTAAAAAATTCTGCAATAAAATATGTGCTATAGCATCTAATGTATAATTAATTTTTGAGTAAAACATAAATCTTAAAATCAACGAAAATTTCATTTCAGATCTTGCATTTTAAAAAGAAAATTTATAAGACCATGTAATAAAAAAAACCCAAATAATCCAAAATACAGTGTAAGACAAGCAAAAGTTTATTTAGAATAGAAAAGGTGTAAGCATTAAAAAGATTTCCAATATTCCCTTATGGATCTGCATTTAAGTGTTTGTCATAATATTTAATGTATATGTTTCAATTGTAAAATGTTTTCTAAAAATCTTCAACATTAAAAATATGTGTAATAGTATTTAATATATAATTAATTTTAAGTAAAAACATTAATTTTTAAAATATTAAATCCTTATATTTCATCCAAAAACAGGTTTGTAAATCTATATAATATAAATTAAATCACTAAAATTTATGAAGATTTATTCAAAGTAAAAATAATATGCAAGGAAAGATTAATTAAAAAATAACATTTTAATTTAGATTTATAGAATAAATGGTTTTTTTGTACTATTATAACTTCTTCAAATGTACAAGAAAACATATTCATAGTATTTGTCTCGTAAAGTTTCAAAAATTTTACTCTTACTTAAGTGTATATTATTTAAAACAAAATTTCTGCTATAAAATAGGTGTTATAGCATCTAATGTATAATTAATTTTTGAGTAAATACATCTAACTTAAAAAAAACATAAATCTATATAGCAAAGAAAAATTTCATTTCAGATCTTGCATTTTAAAAGAAAATTTATGAAACCATGTAATAAAAAAACCAAATAATCCAAAATACAGTATATGTGGTAAGACACGCTAAAAATTTATTTAAAAACGAGATGTAAGCATTTATAAAAATACTATTCTGAAAGGCAAAGATCAATTGCAACTTTGTCCAAATATCGTCTAGTGTACGACACTGAGTTCTAGTTCGGGGGCACATGAGTGGTTTATCGCTGCTTTATACAAGAATTTTACGAAACGTTAAATTTATTCTAGGGCATAATGCACGGGGCAAGCTGTGAAACCAAAATTGGTTTGTTTGATACTTCATCTCAAGCAAGCTTCCATTTTCCAGAACAATTTTTAAAGAATTGTAGTTCTTTCTAGAAAACACAAATTGCCTTTTCTGTCCAAATGAAACAGACGCTATGGGTGCATAAAGTTCCAAGTCCTTCTCGTTGTTTTTATTGGCGCAACTATGCAGTCCTTACCATCTTTATAACGCTTCACCAACTCAAAATTAAATCTTGCACCAATTATTCGCTCCATTTCTCCCTTTATTTCCAATACTTTAGGAGATCAAGGCTTGGCTGTAATAGAAGACCCGCTAAAAGTATAGCTTATTCCTTCGTCTTCGTATGCTACAAGTTGACAAGGCACAGTATATTTTTGACCTAAAATTTCTAAATTTCGTCTTTTTTTAATACGTTAATTCGTTTTCCAATCGACGGAAATATGCCTAGCCTTCACGATCTGTAAACAATTTACCATACTCATAACATAAAGAATTGTGAGTAGACTTTTTCAAGTTCAGACTTGCTCGATGGACATGATCGTGACGTCACATCGAAATCTCAGAAGGAAAAAAAATCCAAGTCCCAAACGTAAACACACTGACGTCACTAATCATGAATAAAGTAAAAACATTAAGAAATCAATTCGTTCCTTAGATTAATTACTTTTAAAATCACCAGATGGCGCCATAAGTCATTTTGAAAAAGCATTTATTAAAACCCCTATGCAATTATTCAAATCATTTTCTAAAAATAACGCATTCCTAATACTAAGAAAAAATACAAGTCCAAAAGAGAGAAAAATCCAACACTACATTAATTCACCATCATAAGTTAACTCTCTTACGGCCTAACGGATAGCGCGCTTGACCTCGGATCCTATGGTCCCGGGTTCGAATCCAAGAAATTCCTTTTTAATTAAAAATAATAGAGTTTCGAATTTCTCCACCAGATGGCACTACGAGTGATTCATCACCATGGTAACGAAACGACGCCATCTTGAAACAACTCAACGCCTGCACGAAGTCGATGACAAAAAAAATCCAAGTCCAAATGTAAACAAACAATACGTCACTTCCGCTTTTGGATGACGTCACGCTGTGACGTCACATGACCCCGCCCACTTCTGGTCACGTGGGATGACGTCACTTCCGCCGCATATACGGGCCGGTATACTACTTACATCACACATGCTCAATTTATTCCGATCGAACACTGGCTTTGGGATGTTCCGAATTTTTTCGACAGAGTGCAGTTATTGGTTCCATTGCATTATTAAATACACGTAGTGAAATTTACATATGAGAATTGGTAAATCTTTAAAAATGGTATTTTATTTTTTTACAACGAAATGGTAGGTATGTAATTAATTAACGTCGCACTGGAGTATCACAATAGGCTATTGGTAGCGGTCCGAGGTCAATCCACAAGAGAAACATCCGAGGACACCTCGTAATTTTGAATCACGGTCACATGACGAGGTCAACACATGAGCTGGTACCCCATTCTCCAAACTTTTACTCCACGCCAACGGGAGGACACATGAGGCCACGACAAATTTAATGTGCACATCCACCCCATACACGACCGTCTTTGGCTGGACCGAGTTTCGAACTCGCAACCCTCCGGTTGCTAAACCGTTAATCTTCCAACTGGGCTACAGTGGCCCTCTACAAAGTAATGGAATAACCCGTCCCCAAAACGTCTTTATGCAATTGCGCATGCGCATCCTTTATCAAAAAAAGTTATCAGAACACTTTGAAACACTAATGCATGCATTCATAACTATGAAAAACACGTAAACTTTTCTATTACGGAAGAAATAAAAAGGAACGTAGCTGCACATCCAACCTACAGAGCTGTACCCATATCAGAGATTATTCCGCAGTAAAATCCGTATATTTTGCGTCGTCCATCACACAGAGGTATAAAGCTCAGAATGTAATATCACAGTAGTGTGCTTTGGGCGATATTTTATGTCTCGTCCCAACTTTCCCTTTGGAAGAGATGTGGCAAAGATGGTTGACGACATCGTAAAAATATTTTTATCGCTCCCCAAGCGATCCTGTATTTCGAGCTTTCACACCCCATTTTTCATCGCGAAATTGGTAATAAATGAAAAATGCCTTTCCTTCAAAGAGGTTTGTTAAAACCGGCTAATGAGGTAGTTGGCTCGTTTTGGAGTGCTGTGGAGGTTGATGCTTTTTCTGATTTTCGATCTTACCAGTGTAGAGGTCTGTAGCTTTTTTACGAGCTCATAATCTGAGTTACGCTTTTTGAAGAACCCGTTCATCACCTTTAGCCTTATTATTAGTACTTCTGGCTTGCCTTTGGTCTTATCGTGATGTCATTCTTTGTTTGATATTCAGGCGAAGAGAAAAAAGTAAAAATATTGGTGTGTGATCATATCTTAATTTTATATTCGTTTCTAAGAATTATATAATTTATAAGCGAATCCTTGTAATCAAGCTTCCTCACACCTATATTTTATGTTATACATCGTGATGCTGGACAACATATTTTAAGCTATCATCTCACTGAATACATGTTTTAACCCTTTCGCCCCGACTTTTGCATGATTAAAATTTAACTCTGAAAAGTAATTTAATTTAGTAGTTTAGTAGTTTTTGCTCTTTTTGACGGACGACCGTACTTTCGCGTTCTTTTTGTGTTTGCTTTCTCCCTTCCAACATTTATTAGTTGCTCAGCTGAGGGGACCATGAATGATAATAGTGGTTCTGTTTTATGTTCCACATCACACTTCGTAATCCATGCATTCACAACAGAAATCATAACTAAAAATCTTTTTCCACCACTTGCCTGATTTTCTGCCATGACCCTAAAAAGTATCCATTTCATCACAGCGGTCAACTCCATTCATGTACATATTGTAGTGGGAAATGGCTTCTGGGCAACTAACGTCTAATTTTGTACCATCTTTTTGTTTCCGGTCACTCATTCATCAGAATGAATGGGCGTGCTCAAAACCATAAGTCCGCCATTTGCAATCTGAAAGTATTGACAGGTTTCTTTAGTCATATTTTTATTCCCTAATTCCTTAAGAACACTAAAAACGTAAAAACCCATTCAAAAGTGGGATTTATTTACCCAATCTAATCTCTGGAACGTATATGCCCATTAGGCCCGAAAGGGTCAACACAACTTAATTATTCATTCATCATGTTTTTAATGTTGGTCTTACTGTACCCTCATTCCTCCGACTCACCAGAGGTTTAGAGTTCTCATTGAAGGGACAGGGGAGAGGGAAAGCGAGATTAAAACAAACTATTACATACAACATAACATATTTAAACCCATGCTGCAAGTGTATAAATGGACCAAAAGGCATTAAAGGGCAAAGGTTAAAATTAGAGCATAACAGCAAAAACATGAACAGAATACAACAAAAAAAATTACACAACACACACAATTAACACAACACGAGGGACAGAATTCAGGGACTGGAGGGCCGAAAGGGGGCACACAGAGCGAAGTGATTTATGTGATAATTTTATTCGTCAAGTTTCTTAAAATTTTGCTACGGAGGTTTGCATGTGACATGAATTTATGACGGTTAAGATTACATAGGGATAATAAAACCCCAGCTTAAAGGCTAAAATATATCAAATTAAATATTGGTCTTGTGACGAATGTATTTTGAAATTTATTTTTACTAACTCTTAGCTTATCTTGCATTTGGCGCAGCTTATCCATCTTTAGATCTTGCGCCATAAAACCCAAACCAACCAATATTGTGATCAAGCAGGTCGAGTTACATGGCTCAGTGGATTTGCCCATCACGTTAGCAATCCTCACGCTCTAGATCAGGGATGCAGACATTAAGACCAATGGCCCCATAGGTTATTATGGGAGGGCGTTGAAAGTTATCTATTATATATTATCTATTTTATTTATATAGATGTTTATTATTAATATTTATATTTTATATTGTTACAAAGAAAGATAATAAAAATTAAATAGTGAATTTAATTTGATGCATGGCATTGCATTGATTTAACAATTCCTTTAATATTTGGTTTTATTTTATAGTAGCCAAGAGCAAAATCGATTCTAAATTTCCATTAGTCAAGCGGATCCTGTTTGTTCCTTAATATTCATGACTGAAAAAGTTGTTCACAGTTTTATGTTGACCCAAAGAGGCGTGTATATTTTGATGTAATTATCCAGTAAAGAAGTTTTAATCTAAATTACCTATCGTGTGACTTGTTAAAGTTAAAATAACACATGGTTAGTGTTTGTCCCTTAATATTCACGACTGAAAAAGTTGTTCACAGCTTTATGTTGACCCAAAGAGGCGTGTATATTTTGATGTAATTATCCAGTAAAGAAGTTTTAATCTAAATTACCTATCGCGTGACTTGTTAAAGTTAAAATAACACATGGTTAGTGTTTGTCCCTTAATATTCACGACTGAAAAAGTTGTTCACAGCTTTATGTTGACCCAAAGAGGCGTGTATATTTTGATGTAATTATCCAGTAAAGAAGTTTTAATCTAAATTACCTATCGTGTGACTTGTTAAAGTTAAAATAACACATGGTTAGTGTTTGTCCCTTAATATTCACGACTGAAAAAGTTGTTCACAGCTTTATGTTGACCCAAAGAGGCGTGTATATTTTGATGTAATTATCCAGTAAAGAAGTTTTAATCTAAATTACCTCTCGTGTGACTTGTTAAAGTTAAAATAACACATGGTTAGTGTTTGTCCCTTAATATTCACGACTGAAACAGTTGTTCACAGCTTTATGTTGACCCAAAGAGGCGTGTATATTTTGATGTAATTATCCAGTAAAGAAGTTTTAATCTAAATTACTTATCGTGTGACTTGTTAAAGTTAAAATAACACATGGTTAGTGTTTGTCCCTTAATATTCACGACTGAAAAAGTTGTTCACAGCTTTATGTTGACCCAAAGAGGCGTGTATATTTTGATGTAATTATCCAGTAAAGAAGTTTTAATCTAAATTACCTATCGTGTGACTTGTTAAAGTTAAAATAACACATGGTTAGTGTTTGTCCCTTAATATTCACGACTGAAAAAGTAGTTCACAGCTTTATGTTGACCCAAAGAGGCGTGTATATTTTGATGTAATTATCCAGTAAAGAAGTTTTAATCTAAATTACCTATAGTGTGACTTGTTAAAGTTAAAATAACACATGGTTAGTGTTTGTCCCTTAATATTCACGACTGAAAAAGTTGTTCACAGCTTTATGTTGACCCAAAGAGGCGTGTATATTTTGATGTAATTATCCAGTAAAGAAGTTTTAATCTAAATTACCTATCGTGTGACTTGTTAAAGTTAAAATAACACATGGTTAGTGTTTGTCCCTTAATATTCACGACTGAAAAAGTTGTTCACAGCTTTATGTTGACCCAAAGAGGCGTGTATATTTTGATGTAATTATCCAGTAAAGAAGTTTTAATCTAAATTACCTATCGTGTGACTTGTTAAAGTTAAAATAACACATGGTTAGGCGGGCCGCGTCAGGAAAACATTGTCATGCGCAAAAGCATGAATGACGATCGCCGTGAATGTTTCCCCCTGCCTACCCGTTATCAATGTCGTAGCATTTGGCATCGAATTATAAACTTAGAACCAGGATCCGCATCAAAGATGACAATTGTGGAAGGAATTTGTTTATGTTACAACCATTCCCCTAATTTAACTAATACTCGTTTTAAAAAACCTGGATTCGCCTTTCCGCGTGAGCTGCACTATGCTGCTTTTGCTGACCTTCCGCTATTCAGCTATTGGCTAAGGGAATAGCTCTGGTGTTAACGTCATCACTGCAACGTCCATCGCGTGCAAGATACTTTTTTTTTTATCACAGATGAATTCTTTTCGTTTAAGTCGAGAATTTCTGTCTGACGTATAAGTTCCAACTTGTTACATCATTTTTACATTAGCTTTAAAGTCTCTTCTCTATCAGAATTAAGGGCCACGGTAGCCCATTTGGAAGAGCAACGGATTAGCAACCGAAGGGTTGCGAGTTCGAAGCTCGGTCCACACAAAGACAGTCGTGTACACGGGGGCTGGTGCATGCTAAATATATCGTAGTCTCAAATGTCCTCACGTTAGCGTGGTGAGGAAGTTTGAAGAGTGGGGAGCCAGTTCAGCTGTTATTCTCGTCACCTGACCATGGTTCAAAATTACGAAACGTTGTCTTTGATCTTTCCCTTCGGGATTGATCTCGGACCGTCGACAATAGCCTGTTGGGTTGCTTCAGTATAACGTAAATTCAACTATCGTAATGCCGTAATGGTTAAATCAGCATTGAGTTTAATGATTCTCGAGTGTTTTTAGTATATTACAGACATATACGTATATACAAAGGAGTATCAAAAAGTAAGGTGAATTTTTGATTGACAGAAAAACGTGCAGAGATAAATATATGAAAATTTATTATGTTTGACAAATCGTATCACACTATCATTCGACAAAGCAACCATAGTGGTCTAAACATTTATTCCAACGTGTCACCCAATCATCCATGCCCTTTTCAAAGAAATCTTGCTCCAGGTTCCCTAACCAGGTAAGTGTTGTTCCTCTTCCAGTGTATGGAAACGCAGCCCACAGAGGTGTTTCTTCAGGGGCCAAACAAATGGTAATACTGCTCACCGAACCATATGAGCTATTCAATGCATTTGCAATATCATGCAACCTCAATCTTCTGTCTTCACGAATCATGGAATCGACGACAGCCACATTCGTGTCGTTACACCACACGTACACTTGTTTATGCGACATAACACTCTCTCCATAGACTTTCAACAATTCTCGATGAATATTACATGGTTTTTCCCCTTGGTCCATAAAAAACGAATGACACCGCGCACCCCTTCCTTGGAGTAATGCTCAAGTCGATGCGCCATCTTTGATTTGCTCTAAGCACCAGACGGGTTGACGTAGAAGTTTCTACAAGCCGTCACACTTCTATCACCTTGGTACTTGCAACATATAAAAAAATTAATTAGCTACACAAAAAACTCCGAGTTTTAGAGACAAATTCACCTTACTTTTTGATATATCCTTGTACTTATGCGGTTTGAAAAACTTCGATTTTTTGTTATAACTAGCCAGGTGGTGACATCGTCATCTGACGGTGGTTCAAAATTACGAGTTGTCCTCGATCTTTCCCTTGGGGATGGATCCCAGACCGTCGTCCATAGTCCATTGTGTTGCTCCAGTGCGACCTTAATTAACTACCAACGACCAACCTTTTCATCCCATTATTACGTTCCTCAATCCTCTTTTTTCTTCCACACTTTTCACTTGAAGTTGTCTGTCTAGTGTTTGGATCATCTTGGCCAAATTTGGCCCTTAAGCCATAAAATCCAAAACCAACCAACCTCCTGAAAGAACAAATAAAAGATAAATAAGCATGGAAACAAAGCTGCGATTCATTTCCCATGTAAATACAACATTAAGATGTTTCTTTCGGTCATTCGTTATTATGTGGAGCGCAATTAAGGAACACGAGTCAGACGGACTTCCACCTCGAATCATTCTGGAAATCAAGTTCGAGTGTGTTCCACTCAAGCGAAATCATCACTTAACGATTCCTTGGGAGTAAAGAAAGTCCTAATCGTCTTTTGATACTCGCAGAAATGATTCTTTCCTTGATAGATTTGGTGAATCTTACGAACGAATGACGCTAAAACTACTCCGGAAAGTTCTAGAATCAATGTTTTGGAAGCATCGAGGCATTATATTCTTTTTAGAACTTTCTTGGTCCCCTAGGGATTCTGTCGAACGATTTTGTTTTATACATTTCAGGGAAGGGGGATACTTTTGGAATGGAAATATTGGAACTGTAATGGCGGAGGGTGATTTCGAAGTATCACGTGAAAGAAGTTATACTTATCTTTGCTGCATTCAATTTTTTTCGGAATTCATCGAATACGGAAGTAATGAATAATTCATATTCTAATTCCTCTTCAGATCAGAAATCACTTCAGTTTTTGGAAATAAAAAAAGACTTGACGTCAAAACTCCAGTTTAGAATGAAAAATATCTCTTCTCTCTTCTTGTGACTCCTTTTTTGTGTAAATTCAAACCTTTTTCTTGAAGATGAAATGTTGGTAAATGCTTAAGTGTGATTGAAAGGAACGGTAAGGAGGGAATAAAATAAATCGCGTGTCAGCATGGATTTAGATTCAGCTATTCCGGTGCATTGTAAAAGAAGATATTTTTGTCATCATTCCTGTCAAAATAATATGAGAAATGTGCTCCTTTCGACGATTCAACTATTCTTGAAAGCGACCCACTCTTATCTACAAACATTTATGTCACAGCCAAAAAATTTGGCCATATTTCTCCCTTGATCATTTCTACAATCAGTAACTGATGGTAAGTAGGAAGGTGGTTTAATTTTCTTCGCAATGGAGCAATGCATCGGTGAAGGTTTGGGATCAATATCGAAGGGAAAGATTTGAGGACAACACCTCGTAATTTTGAACCACACGTCAACACCTGAGATCATCCATAACTCGAATCAAAAATATTAAAAATAAATGGTAAAATTAGTGAATAATTGGCGGATTTATTTTATACTTTTCATATCTGTTTGTTGACAATCGTCAACATACAATGGCTTGGGCCCTCACAGCAACCACAAACATGATCTGACTCTCCCATTCTTGGTACCTCTAAAGCGCCTCGGACTGTCATTGCTTTTTAAGGACACTTTAAAGAGCATCAGATTCCTACGATAAGAATTAAAAACTGTCACACAAGATATATGACTTTTATTAGGGTGACGTATATATATATATATATACTATCATCCCTCTTAATTTGTAATAACAATTTATACTCACCCTGTGTATATATATATATATATATACACACAGGGTGAGTATAAATTGTTATTACAAATTAAGAGGGATGATAGTACCCATCCAGACGAGCCATAACTACCATGGAACATAGGGTCGCATTCCACTCTGAGAGGCAGAAAAGAGTAAAGTCGAAACGCGTCGAGCATGAACAAGTCATCGCCTCTGACGTCATTTTGTACCTGCCTACGTAGCGCACTGGCGTCCAGTCCAGAGGTTTGGCCTCCTCGCTCACTGGACCTCAACCCACTGGACTTTTTCTCCTGGGGCCACATGAAATCTTTAGTGTACCAGACGCCTGTGGACTCGGCTGAAGATCTCGTAGCACCAGTCATTCCTTCGCCGGTGTGAACTGTGCTGCGACACGCGTGGCCGCCACTTTGAGCACTTGCTGTGAGTTTTTCTCTGATCAATCAATCAGATTGTGCAACTTTTGGTATCGTTCATTTGCTTTCCCAACACTGTTGTAAGTTCATGTTGAAATTCTAATTTGACTCTTTTCTGCCTCTCATAGTGGAATGCGACCCTATGTTCCATGGTAGTTATGGCTCGTCTGGATGGGTACTATCACCCCTCTTATTTTTTTTCTTTTTTGCGACCTACGCCCCACCCGGCTCATCGCGAGGTTTAGAGCCCAGTTTAGGGGGGCGGGGAAAGTGATTCTCAGCAGAAGAGGCAACGGGCCAGCACACGCTGGCCCGTTGCCTCTGTGCTCTAGTGCGGGTCCAGCACACGCCCACCCAACAGGGCGCACGTACGGCAATTATTGAGTATTATATACAATTAAATTACAATATAAATACACCTCGCTTTACATTTAGCGATTAATTAGAACATCAATAAACAACATAAGAAAACAACAAACAAAACGCAATTTAGAATTTTAACAATTTTGAGGGCAATGCCATGCTGTACAGATAACAGATTAGATAGTTGATGTTAAAAAGTTATCACAGGATCCAAAAGGAAGTCTATGAGCTAATGGAGTCCGTAACAGCAGGCAGCACCCAAAACCGAACAATATAATCAAAATAAAAACAAGACATAAAAACAGGACAATTAAATCATAATATATACAATACAACATTAAAAACTCACATAAAATACAAAGTATCAATATAAAGTGCAGAATAATAAAACAACATAAAGAGGATAGAGGGGAAACAAGCAATTATTTGAATAAAAGAATCACAAACATGATATTTTAAAATTTAAAAATAACCAGTGAAATCCAAGATAAAAAATAAGCGGGCCAGGCTATAAATGGTAGGACGAATAAATAGGGATAAGGTTCTATCCATCACGCTCTTTAAATACACCGATTAGGGCTCCTGTAAGCTAGACCTGAAGGACACCTACCTCCGGTCACATATGAACACTGAGAACACAGAAGCTTGTCTAATTTTCGTTCTCACACCCTTGTGAAAACGATTCTAGAAGACACTTGTCGAGACCTATGCCAATTTTTTCCACCTACCCTACATCCGTTGTGACATCAGCTAGTCAGAGCGGTGGGGCTGAGTCCCCAAGTAAGAAGAAAGCCCACTTTGCTTACGCCATTGCTACCTTCAATTAAAAGCAACCGCAAGACATGTCCTCACCCGCATTCTTGGTTCTACTAAAGCGCCTTAGAATGTCGGTACCTTTTAAAAGTTTAAGGTAGACATAGGTATTTTAATTAACGTCACACTGGAGCAACACAACGAGTTGTTATCGATGGACAGCGATCAAACCCGAAGGGAAAGATCCGAGGACGACACCACGCAATTTCGAACTACGGTCAGATGACGGGGTCACATCTGAGCTGGCACCTCACTCTCCAAACTTCTACACCACGCCAACGTGAGGACATTTAAGAACATGACAGATTTAACGTGCACCAGCCCTCTTTGTACACGGCCTTTGGTTGGATTCGAACTCGAAACCCTCCGGTTGCTAATCCGTTACTCTTCCAACAGGGCTACCACTGCCCTTTTAAGACTGCATGAGATTGCTCTGACAGATTTAAAAGTCATATAAGATACGACTCTTGCTAGAGAGGAATTAAGAATTATCCGATTTATCCATGCTCCACAACCCCAACAACTCCATATTTCAGAATGTATTGGTGTCTCTTGGACAGCTTCTGGATGATTAAAAGTTGGTCGTTGTGCGACTTATACAACATGCATCCTTCTATGAATTCCTTTACTTAATGGTGGACTTGGTCTAGGAAACTTCTTGTCCAAGGGGATTAGTAACAGCAGCAAGCAGTTAAAATGCACCATTCATTCACAAGCACTTGGATAATTGGATAAATTCAAGGTAGGTAGGTAGTTGAATTAACGTTTCACTGAAGCCACACAGCGGGATATTGACGACGGTCTGGGATTAATCCCGAAAGGAAAGATCGAGGACAACACCGTAATTTTGAACCATGGTCAGAAGACGGAATAAATTCAAATTGGCCATCTAATTTGCATTTTGACCAATTCTATGGAGGCTGTTCGATGTCTAAAACACAAACCAAGTAGCTATTGTTCCGAATAAAAAACGTGGTTCAAAATTACGAAGCGTTATCCCTGGATCTTTCCCTTCGGGATTGATCCCGGACCGTCACCAATAGTCCGTTGTGTTGGTCCAGTGCGACGTTAATTTACTACCTACCGAATAAAAGGAATTAGAAATCTTATCAACAAATTGAAAGGTATGGGATGTCCCTTTGAGATGGATTTCACGCACTGTGGGTTGGTTGCATTGAGTTTTATGACGCAAGACTAATATTTGACCAAGCTGTATCAAACACAAGACAAAGTAGAGTAACGGATAAACGCACAAAATGAACATTTTACTGACATAGAAGAGATAAGTACACCGAGGGAGGAATCGAACTCACGCATTGTGGGGGCCACATCAAACGAAATGGCAGAAAAATTGGACATATGATCTACACAGTCAGGTCCAGTCCCCTTCCCTTAGACGCCACTCTCAGGGAGCCTAAGCAAGATCTAAACTGATTTTAGGCTGACACCTGTGGAAAAGTATTGGACCGAATCGTCACCTCTTTTGTTTTCTATATAAGAGAGCCTAATGACCTAGTCCATTTTATAAAGGTCCCTCGTCCTACATTCACATTTGTAGCCAGTCAGAATCGGTCAAACATAGTTACCCAAGTTTACTTCCATTTTGTGAACTCGGACAAAAATGGTAGAGGAGACATTGGAGCATATTTTATTTTCTTGCATTGTGTGTGTGTAGGAATTAATAGTAGTTGAATTAAGGCCGCACTGGAGCAACAGAGAGGGCTATTGGTAACTGTCTCGAAGGGAAAGCTCGGAGAACAACACCTCAACATTTTTAACCACGGACATTTGACGAGGTCAACATCTGAGCTGGCACACTACTCTCCAAACTTCTACACCCCGCCAAGGTGATTCCTGCATCGGAGAGAAATTTTACAGACGTTTGATAAGATTATGTAATTCAGTTTATTTTTCTATCCAATTCCTATTTAACGACCATTATGTTCCATGTATATAGACGACGCTGCAAAATCGGAACTTGCAGTTCTGGAGTTATGTTACTCATCACGAAATAGAGTTGCATTTTATAATTGAATAACACACGATCACACATTTCCACCCCTCAGGGACACATCTTTAGGTGTGTACGGGTTTCACGATCCCGAGGCAACCTAGTGATCTATTCTTTTCCAGTGGGGTTTACGGTCTCTGGTAAATGGGGGGATCGTGAACCCAGGATGCCCAACCTTTCTGAAAATGATCTCTCCATCTTTTTTTCACAATTACTTGACATTGCCCGCCTTGTGTTTGGCGCAGCTTGGCCAAATCTGGCCCTTGCGATTATAAAGCCCCAAACCAACCAACCATACATTCCAATGCCTGATGCTCTAAAACACCCCGCCCTCAAGGGCACATATCCTTTAGGTGTGTCCGGGATTCACGGACTCAAAGTACTCTAGTGATCTTTTCTCTTTCCATGGGATTTACTCCATGGGCAAACACGAGAGTCGTGTTCCCGGACACCCAAGGGGTATTTTTCTGCTTTTATCTCACTACTATGCTTCTTAATCAATCCTTTTTTCGTTCACATTTTTTACTTAATGTTGTCTTGTGTTTGGCCAACATTTGCCATAAAAACCCTAAATAAGCAACTAACTATGAAACACAGCCCCTTGGATAAGTTAATATATCAATTTGAAACACAATTTCAGGCCTTACAAATAAATAACCGCTGTTTACCAAACATTTTATTGGGGTGCTTATTTTCTTCGTGGCGTCTAAAAACCTAAAGGCGAAATCCAACACCCCAAACAAACAAATTCTTCGATCGTCGCAAAATAACATTTCGACTCACGTTTCGAGGAAGAATGTCCGCTTTGCGAATGAAAAACCTTCCCTCGTCACTCATTCGAAAGAAAAGATCGGAGGAAAAATCCCACTTATCTTTCAAAACTTTGCAGAGAAAAAAAAGATAACGTTTTTCTAGCTTTAACCGAGGCACACACAATAAGAATCTGCCGGGATGAAATTCTCGAAATACTTTCACGTTCACGTCTTAACAGAAAGTTTAGCGATTTGTTCTCATAACACGAGCTCTGTTTATATTGGATATAAAATTGTCCTAAACCAGTACCATGGAATTTGAGAGTTTTTAAGCTCTTAACTTTTGTTACCCAAGTCGAAATTCACGTCTCGGCTTACTAGGAGAAGGAAGGGATTTTATTTTCTCCCACGAGTAAAGAGTATCATTATCACGAAAAATATATTCACTTTGAACATGTTATTTATTTGCGATTCGTGCTTTCGTAGTCTTGTTTAAAGAATGGATTCGGGAAATACTTTTCAAGACGAAACTACTGTACACGTTTGGGAATATTTCGTTCTGTGAAAGAATCGTGTTGGCAAGAAAGCAGTTTTATTTCTAAGCTACTGAGTTCAGATAAGCTTTCTTTAAAAGTAGTTGTATATTTTACTCTTTTGCTTTCAAAAGTAGTTTTATATTTTGTTGCGGAGATTTCTTTCCAAACCTATCGCCAAGTGCATTTCGTGTTCAATTTCTTAAGATGTAAAGTACTTAGGTCAAGCCAAAGACCGTCGCGACACGGGCTGGTGTGAAAGTTTGGAAGGTGGGCTGCCATCTCAGGCCTGACCGTGGTTCTCGTCATCTGACCGTGGTTCAAATTTAAGGCGCTGTCTTTGGATTAATCCCGGACCTTCAACAATAACCCGTTATATTGCTCCAGTCCGACGTTAATTAACTACTAACCTAGTTACTTGTTTCACACAATGGTTTATTCAGTAGGAAAATACACTTCCGGATTGTTTTCCAGGGGCTGCGGTGGCCCAGTTAGAGAGTTCCAGATTATCAAACGGAGGGTTGAGAGTTCGAAACTCAATCCAACCAGACCGTCTTGTACGTGCGGCTGGTGCACATTAAGTTTCCCGTGGCTTCAAATGTCCTCATGTCGGCGCACTGTGGAAGTTTGTAGTGGAGTTCCATATTAAATACTGATCTCGTTATCTGACCGTGGTTCAAAATTAGGAGGTGTTGTCTACCGTCCTTTCCCGTCGGGATTGATCCAGGACCGTCAATAGCCCGGTGTGTTGATGCAGTGCCACGTTTATTCAACTACCTACATACCAGATTTTCTCTGTCTGGTCGTCGTTGTACGGTACCCCAGTTTTGAGAGTCGCGGATTAACAAAGGAGGGTTGCGAATTCGTAACCCGATCCATCCAAAGATAGCTGTGTACGTGCGGGCTGTTGCGCGTTAAGTCTTTCGTGGCCTCAGATGTCCACACGCTGGCGTGGTGTGGAAGCTTGCAGAGTGGGGTACCAGCTCAGGTGTTGACCTTGTCATCTGACCACGGTTCAAAATTACGAGGCGTTGTCCTCGATTCATTCCATTTGGAATTGGTCCCGAACAGTCGCCAATATCGCGTTGTGTTGTTCAAGTGCTATGTTAATTAATTACCTACCGGTGAAGAAGCAGAAGTGCTTGGAGAAGGTATTACCCCTACAAAGATGGCTAAGGGGGTCTGGGACTCAAAATATGAAAAAAGTACAATTTTGTTTATTATCTTAAAAAATAATATAGATATTTCTGAATAAAATGACACCTAAATTTTGTTTCTAACATCAGTAGAAGCGGAAATATTAGGTTTTTTATAACATGACAGCTGCAAATCAAACGAGCCTCACCCATCAGATAATGTAAACAAACTGTATTGGAGTCTACTTTCTACTGTTTCAGCTCTATTTTTTCTAATTCAAATAAACTACGCTACGAACACTTTTGAAGTGATCTGAATTGACCATCGTAATATTCTCACTGTTTTTATTGTTGAATTTGCACGTTTTTGAATTTTCTGTACTATCAATATATATCAATAACGCTTTCCATAAAGGACTGTAGGCGGTCCAGGAAAGCGACGATGAAGTCCACAAATACTTTTAAAAGGAATAGGAAAAAGGTCCAACTTGCTAAAATTAAATTAAATGAAGCAGTGAAACTAAGAAGTAATACATAATACTATCCAGGAGGATTTTAAACAAACATAAAGTATGCAAAAGTGCTTTTTAATAATTTAATATTTTCAAAATTTTAAACGCTCTTTTTCTCCTTTTCTGTTAAATGGGATTTCGATAGTGAAAAATGGGTATTACTTAAAAACTACTTGTCATAAATGAATGAAATTTTCTACAATTACTTTTCAAATAAATTTTTTAAATTTATCTTAAGCAATTGTGTATATATATATTATTATTTTTTCTATAATTTTTCGAACTTTGTATACTGTGTGTTTTATATAGTTTTTGAACAAAATATATTTTTTAAATTTTTTTTAACTGTTTTAACCAAAATTCACGAAGACAGTTTATAGTATGAACTTTTAGGAGTTAATTAGCGCAAAAATGAATTGATTTGTTATAAAATATTTTAAGATATATCAATTTTGCCCAACATCAAAATTTTTAATTTTTTAAATTTTAATAATTTTTTTTTGAAGTTTTGAAAATATAAAATAGTTATTATAATTGCAAAGTACAATATATACCTACAGAAAAAATTTCAGAATAAAAACTTTAAAATTGAAGATTTTAGAATTTTGAGTCCCGGACCCCCTTAAGCTTGCAATAGGAAGGGCAGTCATTCTCGAAAGTATGTATGGTGACATCCACGAGTGATTATTGGTTTCACCAATTCGTAATCTCTTCTATTGCTACAGGCACTGAAGGTTAAACTAGAAGCAAGAAAACCATGTCAAAAATGCTAATTGTGGGAACACATTGTTTACTCTTAACCTGCCCCTATTAAAAGCACGCAAATACACACAAAATTGAAAGTAAAACACTTTAATCGTAAGTGTGTGGACAGCATATATAAAACTAACCCTCCTGGTGGTTGTCTCGATATCTTGTTATTAACAAAACTGACCAGATCAAGATGGACGAGATATCTCGTCATTAGAAGAAAACTGACTAGATCTTGATCTCGTCATCAGCAAAACTGACCAGATTTTGATGGACAAGATATCTCGTCATTAGAAGAAAACTGACCAGATTTTGATCACGTCATCATAAATGAAAACGACAGTATCTTTATGCCAATTTATCCGGTCATTATCAAAATTGATCAGATTTGATGGACGAGATATCCCGTCGAAACCACTTAGAGGGTTAAAATACATATATCATTGGCTTAGGAAAACTGACATTTTATAGAAGGTTCTCATTTTCATAATGCGAAATACATTGTCATATAATCTGTTTGAAAGAAATATAACACGTTCAAAATGTGTGCCCATTATTTGTATTTTTATACATAAAACTAATAGTCTTTAATCATCTTTACTTAAAAATTGTGGTTTTCGACAGTTAATGGGAACTCCTCCTTTCGCCGTTGGCGTTACGAACATAAAAATATAGGAAAACGGAAGCTTAAAATATGTTGGTGGGAACGTAGACTGATGGAAAAATAGAGATTTTGAAAAATGAATACGAAAAATAAAAACACTAAGAATTCTAAATCCAACGCTGTATAAAACTTTTAAAAGATTTGAAAGCGTTTCCCACAAACAAATGGGGCCGCGGTAGTTTGGTCGGAGGTAGTTAGTTATTTAATTAACGTCGCATTGGAGTAACACAACAGCCTATTGGCGACGATCCGGGAACACCGAGGACACCTCGCAATTTCGAACACGAGATCGGTGGGAAGAGTTGCGAATTCGAAACTCTATCGAACCAATGTACGTGGGGCTGGTGCACGCTAAATCTGTCGTGGACTCAAATGTTTTTCACGTTGGCGCTGTGATGACGTTTGGAGAGTGGTACCTCATCATTTGACCGTAGTTCGAAATTACAAGGTACTTTCCCTTCAGGATTGATCCCGGCCCGTAGTGAAAATCACTTTATATTGCTCCAGTGCGACATTAATTCAACTACCTACTACTAAACAAATCTCGAAAGCTTAAAACAGATTAACATTTTTGGCTTGGACCACTAAAAACTTGCCAATCAATTAAAATACCATTAATAATAAAAGGAGTCACTCGCATCACACGCAGTCAATCTTTCCCAACAAAATATGCCAGTGAGTTAAATTTGTCCGAAGGCGAAAAAAGCACTTAGGAATGCCGAATCGGAGCGGACGGACACAATGAAATGTATGGTTGAATGCCATAGAGATTACATGCGTCTTCAGTCGTCGTTCCATTGATTTCATAGAGGAGTAACCTCTATCTCTCCTCCGTGGTTTTATGCATCTCGGGCAGCGCATTGGAGTCTAATGAAGGGAACATGCAGACTCAACAAGGTCTCAGCGCTCCTTGCTGCAGCATTTTGTTTAAACACCTCTGAGCGACATTCCGAGTTATGATGTATTGCATTTCCCCCACAATGCACGTAGCACCTATTGCAATTAATCAGATGGCGAATTATTATTGTAATTAATCACATTACGAATCACGACGTAAATTCACCTACTTAATTACCTATATAGGTAGGTTGTTACTTAACGTCGCACTGGAGAAACACAGCCCTACCAGCCTAAGAACTTTCCCTTTAGGATTGATCCCGGGACCGTCAATATAGCCTGTTGTGTTTCTCCCAGTGCGACGTAAATTTAACTACCTACCTACCCACTCATAGTAGTCATAGCGCTCGTCTACCACCTAGTAGGTCCTTGTGTTCGAATATTAGTTTGTAAGCTTATGTATATTGGTAATTGTCCTTGTTAGGAGTAACGGTAGCTTAACCCTCCAACTGGTTTCAACGAGATATCTTGTTCAAGATCTAATCAATTTTGGTAATTGAGGTGATATAGTTCGTTCATCAATTGTCCATTTCTTGATGATGACGAGATCAAGATTTGGTCCGTTTTTCTCTAATGACGAAATATTTCATCCACCAAGATCTGGTCAAGTTTGTTACTGACGAGATATTTCATCCACCAAGATCTGGTCAAGTTTGTTACTGACGAGATATTTCATCCACCAAGATCTGGTCAAGTTTGCTACTGACGAGATACCTCGACGAGACAAACAACAAGAAGGATTAACCTCTAGATGCTCTTTCACTAATAGCCGTCAGTTCACCCCTCTTAATGCCGAAGAAGCTCACCCCTCTTAATGCCGAAATAAGTTTTCGGGGCATTAGAAAAAAGTAGATTTTTATTTATTAAAATATAAAAACGAATTTTGCTTTTCCTCTATTTGTAATCCTTGCCAGTTATGTTAATACTGAATTTGACAAAACTGTTACACCGGGTCTCTGTCCAAGCACTTAACAATTACTACAAGAGACGACAACATTTTACATTTTAACACCAAACTATTCAAGGCGTTCACTCTTCGTCCCAGTTATGACACAAGTAAACTATGAGAAGTATTTCTATTCTTCATTTCCTCCCATTGCAACAGCGACACTCATAACGAAGCGCTAAAATTCTTCTCGCGTCGCTCAAAAGGAATTTAATTAAGTCCGCACTTTGCGTTCTGGAATTGCTCCCGCTTTTAATTTGTCACCCAGCAACGAGTGTGGAGGATATCTTCCCCTTGGGGGAAGCCTCATGAACGAGATAACGGCAGAAATTAAAGTTTTGTTTCATGAACCCAGCAAAAGCGATGTATTTAGTGGTGTGTTCAGAATTTAGTTCTTCCTCGCTAAGCAATCGAGGTAAGAGTCGTTTCGGTTACCATGGTAAATTCCAATTTCAGAGAATAGTTTGTTAATTGAAAAAAATTAGCGAAATCTCATTTTTTTAGTTGCGTCTTTTCCTCCAAGAAAGTACAATTTTCTTCGATACCCGGTAGAAAGTAAAATATCCATCAGAATAGTTTTGAGCAGACTTAGTGTTCGTAAGTGATTGAAGTATTTAACTCTCGTATTGATTGTTTCAACGAGGTATTTCGTCCTTAGCAAAATTGATCAGATCTTGATGGACGAGGTACTACGCTATTAGAAGAAAAATGACCAAATCTTGATTTCGTCACCATAAAAAAATTGCAATATCTTGATGACGAAATATTTCGTCATTAGCCAAATTGGCCAGACCTCGATGAACGAGATATATCGTCAAAACCACTTGGAGGTAAAAGTAAACCAATCTTTAAATCTCCTGGTGGTTGTCTCGACGAGGTGACGAGATATCTCATCATTAGAAGGAAACTGACCAGATCTTGAACTCATAAAAAAATCGACAAAATATCGACGCCGAAAAACCTCGTTAATAGGTCGATCTTGATGGACGAGATATCTCGTCGAAACCACTTGGAAGGTTTACGAAAAAGAATTCTCTGCAAGTCTTATAGAATTCATATCATGTTTCAAGATAAGATGACTAAATTTTAAATTTAGCAATTTATTGAAAAATTTATTTCTGCATTCGTGCGTCAACCATTAAAATTATTGGTTTCACTCCCCGTTAAAACAAGCAGCTTGTCTCTGAGGTTCTCACATGATGGTGACCATGAGCAGAAAACCTAAAATTACCCCATTACGGCTGCGGGGCTGAGGTTTAATCGAAGAAAACTTGGGAAGTATACGATGGTCGTTTGATAAGTTAAGTAAATTCGTATGAGAAGGCGGCACAATTAATTTGGTGACGTGAAGGCGGCTTGCAGGTGTCACTTTTCGAACCCACTCAGGTCAAATTTCAGCTAGATTCGACACTTTGCATTCTACAGAATTTTGGAGCTAGCATTGTAGCAGCTGCCACAAAAATGAAATAAAAATTAATTCCGGGTTTCGACAAAATATTTTTATTTAATGTAGACGGTGGCCCTATTCTCCAGATAAGGGCCACATGCGATTTCTTGTTTCCAAATATGAAAATTTGGCTCGGTAGGAAGATATTCTCGCCAAATAAGAATGCGGTTTTTGATAAAACATACTTTTCTGACGGGATGAAAAAATTTTTTGGTTTTGAGTTTTATATAGCGAAAGTACCACATTTGACCAAGCTGTGCCAAACAAAAGACAGAGAAGGTCAAGTAATCGTGAAAAGGAAGTATGGAGAGGAGAAAGAAGAGGAAGATCGCTGGGCACCCTGGGATCGCGACTCCCCTGTTTACTAGATAGAATAAGTCCCTATGGCAAAAGAGTAGATCATTAGGGTACTTCGGGTTCATGAAACCCATACTCACCTAAAGATGTGCCTCTGACGGGATGAAAAAATTCGATACTCGCTAGTCAATAATATTCAAATAAACGACGTCGCATCTACATCTTGATGGACGAGAATACCTCTTCATTAGAAGAAAACTGACCAGATCTTGATCTCGTCATCAGCAAAATTGACCAGATTTTGATGGACGAGATACCTTATCATTAGAAGAAAACTGACCAGATCTTGATCTCGTCATCAGCAAAATTGACCAGATTTTGATGGACGAGATACCTCATCATTAGAAGAAAACTGACCAGATCTTGATCTCGTCATCAGCAAAATTGACCAGATTTTGATGGACGAGATACCTCGTCATTAGAAGAAAACTGACCAGATCTTGATCTCGTCGTTATAAAAACTCGTTGGTCAATAATATTCAAATGAAGGCTGGAAGTACAAGGCCTCCAATGGAGACTGTTGAGAAATAAAATAAAATAGATTTTTCCAAAAACGGTATTTAACTTGCTTTTTATACTATATCTCTCAAACGACCCTCCGATTTGTGGTATGATTTGATCCCAGACCGTAATTCGCAATGGAATTCTTAAAAGAAGAGATTACATTGGTTAGACAGCAATATTCAAATAAGAGGATTGAAACGTGCGTAAGAAAAGAAATGAAAGGCGAAATAATAAAAACAGTACTAAAGAATTAATACTCTGAGGAGTTCACCCGTTCTGCGAACTTCAGTCTTTCCTTCTCTCATGATTCTAACCAGTTTTCACATTTTTGATTAATATAGTCCTTCCTAAGATTCTTTCAATCAATAAATGTAGTTATTTAACTCAAGCATGTTGTGAGGAAAAAGAAAACTGCACTACTAGAGATCTCTTGATCCTCAGAGAGTTAAGCTGAATAAAAAGGGAAATATTTTATGCATGCCATCTGCAGGATAAATCTCCCCGGACTTTACTCCTAAAAAGTTCTATTTTTTGAAAGGGAAAAACATTTCACACTGAAATTTGAATACAAAGAGCTTTACATTCTGACATTCACCGTTTCTCTCGCATGCACTAGACAATGCAAAGTAAAAAAATATCGTGACAGGAGGGAAAATAGAGAATGGGGTACATAATGGGATGAAAGGAAAAATATATCTTGATATACTCTAGATTGCGACCCCCATGTTTACTAACTCTCCTGGTGGTTGTCTCAAAGAGGACCTCGTCGTTGCAAAACTGACCAGATCTTGATGGACGAAATATCTCGTCGCTAGATAAAAGCACGATCATTAAAAGACTTGATCTCGTCGTTATCTCAAAATAGCGGCAAAATCTTAATGACTAGATATCTCGCCATTAGTAAAACTGGTTCGATCTTGATGGACGATATATCTCAAGATTAGAGGGCTTCGCCTGAAGGGCTAAAGACAGTAAACCCCATGGAAAAAGGATATCTAGAGTAGTACCTCGGGTCCATGAAGCCAGGACACACCTAAAGAATATGTACCCTTGAGGGTGGGGTGTTTCCTAACACCAGGCATGGGGATGTATGGTTGGTTGGTTTGGGGTTTAATATTGCAAGGGCCATATTTGGCCAAGCTGCTCCAAACACAAGACAGACAGTGTCAAGTAATAGTGAAAAGAGGATGGAGAGGAGATCGATTTCAGAAAGGTCACGATCTTGGGGTCCTGGTCCTTTCATCCTGGGGTCACGATCCTCTCGTTTACCAGAGGCAGAAACCCCATGGGAAAAGAATAGATCAGGTACCTAGGGTACCTCGGGATCGAGTCATCGTGTGTTATTCAATTATAAAATACAATGAGTTCATTTTTTGTTGAATGTGAGCGAATTTTTCGTCGACTTTGAAGTACGACAGGAAGCTAGGTCCTGTTGAAAAAATAGGCAAAATTTTCTTCTAATTTTTAGATTTTTTTTCAAATGTCGATTGCCAATTAACCCTCCAAGTGGTTTCGAACGAGATATCTCGTTCATCATGATCTGATCAATTGTGCTAATGACGAAATATCTCATCACCATGATATAGTGGATTTTTTTTAGGATGATGAGATCATGATGTAGTTAGTTTTCTTCTAATGACGAGAAATCCCGTCCATGAACATCTGGTCAGTTTTGCTAATGACCACATACCTCGTCCAGACAACGACTAGTCGACTTAATGATTGATTTTCTTAACCCTCCATGTGGTTTTGACGAGATATCTCGTCCACCAAAATCTGTTAGGTTGTGCCAAAGATCGTGTTAATATTTTTCTAAAGACGAGATTCCTCGTCACGGCAACCACCAAAAGGTTTAAATTTGTAGTACTACTTTATAACTTTTGTGTAAAAAGGACCTTCAAATTCTAGATTTAAGCACTAAGTTTTGTTATGAAAATTTTTGTATCGGCAATACATGAAAAAACATTTTATTCAAAGTTGAATTCTTTGATCATTCTAATATTTTGACGTGGAATTGCAAACAATTTCACTAACGAACGTAGCATAGATATCGGCACTATCTGTGTATTGGCTCCAGGAGTCTTTGTTGCATTAGAGTAACTCTCATAAACGCAGCAGCAGGGTGCAGTCTTTATTTCCAAAGAATATCCCCAGAATGCAACCACCTCCCGCGATTCAATCTCTCCTGACTTCCTCGGTGCCAGTGCTCCACTTCGTTCCGGAGCTCGTTAGGCAGACGCCACCGATCTGTTGCCGCGCAATAAGTGATGGCGGTATTGATGATGGATTTCATATTTGGGGATGGGGCAGGCTGAATCGATCCTTCTTTTTCCACCTCCACGTATAGGAGGGTAAGATAAACAAACTTCCCCCGTTATCGCGGGGAAAGTAGGGTAAGATATTTCCTCGCTTATTCGTTAGTTTTTGGACAATGACTTTTTTGGTTGATGAGAATGGTATGAGGGTATTGGTATTATTAT
The DNA here is from genome assembly GCA_933210815.1 of Meta bourneti. Classification (NCBI taxonomy): domain Eukaryota; kingdom Metazoa; phylum Arthropoda; class Arachnida; order Araneae; family Tetragnathidae; genus Meta; species Meta bourneti. Next base: position 96,977,364 of record OW119926.1, read on the forward strand.
GAGACATTTTCTGTCAAGTTAAATGTATGTGGTGGTTGTGTTTCTGTGAGGGAATATGCTACCCTCTCCTCGTGTTGCAAAAGATGACTTAAGGCAGGGGTGGCGAACCTATAGTACGCGTGCCAGAGTGGCCCGTACGACTATTTTGCTGGCTCGTCAACGATCTACAGGTGATATCATTTTATAAGCTTATAAATTAATCAAAATTTTATTTTGATTGCTACAAAAAATCGTGAAATTAATGTTAATTTTAAAAATTGTCTCAATAAAATTCTGCAATAATACATTTTTTATTGTTATCCCTCATGACACAAGGTGATCAGCACGTCAGCCATGAATATTACCATGAACATTATTAATCAATCAACACCATGAATATTATTTGTAAACTTTTAGCACGCGCACATAAAATGGTTTGCCACCACTGACCTAGGTTAACACCATAGACGTGAAATATAAGTAGACTGAGCATTGCTATTGAGAAGAGCTTCAAAAAGTGTGACCAACATATCGACTAGTAGTCACGTGACTGCTTTGTGAAAAAATGAACAGAGACTTGGTTGACCGATTTGGCCTCTTATCGCCTTGTTTGGCGATGTCAAATCGTTTCAGAAGAGCAAACGGCGATCGGAAATGTATTTGGTGGGAAAGATACATTCCAATATAACTATATGTACATATATCCTTGGATAATACAGATCATTGTAAAATAGGAGTAATGTATTTATGCATGAACAAATGGGGTTGAAATACTCAAAACATTTTTATAAAAATAAGAAACCTGATTGGCGCACCTTGTCCGCTTTTATACTTTGCGCAATAAAACCCCAACATTCAATCGATTCCTGAACATAGACGTGAAATATAAGTAGACTGATTATGAGATATTGAGAGGAACTTTGAAAAGTGTGACCAACATGTCAACTAGTAGTCACGTGACTGCTCTGTGAAAAATTGACAGTTGCCAATTTGATATCTTATCGCCTCGTTTGGCGCTGTAACGTCTTATAACAGGGTAGGTGTGTGAATCCGCATTCTTATAGCGTGGCGACAAAATTGATGAAATCGCTTAAGTCTACTACTATCAGGTGATCAATCAATGGACCAATCAGATGATAAAAGTTAGGTTCCACCCAGCAGACGAAGCAGTCTAAGGGTCATGGTAATACTAGCTTTGTTCACATGATCCTGGGCACATAAAAAGATTACCATTGCTCACTCTACTTTCATATTTCCTCTATGGGTAACACATCAATTTCAGGTAAAGGAAAACATATGTAAACATCGATTTGGAGTCAAAAATTTTGTTCTACTTTTCCTTGTCTAACATTTTAGAGTGAGGATGAAGGCAGTGTAAAGATATTTGATCATTTTTAGTCTTTCCATACGTAGAGAAACCATCTCCGTATTAAAAGTCAGATATAACATAATTTCTTGAAAATTAATTCCACACACAGCTTGTATAATTTTCTAAATTAGAAGTATTTTTAGCTTATCTTTAAGCAGTCTTGTGGATGCGAATTATCGTCCCTTAATGTATTTTCTACCAGCCATTTTCTCAAATTAATGTTCCTTCAGTTTCTTCAAGAGGATCATTTCAATTTACTTGGCTAATATTTTTATTTATAGTGTCCAGAATGATTTATTTTCTTATGCTTCCAGACACACTCAAATTCTACTGATTAGAAACTAGCCCATGGCTTAAATAGAAATGAAGAATGGAGAGGGTTGTTAGGATTTAATTAGTGACTCTTCGAATTGCTCTGTTAAAAGTAGGTTCGCGATTCGTTTGTTTTGCTGATATCTTTGGTCTAGTAAATACAAGCCCAAGATCAATAGACTTCATTACTCGAGTAGATGATGGAGTCTTCGTTCATTTATAGTGCATTCGGTAGACATAATTTTTCTTATAATTCTCCAGAACCACTCGAACTCTACTCATAAGTTGATTTGAAATCTGCCCATAGTTTAAGTAAAACATATAGACAATGAAAAATGGAGAGAATTGTTAGAATTTAATTAGTGAATCTTTTCGAAATGCTCTGTTAAAGAAGGATTCGTTGTTGTTGATAGCTTGGTCTAGTACCAGACCAAGTCCAATAGACTTTGTCACTAGAGGAGACAAATGGACTCTCTATTGTCATTGAGAGAGTCCATTTGAAAGTCTGAACCATAGACTCTCGATGGAGTCTTTGCTCATTTATAGTGCATCCTGTAGTTATGAGTTGAGTTAAATAAATCAAATCATCATCGTTCTATTCTTATAAAATAGCATGTAAATATTCCGGTCAAGACAAAAGACACTCAATTTCTTTTTATTAAATTAAAAAATATATGCAAAGAATGCATAGATTGGGGGAAATTGCACAGGTTCCAATCCTGTAACTTCCCTGGGTGTATATTTTTCTCTTCTGTTTTAGTAAAAAAACGTTTGTTATGTGCTGGTGCAAAATAATAAGATGTGTCAAATTTGGGTGCTCCAACCTATTAAATCGAGTTTGAAAAGCTCCTATTGGCTTCCGACATCTTTGTCCCCTCGACTACAAAAAGGTTCTGCAAGCCCAATGCCATTCAGTTTCATTAAAGTTTACAGGAGATGGACCTTCGGCTTAAGTTCTCCCACCAAAAGTCTACTCGTCTATCCTCCATTAGCTTACATTCTATTTTGCGCCAGCATTATTAAAAGTAATCGCATCGAATCATCCGATACGCAAGGCACGACGCAGCTTACATTAAAAATTCGTCAGACGGATTTAATATCCCCGTATCTTACGTGCCCTCTCTTACCATGTTCAGCATTCATGGTTATCCATTATAGTGCAGCCAAAAGTGACCATACAGCTAGCAAACCAACTAACCAACAGTAAGTACCAACAAGTAGAAAACAACGACTACTGACCAACAATCCAACGATGCAACAAACCAATCAATAAACTATTCAATATCACACCTAATTCATATTGAGTATAATCCCAATATGAATAAGGTACCTGATCATGTGCAGGCGTAAAATAAGAAGCCGTGTCATGTGTTTCCGCGTTATTTCAGAGAGTAAAAAATCTCTTACATTTTCTTCTGCACTCTCACTATTCAAAGCGGTTGAATCGATTCATCGACTTAGGCACGACCCAACCCCCGTTAAAAATTCTTCAGCCGGATTAAAATCACCGACCATTATGTGTGTCCCCTCTTATCTTATTCTGCACGAGTAATTATCCGTTATAGTGTAGCAAAAAGTGAACATAGTGCTAACAAACAATCTATCTAGCTAACTTTTGTAGCAAACAATGATTATTGACCGACAATCCAACGATGTAACAAACCAATCAATCAACAATCCAATGTTATACCTGATGGGTATAATCCCAATAAGAATAAGACATCGTAGCATGTGCGAGCGTAAAATAACAAGCCGTGTCATGTCTCCCCGTTCTTTCAGAGAGTAAAAAATCTCTTACATTCTCTTCTGCATAAACATTATTCAGAGTACTCGAATCGATTCATCGGGTAAGACTTAAGGCACGACACAACCTCCAATAAAAATTCGTCAGCCGGATTAAAATCACCGACCATTATGTGTGTCCCCTCTTATCTTATTCTGCACGAGTAATTATCCGTTATAGTGTAGCAAAAAGTGAACATAGTGCTAACAAACAATCTATCTAGCTAACTTTTGTAGCAAACAATGATTATTGACCGACAATCCAACGATGTAACAAACCAATCAATCAACAATCCAATGTTATACCTGATGGGTATAATCCCAATAAGAATAAGACATCGTAGCATGTGCGAGCGTAAAATAACAAGCCGTGTCATGTCTCCCCGTTCTTTCAGAGAGTAAAAAATCTCTTACATTCTCTTCTGCATAAACATTATTCAGAGTACTCGAATCGATTCATCGGGTAAGACTTAAGACACGACACAACCTCCAATAAAAATTCGTCAGCCGGATTAAAATCACCGACCATTATGTGTGTCCCCTCTTATCTTATTCTGCACGAGTAATTATCCGTTATAGTGTAGCAAAAAGTGAACATAGTGCTAACAAACAATCTATCTAGCTAACTTTTGTAGCAAACAATGATTATTGACCGACAATCCAACGATGTAACAAACCAATCAATCAACAATCCAATGTTATACCTGATCGGTATTGGGTATAATCCCAATAAGAATAAGACATCGTAGCATGTGCGAGCGTAAAATAACAAGCCGTGTCATGTCTCCCCGTTCTTTCAGAGAGTAAAAAATCTCTTACATTCTCTTCTGCATAAACATTATTCAGAGTACTCGAATCGATTCATCGGGTAAGACTTAAGGCACGACACAACCTCCAATAAAAATTCGTCAGCCGGATTAAAATCACCGACCATTATGTGTGTCCCCTCTTATCTTATTCTGCACGAGTAATTATCCGTTATAGTGTAGCAAAAAGTGAACATAGTGCTAACAAACAATCTATCTAGCTAACTTTTGTAGCAAACAATGATTATTGACCGACAATCCAACGATGTAACAAACCAATCAATCAACAATCCAATGTTATACCTGATCGGTATTGGGTATAATCCCAATAAGAATAAGACATCGTAGCATGTGCGAGCGTAAAATAACAAGCCGTGTCATGTCTCCCCGTTCTTTCAGAGAGTAAAAAATCTCTTACATTCTCTTCTGCATAAACATTATTCAGAGTACTCGAATCGATTCATCGGGTAAGACTTAAGGCACGACACAACCTCCAATAAAAATTCGTCAGCCGGATTAAAATCACCGACCATTATGTGTGTCCCCTCTTATCTTATTCTGCACGAGTAATTATCCGTTATAGTGTAGCAAAAAGTGAACATAGTGCTAACAAACAATCTATCTAGCTAACTTTTGTAGCAAACAATGATTATTGACCGACAATCCAACGATGTAACAAACCAATCAATCAACAATCCAATGTTATACCTGATGGGTATAATCCCAATAAGAATAAGACATCGTAGCATGTGCGAGCGTAAAATAACAAGCCGTGTCATGTCTCCCCGTTCTTTCAGAGAGTAAAAAATCTCTTACATTCTCTTCTGCATAAACATTATTCAGAGTACTCGAATCGATTCATCGGGTAAGACTTAAGGCACGACACAACCTCCAATAAAAATTCGTCAGCCGGATTAAAATCACCGACCATTATGTGTGTCCCCTCTTATCTTATTCTGCACGAGTAATTATCCGTTATAGTGTAGCAAAAAGTGAACATAGTGCTAACAAACAATCTATCTAGCTAACTTTTGTAGCAAACAATGATTATTGACCGACAATCCAACGATGTAACAAACCAATCAATCAACAATCCAATGTTATACCTGATGGGTATAATCCCAATAAGAATAAGACATCGTAGCATGTGCGAGCGTAAAATAACAAGCCGTGTCATGTCTCCCCGTTCTTTCAGAGAGTAAAAAATCTCTTACATTCTCTTCTGCATAAACATTATTCAGAGTACTCGAATCGATTCATCGGGTAAGACTTAAGGCACGACACAACCTCCAATAAAAATTCGTCAGCCGGATTAAAATCACCGACCATTATGTGTGTCCCCTCTTATCTTATTCTGCACGAGTAATTATCCGTTATAGTGTAGCAAAAAGTGAACATAGTGCTAACAAACAATCTATCTAGCTAACTTTTGTAGCAAACAATGATTATTGACCGACAATCCAACGATGTAACAAACCAATCAATCAACAATCCAATGTTATACCTGATGGGTATAATCCCAATAAGAATAAGACATCGTAGCATGTGCGAGCGTAAAATAACAAGCCGTGTCATGTCTCCCCGTTCTTTCAGAGAGTAAAAAATCTCTTACATTCTCTTCTGCATAAACATTATTCAGAGTACTCGAATCGATTCATCGGGTAAGACTTAAGGCACGACACAACCTCCAATAAAAATTCGTCAGCCGGATTAAAATCACCGACCATTATGTGTGTCCCCTCTTATCTTATTCTGCACGAGTAATTATCCGTTATAGTGTAGCAAAAAGTGAACATAGTGCTAACAAACAATCTACCTAGCTAACTTTTGTAGCAAACAATGATTATTGACCGACAATCCAACGATGTAACAAACCAATCAATCAACAATCCAATGTTATACCTGATCGGTATTGGGTATAATCCCAATAAGAATAAGACATCGTAGCATGTGCGAGCGTAAAATAACAAGCCGTGTCATGTCTCCCCGTTCTTTCAGAGAGTAAAAAATCTCTTACATTCTCTTCTGCATAAACATTATTCAGAGTACTCGAATCGATTCATCGGGTAAGACTTAAGGCACGACACAACCTCCAATAAAAATTCGTCAGCCGGATTAAAATCACCGACCATTATGTGTGTCCCCTCTTATCTTATTCTGCACGAGTAATTATCCGTTATAGTGTAGCAAAAAGTGAACATAGTGCTAACAAACAATCTATCTAGCTAACTTTTGTAGCAAACAATGATTATTGACCGACAATCCAACGATGTAACAAACCAATCAATCAACAATCCAATGTTATACCTGATGGGTATAATCCCAATAAGAATAAGACATCGTAGCATGTGCGAGCGTAAAATAACAAGCCGTGTCATGTCTCCCCGTTCTTTCAGAGAGTAAAAAATCTCTTACATTCTCTTCTGCATAAACATTATTCAGAGTACTCGAATCGATTCATCGGGTAAGACTTAAGGCACGACACAACCTCCATTAAAAATTCGTCAGCCGGATTGAAATCCCCGACCCTTATCTGCCCTCCCATTCCTTGTTCGGCAAGTAATTATCCATTATCTCCTCCGCGGCTTCCGAGCAAATTAATGATCCCATCTCACCTCCGTCTCTGCCCCAGAGAGCAGGGGGGGGGGCGTTATTAACTGGAAGGATGCTGCGTCCCCCCTTCTGTCTGGAGAAATTTCTAGCCCGTGCCCGTCTTGTGCGAGTCCCTCTCGTGCTAAACTGGATGGGCCTTCTCTTATGATTGATTATCAAGGTGAACCACTCGATTCAATGGCATGCGTTTAGGGAATTTACGATTCGAGTGTATCAAATGAATGGCCCGCTATTAGTAGCCGCAAATCGATTCATTGTTGCCAGTGTAATGGATGATTAATGTTTAAAATTTTGTTTCAAAATTTCCTTTATAAAATTTAAGGGAAGAGTAGGGAGGTAGATAGTTGAATTTACGTCGCGATGGAGCAACAGAATGGGCAATTGGCGACGGTCCGGAATCAAACCTGAAGGGAAAGATCGAGGACAATACCGTAATTTTGAACCAGTCAGATAAAGAGGTCAACACCTAAGTTGACACCCCATTCCATAGAAGAAATAGAAAAGAAGAGCGAGAAAGGGTAACCTTTTATATACCCAAGATCAAGTGACCAAAACTAGAGGGTAACGGGACACTTTCCTCAGCCGGATAGAAACGAACCTTCATCATTCTCACTCGGGTTCAATTGGTTAACTCTAGTTTAAAAAAGTGACCAGAATAATCACTTTCCTATTTCGTAGAAAAATGCCAAATAATTTAAGTGTTAAAATAATTTTTAACAATTTTTATAATTTCTACAACCTACTTTAGACACAAATCCTTTACATGCATATCCATCCATGTAATACATTTCACATATATCGCATCCCTACCAAAGATACAAACTGACGAAAGGTGACAGACACTAAGGTAACTACAGCAGATCTCCAATTATCCGGACTCCAGTTATCCGGATCGCTTTGAGAAAAAAAGAAATCAGCAAAATCCTCATTTTAAAAGTTTCTTATCGGTGAATGATAAAAAGTGCGTAAGTGTAGCGATAGCGGATACACAGACGATGAGTCACCAGTCCTGTCACTTACAGTGTAGCTTTGGCCTTCAGTTGTGTCGGTTGTTGCTGCGTTCCGTCTTTCGTGTTCTGTTTTATTTGTTTTACTGTGCAATATGAATGCTTCACTTGCCAAATCGATTAACCCATTTTCTGGATTTTATTAAATTTTAATGTTAAAGCACTTGATTGACTCCTAACTGTATATATTCAAAACAAATTTCTCTAATAATAAGTATTAACACCACTAAATGACAAAATTTTTTCAGCCATTGAATAATAAATAATTTATTTCAGAAGCCAATCTGATTAACTCTATACTCTAATGTAAATCGTAATAAAAATTTAGTTAAAAAACTTTTTAACAAAGCAATTGACTACTTCTTATATACAGTGAGTCAAAGTAAAAACCGAACACCAAAGAAAATGAAAGGAATTTGTACGTACAGTCCGAACAAACACAAAAATGACGGGAGCTCAAATACAGCTAACGAAAAAGACATCATTTATATTGCTGATGAATCAATTTAAACAAAGTATGTGTAAGTATATGTAACAGTTACAGAACAGTTATTCATTTTTGCTAAAATCTTTAATAAAAAATGTATATAATGAAGTTTTTCTGTAATAACAAAATAATTTGAAGACTAAATTTGAATTAATAATTTTCTTTCACTTGCCAAATCGATTAACTCCCTTAATCACGCAAAAATTGTAGTAATAACGATTACTCCAAGGATATTCTATCTTATACTTTCTATATGTCGTTAGATAAAAGATACATCTGCAGTAATACGGTCTACATCGTTTATTTGAATTTATAATTTAAAAGTAATTTTAAAAAACAATGTATACTATTTTATCATTTTTCTCAACTTTTTGTTTACGAATCGATTTGGCAAGTGAGGCATTCATATTGCTTACTAGCCGGCTAGAGCCGGTGTCTTGTCAGAGTTCACAAGCCAAATCATTAAATGAGGTTTTAGTTTCAAATTAAGTTTTACTTATTATTCCAATAGCCCGTTGTGTTGATCCAGTGCGACGTTAATTCAACTACCTACCCATTGTTCCGTCGTTCCAATAATATTTAGGGCCGCGGATATCGAAACCTGACCAGACTTTTTGCTGAGAAGCCTTTCGGAGTTGATCCTACACCGTCGCCAGTGGACTAGTGTTTATATCTTCGTCGAGGCGCACGAGGCTGTTGTGCTTCGAGATGTACAAGTTTTGCGGGAGGCGATGGGCAGACGCTCTTGTGATCGGTTCAAGTGTAGAATATTAAAAAACTTTTGAGGACTATCTATTCTTTTTCGTTTGACATCTCGGGAGCCATATGTAAGTTTCTTCTATTAAATTACCTTCGATACAAATTAGCTGTACTTGACTCTCCAAAAAGTAACTATAGAAAACAAAGGTGGAGTTGTCGAATCTGGGGCACTAGCGATTCATCGCCAAACATGGTAACCTTGGTATTTTGATATAGCTTTATGGCAACCCTATGCAAAAAGGTGTTTCTTACGAAGGAAAGCCCGTTTTTTTTAAGACGACGATTTTTATAAGATGGCGATTTTTTAAGACGACGATTTTTATAAGATGACGATTTTTTAAGATGATTTTTTAAGATTTTTTTAATTTGACAAGATGGCGTCCAAAGCCATACTGGCTTTGGACGCCATCATGATTTGGCGACAAACATGCCCCGGATTCGACATCTTTACCGAAAAAAATTCTAAGATTAAGAAGCAACCGCCCCCTGGCACCTGACTAAACCAACTACTGTTAATAAACCCACTTGGATTAAAAGTGTTCTCGAAAATCCTGTTTCTTTATACAGGGTCAGGAGGTGCGTGGGCTTTGCTGGAGAGGTGGCCAATGCCTAGTTCTGTTCCCCACCCTCCCCCTGCCTGCCGTTGATTTAGCTTGGATTTTTATTCTAATTAATTGTTTTCAATTTTAGGTCCTTTAATTAACTATGTCATTTTTTTTAAATGTTTTTATTGATGTTTTTAGCTTGGAAATTTTTAATAGTTCATTTTTATTTCTCACCTACATAATTCATTTTTTCATTCACTGATTATCCTGCTCCCGCGGGTCCCCCTGTTGGTGCTCCTCGCTTCATGGATCCTGGTTCTTCCTTTTGACATCTCCCAACAAGATTTTACTCATTTGGACTTCGTCTTTTCAGGTGGATCTCTTGCTGGGGCGCCGATCTTATCAAGAAATATTTTTCACCTTTAATAAAATATTATTGCAATGACTTATTACTTTAGTAGTTTTATCCCTCAGCAGCCTCATCATCTGATGTTCCAGGGCACCGGCCCTCCTGTGGATTGAACCTCCCTCAATAGAGTAAAAATTAGTTTAATTTTAATGATTATCTTGATTCTTAAAGTCTCTCAAGTATTTTGTCTCTAATTTTATCCCCTTTTAAATTATCCTTTACTGTGTTTTATATCTTTTATACATTGACTTAAAATCTCTTAAAATTTTTTGAAATCTTATTCCTTGGACTCCCCTCCATATATATAGGGCGCGGAGTAGAGAGGTGAGTAGAGGGCTTCATTCGACCCTCGCACTCTTCTCCTCTTGAAAATTTTTTAATTCTCTTAATAATAATCTTAAATTATCTTATTTTAAGAAACCCCACATCAGGTCTTAAAATTGCTTTAGTATCTGACACACAGCACGGGAAACCATGTATGTCCTTTTATTGTGTTAAATTTTTTCTAAGTCCCTTATCTTAGTGAAGCACACCACAATGAAGATAGTAGTTAAGGAAAAAAGAGGCCTCCTGGTAAGGAAAGATCCCAACTGCCATCACCTTTCGTCGACAACATCTTTTCAAGTCCTTCTTCAGAGTCCAGCAGCACACCACAATGAAGATAGTAGTTAAGGAAAAAAAGAGGCCTCCTGGTAAGGAAAAGATCCCAACTGCCATCACCTTTCGTCGACAATATCTTTTCAAGTCCTTCTTCAGAGTCCAGCAGCACACCACAACGAAAGCTGGACTAAAAGAAAAAAGGGAGAGAGAGGGGTTAAGGAAGACGAGAGGGACCCAAGGAAGGTAGAAGAGGGATTAGAGGATAAAGAAAATCACTTACCTCTACGACTGTCCACCCACCATCAGCGAAGTCTTCATCATCATTATGAACTTTTCTGCCCTCTTGGCAGACTTTTGTTACCGAAAAATTTTAGAAATGTTCGGCCCCTGAGTGGCCTATATACTGTACCTTCTTTTGTGTGTTTTCAATAAACGTTCGACCGCCCGCGCCCACATGAAGGGTAAGTACGCATCCCCTCCGATTGGATGGGCTGCCTGGTTCCTCGATCTCGTGCTGGTGGAAATCCCACTCAATCCCCGCCCCCCGCACCAAACTCCAAGCCTATCGGCGAGTTGGGGGAGCGCGGGTCTTAAATAAAAAAGATTAAGAAGCAGATAAAAAGAATGATAGTTTATTAACGTTGACGATCTGCTATAGCGGTAGCCCGGTTGAAAGAGTAACAGATTAGCAACTGGAGGGTTACGAGTTAGAATCCAAGCAAAGACCGTCGTGTACAAAAGAGGCTGGTGCGCTTTAAATCCGTCATGGCCTCAAATGTCCTCACGTTGGAGTGGGGTGCAAGCTCAGGTGTTGCCTCGTCATCTGACCGTGGTTCAAAATTACGTGGTGTTGTCCTCGGATCTTTCCCTTTGGGATTGATCCCGGACCGTCACCAATAGCCCATTGTGTTGCTCCAGTGTGACGTTAATTGAAATACTCCTACTCCTACTCCCCAAATATTTCCCTTTGGGATTGATCCCGGACCGTCGCCAATAGCCCGTTGTGTTGCTCCAGTGCTACGTTAATTAAAATACCTACCTACCAATAATTTTTATTTCATCAATGCTTCCTAGGTATTCCGCAACCAGAAACCATAGCAACTGCTCTTCCTAGCATTTGACAGGTACGCTGTACCTCCACTCTTAAACAAAGGAGAAAAAGTGCCCAAGAAAAGTCTCTCCTTGGAATAAATTCAGTTTCAGGAGAGTCCCCGCAGTGGAAAGGAAAGAGGATGAAAGCCCGCTTTTCTATGAGGAACACGGTTTCTATTTTACTCCCCTGTCCGGAAGAGAAATGATCCGGGATCAGGAGAGGGATTCGGGAAGGGAAAGGGTTGAGGGAGACAAAAGAAACTCCGGCGTCATCTCTCTCTATCGTGATAGGCCTCCCCCGAGACCTCGGCCAGACAGTCAGCTTGCCGCATCGGGCCTCGCAGCCGTGGTTATCACGTTACGTGAGTGAAGTAGTTGGACCATTGGCAGTGTTTGTGATGAGGCTAATTAAGGGAAGGCATTAGATAGATTAAGTTTAAATAAACGAATAAGGAAACTTAATTACAATAGATTCTTGCTTGTTTGTCCAGTATGCAACGAGCTACTACCTTTTTCTAATGGGTGAAAGGAAAAGGAAACCATTCACTGGGACACCTTCTCCTAATAAAAGATTCATGTGAGATAACCCTAAAAGTGGTTTCGACGAGATATCTCGTCCATCAATATCTGACCAACTTTGCTAATGACGAGATGTCTCGTCATCAAGATATTTCTGATTATTTTTGTGATGGCGAGATCAAGGTCTGGTAGGTTTTCTTCAAAGGACGAGATATCTCGTCCATCGATATCCACTAATGGTTTTGCTAATGACGAGATACCTCTTCGAGACAACCACCATGAGGGTTAAATCTGTGGCTACTGGATCACTAGTAATAGTGGGTATATGAATCCCGCTTTGTTTATGGGCCCCCACTATAATCTTATATAGCCATACCGTATTAACCCTCTTGGGGGTTGGTTGTCTCGACATGGTACCTTATCATTAGCAAAAACTGACCAGATCTTGATGGACGAGATATCATTACAAGAAAACTGACCAGATTTTGATCTCGTCATCATAAAAAAATCGACAGTATCTTGATGAAGAGGTATCTCGTCATTTGCAAAATCGGTCAGATCTTGAAGAACGAGATATCTCGTCGAAACCACTTAGGGGCTAACGTTAACTACATATCAAAATGATTGTTCAATCGCCTAGAATTCAGGAGTTTAGAAAACAAAATCAAAAGTATACTCGCATCGCAGAGTACAAAAGTGACCTTCCACTTCAACGTGCTGTCACGAACTGCCATTGATTTGATGGCCTCACCATTGATAATTGCCACTACATGCCCTCTATGTGGTATCAAACGATATTAGCGCCGTTCCAACCCTCATGATAACCCCGGAGTCATTGCGAGTTGAAATCAATCACACAATTATTCTGCCATTGATTTGATGGCCTTACCATTGATAATTGTCACTACATGCCCTCTATGTGGTATCAAACGATATTAGCGCCGTTCCAACCCTCATGATAACCCCGGAGTCATTGCGAGTTGAAATCAATCACACAATTATTCTGCCATTGATTTGATGGCCTCACCATTGATAATTGTCACTACATGCCCTCTATGTGGTATCAAACGATATTAGCGCCGTTCCAACCCTCATGATAACCCCGGAGTCATTGCGAGTTGAAATCAATCACACAATTATTCTGCCATTGATTTGATGGCCTCACCATTGATAATTGTCACTACATGCCCTCTATGTGGTATCAAACGATATTAGCGCCGTTCCAACCCTCATGATAACCCCGGAGTCATTGCGAGTTGAAATCAATCACACAATTATTCAGCCATTGATTTGATGGCCTCATCATTGATAATTGTCACTACATGCCCTCTATGTGGTATCAAACGATATTAGCGCCGTTCCAACCCTCATGATAACCCCGGAGTCATTGCGAGTTGAAATCAATCACACAATTATTCTGCCATTGATTTGATGGCCTCACCATTGATAATTGTCACTACATGCCCTCTATGTGGTATCAAACGATATTAGCGCCGTTCCAACCCTCATGATAACCCCGGAGTCATTGCGAGTTGAAATCAATCACACAATTATTCAGCCATTGATTTGATGGCCTCATCATTGATAATTGTCACTACATGCTCTCTATGTGGTATCAAACGATATTAGCGCCGTTCCCACCCTCATGATAACCCCGGAGTCATTGCGAGTTGAAATCAATCACACAATTATTCTGCCATTGATTTGATGGCCTCACCATTGATAATTGTCACTACATGCCCTCTATGTGGTATCAAACGATATTAGCGCCGTTCCAACCCTCATGATAACCCCGGAGTCATTGCGAGTTGAAATCAATCACACAATTATTCAGCCATTGATTTGATGGCCTCATCATTGATAATTGTCACTACATGCCCTCTATGTGGTATCAAACGATACTAACGCCGTTCCAACCCTCATGATAACCCCGGAGTCATTGCGAGTTGAAATCAATCACACAATTATTCTGCCATTGATTTGATGGCCTCATCATTGATAATTGTCACTACATGCCCTCTATGTGGTATCAAACGATATTAGCGCCGTTCCAACCCTCATGATAACCCCGGAGTCATTGCGAGTTGAAATCAATCACACAATTATTCTGCCATTGATTTGATGGCCTCATCATTGATAATTGTCACTACATGCCCTCTATGTGGTATCAAACGATATTAGCGCCGTTCCAACCCTCATGATAACCCCGGAGTCATTGCGAGTTGAAATCAATCACACAATTATTCAGCCATTGATTTGATGGCCTCATCATTGATAATTGTCACTACATGCCCTCTATGTGGTATCAAACGATATTAGCGCCGTTCCAACCCTCATGATAACCCCGGAGTCATTGCGAGTTGAAATCAATCACACAATTATTCAGCCATTGATTTGATGGCCTCATCATTGATAATTGTCACTACATGCCCTCTATGTGGTATCAAACGATACTAACGCCGTTCCAACCCTCATGATAACCCCGGAGTCATTGCGAGTTGAAATCAATCACACAATTATTCTGCCATTGATTTGATGGCCTCATCATTGATAATTGTCACTACATGCCCTCTATGTGGTATCAAACGATATTAGCGCCGTTCCAACCCTCATGATAACCCCGGAGTCATTGCGAGTTGAAATCAATCACACAATTATTCTGCCATTGATTTGATGGCCTCATCATTGATAATTGTCACTACATGCCCTCTATGTGGTATCAAACGATATTAGCGCCGTTCCAACCCTCATGATAACCCCGGAGTCATTGCGAGTTGAAATCAATCACACAATTATTCAGCCATTGATTTGATGGCCTCATCATTGATAATTGTCACTACATGCCCTCTATGTGGTATCAAACGATATTAGCGCCGTTCCAACCCTCATGATAACCCCGGAGTCATTGCGAGTTGAAATCAATCACACAATTATTCAGCCATTGATTTGATGGCCTCATCATTGATAATTGTCACTACATGCTCTCTATGTGGTATCAAACGATATTAGCGCCGTTCCAACCCTCATGATAACCCCGGAGTCATTGCGAGTTGAAATCAATCACACAATTATTCTGCCATTGATTTGATGGCCTCATCATTGATAATTGTCACTACATGCCCTCTATGTGGTATCAAACGATATTAGCGCCGTTCCAACCCTCATGATAACCCCGGAGTCATTGCGAGTTGAAATCAATCACACAATTATTCAGCCATTGATTTGATGGCCTCATCATTG
Organism: Meta bourneti; assembly: GCA_933210815.1. NCBI lineage: Eukaryota > Metazoa > Arthropoda > Arachnida > Araneae > Tetragnathidae > Meta > Meta bourneti. The sequence continues at coordinate 96,992,883 of OW119926.1, forward strand.
ATAATTGTCACTACATGCCCTCTATGTGGTATCAAACGATATTAGCGCCGTTCCAACCCTCATGATAACCCCGGAGTCATTGCGAGTTGAAATCAATCACACAATTATTCTGCCATTGATTTGATGGCCTCACCATTGATAATTGTCACTACATGCCCTCTATGTGGTATCAAACGATATTAGCGCCGTTCCAACCCTCATGATAACCCCGGAGTCATTGCGAGTTGAAATCAATCACACAATTATTCAGCCATTGATTTGATGGCCTCATCATTGATAATTGTCACTACATGCTCTCTATGTGGTATCAAACGATATTAGCGCCGTTCCCACCCTCATGATAACCCCGGAGTCATTGCGAGTTGAAATCAATCACACAATTATTCTGCCATTGATTTGATGGCCTCACCATTGATAATTGTCACTACATGCCCTCTATGTGGTATCAAACGATATTAGCGCCGTTCCAACCCTCATGATAACCCCGGAGTCATTGCGAGTTGAAATCAATCACACAATTATTCAGCCATTGATTTGATGGCCTCATCATTGATAATTGTCACTACATGCCCTCTATGTGGTATCAAACGATACTAACGCCGTTCCAACCCTCATGATAACCCCGGAGTCATTGCGAGTTGAAATCAATCACACAATTATTCTGCCATTGATTTGATGGCCTCATCATTGATAATTGTCACTACATGCCCTCTATGTGGTATCAAACGATATTAGCGCCGTTCCAACCCTCATGATAACCCCGGAGTCATTGCGAGTTGAAATCAATCACACAATTATTCAGCCATTGATTTGATGGCCTCATCATTGATAATTGTCACTACATGCCCTCTATGTGGTATCAAACGATATTAGCGCCGTTCCAACCCTCATGATAACCCCGGAGTCATTGCGAGTTGAAATCAATCACACAATTATTCAGCCATTGATTTGATGGCCTCATCATTGATAATTGTCACTACATGCCCTCTATGTGGTATCAAACGATATTAGCGCCGTTCCAACCCTCATGATAACCCCGGAGTCATTGCGAGTTGAAATCAATCACACAATTATTCAGCCATTGATTTGATGGCCTCATCATTGATAATTGTCACTACATGCTCTCTATGTGGTATCAAACGATATTAGCGCCGTTCCCACCCTCATGATAACCCCGGAGTCATTGCGAGTTGAAATCAATCACACAATTATTCTGCCATTGATTTGATGGCCTCACCATTGATAATTGTCACTACATGCCCTCTATGTGGTATCAAACGATATTAGCGCCGTTCCAACCCTCATGATAACCCCGGAGTCATTGCGAGTTGAAATCAATCACACAATTATTCAGCCATTGATTTGATGGCCTCGTCATTGATAATTGTCACTACATGCCCTCTATGTGGTATCAAACGATACTAACGCCGTTTCCACCCTCACGATAACCCCGGAGTCATTGCGAGTTGAAATCAATCACACAATTATGTCGTCTACCGTTAAATCTGTATCGTACCATAAAACACGGTTCTACGTCAAAAAATACAATTGAGCACCTAATAGAGATTCCAAAAATTTTAATTGAAATATGCTTATAGCAGCAGGTGAATCACTGGGAAAAGTGTGTTGCCTCAAGAAGTGCCTATTATAAAGTGGATACTGTTTGAACTAAATATATAAAGTAGGTTTATTTTTATGGCCAAAAGATACTTATTGTTCAGACATCGTATGCAACAGGGGTGTAATTCATGTAAAAAGTTTTTACTCTTTTTCAAATCAGCCCTACACTCGTATCATTATTTTACTCTCTTAAAATACATTAATGCGGACATCCCTTTTAGATAAATTTCATGTATCAATTCCAACACATCGATGCGTGCTTGTTTCCATCTGTACGGTGTTTCAAAACAACGCATTGAAGTTTGGTGAAATTTTCTTGATTCTTGAAACCACTCGGGCAGTACCGCCAATATAAATCATGCCAAAAAGTAACAGCTATTTGTTTTATATTTCTTATTATATTATGAAAATTATGATGGATAATTCTGAACTAATTTGTAATATTAGAATAAAAATAATGTACTGAACAAGAATAACTCTTTCACTGTATCATTCGGAACACACAGTAGTAAACACTAGCAGAAAAATGCTACATATTTGGATATACACTGCTGGTCGTCGAAAATGTAACAGATTGAAGTAAGCATCTAATAGCCCCGAAATTTGCACGCGCAGATCATGGAAGGATATGGTAATGATGAGCACTGTAGCGTATATTCAAACCATGCGTTCCAATGCCCCCTGTAAGAAATACAAAAAGGGTGAACAGAGCAGGATGAAATAATTAGAATTGTTTTCTTGCTGTTCTTGTGTTAGGAAGCTCAATTATGACTACTACTACTACTGAAAGACTAGTAAAGCTAATATATACTCGGATTTTTGTGTCATAATATGCATTTATTATAATTTTACAACAAATCTTGACGTTAGTTACGTTCGTTTTAAACTCTCTCTTGAAATGTTCTTTAACTATCTTTTTCGCAGCAATTGCACACGCAAACTGCATCGCATTTCATCTTTCATCTCAATACATTTAAACTACATTCTATTTTTTGATGTTGATGATCAGGCGTTTTAATGCATATCTACTTTTTTTATACTTTTGAAATATTTATTTTGTTCCAATGTTGTTTATTTAAATATTTTATCATGCTTATAACTTCTACTATATTTTAAAAACTATAATTCTGTAAGATTTTTTATTAGAATTCGGCTCAAAGTGGGTTCGTCCATCAAATAATCGCATATTGGGAACAACTCCTTTACCCCGAAATGGAATGAAAGCCACTATAAGTATGGAGAAGATCCCTGAGTCAAATGAGCTTAGGAATCAAAGGATTAGCGTTGGATTAGTTTGTTCTGCGAGGGAAATATCGCCAATCGTGCGCCAAATGCAATCCAGCAACCCTATTCTACAGGATTTCGGGGAGTCGCTTGATATCCCTCTAATACGGAACACCATCGACATCAGAAGCTGGATATATTCGATACAAACGATGAGAGATGAGCCAGGCGTTTCCACTGGAGCACTAAAGCTCCACTTCCCGAATTCCTGGAAACCAACACATCTCACCTGACTCGCCTTCTGTGTGTCTAGCCAAGAAATAAACTTTTATTTCCGTTCACACATTACTTTTTATTTTCACACGGTTTGCACTGTTCTCGTTCCTCGACATCTGGTAGAAGGCGGCTGACAAAAAGTATTTCTTCCTTTGGTAGTAGTTCTGGCCGTACTAGAGTTCCGTACTACGCCAATAACATCACGATTTATGACTCCTCATAAGAAGTGACGTAGTAGGGACCAGATTTCTGTAATAGGGATGTAAAAACAGAAATGGCATCCTCAGTGTGTTTGAGAAGTTATACAGCTGTCTTGGAGCCACTTAGTAGATCAGAGATATTGTCCCAACAATACTTTTTATTTTCTTATAATTTTCCGTTGGAACTTTTTCTTGCTTATGGAAGGTGGTTGGTAGTTAATTAACGTCGAACTGGAACAACACAACAAGCTATTGGTAACGGTCCGAGATCCATCCGAAAGAGAAGGTTTCGAGGACAACAAAACGTAATTTTCGATGACGATCTCAACACCTGATCTGGCAACTTCAAAACCACGCCAACGTGAGGACATTTGAGGCCACGACAGATTAAAGTACACGCACTCTATGAGCGCCAAAGAAATTAAGCTAATGATTAAGCACAACAAGATATTTAATTACAACAATAGAGGATACAAAAACACGTCATGTCACTTAGATTGATGTAAAATATCTTTGTAAGTAGTCATCTTAAAATATAAAAGACAGATTTGGCTATGACGTACACCGGATCACTTTTCATAATCTCTCATTGATTAAAGTTATATTTAAATTGAACTCGCTGTCTCATTGGCTAAAGTTATACTCAAAAATACTAACAAAAGAGTATTTCTTCCTCTAGTAATAGTTCCTGCCCTACTAGGTTTCCGTACTACTCTAATAACATCATGATTCATGACTCCTCATAAGTTGGGATGTAGTAGGGACCAGATTTCTGTAATAGTGATGTAGAACACATAAATGGCGTCATCAGTGTGTTTGAGAAGTTGTATCAGCTGTGTTGAAGCCTCCTGGTAGGTAAGAGAGATATTGTCCCAAAAAATACTCTTTTTTTCTTATAATTTTCGGTTGGAACTTTTTCTTGTTTATTGCAGGATCGTACACGTATATACTATATGGTCACTCAAAGAAATTAAGCTAATTACAAAGAACAGCAAGGTATTTAATTACAAGAATGTAGGGTACAAATACACGTCATGCCACTTACATTAATGTAAACAAATTTTTGTAAATCGTCATCTTAATATATAAAAGACAAACTTGAGCCATAACGTACGTGGATCACTTTTTATAATCTCTATCATTGATTAAAGTTATATTTAAATTGTACTCTCACTGTCTCATTGTCTAAAAAGTTAAATTTAAATACTTCGCATTGAAATTGGTCTATGTGGTCAAGGGTATCTGATTCTGGTAAATGAAAGATTATTTTGTGTGAGTTGAATTTCGATGTTAATTTGTGTGTCTATTGCCAGTTTTTTTTTAATTGCAACGCGCCACCTATCCAACTGGAATTAGTAGAGTGTGTTGCTTCGAAAATTTACACAATCCATTTTATTTGCGATTAATGCAAATGTTCGACTTCAACAGCGCCAAATTTCCCCATATCGGTCAATTTTGGTACTAAAATTGTCGCGGAATGTATCTCCACATGTCTTCAAAACTCTCAATACCAAATCTGGTCCCATTCCATTAATTCGACAGCTACAGATGCCTCCAAAGGGTGAAAGTTATTTTTATGGCCACCCTGTATTTTAGCTGTGTCGTCGCTTTTATGATACATCACTCAGTTCACTACGATACAGTACCTCTTAAACACAGCGGGGACGTCGTGGTTCAGTGGGTATATCCACTGCGCTAGCAACCTTCGAGTTGTAGGCGTCGCAAGTTCGGTTCCTGTCAGGATCATTCCTCCCTGGGTGTATTTCTCTCTTCTGTGTCAGTAAAACTTTCATTGTGTATGTCTATTACTGGATGTTGTATGTCTTGTGTCTGGCACCCTTGCACCATACCCTCTCACACACGACTATCTTTTATTGGATCGCATTTTGAACTTCTATGGTTTCGACGAGATATCTCGTTCATCAAGATCTGACCAACTTTGCTGATAACGAGATATCTCGTCATCATTATAATGCCCATTTTTTATGATGACGAGATCAAGATCTGGGAAATTTTACTGACGATGAGATAGCTCATCGAGACAACCACAAGGAGGACTAAGGGATAATTGTAAATAATGCATTCCCGCAACTGGTGTCTTTGGTGAGGATTCTGGAGTCATTCCATGTAGGAAACGACAGCCGTGATTACGAGTAAGCAAAATATAGGATTTTAAGCATGGCAGCCCTGGCAAGTTTAACCACCTTTGTACAAATGGATTTCTCCAAGGTCATGTGCCTTCTCACCGAACCCACAGTATGAAAAGAAAACTACGGGCCCTTTAGACAAAATATTAGGAGGAGATAAATCCCCTGTTTACCTCTCATGATTGATAACTCATTCAAGTTTGCACCCCTTCTCAAAACACCAGGCTCGGAACTAGCTTAACATAATCGCGAGCTTCATTCTTTTGTGTCGCAATCCTTTTTATCGTTACAAAAGCGTGGAAAACTTGGAGCTTCGAGGGCCATTGAAGTGCGGTGAGTGAGCGAGACACCTTTTGTACGAGGGCTTGTGTTAATCGTCCCCTCTCAAAAAGTTTACCCGGGTGAGAGATTGTGTCTCTTTGTCATCGTCATTCTCCGGACGTTGAACAGCGGGGAGTGAGAATGATACTCCGCTCCTGGAATGAGACGCTGTTGTGTGTGTGCATGGATGTTTAATTAAAGAGTTCCCTTTGTTGAAGGGTTTCGGGTGGGTCGAAAAGAAAACGACGCTGTTACAAACTCTCGAGGGTGTAGCTGCAAAAGAATAATTCTGTAAAATTATTTTCTCCTCTGCGACGTTTACAACATTAGCAGATATGTACAATCCCGCTCCATGGATAGAGTTGACAATCGAATCACGTGATTTTGGAGGAATCTATTCATTAAATTAGGGTAGTTAAATGTAGAAAATGCTTTCTCACAATTGGCGCATTTTGGCTTTGTTTCTGTCTTCGAGTTTAACGTTTGGGGCTGGAAGTGATAGCAGTGATTACGAGCTCGTGAAACATAATTGCATGTGGCTGTCGCTGTAGATGATTTTGCGTATGATACTCTTTCCCTATGCGAGTTTAATCACTTTTCTACAAATGGACTTCCGCAAGATCATGAGTTTTCTCGCTAGAGCCACGCTGCACCGTATTTACCTGAGCTATTGCTTGACCTCTGGAATAAAGATGCTGTAGTGCGTGTTCATGGATATTAAATTAACCCTTACTGATGGTTGTCTTGACGAGGTATCTCGTTATTAGAAAAAATTTACCAGATCGTGATCGCGTCATCATAAAAAAATCTCCAATAACGTGATGACTTGGTGATTAGCAAAACTGGTTCGATCTTGATGGTCGAGATATCTCCTCGAAACTACTTGGGGGTAAAAGTGCTTCCTTTGGATCGAATAAAAAACGACGTTGTTACAAACTCTCGGGGGTAGTTTCAAAAGAATAATTCTGCAAAATAATTTTCTCTTATTTGCTACGTTCATAACATTAGCAAGTTTGAATAGTCCTTTTATGGCGAGTTGGTGAGACACGTGGTTTTGTGAAGTCTATTCATTATATTCAGAGGTAGATTAAACGTAAAGAATTCATTCACACAATTGGCAAGTTTAGAGTAGTTTCCAACTCTAAGTTCATCGTTCAGTGCTGGAAGTCATAGCAGTGATTAAGAGTTAGCGACAGAAATAATCACTCATGGCTGTCGCATTACCATGATTTTGTGTATGCCAGATCTTTCTCCGGTGAGCGTAACCACCTTTGTACAAATGGACTTCCCCATGGTCATGTGTCCTCTCTCGGCAGCCACAATACATCAAACATACAGGGTGTTTGAAAATTTCCTGAGCAAACTTTAACCTTTCTGATGGTTGTCCCCCCCTCAATGAGGTTCCTCGTAGTTAGAAAACTGACTAGATCTTGATGAACGATATCTCTTGAACATGGTGTAGGAAAAAACTGACCAGATCTTGATCTCGATATCAACAAAAAATCAACAATATCTTGATGACGAAATATCTTGTCATTAGCAAAATTGTTCAGATCTTGATGGACGAGATATTTCGTCGAAACTACTTGGAGGCTTAATAGAAGGCGGGGAACACAAAATAAAATTGTAGTCAGTAAATCAGTTTTTATGTCGAGATATCTCGTCTATCAAGATCTTCTAATGGTTTTGCTAAAGACGAGATACCACTTCGAGACAACCACCAGGAGGACTGAGATTTTTCTTTCTAGTTATATACTTGTAAATATTAAGTCGGGAATGTTTGATTTTCGCATTTGTAATCCTTTTTACATTATGGTATCCGACGGGAGGATATCGCTGGGTTAATCCTTCAGTAAGTGTCAGAGTATCAGTCGGTCATGATCCCCAAATTTATTCCTCCTCTTAATCTGAGTGTACTCCTATACTTACGGATTTGTCGTTCAAACGTGTAATGGGGGCGTCTTCGTGGGATAATTCACCGTAATAGAAGACCCCTCTTTGCTGAAAGAAAGTTACGGATACGATTGCTACATTTTATTGCTCCCGTAAAGAACAGGCTCCTTTGGTGTGACCATTATCTGTCAGCTTTCTTTAACTGGATGCGGGTACCACGGTTCAAGCACAAGTATCGAAATCTTTGTCTCAGCTACAAAAGAAACTACTCGAAATAAGTTAATGGGGTAGATCGAAAAACCTCTTTTTTGAAATCTTTAACATAATGGTGAACAAAACTTGCTCTGTGAGATGGACAGAATGTAACATTTAAAAAATATATTCTAATATCTTGAGAGCTCTACCAACCCACGAGAGTTCGAACATTTTCTCTTGGATTGCTGTATAAAGGACGAAATTTCCCTCTCTTAATGGGCCGTGGTAGCCCAGTTGGAAGAGTAACGATTAGCAACCGGTGGGTTGCAATTTCGAAATTCGATCCAAACAAAGATCGCCTTGTACATGGGAGCTGGTTCGCGTTAAATCGATCGCGGCCTCAAATGTCCTCACGCTGTCGTGGTGTGGAAATTCGGAGAGTGGGGTGCTCAGGTGTTGAACTCGTCATCTGACCGTGGTTCAAAAATACGAGGTGTTGTTCTTCGGGATTGATCCCGGACCGTCGTCAATAGCCCGTTGTGTAGCTCCACTGCGACGTTAATTCAACTGCCTTACCTACATACCCCGTTTGTAACCATCTGAGTTTCACGAGAATATCGAATAAAACTGATTAGAAGTCATGCTGAAAAGACTGCAAGTTTCAGAACTGAAAAATGCATTGGAATCTTTGAGGGGGGTCGATTTGATTTGACTCTTCGAAGGGGGGGATGCAGTTCCACCAAACACGGGTTTTAGCTGTGTTGGACATCTGATTTTTGTCAATCTACTGGCCTTGAAAGTGTTCTCAGAGTTTGGATGCTAATTTAAAATTAATGTGGATATCCCCAATTGGAAGTTTGAACTCTGATGCAGATTCAGCTTCTTAAATGGAAATATTCGTGTGTACTAAGCTAAATATTCTGAGAACTATGAGCTTGGGTATGATAAGTAAAAGCAAAACTTTCTGCTGCTCTAGTTTTGATTCGCCATCAGTTTTACGTGATAGTGAATTACCAACGTATAAATGTGTTAAGAAGTCCTATCCATCTTCGACAAAATCTTTTTTCCGTTTTTAACCACCTTCAATGAATCTCTGAACCCATTGCAGTCCTTAGGGGACATATCCGTTCACGGGGTTCACGGACCTTGGGTACTTGAGTGATCTATTATTTTCCCATGGGTTTTACTGTCTTTAGTAAACACGGGTGTCTCACTTCCGAGATACCTAATCGAAATTTTTCCGCTTCCACACCCATTATCCTCTTCCCCAATCCCTTTTTTTCCTTTCATGACATTTTTACTGGAATTTTTCTGACCTTTGTTGGGCTCAGCTTGGCCAAATATGGCCCATGCGCCATAAAACCCCAACCAACCAACTGAACCTATTGCAAGAGAGCTAGATTTGTGGGAATTTATCCTGTCTTAAGGAATGTATGATCCGGTATACATTCCTTAACATACGCTTGATCAGTCCCTTACAACATTGGCACTCGGGAAAATTAGGTTGGTTGGCTTGACGTTTTTTGGCGCAAGGGCCATATTTGGCCATGCTGCGCCAGACATAAGACATACAATATCGAGTAATAGACACACACACAATGAAAGTTTTACTGACACAGAAGAGAGACACTCACCTAAGGAGGAACAGAAAAATCAGGAGATCTACAATTCGCGAGTTTCTGTGAGTTGTAGGCTGTGCTGGTTCAAATCCCGTAACTTACCCAGTGTGTATTTTTCTTTTATGTGTGTTTCCTTGTGTATGTACACTACATAAAATTGTCTTGCGTTCGGTACCCCTAAGCCACAAAAACTTTAAAAGAACAACCAGAGAATTGCGCGTTTAGCTATCGAAATACCATCTAATCCCGAGCACTTACTTAACAAGGTCTTCCTATTAAGTGCTGCAGTTAAGTGTGACAGATGTAATTCGTTATTGCGAAGAGAAGAACCACTGTTTACTTGGTGGCGCATCTTTATCTTTATCTCTATCTAATACATGTTGGGCCGCGGTCCCCGGTTGGAAGTGTAACGGACTAGTTGCGAGTTCGAATCCAACCAAACACCGTCGTGTACAAAGGGGGCTGGTGCACGTTAAATTTGTCTTGGCCTCAAATGTCCTCACGTTGGCGTGGTGTGGAAGTTTGGAGAGTGGGCTGCCAGCTCAGATGTTGACATCGTCATCTGATGGTGGTTAGAAATTACGCGGTGTTGTCCTCGATCTTTCCCTTTGGAATTGATACCGGACCGTCACCAATAGCCCGTTGTGTTGCTCCAGTGTGACATCAATTAAAATACCTACCTACCATCCAATACATGTTATCACCCTCAAACCAGTTTCAGTGCTTGTCGAATCTCCATGAAAGCTCTTTTACAAGAAAGAGAAGATTACCTAAGGGCTCAGATGGCTTTTCTGTCTTTGAGCCTTTCTCTGGTTGATAGATAGTTGAATTAACGTCGCACTGGAGCAACACAGGGGGCTATTGGCGACGGTCCGGGATCAATCCCGAAGGGAAAGATACGAGAGCCTTTCTCTGAAGTTAAGTGGTAAAGATATATCCCACCAAGATTACATTATAGACAATATGTTCTTTGATTCTTTGAAGATGCTGGAGAATCTGAAGTTTATGCGAATTGTCTGCTTTGAGTATTTTCATTGCCATCAAAACATCTGCAGTCAATTTTACCCCTTTGACAAAAGAAAAGATCAAATTATTGGACTAGATTGTCGTAAATTTACATCGCTCTCTAAAATTTATTGCGATTAAATACAAATATTTCTTCAATGATCAAGCCAGCACCGATAAAGGCTACAGGGGAGAAGAGCTTTGTAGGCAGCCTCACACCATATAATGATGCTCTGTATGGCAACATTAGGTATTTCTGATGATTTGTGGCTTTTTATTGGAAGTGAAAGGCGTTCTTCATGTGTTTCTAATGTAAATTCATAGCTTTCATAATTTCCATTCTGCGCACCTGCTAGTAATTCGTCATTCCTATAATTTCAGCAAGTTATCGCCTATATTAGAATCTAAAACATATTTGGCGTTTTATCTGATTGGCGTTGACCAATCAACTATCAGAAATAACTAAGGAAGTCATTCTTTGGAGTTTCTATTGTTGATGTGATGAAATCGTATTCGAAAACATGCAAAGTGACGTCACGTTCGGAATACGTACATGAAACACGTTCCGCCATAAAATACTACCATCAACCTACAATTAGATTGACAAAAAAGCCTTTCATAGCTTGGATTTTATTTTATAAGAGGAATTTTCAGTGTAACAAACAAACCAGATGAAAATTTTAGATTTTAATTCCATTAACCCGAATGGTCTCGAATATCGGGGTTAATTTAAAAGGTAGTTTATTGATGTTTGTCGGTGTTTGACGTTTATTCTAATTAGACCATGTATTAATTCATTTCAGAATTCAGTCATTGGAATTTCTATTAGCTATGTCCTGAAATGGTATTAGAAAAAAAGCCCTTACGTCACATTCGGAATACGTACACGATACACGCTCCACTCCAAGAACACTATCGTCACCCACATTTAGCTTGACTGAAAAGCTTATCACAGATTGATAGATAGTTTAATTAACGTCGCACTGGAGCAAAACAGCGGGCTATTGGCGGCAATCCAGAAGGCAAAGATCCGACGACACCACATAGTCATTTGAACCGAGGTCAGATGGTAAGATATACACCTGGGCTGACACTCAAACTCTCCAAACCTCCACATCACGCCAACGTGAGGACATTTGAGGGAATTATAGATTTAACGTGCACCAGTCCTCTCCACACGACGGTGTTTGTTTGGATCGAGTTCGAAACTCGCAACTCTCCCGTTGCTTTAATATCCGGGCTACACAATTATTGAGATATCTTAAGCTCAGCTCTAACACTTTTTAAGTCAAAATAGTCATCCGAATTTTCACTCTCCTCTCTGCGAAAGTAAAGTGCGACCCTGTTGATAGGATGCATTTTCAATTAAGACAGAGAAACAAAATCCATTCCATTGTATCGACGAGTTTCCTTTCATAAAAATAGCGATTTTTCACCGCACGGACGGTTAAAATTCGAATGATACTCGATCTTACGTAATTCTTTTAAAGAAACCTCGTTGTCGGCTGAGACATGAGGAAAGGAACCTGGGATTCGAAACCCCTTTTATCTGCATAAAAGAACATCCTGCAAGAGAACCGAACTGGAGAAAATAGATGAAGAAAAATCACGTCCGACGCTTTACTCCAAGAAGACAGAAATCGAATCGGAAGAATTACATTACCGCCACTTTCAACTTTCGCAGACATCTACACCCGCCGCATTCTATTTTGGAAACTCGAGTTCTTTTTATTCTACCTCCACATTGGTGACCAGGTAGGGCGCTGCGGGTAATTGAAGCTCATCGAGAGCTCGGGCTGCCGAGACGAAATAAATTGAATTCGGTGGCAAAGCAAAGCGGGCCGTCGAATGTCGTGAGGGGAAGGAAGCAAAAACTACTTCCCCCTCAATGGTGGAAGCTGCTCGGGATTTATGGATATGTCGGAAGGGAAGTCGGTTTTCCTCGGCGCAGTTTGGATAAGTGGGGAATCGGAAATTAAACCCAGTGACAAAGCACGGATTTTAGGAATCCTCTTTAAAAATGTGGTTTTAGCCGAGCAAACGACGATCGGAAATGAATTTGGGGTGGGAAAGATAAATTCCAATTTTACTAGATGTCTATGTGCGTGCTTTTTTTTAGATCATCAAGTAGGGGTAATGTGTTTATGCATGGAAAGTATGGCATCATTGGAAGCGAAATATTCAAAACATTTTATAAATATAAGCTGAGCCATAGATGTGAAATAATAGTAGACTGAGCATGGGTATTAAGAGGAACTTCAAAAAGTGTGATCAACATGTCGACTAGTAGTCATGTGACTGCCCTGTGAAAAATTTAATTGGTTTGCCGATTTGACATTTTATCGCATAGTTTGGCGATATAACATGTTATGACAGGGAAGGTGTGTGAATGCACATTTCTATAGAGTGGTGACGAAAATAGTGAAATCGCCTGTCTTCTATGTCGCGTGGACCCATCAGATGATGAATGTTCGTTTCCTCCTGGCAGACGAAAGTAGTCTAAGGCTCACGTTATTTCTTGTTTTAGTCACATGATCTGATCACAAAAAGAGGGCTACCATTACTCATTCTGAAGAAAGTCTTTGTCACAAGATTGTTTTTTAAACATTATTTGTGTGTATTGTCATTACTTGCTGTTGCTTGTATTGTGTTTGGCGCAGCTTGGCCAGATAATGTCTCTGTGCCATAAAACACAAAACTCAACCAACTTATCACATATATGCTTATTATTATATGATGAATTGTCATTGACGAATTCCAAAATAGGCCGGGTACACTGTCAATACTTATTTCCATAAAATACATCATGTAGAAAAAAGAATACTGATATCAAATATGCATTGGCATATACTAATGTTTGCTTATTCTTTTGCTTTTCTTTTCTCACCTGGAAATATAAATTGCACCAAATCTATTAGCTCGTGGCACTTGTCCAGATAAGTGTACTTGCTGGTACCCTTTGCTATTTTCTCTTTATTTAATAAGAACAATTACTGACATAATTGAAAGTAGACACAATAGCATTCGAATAGAAAAGTACTCGTGTATGCGATATTTAAAAGTATTCGCTGCATTCGATTCTTTCTACTATTCGAATACAATATTATTCATCCAAAATATTCTAATACAGTAATATTTATCTAAAGTATTCGAATACAAAAGTACTGGAATACCAACTTACCCGAATTAAAAAGTACTCGAATACACTAGTATTCGAATACTAAATATTCATTCCAAGTATTTGAATACCGAAGTATCCTTTCCGAGTATTTGGATACCAAAGTATTCATCAAACTTATATACAAAAGTCATATCGCAGTTGGCGGATTCTTACTATTGATTAATCTTTTTTTGAATACGTATCTGATACATATATATTCATATGTATTTGATTACATATGTATATACTGTCGAAAATTATTGATTACATACGTATTCGAATCTGTCGGATATTGATTAAATATGTATTCAAATACTATCGGTATCTGAAAGTACTCAAATACCAAGTATTCCATTCTAAAAAATTTCGATTCTGACCCTCGATAAATAAGAAAATGCTTTGGAAAAATTATTTGGGACGAAACAGTGTTTTCAAACTGCAACATCTGAAATTTCTTTATTCTCTCTAAAAGCCAAGTAAGGAGTCATTTCTGCGCGTTTCCAGTTGTCTTCATTGAAAAACACATAAATAACATTGAATGAAAGAAGTATCAACACAGAATAAAAATTCTTTTACCCGAAAGGGCAAAGAAAGTCGGTTATAAATGTGAGTTTTTCTTCACACACAATAGAAGTGGAGAAAAGTTCTTAAAAAATGTCAAGGAAACGTCTTATCATTTCGATCCAACAAAAAGTGCCCGAATGCATGGATATGAGATCCGTGCGGAGATGGAGTTTCAACAAAAACTCGGAACCCTAGTGATAGCATCCGATTTTTATTTTAAGTTATCTCTACTTTCCCGGAATTTTTAAGACCTTTTAAAAGATTTGACGAAAAGGCTTGTGGCTTAAAACTCGCATTTCTTGATTCTTAGACGCAGATTACGTTGAGTCAAAACCAACTATTGTTAAATCAGCATGAATTTCTTTGTCCACTCTTTCATCACAACAATTCTTCTAAGTACTACTTCATATTTAGTCAATTTTAACCCTCCTGGTGGTTATCTTGCCGATCCATCTTGTTAATAGCAAAACTGAGCAGAGCTTGATGGATGAGATATCTCGTCATTAGAAAAAATCAACCAGATCTTGATCTTGTGATCATGGAAAAATTGACAATATCATCTTTATGACGAGATATCTCGTCACTAGCGAAATCGGTCAGATCTTAATGGACGAGATATCTCGTCGAAACCACTTGGGAGGTTAAAACCTACTAACAGATCATTACATAGCATCTGGGTTAATATTTCTTAATTGCTTGTATCTATTAATAAGTAGTGTCGTTAATCGCATTTCATACCTTATTTCAATCCATTTATAGTGAATATAGTATCCATATTCCATAAATGGATTTCATACTCAACAGCTGACGGTGATGGGACATCACCTCCCATGGTGCTCCTGATTGACACTGAGACTGTCACGTTCTCTCCAACGGAAACTATAGGTTCATAAGCTGGCATTGGAGGATAAAAGTAATTGAGTATGAGAGACTTTTCCTTCCAAGCCAAATAAAGATGTCGAAATTGTTTCTGCGGTGTAATGTGTTTCTTGTACTCTGTCTGAGTGTGTGACATTTCCTGGCTTGTGTTTTGAATGCGATTCCAATAAAAATTTCCAAAGAATAAAATCCTAATTGATAGGTGATAGTTGATTGGCCAAAGCCAATTAGATTAAACGTCAAACGTCGCCAAAACGGTGATAAATTACATTTTAAGATAACCCATGCGAGATTATATGGGCAACAGGAAGCAAAATCTCCGTTTTCAGTCTGGATTGTTTATTTAAGCAGAAAATCCCTTTTTTATCGAATGTACTTGTAAATATCAACTCGAAATAAAACTGAAAGGAATCAACAGCCATAAAAAGCCTGGGCTTCTTTTCAGATCGATATCCCTAACGAAAGTACAAAAAATTAAAGTCACATATCTCCAGTGAGTCTTTTCCACTCGATATAATCTCTCCGTCTCCGTTATCTTCGAGCTATTGTTGATTCGGGAAGTTCTATAGATTCTGGTCATAATCCGAAAGTGCTACATCAATGGTCATTAGGTCCAAGATCGACTCTTCCCGTTCAAGTGGTCTTCGCCATGCCGCACATCCAAGAGTAGGAGGTCTCTTTTAGCCATGGATGAAAGTCTCCTCTTGGGGGTTCTCTGTTCACGTTCGGGAATTGAAGTAGAGCTTAATCTAACAGTATCGACTTGGCTTTTCCTTTTTTAGTCTTTGCGTTTGTGTTGGTGTGGAAACATTTTTTTGCTTGTGGCGGAGCAGTAAGTATAATTTTTCGCGTGGAAGATTTTTTTGGTTTGAAGTTTTCTTTCAACGGCTTTGGGTTTGATGGAGAGAAGAAAAATGTATCGGATTCAGTTTAGCGGTAGTGATTCCAATACATTCAAGTCGAGTTGCCCAATCTCTCAGCAAAATTATCTCTTGGATTTTTGTTCTTCGGTATGTCGATATTTAATCAGTTTCACATGATGTTGTTAAATATTTCTTTATACAGGGTGAGTCTAAATTGTTTTTACAAAATAAGAGGGGTGATAGTATCCATCCAGACGAGCCATAATTACCATGGAACATAGGGTCGCATTCCACTCTGAGAGGCAGAAAAGAATCAAATTAGAATTTCAACATGAACTTATAACAGTGTTGGGAAAACGAATGAACGATACCAAAAGTTGCACAATCTGATTCATTGATCAGAGAAAAACTCACAGCAAGTGCTCAAAGTGGCGGCCACGCGTGTCGTTGCACAGTTCACACCGGTGAAGGAATGACTGGTGCACCCTCTCGAAGATTCCTGGTGTTGTGTTAATTTTGTCTGCGGCAACACCGATTCTCGCTACGAGATCTTCAGCCGAATACGCACGCGTATGGTACACTAAAGATTTCATGTGCCCCCAGAAGAAAAAGTCCAGTGGGTTGAGGTCCGGTGAGCGAGGAGGCCAAGCCACATGTCCGCCACGTCCGATCCATCGTGCCGGATATGTGGCATTCAAGAAGTGCCGGACCGTGCTGGAAAAGTGTACTGGTACAGAACGACGTCAGAGGCGACGATTTGTTCATGCTTGACGCGTTTTGACTTTACTCGTTTCTGCCTCTCAGAGTGGAATGCGATCCTATGTTCAATGGTAATTATTGCTCTGCTGGATGGGTACTATCACCCCTCTGATTTTGTAAAAACAATTTAGACTCAATCTGTATATATCTATATATCTCCCGTGTTATGGCAAACGAGATTAAGTCAAGATGGCTACTTTTCAGAATATAAGTTGAATAATTCACCCTTTCTCACGAATATTCGGGAAGAAATAGGAGCCATGACACAAATAATTGTAATTTAGATTCGTAGAGTCATTTAGTTTCGATTTTAAGCATATTATATAATTTTTAAAATTAATGATGCACTTGATTCCTTTGGTAGGTAGGTAGGTATTTAATTAACGTCCCACTGGAGAAAAACAACGGGCAATTGTCAGCGGTCCGGGATCATCCCCCGAAGGGAAAGATCACCACGTAATTTTGAATCACGGTCAGATGACCAGTTAACACCTGAGCTGGCATCCCACTCTCCAAACTTCCACACTACGTAAACGTGAGGATATTTGAGGCCACGACATATTTAACATGCACCAGTCACCTTTGTACACGACGGTCTTTGGTTAGATTCGAACTCGAAACCCTATGGTTGCTAGTCCATTACTCTTCCAACTTGGCCACCGTGGCCCTAACGCCTCCGGACTCATCCCAAATCAGACTTGACGCCTTTTGCCATGACACGGAAGATGTAAGGGGAGAGGTGAAGCTCCTCCCTGATGACGCCCTGATCCACCAACACTTCTCCATTTCTTTTTCGAAATTTTCTTGGTATTCTTAAGTTTAAATTCTTAAATTTCTCTTTGTTTTGTTTTGTAATATTGAATTATATTGCTATCCATGTTATGTCTGCAGCTTCAGCGCGCATACATGGACAGTTCTGCTTTCTGGCTTCTGTTTGAATATTTTTACTCCCAGTATTTAGACTTTTTAACCATTTGGCTTTTTACTTGTCTGCATTTTTGACCTTTTGGCGATTTGCTGGTCTGCATTTCTATTTTAAGAGTTTTGAGCTGATTATCAATAGTAGTTTGGTTCCTGCAAATATGGTGAATTCTATAGATTTGATTACAAATTAAGTTTCTGTAGATACTGAAAGAGATATTAGAATCCCAGGGAACAAGCTTGTTAATATTAAATTGAAAGTCATTTCTTTTGTCATAGTTATCGGTTGTAGATTTAAAACTGACATCAATATGAATGTCAAGGAAGTTAGATAAAGGTGAGCTATTTGTTTTTTTGAGGATGAGTTCAGTGGGATCAATATTTTTCCAAAAGTCAGTGAACTCTGGTGAGTTAAAAATGATTAAATCATCTATGTAGCGATAGAAGTTAACAAATTTAGAAGTGTGTGATCTTTTATAAAAATGGAGGTAGAGGTTAGCTAGAATACTGGAGAAAGTGGTACCTTCTGGTATTCCTTGTACTTGTTGGAATAGATATTCACCATTAAAGATAAAATTATTGAGGACACAAAGATTAATAAGGCTATTCCAATATGGTTGAGAAATATTGAGAAGGTTAAATTCAGTGTAGTAGGAGTTAAGAACATCTATAAGGTTATGGAGTGGGATGCTGGTTAAGAGCTCTTTAAAATCGAAGGAGTCAATTTGTGAGATATTGTTATTAGAAGAAAGAAAATTAAGAACTGGAGTGTTATTATTAATGATCCAACAGTTTTCTTTTAACGTGATAGCTTTAAGAATGATTGTTAAAAATTTAAAAAAAGATTTTGCCTGGTTTATGCATGTAATTTTGGTTAGTGCCCCAAGTGATGAATCTAAAAGCTATGGGTTTTTTGTGAAATTTAGGGGTGAAGGTAATGTAGGGGAAGAGTATATTGTAGTTCTTAAGCTTAAGAGTTTTGTTGAAGGCAATGATTTTTTTAACAATAATATTATGAGTAGCATGTGCTATTTTGTAAGTGATGGAGTTTTAAAGTTCAGAATCTAGTAGATTAAGATAAAGATTTTTGCAGAAGAAACCGAAATTGCAGTTGGCTTTGTCAATTGGAGTAATAATAAAAAGAGATTGTAGGTTTTTAATTGAATTTTTAATTTCTGCAAAATCGAAAGTATTGGTTTTAAAAGAAGTAGAAGAGATGAATTTTTAAAAAAAATTGTAAAGGCACCATTTCCATTCAGTGAAAAAATCCAGGGGTAAAGAAAATGTGTTTGAAATTTTGAAGCAGAAGAGGTCTTTGTCATTAAGAAAAGATTTGATTGCGATGGATTTTTTAGTTCTAAGTAGATGTCTAAATTTAGTGCCTTTTGACATGAGTTTTCTAAGTGATGCATCTTTGACACAATATCGAGGTTACCAGTGATTAAGTATTTATGGTGGAGGGGTATCGATAAAATTAGAGTAGTTTTTATCTTCACAGATACAGATGGAGGAGTCTCGGAAAAGATTGGTGGAGTTGCAGAATTTGTTGTAATTAAAAATCAACCGACCGAGTGTGGTGTGATATTTGAAAACTTTTGAAAATATTGACATTGAAGAGATATTGAAGAGATGAAGCAGTTGAAGAACTGAGGAGAATTTGAAATTATCATAAGTAGGGTTTAGAAATTTAATAGTACAGTAGAGAGGTTCAGGATTCTTATTGAAGTTTAAGGAAGGGATGCGAGAGTGAAAAAGGTCATAGATTAGGATTTTAAAGTGACAGCAGTCCCCAACAGTTTTAAAAGTTTTTCTTTAATCCCTTTTCAACGTCATTTATAAACAGTCTTTATCTATGTTTTTATCTTTATTTTCCTTCCCATCTTTACAACCAGATGGAGCCATGATACAATTTTATAACTACTTTTTCACTTTTGCCCTCTTTTATTCCTTCAATTTCACCCCTGCCATAATCTTAATTTCTTGTCACAATTTTAATTTCTTGTTAAAATTTATCTTTATTCCCTCCCTTTCACTTGTATAAACCTTTCATGTTATCTCCAAGCCACCCTCTTGCTCTTTTTTAAATCCGCTATTCTAGATAGAACGGATCTGGCAGTGTTCTGTTCTCCTGGCTTGCGCGGCAACATTCGGTAAGGTACCACTTTGGCTGTTCTATTGATTTTTCCTTCCTAACCTTGGTAACACAATATTTTTATGATTTTTCTTTCTGGTAGTACTTTGAGTTTTCGGGGAGTAATTTGTGTTGATCTCTTCGGCCCGGCCTCACACAAGTACAGAAAAAACTCAAAGCATCCCTTTTTAAGTGAATTCCCGGCTTTGCTCCCCTTGATAAAGTAAGCGGTCCCACTCAACATTTACATATTTTATTTTATCTTGTTTCTCGGGGAAATCTATTCTTAGGGTAGATTTAATTATTATATATATATACGGAATAATCTATGCTAAACTACACGGAATAGCTAGCCACTCTAATGAAAATTTTCAACTGTCTGATTATAGAAGGCAACGAGGAATCTAGATGGTAAGAATTACCGCAGAAGAGAAAGAATGTGGAGATAAGTTTACAGTCAAATTTGCCGAATCGCCTTAGAACAAGGGAATGGGACGCAATTGAAGTAAACGTTCCGAACCTAATTGCGAAAACATGACTGAGATGTGCCTTTTAGAATTAACACCATTTAAAGTAAACGATAAACTGTTATATATTTTTGTTTAATTTGATTTCGTTTAGAAGTTTGAAATCCGTGTATTAATATGGATGTTAAATTCATTCTAAATGGATTGAAATCAGATATGAAATGTGAGTTGACAATTTGCTATCACTAGGTAGAATCAAATAAGAAAACTTAGCGTAGATGCTATGCTGAGGTCTACTAGTTTTTATGATTCAGTATCTTCTTTGGTTCTCAGGTTTCTACTTTCAAATCATGAAAGACGAGATATTTCGTCGAAACCACTTGGAAGGTTAAATATCCCGCCCTTAATTAAATTTCTGCAGTTACAGCTTGTCTCACCAAATGGTATTATACTTTCTCTACCTCCTGTCTCCTTAGAGGAGAAAGGAAAGTGTGCCTAACTTTAGAAATGAAATGTGTGCCTAACAACACTCATCAATAGATACAAGTAAAGTCACTTACATATATCGGTTGATAATAGTACAGAAATCCTTTTAAAATGCCTGTGATGGTCAAACATATATCTACGACAGTTAAATGACAAATGTTTTAATCTGGTTTCTCGATATTGGCTTTTTGTTTTACCGTCTCTGTTGACGAGTTGTAATGATATGCAGATACGAATATTTGACATAGTTATGTCGGTGAATTGTTAATCTTCGTGCAATCGTATTTCCTAGTTAATGATTAATTTAATGAGCTACACTATTCGGAAATCTCGTGATACACAGTGAGTTAATTAATCTAATAACTGTTGTTTTATTTTAATATCCCAATATTATTCTCCAATAATATTCCAATATTATTAAACCCGCTTAGGGGTTAACACGTATAGATTCGTTCTGTAACCTGCAGTCTTCCCTGCATGATTTAGAACCAGTTTTGACCTTCTTGACAGTATAATATTTTATAGGATTCTTTCCTCTAATAGATGTGGTTATATAGTCATTACGTGTGTGTGTAGAAGGATTAAAGCTATACTAAACTAATCGGAAATATTGTGATTCTAAGAGTTAATTAATCTAATAACTGCTGTTTTATATCCCAAACTTTTCAGTATTGTATTAAAATATATAAAATTATGAAACGTACATCTTCGGTAGAGAGAATTGGGACCCCATTCTTCCTGGCTACACCATCTCTGGTTATATTGGACAATCTGGAGCTATAAAAGTCGCCCGACATGCATTTGAATAAATCCAAATAAATTGAACATATCTCGAGATATCAAAACCATACTGACGACCCCATTTTGTGAATCTACAATGTACAAAATTTGGGTTTAAGTCCACTTGCACAGAACACCCTGAAGACTGACTTTGGGACCACAATGGCTTTCTGCACTAGCAGCCTGAGAGCTGTAGGCTAATCAGGTTCCACTCGTGTAATTACCCTGGGTGTTTCTCTCTGTTATGTAAGTAAAAGCTTTCCTTGAGTATATGTCCATTTGCTAATTGGAAAAACATTGCTTGGTGCAGCTTGACTAGATCTTACCATTGAAAAATACCTACACATGGGAAACATTTTCTGTCAAGCTAAATGCAGGCGGCGGTAGTGTGTCTGCGATGAAACGCGTTTCCTGTACGTATTCCGAACATGACGTCGAATACTATTTCATCACTTCGCCAATAAAAATTCCAAAGAATATATTTCGAATTGATACATGATAGTTGATTGGTCAACGCCAATTGGATTAAACAACAAACTTTACCTAACCTATGATAAACTTTGTATCATGCTACATGATTTGGTTAGAAGTAAAATTCTGTCTGGTTTATTTGAAAATCCCTCTCTCATACTAAATGCCCTACAGATTCCCACGAGAATAAATGTGACGATCTGATTTGCTGAGCGTGAAATCACGCACTGGATGACTCACGCAAAAGATGTCATATCTTGAAAATGAACTTCATTTAAGCAGTCAATAAAATAAAATCAAAACACTGAAGCATATTTCCAAAATAAACATTCCGTGTTTTGAATTTGTTTCATTTATACCTAGATAAATTTATAGTGTTTCAAGAATTATATTTTTAAGGATGATTTAAACGTAATAGAAATGCGTGTAATCAAGTTAAGTCACCCCAGATATAGAATACTTTGGAAAGAAATTACAAGTGATCATAATATACATGTGAGTATGCTCTAGGGATACCAAAGTTCTGGAACCTAAATTTGAATTTACGAGAACGAATTATACATATCAAGGACAACCATTATTGAAATACCAGCATCCAAGCTGGCTCATAGTTCCCTAAAGCAGACATTATCCAAAACGTGCAAAATGTCCATTTGTGCTGCAGCCAAAAGAGATTATATTTGGTACTTATAGTCCCTGAGCTTCATGTTTGTGTTGTTGCACAAACCTCACCCCCCAAATGTATCGCCTGAAGTTGTAAACGTTTTATTATTCTCTTGGGTTGTAGACAATCCATCTCCATAAAATTAAAATCGACTAACAGCCACCAGGACTCGATTCACTTAACGAGTGCTCCGAGATAATGCCAGTAATCTGGGGTTGAGAACTCAACTCGAGTTTTATGGGCCCTAAAATCTCCCCAAACGCCCACAAAGCACATTAAAATATATTGGAGAAAAAAGCATCGGCACAGAAAGCTGAAGCGAAGGAAATGCTTTCGCGAACTAATGTCTGTTAGGAATTAGACTTGTTTTTTGTTAGTAATAGTGTTTGCGTACAATTGAATGGGGTCACGTTTTTGAATAGCTTGAGGGTAAACAGAAGTTCTAAGGTTTTTATGGGATGTTATGTACTGCAAGGGAGCTGTTGTTTGTGTTATAAACTTGGCCACCACACTACAAACATTTACTTACAATACAGTACTATAAATAGCAGTTTAACCTATCTCCACGGTGAAGTACTTATTGCCAAAGTTATGCTGTTTCGCATGTCTTGATAAATTGGACACCCGCACTTCAGTAAAAGAGGGGGGCTGTCGTGGCTTAATTGGTTTGCCCACTGCGAGTTATAGGATGCGTAGGTTCGATTTCTGTCAAGTTCGATACCTCCCCGGGTGTATTTCTCTCTTCTGTGTCATTCGATTGTCGAAAATTAATTATTTTGGCAACATATTTCGTTTGACTTCTGTAAACATAGTTTGAAGTTACTAAATAATTCAATTTCCTACTTTGTTAGATCAATTTGATCATGTTAGCAGTTTATTATTGGAAATATTACGAGTTACCTAGGGCTACGTGTACGAAGAAGCGGCGTTAAAGCAAGCAATTTTTCGTATAAATCCTCGAATAATCGGTATCCGTAAAGCAGAGCGCATTTATAGTATACTAGAAACAGTACTTAGATGAAGAGAGAAATATTGGACAGTGTGTCAAGGTTCATTAGGACCAAGTGGCAAGAGATTCATTGCTCTCTTTTTCTCCTGTCTCACAAATGTGTTATAGTTGCGGTGGTATGAGTATATAATCAAACTAATTTCTTTTTTGTTTGTTATCAAAGTGTCCTTCAAGAGAATGGTAAGTGATTTGTTGAAAATCAAAGTGATTTGTAAAAAAATCTGGTAGAAATAGGATTTAGCCTTGATGTAGAAACAGGATGATTACATTCAAGTTTGCAGAAAGCTTGGGTATTAAACACTCATTCACACAAGAACTATAATTAAAAATATGTCATTATGATAATTTAAGATGAATTATGAGCCCACAAAAACTCATATGAAGTGAATAACAGATACATTTAGTGTTGGGAAGATTAAAAAGTCTGATCGTAAATTGAAAATTATGGTTCCATGAAATTTCACTTTATTTGGAAAAATTTCAATGATTGTGGGAAAAAGTAAAAAAATCTGGTGATTGTTTCGACGAGGTATATTATCATTAGCAAAACTGACCAGATCTTAAAGGAGGAGATATTTTCGTCTTTAGAAAACCAATCCGGAATGTCTAAAATCATGGGATCACTTTCCTCGCTAGCAGTTCGCGACGTCCTGCCGCCACGAATGTCGGAGGGGTACTGGCACAAACTTTCATCCTTCTTTAAAACGAGACTAAGATGGCGGCGCTATGTCTATTTTTAGCCGAGTTATTGAAGTTTGAAATTATTTCGACAGAAACTGTCGCTCATTTGGGGGCGATTGCCTCCCCACCCCCGGCATCGAAGACGTTTTTACGTCAAAAATATACTTACCAGGTCTTGTTCTCGTCATCATAAGAACATCGGCAATATCCTTGTGGAGATATCTCTCGTCATTAGCAAAATTGGTCAGATTTTGATGTACGAGTTACCTCTTCGAAACCATTTGGAGGGTTAAAAGACTAAAACTTTATTATTGATTCATTACTTTATATTCAAATTTATGTTATTTATTCGTGGTATGAATTTTCGAAAGAGCACCATCTTATCTTCAACCTTAACGCAGAGATGGCGCAATGTGGTCTTTTTCGAAAGCTCTTTTGAACTATTATTCTAATCTCTAATAAACGTAATTTATATATTTCGATAATGCAATAATGTACGTTTGAATTGGAGAGAGAGAACTAATGTTTTTTCAGATATTTTGTTTATTGAATTCACAGGAGCCGATTTTCTTGAAAGTGCGTCCTTCACTTACCTATATATTTGGCTTAGCAGAAAACCACTTAGTGAAACCATAGAGCCATTTGGTGATATTTAACGTTAGTTTCATGTCTCTCAATTATTCGTGGGGAACAGTTAGAATCAGACTTCATGGAGAAGCAATTTGTTACAGAAGTGTTTTCGGTGTTTTTAGTTTAAAAAAAGCAAACAAACAATAAATGTTATTAAACAAAGTTATACTGACCCAAAGCTCATCCAGCACCGTAGAAATTCGACATATTGCGGAACCCTTCCCCATGATTAGTGTGTCTACGCACCTGGTCTGAAGGTCATATCTGGTACGGACATCCTTTGCCTACACGACGCTATATTCATCTTCTGATTGTGTCTCTTCTAGTTCGGAAACCATAAGTTGTAAGCAACCATACAGGCATGCCTCCGATCAGAGCATGCCTGTTCCGATTTTAAACACGCATTCAAGTCACAAATGATGGCCAGAGGTATTTTAGTAGGTATTTTAATTAACGTCGCACTGGAGCAACACAACGGGCTATTGGCGACGGTCTGGGAGCAAACCCGAAGGGGGAAATCCGACTACAACACCTCGTAATTTTGAACCACTGTCAGATGACGAGGTCACACCTGAGCTGACAAACTACTCTCCAAACTTGCACACCATGCCAACGTGAGGACATTTGGGGCCACGACAGATTTAATGCACACCAGCCCCTTTGTATATGACGGTCTTTAATTGGATTCGAATTCGCAACCCCTTGTTGCTAATCCGTTACTCTTCCAACCGGGCTACCGCGGCCGGCTCAGAGCATGCAATCTTTAGCCCACCAAATTAAAAATAGCCAAAAAGGTATAATTGTGCACTAAGAACTTTACATGTGCCGTAGGATCCTAGGTTGCATGTGCGAATGTAAGCTACTTTACGCAAATAAAAAATAAAGTATGATACTTTTTGATCCGACCTCGTAGGGTGGGATCATTTGTATAGAGTTAGACTTGTGAACTATGACAAGTTTCGGATTAAGTATCAATAATAGTATCTAAGCAAGTTGTATTAAAAATAATTCTCTTTTTATATTTCTTTTCATTCGTTTTTATTTTCTTTGTTTTTGTATTAAACACTTTATCACTTTATTATACCATATTTTTAAAACCTAATCCTAAGCATTATTCATCATAGGCATAATTAATGTATTATAATTGTGTGTTCATGCGTTTGCAAATTAGCTTTTATTTTGAAAAATCTGATAATTTTGATTTTGAGGTTTTAAAAATAGTCTTGAACGTAACGAAGCACTTTAAAGCATAAAGAGGGATATTTTGTATTTTTTCAACGAAACGTTAAGCGGTAAAATGCGTTTTGCAAACCGAAAGGGAGAAACTCTAAATTGGGAGAGAAAATGTTTTTGAGGAAGAAACACCAACAAAACCGCTTAACTATGTTTTATAATGCAGAAAGCGAACTGTGATTCAAATGCAAAAGGTGTAGTTGTTTTTCCTACAGCATAGATAAGCGTATATTTGCGCATTTTATGCTCTGAAAACGAAATTACGACAAGAAGAAATAGGCGCATACCATGCATAAAATACTCTTCTAAATTAATTTCCTATTTAAAGTAACTATTAACTTTACACGAGCAACGAAAATACGTTTAACAAAAGAATAAGCCGAGCCTAACTAAAAGGTCGACGCAGAAATGTTTTTACATCAGAAGGACTCAACGTTGTGATATAAGACAACACATTGTCAGCTTTTAATATGGTTATTAATTTCAGTTATTTCATTAATTTCAAAGTATTTTTAAGAGCGCCTTAACAACATAACGAACGAAGGCGTAACAAACAAGCAAATGAATTGGTATTGGTATTGGTATTTTCAATTAACGTCACACTGGAGCAACGCAACGGGCTATTGGTGACGGTCCGGGATCAATCCCAGAGGGAAAGTGCGTGGACAACACCACGTAATTTTGAACCACGGTCAGATGACGAGAAGCAAATGAATCATCAGAGGAAATCTGAAAGTTAAAAACAGAACACAAAGAAGTTAGATAAGAAAGTTCTTCCACCATAAATAATTAAACTGTTCTGATGTTGATAACTTTTATTTATCTGATCGGAAAAAAATTATAAAAAGTTATTTGAAAGTTGTTTTATCTATTTCTTCGATTATACATCAAAAGAGAGACGTACTGTCAATTGGAGTGACAGCCCACTCGTAATTTTGAAACACGGTCAGATGACGAGGCAACACCTGAGCTGGCACATCCCCATCCTCCAAACCTCCACACCACGACAACGTGAGGAGATTTGAGGCCACGACAGATTTAACGTACACAAGCCCCCTGTGTTTGATTGGATTCGAAATCGCAATCATCCGGTTGTTAATTCGTTATTCTTCCAACCGAGCTACCGCAGCCCGACGAGTCTCTGGAACATAGACAACCTATTCTGAAGTAATGACTTGTTTCTTGATATAGTGTCAGTAATCACAGCTGAGTTTCAGACGCAGCTGTTAATCAATATGTGCCTTCAAATGTTCATCCTGCACAGCTTAACATTGCCGGATGAGATCAATTCGATTTATCTATTAGTCAGAGGCATATAATGAAGGCTAAAAATAACTGTAGTAATTTTTTAAAATATCAGAAAAAATTATGACCCTGGGGATGTTACATCGGGATTCAGAACTTTTTGTGTGATTTTGCCCATCAGAATTGTAGCCTTCATATGATTATTAACCTTATATCTAACGAAAATGTTAGGATCTTTAGAGTTTTATATTCATTTCATGCCACTGTATATCATTAGGTACGTTCCGACTTCTGGCAGTGTAGGATCGTCTTTCTCGATAAAAATGAAGTATTGCAGCGAATCTCAGTTCCTACGCTACAGCGTGGATAACAAGCAATTAGAAGAGTGAACGACACGCTTCTCTTATATTCACTGGAATGTCGAAGATCTTAGTCTACCGTCAAAGCATGATCAAATATGGACCCTGCGCCATAAAATCCAGTCAATCAACCAAACATCAGAGCACCACGAAAATAAAAATACAGGTTCATGGAAGGGAAATCCGTCTCTGCTACCGAATCTAGATTGCAATGATTCTTACGGCTCTATACCCTGTCATTTTACCACGCAGAGCATTGCTAAAAGAAAGTAGAAAAATACTAGAGGAAGCAGAGACGAAAATGACTTTTCAGTGCAAGATTATACCAGTTCCTACACTTCAGATTCTGGAGATGAAGTTCTACTATCTCTTTGAGAAGAAAACTTTGGTGAACACTTTACTTTTAGCCATCCTAATTTAATGAACAGACGTCCAAAATCACGTGAATTGAATGACAACTCGCCCCCTGCTACTGATCTGCAGATTACCTAGGTAATTTGAGAAATGAAACAATTTTCCGCACTTTAACGGATCGGCGTAGTTAATCTGCATATTACCTAGGTAATGTGCAGATCACCTAGATAATCTGCAGATTACCTACTAGGGACTCGTTAAAGTGAAAATAAGATCTTTGCTCGAACAACAACAACGTTTTGGTACGCTTAAATTAATACTCAGAAAAACAACTCAGTAATACTAGGTAAAACTAATTTAAAAACACGCTATACTTTTATCCCATAAAGTTACAAGTAATTTCATATAATAATCAGTAGATGTAAATAAAATGTACTGACAATTGTTGAAACATAACACTATTTATTTATTTTTCGATATCTAAAGAATCAAGTTGATAGAATCAATCAACAGAATAGTTGAAGCGTAAGGAGAAAGGGAAGGAGGAAGGAAAGGAAATTAGAGAAACAAACTTTTGCACTTTAACGATTCGAAAGCCGTTAATGTGCACATTACCTAGGTAAAGTGTGGAACTCTTATTTTGTAGATGATTCCGCACTTAAACAGAACGAATCAGCTAATTTGCAGATCACCTAGATAATCTGCAGATTACCTACTAGGGACTCGTTAAAGTGAAAATAAGATCTTTGCTCGAACAACAACAACGTTTTGGTACGCTTAAATTAATACTCAGAAAAACAACTCAGTAATACTAGGTAAAACTAATTTAAAAACACGCTATACTTTTATCCCATAAAGTTACAAGTAATTTCATATAATAATCAGTAGATGTAAATAAAATGTACTGACAATTGTTGAAACATAACACTATTTATTTATTTTTCGATATCTAAAGAATCAAGTTGATAGAATCAATCAACAGAATAGTTGAAGCGTAAGGAGAAAGGGAAGGAGGAAGGAAAGGAAATTAGAGAAACAAACTTTTGCACTTTAACGATTCGAAAGCCGTTAATGTGCACATTACCTAGGTAAAGTGTGGAACTCTTATTTTGTAGATGATTCCGCACTTAAACAGAACGAATCAGCTAATTTGCAGAATACCTAGGTAATGTGCACATTACCGGCTTTTGAGCTTTAACAGTAACATATATACTACTTGATGAAGTTGTAAAGAGCAGAGAAGAGAATCATTTTGCAGAATAATTCTTTTGAAACTACAGAATTTGTCACCCTGGACAGTTTGCAACCGCGTCGTCTTCTTTTCGATCCACCCGAAACCCTTCAACAAAGGGAACTCTTTAATTAAACATCCATGCACACACACAACAGTGTCTCATTCCACGAGCGGAGTATCATTCTCACTCCCCGCTGTTCAACGTCCGGAGAATGACGATGACAAAGAGACACAATCTCTCACCCGGGTAAACTTTTTGAGAGGGGACGATTAACACAAGCCCTCGTACAAAAGGTGTCTCGCTCACTCACCGCACTTCAATGGCCCTCGAAGCTCCAAGTTTTCCACGCTTTTGTAACGATAAAAAGGATTGCGACACAAAAGAATGAAGCTCGCGATTATGTTAAGCTAGTTCCGAGCCTGGTGTTTTGAGAAGGGGTGCAAACTTGAATGAGTTATCAATCATGAGAGGTAAACGAGATTCAATCAATTAATCTTTTGTGTAAATGACCCGTATTTTTCTTTTTATACCGTGATTCCGGTGAGAACGCACATGACCTTGGAAAGGTCCATTTGTAGGAAGGTAGATTAGCTCGAAGAGAGGAAAGGGCTGCCATAAACAAATTCGTGGCGTGCCAACTTGCAATCATTGTCATCGCTTCCGTCACTGCTCGATAAACTCACTCATCCAAACGTAAAATTATCACGTTCAAATGATAACAGATAACACTGGTTAATTGATACTATTGAAAACATGCATTCGATATGTAATTCAAGATATGTCCGGTTGGTAGATAGGTAGTTAAATTTACGTCGCACTAGAGCAACACAACGTACTATCGAGTACTGTTCAAGATCAACCCCAAAGGAAAAATCAGAGGACAACATGTAATTTTGAACCATTGTCAGATGATGAAGCCCCCATCAAGACATCCAGAAATTTATGTTTGCTCCCTGTGTTTTGTAAGCGATTAGACAGATTAATCCAGCCGGCCGAAATTAACCTGCTTAGGTTAGTGCCAACTCGGGTAATTGATCTGGGATGGAAGATTAGGCTTGACGTAACCAGACCACACTTAACCAAATGGGCAAATCTCCATAGGTGGATAGGTAGGTAGTGGAATTCCCGGCACACTGTAGCAACACAACTGGTTATTGGCGGCGATCCTGGATCTATCCCGAAGACGACCCCACGTAATTTTGAAACACGGCCAGATGACGAGGTCAACACCTGATTTGGCACCTAACTCGCCAACCATCCACACCATACCAACGTGAAGATATTTGAAACCACGAGATTTATCGTACACCAGTTCTCATGTACACGAAGGTCTTTGGTTACATCAAGTTTCGATCTCGCGACCCTCTGTACCGTGTGGTTGCTAAACCGTGTCTCTACCAACTGGGCTAAGAAGTGACTGGAAAGGTAACCAAATGGTCACCAAAAATGTCCTCGAGCCTGTCCTTTTGAGAGATCTTTTAGTTTGTTGGGCACTTCTGGGAACTTTATTTAAAAAAAAGCCAAAACAATATGTATAGTAAATAATAATTAAACAAAAATAAATAATACAAATACATAAATAAATTACAAAGTGGGGTTTCTGAAGTAAATAGCTACCGTGGTATTGCAACCCCAATCAGTTCAACTATTTTCTAAACCTCCTCAACTATCTCTGTTCATACACAAATACTATTGCGACTAATAGTGTTATGCATTTATGTGAAGATTTTCTTATTAAATGAACTGAATGGATACCTATGGTGTCATTTAACTTATTTTATCTGTTCTATCAGCGCATCTGTAACTATAACTGAGAAATTTTTGAACTTGTGAATTCGAATGGAAGACTGGAAATTGTAGTTTTGATGGAACTGTCCTGCATCAGGACCACCTGTTCAGACAGACCCCATCTAATGTACACTTTCCCATGCACATGGATCTTGCATGGACGATTGAGCTTTACGTGGACTACGGAACTTTACATTTATTCTTATACCTTTGAACCTTACATGTACCCTTTACAGATTATACATGGACTCAATTTGAACTCCTGTCCAAACCTCAAAAAAAGCTCTAAATCACATGGTGAGTCAGATTGGTTTGGTTTGATGGCGCAAGGGACACATTCAATTCCATGCTATCCCTAATACAATACAGAAAACATGGTGAGTCACAAGGGCTGTTACGAATAATAAACTCAGAGCCAGAAAAACCCCTTGCCCTCAAGGGTACATCTTCCTTAGGTGTATACAGGCATCACAACCCCGAACTACCCGAGGGATCTTTCCCCCTTTCATTTTCACCCTCGCCTACCCTTCTGCTTTTACTTTCTCAATCATTGTGTTGTTTATCTTGTGTTTGGCGCAACTTGGCTAAATATAGCCCTTGCGCCATAAAACCCCAAAACAACCAACCGCTAAAAGCGCCAACTGCCAAAGCCGCACTTTTTTACTTTCAACCCTCCGCCTAATTTAACGAATGGACTCTCCCAAAACCGCATGACTCAAGCGCCCACTCGCTTTAACTATAAAGTACTGTTTAAATACCGATGAAATGATGCGGAAACATCTGAATGTGTTTCTTTCGCAAACAAGTTTCTTTTGGCAAACTTTGCGATGGGTTTATTTGCTATCTCTTTGTGTTTTAAGAGCACGCAAAGTGAGTGAGGCTGCTTAAGATGGTCGCAGGGGAGCAGGAAGCTTTAGAGCAAAGAAAAAAGATTGATCACCCTTCACACCCAATATAAGGGGCTCTTAAAGAAAGGCCGTAGAAACAAGCTAGAGTACACTATCACGTATCCTGTGAGGTAGTAAGGAAGTAACTTTAAAGGTAAAATATTTTTAAATCTTGAACTCTTGTTATTTTTAAATAGAAATTTCTCAGTGATACCCATCGACCTGCGTCACATTTGTTTTTTGTGAATCCTTTTCATTCTGCCATGACTGTGTGAGAGCTGCAAATAAGCTTCATCTTATGTCATAGTCACTATTGCATAAAACATGTCCGTGTAAGCGATGTTTTCTCTCTTCTCTTAGCTGTGTAAGTTTGATATATATATTCACACTTACACAGCTAAGAGATCTTAGCTTGTAAGTGTGGCATATATATTCTTTTCTAATTTGGTAAAATCACACAATGTGTATTACGTTATTGTGTTGTATATTCTCATTTTATGGTAATGATAGGTTTGGGGTTTCAGGGCGTAAAAGTCATATTTGGCCAAACTGCGCCAAACAAAAAACAACGAGGGAGGGAAAAAGTAAAAAGTGAAAGGGTAGGCGAGATTTATGACAATGATTACCTTGTTCCGTTTTCTAAAACATGTTTAAACGTTTAGGCGTCAAAGGAGTCAAGCATATAAGTCGGAATATACAGGATGTTTCCAAATTCTTACAGAGTTTTAAGAGGAGATAAGAAATACAAAACTCGAACATATTCATACATAGGGATGTATATTCGCAACACTAGATGGACTTGAAGGTACAAAGGTGAAGAAATGAACAATAGTAAGACTATATTTTTGGTATGTGAGCAACAAGCAGTCCTAATTTCACAGTTCAACCGTAGTGACTTACGGAGTAATGTATGCTTACAGATTCAATGTAGGTGCGACCACTAACACATGTCTGACAACGTCGATTTGCGTTGTTTGAACATATCCAAAAGCATTTATATCATCGGCTTAGAGCGGAAGCTCATTAACTGACGAAAGACATTTTTTATTGTACTGCTGCTTATGGGGACCAACTATTAGTTTTAGGTCAAAAATAAAAATGATAAGCAGTTTGGTAGTTTTATATATCTTTTAAATATATTACAATATGATTCTGTTTCTCAGCATCATGTAAGTAAGCATCTATTGTCGAAAACATGTCAGTAACGAATTTCTGCTCTTAGCCGGCGATATAAGATAAGAGATGACGCCATAAAGTATCCATTTCAGTAACAGTATTTGTCGCAATAGTATTCTTGGTATGCAGAGACAGTTGGGGAAGTTTAGAAATAGTTGAAGTTACCTTCGACACTATTTGACCAGGTCAAACAGGGTAGAATGACAACGACGGATTGAATGTCGTCATCTTCCGCAAACTCATGGATTCCTGAAATGGCAACAGTAATTCGATCTTTATGCACTGGTGCTCAAAATTAAAAGAATTTTAACTTTTGGGCGATTATCTCCAGAACTACTGAACATATTTTAATGAAATTAGTTATGTACATTGGTTGAAATAATACAAGAAATAACCATACAACCGTTATGGTACACACGCATGATCGTGCGTAAGATTTATCAGCGCAGGAAGGTCTAAAACTGAGGTTACAATATTGACACATAAAATGGGTTAATAGGGGTATGGTCCCCTCTTATAGTTATACAGCTCTCGCAACGTGAATTTATACTGTAAATAAGGCAGTTTATGAGTCTATGTGGCAGTCGGTCTCACTCCTCCAGCAACGCTGTTTTCAGGTCCTGGATGTTTCTGGGAGGGGAAGGCGAATTGCAATTGCTCTCGCAAGAGCTTCTTAGATATGCTCTATAGGGTTTAGGTCTGGAGATCTGGCTGGCCAATCCATCCGGCGAATATCCTCCCTTTCCAGATATTCGTCGACCAGATGAGCTTATGTGGACGGGCGTTATCGTCCATAAAAATGAAACCAGAGCCAACTGCACCCTGGAAAGGCGAATATAAGGCTCAGAAGTGCCAATAAAACTTAAGTCCCTCAAAGGGAGAGGCTCGGGGGCAATTCTGGTGGTTATCTGGTTACCTCCTAGCCACATAGATACATTTTAGAGCCACGATAGCCCAGTTGGGAGAGTCATGGATAAGCAACCTGGTTTGCGAGCGATCCATCGAAAAGTACGGGATGACTGGTGGAAGTTATATCTGTTGAGGCCTCAAATGTCAGCACGCTGTGTGGAAGTTGGTAGAGGATGTGCCAGCTCAGTTGTTGACCTCGTCATCTGGTTGAAAATGCAGACTTGCACCCATCTTTCCCACCGGGATTTATCCCGAACCGTCGCCAATAGCTTCGGTGAGACGTAAATTGAATCTGATTTTACAGCTCTAGGTCTCAAAGTAGCCTATGCGTTACGTGTATAAATAAGGCACTGCGTGCTAACCGAAGAATTCTTAGCATACATTCCTTTTTCCGTTTTGATATTCACCAGATATTTCTTTAAAAAATATTTCGAAAACAAAGCAGTTCAGAGCAGACGCGTACCCATAACTTCAATTTGGGAGAGGCTGATAAAGTGGTCATAATCACGATACTGCGATGCAGCTGTTTGGAGGACATTACTTTCCCTCAAGTTTCACAAGCGATCCCATGATTTAAGAATGCCCCTGTTGGCTTAGAGTGTAGTGAAGCAACTCACAACATTTATTTTTACACAAAGAGAAAATATTTTCTTTTTAATAATCTGTTCGTAACTAATTCCATATTTTAGGTGAAATATCTCTCAACTTCCTGCCAATAACGGGAAATGACTCACCCCAAAATTTTTTGATGACAAATGTTTCGACAGCTGCATTGTTTTCGTACTTGCCCCTACGCATAAATTTGCACATATGCATCCTATGCCATTCAACCAATACGAAATACAATTTTTGTCCCGCCAAAACTGTTGATTGGCAAATTACTTTCTATACAGGGTGAGTCTAAACTAATAATAAAAACTTCAGGGGGTGATAGAACACAACGAAACAAACACTTTTCACCATAGAATGTAGGGTCGCAAGTGCAGCGGTTGGCCGCTAGAGAGCGCAATCAAACGCTTGTAAAAAAGCGTTACGTCGGCGATGCGATACCTGTCATGGATGCATCAGGTGTGGTGGTCGACATTTTGAACAGCTTCTGTAATTGTGCATTTGCATTGTACTTACCGACTGATGTTTGTACATGTCGTTTCATTCCCATGTGAAAAGTTCCTCATGTTTTGTACATGTCATTTCTTTCTTACCCGTTGTTCCTTGTACTTATTTTTAATTTATGCAAATCTAATTGTATTATTTCGTTTTGTCAAGCAGTTATTGATGTTTATTTGACATTAAAGCGTTGTTTCCATATTTCATGCCTCTTCTTTCCAACTTGCGTCGGACCGTGTGTTTGTGCCGAAGTGGAAAGCGCCCTCTAGCGTCCCTACATTCTATGGTGAAAAGTGTTTGGTTCGTTGTGTTCTATCACCCCCTGAAGTTTATATTATTAGTTTAGACTCACCCTGTATATATAAATAACTTTTGAGCAAACAGCAGCCCATTCGACCACCTAAGTTAAGCTCCGTATTAGTCGTGAATAATACTTGGGAGGGTGACCACTTGAGTGCTGTACCGACCACGCGGGTGCATCAAAAATTTTCTCTCCGCTTTATAATTAAGCTAATATCTATCCCCTTCCACCTATTTTTTAATTAAAAATTTTTCGTTTGAGTACTCTGCTCTTTGATAGATATATAAGTTTCTTTTGCAAAATTTGAAGCTTAATTCTTCTAGTGGTAGGTCAATTTTAGGATATGAGGGAGTTGCTGATTGATTATTCTTTGGTTTCTTTTTGGTACAGCTTTGATAGAACATTTTTGTGGCAACACTTTTGGAGTGCTTTTTATGTTGCCAGGGAAGAATTTCTTACAAATTCACCATTTCAGATTTAGTGGAAAATAATTAAAGAATTAACATAAAAATATTAAAAACACCTGGTTATTCTTACTACTAGGTAAGCATTTATTGTAATGAAAAAATCTTCAATTTTCCCGAAGTATTGTTAAAGTTCGTCTAAAAGTGTTAATTATTAGTTTTAAGTCTAGTAAACCAGGCTATATGATATGAATGAATTTTTTTCTAGCGAAATAGAGTTTCGGCATGGTAAAATAAAAAAGGTAATGATTTACAAAACTTACTAACCGATTCAAATAATCGCTAGATTGCCATAAACTTAATAAGGTGTGGTTTTCTTTATCTGCCACAACTTGCTGCAAAAAGAACGCCGAAAGCGTTGCCACAAAAAAGTCTTTATATCAAAGCTGTATCATATTTTATTCTATTTTTAGAATTATTTTCGTTAGTTTTTTTTATTTATTTTCCGCTAAGCCTAAAATGGTGTTTTTTAAAGAAATTCTTCCTTGGCGACATAAGAAGCGCACCAAAAGCGTTGCCACAAAAAGTCTTTGTATCAAAACTGTACCAATTTTCTTTTACTAGATAGCCCATTAGCTACATACCCTTGGGTGCACCGCTGGTTCAGAAATCATTCAAATCTTCCCCACAATCTGTCTTTTGCACGCTTTGAGGATCGATATCGAAAAACCTTTCAAATCCACACGACTGTTATGGAACATTATCTTTACGCCAAAGACCGTTCCCCCAAAAGTTTTCAAGCAAAGGCTCGTTTGTCTCTGGAACATTTGAAAGCTGAACGCGATAGATAAATGAGCTCAGCGAAACCGTAAATGAAATTACTGTCGCCCTTCCAGCATAATTCCGATCGACGCAGTGGAGGCTCAAATTGAATAAAGCCTCTGATGAATGAGATAGAAAGCGAGGCTAAAAATGAATTCCAAAACTGACTCTCAACGCTTAAACACATCGATTGGCGTGGTAAAGTTAATCGGTATCGTTTGAGGGAAGAGCGATCAAAATTGAAGTTCGTGTACGGGCAGAGCTGATATTTCCCCACAAATTCGTTTTTCATTTGAATAGAAAATTCATTTATATCTGATGGATTGCGAGAATTCTTGCGTTTCATTTACGGAGAATCTGCTTGAAAAATCGATTTTTGCCGTAATTGGAGTAAAGTGAAATAAATGATTGCTGAAGATATATGAGGATTTCATGGGGGTTATTTATGGACGACAGCTTAATAAGATACGAGGAATAAACTAGAATTAAAGGTTGAATCGAAATATTTTTGATGTGAAAAATTCTACTTAAAAATATCATGAAA
The DNA here is from genome assembly GCA_933210815.1 of Meta bourneti. NCBI lineage: Eukaryota > Metazoa > Arthropoda > Arachnida > Araneae > Tetragnathidae > Meta > Meta bourneti. The sequence goes on from OW119926.1 coordinate 97,030,212, forward strand.
ATATATTGTTTTTTTCGTAGATCATTTGCTTTAACTTCTCTGTAATGGCTTGTTGAGAACTTACCATTTTAAAAACTAATTTACTTTACAGTAATATATAAAGGAGATTGAGATATTTCAACTCTAAAGGGCTTTTTGGTGGATTGAATTGCAGTCTGGATCGGGGCATAGCCCTATTGGCAACAAGCTGTTAAGGAAATTTTGGTAGCCATTCACAGTTTACTGTCAAGTGGCACCATATATGTGAAATATAAATAGACTGAGCATTGCAATGGAGAGAAGCTTCAAAAATTGTGACCAACATATCGACTAGTAGTAGTAATTGACTTGGTTGGCCAATTAAGCATGTTATCGCCTCGATTGGCTATATAACATCTTATGACATGGTAGGTGTGTGAAAGTGCATTTCAATGTAGTGGCGACGAAAGTAGTGAAATCGGCAAAGTCTACTCCTATCAGATGATCAATCAATGGACCAATTAGATGAGGAATTAATGGATGAGCGTCTACTCCCATCCCATGGACCAATCACATGAGGAATGTTAGGTTCCACCCAGCAAGAAAGTAGTCTAAGGGTCACGTTACTACTAGTTTTGGTCACATGATCTTGGACGCATAAAAAGTAACCATTGCTCCTCTACTTTTATATTTCCTCCATTCCTATATTACACTTTTATATGTGCGGTACACCTATATTAATGGTATGTCTAGCCATCATTTACGTCAGTTGGTTCCCTCTAATAGTGGTACGAGGTAGTTTGACAGCATAGCGATATGTCTAGCTGATAATATAGCCTGTTATTTTGTTTCTCATGTCACGTATCTAAGGAGCTACTTCTCAGCACGATATTGTCCGGCCGCACACGACTGACCGCTTTGAAGAGTGCCTCCATTGTGTTGAAACTCTATTGGCCAAAGAGACATATCTGGGATATGTTAATCCATTAATTGCATGATTCCGTTATATAAGGGGCGCAGTTTGGCCAAATACGACCCTTGCACCATAAAATCCAACCAACCAATCTGGATTTTAGGAATCTGGAGCAGCAGCTGCAGAATGCTTGGCATAATTTCAACACGATAGCACAAGGATTCCATGACTCCGTGCTAAGGCGTATAGTGGCATGTATCGTTGCTAAAGGGTTCTTTTCAAATTACTAATTCATGATCTTTTTGATGCAATTCTAAAATATTAGAGTCCTCTATATTTGATAGTAAGATAATAACTTTATCTTCATATACATGTCTAAGTTTCATTCCGATCAAATACTGGCTTCGGGGTGTTTCGATATTTTAGGCGTAGAGCGTGTAAGTGAAAGACAGCATATTTAAAAACCATTCCTCTAATACTTTGATTTTAGTTTACAGCAATATGCTATAATGTCAATTCATAGAGGTATTCCAAACGATGATCAGGTTGGTAGTTAGTTGAATATTACCACTGGAGTAACACAATGGGCTATTGGCGACGGTCCGGGATACATACTGAAGTTTTGAACCACGGTCCGTCATCTGACCGTGGTTCAAAGTTACGTGGTGTTGTCCTGGGACCTTCCCTTGGCGATTGATCCCACACCGTCACCAATAACCCATTATGTTGCTCCGGTGCGACGTTAGTCAACTACCTACCTTGAACCACGGTCAGATGACGAGGTCAACACCTGAGCTGGCACCTCACTCTCCAAACTTCCACACCATGCCAACGTGAGGACATTGAGGACCCGACAGATTCAAAGTGCACCAGCCAACGCATATACGACGGTCTTTGGTTCCGAGTTCTGAACTAGCAACTAGGCTACCTCAACCCCTGACTATATTGAATACGTATTACTGTCTAATTTCTGCTTCTTAAAACTGGTGGGAAATAATCATAAAAATTCATAAAATAAGCAGAATTTATTGTATTATGTTGCGTTGCTTAGGATGAATTGGTTGGATGTAGCTTGGAAAATCAAGTTACTAATAGGCCTTTTTTGCCAAGTTAAATGCAGGTGGTGGTAATGTTTCTGAGATGGAACATGTCCTGTTCATATTCCGAACGTGACGTCACTTGCCTTGTTTTTCGAACGCTATTTCAGCCGAGCGAAATTCCAAATATGGAATTCCGAATTGTTATAAGATAATTAATTGGTCAACGGCAATAACATTAAACGCAAAAACGTCACTAATGTGGCGATAAACTACAGTGTACGGTAACCTCGATATGTATAATGCGAGAGCATTCGGACAGCGGAAATAAAATCTGCGTTTTCCGTCTGGTTTGCGTATTGACATTGAAAATCCCTCTCATATCAATATTTGTAAAACACCTACTTTGTAGTTTTATCCCACATTAACAGTAAAATAATAAGGAAACATGAAACTCCTAACGAAAAGCTATCCACCGTACATGGAATCTCTTTAATAAATTCTAACATTATATTTACTTCAATTCCAGATTTAATTAAAAATCCGTCAAAGTCTTTTCGAAGAGTGACAAATTGAATTCTGTACTATTCCCTCCACAGACATTTAAATTACACCTTCACCGAAGCATCCATTTATGCAAACAAGTGAATAGGGAAATGTAATTTGGTTAAAATTAAATCATCACTTGCATAAATCAGTTCCACGTTTATTGTCTCATATTCCTGCATTAAAAATGTCACAAAGTGGGACGACGAGATGGTTTAGGGTATTTCCAATTATCCGCTGTAATGCGTAAGAATGCGCTGTAATGCGTAAGAATGCGCTGTAATGCGTAAGAATGCGCTGTAATGCGTAAGAATGCGCTGTAACGTGGAAGACGAAATTAATCATAGTGTTAATCCTTTGAGAGGTTTTGGTATAAAAGTTGCATTTAAATCTTTATTTCGGGAGTGCAGTGGTCTATTTTTGAAACGAACTATTTTAGCCGAGACTTTGACGATAGAAAAGATATACCTTATATAAAAATGTATAGCGGTTTATAAAATAATAAGATAAACGTATTATTTAATTGAATATCATAACACTGCTTTACAATAAAATTGTTATATAGTATATACATATACACACACACATATATACACATATATATAAGTACATATATATACAAATACATATATGTAGAATACCTTAGGCACTTTAGGATGAGTTTGCATACAGAATTTCTACTTTAGCAAAAGGGATAAAAGCGACATAATTAACAATTAAAGACGTTTATTTATAAATAAAGGGGGGAATATTTACAGATTAAAAATAGTTAACAATTTCACTTCATCGGGTATTCGTTAGACATGGCCGTACGCCATACTCTTCTCGCGTCATCGTTCTGCAACTGTCTCTGGAATCTGGGAAAATCGTCCTAAGCCAGTCTGTCTAGACTTGGCGGCGCTTCTTCATTTCCTGTATTAAACACAGAGAGTGGCAGATGAAATGCTGATCTTTAAAACATAACCCACACTCGTCCATCTTGACATAGCCAGGTCCTCCGGCTATACACGAAATGGGAGTATGACATCATCACTACCTGAAAAATATAAAAGGAAAAGAGAAAGAAAGCGAAATAAAAATGTCAGAGTTGAGCATGTTTGGGATGCTCTTGCACATTTTTTCACAATGCAGCACTTTTGTACAGCGGTGGGTTGATTTCAGCGTCTTCGTGCAGCGTTCTGTTGAAAAGCATCGTTTCGTCGTGTGCAGTGGTAAACATCGTTACTGAAGGTTTTCTTCGCTTGGCCGTCTTGAGTAGAAGTTGCATTCGTCGTTGCCTTGAATCATGTACGTCGTGGAGTTCTGCATCGTAAAAATTGATAACACGAAAATATAAGGTTGAAAAAAATATATAAATTGTACAGTTCAGTTTTGTGAAAGTGGTTCAATGTTTTTAATTGAACCAGGCTTTCATGTGGTCGACTGCAGTTAAAGTTTGGTTGGGTCCATCGTGTTGACCAATTTTCTTGACTTCATACCGGTCGTTTGGGAGAGTTTTAACAATTTGGTATGGATCATAAAATTTTGGACAGAGTTTAAGGCCAGTTCCAAACTGTGTTCGTTGAATACCTACTTTGTCGCCGATGTTGTATGAATGTGCTGGTTTTCTTCGTTTGTTGTACTGTCGTGTATTTTCTGCTTGAATTTTTAAGATGTTATGTTTGGCTTCATCGCGAAGAATGAGTATATCGTTCATCGTGGCTTGTAGGTATTTATCTTCTAATATTTGTTTGATTTGGATGTCATTTTTAGTTTTCATTTTTACGCCAACTAAGAGTTCGAAAGGTGTAAATTTAGTGCTTCTGGATGTGGTACTGTTGATTATGCGTTGTACTGTTACGACGTGTTTGAACCATTTAGTGGGTTCGTTTATGGACAATTTTGTCAAAACTGGGATAAGAGTTTTATGATAGTTCAACTTAGCCGTTGCCTCTGGGTACTCCGGTTGTTATTAGCAAATGTTCGATATCTTCTTTACAATGAGTTTCGAATTCTTTGGAGGTAAAAGCACTACCTCTGCCAGAAATTATTCGACTAGGGTTTCCGAAAATGATTTGCTGAAGTTTGATCTTTTCGAGAGCATCATTTGCTGAAGTTGATTTAATTGGTTAGATCCAAAGAAATTTGGTGAAAGCATCAATAACTGTAAATAAATGCTTATAATTTTTGTTGGTGTAAGGAAGGGGTCCTAAGAAATCGATGTGGTAAGTGTGTAGAGGCACATCACCTTTAGGGATGAGATGCAGAAGACCTTCAGGTTTACCCGTTTTTCGAGATGAAAGGATACATGGGATACAATTGGTAAGAATTTCCTGTACAATTTTTTTAAGATTGGGGATATAAAAAAAATCTTGCGAAACAATTGCTTCGGTTTTGCTAGCAGCAAAATGACCTTTAGCATGTGCATTGGTTACAATTTCTTTTTGCATTGCAGCAGGTACAACTAATAGTTCTTTATCTTGAATAATTTTGTACAGAACATTGTTTTTTAATGAAAAATCATTTAATGGAGAAGTATCCAAGTGTGTACAGATTTCGACAATGAATTCGTCTTGTTTCTGAGCATCAATAATTTTCTGTGTTAGAGTATCACGTGTAACAAACATTACGGGATAGCGACTAAGAGCGTCGACATGTTTCATTAACTTTCCTGGTCTGTGAACAATTTCGTAGTCAAAGTCCTGTAGGAAAAGAGCCCATCGTGCGATTTTAGGTGTTAATTCCTTATTTTGTATGGTTTTTTGAAAAGCGGAGCAATCGGTCAATACTTTAAATTTGGAACCAAGTAGATAATTTCGAAACTTTTTTAGGGCTTCAATGACAGCGAGAACTTCAAGTTCGTAACTGCTATATTTCTCTTGTTGAGGAGTCGTCTTTTTGCTCATGAAATGAATGGGATGCATATTGCCGTCATCATCTTTTTGTAAAAGACTTGCACCAAATCCATGGCAACTGGCGTTGGTGTGGAGTTCTATAATAGAGTTTTGTTTTAATAAACGTAGAACAGGAGTATTAGACAATAAAGTCTTAAGTGTTTCAAAAGCTTCATTTTGTTCTCGTTCAAAACTGAATTTAACATTATTGCGCAGTAGGTCACTTAAAGGTTTAGCAATCTGTGAATAGTTCTGGATAAATTTTCGGAAATAACCTTTGAATGCGAGGAAACTCTGCACTTGTTTTGCGATTTTGGGTTCAGGAAAATTTTGTACTGCGGTAGTTTTAATCGGAGATGGTTTGATTGTTCCGTTTGTTCGTATCCTAAAAATTGTATTCGTCTTTGTAAAAAATGACACTTCTTGAGATTTAATTCGAGTCCGCACTTGGTTGCAACGTCAAAAACACGCTGTAACTTTTGAATTCCCTTTTTTCGTCGTGAGATGGGATTATAATGTCGTCGAGGTAAATTTCTACTGTGTGATCATTTAAAAGGTCTCTGAACACGTGGTATACGTATCGCTGGAAGACATTGTTGCTGGTGGACAAGCCAAATGGAACACGTAGGATTCGTATTAACCCTCATGGGTCACAAAGGCGGTATATTTCGTGCACTTTTCGTCAACGTCAACAAAACCGTTCTTAAGATCTAGAGTGGTAAACACTGGAGCGTTTCCGAGATTGTCAAGGACATCTTCGATTAAAGGGAGAGGAAAGCGATTCTTAATGATTTTCCGATTTAACTTTCTGTAGTCAATACAAAGTCTATAATTTCATCTTTTTTCTTACACAATACAATTGGGGCTGCATAGTCACAACAAATTCTTTTAATTATTCCAGCATCTAGCCATTCGCGAATTTGATTTTCGACGATTAATTTTTTCCTGGAAAGATAGCCGACGAGGACGTTGGTAGATGGGAATTTCGTCGTTTAGAATTATGTTCATTTTTAAATCTGTCGTTTCTATTTGGTTTGCAATTATTAACTAATTCTACGATATGGCGTCTGTGTTCTTGATCTTTGATGTGGGAGACCACTATTGGGTCCAAATTAACTGCATGGGCCATGTACATCAAGGTGTTGGAATCTGAATCGGTGTTTTCTCGAGGTTTTGTTTCGTTTCTGCAAATTTGTACAGTTTTTGCACATAATATTTTGTTATGTACCCTTATGGTACAGTTTGTAAAATTAAAATTTACTTTATCGAGAATGTCCATTCCAATCACAAAATTATTGCATATGTCTGTAAGAACGTAAACATTTGTCGATGTAATTACATCATCAATACGAATTTGGCCATTGAAATATCCAATAGGAGTAATTTTATTACCACTTATACCCATTAATAATATATTGTCTGTAATCAATGTAGTGTTTTCGAGCGTGTCGTATAATTCTTTGTTGATCATTGTCACCTCGCTACCTGTGTCAATTAAGGCAATGTGTTCTGAATCGTTGAGGAGAACATTCTTTTGAAGTTTTCGGGAATCCGCAACTATAATAGTCTTTACTTCACGTGTTTTGGGACCAGTCTCTTGCAATGTGTCCATTAAAAGAATTACATTTAAAACATTTCTTGCCTTTTAACTTATCGGGACAATCAAAAGATTTGTGCTCCGTTTTCCCACAATTGTAACATCTATTTTCATTTGTCGTAGGTCGTAGACGTGTATTCTTGTGAGAGTGTTCTATTTTCCACGAATTATTTTTTTGGTTCGTTAAAACGAGGCTTCGGAGTATCGAAATATCGTGGTTGAATGTTTTGAAAGGTGTTTGGTCGTTTTCCATGAACAGAAATTTTCTCATATATCTTTAATTTTTCTTTAAATTCCAAAAGATTTTTGGCACCATACAGAAGCAATTTGTCATTATTTTCAGGAATACCGGCAATTACATATTCGATGAGGGAGGCTTCTTCAATATTTGAACGACTAGCAATTTGTATCATTGCAATTAAATATTCAGAAAGTGACTCAGTAATTTTAAGTTTACGGGAACTGAAAATTTTATGAATGTCAATCGATGATACCTGAGAACTCAATTCCAAAAGTAATTGTTTCAATTTATCAAAAGTAAAAATTTGTTTCAAAGTTGATACATACAGTTTGGCAGGATCAGCTAATGCTTTCTTAGTAAACAAATTTTTTGTTGATCAGAGGTGATATTATAGAAAGTAAACCTTTCTTCTATCTCTTCCAAAAATAAATCAATAGAATATATATATATATATATATATATATATATATATATATATATATATATATATATATATATATATATATATATATATATATATATATATATATATATATATATATATATATCTTCCGTTAAATATGCGAACAGTTTCAATAATATCTTTCAATGAAAAAACACTCCACCTTGAGTAGGCATAGGCAAACACTCTTGAAAAGGATTTGTAACAACAGCAAATGGAATAGTACTGTTTTGCGGAGAGTGAATCATAGGTTCATTTGAAGAAAAAGACCGTTCTTCGTTTTTTTTAAGCATGGGATGGGGTAAGCCAGAACAACTTATTTTTGATTACCGGGTTGTTGATACATAATAGTTCCGTTTTTGAATGAATCATCATGGAAAACTATTCCAGCCGTTGTGTTGGGAGAATTTGTTTCGTCTTCACTTTCGTCAGCGTCAGAATTGGATTACGCACTTTGATCTACAGTGGCTCCCAAAAGTGTTCGTACACTTACGAATTTCAATGAAATACTGCTCTATCCATTAATAAAAATTAATATTTCAGAATGGGAATTTTTTTTAATAACATCTATAACTTGTTCTTAACAAAACTACATAAAATATTTTAAAAACATAGTAAAACTTTTTTTTTTGGAAAATCAATAATCAAAAAGTAACAAAAAAATTACCTCACAAAAGTCTTCGTACACTTTAAAAAAATCTCTACACATTAGTAAATATTGTAATATTTCGGTAAATTAGTACTTAGTAGGATATCCTATGGCATCCACAAAGCTTTTAAACGTTTGAGAATAGAGTTCACTAGTTTTTTTTGTAATTTCAGCATCAATGTTCCTCCATTCTTCAATCATTACTGATTTTAGTTCGCTTTTCGTTTTAATGTCGTGTCTTCGTACTCTAACCTTCAGTTCCCTCCAAATGTGTTCTATTGAGTTTAAATCCGGCGACTGAGGTGATGTTTTCAGAACTTGTGGACAATTATAGACACCAGAGGCGAACGTTGAGAGCCGTGTGCATAGGATCGTTATCTTGATAAAAAAACAAAGTTGTTTCCAATACCCAAATTTTGGGCTGATAATTTTAAATTGTCTTTTAAAATATTTATGTATAGAGTATGATTCATTATGCCATCAATAAATACCAAATTACCTAGTCCTGATTCTGACATGCACCCCTAAACAAGGACATCTCCACCGCCATGCTTTACTGTTCCAACTAAGTTCTTGGGATTAAGTTCCTCAATTTTTCTTCTCCATACAATTATACGCCCATCGGTAACAAACATGTTAAATTTGCTTTCATCTGCAAATAAGACATGATTCCAATACCTTTCGGGCTTATTTATCATTGATTTTGCGAAGAAAAACCTTATTTTTCGCACTTTAAAAAAATTTTATTCGGGCAGAACGCCCATCTAATCCAGCTGATCTGAGCACTCATCGAACAATTTAAGATGAAATTCAAGTACAAAATTTTTCAGTAAATTCTGTAGAAATTTTACAGCACTCAAACGTGTATTTTTCACAAATTTTCTAACTATAAATCTCTGATCACGTTGAGTTAACTTTGCCGGACGACCTTTCCTTACCTTGTTTTCGATCCGATTTTCTTCTTTAAAGCGTTTTATCACATACTGCACCGTAGAATGGGATAAATTTACTAATTTAGAGATATTCCGAAATGATTTATCACTACTATGATGAAAAATAATCAATTTTCGAATGCTGTTCGTTGTTTCCTTATGACTACGAGCCATTTTTAAATAATAAATAGAATATTACGAAGTAAGCAAGCAAAGATTAAAGCCAAGCAATTTTTTTAAATGTCACCACAATGCAAAATAAAAAAAAAAGCTATAAACGATAATTTTATTTATGAATTTATCCGAAAATGTTTCGGTGTACGATCACTTTTGTGGCGTGTTCTTTCTCTGCCTCCTTGCATTTCCATTTTTATAAAAAGAAAATGAGTCAATATTTTTAAAAGAATCTTAGGTTTTATTCATAATCGCATGGAGATGATATGAAAAAATATTGGACTTTATATTCGAATTCAATTCCAGGCTACAGCGCTTTTTCTACAAATTTTTAAAGTGTACCAACATTTTTGGGAGCCACTGTAGGTCTAAATTAGATAATCCAAACAAGATTCGATCAGTTAATTCGTCAATATCAGCTCTTACTTCAAGGCGTAGAATGTTGACAATTGAAATAATATCGGGCAAAGAGAATTTTTCAAGAACTGTTTCTTTTTTCAACTTTAGATCACAATCGGATGGAAGGCCAGAAAATTTTCTCAAATCTGATCTGTCTTCCATTGTCTGTTTCAAACACCAAAGAATGAAAAAGTTTGATATTTTTGGTAGAGGCTGATTTTATGCTTTCGCGCATCCTGGGGATATCACCAAGAGTTTTTGCCATGATTAAGGATAACAAAACAATTTTTTCACAAAAGGAATTCCGTACTCACAGTTTAGACGGACTCGCAGCTAGGTAATCGAATCGGGTTTTGTCACAGTGTAGACGATTGCACAATGATTTTATTTTATTTGGGTTCTCTTATTTGATTTTTGGTGATGGTCTCTCTCTCTCTCTATATATATATACATATATATATATATATATATATATATATATATATATATATATATATATATATATATATATATATATATATATATATATATATATATATATATATATATATATATATATATATATATATATATATATATATATACACTGCTGGCCACCCAAATTGCAACACCAAGAAAGACAAGAGATATCACAACAAAATTTATTTTGTAGATAACATGTTGACCAAGTATCAAATGATTAAATTTATAGAATTCTGTGAAGTGTGGTTCCTGCCAAAATCAGTAGCCAGAGTAGCCTCCATTGTTGGAGATCACCGCTGCCACACGCCTCGGCATTGATTCAAAGAGACTTTGGATGTGTTCTTGGGGTACAGCAGACCAAGCAGCTTCCACACGTTGCCAAAGTTGATCTGGTGTGGCAGCTGGGGATGTATTCTGGGTCAATCGTTGAGCAACCATGGACCACATGTTTTCTATCGGCGAAAGATCCGGAGAGCGAGCTGGCCAGGGAAGCAATTCAATCTGGCGATTGACGAAGAACCCTTGGACAATGCGTGCCACGTGTGGTCGCGCATTATCCTGTTGAAATATGGCTGTGGGCAAGCCCTGGAGGTAAGGAAGGACAACTGGCTCCAACACCTCGGAGATGTAGCGCTGGCTGTTTAAAGTACCGGTAATGCGTACTAGAGGAGTGCGAGAGTGATATCCAATACCGCCCCATACCATAATACCCGGTGCAGGACCAGTGTGGCGGTGCATAACGCAGCTGTTCAGCATCCTCTCTCCACGGTGTCTCCAGACTCGAATCCGACCATCGTGGTGTTGCAGACAGAAGCGTGACTCGTCAGTAAAGACAATTTCATTCCATTCTGCCGTCCACATCCTTCTTTCATCGCACCATTGGCGGCGGAAACGTCTGTGGTTCTGCGTCAAGGGTAGACGAAGCAATGGACGTCTTGCGGACAGACCACTCTGCTGTAAACGGCGTCGAATGGTACGCGCAGACACTGGATGATGCGGTACAGACTGAATGTGATGTGATTCGTGATGTGGCTGAGCGATCCGTCACTGCCATACGCACAATATGCCTGTCATCACGTGAAGTGGTGCACTGAGGTGGATGCGATCGAACACGTCGGTCCGTCGTACCCTCCTGCATCCAACGATCACATATCCACATTACAGTTGTTTGGTTTCGTCCAACACGACTACCGATTTCCCTGAAAGATAATCCACAATCTCGGTAGGCCACTATCCTTCCTCTGTCGAACTCGGATACTTGATCAAAAGATGATCGCTGTTTTCTACGAGGCATAATGGATCGTTTTTTGAAAAACCACAAGAAAAACACAATTGCCGTACTTGAAATCGTCGAAATCTCCAAGCCTTAAATAGCGCTTTGAAGTGGCGCCACAGGCGCGCGTGATGTGCGTCTGCGCTGAAATTCTAATCATTTGCATATCTCACCTCCGCTAATGCATGTTGTAAATTTCATATTATTTGCATGCTTCCTTCAGGGTGTTGCATTTACGGTGGCCAGCAGTGTATATATATATATATATATATATATATATATATAGGTATATATATATATATAAGATTCAAAATTACAAACCAAAACAAAGAGCAATCGAAATTCCGACTCGGAATCGAGTCGGGGTTCCGTGTCGGAATTGCGGTTCCGATTTCTGATATACGGCGTTATGAATGGCATTTGTTGGCGGTCCTCATGTAGTTTGCGGCGGGTTGTTGTCGATCTTAGGTCAATCTATTTGGGTAGGTTTGTTTTCTCCTTTTAAATTTTAATTTAATTTTTAATTTTAATTTAATTTTAATTTTATATTATATTATCTTTGGTATGTGTCCTTGGTTGTGCCTGGTTTTGTTTTTCTAATTTTTGTTTTTCTAATTTATTTATTATTATGGTGTTTGGAGGGGTGTGTGAGCTACTTTTGGTGTACTGCCGCTCACACGCAGAAAACACCATATTGTGTTGACTGGGTGAGGCTCCTCCCTGATGACGCCCTGATCCACCAACACTTCCATCATTTTTTTCAAAATTTTCTTAAATTTCTTGATTTTAAAATTTTTGGATTTCTCTTTGTTTTGGTTTGTAAATTTGAATTATATATATATATATATATATTCTAGCAATAAATTTCTAGCAGATATAAGTTACTTAAATATACCTGCAATTCAGACAATTCACTGCAATTCTTCCCTGTCACTAAAACAAAGAATTTTTAATATTTCAAAAAGACCTAGTTCGGAATTTTTCTAACATTAATATTCTTTTAATGTAGGCAAAGTTCTATTTCTAATTGGCTTTATTTTCACCTGCATGCAATTTCGAATCAAATCCTGTATGCGGTTGTTGAATGTGATGAATAAGAATTGCAATTTATTAAAAAAATAAATATTTATTAAATTTACAAAGAAAGAGCGAAATAAAACTAAAGTGGACATAGATGAAGTTGTTCTGAAGATATTAATTCGGTGATTCTTTTTTATCTCGTGATCTCGTATAGTTGCCACAACTTACAACTGAAAATATAACAAAAATTTAAAACGTAAAATTTAACGCGTGTGATAAAAAATCAGAACGTAATATGACTCCTCGTAGCCAATGAACGCGAGTGTTCCTTTTCTTTGAGCACGCGCTACACTTTAAAGCACATTTTTCAATTGAGATTAAGTTTAGAATGGATGGTTGGTTGTTGCTTCTTTTCGAGTTTTATGGAGCAAAAGCCATATTTGGCCAATCTGCACCAAACACAAGACAGAACACAATGAAGGAGGAAGAAAAAGCAAGCAGAAGGGTAGGTGAGGGTGAAAATGAAAGGGAGAAAAGATCACTCGGTACCTCGGGATTGTGATGCCCGTACACATCAAGTTTCGAATGGAAACCCCGTATTTGTTTATTATGAGAATAACGGTGCTATCTGCTACTACGTGCATCGACCTTCTAATGAAATAGACAGAGCATGTGGGCAGAGTCGCTGTCGTAAGATCTCTGACGGATAAATCACGCGGGCTTACGAATCGACTTAGCCGATTGTCTATCGATGCACAGACTAATGTTTTTGGTCACGGTGGATAATCACTAACGAATCAATAATTTAGAATACATGTTTTCCCCGCAACCACATAATTGATCTATAAACCGAGCGATCGGAAGAAATGGCATAAAGCTGCTCTCACATGCCCCATCTATTTCATTAGGAGGTCGATGAATGAGCACAGCTTCCAATAAAACGACGTAATTCTATTTGAAACATGGACAAGAAATGCAATCTTTAATGAGTTGAATCGTTTTGTAAAGGAAACCCTGTCAAAATTAAAAATGCTTTGAATCAATTCGATTAGCTAGCAGTCTTGGTTCAAAAGGATTTGTTTTGCTTGTTTTAAAAAGAAATTCAATGACTACGTGTATTAAACCAAGGATGCTTGAGGAAAGTTAATCAAAATGTACACATACCGTTAAGAAAATGAACCAGGCTTTTTAGTAATATTGGACTCAAAATAATTAATTTCTAGCTTACTCTAGTGTGTTCAAAATTGAATGTTTTATTCCCTTTATATCATCTGTCCCAGATATTCGGAAAGTATATCTTGAAAAGAAAAAATAAGAAAAAGTAATATGTGAATTTGAAATTCCGTAAAAAGTAAGTTTGGGAAAAATAATTGTTTTTTCAGCAGTACTGATAAAATAATCTAAGTAATCGCAATGCTCAATATACATTCCGCCTCTCCATAACAGTCAAATTAGGGTTGATTTAGATGTAATTACTCAGATGTTGCTTAGCATGAAACTTTTCCGAATATGTAAGCAAACAAAAGTTAAATAATGTACTCACTAAACACTTAAATACGTTAAACAAAATAAATAACATTGTATTCAAATATATGATGTAAAATATATGTGTGATACTTGCAAACACACAAAAACAAACATACGCTGGACAGATGTACTGATGCAATAAAATTTAGTCGCTAAATAAATGTTAGTACTTGCAGTAAGCAAGTTTCGTGAAAATATAAACAGTCGTTTGGACTTAGTACGAGTAGACACATACATATACCCAACGTGGAAACTACTCATTTGGTATTAGAATGACCCAAAACGGATAAATACTTGAAATTTGGCGAAAATATTTAATGTACAAACACTCCATTTCATTTTTCTTTAGTTAAACAACGAAATGATGAGGGTCATATTTGAACGTTTCCAATATTTGTTTTCTAATGCTTTATATGTTGTAAATAAATTATTTAGGAATTAGGTTTTAACAGAGGATTATTTATTTTGCGCGAAATATCGATAATGATATGGGCCATTTCTTGGCGGTATGTGACTTCAATTCAAGTCAAGTATGAAAACAGAGATTCTTTTAACCGTGAAGGACTTCACAAACTCGGAAAATCCAAACGAAAACATTTATTATACGGAAGACGTACAAAAAAGACAGAACATGACATGATACATTACATACATCAGAATATTAAGCGCAAAAACGAAATTGTTCTTATTCTCCAATCTCAAATTCAGTGAAGTTGAGTTGTACACCACCTTCTTTTCACGAAAATTAATAATTCTCGTGACAGTGAATACTTTGACCAATTTTCCATAAAAGTTGTTGATTAAATACATAATGACTTGTTGAATTCCGTTTCATAAAAATAAATCAAGCTTACTAAAAGAAACCTGTTAAAATAAGGCGGTAATATCTTTAAAAAGAGAGTAACGCTGAAATAAAGTTATTTTTTTAAATAAGAAAGTTGACGTTTAAAATAAGTCATGTAATATTACGTTGTAATTCAGATTTTTAAAAATTTTGTCTTAGGTTTACATTAAAAGGCGATGAAAATAAGATAAATTTACATTTCTTTTTCAAATTTCATATTAAATTATTCGACTGAATTGAAAGCTGTAGTCAAGAAAAAACTATCATTCCAAACGAGTAGTACGCAGTTTCCATTGAGATACCGATCTCTGAATTAACAAAAAAAGCGCTACAAAGAAATTATTTAAACCTGAAAGGTCAAGTAAAGTGAATTTAATATATATATATATATATATATATATATATATATAAAACTGCTGACAGAATAATATCAGGGTTATAAAATATTCTAACTAGTTGAAAAGTTGAAAGTTTTTGTCTTAAGTGACAGAAGACGAGGTTGTTAACTTAACGAGTTGAAGCTATTCTCATGCAACTTTAATGTCTCAAACATTCGTTGAAAACATTTTCTTTTTTTTTTAAACGCTGTAAAATTGACCTTCCATTTTTGATAAAATGTAATCGATTAACTTTGCCAAAGACCGTTGTGTACAAAGGGAGCTGGTGAACGTTAAATCTGGGGCCGTGGTGGCCCGGTTGGAATAGTAACGGATTAGCAATCGAAGGGTTGCGAGTTCGAATCCAACCAAACACCGTCGTGTACAAAGCGGCTGGTGCACGTTAAATCTGTCATGGCCTCAAATGTCCTCACGTTAGCGTGGTGTGAAAGTTTGGAGAGTGGGGTGCCAGCTCACAGGTGTTGCCGCGCCATCTGACCGTGATTCAAAATTACGTGGTGTTGTCCTCGGACTTTCCCTTTGGGATTGATCCCGGACCGTCACCAATAGACCGTTGTGTTGCTCCGGTGTGACGTTAATTAAAATACCTACCTACCTCATTAATAAAACTTTCCATGGCTGTGTGTTCATAACTTGACGTTGTCTGTCTTGGTTTTGGCGCAGATTGGCCAAACACATCCTTATGTCAGAAAACCCAACCAACATTGGATACTGAATGAAGCTACCGAATTGATCAAAATAGCCCGTTGTGTTGCTCCAGTGTGGCGTTAATTAAAATACCTACCTACCTATCGAATTCATCAAGTACTTTTCAAACCATCAATAGAATTTATTTCACTCAGAAGGTTTGTAGATTGATTGTAATTCTACTGAGATGAAGGGATACTTTTGAAACCCTTGTGGATAGAATTTATTGCACCCAGAAGGTATGCAGATTGATAAGTAGTTGAATTAACTTCGCACTGCAGCAACACAACGGGCTATTGGCGACGGTTCATTGGCGATGGTCCAGGATCAATCACCAAGGGTGGGTAGGTATTTTAATTAACGTTTTTCTGGGGCAACACAACGGGCTATTAGTGACGGTCCGGGATCAATCCCAAATGGAAAGATCCGATCAATCACCAAGGGATAGATACAAGGTTGCTTGTTTTGGGGATTTTATGGCGCAAGGGCCATATTTGGCCATGCTGCGCCAGACACGACATACAATATCAAGAAAGATACAGGGACGACGCCTCGTAATTTTGAGCAACGGTCAGATGACGAGATCACACACCTAAGCTGGCATCCCACTCTTCAAACTTCCACTCCATGCCAAGGTGAGGACATTTGAGGTCACGACCAATTTAACGTGCACCAGCCAACACGTACACGACGGTCTCTGGTTTGACCTAGTTTGGAACTCGCAATCCTCCGGTTTCTAATCCGCTACTCTTCCAACCGGGCTACCGCGGGTCTCAAACATAAAGATACCACCAACTCAGATGTACTCGAGGCTCAGAAATTGCACGCAAGATATCCATCCATTCGTGCATGATAGTTGCCAAGAAAATGAATTTAGGGCGGCGTCTTTCAAACAGCCCGCTGCTCTTCATATCAGCCGCCCTTCGGGGCTGAGGGCGTAGTATTCTAATAACTTTTATTAGCCCGAAACACGGGGGGATTCATCTCATCATCGGATCGGATTCAATTAGGATCCGGATTCAATTAAATTGCGGAGGGAAAACTCACGGTTCGCTCGACTGAGAAATCCGTTCAATGAAATTGAAGGGGAAAGGGGTTTGAGTGGGTCGATCATCGCGGGACGGGAAAGGGGAATGCGATGCCCCTCATTTTGTTTCATGTTCTTGCTTGTAAACTTATTTGTATGCTACGGTTTAGTCTGCGAGTACTGTTGCTCATTTCATGTAAGGATCTTGCTTGTAAACGTATTCGCTTGTTGCGGGCTGGTCTGTGAGTACTGTGATTCATTTCGCGTAAGGTTCTTGCTTGTAAACTTTTCCGGATGCTACGGGCTAATCTGTGAGTACTGCTGTTGATTTCATATAAGGTCCTTGGCTTGTAAACTTATTCGCATGTTACGGGCTGGACTGTGAGTTCTGTTGTACATTTCATATAAGGTTTTTGCTTGTAAACCTATTCGCATGTTCCGGCTGGTCTGTGAGTACTAATCATTTCATGTAAGGTCCTTGCTTGTAAACTTAATCGCATGTTCCGGCTGGTCTGTGAGTACTAATCATTTCATATAAGGTCCTTGCTTGTAAACCTAGTCGCATGTTCCGGCTGGTCTGTGAGTACTAATCATTTCATGTAAGGTCCTTGCTTGTAAACCTATTCGCATGTTCCGGCTGGTCTGTGAGTACTGTTGTACATTTCATATAAGGTCCTCTCTTGTAAACTTATTCGCATGTTACGGGCTGGTTTGTGAGTACTGTTGTTCATTTCATGTAAGGTTCTTGATAGTAAGCTTATTCGGATGCTACGGGCTAGCCTGTGAGTACTGTTAATTCCATGTAAGGTTCTTGCTAGGACGGGCCATGGAATCCATATAAAAGTTATGGAACATCGACCTTAATAGACGGAGCATGTGTGTACAGATTTATGTTATTTCTTCCGGTAGCTGAATTTGAAGATCTGTCACGTGGTTGTGGGAAAAAGCATGAATTCTAAATTATTGATTGGTTAAAGTGATTACCCACCGTGATCAAGACACTAGTCTGTGCTTCTATAGCCAATCGGCTAAGTCGATTGGTAAGCCCGCGTGATTTATCCATCAGAGAGCTTACGATAGCGACTGTCCACATGCTCTGTCTATTTCATTAAAAGGGAGATGTTATGGATGATGTGACGTATTCAATATAAACTACAGCTTATAAAATCTCTCGTGTTTATTGATAGTTTCCTAGCGAGACGTTTGCTTTCAAAAATGTAATAAAAAACCAAGTTCTAACGATGCATTTAATTTTGCCGACGTATAACTGTTTGGTGCTTTAGATTTGAAGGTTTGCTATCACCTTACCTGATCCATTTGGTTTCCATGAGGGGGTAGCTGAATTAACGTAGCACTGGGCAACACAACGGGCTATTGACGATGGTCCGGGACCAATCCAGAAGGGAAGGATCGAGGACAACACTTCTTAATTTTGAACCACGTTCTGAAGGCTAGGCAACATTTCAGCTGGCACCCCACTCTTCGAACTTTCATTCTACGCCAACGTGAGGACATTTGAGGCCACGACAGATTTAACATGCACCAACCCCCACGTACATTATGATGATCTTTGGTTGGTTCTAGTTTCGAACTCGCAACCCTCCGGTTGCTTGCTAATCTGTTAGTCTTCCAACCGGGCTATCGTGGCCCCTCAAAGTCCATGAAATCGTTTCAAAACTTCCACTGAAAGGAGGGGGGTTGTTCCTGGAGGACGTTATGTGAAGTACTGAGTAAAAAAGCCTAGTTGTCTCTTGTTTATTGATGTTCTCGTGTCTCTCGTTCTTCTGTCCTTCGTCCCTCTCACCAATCTTACTCCCCAACCCTCTGTCCAATCAACGTGTTCAAGGAGATCAACCCCAGACACACGTCACCTTGGCCGAGAGTTTAAAACAAGGGATGACCTTCTCGGAAAATCTGTTTTAGAAGTAGTCTTATTTGGACAAAGAAACAGGGGTGGGAGAAGTCCGGAAGGCAGCAGAAGGATAAACGCTCACACTGTCCAGGGAAATGCAAGGGGAGTTATCGATGAAACGGTCAAGGCCCACTTGGAGCTTTGGACAATGTCACAATGGTGACTGTAAACTTAAATGTTTTTAAGGAAGATCATGCTTTGGTGTTTGGATCAGAACTTTTGGCTGTCAGAGAAGCTTTGAGATGTCTTCTAGGAAAGAACATACATGGATCACTGCAGACAGTAAGAGTTAGATACACAGCACCTTATATCTAGACCTTATATTATGGACAGAACTTAGTAGAGATATTGTTCTACTCTATTCTGAATTGGCGCACAAGGACTCAATTTGTTTGCGACTTCCTTTAACCCTATTCTATAGATTTCAGAGGCTTCAATGGTGCTAAAAGTGAAGACACTGGATGGGATAGAATCATGTTTTTGGACGAATCTAGACACAATCTCTTGTCATGATGGCCGGAACCTTGTTCACATGTCCAGTGGGGAAAAGCCATCTAAAAGATTATATTCAGGAACGTCCTACTCCAAGAGAAATGGTTTGGTGTGGTATTTCATTTCATTCACCGTCTCGCCCTATACGGATTCCAGTTACTATGAGCAGTCAGCGGAAAATAACAGAAGTCTTAAAACCAGAAGTCCTGCTCCTCTTGCAGGTGCTTCATGGAGTTATCTTTTAACAGGGAAATGCTCGTTCTATGGCCCATAACCTGTACATGTCTCGTTTCATAGCCAATGCTCGTTTAGGCCCGAATCATTAAGCATTTTTCTGTGGCCAACAAATACCACTTCTTCCTTGGCCTGCTCGATTACCCGATTTGTCCCCCCATCAAACACATGGGGAATATGATTGCTCGAAAATTTATCCGTATATCATCTCTCGCAGTCAAAACTGTCCAATAGTGCAAGGATATATCAAAAAGTAAGGTGAATTTGTCTCTAAAACTCAGAGTTTTTTGTGTAGCTAATTAATTTTTTTATATGTTGCAAGTACCAAGGTGATAGAAGTGTGACGGCTTGTAGAAACTTCTACGTCAACCCGTCTGGTGCTTAGAGCCAATCAAAGATGGCGCATCGACTTGAGCATTACTCCAAGGAGGAGGAGCGCGGTGTCATTCGTTTTTTTATGGGCCAAGGGGAAAAAACTTGTTATATTCATAGAGAATTGTTGGAAGTCTATGGAGAGAGTGTTATGTCGCAGAAACAAGTGTATGTGTGGTGTAACGACACGAATGTGGCTGTCGTCGATGCCATGATTCGTGAAGACAGAAGAGTGAGGTTGCATGATATTGCAAATGCATTGAATAGCTCATATGGTTCAGTGAGCAGTATTACCATTTGTTTGGCCCCTGAAGAAACATCTCTGTGGGCAGCGTTTCCATCCACTGGAAGAGGCACAACAGGCTACACTTGCCTGGTTAGGGAACCTGGAGCAAGATTTCTTTGAAAAGGACATGGATGGTTTGGTGCCATGTTTGAATAAATGCTTAGACCACTATGGTTCCTTTGTCGAATGATAGTGTGATACGATTTGTGAAACATAATGAAATTTATCTCTGCACGTTTTTCTGTCTATCAAAAATTCACCTTACTTTTTGATACTCATTTGTAGATGCGTGTCGCATTTGTATGGAACGACATTTCACAGACAGCCATCTGGATTCTTTATCAGTCAATGTCATGTGGTGTGTAAATAGTTATAACATCTAAAGGTGCACTCAGAAATTACTGATTTGTTCCTTTTGCCTTATAGTTCTGTAATTTCATTCATTTATACAATGTACTGCATGCCATCTCATAATGAATTTCATTGTTGTAACTCAAGGATGTTGCATTTTCAGCGAACAGTAATGTACGTATTGATGTATTAGTAAATATTTATATCAAACGGCGTTCACATTCCCTGCGTAGCAGTGATAAAGAACCAGCCCCATACAGTCTACTTTAGAATTTTATGAGATATTTAGTCTTTAGATTTCTAGTAGCGGTGTATAAAGAAACAAGAATAATAAATTTAAGAAAATAGTTTATTAAAAAGGAAGGCTCTTCGGAAAGTAGCCGTGACTGGAAAAACAGTTCTTTAGAACAATATATTTTTGCGTGGCTTTCTCATATTAGGTTTGAAAAAAGAATGAAATCGCCATTTATCTCAGTAAATTTGACAGGTTTCTCAGTGATAATAAATGTGAAACAAATTTGTTTTTATGGCACAAATTCCTTCTAAACTTTGTATATCGCCTTTAAATAAGTCAATGAAGGTCTTCAAATTCTTGGTAAGATACAGAGGGATAACGTTGTGTGCACTTGTAAGAGCTAGATATGTGAATACTAAAATAAGATTCTTACAAAATAAGATTCTAGATGTGTGTTAATTGAGATGAAATAGACAAGGTCCACTTTGACCGGACTATAAAAGAAATTCTCATTTTCATATATTTACAAAATAATTTTTCTGTTTTATTAAACCTCTGAGATTTTTCCGAGTAATGTAATATTATTTTCTAACACAACGCACATAATGACTAAATAGCTATATCTATTGGTTGGAAGAATCCTAAGAAAGATTCTACTGGTCAAGAAGGGAATAACTGGTTAGAAAGTAAGTAGTTGAATCAACGTCTCACTGGACCGGGGTATTGGCGACGGTCCGGGATCAATAAAGAAGGGGAAGTTCCCAGTACAACACCTTATAATTTTGAACCATGGTCAGAGGACGAAGTCTCACCTGAGCTGGCACCCCAATCTCTAAACTTCCACACCTTTTCAACGTGAGGACATTCGAAGTCACGACAGATTTAACGTCCACCAACCCCATAGTACACAACGGTCTGAATCGAGTCTCAAACTCGCAATCCGTTACTCTTCCCCTTGGGCTGCCACTACTCAGTTCCCTGCAAAGAACAATTTGTTTTACATAGAATCTTCATACTTCCTTGGGGTAATAGGGCAGTTTTTTCTATACGAGGTTTCTCGTTATTCGCAAAACTGATCAGATCTTGATGATATATCTTGTTATTAGCAAAATTGACCAGATCTTGGACAAGACATCTCTTTGGAAGGTTAATACTTTGTATATAAGAATATATAGTTATGAAAAACTATTGTACAATTTTACTACCAAGTTGCGCATTACTACTTATATAATCTGCAAATATAAATGGAAGATAAGAAATAAATGACTACAGAAATAAACGATTTTTAAACAATCCTTCTCGCACATATTTTCTGCAAAACTGCAAACCGCGTAGAATTACAAATAATCATACGGTTGATTGGTGTTTCAATTACCGTCACACAACTGGCGATGGTCCTGGATCAATCCCAAAGAGAAAGACCCGCGTGCATCTAGTACTTTTGAATCATGGTCAGATGACGTAGTTCCCCACTCTCCAAACTTTCACACCTCGCCAACATGAGGACATTTGAGGCCACGACAGATTTAACGTGAAGCCAGTCTCAAGGTACACGACGACCTTTAGTGGGATAAAGTTTTGAATTCGTAACTCTTGGATTGCAAATCCATTATTCTTTCAACCAGGCTATCAAGACCAAATAACCATACGAATCTATCATGCTCTAGTATTATCTGTATGGGTAGGTTGATGCAAAAGTTCGTCACTTTTTTTTGACAAAAATTGAAGAGAAATTTTATTTACTAAAAATTGCATTTAATCAAAATAGCATGTGCCGTTCTGTTCGATGACCTTTCTCCCTCTCACCGGTAGCTGCATCATCCCGAGCTCATAGAAGTTCTGAGGTTTCTGGCTAAAGAATTGATCCATGTGGAGAAATTTTCTGCACCACTTGAAGTACGTGGAACGTCAATGACACCCTTACCCTAAACAATATACAAAGGAGTATCAAAAAGTAAGGTGAATTTTTGATTGACAGAAAAACGTGCAGAGATAAATATATGAAATTTTATATTATGTTTGACAAATCGTATCACACTATCATTCGACAAAGGAACCATAGTGGTCTAAGCATTTATTCCAACGTGGCACCCAATCGTCCATGCCCTTTTCAAAGAAATCTTGCTCCAGGTTCCCTAACCAGGTAAGTGTAGCCTGTTGTGCCTCTTCCAGTGTATGGAAACGCTGCCCACGGAGGTGTTTCTTCAGGGGCCAAACAAATGGTAATACTGTTCACTGAACCATATGAGCTATTCAATGCATTTGCAATATCATGCAACCTCACTCTTCTGTCTTCACGAATCATAGCATCGACGACAGCCACATTCGTGTCGTTACACCACACGTACACTTGTTTCTGCGACATAACACTCTCTCCATAGACTTCCGACAATTCTCGATGAATATTACATGTTTTTCACCTTTCGCCCATAAAAAACGAATGAAACTGCGCACCTCCTCCTTGGAGTAATGCTCAAGTCGATGCGCCATCTTTGATTTGCTCTAAGCACTAGACGGGTTGACGTAGAAGTTTCTACAAGACGTCACACTTCTATCACCTTGGTACTTGCAACATATAAAGAAATTAATTAGCTACACAAAAAACTCTGAGTTTTAGAGACAAATTCACCTTACTTTTTGATATATCCTTGTATATCTTCTTTTGTGTCTGCGAAGCATTCTTGCCTTTTAGGAAATAAAAAAGCACAATATATCGAAAATGCTCCTTGTTTTTTGCCATTTTAATGCTTAACAAAATTTAAGAAACAACCCAGTAACACAATTTCCCCCCAAATACTCTCTAAAATAACTTCTTTCGAACAACATCACACGCGTGTGAAATAGATAACACTTCGGTTTTGCGATGCAATGCCATCTAACGCCAAAAACGGGACGAACTTTTGAATCAACCCAATATTTCTTTCCTTAGGTTTGGTTTTGGATTCTATTACTTATAAATGGTTGGAATTTGAATTTGTATCGTGTATTTTGGTGCATGTCTCGTTTTAGTGATTGTCTCGACGAGGTCTCTCTTCAAACTGACAAAATGGACCAAATCTTGATGGATGATATATCTCGTCGTTAGAAGAAAGCTGGCCAAATTTCTATCTAGTTATTGAAAATTTGGAAACATCTTGATAAAACGAGATATCTCGTCACTGAAAAATTGATCAGATCTTTATTGACGAGATAGTTCGCCGAAACCACTTGGAGAATTAATATCAATTGGGAACTTGACATCGAAATTGGAAAGGATGTATGTGGAAGTTTCTAAAATGTCACACATGTGTTTCGAGTATTATTTCTTATTCATATTTACGAGGGTCATTTCGTAAGTAATGCACAGGTGGCAACACTGCGGAGTGAATGACGCAACGATCGCGAAAATTACATCAGTTGTAGTTCAAGACTTGAGGAAGAAGCACGTGTTTTTGTGTCATCGATAGCGTAACTTTTTTAGTAACAAGAGTTCGAAATGGAGCCTACACCAGTCTCGGGTACTGTGACTGTTTAAGATCAAAGATCGTACATTAAGATCGAAACTTTACGTGGCAAAAACCCGACAGAAATTCACAGTGCTTTAAGTGAAGTTTGTGGTGAATTAACAGTGGGCCGTAGTATACTTTCTCGTTGGGCTAATCGTTTTCGTGAAGGTCGTGTAAGCATAAACGACGACCGAAAACATCAACAGATGATCGAATTGTGAAACTTGTGACAGATGTACTGGAAGAAGATCGTCGTGCGACACGACGAAATTTCTGAAGCCTCAGGGATTTCACCAACGTCAGTATTCCGAATTCTGACAAATGATTTGAACAAAAGAAAAATTTCTGAGCGATGGGTCCCTCACTGCTGGAGTGCTGAGCAGAAAGAGAAATGTCTGGACATTGCGACCTTGCTGAAACGAAGATTTGATGTTGGTCCAGAATTCTTGTATCAAATTGTCGCTATTGATGAAACGTGGCTTAGACTTAGAGCCGGAGTTGAAATCACAGTCCAACGAGTGGAGAGGGCAAAGTTCCCCACGACCAATAAAATTTCAACGAGCTCAATCAAAGTTGAAACAAATGACGATCTTTGCTTACGATCACCACGGAATAATCATGGCAGAGTTCCATGTGGACAAAGTTTCGCAGCAGTGTATTATCGTGAATTCATTCAAAAACTGAAAAGAAAAATGTACAAAGTCCGACCTCAGTTGCTTGAGGCTGGACCACTTATTTTCCATGACAACGCCAATATCGTAAATGAAAAGCTGCACATGACTAAATAAACATGTAAGTGAACAAAAAAATTGTGTGCGTTATTTATGAAATGACCCTCGTTTGTACGGAAAGGGATTTGTGTCCGGTCCCTTCCACATGCATTTGTATTCCACACTTCCACGAGTACGGAGTTCCCCGTCTGCCAGAGAATGAGAGTTCCCCGAAATAGCTTTTCCTTCTCCGATCGCCGCTTCCCTGTGTTCCCGCTTGATTACGCAACTGACTTTATCGAAGACATTCCTCGTACCTGTTACGGATGCCTAGGTGATGGATTGGGGGTACACTTTTCACTTCAGTTCGGGGGAGTAGAGAGAAGGGGTTAATGAGCCGAGTTCCATTCTCATTTCGATGGTCGGAGAAAGAAAGGTTTCTGTTCATTTAAAACTGAAAGAACTGATTTAAACTACACTCTACAATCCTAGCAATTGTTTTACATATTTTAGAATCTATTGGTGAGCCAGCTCATGGATGATCGGGAGTCGGTCGCTGTGCTGCTCCTACAATATGGCCTTTTGGACACGGTCTAGGTTGGTTATATCTTGACCAAAGGTTAGTTTGAAGTAATTTTAGTTGAAACTATTTTATTTCGAAGTAATAACAATACTAAAACTAAAATGTAACCATGATTTCTTTTTTATTTCAGACCATTCTGATTTATACCCTTAATCTTTCTATTGGTTCCGACGAGATATCCCGTCCATGAAGATCTGACCCGTATTACTAATGACGAGATACCTCGTTCATCAAGATCTGACCAATTTTGATAATGACAAGATATCTCGCCAACCAAGATCTCACCAATTTTGCTAATGACGAGATACCTCATGACTAATGATGCGGTATCCCGTCATCAAGATATTGTCAAATTTTTGATGATGACGAGATCAAGATCTGGTCAGTTCTCTTCTAATGACGAGATATCGCGAGCATCAAGATCTGGTCAGTTTTGCTTATGGCGAGAAAAATCGTTGAGACTACCACCAGGAGGGTTAAAGAACGTAATTTCAAAATGACTAAAATCATGTCTATTCTAGTCCATCGATAGTTTAATGAAATAGAGCATGTGAGAAGTGTCGCTATCATAAGATCTCAGAAAGGCAAGTCACGTGGACTTGGCAATTAACCTGAGTCGATTGGCTAAGAAAAGGCAGACTAGTGTTTTTAATCACTCTGGATAACCACTTTAACCAACCAATAAGTTGTCCCCCATTAGGATTCATGCCCTTCGAACAATCACTCGACAGATCTTCAAACCGAGCGATCGACAGAAATAACATGAATCTTTGCATACATAGTACGTCTATTTCATTAGAAGGTTGACATTCTAATCTAATTGAAGTAAAAGTAAACAAGCAGGCTAATTTTATGTCTAAACTCTTATTAATTGCAGTATCTGTCAGATACCCATCAGCGTTTGAGCAGCAATTGCTAGACAATCATTGGCGACTCACAATTGAAAGTACATTTCATTTATTTATTCATACTGTCATACTATCAATGTGCCTAACTGCAGAAATTGTATAGCTAGTAGAAATAATGGCTGCTTGACTATTATCTGTCAATCTGCCTTCTATATTTTTAACAGACATACTGTGTCAAATCGGGTGCAATTTATTTCAAAATAATTTTTTTAATTGCTTTGAATCAATGAGTTTGAATGATGATTTTAACAGATTTTCTCAGATTCGTAAATTTTTCCGTTCGATTTTCTTTTCCGGTATGTTTAGAACACCAATCCAATGAAGTTAGCAACAAAATGGAATAGTCGCAAAGTCATAAAACCAATCGGAGGTGTCCAAAAGGCGCCAAATTATTTAAAAACTACTGCTGGGGCATTTTACGTGTGGAATAATCCCACTGATTTCAACCATGAAAAAATGGCGGTATCTTTTTTTATTATTTTTTAATCAAAAAAATTTTGAACTTTAACCTTTTGCACCGACTTTTGCATGATTAAAATTCAACTATGAAAAATAGTTTAATTTAGTAGTTTAGTAGTTTTTGCTCTTTTTGACGGACGACCGTACTTTCGCGTTCTTTTTGTGTTTGCTTTCTCCCTTCCAACATTTATGAGTTGCTCAGCTAAGGGGACCATGAATGATAAGAGTGGTTCTGTTTTATGTTCCACATCACACTTCGTAATCCATGCATTCACAACAGAAATCATAACTAATTTTCAAAAAATCTTTTTCCACCACTTGTCTGATTTTCTGCCATGACCCTAAAAAATAGTCATTTCATCACAGCGGTCAACTCCATTCATGTACATAGTGTAGTGGGAAATGGCTTCTGGGCAACTAACATCTAATTTTGTACCATCTTTTTGTTTCCGGTCACTCATTCATCAGAATGAATGGGCGTGCTCAAAAACATAAGTCCGCCATTTATAATCTGAAAGTATTGCCAGGTTTCTTTAGTCATATTTTTATTCCCTAATTCCTTAAGAAAGCTGAAAACGTAAAAACCATTCAAAAGTGGGATTTATTTACACAATAGGGAATGAAATCTAATCTGGGACGTATATACCCATTAGGCCCGAAAGGGTTAAACCATATTCCTTTCAAAATATGGGGTCTGCGAACACCTGGGGTTGAGAGAAAGCATTTCCAGGGATGCGAGAGAAGTTTCGATGAACGACACCGAATTAATAAAAGACGATCTTATTGAAATAAATACGAGCCAATGCACGTATTCAAATGGAATTTGAAAAACTGGACTTGGAAATAATCTAGTGTACACAGAACCTTATCCACAGCTGGCAAAAACAGCATTGCAGACACTTTTACCATTCACCTGAGTGAAATGGGATTTTCACCACTTTTGCACATAAAAACAAAAGCCAGAAATCGCTTCAACGCAAGTGATGACTTACGTGGCTCTCAAAAAAGGAGCCTCGCTTCAAAAGTATTATGAATAAACCACAAAGCCATTAAAAATTGAGCTATTGTTTTGTATGTTGATGTAAATGTATATGTTTATTTTTCAATAAATAAATTATCTTGCAATAGATGTAGTTTGAATAAAGAACTAGAAAAAAGTACTAAATAAAGAAATAGAAACATATTTTTCAAGGGGAATCGAGAACTTATTTTTGGATGCCAGGGGGTGCCCATCACTAAAAAGGTTAAAAACCACTGCTTTCAAGAGAGCTTGAACCAAATTTTGGGGTCAATTTACCATTCTTTTCTAAACCCAAATAATAGGTAGTTGAATTAACATCGTACTTGAGCAACAACGTGCTATCGGCAACAATACAACGGGCTCTTGGTGAGGATCAATCCAGAAGGAAAGACCTGAGGACCACACATTGTAATGTTGAACCACTGTCAGATGACGAGATCAACACTTGAGCTGGCATCCCACTCTCCAAACTTCCACACAACGCAACGTGAGGATATTTGAGGCCACGACAGATTTAAGGTGCACCAACCCTCACGTATACAAGATCTTTAGGTGGATCGAGTATCGAACTCGCAACCCTTTTATTTGTAATCGGCTACTCTTTCAACCAGGCCTAGCAGGATATGACGAAAAAATTTAACTTGTCCGAAAAAATTCTTCTAGTGTAAAAAGTGATACTCTACCTCAGATGGACATATCTGAATTATTTTTTCGGAATTCAAAAATATCTTAGTGGCATCTTATCTGCAGTTAAAGTTCTCGAGTTCTGACGTTTTGGCAGTACCGTAAGACACCTGAAATATCACTCCAGTTAAGGGTGTTTCGCGTTCTTTTAACAAACCTGCCACTCTGCAAACAAGTTTTCTTACAGTATTCGGTACACCAGAGAAAAACCGTTTCCAGAATTACGTCCAATCGGTAAACACCTAGGGCCGCGTTATCCCTGTTGGAAGAGTAGCGGATTAGAAACCGCAGTGTTGCGAGTTCGAAACTCGATCCAATCACAAAAACCCTCGTGAACGTGGAAGCTGTTGCACGTTAGATCTGTCGTGGCCTCAAATGTCCTCACGTTGGCGTGGCGCGGAAGTTTGGAGAGGGGTTTCCAGCTCAGGTGTGACCTCTACATTTGACCGTGCTTCAAAATTACGAGGTGTTCCGAGATCTCTCCCTTCGGGATTGTTCCCGAAGGTTGCCAATAGGACATTGTGTTTCTCTAATGCTATGTTAATTCAACTGCCTTCCTACCTTAATAACCACTCTCATTTTTTAAGCAACAACTCATTCGAAAATAAAATAATCATGCAGAAAATTGGAAAATGGTGTTTTCGGTTGGGATATTCTCTTTTTGCTATCTTACGCCCATTGCTGCTTTTTGAGAATGTGAAACTTTAAGTATAGTACAACTTAAATATCCCTTCAATAACAGATAGAATTGTACCCTCAACGTTACCAATATCAGGGCAAACCAAAAGCTGGACAGTGTTAACATTTTCCTGTCCACAAAGTGGACAGTTCAAAGTGTCAAACAGTTCAATGTGGTGCAAACAGGACTGAAGGAAATAATGTCCACTCAAAGTTCGGACGCAGGTAGTACCGGTCACTCTTGGGAGGTCAGGAGTTACGATTATCATTTAGACAGGACCATGCTGTAAGAACAATGTCAAAACAAGATATCCTTTCCAAAACTGTTTCTTTGACTCCTGGTGGTTGTCTCGACGAGGTATCTCTTTACAAATCTGGCCACATCTTGATGGACGAGATATCTCGTCATTAAAAGAAAACTGGATGGATCTTAATGTCGTCATTATAAAAAAATCGGCAATGTCTTGATGACGAGATATCTCGTCCATCAAGATGTGGCCAGATTTGTAAAGAGATACCTCGTCGAGACAATCAATCTCGTCATTAGCTAAATCAGTGATATATCTATGGACGAGATATCTCGTCGAAACCACTTGGAGGGTTAATAGTGGATTAGCATTTCGAAACAGGGATGGGGTCAATAGGCTGAATTGACTAAGACGCAAGCTTGGACAGATCATCTTCCATTTCGTTTCCATGGATGGGGCCGTCAGTGGGTATATCCACTGCGCTAGCAACCTTCAAGTTGTAGGCTGCGCAGGTTTGATTCCTTTCAGGTGGTGAATTCCTCCCTGGGTGTATTTCTCTCTTCTGTGTCAAATTTTTTTTATTGCGTGTGTATGTCTATTTCTTGTTATTAAGCATCTTGTGTCTGGCGCAGCATGGCCAAATAGGGCCCTTGTGCCATAAAACGCCAAACCAACCAACCAACCGTTTCCATGGATACTTTAAGAACTAGTGCTCTAAGCGTCAGATTTCCGAGTAGTGTAGTAATGCTAGCCCTATAATAGCCCACTTAATGACTAAATAGCCACATGTATCGGTATAGAGAATTACGTGAAGGATTGATTCAATATCTCAAGAAGTCATGTAAGAAAAACTGCAGGTTACATAGTAGAAGATTGCACTACTCAGAGGGCTAGGATAGAAGTGTTGTTTTCTCCTTTACGAGAGTATGCCCGCAGAGAAAACACTTCTACAGACTCGCTCCTGTAAACCTGTTTCTCTGCGAATCAGGTTCACCAAAACGCCGTTTTACAAATCGTACTCACACTATCACTGAACCTCATGTTTTCCTGACAAAACATTATAGTACTGAATTCTCTTTATGCAAGTGATGCAGCGATTTCTACTGAACTTCCTTGGTATTGAATACATTCAAAATGAGGATCTCAGTAAAACTCGCTTTTGATGGACCGTTTCCTTGGAGTGCAAAATCGATCGTCGATATTTTGAACTCGCAAATACGGATTGGATGTCGAATTTCAATATGAAACACTCTTATTTGGTAATACGTTTTCATACAAGCATAATCCGAGAAACAACCGGACGGTTGGAAGTTCGAATCCAACCAAAAACCGTCGTGTACAAAGGGGCCTGGTGCACGTTAAATATGTCGTGGCCTCAAATGTCCTCACGTTGGCGTGGTGTGAAAGTTTGGAGAGTGCGGTGACAGTCCAGATGTGACCTCGTCATCTGATATTGGTTCAAAATTACGTGGTGTTGTCCTCGGTTCTTTCCCTTCGGGTTTGATCGCGGACCGTCACCAATAGCCCGTTGTGTTGTTCTAGTGTGACGTTAATCAAAATTACCTTACCCGAGAAACAACATTGAATTATCGACGCGTTTGTAAAATTCGGAAACACTGAAATTGTTATTTGATTTCTGAATGGCTTGTTTCATTTGCAATATATTAAAAGAAAATGCTGTTATAAATAATTTCTTATAAATTGATTGAGACTAGTTTTCCCTGGTGTTTTGCATGATCAATATCTTTAACATACTTTATCACCTCATCTGTGCCATTTATGTGTTTTGGGATTGGTTGAAATCCAAATTATGCCATTGAATGTATGTTTTACTGTACTACTAGCACCTTCGAGGTGTAGGCGGCGAAGGTTTGATTCCCGTCAGGTGCATTGTTCCCTGAGTGTATTTCCCCCTTTTGTGTCAGTAAAAATTTCATTGTGTGTGTTTATTACTTGATATTTTATGTCGCGTGGCCAAATATAGTTCTTTAGTCATAAAACCCCAAAACCAACCAACTTTACTACTAGCATAAGCCAATCTAAGGTATCTATAAAAATGAAGATAATATCGTTGGTTAGTTGTCTATGGCATAAAGACCAGATCTGGCCAAATTGCACAAAGCAATGGTTTTGACATGCACGTCTTTAAACTCAGAACCGTACTATATGTGGCCATTACGGAAAGTTGAACGTTACGAAAAATCGTTCGGTTTAGTAATTTCTATGTTGCGAACCAAACCAACCTAGTGGCATCTGTTAGCTGAGGGAACGGAGACTTGTTAGTGACCTTGAATTTGTCTGGACGCTGCGATAAGAGGGGGAAGGGGCATTTTGCTGCCCCTCGCAGACTTCAAATCAATATCTGAGGACGGCGAACCGGTACGACGTCGATATTGGTCTAAAACGAAATCTAACTTTAAGATCTGTCGATTTAAATCATTAGAAGTGAAATTTAATACAGATTGGTTGTGAAACTTTGGATCGCATTTAGAAATATTTTTTAAATTTCACAATGTCGTCATATGCTTGTCGAAAAGTCAAGCAGAAATACATCAAATCTAGTTTACGATGAAGAGAAGTTTTTGACCCACTGAATTAACTTCTAAATTTGTGTCTTTCTTTCACTTACTAAACTCAAATAAATACTATGCGCTAACAACATGTTTCATGTAAAACCTTGTGTCCGTGTACCAACATAGCCTACCTAAATTTGCTAACTAAAATAACCTGTCTAATTCAACTTTTTAGTTTATCTTCCAGATTGTCTGCAGTATTTTTCTGTTAAATGCTTGAAATTATTCCCTTTTACAATATTGTCCTCAAAATGCACTTACTCTCTACTTTTTACTTTTAAACTGATTTACACGATTATTTCAGAAGTTTCTATAAAACCTATTTAGAATTCCCCTTCCCATGGATTAAAATCCTGTTTACTAACCTTGAACCCCAAAACTGAAACCAAAATGTCCCGGCAAATGACTCCAAAATATAATGATCGTTTCAGGATTTTTAATAAAACTATTTAGAATTCTCCCTTCCCCACCGATTAAAACCCATTTTACTTTACAACCTTGAACCCAAAAATGAAACCAAAATGTCCCAGCAAATGACTCCATAATATAATGATCGTTTCAGAATTTTTAATACAAATATTTAGAATTCTCCCTTCCCCACCGATTTAAAACCCATTTTACTTTAAAACCTTGAACCCCAAAACTGAAACCAAAATGTCCCGGCAAATGACTCCAAAATTTAACGATCGTTTCAGAATTTTTAATAAAAATATTTAGAATTCTCCCTTCCCACCGAATTAAACTAATTTTACTTTACAACCTTGAACCCAAAGATTGAAACCGAAATGTCCCGGCAAATGACTCCAAAATATAATGATCGTTTCAGAATTTAAAATAAAAATATTTAGAATTCTCCCTCTCCCCACCGATTAAAACCCATTTTACTTTACAACCTTGAACCCAAAGACTGAAACAAAAATGTCCGGGCAACTGACTTCCCAATAAAGAGATTCTAAACACGAAACGGGATCGCAAGTTACGGAACTAAACTTTTACTCCATCCGTCATCCAATCGGAACTGCCTCCCGAATTCCACCAATTCCGAAACGGACGAGGCAGGAAAGAATTCCGCGAATTTTTCGCGCCACTGAGGAGGCATCCGTCAGGGAAGGGGGTGGAAGGGTCCCCTCTACCCCCACCCGAAATGGTCCATGCCCGAATTTCTGCTCGACGCGATTTCTCCCTTGCGAGTACTCCACACAGTGGTTCGTCTGTGAGACAGCGAGCATCTCTGGAAGCGTGTGTGCTGAGAAGACAGCGTTGAGTGCTTTTGCCCAACTTTGGGATCGGAGGCAGGAGAACCAGGAGACGCTCTTTTCTGCGAGGAAGAGGTGAGTGCAAATTTCTCGGGAATGTGGTTCTTGGAATTTGTTTTGTGTGTTTCTTAAATGCACATTTGAATTATTTTTCAGTTAATAGTAATAAGGGAGTGTTCGTAACAATATGTTTTAGATTTTTTTTAAAGGACACAGTGTGGGTTTCTTTTGCTATTAATTCATTTATTCGATCGAAAAATTATACCACGTTTTCGGGTTGAACCTATTCAAAGTGAGATGTGGACGTGATTAGAGCAGTTGCTTTTCTTCCTCTTTTGTATAAAGTTGTGAATAGGTCGAGTTTTTGATTCATTCGGATGTTTGTAAAACGCAAGGTCACAGACTGATTTTCTTTTAAATTTTATATCAGAGATTTCCAAATTTTGCGCAACTCTGACCATTTTTCACTTAAAAAATATTGACGCCCCCATCTCCAATTATCCCAAGTCCAATTTCACAAGTAATTTTTAACTCATACGAGATACCCAAAAAATAATACGCGACAAAAGGAATCTTGCACATAGAATGGAACTTCATACAAGTAAAACACAGTTAGTCAAACTTTTCAATATATGGGTTTTTCGCACTTATAATCCAGAATGTGATTATTAGAGTGGTGAAGTCCATTAAGTCATTTATTCATTACATGACAGTTAGATCTCTTCGTGAGAAACTGACTTAAACCGCCTGTAGTTTTAAAATTGTAAAAATGAAATAAATCCAAATACATTTTTATTAAAGATATATGTCTTTTTCTTTCACTTCAGTACGCACTTATACAAAAATCGCAGTTATTTATCTATTGAAGAATGGCAACAATTGAACACAAGCAGTGTAAAGTTGAATCTCCAATTTCGCCACTTCCTTCAAATGTACCGCTTCATGAATGCTCGTTCAAATATGGCGCTTTGTTCAAATACGTATATGGCTTACTTTTCATTTTCCATAATTTATGTTGGAATTTGAGTTCAAATATATTTTAGACTGTTACAGGAGATACTTTGGCTCGTCTGATTTTATATTTTACAAGGTGAAATATTTTTTGTTCTTGTTAGTTTAGAGATTTGTTTAGCCCCTTATCGTCACTAGATTTCCGAGTAGTGCAGTGTTGCCAAGCAACACACAGGACTAAATAATAACACCAATTTGTTGCAATAATCCAAGGGAAGAAGTTCAAAAGTGGTTAGACGTCATGTAAGTTGGTGAACGGACATAAGCGTGAAATTCCCTCAGAGGGTTCAGAACTGATAATAACTTTTCCAGGTTTCTTGTTTTTTGAAAAGCTTTAATAAGAATAATATTATGGAAGGTAGGTACGTAATTAATGTCTCACTGGAGCAACACAACGGGCTATTGACGACTGTTCGGGATCAAACCCGAAGGAAAAGATCCGAGGACAACACCACGTAATTTTGTACCACGGTCAGATGACGAGGTCACACTTGAGTGGCTCCCCACTCTCCAAACTTCCACATCACGCTAGTGTGAGGACATTTGAGGGTGCGATGGATTTAACATCCACCAGCCCCCTTTGTATTCGACGGTCATTGGTAGGATTCGAACTCGCAATCTTCCGGTTGCTAATCCTCTTCCAATCGGGATACCGCGGCCCGAATAATATTATGAACTGCTGATTTAGATAGTTTAACCATTCTACCAATTTCGCTTTCTACAAGGTTATATCAAAAAGTAAGGTGAATTTGTCTCTAAAACTCAGAGTTTTTTGTGTAGCTAATTAATTTTTTTTATATGTTGCAAGTACCAAGGTGATAGAAGTGTGAAGGCTTGTAGAAACTTCTATGTCAACCCGTCTGGTGCTTAGAGCAAATCAAAGATGGCGCATCGACTTGAGCATTACTCCAAGGAGGAGGTGCGAGGTGTCATTCGTTTTTTATGGGCCAAGGGGAAAACATGTAATATTCACCGAGAATTGTTGGAAGTCTATGGAGAGAGTGTTATGCCGCAGAAATAAATGTACGTGTGGTGTAACGACAGGAATGTGGCTGTCGTCGATGCCATGATTCGTGAAGACAGAAGAGTGAGGTTGCATGATATTGCAAATGCATTGAATAGCTCATATGGTTCAGTGAGCAGTATTACCATTTGTTTGGCCCCTGGAGAAACACCTCCGTGGTCAGCGTTTCCATACACTGGAAGAGGCACAACACTTACCTGGTTAGGGAACCTGGAGCAAGATTTCTTTGAAAAGGGCATGGATGATTGGGTGCCACGTTGTAATAAATGCTTAGACCATTATGGTTCCTTTGTCGAATAATAGTGTGATACGATTTGTCAAACATATAAATTTTCATATATTTATCTCTGCACGTTTTTCTGTCAATCAAAAACTCACCTTACTTTTTGATACTCCTTTGTATAACAGGTTCGATTCCTTCATGGGTATGTTTCTCTCTTCTGCGTCAGTGAAACTTTGTGTATGCCTATTATAGACGTTGTCTGTCTTGTATATGGCAGAGCATGGTTAAATATGGCACTTGCGCCTTGAAACCTCACTGAATCCAACCAACCCTTTCTATAGCACATGTAACAGCGAATTTTCCTCGCTTCGTATCAAGAATTCTTTTTCTCGTGGCGCCGCAAAGTTACAAATCGAAATAACGGCTCAAAATTAGTGTTTCTCACTTGATCTCTTGAAAATAGTCAACAATAATATTTATACTATATTATCGGGCTTTATGAACTGAAAATGAAGTACATTTTCTGAGTGGTCTTAAATTTTATAAACAAAGGACTTTTTAAGTCAAATGATTTCGTTGAGTAAACAACATCCATTCTACCAACTGGTTTTCATAACAAACGTTTATACAGTCATTGCTTTAATGTTTTTTAACCCTCTAAGTGACGAGATATCTCGTCCATTTAGATCCGACCCATTTTGTTCATGGCGTGATCTCATCATTAAGACAGTGCCGATTTTTTTTATGATGACGAGATCAAGATCTGGTCAGTTTTCTAATGACGAAAGACGACGAGGACATTATGAACGAGATTTTTCGTTCTAATATCTGGTTAGTTTTGCTAATGACAGGATACTTCAACGAGCCAACACACAGGAGGGTTAACGTCGCACTGGAGCAACACAACGGGCTATTAGAGATGGTCCGGGATCAATTCCGAAGGGAAAGAAACGATTAAACGATTCAAAATTTATTTATAAAGGTTCGAAACAAATATAAATTTTAGTTGATATTAAAATATATTTAATCCATTTAATTAATATTAGAATATATTTAGTTGATAGTTCAATATATTTAATATATTTAGTTAATATTAGAATATATTTAGTTGATAGTTGAAAATATTTAATACATTTAATTAATATTAGAATATATTTAGTTGATAGTTGAATATATTTAGTTAATATTAGAATATATTTAGTTGATAGTTGAATATATTTTGTTAATATTAGAATATATTTGGTTGCTATTAGAATATATTTAATGTATTTAGTTGATATTAGAATATATTTAATGTATTTATTTAATATTAGAATATATTTAGTTGATATTAGAATATATTTAGTTGATAGTAGAATATATTTAATGTATTTATTTAATATTAGACTATATTTAGTTGATAGTAGAATATATTTAATATATTATTTAATATTAGAATATATTTAGTTGATAGTAGAATATATTTAATGTATTTATTTAATATTAGACTATATTTAGTTGATAGTAGAATATATTTAATATATTATTTAATATTAGAATATATTTAGTTGATAGTTGAATATATTTATTTAATATTAGAATATATTTAGTTGATAGTTGAATATATTTAGTTAATATTAGAATATATTTTGTTGATAGTTGAATATATTTAGTTAATATTAGAATATATTTAGTTGCTATTAGAATATATTTAATGTATTTAGTTGATATTAGAATATATTTAATGTATTTATTTAATATTAGAATATATTTAGTTGATAGTAGTATATATTTAATATATTATTTAATATTAGAATATATTTAGTTGATATTAGAATATATTTAATGTATTTATTTAATATTAGACTATATTTAGTTGATAGTAGAATATATGTAATATACTATTTAATATTAGAATAAATTTAGTTGATAGTTGAATATATTTAGTTAATATTAGAATATATTTAGTTGATAGTTGAATATATTTAATACATTTAATTAATATTAGAATATATTTAGTTGATAGTTGAATATATTTAATACATTTAATTAATATTAGAATATATTTAGTTGATAGTTGAATATATTTAGTTAATATTAGAATATATTTAGTTGATAGTTGAATATATTTAGTTAATATTAGAATATATTTGGTTGCTATTAGAATATATTTAATGTATTTAGTTGATATTAGAATATATTTAATGTATTTATTTAATATTAGAATATATTTAGTTGATAGTAGAATATATTTAATGTATTTATTTAATATTAGACTATATTTAGTTGATAGTAGAATATGTTTAATATATTATTTAATATTAGAATATATTTAGTTGATAGTTGGATATATTTATTTAATATTAGAATATATTTAGTTGATAGTTGAATATATTTAGTTAATATTAGAATATATTTAGTTGATAGTAGAATATATTTAACATATTTAGTTGTATTAGAACCATGATGGAAGAGTTATTTTGTTCAAGATCTCGTCAGTAAAGCCGAGGAACCTCATCGAAACAACCACCTGGAGGGTTATAAGTACAAGTAATATAATTTAAATAGTTTTCGTCTTTAAAAATTGTTAAAATTTAAATTTAAATTTTGTAACACATTGTGTTATTTTTTAATCTCTGGTATAAAGAGTAATCTCGTGTGGCACTGATTTTTTAACAGTCAGTGGATCTGTACCATGTATTACCCTCGCAGATATTCGTACATAAAAAATTGCAACTATGATCTGCGAGTTAGGTTTAATAAGTATTCTAGTATGGAATCTTATCATAATATTGTTCAAGGTAAGGCCCGCTAATTTTTCGGTAACGATTTAAATTTATATTCATGGAAAGATGTTTCTTTGCAGCAGTTGTTTTTAAAGCAATATTTTTGGAATATCATCTCTGTCATAATTTCGTACTCTTCAACGAAGGCTGCGTCCCTTAGTTTGGAAAGCACTGTCTCAAGTGAACTGCTGTACTTTCTAAAATATGATTATGAATGCATTTAATCAGGAATCCATTTGATCATGAATCCATTCAAAATTCGTTGCTTCTAATTTTTTCTTGTTCAATACTATCTAGACCAATTCAAGATTTAAAACACCAAAACACCTGATATCAAATTTTGATTTAAGATTATTACAAATTTTGAATGATATTGTTGCTAATCTTCTTGGTCCAGGTGGTGTAACATAAACCAGAGGTGATGAACCTTTGGCAAACCCAGTGTGCTCACTTTAAAAATAATTAAACACACATCCAAGTTAAATAAATATCCATCTTCTTCACTGAGTTGTATGTTTAAACTCGGATAAATTTGGATTGGTTGTTCGGGTTTTTAACGGGGTTAAAGGTCCAAAAACGGGATATGCTGCGCCGATATAAATTTGGAAAATAAATGAAAGCTCTTTCTTATCCATCTCCCTTATTCTTTTTATTTCGTCAGAAGTTAACACTAAATTTACCAAGCGGGGCAAATGAACCGTTTTAAAATTTTGATTTAAAATTCCTTTTTAAATTTTATCGCTTTTTCTCAATTAATCAAAAATTTCCCGGAAGTGTTTATAAAATTAATTTAGTAGCATATATGTTACTGTGAAAGACCGATATCAGGCAAAAGTCGATATTCTCAGGTGAATGTCAGCATTCACATAGTCGCTTCGTGTAGGTCCGAAATATTTGCTAAATATCATTATTTCTCACTTACACCGGCAAATGTCGACATTCAGCATGCACTGATGATGAATATTGAATAAAAACATTTCTGTTACGTTAAGACAAAAATGCAACTTTTAAAATCATACTTTATTATTAAAACATATGATATATGTCAAAATAGGAGAAAGCTTAAGTAACATCACATGTAAATAAACTGTTGAACCTAAAACGAGCAGTCCATTCTAAATGAGAAAATAAAATAATACCAATAATAAACTTACACATAAATTATGTGATTAACGTTATACAATCTTATTTATTGCAACAACTTAAACTGAAGGCGGAGAGGCCTCTCTGGCTGTGGCCTCTCCGCCTTCTCGTTTCGACCCCCACCAGAGCTTATCTGTGCTTGTCGACATTCACCGGCGATGATCCGAATGTATAAGAATATAAAATATTCGGTCTTTCACCGACGTATTTGCTATGTGTGTCTCGACATTCACCGGAGAATATTGACATTCTCTAATTTTGGTCTTTCACGGTAACATATATATCTCTTCACCTCTTCCTGCATCCGACATATGTGTGAAGTGTGTCTATTTTTACCCTGACCGGACATTTGACCGGTTTAATATTTTATTATATGTTTTTATAACTTTGCCAACTCTTAAAACATTCCATGTACACTGCTGTGCAAAACAATAAGTACACACACCACTGTAAAGAGTTCATGTTTCATGCATCCTAATTATTCAAGCTCCATTGCATCCTAATGATTTATGCTTCATTGCATCCTAACGATAACAGAACACACAATTTCATTTTCGAATTTTTTCTTCATAACTGAAGGTTTGATATAAATTCCAGATAACAACCGCGCAAATAATGATTCCATTCAAAACATTTTGTACAAATGCACCTGTTAATCGAGAGTTTACTATCGAATACTAAAGAAGTGAAACTACTGAATGAAAAAAATCAAAATAAATTTTTTTGCTTATGATTAAGTTTTTACTATTTTGTTTTTGTAATTGTTAAATTATCATTTCACTATAATTTTGTTTATTATTTCCAGCACTCATTCCATTGTTACCTGCATCCGAGCTGAAAAATGGGTCATTTAACACTTTTCGGTAAAAATAGGTGGTCGGTAAATTTAGACTTTTTAACACTTTTCGATAAAAAAAAAGTAAATTTAGTGGTAAAGATTAACAATAAAATATCCAAGTCATTAACTGGATAGATTGGATGGAATGACCTTAAACTAATATTCTGTCACTAAATTTTACATTCATTCATTCCCATTGATTTGCAATAACCACTTAACACAATACACAAACCATTCTTTGATTTTATCGCTCTAGTGTGATTTTTGATTATTTAAAAAGTTTCTCCCAATACTTAAAAGTGAAATAATAATGCGTTTCTCAAAAGTTTGGGTGCCACGTGAGAAAATTTTGCTTCAAAGGTTTGTCAATTTTGGCAACCTCACCTAAAAAGGTTACCCACCTATGACCTAGGCCAATTCCAAAGACCATGTTGTAGAAGTCACACAGATGAACTTGTTATCATCTAGCTGTACGACAAAAAAAATTTTACTTCAAAGATTTGTCGATTTTGGCAAGCACACTTAAAGAACCATCCCTGACTTAGACTAAGTCCAAAAGACCATGTTGTAGAAGTCGCACAACATGGTCCCCTTACCCCTTATCATCCGGGAGCCTTATCCCCACCAAACCCTTATCATCCAAGAGCTGCCCGCCCTCAAAGAAAATGTTGCACTAGATATTTGTCGGTTTTGGCAATCACTCTTAAAATGGTTGCCCCCCCTCGACCCTAGATCAAGTCCAAAAGACCATGTAGTAGAGTTCACACAGCTACCAACTCCTGATCATTCAGGAGCTGTCCCAAAGACACAAACAAATCCTAAACTATACGAAGGACATTTAAAATGTTTTCCAAAGCTTTCTCGTCGTTCATTTTGTCGAAATATTTATTAACTGCTGAATGTAACATTAGATCTTCCAATTAATTAATATAATTTTCAGTCTATTAATGTTTGGAGAGGATTGGATTTTATTTAATTTAATTCCTCGCTTGTGAGGTTATGTTCAAACATTTCGTCTCAACGTGGCAGATGTTGAGTGAAAACTCAAACATCGGTACTATCAGCTCCTTCAGTTCTAATAGATGTTTAAAAATATGATTTCAGCTCTTTCAGAATATATTTTTTAAATGTACTAAGCGTTTTACTGGTCATTGTGAATTCGCCTCATTTTATAAATATCTTAGTTTTTGAATTTTATAGATCATGGACAAGATGGGAAAATACTTTTGTTGACTATTCAAGTAGGCTTTGAAAAATTTCAATGCTCGTTTTAAGGAAGTTTACATTGAGAATCTGGGCATCGTGAATTGGCCTCATTTTATAAATGTCTTAGTTTTTGAATTTCATAGATCATGGACAAGAGATAATATTTTTGTTGACTATTCAAGTAGGCTTTGAAAAATTTCAATGCTAGTTTTAAGGAAGTTTACATTGAGAATCTGGTCATTGTGAATTCGCCTCATTTTATAAATGTCTTAGTTTTCGAATTTCATAGATCATGGACAGCAAGGGAGAATACTTTTATTGACTATTCAAGTAGGCTTTAGAAAACTTCAATGCTTGTTTTAAGGAAGTTTACATAGAGAATCTGATACATTTAGCTAGACTTGCAGTATTGTTGCTGTTCGACACAGCTTATATAAGCCCTGAGGGCACATTTTCTTTAGGTGTGTACGGCTTTATGGACCCGAGATAATCTAGTGTTATTTTCTTTATCCATGGGGTTTACTGTCTCTAGTAAAATGGGAGTCGTGATCCCAGGATACCTAAGCCATCTTTTTCTGCTTTCATCGCACTACTCTAATCTCCAAACCCTCTTTTTCCCTTTCATTGCATTTTTGAATTTACGTTGTCTTGTGTAAACAAGCTTAGCCAAATATGGCCCTTGCGCCATAAAACCTAAAAACAACCAACCATTTTGTGTGAATGTCAAGTTTTTAACAAACTTAGACGAAACCAATATCTAATCCATCCTTAAGATTATCTCTTGGGAGATTCTTACCACATTTTTGTATTCATCTGTGACATCTATTTCATAAGCTTTATTTAGCATTTATACCACAACTCTAATTTCAATTCAAAATAGTAAATTACCAAATTTTATTGCTATTCAAATTTCCAGCCAAGCGGCCTAGTGACCAGGATGCTGACTTTTGGATCGACAAATTCCTGGTTCTAATCTGATAGAATCTAGTCAGCTTCAGGTGATTTCCGAGTAATGTAGTATTGCTTTCACCCCCCCCCCCATACAGCACACTTAAAGACTAAATAACCCCATCTATTGATTAAAAGAATTCTAGGAAAGATTTTATTGATCAAGACGTCTAAATCTGGTTAAAAGTCATGCAGGGGTTGCTGAAAGGACACATGCGTGTGAACCCTAGGAGGGTTAAGGTATGGATGTTTGCCCTGACTGTGTGGCATCTCTATAAACGGGTTGAGCCTAGAGTGAGAGTGGTATGCATGCGAGATGTAATGTGAAACAACCCACTTTGGTGTACCCATAGTGGAA
This sequence comes from Meta bourneti, assembly GCA_933210815.1. NCBI lineage: Eukaryota > Metazoa > Arthropoda > Arachnida > Araneae > Tetragnathidae > Meta > Meta bourneti. The sequence continues at coordinate 97,073,214 of OW119926.1, forward strand.
ATATAAAAGTAGAGTCAACAATGGTAACTTTCTTATGTACCCTGGATCATGTGACCAAACGTGCTAGTAACGTGACCCTTGGATTATTTTTGTCTTCTGAGTGGAACCTAATATTCATCATCTTATGGTCCACGGAACGAGAGAAAATGCCCATTCATTGATCCATCATTTGATTGGTCCATTGATTGATCATCTGATAGTAGTAGACTTTGACGATTTAACCACTTTAGTCGTCACTCTATATAAATGCGGATTCGCACACCTACTCTGTCATACGATGTTATAGTACCAAACGAGGCGATAAGATGCCAAATCGGTCAACCAAGTCAATTTTTCACTGAACAGTCACGTGACTACTAGTCAATGAGGTCACAATTTTTCTCAATAGCATTCTCAGTCTACTTTTACTTCACGTCTATGAGGGTGACGCAAAGTGGTTCACAAATCCACCCTTGTGTCATAATGAGTCATATTCAATTGGCCGGGCATTAGAAAAAAATGTTATTTGAATATATTTCTGGGTTTTTTTGTTATTTCATGATTAATGTTTTAAGTTTTCGGTTTGTAAGATTGTCACGGTTTGGCTAACTAAATATGCCCCTTGCGCAATAAAAACCAAAATAACCAAACAACTAGGAGGATATCACATAAATGATAGATTACATATCCGATCACAACTATTTTCTGAAAAACTTTCCGGGGTATTTTTTGCTGCCTTCCGAATATAAATCGCTCCCTCTGCGCCCCAGTCTTCTTGGTCTGGAGGTCGATAATCGCTTTTTTTTCAACAACAAAAAATCACCCGTATCAGATACCCCTTCCGGGCAGTGATAGGACGGTGTTTATATGCCCGGACTGATTGGAGACGTGGTATGTCGCTTGCAGATAACGGACACTTGTTATGTTATCCTGGCGAAAGAGGAGAGAATGTTAGGAAATGGAATTGTTTCCTGGCTTTTTCGGTTCCATTTTATAAGATCACAAAGTTTCCCTCGTAGCTTTTAGAATTGTTAGATCACTTGCTCATCAAATGACTTGGAATAAAGTCAACTGTGGCTGCTTAGAAGTATACGTTCTCAATACTGAAAAGAGATGAAAAAAAGGGGAAAATTCTAAACGTTATCTTGGTATCAATACGTTCGTATGTTTGAAGTCTGCTTGGTCATACGTGTAGCGAATCCTTCCACTATAAATATATAGTTAGGTAGGGGTAGGTATTTTAATTAAAGTCGCACTGAAGCAACACAAGTAGTATCCAAGTTAAGTTCTCCTAAAATATATAAAGAAACATTGTTCTACAGAAACATAAGAGCACATAATTGCATATACAATTCTAAACTTTCCATATTTGAAGTAACAAGCATTCTACAGTAGCATCTATTATTGATAAGCTAACACATTTATCAATAAGTTTTAGCAAAACACATTTATCAATATTTAATAGTTATGTTTAATGTGTTTTGTATTTTAGTGTAGAAAAGAATAAAAGTTTGATCTCAAAGTACAACGCACAAAAGAGATCATTTATCTTTGTTTCGATGTTTATTTTTAATATGTCTGATTAGTTTTGTATCATTCATCTTGGTGATTTTGTCTTAGTATTACAAGATTTGGAAATAACAGCAAAACGTAAATTTTTTATGTACAAAAAGCTTCACTCCATTCCTTTTACAGAACAAAGCTCAGTCTTCCCAACTATTATTGATTAAAAGAGATAGAAAATTGTCGTTTGATGATTCAGTTTGAAAACAAATGTTTTCTCGAAGGCTGTATTTGAATATGTACATTTTCCATACATTTCTAAACTTTCCATAACGGAAGTAGAAAGCATTCCATAGTAGCATCTATTCAAGAAAATCGAGTTTTCACCCCAAAGCTGGTTCGAATTTTATAACCGACTCCAACCATAAACGACTGCCTGAATAAAAAATAGTTTGATTTCCATTCTGCGAAATCTCATTCGGTTCCTTTTTGACATTCGAATTCGAGCATGCACACAAAAGGGGAGAAAAGCACCTAAAAAGAACATTTATTGTTCCTTTCGCGAAAGAAATATTTCAGAAGATACGCCCTTCGAAAAATCCGATTTCAGATTGAAATTATGCTCTGTTATATCCTATTACTCTAATTCCAGTTTCTTAAATCCTATTTATAACATCTTGGTAAGTTTAGCTGATTGAAAAACTTTCATGCTTTGTAAGCTAGATGAAAGCTGAGAGGAAATTTATTTTTTTGAAAATCCGTTCAAATGGATTTCATTTACGGAAGATTTGAACAAAAGATTCTTCAAAACCCCGTATTATAATACCCGATTACCGAAATACAATGAATTGATTTTGTCAGTATAACTATCTTGGGTTTTGTGGGGTCTCCGATAGCCTTGTTGAAGGAGTTGCGGATTAGCAAACGGAGGGTTGAGAGTTCGGAACTCGATACAACCAAATACCATCTTGTACGTGGAGCTGGTGCACGTTATATCTGTCGTGGCCTCAAATGTCCTCACGTTAGTATGGTGTGGAAGTTTGGAGAGTGGAATGCCAGCTCTGGTGTGACCTCGTCACTGACCATGGTCCAAAATTACGAGGTGTTGTCCTGGGATCTTCCCCTTCGGGACTGATCCCGGACTGTCTCCTCCGGGGCCGCGGCAGCCCGGTTGGAAGAGTAAGGCAGGGTTGCGAGTTCAAATCCAGCTAAAGACCGTCGTGTACAAAGGGGGCTGGTGCACGTTAAATCCGTCGTGGCCTCAAATGTCGTCACGTTGGCGTGGCGCGGAAGTTTGTAGAGTGGGGTGCCAGCTCAGGTGTTGTCTCGTCATCTGACCGTGGTTCAAAATTACGAGGTGTTGTCCTCGGATATTTCCCTTTGGGACCGTCACCAATAACCCGTTGTTTTGCTGTAGCGTGACGTTAATTAAAATACCTTCCTACCTTCCCGGACCGCCTCCAATAACCCGTCGTTTTGCTCCAGTGCGACGTTAATTCAAATACCTACCTACCTTACTTTTGGAGTCGAGATTTTCTCCTCAGTTGCAACTACAATGGATCGCAACCCTCCAAGCAAGCTTCTGGCGAGAACATGGCAGACTATGCATTACACCCCGGGTAACCATGAGAGGTGTGACCTCATTACATCCACCGCGAATTAGGGGAGGTGATTCATTCCTGGAGGCGTTCGAGGAAGCTTTCCCGCATTTACGTGTAGTTTTGATGAATCTTCAAGCAGCCGATCCAACTTCGGCACATACGAGATTCGAACTTTTTACCAAGAAATTCAGTCTTGCATTCACACAACTATTGTACCAACAATTTCATTGATACAAAATTGAGTATAAATAAGCTGATAATAACTCAACTAAATATCAAACGAGATATTTTCTATACCAAAATTTGGAATTTATTAATGCGGTTCAGTACTAGTTGATCAATCAACTTTCATACATCGATTCCACTTGTTATGCGAGAACCAATCTTTCATGAAAAGTGCTTTTAGCTCGATTTTATTAGCCAAAAGTAAAAATGAATAACCGTCAAAGCGCAATTCAAAATTTTTCTCTTAAACACTCTTTCAGAATCTAACGACCTGTCCGAGAAAAGTCATAATAATAAATTTGAGATTAAATAAGGAAATACACATTAAAGTCCTTTAAATTGATTACATAGGACGCCAGAAAAGTTTTGACTTAGTTCTAACATAATTTCAGACTTTACTATGTCCAACTTACCGAATAAACTCAATTACCTCTAAATTTAAATGGTTCTTACTAATGACTTTTATTGTGTTTTAGACATTAATCCTATTAGCAAGAAAAGCTTATTAATGAATCGCCATTACTCACTCCATCCTATTTTCTTAACTTTGGTAATTAAATAAAGATACAGCACTCCTTTCGTGTGGTCAATTATTTCGGTTGTCATTTGTTCTGACTCTAATTCAGGAAATAAAATAATCCTCCCGACATTGGATGTCACATCTATCTGGTGATTAGGCTTCTCCTACGTAAGGCGTTGCACAACATATGTCAGTGGATAAGAAGCGGATATGTGGGGATTCTTGTTTTATCTGTCATTTGAAACTCGAGTCACGACTTCGAGGTGAAATAATCTGGGAACATCAGCTCGAGTAGAATGATAACACAATAACACCGGAGGAAAACCCATTTGTATTCGTCAAGGAAATCAATTGGCCTGAATTGAGCGTAACAAAAGATTTCACATACGCAATGGTTATTATGTGTAGTAGAACCTTGACTATTCTCGATCTCTGATTTTCACTTTGATGGTTGTCTCGACCAGATATCTTGTTATTAATAAAACTGACCAGATCTTGATATCATCATAAAAAACCGGATATATCTTGATCTAACCAACCGGATGATCAAAATCCAACCAATTTTGCTAATGATGACATCTCTCGTCGATCAGGATATGACCAGTTTTGTTAATGACGAGATATCTCGTCATCAATATATTGCCGATTTTTTTTTTGACGAAATCAAGATCTGGTCAGTTTTCTTCTAATGACGAGATGCCTCGTCTATCAAAATGTGCCCAATTTCGCCAATGATGAGAGAGAGGGGGGACCTCGTCTATACAATCACCAAGAGGTTTAACTAAGTCACTATTTAAAACATCTATTTTAACTCGTCTATACAAGAGGTTTAACTATTTAAAACATCTATTTAAACTCGTCTATAGAATCACCAAGAGTTTTAACTAAGTCACTATTTAAACTCGTCTATACAATCACCAAGAGATTTAACTAAGTCACTATTTAAACTCGTCTATACAATTACCAAGAGGTTTAATTAAGTCACTATTTGAGAAACATCTATTTAAACTCGTCTATACAATCACCAAGAGGTTTAACTAAGTCACTATTTAAAACATTCGCTAATAAGCATTTACTCCAAAGATGCGAGAAAGTGCTGCGAAATAGACCCGTGCAGGACTTTTTCAAGATATATAACTCACGTCCAGATTTATTGTAATATTATCACAATGAATACATACTATATCGGAAATACAAATATAGACAATTCTTATTACTTGCTTTATGAATATTTCAGTAGCTGTTGTAAAGTAGTGACATGGATTACAGGGCTTTTTCGGTAAGCCATCATTCACCGCTCAAATTTTTAACTGCATGCATCGCTTCACGAATTCGGAGCTTGCCGTTGAAAATCGAAGCGGGGAAAGACGCCTTACGCCAGAGAAAAAGAATTATCGATTGACTTAAACAGCACCCTCTATTACTTAACGCGGTATTTCCGGAAAAACATTATCTGACAAAAAAAAAATTATTTTGGGTCCCTCTATCTCCCTTTACAATTTGGCTAGATATTTTCGAAACACCCTGTATTCATGGTAAATGGACTGAGATTAGGTATAAAATGTGAGAAGCGACACTGCCATAAATAGATATGATCAGTTAGGTAGGTAGGTATTTAATTAACGTCGCCCTGGAGCAACACAACGGGCTATTGGCGACGGTCCGGAATCATACCCGGAGGGAAAGATCCGAGGACAACACCACGTAATTTTGAACCACGGTCAGGTGACGTGGTCACACTTGAGCTGGCGCCCCATTCTCCAAACTTCCACACCACGCCAACGTGAGGACATTTGAGGCCACGACAGATCTAACGTGCAACAGCTTCCACGTTCACGAGGGTTTTTGTGATTGGATCGAGTTTCGAACTCGCGACTCTCCGATTGATAGTCCGTTACTCTTCCAACAGAGCTACCACGGTGCCATGAACTATTAGAAAACTGCGGCGCAAATGCAATGCTTCCAGATCTGCTAACTTCTATAAATTCATTAGTCTTTGGACAAAAGCATAACAAAATCAAGACAAATGAACAAAAAAGCTGAATCTGCGAAAAGGAATTTAATAAGTTTGTAAATATTAATTATAACGAGTGAGAGTAATAATTCATTGTTCATAAATAATTAAAAAAAAAGGAATATCATTTAAGTCAATGGATACAAGCGAATGTCGATTAAGCACTTAAAAAGATCAAAATGAGGCTTCCTTATAAGCACCTCGAAATTCTAATTGAAATATTTAGTCTTATGTAATGTTTAAAAGTTGGGCAATTGAGTAGATGCTAAACAGTTAGGACAGGAGCATAATACTAATTAGGCTAAGTCGACATTGTCACATTAAACTAGGCTGACACTAAGTTATCTTAACCTCCAAAAAGAGTACATAAATTGAGCCCAACTATTTGTGACAATACTGTCTCTAAAAGGCCATTTTCAACTGTCCTTGACATGACTTTCCGGATGCCACTTCAGACGTCTTAACTCAATGTCCTTTTTTCTAAGAACATTTTTGCCGAATTTTTCTGCATTCTCGCCATTGCTCTTTTATTTTTTATTGCCCTTTTCAAAATATTTTCCTTCCAGCCGAGAGGCTTTAATTAAGCGAGAAAGATTTTATCGAATTAAAGAGCTAAAGGCCAGGAAGCGAAGAGAAGCTGACGTTGGATATCTTGTTTGCGAAGAACTATTTTGCTCTTGTCTTGTTATAAAAAATAACTTTTAGATTTCCTTTGAAGAAAAAATATTTTTGAACAGTTTTGTAAGTATACCTTGGATAATTATACTGACAGATTTATTAGCTGGTACGATTTTACTTGTATTTAAAAGGGTAAAACTTCATGGAACGACTAATAAAAGACTTATAATGCAAAGATTTAAATTTTAATATAAATAAGAGACGATGGACTTCGTTGAATTTATTTTGGTGTTAAAAAAATCTGTTATTGAAGGTGTTTGCGAGGCAACAAATATAAATTTTTGGTGATCAGAATGGGGGATGTTAATAAAAAACAATGCAAATTTAATAGTGTTGACCTGAGGAAACTATAATAAGCTACAAGATTTCATTAGCCCAGAGACTGGTAACTAATTTAAATGCTATTTTATATTTGTCAACATGCCATACCGTATTCATAAATGTACTAATGCTCTTATATGACTATAAATTAATTAATTTTTATGTTAGTTTAATGTATGAAAACTTGGAAAGGTAATTACGAGGAAATTTATTGAGATGAGTATCGTATTATAGAAAAAAGAATTTACCAGGCCGAGGTCTCACAAATGTTCAGAACCAATAATGTAGACAATCACGATCACTTGACACGTTTACTGACAAGAATTGATGTCTTTACCTTATAGTGTTGGATTAATATATATATATATAAAACCTAACTTCAGAAAAGTTAATTGTAAAATTTTTGGATAATTTTACATACACACAAAAACAAAATAAAACAATGGTTTTCAAATATTTCTATCGCGTCACATTTTCGCACAAAACCGATTTCAAGTTACATATTCAATGTGTCTGGTGTAAAAATGCAATATTATTCAAATTATCATTTTTGTATTCCTTTTTGTCAAAATATCTGTTGCTTTTTTCATGTCTAAAAGGGAAACAGTATGAACTAAATATCTTACATAAAATGTGCTATCTTCCCTCCATTTTTGATTCTAAATCTAAACCTACGTTTTGTGGCACAATATTTGTGTACTGCTTCATGTCTATCTCTGAATCACCCAAAAGTAATTCGTCATCATGCTAACATTCCAGTGTTCTTGGCACCTCTTTGCCATATCCTTAACCCTTCAAGGGGATTCGACGAAATATCTCGTTCATTTAGATCTGACAATTTTGCTAATGACGAGAAATCTCGTCTATGTGGCCTAGATTTAAATGATAACATAAATATGAGGCACTGGATTTTGTCGAGTTTTAGTTGGACAAAATCATGTATTGAAGGTGTTTATGGCGCAGCAAATATTAATTTTTTTATGGTAAGAATGAGACACGTCAAAAAAATCAGCGTAAATTAATTTAATGATATTAGCCTGAGCTACAACTAGCCTACAACTCTACAAGAGTTCATTAGCACACTGATTGATGACTACTTTAATCCTCCAAGTGTTTGGAAGAGATATAGTGTCCAAGATCTGGTCAATTTTGCCGAAGACGAGATATCTTGTCGAGAAAAATCTGCCCTATTACACCAAGTCGGAAAACAAATTGTCCCTTACCCATAAATGGTGACAGTTTGAAACAAGTTTTTGAACCAGAGGCTGGCCACTACAGAGCAGTTTCCGATGCGAAGATTATAACCACTAGAAGGGCTAAATGTAATTTTATATTTGTCAATATACCACATCGATTTCATAAAGTACTAATACTCTTTATGATAATGCCATAATGAATACTTATATCAGTTAATGTATGAACTTTAAAAAATTGGAAAAGTATTTACGAATAAAAAAGATGAGTTAGGATCGGGCCTTCGTCCGATGAAAAACACGTTATTTTTTGAACAATTTGTTGCTGTTGCTAATCTCCAAATCTAGCTACATCTAGACCAAATCAACAAGTCCATTCACCCGCAAAGTCATAAACCAAAAGAGGTTCAGAAAATAGGGCGTCTCGGGACAACCCCATCACTCGAGAAAGTGTGCTGGAGAGGCCTGGTCAGACAGACATTTAAGGCAAACAGGATGAATCTTGCGACCACAGCAAAATGGGAGACTCCTCAGATGGCCACTGAAAAAGCGAGAGAGCGCTGTCTGAATAGGTCTGTCGCAATTGAGAGCAAGAGATCTTCCGAGGCGATCCCCACTCTACCAAGAGTGTACCGAGGGAACGATCCATGCCTTCAATGATTTGTAAATGCGTCAAATAGTGTCCTTTTACATATACCCGCAACAGTTGTGGACATACATTCTTAGACACATAAAAATGTTTGTTTTTATGCATCCTGCCACGCTTTAAAGTTTGTCCAAAAAATTTCGTATCACCCTGTAGTGAAAATATTTTTTTTTTCAGTTTAATAATATCTAATGTATAACGGAATTACAAAAGTGTCATAGTTAATGGTTAAAGCGATAGCAAAACCATTCTGTATGCACATATTTCTATGCAATATGAATAAAGTTGTTTTTCTTAGCTTTTGATGCATTCAAATATTACTTAAATCTAAACCTGCTAATGCTTATACTCGGTATAAAAACCTAGATTTCGTGTAACCTGCGAATTTCTGAAAGGGAAAAGCTATTCACAAGATTTTTACGCCTTTAAAACACGTTCTATTCAAAATTCTAAAACAAACGAACGCATTCAAATGGAAATTGTTCACCCTATTTTAATGTGAAAAGGAAATGCTGTTGATAACAGAGTCGTTAATTTGCGAAAAAAATCCTTTGAGGTGAAGTTGAAACGCGTGTTTAAGAGTCTTGGATATCGTAATTAATTTTTTCTCTCGTCTGTTCACGTCTATTGAATAAAGGGCTGTTTCTATGTGTTCTAAAATTAGGTACAAACCTTGTTTGCAAAACTGAAGAGCTGCATAAGCGAAGAATATTGATTTATTCTGTTGGATTATTTGTGGGTATGAAGTAGTTAAGCAAACTCGTGGAATGTTCGATAATTCTTTATGGGCTATATTTCGTTTCATACATGCAGTTATCGTTCCTTAATAAGTTTGAAACAATGCTAATAAAAATACTTTCTAAACAAATCTATTTACTATTCACATATTTCCTGTACCTTGGGATAGATATTTTAGACTATGAGAGGTCTTTTCTGTCACTTAAATTTAGGTGACGGTAATGCTTCTGCGACGAAACGTGTTTACTGTAAGTATTCCGAATCTGACGTCACTTGGCTTGTATGATTTCAACACTTCGCCAATAAAATACCAAATTAATATATGGTAGTTGATTGGTCAAAGCCAATTAGATTAAACGCCAAACATCGCCTAAAGGCCATAAGCTACCTTTTAAAGCAACCATTCTTTGTATCATGCGAGAGTATTTGGGTAGCGGAAGTAAAATCTTCACATTTCGTGTTTTGTTTAAACTGAAAATCCCTCTCATACATTTTTCATAATTATGCAAGATGAGATTATAAAATAAAACATTTTAACACATTTTTTATTTCTCTCCATTTTTTCCCTTAAAAGCTTTTAATGAGTAAGAAATTATTCAGTTTGGTTACACTTTTAGAAGCAATCTTAAGCTTAATTTGTGTGGCCATTTACTTTAACTTTAATGAATAATCTTTATTCTATGTTGATTACATTTCAGTTAAAGCATCAAAAAGGGATTATTGTTCCTTCTATTCGATTATTGTAGGATGCGCATTTAGATCGAAAGTTGGCGTTTTTTCATACAAATACGAAATTTAACATTTTATTTATCCACTTTACCATGACATTTTGGTAAAGATGCGTTGCTGGGGATTTTCAGTTCTGTGAGCCGTTTAGTGCCGATTCTGTTTCCTCGACTTCTGCTTTAAAGCTTTTGGTGTGGGAACCCTTTGGAATTGCGACACATTTTAATTTGGCGACGAAATGGTTCCTATAATTTATTTCAATCTTAATTGAAATTTTTAATAAGGATGTTAATTTACCGTATCATGGCAAACTGGATTGGAGAAAACTTATGATAGCTGTTATGCAAATTTCGTTTAGCCTATGGTTGTAGTTGGTTGCTTGGAGTGCCATATCCCGACCCGGATTTTCTAACCATTGATTTTGATTTGCTGATATATTTCCGGTGACTTTTTAAGTGTATTTCTTTTCATTTACTCAACCTCTCACAGACTAGATGCTCGAGGATAAACAATTTGCGAGGCTCCCCGTCGATAATCCTGACATCTTTGTCAACGGGGAGATAAGGCTATTTTGAGACTGTATAAGAAATTCCTCTAAATTGTTTCAACTGCTTTAATCTGACTAATTATGTGCAAGATAAAAGCAGAGCTCTTATTAACCCACTGCATACGTCGGGCAAAATATCGTTTCCTTCTTTGGTTACGGCAGTAGGCCCAACGACTTTACAGGCAACTTACTGAAACCGGCCGAAACGGCCTTTACAACGCTTTCCCCCAGGAGAAGAGGAAATATGTGTCGTCCCATTATCACCCAATGTGCCGGTTTCTATTGTCGGGTCGTGGGTATGCCTAGAAGGGACAGATTCTTCCTGGGTAAACTGAAAGGGCGGCGGTGACTTTTAAGTGTATCTCTTTTCATTGACTCAACCTCTCACAGACTAGATCCTCGAGGATAAACAATTTGCGAGGCTCCCCGTCGATAATCCTGACATCTTTGTCAACGGGGAGATAAGGCTATTTTGAGACTGTATAAGAAATTCCTCTAAATTGTTTCAACTGCTTTAATCTGACTAATTATGTGCAAGATAAAAGCAGAGCTCTTATTAACCCTCTGCATACGTCGGGCAAAATATCGTTTCCTTCTTTGGTTACGGCAGTAGGCCCAACGACTTTACAGGCAACTTACTGAAACCGGCCGAAACGGCCTTTACAACGCTTTCCCCCAGGAGAAGAGGAAATATGTGTCGTCCCATTATCACCCAATGTGCCGGTTTCTATTGTCGGGTCGTGGGTATGCCTAGAAGGGACAGATTCTTCCTGTGTAAACTGAAAGGGCGGCGGTGATTTTTAAGTGTATCTCTTTTCATTGACTCAACCTGTCACAGACTAGATCCTCGAGGATAAACAATTTGCGAGGCTCCCCGTCGATAATCCTGACATCTTTGTCAACGGGAAGATAAGGCTATTCACGCGCGGGTCTCTTTGTAGCACATAAAAGAGGGGATGTAAATCGTAATGGGCTGCGGCGATTCTTCATGAGTGAGGTCTGAAAGAATCCAAGCCTTTCGTATCGAGGGGACTTGAAACTTTCGGCCTGTTGGGCTGGTCCCCGTATCCAGAGGGTTGAACAGTCCTCGCAGGGACATATCTCCTTTAAGTGTGTAAGGGCTTCACGGACCCAAGGTACCCTAGTGATCCTTTCTTTTCCCATGGGTTTTACTGTCTTTAGTGAAAACGGGGGTCGCAATCCCGGGATACCCAAGCGATAGTTTTCTATTTTCCCACTACTCTATTCTCCAATCCCTCTTTTCCGGTTTAAGACATTTTTACATGATGTTGTCTTGTGTTTGGTGCAGTTTGATCAAATATGGCCCAATCGCCACAAACAACATACAATACAAACTTACAGATAATTAAAAATACTTACAAACAATGAAACTAGATAAAACTCAGGAACACAGTTACGGCCCCCTCGCCAAATTGGCGAATAAGCATTTCTGCGACTAAAACAAGGAAGCTCATGTAGCAAACCTACTACGGGTCACCATATTGCAAAATTATCGCAGATTGATGGTAATCGACGATTTGCTATGATACCGTATTCTTTAGTCCAGGGGTGTCAAACTGGTGGCCCCGAGGTAATTTTTTGTGGGCCACCATTCTCTAAAATAAAATGAAATCAGGACAATATATTACGAAGAAAATAGGGGAGATCGAGGCAATACCGTATACACAATTTTAATTAATTGATTTCCAGAATGATTCGGTTTTAAAAGACATAAAGAAGTAGGAATTCCCAAAATATATTCTTACTTAGGTGAAAAATTCCCGGAAATTAAAAAGTTTGCTGCACAAATTTTATGCTATTGGGGAGTACGTACTTGTGTGAGTAACTATTTTCGTCCATGAAATTAAATAAAACGGCCTACAGATCAAGATTAACTGATAAACATCTATCTGCCATAATGAAGATTATATGTTCTCAGTCTTTAAATCCAGATATTGGAAAACTAATAGGAGGAAAGCGCTGGCAAGTTTCCGGTAAAAAATTAATTTTAGTTTTATAAATACATTAAATTGAATAAACGTTTAAATAAAAGCAATTATATAGCAATATTATAAATTATTACCCTAAATTCACTTAATTACATAATGTGTTCTAATTATCCTATCCATATTCCTGAATCCTCACTTCAAAATATAATTTTAAGAAAATTTGTAAATGTGATGTGGCCCGCGTGAATCTTACCACTTGCATTAAATGGCCAGTGTTTTAATTGAGTTTGACACCCCTGCTTTAGTCTAAACAAATTGAAAGCTCGGTTTCTTTAGTTCTTTGCAGTTGGACATTTTAAAAATTTGGAGCTAGAGTAAGAGTGCGTTTTGAACCGTTTGGTATGATTTAAATGTTTTCATATTTGATTTTTTCTGGGTAGCAGTGGAGAAGTGGTGTCAGCAGTCAGCGCTTACTGGCAGAAAAGCGAAACTTCCTCTAACATGGAATTTACAGATTCGGATAGCTTCTGTTGCATCTTTCCTCCAATCCAGTCAGCCAAGCCTCAGTAAATGAACTCTTAGATGAAATACGTTTCTATTTACTAACGTAGGGAAACATTTTGAAATTTGTTTGATCAGATGTGTGGAAAATATTACGTACTTTCATTTACATACTTACTTACGTACGTTTCGTACTTTCATGCACATACAGTGTCTTAAATAAATCACACGTTTAGCAAATCTGCGTGATGAAATTGTTTTTTCTAATTGTATGACAGCCTTATTCTGTCAAGTAAACGTAGTTGGCGGTAGTGTTTCTACGGCATATTCCTGTACTTGACTTGCACTTTTGCAGATTCCTTGACGTAACTTGGCTTGTTATTTGAATACGATTTCTGCACATTGCCTATAAAAATTCCAAATAATGAATTCTGAATCGATATATGATAGTCAATTAGTCAACGCCAATTAGATTACGTCCAACATAGCCAAACCGGCAATAAACTACATTTTTAAGTAACCTGATAGGTATCATGCGAGAGCTTTAGGGTAACAGGATATAAAATCTCCATTCCCCGTCTTTTGTTGACACTGAAAATTCTTCTAATGGCTTGACTGCATGAGACTATCATAGGTTGGGATTTGTATTATGCGAGGGATTTTCAGAGTAAGCAAACAAACCAGACGGAAAACTGAGATATTACATTCTGTTATCCAAATGTTCTGGCATAATACACATTGGGGTTACCTGAAATGTAATCTAACACCGTTTTGACGACATTTGGCGTATAATCGAATTGGCGTTAATCAATTAATTATTATGTTGTTCCCTTACAAGTGAAATACACTAAATCAAACTTTCCAAGGTATGAGATTTTTGTCTTTTGTAGTGACCAGGGTGAGGTGATAGACCAATGAAGTGCGTGTGTGCGTGTCCATTAAGATATTTTTTCTTTGTATGAAATTTAGATTTCCTCTTGAGAAACCCGCCAATTGGGTTTCGTTAGTAAGAAGAATTTTTCGGCGATTAAGCCGACGATATATCAATCAGATATCCATTTTTTGAAATATTTATTGGTGACGGGCTGGAATGGAATTCGAAAAACAATCCAAGAGACATCGCGTGTAGAATACATACATGGAACATATTCCAAAACGAAAACTCCACCTACACTTAGCTTTACAAAAAAGTCTTTCACATGGTAAAAATAATGCCTATGATAAATAGATTCTGAGAAAGAGGCACACCAAATATTACTCATTTTAACCCACCTGTTGTCTTGACCAGGTATCTCTGGCAGTATTAACAAAACTGACTAACTGTTCTGTGAGACTGATTGTTCTGTGAGATCTGTAGACAACAAGTCTCACATCAATCTCGTCGCCAAAAACCCCTTGTATTATTCCAGTGCAATCTAAATTCAACTACCTACCCAATGCTTCCTCAGGACATTTCGAATTGTGGAATTGTGGTAAGGATAACAAAACGGCGCTTAAGAGCGTTCCATATGTGCTCAATGGGATTCAGGTTGGGAGACTATGCAGACCAATCTATACTAATGATAGTCTCATTTTCACTGTGCTGTCGTAAGAGAAGAGAGCTCTGTGTGGATGTCATTATCGGCTTGTAGAATAAATGTATAGCTGATTGCACTTGCATACGGACGAAAAATGGGGTCTAGAACCTCATCTGTATAGCGGTAAGCATTATCCCTCATTTTGTCCATTTAAGAGATTCCTTCACAAACACTGCCATTAACCCTCCTGGTACCTCGTCAAGATTTTGATAAACGAGGTATCTCGTCACTAGAAGAAAACTGACCAGATTTTGATCTCGTCATCAACAAAAAATTTCCCAAATATCTTTATGACAAGATATCTTATCAAGAATTGGTCAGATCTTGATGAACGAGATATCTTGTCGAAACCACTTGGAGGGTTAACACGGGAGGCAAAGGTGATGACAATTATCACCGGTTTACTCACCTTGATGCTCTCGCCATTTGACCTTGGTTCAAAATTACGAGGTGTTGTCCTCGGGCCTTTGGGATTGATCCCGCATCCTCGCCATTAGCCCCTTGCGTTGCTCCAGTGCGTCATAAATTCAACTACCTACCTTAATGCAATATCGATACCTTTTTAATACTTATATTAACCCTAGGAGATAAAATTTTTACCCTCGAATAGCTTTGCTCGCCTTTTATAACACTATTTGGAAATTACGCATTGACTCGGCATCGATTAATGATTTAAATGCCCGAAGTTAACGAATTTCTGCGTGATTCTCTCCCTTAATCGCTCATAAGAAAAATGGCGATGCAATTACGATTTTCATTTCCCAAGTTTTTTTTATAATTCGGGATGCAAATGGAACGCAACAGCTGAACTCGGGAGAATTCGTTAACGCTCTAATGGAATATCCATTAAGGATCCTGCTCCGTTGGGAAAAAACAGCATCTTCTTTTTAAGTGCGTTTATTTCTCGCTTGATTCATTTTGAATCGATGAGATTTTTATTTGTCCGTTTTGTTGTAGTTTTTTTTTTAAATCTGGAAAATTTCTAAATAGTAATAAATTCTGGAAGTTTGAATGTAATTCGATGGAGAGAGCGAAAATTCCATTTTGTATCATCGGCACGAATCTGTATCATAGTTTCGAGATAAGTGCGTTTAACCCAGACAGGAAATATAAAAGTACAATGGGAACCCTTTTATGGGTCCAGCATTATGTAACCAAAACTATTAGTAACGTGACCCTTAGATTATTTACGCCTGCAGGGTGGACACGAATATTCGTCATCTAGGAACAGAAGACGCCCATCCCTTGATTCATTCAGAATTTTGAACTTGACTACATTGCACCTGTGAACGACTGACGTTCTGTAGAATCAAACAGACAAGTGGTTTTAAAAACTTAAAGTAGATTTATTAAACAAGGAGATCGTAGCAGCAACAACACACATAAGCGTCCGGCGACGCTAAGATCCGAAGAACAAGTGGTCGAAAAGGGGTGGAAAGTTAACGGGGGTAGTTGAAGGGAGCAATTCCACCCTAAAGAGGCTAAAAATAGATTTTGAAGAGGGGAATTGCTAAACTTTTCTGTGACCTTGGTGTCACCGTGACGAGCGTAGACAACAAACACCCTTGCTTGCAATACCGCAAAAAATGAATTTCTAGTTTAACGCGAAGTAAGACTGTAAATACATGCTTCTGTATACTGCCACAACTGCCCCTTGTGGAGCCTCAAATTCTATCTATTGGAATATAGCATTTTCTCTGGCAGTTTTGCATATAATCTGCCAGCAGTTTTGCAGCATGCAGAAGCATGTAACAGCCTTTTTTCTCATAAAACTAGAAATTAATTGTTTAGTTATGGCGGTATTACAGCCGGTGTGCTATAGAGTGTTTAGGGGGTGCGAAAACTAAGTCTTAAGAATTTACTCAATGTAACTTGTCAAATAAGATCTTTGACAAAAAGAAAGAATTTGACTCAACTATTTAACCCTCCAAGTTTCGAAGATATACATCGTCCATAAAGATCTCATGTTTCGTTAATGACGAAGCATCACGTCAAGGCAAAATTGCCCCATCACTCTAAGGCAGGGGTGTCAAACTCAATTAAAACACGGGCCATTTAATGCAACTGGTAAGATTCACGCGGGCCACATCACATTTACAAATTGTCTTAAAATTATATTTTGAAGTAAGGATTCAGGAATATGGATAGGATAATTAAAACACATTATGTCATTAAGTGAATTTAGGGTAATAATTTATAATATTGCCATATAATTGCTTTTATTTAAACGTTTTTTTAATTTAATGTATTTATAAAACTAAAATTAATACACTGCTGACCACCCAAATTGCAACACCAAGAAAGACAAGAGATATCACAACAAAATTTATTTTGTAGATAACATGTTGACCAAGTATCAAATGATTAAATTTATAGACTTCTGTGAAGTGTGGTTCCTGCCAAAATCAGTAGCCAGAGTAGCCGCCATTGTTGGAGATCACCGCTGCCACACGCCTCGGCATTGATTCAAAGAGACTTTGGATGTGTTCTTGGGGTACAGCAGACCAAGCAGCTTCCACACGTTGCCAAAGTTGATCTGGTGTGGCAGCTGGGGATGTATTCTGGGTCAATCGTTGAGCAACCATGGACCACATGTTTTCTATCGGCGAAAGATCCGGAGAGCGAGCTGGCCAGGGAAGCAATTCAATCTGGCGATTGACGAAGAACCCTTGGACAATGCGTGCCACGTGTGGTCGCGCATTATCCTGATGAAATATGGCTGTGGGCAAGCCCTGAAGGTAAGGAAGGACAACTGGCTCCTACACCTCGGAGATGTAGCGCTGGCTGTTTAAAGTACCGGCAATGCGTACTAGAGGAGTGCGAGAGTGATATCCAATACCGCCCCATACCATAATACCCGGTGCAGGACCAGTGTGGCGGTGCATAACGCAGCTGTTCAGCATCCTCTCTCCACGGTGTCTCCAGACTCGAATCCGACCATCGTGGTGTTGCAGACAGAAGCGTGACTCGTCAGTAAAGACAATTTCATTCCATTCTGCCGTCCACATCCTTCTTTCATCGCACCATTGGCGGCGGAAACGTCTGTGGTTCTGCGTCAAGGGTAGACGAAGCAATGGACGTCTTGCGGACAGACCACTCTGCTGTAAACGGCGTCGAATGGTACGCGCAGACACTGGATGATGCGGTACAGACTGAATGTGCTGTGCTATGGTTAGTGATGTGGCTGAGCTATCCGTCACTGCCATACGCACAATATGCCTGTCATCACGTGAAGTGGTGCACTGAGGTGGATGCGATCGAACACGTTGGTCCGTCGTACCCTCCTGCATCCAACGATCACATATCCGCATTACAGTTGTTTGGTTTCGTCCAACACGACTACCGATTTCCCTGAAAGATAATCCACAATCTCGGTAGGCCACTATCCTTCCTCTGTCGAACTCGGATACTTGATCAAAAGATGATCGCTGTTTTCTACGAGGCATAATTGATCGTTTTTTTGAAAAAAACACAAGAAAAACACATTTGCCGTACTTGAAATCGTCGAAATCTCCAAGCCTTAAATAGCGCTTTGAAGTGGCGCCACAGGCGCGCGTGATGTGCGTCTGCGCTGAAATTCTAATTATTTGCATATCTCACCTCCGCTAATGCATGTTGTAAATTTCATATTATTTGCATGCTTCCTTCAGGGTGTTGCATTTACGGTGGCCAGCAGTGTATTTTTTACCGGAAACTTGCCAGCGCTTTCCTCCTACTAGTTTTCCAATATCTGGATTCAAAGACTGAGAACAGACAATCTTCATTATGGCAGATAGATGTTTATCAGTTAATCTTGATCTGTAGGCCGTTTTATTTAATTTCATGGACGAAAATAGTTGCTCACACATTTTTAACATGACGAAAATGTGTGTACGGTATTGCCTCGATCTCCCCTAAGTGCTATTTTCTTCATAGCATGTTGTCCTGTTTTCATTTGATTTCAGAGCATCGTGGGCCATTACAAATTACCTCGGGGGCCACATGCGGCCGCCAGTTTGACACCCCTACTCTAAGGGAATGAAGATCCAAGCGAGAAAAACAAAGTGTCGCTTTCCCAGAGCTTGTGACGATTTGTAACATAATTTTCCATTAGAGGCTGGTCACTAAAGGGCAGTTTTCGACGCGAAAATTGGGAGGGTTAAAACGGACGTAGAAAAATAAGTTAGTTCAGAACTATATTTTTAACCACACATTAAAATGCCAACAATATCTGTTGTGATGAAAGTAATAATTTTGTAAACATAAATATTTAAAAACTTTTCTACTCCTTTGATAAAAGTTATCCTTTTCTTATGTAAATCATGAAAATAATAAGCGACTACCTTTATTTAGATGTGACATTTCCTCACAAATGTTTATATAACCTCAAAGCAATACGTCTATAGTATTTCTTTTATGTTGGAAATATTTTCCACCTTTCGGTATTTCGTTTATACTTACACTGAAAAATTCTCACATGAGTGCGTTTTTCTCAGTATAAGAATGTATATACTAACCACACCGAAGACAAAGAAATACTCCCATTTAAGAAATTATTTGATTTATCGTTGTTTAGACGACATTGGATGTTAATTCTCTCCAAGACTAAATGAGGTTTAGTTATAACATTATGAAAGGGGCACGTTTTCAAGTTAAAGAGGAAAATAAACAACGAAAAGAATCACATTTATAATTAGTTCCATAAGCCAGTATCTTCGCGATTGATCCCGGACGTCGCCAATAGCTCGTCGTGTTGCTCCAGTGCGACGTAAATCCCATCCCCCCTACGATAAGCCAGTGCTGAAATTGCATTCAAATGAGATGCTTCCGAAATGAAGCAGAGTACGTACACTAGCATCCTCAAAATTGGGTTTTTCTGGAAATGCAATTTGAACATAAGGCTAAAAGGTAAGTAAGTACAAGGATATATCAAAAAGTAAGGTGAATTTGTCTCTAAAACTCAGAGTTTTTTGTGTAGCTAATTAATTTTTTTATATGTTGCAAGTACCAAGGTGATAGAAGTGTGACGGCTTGTAGAAACTTCTATATCAACCCGTCTGGTGCTTAGAGCCAATCAAAGATGGCGCATCGACTTGAACATTACTCCAAAGAGGAGGTGCGAGGTGTCATTCGTTTTTTATGGGCCAAGGGGAAAAAACATGTAATATTCATCGAGAATTGTTGGAAGTCTATGGAGAGAGTGTTATGTCGCAGAAACAAGTGTACGTGTGGTGTAACGACACTAATGTGGCTGTCGTGGATGCCATGATTCGTGAAGACAGAAGAGTGAGGTTGTATGGTATTGAAAATGCATTGAATGGCTCATATGGTTCAGTGAGCAGTATTACCATTTGTTTGGCCCCTGAAGAAACACCTCCGTGGGCAGCGTTTCCATACACTGGAAGAGGCACAACAGACTACATTTACCTGGTTAGGGAACCTGGACCAAGATTTCTTTGAAAAGGGCATGGAAGATTTGGTGCCACGTTGGAATAAATGCTTCGACCACTATGGTTCCTTTGTCGAATGATAGTGTGATACGATTTGTCAAACATAATAAATTTTCATATATTTATCTCTCTGCACGTTTTTATGTCAATCAAAAATTCACCTTACTTTTTGATACTCCTTTGTCGTTGCATGTACGTCGCTCTGGTGAAACACGAATAGGTATATTGGTGACGATCTGGGATCATCCCGGAAAGGAAATATCCGAGGACGCAATTTTGAACCATGGTCATATACCTGAGCTGGCACCCCTCTTTTCAAACTTCCACACGACGTGAAGACATTTGAGACCACGGCAGATTTAAAGTTCACCATCACCCACATACACGATGATTTGCGGTTGGATCGAGTTTCTCCCCGGTTACTTATCCGCGATTCTACCAACTGTGTTAGCGTGGCTCCCTAAGGAAATGCCAAGTTTCAAAATTGCTTAACTTTCTTTTATTTAACCCAAAACAAGCACAATACATTGGTAGAAAATGTCTTCTCTATAAGAGACATTTTCTGTCAAGCTAAATGTATGCGGCGGTAGTATTTCTGCGGAAATATCTGTATGTACCCTGAACATTGCGCCATTTGCCTTGTTCTTAGAATACGATTTCAGAATTTCTTTAAAAATTCCAAAAATAAATTCGAAATTGATGTATGATAGTTGATTGGGGAATTCTCCGTTATAGTCATACCAATAAATTTCGGAGCCAATTTGGCGCGTTTTGGTGGGAAATCACGCCCTGCGTGATGTTTTCTTTTCCTTATTGAAGTTTCGTCAATTTCAACAATATTATGACTTCCACCGAATTTAACGTTAGGACAAGATAACAAAGAATAGGCGCATACTTCTCGCATGTAATTATTCCAATCTACCGTTGTGCGTTGTGAGTCATTTGAAGCTGTAATTCACAGAATTCAATAGACGCCATAAATATATTAATCTTACGGCAGTAACGAAAGGAATGCGTGATCCAGTAACCACGTTTTGTTTGGACACCTTTTTCTTCCTCCCATGGACGAAGGCTACATAGCCATTTCGACTTCGAGTCACATTTTAAATTCATTAGGTGGTTATTCGAACACAATCTTTTATTGTGAAGAATATTTCTTTCTTGAAGAAATACACTCACGCCCAAATTTATCTTTACATACACAAAAATAATGATATTCCATGAAATATTCAATCGATGGAATCCATTTTTGCAGGGAATGTGTGAAAGACAAGCCTAATTAGCGTTATCCAATCAAAAGTGATCAAACAGTTTCTGATATGCAAATCAAGGCGTTACGTCATCCAGCGGTGAATCAAGCGCTTTGCGCAAAGTGAATATCTGAGTGAGTTTCTGCAATAGAGCGTTTGATTTCAGTGTGTAAGGACTCAAAACGGTTCGTTACGGCTCCGAAGTATCATTTGGAAGAATCTGTGAAGTGGCGAATTATCGGCCGTTTAGAAGCAGGGTAGACATGGAAGCAGCGAGATGTGTGAATATTTCAAGACAGACAGTCTCTACGCCAAGGAAACAACTTCAGAACTCTGGAACTGTTGTAAGGAGGCCTGGACAAGGTCCGGAACGAATAACAACTGCTTCTCAAGATCGATATCTGGCAATAACTGCCCGTCGTAAGTCTACTGCTTGGCAGTTAAGTTCAGAGGTTGCAGCCGCCACTGGAACTGTTGTATCAGGGAAAACTGTATACAGAAGGCTAATGAAAAAGGCCAAAATCCAAGGGTTTGTGTTTCACTGTCTTCACAACAAAAGAGGGATAATTTTAATTGGTGCAAAGAACATCAGAACTGGAGTGAACACCAATGGACCCATGTTCTCTGTACTGATGAGTCGCGGTTTAGTTTAACATCTAATTCTAAACGTGTTTACATCTGGAGGGAGTCAAGAGCACGAAATCTTCCTTCGAACATTATGGAACGTGACCGTTTCCATTGTGTAGGTGTGATGGTATGGGGAGGAATAATGATCGATGAACGCACGCCATTACACGTTTTCAACAGCGGATCTGTGACCGGCCAGAGATATCGGGATGAGGTCTTAGAACCTTGTGTAAGATTTTTCAGAGGTGCACATGGACCTGACTTTTTATTTATGGACGATAATGCTCGTCCACATCGAGCAAACCTCGTTGACGAATTCCTTGAAAGTGAAGCCATTGAGCGAATACCGTGGCCAGCTAAATCTCCTGATCTGAACCCCATTGAGAACTTATGGGACTACCTTGGAAAAGCAGTTGCAGGGAGACATCCTCTTCCTAGAGATATAAATACCCTGAAGACCGCATTGCTGGGGGAGTGGAACTTAATCCCCCAAACTGTGGTTAACATTATTGCCAGCATTAAAACATGTTGTGATATGTGTGTACACATCAGGGGAGATCACATTCCATATTAAATTCATAAGCCTTAATTTTTTTCTGAGTTACTCTTTTTTTCTGAACTCTCCTTGTCACATATTATTACCATTTTTAGTGTTTCATGCTACAGTTTTATATCACATGCCGTGCTCTTAAATTTTTCTTTTGTACTTATGTGTTATGATGTTATGTATCATTTCGCACAAATTCATAAAATTAGAGTTCACAGTTTCTGAGAAATCCGTGATTTTATGCATGTAAAGATAATTTGGGACATGAGTGTAGCATTGTCGCTTGTTCATCTCTTGCAGATCCCGAATCATGAAATCCATTGCACTAACAAAGGAATAATCTTAAATGGCGCCAAAAAACAAAAAGTTGGTATGGAAACAAGTCGCGCCAAGAAATAGGCAAAAAACGCGTCAAATTGGCGCCGAAGTTTATTGGTATGGCTATAACGGAAAAGTACCATTGATCAACACCAATGAGATTAAGCGCCAAAACGGCGGTAAGCTCCATTTTAAGGTAACCCCAATATGTACTTTGAGAGAGCTTTTGAACAGTAGAAGCAAAATCTTCACAGACCGTCTGGTTTGCTTGTTTACACTGGAAATCCCTCTCACACATTTTTCCACGATCTGCTTCTAAATGCTTCCATACGAATAATTCAGTAAGGGAGAAAATTAACGCCAAAAATCGCCAAAGCAGTGGCATATCAAATTTTATGGTACACTTACCGTACTCAAGAGATTGTTTATATTAGCACGGGAAACCTCTCATTTACAAACTCAGAGATACCGATGGTCTCGCAAAATTACGTCTACAATAAACACCAGACCTAGAAAAAACAAACTTCAACCGCTCAGAATGTAAATAAAAACCCAACGGAACCCGAAACAAAAACGAGGAATATGAAAATTAATCCCGCCTGTCATCCGAGAAGAAACGCATTTATCTCAATAAATTTCACCCCAGGGAAAAGGAATTTTTTAAAACTTTATATTCAGCCTCTGGGCCATCGCGTTTCGTAGAGCGC
Organism: Meta bourneti; assembly: GCA_933210815.1. NCBI lineage: Eukaryota > Metazoa > Arthropoda > Arachnida > Araneae > Tetragnathidae > Meta > Meta bourneti. Next base: position 97,096,810 of record OW119926.1, read on the forward strand.
GTTGGAAGCGTGCCATCGCCATATCTCTGCGCTCTCGCAGTTCACGTAATGCGCGTTGCGGGAGTTTCCTATAGGAAGAAAACATTCCTGCAAAAATTAAATTAATAAAAGGCGAGGAACTTGAGTGGGGATGAAAAAGCATTTTCTTTTGTTGCTTTTAGTCAGAGCAGTTTGTAGATGCAGAATCAGCTTGGTAAAGCAATTTTGCGCCAATTTTGGTAACCGTTTCCATTCTCGGTTGGCAGTAACCCTGTCGTTTTGCGAATGCTTCCGACTGAAGTGTTTTTGTGTTTTTCTTATGTACTGATAACTATATGGGGAGAGGGTTCGTTTTTGTGCGGGTCCAGTGAGAAGGCAGATTGCTTTAGGGAAGTCCATTTGTAGTAAAGTGGTAAGGTGCAGGGTTGTCAGATTTGAAGAAGCAGAAAGGGTGCTCGATTTTTATTTGAAAAAAAAAAAAAACACCCAAATGGGGCCAAAATATATTTTCCAGGTTCTCACCAAAAAAAGTAATTTCTTCGTTGGAGAGATTTGGTTTTAACCATCAACAAACCACCTTAACCCTCCAAGTGGTTTCGACAAGATATCTCCCCCATCAGGATTTTTTCAATTTTACTAATGGTGAGATACCTCCTCATCAAGATATTGCCGACTTTTCGATGATGAGAAGATCAAGATCTGGTCAGTTTTCTTTTATTGACGGGATATTGCATCCATTAAGATCTGGTCAGTTTTGCTAGTACCTCGTCATTAGCCAACATGAGGGTTAACTTTCCAAATGGTTTCGACGAGATATCTCGTCCATCAAGATCTGACAAATTTTGCAATCTTCAAATTCAAATATTGCCGATCTTTTGATGATGACAAGATCAAGATCTGGTCAGTTTTCTTCTAATGACGAGATATCTCGGCTAAAAAGATGTGGTCAGATTTTGATAATGATGAGATACTTCGTCGAGACCACCACCAGGAGGATTAAGATGCCAGTTGTGGGAAGGTATTGCTTTTGTTTAACCTGCCCCTTCATTTAACCCTCCAAGTGATTTCGACGAGATGTCCATCAGGATATGACCAATTTTGCTAAGATATATCGTCATCAAGATATTTCCAATTATTAGAAGGCATGCAGGAAAGACAATAGGTTGCGGAACGAATGCATGCTTATGCGTTCATCAGAGGACTACGCATCAGATTATCACAAATGAAAGAATATTAAACCTTGAAAATATATCCCAAGACTATTTAACCCTCCAAGTGCTTGTAACGAGATATCTCGTCCATCAAGATCTGACCAATTTTGCTAATGACGTGGTATATTTTCAATATATTGCCATTTTTTTTATGACGACCATTTCGAGATCTGGTCATTTTTCTTCTAAAGACGAGTTATCTCGTCCATCAAGATCTGTTAATGGTTTGGCCAATTACGAGATACGTCGTCAAGGCAACCACCAGGAGTGATAATTAAAAGACTCGTTCGAAGACCATTTGACTCAAATGGTGAAAAAAATCAAGTGACACAATTCTATAGAGGATGTCGATTTTTTAATGCCAAACTTCGTCAACGGTGGTAAATCAATTTAGTTCCAAGCGAGTAGTTTGTTTACTTTTCCAGTCGCTTCCCTTTTATTTCCACTAAAACACATAAGCAACATGCTAAAATTCCATTTGTATTTCATGCCTGGATATTTTACTATTGGAATAAAATAGGAAGAACGTCATTCTACAAAACACTAACTACTCCTGTCGTGTCTGGCGCAGCATGGCCAAATATGGCCCTTGCTCCATAAAACCCCCAAACCAACGAACTCCTCCTATACTAAGCTTTATAGCATAATCTCATACGCCAGCGTGTGATTATCTACGCATATCTGTATATTCCCTCCCCCATATCGTACCTTCTCGTAAAATATAACACGGTATTATGGATCAAATAATTCTTTCTGCAGAGTTGTAACACCTCCTGTTCAATTACTACAATCCTGCATTAAATTTTCATTTTTGACACGTGAATACGTCTTTAAAACTGCAACAGTACTGTTGGCATGCATGAAGAGTCCAGTGTTACCAAAAGGCTTTGCAACTGTTTTGCCTTATGATTTCAAAAATAGAAGAAACATCCAAAAGATAAATATAGCATCCTATAGACAAAGGATGTCAGTACTTGACATACCATTCCGGCAGAGTGCGCAGTGAGCATGTGGAGAGGACCGCAATGTGTGGAAATTCAATGGTACTGGAAGGGCTTGGGCCAGCGTAACTTTGGGCTGCGTAAGTGGTGTCAAAGCTACCGAACTACCCTGCAATCACAGGACTTTAATCAATACCTTAATCACTGCAATAGTTCAAACTGAAAATTGTTAAGTATCCATAGAATAAACAATCGTTCAAACTTCCTACGTCTGCTTCATTCATTCCCCAATCCAACATCAGGCTGAGTATTTACGTCAAAGCTATGGTTCAAGTCCTCGACACAACCTACTAATTTTTTTCCAGCAAGTCACTACAGGTACAAATACTTTAATCAAAAGTACACACAAATAAAAACTATAATTGAATCATAAAATGTATTCAAGGGATCAAATAAAAATACAAAAAGCTAGGGAACCTGCAGGCTTGCCAAAAGATCCTTGGTCTGCCGATAACGTCCACTCAGAGTTTGGATTACAGCTGCACACGTTAACAAGTGTGGTACTACATCTATTAGTACCACAATCCGTACAAAGAGGGCATAAGGGGGAATAGCAACAATACCAAACTTACACAGATGGCAAGCAAGGCAATTATGGTTTGCGGCAAGTCCGAACTTGGCTACGGCCATATTTCTTGGATAATGGGGATGGAAAGGATTGGCTATTTTCAAGATTTACCTTTATAGTTCAATCTAATAGGCTGATTTTATGCACAATATACACGAATCATAGAAGTCACAGTATGATAAGGATTGATAGTTGGTTGGTAGTTAAATAACATCGCAGTGGTACATCACAATGAACTATTGGTGACGGTCCGTGATCTATCACGAAGGGGATGAGGAATGAAAGCAACACCTTGGAATTTTAATCCACGGTTATATGCCGGATATCAGATTTCGGAGACACACGCTAATTGAGTGATTGATTGCAACACAAAAGGGTAGGGAGTTGATTTTGCGTCGCACTGAAGCAACACAATGGTCCGGGATCAATCTCGATGGGAAAGATTCGAGGTGAGATGATAAGGCAAGCACTTGAACTGGCACCCCACTCTCCCAACTTCCACACCACGCCAACGAGAGGACATTTGAGGCCACGACAAATTTAACAAGAACCAGTCCCTGTGTACATGACGGCTAGCGGTAGCCCGGATGAGTAACGGACTAGCAACAGGAGGGCTGCGAGTTCGAATCCAACCAAAGATTGTCGTGTACAAGGGGGTCTGGTGGACCTGTCGTGGTCTCAAATATCCTGACGTTAGCGTGGTGTGGAAGTTCGGAGAGTGGGGTGCCAGCTCAAATGTGAACTCGTCATCTGACCGTGATTCAAAATTACGTGGTGTTGTCCTCGGGTCTTTCCCTTCGATTCTGATCCCGGACCGTCGCCAATAGCCCGTTGTGTTGCTCCAGTGCGATGTTAATTAAATCCCGTGTACGCGATTGTCTTTGGTTGGACCGAGTTTTGAACTCGCCACACTCCGGTTGTTAAACCGCTACTCTTCCAACCGGGCTACCAAGTCCCCAGTATAGAAAGGGATCTCCCCTTAGAAATTTCGAGTCAATGTGTGGTAACTTGACCGACTATCTTAATTTAGTATTGTAGCTTGATTTTCAGTAAAATATAACTTGGAAAAAAAAATTTAGCACTTTTGATTTTCCCTTCAAAAATAGAAAACGAAGTCGTTTATTGCCAAAGTGTTAAACTCACCACTCTTAGTTGGCAACAAAATTTTATTTGGCAATTTCAACGAACCGGACTTTGCATACTTAGAACAGCGTATTTCAACGAAGCGAATAAATATAATTAGATACCATTAGAAGAAGCATTAGGAGAAACGAATGCTTCTTCCCCTAAATACACTGAAGAAAGGATTTTTCGTTTTTGTCTCCAGAAAAGAGATTAATACTGGTACAATAGGCGTATAGGAGACTGTTCTTGAAAAAGATTTTTAACAAAACTTTCTTATTAACGTTACTGTAAATAGGATTTAAATGATGAAAACACAAAGTGCGTTTTTCGCGTTTCCCTTTGGAGTTAAAATTGCTTTATCTGTTTTATTTAACTATACAAATAGTATTAGTGTGGATGCTGAAGTAATTTTAACCATTTGTTTTAGAAACATATATGAGAGAGATTTTCAGTGTAAACAAACAAATCAGACGAAAAGCGAAGGCTTTATTTCCATAATCCAAATGCTCTTGCATGAAACAGTGTTGCTTAAAAATGTAGTTTACCGTCTACATTTAGCTGGACAGAAAATGAATCTCGCATGTTGGTGGCTATGAGTCCACGGTAGCCCAGTTGGAAGAGTAACGGATTAGCAACTGGAGAGTTGCGAGTTCAAATCCAATCAAACACCGTAGTGTACAAAGGGAGCTGGTGCAAGTTAAATCTATAGTCAAATTACCGATAAGCTACATTTTGACATTACATTTTAACCCCGATATGTATGGTGCGAGAGCATTCTGTTAACACGAAATAAAATGTTTTCCGTCTCTGTATGTTTACAATGAAAGACTCTCTAATATTCCGTGGACCATTGTCTACATTTAAACCTTATCCATTTCGTTGTAACATTTTTTCGGCTGATAATTTAAACACGCGTTATACTACCAATTCTTTTTAAAAGCAAAGTTTTTAAATTTTTATATTTACGCTGTAAAATTACTTCATAAAAATTGCAAGTGTTCACATTTGATGTTTTTTTTTGAAAAGGTACATTTAACGGCAAAAAATTCACTTAAGAAATCAGCCACTAAAAGTCATTTAAAAGGTTCCATAGGGAACATTTACCCCATCTTTAAAATATTTTTCAAATACTTTTCGAAGAGCTCAAAGAACATGCGTCATTTTAAAGCTTGAAAACTATTTGATTAAAAAACAAAAATCTCAAAATCGTTTAATGATTTTTTGGGGGGTTATTTTTAAAGAAGTGTTAAATAGGCATCGAAAGAAATTGTATGAAGCATAAAACGAGGTTATTTTGTGCATTGATGAACTCTTGGAAAAGTGTAAGAGAAGGTTAACTGAGACTTATTTGTAAATTATTTATTTTTACTACATTGAAAATGACGTTTAGTTATATTTTTTTCTGCCCGCCGTTATTTGTCGCAATAAAAATTAAAAATGCTTTGTTAAACCGATCAAAAAAGTGATAGTACAAAAACTATGAATAAAATTAAAACGATTTGATCAATAGTATAAAACAATAAATGGGTCATTCCATATGAAATCACTCGAAAAAAACGGCATTTTCGATCCGCCCCTCCGATTTGCTTTAATTTTGTCTAATTTGCCGCTCAGTCAAAAGTAAAAATTCAGGAAAATTTTAGCCTTCCTAGTTTTAGTACTTTTTTATTTATATTAGTTTTAAATTTGAAAAGTTAGGCAACTTTTCATGATTCTAGAATTACTGATGGGCCTTGGTAGTCCAGTCGGAAGAGTTGTGGATTAGGTACCGGAGGATTGCGAGTTCGAAACTCGATCCAACCAAAAAAAGATCGTCGTGTACTTGGGGGCTGGTATACGTTAAACCTGTCGTGGCCCTAAATGTTCTCACGTTTTCGTGGTGTGGAAGTTGGAAGAATGGGGTGCCAGGTCAAGTATTGGTCTCGTTATCTGACCGTTCGTCAAGATTACGAGACGTTGTCCTTGGATCTTTTCCTGCGGGATTGATCCCGGAACGTCACCAATAGCCCGTTGTGTTGCTCCCTCCCAGTGCAATCTAAATTCAAATATCTACCTATCTACAATTACTATCTCTGGACAGTCGTTAGAACGGATTAAATTAGAGCTTAATTGTAAAAAATGTTCAACCTTCCTAATGATGTATAAAACGTCTTCTGGATTCAAGGTCATTCAATTTGATTTTTGACCTTGAATTACGGAGAATTGTAATTCATGTTTTTCAAAATATGTATTATCAGTTCACAACTTATATTTGCTTTCTGAAAATTTTAAGTTGGGCCAGGCATGATTTCACAATGGAGACACATTCCGGATGGATTGAATCATGTGTTATCAGTACCCATAAACACGTATACGATCTGACCTTATTGTTCATCGACCTTCTAATAAATAGACGTATCATTTCGGAGTCGCTGTCGTAAGATCTCTGAAGGATAAATCACAAATCGACTTAGACGATTGGCTATGGAAGCGCAGACTTGTGTTTTTGATCACGGTGGAGAATCACTTTAACCAATCAATAATTTAGGATTCATGCTTTTACCCAAAACCACGTGACAGATCTTGAAACCGAGCAATTGGAATAAATAACACGAAGCTGAGGGCACATGATCCGTCTATTTTATTTTAAGGTCGATGGTTCAATTGAGACGAAACAGATTATTTTGTCGATAAATGCGTAAACTTTCTATAATGGTATATTAAACATCCCTGTGGAATGACTCTTTAAATTTAAGATAATTCAGTTTGACTTTTGACTAGTTAAAATAGTATCCGTAAATGAAAGAGTGTTAAATCATTAATCGATGTCGACTCAATAGTTAAACACCCAGAACACTCTCCAAGCTTTGTTACAAAGGGCGAATGATAGCTATTGGAGGATGAAGCTTTTATCTTAAAAGAAGTATTAAAAGTGCATCAATTTTGTATGAAGTATTAAACGAGTACGTTAATGGGTTTTTGAAAGTGTGTTGGCGTCGATAAATTGATACACAGTGGCACTGTTATTGGTTCAAGCACTTTATTTAGCACATCGTAAATAGCGTTTTCGTGGAGGCTTCAACTTTACTGCATTGTAGTAGTTACACTTTGACTTAGAATTCGATAAAATAGATCTTTTGCATTTGATATCGAAACTGGATGCCTTGGAATCGATCCAGTTGATCGATTTTCGCCTTTTATGCATGTAAATATGAGTTTTGATTTGTTTATTTTGTAAGAGGATTCTTTCTGCAATATTATGCGTGCTAGTGAGAAAGACACCTCCAAGTTTGGTCGGTTGTTTTGGGGGTTTTATGGCGCAAGGGCCTTATTTGGTCATGCTGCGACAGACACAAGACATAGAATATCAAGTAATGGACATACACACACAATGAAATTTTTACTGACACAGAAGAAACACACTCAGGGAGGAATGCACCTGACAGGAATTGAACCTGTCCCACCTACAATTCAAAGGTTGCTAGAGCAGTGGGCATACCCACTGATCCACGACGGCCCACCTCCAAGTTTGGACTTAGCGAGTTAGCGATTAGTGGCAGCCATCGACTTTCTAATGAAATAGACGAAGCATATAGGCAAAGTCGCTGTCGTAAGATATCAAAAGGGTAAGTCCCGTGATCTTATGAATTGACTTTGGCAGATGACTATTGAAGTGGCTATCTAGTGTTTGCAATCTCACTGTATAACTTTAATCAATCAATAGATTGTCCCACATTAAGATTCATTCTTTTCCTCACATATCTTCAGACCGAGCGATAGGAAGAAACAGCATAAAGCTGCGACATATGCTTCGTCTATTTCATTAAAATGTCCAGGCATGAAGCATATACAGGGTGAGTCTTTTTTGTTTTTACAAAATAAGAGGGATGATAGTACGAGCAATAATTACCATGGAACATAGGGTCGCATTCCACTCTGAGAGGCAGAAAAGAGTGAAATTAGAATTTCAACATGAACTTACAAGTGTTGGGAAAGCGAATGAATGATACCAAAAGTTGCACACTCTGATGTATTGATCAGAGAAAAACTCACAGCAAGTGCTCAAAGTGGCGTGTCGTCGCACAGTTCACACCGGCGAAGGAATGACTGGTGCACCCTCTCGAAGATTCTTGGTGTTGTATTAATTTTGTCTGCGGCACCGATTCTCGCTACGAGATCTTCAGCAGTCCACAGGCGTCTGGTACACTAAAGGTTTCATGTGCCCCCAGAAGAAAAAGTCCAGTGGGTTGAGGTCCGGTGAGGCCAAAACACAGGTCCGCCACGTCCGATCCATCTTGCTTAGGATATATGCTACGTAGGCAGGCTCAAAACGACGTCAGAGGCGATGACTTGTTCATGTTCGACGCGTTTCGACTTTACTCTTTTCTGCCTCTCAGAGTGGAATGCGACCCTATGTTCCATGGTAATTATTGCTCGTCTGGATGGGTACTATCACCCCTCTTACTTTGTAAAAACAATTTAGACTCACCCTGTATACTGGAGATGAAGACTGAGGCAGGCACATCAAGTAAAAAGCAAACCCAATTAATTAAAAAAACAATGGGACCGAAGTGGATTCGCCCGCTGAGTAAAAACCCATATGCCCTGTCTTGTGTCTATTATAAGATTGTGAAGGCCCACTAACAAATATATTGTCTGTTTATTATGAGAACTGCTTCCACCATAAAATCTGGGCGTTATCAAATTAATTTTTTGTAGTGAATACGTCTTTAAAATCGGTATGGAGGTCATCGGCAGAAATTTGCACGTCATGAAAAGAGTTGATTTATCAAAGTCCCGTAATTCCAGGGGAATTAACATGATGGTAATCAGCCTATGGAGATACCATCGTGTAGAGGGAGGTCGACCCAGGTATACTATTAATTCACTCCCTCTCTGACCTTTGTACCGTATGATGGGGAAATGAGTCGCATTTCGGGCATACGTTGGTCTGTTTAAGCGCTGTAACTTCAGTTCTAATCGACTGGTCGTAACGAGTGCGTGCTTAAATTGAAGAGAGCGACGAGTTCAACAATTCCATTTGACTAGTTGTCAGTTTAAAGTATTTGTGTGGAAATTGTGTGCAGTGGAAAGTTACGATGTGTCGAAAATTTCACTATGAAGCCAAAATATCACATTAAATTTCAATTGCGGCATAGGAAACGTAAACAGGTTGAAAGAGCAGTTCAAGAACAAAATTTTACCAAGAAGTCTAAACCTATGGCAAGTGCGGTGAGATCTAGAGCTTACCGAAGATGTAAGAAGAAAAGAAGCAGCAGTCCGTACGCGTCGTCGCGCTGGACTATCTAACGAGCTGCCACCATACTTGGAAACACCACCATCGACCTTGCCTTTGTTAGGAACATCAGCATCGACACCATGCCGTTTTTCTCGTACTTTAGCTATCATAGACCCACCATCCATAAGTTTTCCATAGAATACTAAGCATTGCTCACACTCTAACACCACTGTTATGTATCCACCAAAACTGGCTAAATAAATGACAAACAAATACCCGCCGTCTTCATTTCACCAGGCCCCACTTACCAGGTATTCCGCGCAAAAGTATTCACGAACCAAATCTTACGGTACAGTGGGGACTGCCTACCCGCTGTTTTTTTGCGAATGTTTGCGGAGGAAAGAGGTAGTTTACCACATAGGCCTTTTTGACATAAAAAATCATAAGAAATATATTTCCAGTGTGTCATTATGTGTGCCTATCTGATGAACTTCAATGTTTCTACGAGTATCTATCCTCTGTGGAAATTTGTATAAGGTCCGTTTCCACGGCAACAGACAAGCGAAGACTTTGTAACGGGCGCCATTCTCGTGATGGATAGGTAGTACTACAAAATGCACTAATCGATAGTTCTCACAGCCCCGTAGACATACCGAGAAAATAGGCATATGGTCCCTATCGGCTAGAGAGCCTATATAGAGAGTGGACATACAGCCGACATTTTCAGATTGGCTGATGTGGTCTGCATCCATGTTTTCCTTTTCAGGTCAGTTCAATATGGCGGTTGTACGTTGCTGATTGCGATTTTGGAAGTTTTGTTTGGACACACTTGTAATTTACATAATTTTGAATATAAGAACGCTTTTTTTCATTTAATATAGATCAACCTATCCACTTAATGAACAAAATAAGGTGCAAACTCTTGATAACATTAATTTAGACAACTGAAAAGAAGCAAAGGTACATGTGTAAAATTCCGTCGGCCATTCTCGCCAAACCAGAAAAATGTCGCCAAACGATGCGATATTCCGCCAATAATGGAAAGCGTATAAAATTGTTTTAATAGGATTGCTCGAAAAACAATTTTTTCCAAAACGTTATTTTTAAAATTATAATTATGGTTAAATTGATTTTTTTTATTTCTTTCCACAATATAAATAATTTATGAATATTTGCATGATGAAAAATGGATATTTAAAATACTTAATTATTTACCTTATTCAAATACATATTGTATTCTCGTAATAAAAATAAACAAAAATTATTTTAGATCAATATTCGCATTTTATTTCACAACTAAACCGTTTTTTTATGACTGTCCCAATTCTCCGGATTTTTGCACATCCGGATTACGTCCAGCACTCAGTTGTGATAATTAGAGTTTTACTGTATTCCTATTAAGGATTTAAAGCTCTTTTATCTTATGAAAAAATAATTTATATGAATAATTTATTCGGAAAATTACAGGGCAAAATACGTTGCCCCACATTGGAATAACATGAAAGTTCTTAATTCAAATCTAACTCAATGTACGAAATTAAAAAAAGGCTTTTTTATTCAGACCCCCAAGCACACACCAGATTAAGTCCTGTAACTAGTTTATAAACTGGTCTGGTCCGAATGATTAGCTCTTATTCCATAAGAAAAATCCAATCTATCAATATTTGAAACCCAACGCCAAACTGTCGCCAAACCCGAAGTCTGTATCAAAATAACCTGATTAGCAACCCTAGTGAAACCGACTTTTGCATAGCGTCCGTGTTGGCACAGCAACGGTCGAAAAACATGGCTGCCGTTTTTTCTATGTCATATCTCTATCTATATAGGCTTTCTACTTTCGGTACCTGTTATGATTTATTATTTAATTTTCCTATGCGAGTGCAAACCGTAACTAGCGTTGTATCTCAATTTAACATTTATTTGTGCACAACCGACCTGCTACTAGTATTCCAATAATCTGCTAACTCTGCATCACTAATGAATGTATTTTAATTTATTCTCTAAGTGCAACTTTAATGTGGAACGTTAGATATTTTACATTTTCAAAGTAGAGGAAACTCCTTTTCTAATGAGTAACTCGTTTGTATATTTCCTGTGTGATCCTTCTGGAGTATTTCAACTTAGCTAAATTGTCAACTACAGTAGGCCCATGTCCTTCGCTAACAACTTCCCTCCCTAGGTTCTGGGTAGGATCAGGAGAGAGGCTCTATCACTTTGGTGTGCTTTATGGAGGAACACTGGTAAGAATCGCCGTCTTTTTCAATTCCAGAGTGAGCCTAATGACCTCCATAATTTCAAACTAATCCCTACAACAGTTGTCACTTTTTCTGTAAACCCAGAATAGGAAAAACTATAACTCAGCCCTACTCGAATCGTTTTCACCTGTCTGACTCAAACAAGTGTTTTATTTGTTTGATGAGGAAGGGAGACTTTGGAGTATGTCTTATTCGACTGCACCAGAAAGAACGTTTTGAGAATTCTCTTAAAATTTTCTTCTGATTCATCTTCTATTCTTGATGTTTTTCTAATGTTCATTTTATTAATATTGTTGGTTTATAAAAGACATCGTGAAATATGTCTTAATACGCTGGACTAGTGCATTAAGATCTAATGTAATGTCTAGAATATTTCATATAAAATTAGTTACGTAAGTGGAAAACTTAGTACAACAGTACCCATCAAAATAATCAACAAATAATATCTAAATTAATTTGATAACGTGTATAGAGTGAATACATAATCACGAGACGAGACAAAAGGAAGCTAGTGAAACATCATGAAGTGCCCTATTCCTCCAAAAGATCGGGAGTCAAATAGTTCACACATGCGCAGTTGCGCGGTACAGAGGTTTGCTCGCAGTAGGTCGTTTCAGTTCTTTCAAGCAATGATCACTACCATGTGAGAGACTGAGACGAACTGCTTGTTGCAACAGAGCGTTAATCCATCATTCCAATGTTCAACCCACGACTGGAAAATGAATTCCTTTAACCCTCCAGGTGGCTGTCTCGACGAAGTATCTCGCCATTAGCAAAACTGACCAAATCTTGATGGACGAGATATCTCGTCATTAACAAAGCTGTCCAGATCTCGTCATCAAAAATTCGTCAAAATCTTGATGATGTGATATCTCGCCAAGAGCAAAATTGGCCAGGTTTCGATGGACGAGATAAATCGTCGGAAACCAATTGGTGGATTGATGAAAGGATACATTTAACCCACCTGGTGGTTATTCCGCTGATGTATCTCGTCATCTGAAGCAAACTGACCACATCTTGATTTAGTCATCACCAAAAAAATCGACAATATCTTGTTATCAGCAAAATTGGTCAGACCTTGATGAAGATATCCCGTCGAAACCAATAGGACCAATTTCGTCGAAACAACTTGTTCATGTTTTAAATTGCATGCATCTAAATCCCACTCCTTGTGTAAGAGACAGGAGATGCCATTCCAAATTTATCTAAACGAATGCAATGTTACTTTATCTAATGAATCTAAAGTAGTTGAAATGTTTTTATTTTTAAAAGGAGAGAATTATTTTAACGTTACATTTATTTCTCTGTAGAGCTTGTTCTCGTTAGGCATAACGGTTGGCATGGCACATAACCTTTTGTGACGGTGGTTTTAAGCACCACTAAGCTTTAGAACCCCGCTTAATGCTTCAAATATATCATCAGTAGGATCATTAATAACCCATTCAGAAGCGTTATTGAACATCATTGAATACCAGCATGAGTTGTTTGAATGAGTTACATGTTGCTTGAATGAAAAATACTTCTATTCCTTTTCACGTCCAAGTATTTTCGCATAGAACTGAAAAGCATGAAGCAGCGGAATCGAGTACTTCATGTTTATTTAGATATTTGTTACGGGTAATAAAGAAATTTGAAGTTTCGGGAAAGGATACTTTATTTTATTTATGAAAATGTTGAAATGAGTGGTACTTAAGCAAGCATTGAAATATAATTATTAGTAAGAATGAAAGCATCTGTGGCACGTACGTGACATGGATGTTTAATCCTCCTAGTGGAAGTCTCGACGAGGTATCTCGTCATTAGCAAAATTAACCAGATCTTGATGGGCGATATATCTCGTTTAAATCACTTGGAGGACTAAAGCTCTCCGAATGTGATTCTAGTTTCACGCAACTAATTTTTTATATTAGTTTCTAATCTTTTAAAGTATATTTTGAAAAGTTCAATTGGATTCCTGCTGATTTGAACCCGGACCGTCGCTGATAGCCCGTTGTGTTGCTCCGGTGCGACTTTTACTCTCATGGTTGTTGGCTCGATGAGGTATCGTGTCATTAGCAAAACCAACCAGTTATTGATGGACCAGATATCTCCTCCATCACGATCTCTCATCGTCTCTTGTCATTAGAAGAAAACTGATCAAATCTTGATCTCGTCATCTCCAAAAAATCTGCAATATCTTGACGCGATATCTCGTCATTAATAAAATAAGTCAGATCTTGATGGACAGAGATATCTCGTCTAAACCACTTTTAGGGTTAATTCAACTACCTACGTACCTTGAAAAGTTTAATAACTTTGTCAACCCTTGGCGGTGCATTTCACATCTTAGATAGTTTGGTAACAAAACAAAATATCTTTTTATTAAAGTCAGATTTTCTTTTCCTTCGAGTCAGTTGTTTTTATTCCTGAGTACATATTGGACTTGGATTGCCTTTCAAAATAAAGATGCAGATCTCTTCTCACTTTGTTATTTCTGTAGATTGCTTTAGGTTATTATTTGTGGCGCTGCGGTTCTTTTTTAATATTGTGCAAATTTTACAGTGTTTGTTTTAATCTAGTATAAAATTTACGGCTGTCGTATTTGGAACTGCTGCGTCGTATAGATCAGTTTGTTATTCTTTTGGGTGTATATATTCCCTTCTTTTACAATAGAAGAGGAAAGTTTGAAGAAAAATGGGGACATTTTTTATTTTCCCATCATGAATTTTTCATTATTATACGACAAGAACTTATTGCCATCTACTAACGTCTTATCCAAATTTCTCGTGACCAATTGCTTTATCTATTTGTGTTGCCACAGTGCAAACAATTATGAATAAAGATAAATGTGAGAGGTAGTTAGACATTTGAATTAACGTCGCACTGGAGCGACACAACGGGCTATTGACGACGGTCCGGTATCAAACACGAAGGAAAAGATCAGAGGACAACACCATGTAATTTTGAACCTCGGTCAGATGATGAGGTCACACTTGAGCTATAAATGTGAGAGACTTTTCTGCCTAGCTAAATATAGATGGCAGTAGTGTTTCCTGTATATATTACGAGCGTGACGTCACTTGGCTTGTTTTTCTAATACGATTTCAGCACTTCGCCAATAAAAGTTCCAAAGAAATTTCAAATTAAGAATGCTGATTAATTGATCAACACCAATTAGATTAGACGCCAAACATTGCTAAATGGCGATATAAACTACATTTTAAGGTAACCTTAATATGTATCACGCATAGCATTTGGACATCAAAAGTAAAATTTTTGCAGGTTTGTTTATTTATACTGAAAATCTCTCTCATAAAAAGACTTTATTTGTAAAGCTTGTAGGTAGAGATAGTGTTTTTGTGGTATAACATGCTTCCTTTACACATTCCGTTTGATGTAATTGGAAGTACACTTGTCTCATTGTAATTTGTTTGATTACATTGAAAATACCTTTTATAAGATATTATGTGTGCTGTCCAAAATAATCTCGTATGATACAGTCGAGGTTACCTTAATATGTAGTTTAGCACCATTTTGACAACGCTTGACGCTTAATCTAATTGACGATGATCAATCAACTATCATGTATCCATTCGTAATGTATTCTTTGGAATTTGTACTGGAGAATTTCCGAAATCGCATTCGATGAACAAGCCAACTAACACCATGTTTAGAATTTGTTTATCATAGCAACGCAGAAGCACCATCGAAATCTGTTGAGCTTGACCTGTCATACATATAAACACCGTGTCGTTAATAATAATTTTTTTTGAATAAACAGATTTATAACATAATTACGAGATATTTCCCTTATAACAAATTCAAAGCCCATAATAGCTACTATTCTCATACAATAGCGTAGCATCGAACTAAAGCTAAAAGGATAATTCGATTAGGAATTTTTCAATTTTTGTCATGAAATACAGCTCGAAAACTGCTTCGATAGAATCCCTTGTTACCAGGAATAAACCACCGCTTTCCTTGTAAGCGAGCTGTAGTTACTTTGTAACTGTAACCACGTAATGAACTTTTCCCGCTTTACGACCCACAAACGACATCCGGAGGGGGAGGGTGGAGATTTAATCACCCCTCCCAACTAATTACTGAAATCTCTACGATTGTGTGCTCAGAGACCTTCTGCAGTCGCTCTGATAAAGCGCCAAAAGGAATTCCGCGTTTAAACTATCCGCTTTCAGTTTCGTTTCGAGAACGCGCCCATTAACAGGCCTCTGCTTTTTTTGCATGTCTCGCTGTTTGAGATTAGCGCAGAGATTGCCGATAGTCTAATTAAACACGGTGCGCGATGTATGGGGCGAATGGCTAATTAAATTTTTCGAGTTAGCGAGGAGGGGAAATGGGATTTCAATGCAAATGGGGAGTCTGGGCGAGAAGGGGGAGGTGTTTCTGCACTTCTCGCATCATATCTCTCGTTCCAATAAATCCCGATTTCTGTGTTTGTTCTGATGCCGTTTTTTTCCTGTATCGTTCCGGGTTATTATCTCATCTTTTTTTTGAACGAATCGGGTTTTTCTCTCACTGGCAAAGATAGCCATTCTAAAATGCTAAAAAAACCCTGCTACATTAGATGTGTACGGAAATTTTTTTGAACAAGGGTGGGGTGAGTTTGGGCATGTGTCTTTGCAGGGAATGTGCGTGCGAACACTGACTATAAATCGTAATTAAAGTAAGGGTTACTATCTGCTGGAAATGATTGAAGGTATCATTTTTGTTTTCGTTGTTTCGCAATCGCCCCAGCTGGGGCAAGTACAAGGATATATCAAAAAGTAAGGTGAATTTGTCTCTAAAACTCAGAGTTTTTTGTGTAGCTAATTAATTTTTTTATATGTTGCTAGTACCAAGGTGATAGAAGTGTGACGGCGTGTAGAAACTTCTACGTCAACCCGTCTGGTGCTTAGAGCAAATCAAAGATGGCGCATCCACTTGAGCATTACTCCAAGGAGGAGGTGCGCGGTGTCATTCGTATTTTATGGGCCAAGGGGAAAAAACATGTAATATTCATCGAAAATTGTTGGAAGTCTATGGAGAGAGTGTTATGTCGCAGAAACAAGTGTATGTGTGGTGTAACGACACGAATGTGGCTGTCGTCGATGCCATGATTCGTGAAGACAGAAGAGTGAGGTTGCATGATATTGCAAATGCATTGAATTGCTCATATGGTTCAGTGAGCAGTATTACCATTTTGGATTGCCATTTGTTTGGCCTCTGAAGAAACACCTCCGTGAGCAGCGTTTCCATACACTGGAAGAGGCACAACACTTACCTGGTTAGGGAACCTGGAGCAAGATTTCTTTGAAAAGGGCATGGATGATTGGGTGCCACGTTGGAATAAATGCTTAGACCACTATGGTTCCTTTGTCGAATGATACTGTGATACGATTTGTCAAACATAATAAATTTTCATATACTTATCTCTCTCTGCACGTTTTTCTGTCAATCAAAAATTCACCTTACTTTTTGATACTCCTTTGTATATACCATGGACAGAATTCTTGTTTGCGGTATGACAGTATCGTGAGTGTGGCATTTGAGGACACGGCAGATTTGACGTGCACCAGCCCCACGTATACGACGATCTTTGGTTGGATCGAGTTCCAAACTCGCAAAGGCTGCTAATCCGCTACTCTTCCGACCGTGCTACCACGACCGGTAGATAGAAATAGGAATTTCCAACCGGATAACACCAGATTTTTGAGTCCTGGGTGTATAAAAGGATATTAATGGTTGCAAAATGTTGCGATTTTTCTTTCCAACAGGCATCTAGATCCTTTCAAACAATGCGTATGACACCGCATCATAGAGGGGATTTCTGAGGGTGATTGATTTCCATCTTCAGTCTCATCTGCATATTCTACCCGCATAGTTGCTTTTCTCTGTTCAATGCGAATGTTGTCACCGCAATTGTAGACGCTTCACTAATCGATCAACAGGTGCTTAACCTCCTTTTATCCAACGGATTTTAGCAACAAGTGTTGAGAGTCAGTATTGCGAGCCGTTGAATCTAAAAATTATTGTTGAGACAATTAATCCTTAAATATACATAAACGGTTGCCTCTCTCCTCTAATTTGGGGCCCCGGTAGTCCGGTTGGTAGAGTAGCGGACTGGCAAACGGAGGGGTGTGACTTCGAAACTCGATCCAACTAAAGACCGTCGTGTGCATGGAGGTTGGTGCACGTTAAAAACTGTAGCGTTCTCAAATGTCCTCACGTTGGCGTGGTAGGGATGATTAGATAGTGGTGTGGCAGCTCAGGCGTTGATCTCGTGATCTGACCATGGCTCAAAATTACGAGGTGTCGTCCTCGTATATTTTAGATTTGAGTCTTCGGGATTGATCCCGGACCATCGCCACTTGATATTGTATGTCTTGTGTCTGCCGCAGCATGGCCAAATGTGGCCCTTTCGCCATAAAACCCCAAAACCAATCAATCCGGACTGTCACCAATAACATTACTCCAGTTAATTCAACTATCTGCCTACCTTTAATTTATTTACTTGATTTATAAATAAATGTTTGAGTTTTCAAATAATCCGTACTCTCGTAACAACATATGGACTAATAGTAGCATAGTTCAAAAGGTATGATTTTATGGAATAAATACATGTTTCAATGTGGATAATTACTTTCCAACAGCAACTGAAAAATCTCTAAGTTTGAAATTGGACTGCTAGTTGGCAGAAGTGTCCCACAGCATGTTATGCATTTTTATATTAGTGAAAACTTTAAGCCCATTTTGCCTCAAATATGATTTTATGAGTTGTATCACTGTTGCAACTCATTAGCAATGTGGTAACTATTAGATTTGAATGTGCTTCTTCCGCTGTCAGTTTTTAACTCTCAAATTTATTATAGCAACTTGCATAGTTACAAGAGTAAAATAAATTTAAGAAAAAAAGCTCAATAAAAGAAAGGCTCTCTTTGAAAATTATTGCATGACTCTGGGGTATAACATTAATTTTCTACAGTATTTTTCTGTCTGGCTTTTCGTGCCAGCTTTAATTTTGTTTGAAAAGAAATCACTGTTTCTGGTTTTTCGTGCAACGGTCATTTGTTTGCTACACGATTCCAAATTAGATGGGTTTCTCAGTGATAGTAAAGAATTTGAAACAAACTACTTTTATGACACAAAATCATTTCTAAAAAGTTGAGTTTCGCCCTTAACTAAGTCAAGTAAGATCTAATAGATGTTTCGATGCAGAAAGAAAAAATGTATGCATTTAGAGATCTGGAGTTGGGAATGATGTATTTGCAAAATCGAAATCTTGATGTGTTTCAATCAGGTGAAATAGATAACAGTTATATGTACTTAATCACTTTGATTAGTTTATAAAAACAATTTGTCCGCTTGTTATCAAACTTTTTTGTTTTATTAACCCTCTGAGTCATGAGATTTCCAAGTGATGTAGCATTACATCTACCCCATAAGACATAAATACCGGGTGATCAAAGTCACAAAAAAAGTAAAAATTCAATAATTCGAAAAGTATAGACAGTAGCACGATGCGGTTTTCACAGAAATGCACAGAAAGATATGTGATTTTTTTTAACGAAAAATTTTATTTCCAGAATAGTTACATTTGTAACCGACAGGTGGCGCTCTAGCGTCCCCTGAGCTGATTGAAGTCACAGGTGTACAGAGGTCCTCTGACGTAATTGGCCATGTTGAAAGAAGCTATTCGCCATCATCTGACAGGAATTACAGCTGAAACCCTTTTTGATGCTGTGCAGTCTCGTGCCACGTCTGACGGCCATTCTCACGAATGACGGCTGTCACATTGAACATTTGTAATCCTGACTGCGTTGCGAAATGTGCTGCGCCACTGTGTAAATCATTGACACAGCTAAAGCGCTACCTGTCGGTGGAAAATGTAACTATTCTGTAAAATTTTTTTTCATTATTTATAAAAATATCATGCCTTTGTGTGCATTTCTGCGAAAACCGCATCGTGCTAATGTCTGTACTTTTCGAATTATTGAATTTTTACTTTTTCTGTGACTTTTGGATTATAACCACAGTGACTGATTAGTTGGAAAGATTCGATTGGCCATAAACTGGTTAGAAGTCCCGCAGAAGTTAGGTCTACTTAATCCCTTTGACAAGTCTATAAAGGCAATTATTGTCTTCCATATTATCAGATTATTTTTTTTGTTTTATTAACACCCTCTGAGCATCACGAGATTTCCGAGTGGTGTAGCATTGCATCTACCTCATAATAGACATAATGGATAAATAACCGCAGCGGTTGATTGATAAGAATCCTAGGACAGATTCTATTGGCTCTAAACTAGTTAGAAGTCATTCAGGGAAGACTCAGGTTGCAGAACGAAATCCCTCGTATGGTAAGACATTAGCCCTCCTCGTGGTTGTCTCGGCGGAGTATCTCGTCATTAGCAAAACTGACCAGATCGTAATGGACGACAAATCTCGTCATTAGAAGAAAACTGACCACATCTTGATCTCGTCATTAGAAGAAAACTGACCATATCTTGATCTCATCATAAAAAAATCGGCAATCGGCTAAAATCGGATGACGAGATATCTTCCAATTGGAAAAATTGATCAGATCTTCATGGACTAGATATCTCATCAAAACCCTTTGGAGGGTTAAGTCAAGGTCTAAGTAGCCCTCATGACCTAAAGACCGTTGAGTTCAAAATCCAACTTAATCATCTGTCGTTACATTATGTGCATGAGAATTATGATGGTATACTTGTGTGGGCGAGATAGGCTATCTAACAAAGTGGCTCATTGAGAGACTTGAACAGTCTGGTAAAGAATTGATCAAGAATGTTGTGTCTGAGGATCTATTATGAACCATAATAAATGGAGCAGAATTCCAATCCTATCTGAACATGTTTGGAATCTAATGATCCATAGTTATAATGTTACGAGTTAAACTATCTAATCAAATATTCGAGTAAACGATCAAAAGATTCTATTGTTCGACGAACATTCTATTGAATGTTGGGAAATATTAGGGGTACTAGTAGTTTCTCATCGTCGTATACTACAGGGTGCGACATTTTACGCATAGTTAACTAATAGCTGAGTTTGCCATCAGAACGTTTTTATTACTAAGTTACTAACTACTACTACTAACTTTTAATAGTTAGAACTAAGTTAATGCTTTCATGAATAATTAATTGATTATGTGGATTACCTTACTCAAAGTTAATGACTGGAATGGTATGTTAGGGACTGATAGTTTAAAAAACTGGAATTTAGAAAAGTGGGGCCATTTTGTGCTTGTTTTATGAACAACTTTTATGAAGTTAGTTAACTGGTGATTTATTTTCGCGATTTTTTTGAAGAGGAAGACATAAAATGGAAAGCAAATGGGTAAAAGAATATTTATTCCTGATCATTAAAAAATTATTAAATATTCGTCGGAATTTATTATTACGAGATAAATGAAATGTTAGGGAGACAGTTGTTTTTACAGAACATTATAAATTTCGTGATGCTACAGTATGATAAAAATATTCAAAAACAACATTGAGATTGCTCAAATTTTATTTGTGGTATTCCTATTCATTTGAACTTAAGTAACTGCGGTAATGTAACTGTTCTGCTTATCATGTGTTACATTCATGTTTACTTATGAATCTTCTGGAAATAAATCTTAATCAAATATTTTGTAGGGTCATCTTTTAAAAGACATTTTTGTCCACAGCTCCTTTTACCTGATCGTAAATCTCAGCGTTTACCTCGTTAAAATTCCGCCTCTATATTATATGAAATATTTAAATTACTCATTAATTAAATTGGATATTAAATGAATAGTGTTACTTTAGCTGTATAATTAATTAGATTACACAATAATTTGTACATATCTTTAGGGTAAAAGCAAGTAATAGGAATCCCTAATTTTCAAACCAATTCACCTTATTTAGGAATGGGAACATTTTTTGCATCAAACTTCTTCTGCCAAGTTCTACAGGGAATTTCTTACCTTTATTTAAAGCCACTTGCTGAAAGTATACTTTTAGTAATGAACTATATTTTGGTAGGAAGAAAGGGGTAGAATATGTTGACGAATCGGTAATAGGAAAGTTTTATTGTACAGCAAAAAATAGTCTTAAGTTCGTTATTAAAGTAACATCGCACTGGAGCTAAGCTACACAACAGGCTATTGTCAACTGTCCGGAATAAATCTCGAAGAAAAAGATCCGAGGACGACATCTCGAAATTTTGAACCACGGTCATATATGAACGAGGTAATACCTGAGTTGGCACTCTCTCTCTCTCTCCAAACTTCATAACCACTACAACGTGAGGATATTTGAAGCCACGTTGGATTTAACGTGCACCAGCCCTATGTACATGGTTGGATCGAGTCTTGAACTCTCAACTCTCCGATTGCTAATCCGCTACAAATAGTTTTAAGATAGTCGTTATTTTTACAGAATATCCCATGGAACAAATATACTCCTGCACCGTCCCCTATTTGAAGAACTCGTTCAGTGCTACCACAAAAGCGCCAAAGCTTGAACAAAATATGGCAACCCTACACGAAATATTAAAAACTTAAACTGAAGATTATTTGAGGGTAATAAAATAAAGCTTAAAAACCGCCTCTATTTGATCCATCATACATGGTAAAAATTAATAAATTTCTTCTTTATTTGACCCAGAGAATTTTACTTAAATGTATTTCATTCCGTCGACAAATGTATTCAAAACTGAATAATTTTCAATGCAAACTTAGTATTAATTTTCGAAAAAAGTAAACGTTCGCGTTCAAAAAAGTCAAAGGCAAAGGGCCAAAGAATATTCGAGTTTTAAAAACACCCTCATTCATTTCATTCCTTTTCGATATTCCCTTCTTCATGGTCTTCCGCCTTCAGGGGTTCACTGAAATGGAACATCTTCCCTGGGATTCTGATATTCTTCCTCGGTGACGAAGCTCTCCCCAAGGGTCTGAAGGAGCATAAAATATTTTCGAAGAGCATAAAATATTTTTCGAAGAGCCCCCGCTTTCATTTACATAACTCTCCCAGGTAAAAAAATCCCCGACCTAAAGTATAATTTATCGCCGAATCTACGATTTCGTGTTTTGCTCGACGGAATTTCTCCGCGCGTGGGATATTTTGGCTGTAAGAATATCCCGACTGTAAACGCCATTTTCGATGCGAATGTAAGTTTGTCATTTTTGGAGCGCTTGTTTTACTTTCGGATGCGTTGTTGAAGGATGAAATATGGGAGTCGGTTACTGAGCGGGATAATATTATAAGTAATATTTTTTTCTCTCTGGTATGACATGTAAAGCAGGAAAAGCAATGTACAGGAAGACGATTTGGGTGAAAGTGTATTTTTTCATTTAAATATGTTACGATGGGTTCTATAGATTATGTATGGTGAAATTTAGAGCAATGTAAATTATACAAATATATTCTTATGTGAATGTCATCAGAAATTGATCTTAGGGTTATACTTTGCTTCACAAATACTCTAGTGTAATAATGACACATAAACTAGTACTTGAGTACTTTTGAATTTTGCTTAATTATTTAATTATATGTTCCTGCTCTAAAATACAATTTATCGCCGAATCTACGATTTCGTGTTTTGCTTTACGAAATTTCTCCACGCTTGGGATATTTCGACTGTAAGCACCATTTTCGATGCGAATGCTATGTTTTTATGTTTGGTGCTCTTATATTCTAGGTTGCGTTGTTGAAGAATGAAATATGGTGGTTGGCATTGAGGGGGATAAGGTATTTCTTCATTAGCACAACTGACCCCATCTTAATGGACGAAATATCTCATCATTAATAAGAAAATTGACCAGATCTTGACCTCGTCAATGGAAAAATTGGTCAGAACTTGATTGTCGTATATAAAGTTCTGGATCAAACCACTTGGAGGGTTAAGAGATATTTTTCCTCCTTGATATGGCAGGAAAAGCAATGTGTTAAAAGAGTATTGGTTCACTTACTTCTATTGAAACAAGTTCTGTATATTATAGAGATAGGAGAGAGAGTTATTTAGAGCAAGTGCAGATTTTACATCAATTTTTGATGTGAATGTCATCAGAAAATTATCTTAGTGTAATTGTACATTGTTGTAAGAATACTGATGCAATAATGATATCCAAAATGATTACTTTCTACGATTGATAAAAACTTAATTGTATGTGACAATCTCCAATCTTAAATATAACTTATCCCCGAATCTGAGAACGTGATATATTTTTGCTGTAAGAATATCCCGAATGTAAACACCCTTTCCTATGCGAATGCTAGTTTTTCGTTTTTGGCGTGCTCGTCGTTGTTGAAGTGTGGAATAGGGGAGTTCGTTATTGCGGCGGGATATTTTTAGAAATATTTTCTCCCTGGTGTGACAGGTAATGCAGGAAAAGCAATATGCAGGGGCGACAACTTTTGGCAGAGAATATTGGTTCCTTTAGTTCTGTAGATTAGAGAGCAAGAGAGTGTAATGGGAGAAAGTGATTTTACATACATTTTTGATGTGAATGTCATCAGATATATTTTTAGTGCTATTATACTTTGTTATAAAAATACTAGCGCAATAGTGACACCTAAAATTAGTAATAAATGAGGTTCTTAATTATTTTTTGCTATTCCCAATGAAAAGCATAATTTGCTGACCAATCAACGATTTTATTTCTTGCTCGAGGGCAAGAAGTATATACTCCCGACTATTCATGGGGATGGCCAGAAATCCTTTACACCTGTATAAAGGGCGGCTTATTATTAGCCTCTCCCACTCACATCCTGAATTGAATTGGAGCCATACATGAAGATATTTTTAAGGACCCATCTGCCATTGCCCAAAACCTTTTTTTTGCACAGACTCAATGACTTAGTGCAATTTGTTTTTGTATTTTACACTGGGATAAGAAAGAAGACTTTTTAGTAACTTTATCATGGCCCATGCGAAAAACCCTTGGCTGGAGTAATTTCAGGTGGTGTCTTGCAGGACTGCCGAAACGCCAGATTTCGTGGACTTCAACAGCCGGTATCTTCACTAATGTTTTTATTTCGAAAAAATTAACAAACATGTTATCTGAGGAAGACTATCAAACTCTTCATATTAGAATTTTTTTGGGCAAAATTCAATTTTTTCGGCACATCCTGCTGGAGATGGTTGCCTTCAGTCCCATTTGCATCGCATTGGACTTTCTGACAGTTCAACATGTCCGTTTCGTGGACACGCAAATTTGAACAGCAACCACCGTTGGTTTGCCCTGATCTGGATCTAGTGAACAGATCTCTGTTACGAAGTAATTTCTCAGTTGTACTGGACTGTAAGATATCGCACACTCGAAAAAGCAGCAATGTGTGGATGTGAGATAAAAAAGGATAGTCCAACTGAAAACGCTTTTCCGATTTAAATCTACAGTCCCGGAAAAAAAACGAACCATCCCTTTTTTAGCACTATTTATAGTAGAGCATTATTCATAGTAGAGCACATTCAAATATATCATTTAATAGGAATAATGTCCTCTAAAAAATCCAAATTCAAAATAATTGCATAAGGGGACTTCTTCATATCAAATTTTGCACAAATAACCAAATTTCCAATGGAAACACCGTGTTTTGATGCCTTAATCAAATTCTGCATCATTAAATTAATCTAAATATGAAATTTCATGACTTTACTACCTTTATATCCGGGGATATTCAAAGTTAAAGTTACTGTCAATTTGAGGGATCACCTCCACATTGAAAATTGCTATTCGTAGATCGAGATTAATCGTAGTTATAGCTACGGAATTTCAAATTTGAACACTATTTGAAACGTATTTGTCAGCGCGTGCAGATCTGAGAATTAAATTTACTACGCAAGTGGAAACTATTAGAGAATTATATTATTATAATTATTATGCAAGTGCAAACGACTCGAGAATTATTGTCCGAGGTTTGTCGGACTCTTTTTAACTTTTGGTTGCCCCCTGAAATCGCCATAATGAGGAAAATTTAATGTAACGCAAAAACTAACCATTGGAATGAGATGAAATTTTGCATGGTCATATTAGAAGTCCTTCTGAATCCATTCTCATCCATTGAATTTTCTCTACTGTTAAA
Source organism: Meta bourneti (assembly GCA_933210815.1). NCBI lineage: Eukaryota > Metazoa > Arthropoda > Arachnida > Araneae > Tetragnathidae > Meta > Meta bourneti. The sequence goes on from OW119926.1 coordinate 97,122,215, forward strand.
ATTGCTCGAATCTCCATTCGAGCAATTTTAAGGGAGGTTCCTTATTTTCCCTCGACTGTACGTTTTCAAATTTTTGCGTAGTAATTTTACTTGGATGAAAAATGCGAGGGGTTATTGAGCGAAAGTAATCCGGGAAACAGTTTCTCTGTCTGGTGTAGCGAATAATGTAGGAAAACCTGTTTGTTGGGTTCAGTAAAAGAATATTTGTTCACTTGAATCTGTTGAAATGCGATCTGCTGGCACACGAGTAGATTTTTATACACATTTCTGAGGCGACATTCAGAAAGTCGTTTATTTTAAACGGTCGATAGTTGAATTTACGTCTCATTGGAGCAACGCAACAGGTTGTTGAAGGAGTTCCGGGATCAATCCCGAAGGGAAACTTCCATGGAGAACACAACCCCATTTTGAATCACGGTCAAGTGTGACAAGGTCAACACTTGAGCTGGCACCCCACTCTCCAAACTTCCACACTATCCCAACGAGAGTAACGTTTGAGGCCATGAGAGATTTAACGTGCAAGAGCCTCCACATGCACGAAGTAATTGATTGAATCGAGTTTCGAACTCGCAACCTTCCGGTTGTAATTCGCTACTCTGCCAACCGGGTTACCGAAACATAGACTCTCGAAAGCAGAACTGTAATCACTCCATGAAGGATAAAGTAAAATCTAAAAAGCGTAAAAAAAGATTATCGGGAAGTGCGAATAAAACACGACCAGCAATCGTCGTTTCTCAGAAAGAATGCAACGAAACGAGTTTTACACCCCTCAGTTCTCATCCCATGAACGGGAGGAATCAAGGCCATGGGAAACTATCCCCATCCCACTAATGGATTCGAAGAAGTCGAGATTCCCTCTTCAACAAATCAAAGAAACAAGGAATAGTGCTAAAATGTATCAACAGATGGCACTACATGTACCGGAAGGCCAAAGTGAGTTGTTTCCGGTGAACGAATCTTTTTACTGACTCGATTCAAATGAATCGAATCTTTCAAAAGAATCTATTTGCCCATCACTAGCCCAAACAATTAGAGTTAGCTCACATCTTAGCAGCCGCCTGCTGCAACGTCTTTGTCTTTCTGCCGATTTTGGCTGGAAACTCTGCTATTACTGGGTTCGTCAAGCGTGAGCATTTCGAGCACACATGGCGTCTCAACGTTGCGAAATCTCCTTTACCTGGTCGACGAGGGATTTCTGGTATCCACATACATTTGAATGAAATTTGGTGTACTTATTTTATATTTGTGTTGGAGGGCTTGAACTAGGATATGAGTCATCTTGAAAGAAGAGATTTCAGTGTTGGCGTAAGGAAATATTTCAAAAATTCATGTTTTTTCTACATTACTCTCAATATCTCATGTTTGGAAAGTACTATTACATATCTAGGATCTAGTTTATATATTTCGGACTTTATGTAAATTTTTAGGTGAATGTAATGTTTTTTAGCCGTAATGTTTTTCATTAAAGTAATTTTTTACCGACGTTTTCCAATTTTTTAATAAATTATAATGATTTTAGGGATTTTTTGTTTAAAATGTGTTTTATAACGTGTTTTACCACAAAAAGGAAACCCAATAGTATAATTTGAACATTTAAAAAATTTACTCCGAGCGCAGTAGATACGTAAGTGTTTAAAAGACTTATATGAGTATTCTGCATTCTTGCATTTACATTCTTGTATATGAGTGTTTAAAAGACTTATATGAGTATTCTGCATTCTTGCATTTACATTCTTGTATATGAGTGTTTAAAAGACTTATATGAGTATTCTGCATTCTTGCATTTACATTCTTGTATATGAGTGTTTAAAAGACTTATATGAGTATTCTGCATTCTTGCATTTACATTCTTGTATATGAGTGTTTAAAAGACTTATATGAGTATTCTGCATTCTTGCATTTACATTCTTGTATATGAGTGTTTAAAAGACTTATATGAGTATTCTGCATTCTTGCATTTACATTCTTGTATATGAGTGTTTAAAAGACTTATATGAGTATTCTGCATTCTTGCATTTACGTCAGAATGACTGATGTCGATAGTCTTTCTACTAAGAGTAAAACAAAAAAGAATCATGCATCTATGAAAACTATGTGAATGGTTATTATAAGGGCTTATTTGATTTTGGAGTGAGCACTTTAGAATAAAAAACCAATAATTTCTAAGAGAAGTTACAAAAATTATTAAATTTATAGTAGATCCCTTCCCATGAGGACCTCAATCGAAATAAAACGACCAATAGCTTGGCAAAGGAGGACATCACAGAGCCATAACAATAAATTATTTCTCTTCTTGCAATGAAATTTTTTGCGAAAACGAAGCATTAGTATAATATCTCTTGGAAAATTCCTCTCATTCGTAGCTGGTTCCATACAAAGCATCCCAAAGGTGCCCTCTAATGCGAGGGTAATAGAGGTCAGCAGACTGCGATCTCTCGATTGGTCAGTGGCCATTTGAGATCAATTTCATTTGACCACAGTATTAACCCTCCAAGTGGTTTCGACGAGATATTTCTTCCAAGATATGACCAATTTTGCTGACGATGAAATATATCGTCAGCAGGATATTGCCGATTTTTTGATGATGACGATATCAAAATCTGGTCAGTTTTCTTCTAACGATATATCGTCCATCGAGATCTGCTAATGGTTTTCCTAATGACAAGATACTCCGTCAAGACAATGAGTTAAGCTTTTCCCGATCTGTCAAGGCATGTCCAAGGGAGGATCTGTATATTAATTGTTTGCTTGTCTTGGACTTGGAAGATGAATGGATTCATGAACTTAGTTCATATAGGATAAGGTAGGTTGATAAGTAGTTGAATTAACGTCACATTGGAGCAACACAGCGAGCTATTGGCGACGGTCCGTGGTCAATACCGAAGGGAAAGTCCGAGGACAACACCTCGTCATTTCGAATCACGTTCAGATGACGACTTAACACCTGAGCTGTCACCCCCTCACCAAACTTCCACACCTCACCAACGTGAGGACATTTGAGGCCACGAGAAGTTTAACGTTCACCAACTCCCGCTTACACGACGGTGTTTGGTCGGATCGGTTTCGAACTCACAATCCTCCGGTTAGTAATCCGCCGCTCCTCCAACTGCCCCATGAACTTATGGACTTGGTTTAAATCGGATAAGAAACAGCGAAAGCAGGTTTCGGAACTAGATGTAAATTGCATTTGCGATTTATGCTATGGTGGGGGTGCTACAATATTCAACTTTAAAATATCATAAATGAATTTCCTTATAATTATTGTATGCGTTTAGACTAAAAATCACATTAATAACAGTAAAACACAATGGTAAAACAAACTGCACACACACCCTGTTGACCAACTAAAGAAATAATAGCCGCTGAAATTAGCAAACTTTATAAGACGTGGGCCTCATCAAGTATGCACGGGGTTTACTTACTCGATTAACCGTCACAAGAATATAATTACATAGAAAGTTCCACCGTGTAAGTGAATAGCCGTTAAGTAACAAGAAATTCGTGGCACGACTCAAAAGATTTTCATCATAAAAGTTGCGTATACGTTTATAACTCTCAACGTATTTGATTTATTCTTCTTTGCCCCTTATCTTAGTATAGTTACGACGAGCATTATACTCCAAAGTTATGATAATTTTTCTTTCCTAAGTGTTAAAACGGTGAAGAAACGGCTAGACTAACTCATAAGGTTTATCGAATCTAACGTGTACAAAAATCCATTTACTTAAGTATAAATAATAATAATATATTTCTAGGAGATCCAGTAATTGAAATGAACAAAAATATAGCGAAGTGATATGGGATGGAAGAATAAGCTCGAAACTGGAGATGTTCTACTTATTAGCATTCACCATTCTAATCTAAATTAAGTTGTTTTTCATATCACATCACATTAACGTAATCCATTTTAAGTGTGTTGCTCATGGTACTTAGAATTTGCACTTCATGAAACACACGTAGGAAATATGAATAACTTAAGAATTTTCTATACTGGAGAAGTAGCAGTTTAATTTTGAAGAGGCACAGATTAAGAAATAGGCGGAGTACTTAGGACATTTGCATTATCTCTTTTGATCTTGTATTATACTTTAAAATTGGAAGGGAAATGTCTTGATGATATATTTAATCTTAGACGCGTAAAGACACGAGGTAAATTATGAACTGGCACCCCACTCTCCAAACTTCCACACTATCCCAATGTGAGGACGTTTGAGGTCACTGCAGATTTAGCGAGTACCAGCTTCCATGTCTTTGGTTGCATCGAGTTTCGAACTCGTAACCCTCCGGCTGCTAATCCCCAACTCTTCCAAATGAGCTACCGTCGCACTCTGCTTCAATGAAGTGTTTTGTTTGATTTATTATCTAACTGTATCTTTGTATGGTTTATTCTTGCTTTTTTTGGATAATAAATTTTTTCTTCTCTGTAATTGGATACAATCATATGCATATATATATATATATATATATATATATATATATATATATAATTCAAAATTACAAACCAAAACAAAGAGAAATCCAAAAAATTTTTAAAATCAAGAAATTTAAGAAAATTTTGAAAAAAATTATGGGAGTGTTGGTGGATCACGGCGTCATCAGGGAGGAGCCTCACCCAGTCAACACAATATGGTGTTTTCTGCGTGTGAGCGGCAGTACACCAAAAGTAGCTCACACACCCCTCCAAACACCATAAGAAAATAAATTAGAAAAACAAAAATTAGAAAAACAAAACCAGGGACAACCAAGGACACATACCAAAGATAAGCATAATACAAAATTAAAATTAAAAAGGAGAAAACAAACTTACCCACATAGATTGACCTAAGCTCGACAACAACCCGCCGCAAACTACATGAGGACCGCCAACAAATGCCATTCACAACGCCGTATATCAGAAATCGGAACCGCAATTCCGACACGGAACCCCCATATATATATATATATATGGGGGGGGGTCTGGCTGGTTCGTGGGCAATTGGTAATATATGAAACGTTTTAAAGAATAATTAAGTTTAATGATGAGATTGATGAATATTTACAATTAATTTGGCCAAGAGAATTTTAAAGTTAGACAATGCTTTGGTAAGTGCACAACACAGACTTCATCATCTCAAACTCTATCGGCGCTCACCGTCCGTCAACGTCGCACCGTCCAAGGCTACGACCTACTCGTAGCTCCGTTGTCTTACTTCTGCGTCGCTTTTGGCTCTGCGCTCCTCCAATGCGCGGTATGGCTACGCAGTGGTCGGAGATGAGATCATATATATATATATATATATATATATATATATATATGTGTATGTGCGTGTGTCATAATAACAGATCTCATATACCTGCAGTCGTGACGAGAGTGGTGTAAGAAAGCCGGACCGAATGATCAATTGGTATATTGAGTGTAATGTAGGTTCCACAAATGGAGAGGCACAAAATTCTATAACAATTCTTTATTACTAAAATAGACGAGTAGTAACATCATGAGGTTGTTGAGGGTTTGGAACGGCTCTGAGGGCTGCTTAGCCCAAGAGGCTCGTGAAAGAATAAATAGTTTACAAAGATCTCGCTAGAGGGATTAGGATTAAGAAAATTATTATTGGACCAGGGAATTTAACAAGTAAGTTCATTGGTAGAAGTCGGTGGTTTTACGAAGGAGGAATGTGATCTTACATATGCGATTTGAAAGCAGGAGGGTCTGTGGGAGGTCCAAGTTAACGAGTCGGCTTGAGTTCATAGGTGAAAGGGGATCGCAAGATATGTCCGTGGGAGGTCCAGTTAACGAGAGGGTTTGAGTTCAAAGGTGAAGGGGGTTGGCAAGATAAATTGACCACTTGGATAGGGAGACAAAGACTGGAATAAAAGGGGACAGCTAAGGGACTTAACTGTAGTGAGAATTGTACTTAGGGGGTTATTTTTAGGTATATATATATATATATATATATGCCTAAATCTTGTGTTGATCTTGTGTGAGGCCGGGCCGAAGAGATCAACACAAGTTACCCCCGAAAACTCAAAGTACTACCAGAAAGAGAAATCATAAAAAATATTACCTATTACCAAGGTTAGGAAGGAAAAGTCAGTAGAACTGCCAATGGAATTATGCCAATGCCTTACCGAATGTTGCCGCACAAGCCAGGAGAGCAAACCGCTGCCAGATCCGGCCTATCTAGAATAGCGGATTTAAAAAAGAGCAAAAGGGTAGCTTGGAGATAACATGAAAGATTTGTACAAGTGAAAGGGAGAAAGGTAAATTTTAACAAAAAATTAAAATTGTGACAAGAAATTAAGATTGTGGCAGGGGTGAAATTGATGGAATAAAAGAGAGCAAAAGTGAAATAAGTAATTATGAAATTGTATAATGGCTCCACCTGGTTGTGAATATAGGAAGGAAAATAAAGATAAAACTATTTTTAAATGAGGTTGAAAAAGGAATTATAGAAGAAACATTTTAAGAAAACTGTTGGATAAGTTGTTACGAGGGTAGTTTTAAGAGTTTTGAGATGATTATCAATAGTAGTTTGGTCCCTGCAGTTATGATGAATTCTATAGATTTGATTACAAATTAAGTTTCTGTAGATACTGAAAGAGATATTAGAATCCCAGTAAACAAACTATTCCCTGGGACTCTAATATATATATATATATATACACACACATATACTAAATTAGTATATGTGTGTGTGATTAGTAAGATTTTTTAAGAATAAAATTAATCGAATTATTTAAATAATTACGTATGCTTTTAGTGTGCATCCTTAATTGAAACCAATTAATAACTTAACTAAGTCTCGCCGTTCATTCGCGATAGTAGAGAAAACAGACTCAAAAGAGAAAAGACCCTAAAATGATATGCATATTTGTAAATCTAAATAATTAAATAAATAAGTATAAAAAGCTGAGAACTTTGAGTTGCAGAGTCGTCCCTGAGTGTATAGTAGTCTCATCTGTTTTAGTGAAACTTTCCTTGTGGATGTATGTCCATTTATTTATCATGGTGGTTACCTCGACGATGTATCTCGCCATTAGCTAAACTGACCAAATATTGATCTCGTTATCATAAAAGAAACGGCAATATCTTCATGATTCGGAATTCAATCGGGATTCTTGATGACGAGATATCTCGTCACAAGTAAAATTAGTCAGATCATGATATACGCGATACCTTGTCAAAATCACTTGGAAGATCAATAGACGAAGATCGGTCAAATATAGCCCTTGCGCCATGAAACTTAACCCAACTAACCAACTAAACCATCTTAACCCTTAAAAACAAAGGAACATAAAAGTACTAGGAACAAAGAATTACTTTAAAAGAAAACACAACATGCAAAAATTTCCCCACCCCATTAACCCTTTAATGAACAAAAGACAGAAACCTTAAGTAGCCCAACTCCTGTAATGAATTTTTAAACTTCTTCCTTTTCAATTCCAACCGAAATCGTTGCCTAAAAAAGATTGAAAAAAAAAAAGGATTTAACAGTTTTTACTTTCCTAGAGGCACTTTCTCAATCTAGTTCCATAGAAGACTTTGCCCGGATGAGCGCTCCTTAACTTGACATTTGTGCCCCTGAAAGATTATCCGGCCTCCAGAGATCCGGCAGCGAAGGCCTTAATTTGGATCGATGGGAGCGCTCTGTGCCAGGAAGATTAGTTGAAAAGTTTGTTTTCGAACACACTTGTTCTCCCCTGTTACCTTTTTCTTCTTGGAGGCTCTTATCAGTTTGCTGTACCTGGTTCCTGTGGCGGGGAAATAAAAGAGGGAATTCCCATCGGTGGGAATTTAGCCGGACGCTTTTTGCTCTCAACGTGATGTGGAAGTTGTGCAAGTGATTCCAATGGGAAGTGCATCCTGCGTCTTGGTGATCGTGATTGTAATTTAATGTGTTTTAAGGACACGGTTCTTTAGTAGAGATCAATGTCCGGACGTGTAATAAAAGTACGCAAGAGATGTATTGCGTGTATTAGGGATTTCGAAACCCGTGTTTTTGATACACGGGTATTTACTCGAGGAAACGAAAGAGTGGAATTTCCATCGGTGGGAATTAAGGCGGATTTTTTTTTACTACAAGATACGGGACTTGTGTGCAAGTGATTCCGATAGGAAGTGAATCCTGCGTCTTGGTGATCGTGATTGTGATTTAATGTGTTTTAAAGACTATGTTTTTCAGTAGAGATCACGGTTTGGACGTGCAACAAAGGTACACGTGCAAACGGTTGACTTATGTCTTTTAGAGAATTTTCAACCTGGGGTCTCAATGGACGGTCGTATTGGTGAGAATTCAACCGGACGCTTTTTGCCCTCAAAGTGATGTGGAAGTTGTGCAAGTGATTCCAATGGGAAGTGAAACCTGCGTCTTGGTGATCGTAATGGTAATTTAATATCTTTTAGTCAAGGTTCTTCACTAGATATTACAGTTTGGAAGTGTAATAAAGGTACATGTATACACGGATGACGTAATATCTGTTTTAGGGAATGCGAAATCCTTATTCTTAAAGCCCGGGTATTTACGCAAGTAAATAGAATAATCGAATTCCCATCGGTGGAAATTTACTCGCACGCTTTTTGCCCTCGATATTATGCGGAAGTTGTGAAGTGATTTCTATGAGAAGGGCATCCTGCGTGATCGTGATTATAATTTAACGTATTTTAAAGACACGGTTGTTCAGTACAGATCAAGGTTTGGACTTGTAATGCGTGCACACGGATGACGCATCATGTGTTTTCGGGAATTCGAAACCCGTGTTCCCAATGTTTCCCCGTGTTCCCAACGTGTTTCGCTGAAAAAAATCACTTGTACAACTTCCGCTTCTCGTTGAGGTCAAAAAACGTCCGATTAAATATCCACCGTTGGGAATTCAAATATTTTATTTCCTCACGTACGTACCCAATGCATGGGTACGTACGTGAGGAAATAAAATATTTGAATTCCCAACGGTGGATATTTAATCGGACGTTTTTTGACCTCAACGAGAAGCGGAAGTTGTACAAGTGATTTTTTTCAGCGAAAAAGTTCGTTGCGGTGTACTTAGTCACTTCAAAAATTAAGTTATAAATCACTTTCAAACACAAGCCAGTGGCGCATCTGATAAATTCTAGATGGGGCTCGTCTCAATTGGTAGGCCCTTTGACGGATGGTCCACGATGAACTGTATAATTGCCAATGTCATACTATTCACTTCCAACAACTGTCTGAAGCCCTGTGATAAAAGAAAATTCCTATTATTCCTCTTATTTTTATAACCTTCACCTTTCGTTACCACTGTACCTGTCGGTCTCTCGTTCCCACATCTGGGAATTAGACCTCCCTCTACTACCAAACAAGTTTTCAACACCTAAATTATCTTGCCCCCCATGAGAAAAATGCAGACGGGCCACCCCAGACAAATACTTGTGTTTACAGTTCTGCGGAAACTCGGGCCACAAAGACATTAAATCGGTCCTCGGGTCGGAATGTAATTCGACTTCTTGGTCTCCCTTTCAGTTGTCATCCAGAAGGGGATTTGGAAGGGGTTTGAAACGTCAGACCCGTCTCTTTTAACGATTCCGAGATCCAAAGAATTGGTCTAGCAGCTGTGGAAGTTCTCATCACCTTCCGTTGAAGGGGGCGTTGAGACCACTTGATGAACATTCCAATACTGAGACATCCTCCCACCAAAGATGAGTGCAACAGAGTAGACTGAAACCACGAAAGTAGCAGACGCATCCTTCAGACTTTGGCGAGCCTCGTGGCTCCTTTGCAGATTCGATAATTTATAGCTGGGACCCCATACTTTTAAACGACTCCTCGAACCTTGTAAATGATCTTCAAATGCCTTATTTTAAATAAATGTTTTATTGTGCTGTAACCAGTGTTAACGTCTAAATGGACTGGAAACGTTACACCACTCAGTCTTCTCTACACAAGGCGGCGCACTCTTCTGCTAAATGCAACGCAAGACAGTCCACGGTCGCAATAGTCCATTGCACATCAACGATAAGGAAGTACACCCGTGATCTTAAAACAGCTCTCACGGTGGCACATAACTGGCAATCTCAATTAGTGATAGCATCTATGGAATTCAGCCTCTTCTAAATTCCGGAGAGGGAGTGGTGAACATAGCCCCCACTACAAGCATTAACTTACAATATAATATTATGTATAGAAGTGTAACTATCCCCACCATGAAGTACTTATTGGTAAAAAAAAAGTTGCGCTCTCTTCTCACGTTCTGCTGAAGCAGTGATTCTTAACCTTTTTAGTGAGAGGCAGCCCTTTGAATCTAAACATAAGTTCTCGCATCCCTTGAAAAATGTGTTTCTATTTCTTTATTTAGGAAATTACTTCTATATTGCAAGATAATTTATTTAGTGAAAAATAAACACATACATTCATAATATACAAGGATATATCAAAAAGTAAGGTGAATTTGTCTCTAAAACTCAGAGTATTTTGTGTAGCTAATTAATTTTTTTATATGTTGCAAGTACCAAGGTGATAGAAGCGTGAAGGCTTGTAGAAACTTCTACGTCAACCCGTCTGGTGCTTAGAGCAAATCAAAGATGGCGCATCGACTTGAGCATTACTCCAAGGAGGAGGTGCGCGGTGTCATTCGTTTTTTATGGGCCAAGGGGAAAAAACATGTGATATTCATCGAGAATTGTTGGAAGTCTATAGAGTGTTATGTCGCAGAAACAAGTGTATGTGTGGTGTAACGACACGAATGTGGCTGTCGTCGATGCCATGATTCGTGAAGACAGAAGAGTGAGGTTGCATGATATTGCAAATGCATTGAATAGCTCATATGGTTCAGTGAACAGTATTACCATTTGTTTGGCCCCTGAAGAAACACCTCCGTGGGCAGCGTTTCCATACACTGGAAGAGGCACAACAGGCTACACTTACCTGGTTAGGGAACCTGGAGCAAGATTTCTTTGAAAAGGGCATGGATGATTGGGTGCCACGTTGGAATAAATGCTTAGACCACTATGGTTCCTTAGTCGAATGATAGTGTGATACGATTTGTCAAACATAATAAATTTTCATATATTTATCTCTGCACGTTTTTCTGTCAATCAAAAATTCACCTTACTTTTTGATACTCCTTTGTACATACAAAAGAATACCTCAATTTTTAATGGCTACGCTGTTGTTGTTTGTTCATAATACTTTTGTAGCGAGGCTCCTTTTTTGAAAGAGCCACGCTTAAGTTATCACTTGCATTTAAGCGATTTATGGCTTTTGTTTTTATGTGCAAAAATGATTAAAATCACATTTGACACAGGTAGGTGGTGGCAAAAGGTATAAGTGTCTGCAATGCTACTTTTACCAGCTGTGGATAAGGTTCTAACTGTGTACACAGGAATTGTTTCGGTTTTTTAAATTTCATTTGAATACGTGCATTGGCTCGTAATTCAAGAAGATCGTCTTTTATTAAATCGTTGTCGGACATCGAAATTTCTCTCGGACCCCTGGAAATGCTTTCTCGTACCCCCAAGGGAGCACACACCCCAGGTTAAAAACACCTGTGCTAAAGCATCCTACGTCCTTAGTTCTCTCCTCTTTCAATACCATTTAAAGACACGCTTCTTCAGGAATCTAGATCAATGCGAACAAATTCTTGTTCTCACCAGATTTAATATTTAAGAGTCCCCAAAATAATTTCGCGTTAGCGTGGTGTGGAATGAAGTGTCAGCTCAGGTGTTGACCTCGTAATCTGACCGTTGTTCACAATTACGAGATATCCTTTATCCTTCCCTTCCTGTTGGGGCCAGGAGCGTTGCCAAAATGTTAACGAAATGTCGGGTTGAAAAATCTTCATCTATCCAATGAGTCTACTATAAAAATATAGTGTTCAGATAATCGCATCCAATAGCCAATAGTCAGTTTTGTTGAGCATTGTGTGATACGACGTAAATTCAATTAGCCCTACCTATTTAAAACAACTTTCCGTGTCATATCTATTTAATCACATATTAAAATGAAAAATATTTTATGAATTTTTAAGAACACGATTATCTAAGCACGATATTTTTTATAGTAGACTCATTGGATAGTTGTAGATTTTTCAACCAGACACTTTTTTTTCAACCAGACACAAGTTTTTGTCTTCTATACTAATTGTGGTGTGAACGGTTCTGAACCTTGAAAATGGTGTCGGTTTTTCTCTACATTTAAAGTTGGCTAGTTCTCCATGTCTTTGGCCTCTATAAACAATGGTGTGATTAGTTCTAAATCTGGAAAAATATGTATGTTTTTCTACATTTGAAATTGGCTAATTCTTCAGGTCTTTTCTCTATACCAGGAGTGTCAAACTCAATTAAAACACGGGCCATTTAATGCAACTGGTAAGATTCACGCGGGCCACATCACATTTACAAATTTTCTTAAAATTATATTTTGAAGTGAGGATTCAGGAATATGGATAGGATAATTAAAACACATTATGTAATTAAGTGAATTTAGGGTAATAATTTATAATATTGCTATATAATTGCTTTTATTTAAACGTTTATTTAATTTAATGTATTTATAAAATTAAAATTAATTTTTTTACCGGAAACTTGCCAGCGCTTTCCTCCAACTAGTTTTCCAATATCTGGATTCAAAGACAGAACAGACAATCTTCATTATGGCAGATAGATGTTTATCAATTAATCTTGATCTGTAAGCCGTTTTATTTAATTTTATGGACGAAAATAGTTGCTCACAAGAACGTACTCCCAAAACAGCATAAAATTTGTGCAGCAAACTTTTTAATTTCCGGGTATTTTTCACCTAAATAAGAATATATTTTGGGAATTCCTACTTCTCTATATTTGTCTTTTAAAACCGAATCATTCTGGAAATCAATTAATTCCAGTTGTATCGAAGTGGGAGCATTTTCAACTTCAAAGGAAAAAGGCCTAATAAAAAGAGAAAAAAAATTTTTGTAACTGAAATCATTAAAACTTTTATCGAATTCGTTTTTGATTTCTTCAATTTTACCACAATATTGTGAAAATGAGCAACTTTGATTTTGTGCTTTTAACTGCTCACACGTAGGAAAATATGTCAAAACATTTTTTGTAGATGATTTTTAAACAAAGTCAGTTTTCGTACAAAATTTGCTATTGCATCGTACATATTCGTTATTAATTGATCTTTGCCTTGCAATGTGATATTAAGATTATTCAGATGACCTGTAATATCTGTTAAAAATGCCAGATCTTTTACCCACAAAGGATCTTTTATAATCGATATATTTTCATCTTTCATTTCAAGAAATACAATTATTTCCTCCAAAAGCAGATAGAAGCTCTTCAGGACTTTGTGGCAGGACAACCAACGAACTTCTGTGTAATAAGGATGATCTTGGAATTCGGATTCTAAATCTTTAAGGAACGAAGTAAATTGGCGATGGTTAAGTGCTCTCGATCAAATCAAGTTGACTGGCTTTGTTACTGTTCTAAGTACTTCGTCCATTTTTAATATTTTTAAACAGAGAACTTGTTGGTGAATAAGGAAATGGAAAGTACTGATTTTCGGTTTATCTGGATATTCAACTTGTAATTTTCTTGTCAGTCTTGACACAAATCCTTTAGTTTCAGTTGTTACAGAAACAAGCCTATCAAGAGGAAGATTAAATTTTACTAAAATGCTCCATACAGCATCAAAAATATCTTCACTAGTTGTAGTTCGATAAAGAGGGATAATAACATCCAGAGGGCTCTAACTCATTTTTAACATGACGAAATTGTATGCACGGTATTGCCTCGATCTCCCCTAAGTGCTATTTTCTTATTAACATAGTGTCCGGTTTTCATTTTATTTCAGAGCATCGTGGGCCACAAAAATTACCTGGGGGGCCGCCAGTTTGATACCCCTGCTCTATACCAATGGTGGAGTGCCCTATCCCAGACTTTCTTTTCTTCCTTATATACGGAGCTATTTATTTAGAGTTAAGCAAGTTTCCCCAGTAAATTTAAGTTACAGCCGGCCCTCACAAGTTGCATTTGTTATAAAGTCACTGCACCCACAAAAAAATCCGCCATCCAACACACGACCCTTGTTTCCTCTGATCTCAGCCAAATCCAAAAAGATGGAACATCAGGGGAAATTCGTGACCTACCTATCCCCTTTCTCTTCCACGGCATGTCAGAAGAAAGAAATGGCTTCCTGTAGCTACCTGATCCAGATAAACAGCTTATTGTGGGCCATCACTGTAGCCGTAATGCTTCTACATCCATCCCCCCTTCAAGTATGGAGTCGCTGGCAAGACTCAAGCCAACGTTGCGGCCATTAATCTCGATTTATTACGGAGGTGCTTCCGTTTTCCCAGAGCTCCAGTTTTTTCCCGTTCTTCTATCCAGGAAAATCCGCTCATCCATAATACATGGAAGGCGAGCGCGTCCTTAGAATGCGAAAATCCAAGGATATAAAATGAAAAAGAAGTTTTATATTAAACCATCTGCAGGGGATATTTGCATAGAGGAAGGGATATGACTTCGTCCATGCATTTTCTACTGTGTAGCTTCTTTGGAAGGCGAATTACTACATTACTTGCCTAACTGGAAGACGAATGGGCTTCAGTGATATGTTGGTATGGGAAAGTGAGGGAATCACGGCATATAAGAGGAAGTTATCATTTTAAAATGATATTTATGCGCAAGTTGATATCAAATTGTTATTGAAAATATAAATATTTGAAAGCCTTGTCCCGTCACTAGATACGCAGGCTTTTTTATTGTATTAAAAAAATAACACAAATACCAGAAATGTGAAAAAGCAATATAGAAACATTTCTTAAAAGTTCAGTTCTCGTATAACACGTTCGCGTTTGGCACTTATAGTTTTTATTGATCAGTTAACAATCTGTGTTTTGGTTGAATTTTAATTGTCTTGTCCTAACGGTGTATCACGTTGATGTGGTGTGGAAGTTGGAGAGTGGGGTGCCACCTCAGGTGTTGACCTCGTCATCTAACCGTGGTTCAAAATTACGAGGTGTTGTCCTCGGATATTTTCCTTCGGAATTGAACCGCGACAGTTTTCAATAGACCTTTGTGTTCCTCTAGTACGATGTTAATTAACTACCTACCTACTTAATGGTGCATTGGGAAGCCATATTTAGTAGACAATTGCTCCCAAGTGTTCCTTACAAGGGTGTTTTGTTTGTTACGAAAGCAAGCTAGATAATTTCCAAATGCTACATGGGATGCGATTATTTGGTTTACGTAAAATCTTTATACCTCTTTAATATCGATAGTATAATCTTTTCACCTACAATATGAAAAATAATGTACGTTAAACACATGATATTTAGAAAAAAATGGGATCATTCCTTTGCGCAACCTTACTCAACCTGTATGGTATGTACCTGTATCTCGTTGTCTTATAACATTCCAAAGATCTTCAAACTGTTAGGTTCTTTGTTTCATCGTATGAGATCCAATTTCAGCCTTTGAAGATCCTACTCAAACGACCCCCAACATGCGAGGAATATATCACTATATCACATAACCTGTACTTGTGCAGGTTTCGTAGATCAAACTAAACAGACATTGAAGTAATGTTGGGAATGTTCCCGTCAGTTCAATTTTAAACACGCGAAAATGGTGTTATCGAAATATTTCTCATGAAGACTAGTAAAGTCTTATAAATTCTTACCATGTCTTACACACTAGTGAATAATACTAGCGCTTCCTCGCCTTTACAAGTGGTCTGGAAGGGCTTAGTTAACCATCTGAGGGTTTCATACGCATAATTCCACCTTGAAACATGCAGTCTTTCCAACATAACTTCTAACCAATATTGACCTTCTTGACCAATAAAATCTTTATAAAGGATTTTATAAGGAAATGAGCAATAGAATCTTTCTAAGGAAAGATAGATTCTATTCTAAGGAAAGGTCAAATAGAATGATATAATAAAGGATTCTATTCCACGAAAGGAATCAACACAATCCTTCCAAATGATTCTTTTCTAAGGAAAGACGCAAGAATCTTTACAATGAATTCTATTCTAAGGGAAAGAGAAATAAAATTTTTCCAAATGATTCTATTCAAAGCAGAGGAGCAACTGAATCTTTCCAAATGATTCTATTCAAAGCAGAGGAGCAACTGAATCTTTCCAAATAATTCTATTCCGCAGATGGGCCAATAGGATCTAAAGGCTGAAAGAATTCATTCATTCTTTAGACAGATGTTATTTAATCCTTAAGAGTGTTGTGGGGTAAAATCAACTTTACACTACTCGGAAATCTCACGCCACTCAGAGGGTTAAATTGGGCGCGAATGCAAGTCAACTGGAATGGAAGATCAATGGAGGTCTGAAATATTCACGGATGCGCTAAGCTTTTCTTTACAGTGATTCACGGCGTATTTCCATCTGGAAAGAGTTTGGGACACGATATCACCCCTTTCATCTCTACATAAAGGATAGGCATATTATTCTCCAAGAGGATTTGACTGCATATTGCTGAATGGACACATGCTTGGGAACAACTCAGAGTGTTAAGGTATGGATGTTTCTCCGTCTGGAATGACTATGTGGCCTTTATATAAACGGATTGTGCCTAGCCCTCCAAGTGGTTTCCATGATAAATATCGTCCATTAAGATCTGATCATTGTCCGATACTCATTGACGTTTCTCCATCAGAAAAGATCTTGATAAGAAGGCATGGATCGTTTCCCGGTACACTCGTGGGGATCGCCCCGTAAGATATCTTGCTCTCAATTGCGACAGGCATATTCAGACAAAGTTCTGCAGCTTTTTCAGTGGCCATCTGAGGTGTCTCATATTTTGCTGTGGTCGCTCGTAAGATTCATCCCGTTTGCCTTAAATGTCTGTATGACCAGGCCTCCCCTGCACGCATTCTCAAGTGATGGGGTTGTCCCGAGACGACCTGTTATTTGAATATCTTTTGCTGTATGACTTTGTGCGGGTGGTTTGGTCTAGCAGGAGATAGACGTGGAGATTAGCAACAACAGATCTGACCAATTTTGCTAATGACGAGATATCTCGTTATCAAGATATTGATAATTTTTTCATGATGACGAAATCAAGATCTGGTCAGGTTTTTTCTAATAATGAAACATCGCGTTTATCGAGATCTTGACGAGATACCAGGAGGATTAACGGCAGTGATTGTGGAGGCATCTCTTAAATGGACAAAATGAGGGATAACCATGAATGCTTACCGCTATACAGATGAGGGCCTAGATACCATTGTTCGTCCGTATGCAAATACAATTGGCTATACATTTATTCTACAAGCCTACAATGACATCCACACAGAGCTCGCCTCTCGCGACAGCACAGTGAAAATGAGACTATCGTTTGTATAGATTGGTCTGCATACTCTCTCATCCTGAATCCCATTAAGCATGTATGGAACGCTCTTGAGAGCCGTTCGCTGCCATTACCACACTTCCCCGATTAGAAATGTCTTGCGGAAGCAGTGGGTAGTTAGTTGAATTTAGATTGCACTGGAATAATACATCAGGCTATTAACGACGAGGTTGCAGTGGGACTTGTTGTCTATAGACCTCATAGAACATCCCATTAACACTCCAAGTGGTTCTGACAAGATATCTCGTCCATCAAGATCCAACCAATTTTGTTAATGACTAGATATCTCGTCCATCAAGATCTGACCAATTTTGTTAATGACTAGATATTTCGTCCATCAAGATCTGACCAATTTTGTTAATGACTAGATATCTCGTCCATCAAGTTCTAACCAATTTTGTTAATGACTAGATATCTCGTCCATCAAGTTCTAACCAATTTTGTTAATGACTAGATATTTCATCCATCAAGATCTGACCAATTTTGTTAATGACTAGATATCTCGTCCATCAAGTTCTAACCAATTTTGTTAATGACTAGATATTTCGTCCATCAAGATCTAATCAATTTTGTTAATGACTAGATATCTCGTCCATCAAGTTCTAACCAATTTTGTTAAGGACTAGATATTTCGTCCATCAAGATCTGACCAATTTTGTTAATGACTAGATATCTCGTCATGATAATATTGCCGATTTTTTTTATGATGATCAGATCAAGATCTGGTCAATTTTCTTCTAATGACGAAATATCTCATTCCTCATGATCTTGCCAGTTTTGTTAATGACGGGATAACTCGTCGAGATTACCACCAGCAGGGTCGAGAGCACGTAACATCGCAATCGGTTATGTATGTGAACGGAAATCATACCCCTTACTGGTTTATTTTTTCTATTTTGTATATATCTGTTTCTTATTTAATATTTAACTTTCGTTCTTTGTATGTCTCATACAAAATGTGTACGAATTATCTCATATGCCTTTGTAGATAACGATTTGCACCAAATTGAATTCAAATCGGATGAATAAGTTTTGAGTCATACCGATTTTTCAATTTGTTCGGTTCAATCAATCGGTTCTTGATAGACGATATATGTAGAGACAGATATCTCGTCCATCAAGAACTGAACAATTTTGTTAATGACGAGATATCTCGTCATCAAGATACTGTGGATTTTTTCTGATGCCGAAATCAAAATCTGGAAAGTTTTCTTCTAATGACGAGCAATCTCGTCCAGGATCTGACTAGTTTTCCTTTAACGCTGCCCTGTCGTGACAACCACCAGGAGGGTTAAAAAGCGATTTAGATTGCATTTTATTTATGAAATAACTCTTATCTGTGTATTTATTAAAAACCCTAAGGCAGAAACTTTTCAAATGATTTTTACTTCTTCGCGATTTGCGGGAATTCGTTACCTTTAACTTTCGCCTTTTCTCTTTACGGAACTGTTCGCTGTTTACATTCCGTATTGACTGCTGTCAAAAACTTTTTGTACTAGTGGTCGCTTGATATAATCTAGCAGTTGTTTCCTCCCAACTTTAGTGGTGGTTAATAAAAAAGAGAAACAAAATGGCAACATAAAACCATTTTATCGATTCGGTCGTTTTCTTCATTATCGGAAGAAGCTCCAGAAATAGAATGAGAGAGAACTCTCGACTTTCTCTTTCAATATCGAAGTTTTTTCTCTCCCATTTGACTTAAAATTATCGTCAAAATTCGTTTTTATCTGTTCCCTTTCCTTAAATTTTCCGTCATTCAGAAGTGGTTTCGAAATTTCGTTTCCGCTCTGCGCCATTACTGTGCTGGAAGAAATGGCGAATACAAACGATGGATTTCCTGAAATGTGCGTTTCGTTCTCTGAAGTGTTTTTATATTATTTTTTGCATTCTTGCAACATGGTTGTTGACGGCACCCAAACAGAATGAAACAGCGAAGAATAATTTTAATGCATATATTGGAATATTCTTTTGTACGATAGCTTGGATTTAAAGTTATTTCTAGAAAATGCTGTGCTATAAACTGGGATATTTTTTCGTTCAATATCAAAAGAATTTATTTTCTAACTTTTTAGAAAGTTTGAATCTTTTTTAAGAAACTATCATTATTGTTGCAAAATGAAACATACTATTTTATTGCTTGGTCCATCGAGTTTTTGTTACTTCTATAAATCAGGGTTCAAGTAAAGATGTAATCAAATAAATTCATTTTCATTGAAAAAGTGGCTAATAAGATTATATTTTTTTGTTTTTCAAGTAAATCTTTCAATGAAAATCAATCTGAATGTGTAATTAGACATTTGCTTTGCTTTTCCTTCTGGGGTTTCACATATATTTTTATGAAGTTTATTATACAAAAATAGATATTTATCTTTAGGTCTTTAAACACCTACAGCATCCATGGCTCGATGTTTCATCTCTGACATCAAATTAATTTTTTTCGAGTTTATATTTTTATCATCATTAATTTTATATTTCCAAATTTATTTTTAATTCAATTATTATTCTTCAGTGTTTGTATGTCATGTTTAGCCAATGTTTATTAGATATTTATGTATAAAAAATTAACAAAATTTTTCGAAGCTGAAATATTTTATGAAAAATTCCTTGAAATAGATATTGTCGTACCTCTACAACCATGGCATTTTTACAACCAAAATGATTTTTCAATGGTTTATTCCAAACTACTAATGATTGCTCTGAATGTTGTCCCTCTGCATTCATATATCACTTGAGTTATTTAAATCGCATTCATTTACGATTATGTGCAGACTATATTTCGATTATTAAAAAATTACAGGTATATAAAATTGCTTCTTCCTGATAAATGTATACTAGTATAAATGGAAAATACCAGATAAATTAATAATTATCCATAATGTAACTATGAACTTTATTTCAATAAAAATAGACAATTAGTAATAACATCCTTTCCAAGATAGTCCTATTGCGTTCAATGCGTTTGTTCCATATCCGAATAAGATTCCTTTGTCCTCAAAAAAGAGTTTTCAAGTGAGAAAAGAACCACGCATGGACTACTTCTTTCAGCTCTTGGTGAATGACTAATTTGCCATTTCATCAACAATGGGAGGAATTCTCAGTGTAAACAAACCAACCAGACGGAAAGCGAAGATTTTATTTCCGCTTCCCAAATTCTCTCTCACGATTCATACCGGACTTAACATTAAAATGTGGTTTATCACCGTTTTGGCGACGTATTGTACGTATGCGTATAGGGTGTGACGTATATCGTGTTATTGACCTATCAGCGATCATATCAATTCGTCATCCATTCTGTGAAGGGCCAGGTTTTCTCAGTGGAAGAGTAGCAGATTAGCAACCGTAAGTTGCGAGTTTGAAACTCGATCCAACCAAAGACAGTTGTATATTAGGAAGTTGGTGCACGTTAAATCACTCCTGGCTCAAATGTCCTCACGTTGGCTTGGTGTGGAAGTTTAGACAGAGGGGCCAGCTCAAGTGTTGGCTTCGGTTTCTGACCGTGGTTCAAAATAGCGAGGTGTTGTCCTCGGATCTTTCTATTCGGAGTTGATCCTGGACCGTGGCCAGTAACCTGCTACAGTGTGACTTCAATTAAATATCTATCATTCTATGGAATTTTATTGACAAAGTACTGAAATCGTATTCAAAAAATAAACCAGCGAATGCCACGTTAGCAGTATATACATGTAAATAACTGTATACGATCATGTTCGGAGCGTTAATAACTGTATACGAATGCAACCCGTATACAGATATTAGCACTCCGAACGTGGTCGTATACAGTTATTAACATGTACATACTTCTACTCAGGTATCAAAGTATTTTTTCCGATGATGAATTTCCTTATTGTGATAAATCTAAAAAATGTTTTTTTAAACATAAATTTCAAGCTTTCATCGTTATGAAATGCACAAAACATGCCATAAATTGAATGGCTAAATGGGTGAATCCATTGAAATCCTGGAAGGCTCTTCGTCTCACCATCTTCGAATCGGATGATATTTTGCATACAGATACATTTGGGACCACCTTGAATCAACATATCTTTTATAATCTCTAAAAAAAGTTTTCTTCGATATACAGGACTGTGAAATGACGTCACAAATTAAAATTTTTTTCCTTAGCGTACATCACTTAGTTAAACATCGCATATCTCCTAAAGTATTTAAGATAATCCAATTTTGTTTTTCAAAACGATTGTAAGGCTTTAAAGCAACTATTGATACTAATTTCATTAGTGGTACGTAAATAGTATTGAAAATACGAATTTTTCAATTTCATCAATCTTAAATTCATTTTTCTCAAAAAAGCCATCTTTTAAAACTCTGATTGTTTTTTCTAAGTTCCTATATAAATATGCCATCAGAGTGCGTGGGCACATTTTGCAGTTTTTGAATAGTTAAGCAAACAAATTCTTTTGTGTAATGACACTGATCGTAAAACCCGACGTGATCAGAAAATAATGAAATTCCGTCAAATTCTTTTTCGAAGTACGAAAAATCCCTAAGAGCATGTCAAATTCCCTATTAAAGAACGAAAATGTTTCCGAAATCCCTAAATTAAATCGGAATTCCCTATCAGCCAGTGGGAATTACGCTTTCTGTATTTGCTTAAAAATACTTTTTTACTCGACTTTAACCGAATACTATAAATAATAATTTACAGTATTTCCTTAATTTGAATAAATGATCTAACATAAAATTATATATTAAACATGTACACAGACTTTCACAAACACATAAATTTTTTTGCCTGTTCCTACAAAACCAAATTTTAAAATATACACGATAATTGTTTTGATAAAAAGGGTCAGAGAGGGGAAAACTATTTATTTGAAATATCAATAAATTCCTATAAGTATATTAAAACTTTTGAGCAGTACTGAAACTAGTAGCACAAAACGTAGTACCCTATAAATCATCATAAAACTGTCCTAAAACTGCATAGGTAAGAAAAATATGGAAGCTCAGTAGTATTTAGCATAGCAGATAAAATAATGATATAATTTTTTATTTGTTTAAATCCATAAGAAAATATGCTAATTTGAATACTAGTTACGTTAAATAAAATATTAATTAAAAGAGATTCGTTAAATTCGGCAAAAGTGTTTAGTCTGTACTTCCCGCCACATAAAATTCCAAGAAAGCATTCAACGTATACTTCAATAAATGATTATTTCAATGTTGAACTTCACGAATGCAATTTATAACTAAATACAATTCCATAAATAAACTTACTTTCAATCATCTTCGATTCTTTAAAAGTTACACTCTCGTGTCACAGTACTTGGAGATCTGATTTTTGTGTATGACAAGAGGTAGGTCATATGAACGCACCATTGTAAAACTTCCAACAAGAGTAAGTTATTTAAAAACGATTTTTTGATGTTGCAGGAAAATTTTCATGTGCCTTCCTCCATAAAGAAATATAATTATATTTATTTATCTCTTCTGAATCCATGAAATTGCTTTTACTTACTATATAGATTTGCTTGAGAGATTAATTTCACAAAATCCTAGAATGAATTAAAATAAATGAGAATTATATACTAAACGATTTAAAATTTATAGAAATAAGCTTTAATCAAAGGTAATGATGACCGGTACCTTAAAAAGCTACTTTTTCACCATATAAATAATCTTCCCCATGTGAGCAGCTGGGTGCATAAAAAAACAGCTGCTTGTAGATTATAAACAATCAACACTCCTAGAGCCCTCAGAATAGTATATCTTGTAACTTTATTTTATAATTTGTTGCAGAAGGTGCTATAATATTACGAAGTGAAAATTTTAATGCAAACAAAACCCTGAAGCAATATGCAGCCCAAACATTTCCCCGGTAAATAATTAGTAGAGTTTGGCTGATTTCTTTTCTAAAACTATCAACAGTAGAATTATAGGAGCATCAAAAATCTTAGTTCCATACACTTTATCGATATGTGTATAGAAATAATGAATCATTAAAATATCGCATCGAAAAAGGTGCTTGAGCTACTGGTTGGGGAGATTCGAGCGCTTACTTACTAGTAGAGGAATATCGTTGGAACCGTTCGTTAAGAGCCCGTTAGTGGTTGAAATTTCGATAATATTTTACGTTGAAGGCTCTTAAAAATCAATCTTTGAGAAATTGCATTAGCAATATAGGGTACTACATTAACAACATTCTAATGAATTTATACAAAAAGTATCAACAATTGTAAAGATGGCTTTTTGTATTAAATCTTAACCAAACTTCAGCAAGTTCCGTGCCAAATTGCTAATAAACTGATCGAATTTTAAAAGATATTTTTACTTATTATTACGAACAGTACATTTAAGTATCACTAGCAAAAACAAAATAAGTTTATACTAAATAGTTTAAGCGTAGCGAAATTTTAAGTGTTACGCGACATTCTTAAAAAGTAAAATTTAATATTTTTGACCTCCTTTTAAAGGGTCTTATTTTCATTAAAAAAATTATTTTGCAAAAAGTAAACATGGCATAGTTTAACATACGCCACTGGCCACCATATACTAAATTTTTAAAAAATTGAATGTGGTGAGGCGAACATTTTATTTTTTATTGCCTGAATTTCAATTGGATTCACCCCAAATACTAAATTTTTACCTTTGGAAGAAAAGGCCAATGTTCATTTTGCAAGCTTCTGATACCATCTGATTTAGTACAATTTTTATTTAATTTTTAATTCAGCGTACAAAAATACTTTCCAATGTTTGAGTCTTTCATGGTGTATTCCTAGGAGGGGGTAGGCACTTCTGTTATAACCTTCTTTTCCTTGCAATGATTTGTGGACATCAAAATCAGCGAATTTGGACATCTAAGTCTATTGTTTATTGTTTGTCTACTAAGACACACAGAAACATTAATGTATTCAACTCTGCGAACTTTATTTAATGTTTTGAACAGAATTTAACAGAATGTTTTGCCATTTAGGGACATAAGAATCATTTTGAGAAGTAACTCCGATATCGTATGCTTTAAGTCGTATCACTACAGCGATAGATGCATCATACTATTATCACGCAAAGTGTCAAATAATGCAGTAACGAGAAAATGAGAGAATTTCACAAACAGTTTTAGTTCTTATAAATGACAGACATTTTTACATAAAAGCCAAAAGAGGATGAGTCACTAATTATCCTGAATGCATGTATTTGCGTTTCTGGTGACAGCACAGTTGTTTTCGTGCTCATCTCTGAGCGAGGTTTAGGTCTTACTGCCCTGGTTTTAAGTTGCTAGGTTAGTTCCATAGTCACCGCCACGACGTTCATCGTAGTGACTCCACTTTACGTTTTCACTAAAGATGAGTAGAATTTGGTAGTTAGGAGGAGTATCAGGAGACAAAATACATCACTTTTAGCACAATACGAAAATTATGTTTTGCTGGTGATTACGACTAGATTGGAAATTTAAAAAATGGTGCCACAAGTCTTGTGAGCAAAGTAACCAAATGGCCTTTCGTTACTTCAACTGTCGACAACAGTGAATAGTGAAAGCAAACTGATTTTGTTACATAGACGAGTGACTATGAGATCATCTTCTATTAAACTAAATATAGATGGCGCCAATGTTCCTGTGTTCCTACTTGTTTCATGGACGTATCCTGAATGTGAGAAGTATAGTATATGTTACCGCTAAAGTACGGAAATCAGGTAATCTGTTGATTATCTAGGTAATGTGCTGATTAACTACGCTGATCCGTTAAACTGCGAAAAATTGTTTCATTTCTCAAATTACCCAGGCAATCTGCATACCATCTAGATAATCTGCACATTACCTACTAGGCACTCGTTAAAGTGAAAATACGATCTTTGCTCGAACAGCAACGTTTTTGTACGCTTAAATTAATACTCAGACAAACAACTCAGTAATACTAGGTACTACTAATTGAAAAACGCGCTATACTTTTATCCCATAACGTTTTAAGTAATTTCATATAATAATCAGCAGATGTAAATAGAATATACTGACAGTTGTTGAAACACATAATGTTATTTGTTTATTTTTCGATACCCTATAGAATCAAGTTCATAGAATCAATCAATCAACAGAATAGTTGAAGCGTAAGGAGAAAGGGAAGGAGGAGGGAAAAGAAATTAGAGAAACAAACTTTTGCACTTTAACGATTCGAAAGCCATTAATGTGCACATTACCTAGGTAAAGTGTGGAACTCTTATTTTGTAGATGATTCCGCACTTGAACGGAACAAATCAGCTAATATGCAGATTACCTAGGTTTTGTGAACATTAACAGCTTTCGAGCTTTTAAGGTAACATATACATGTTAATTGTATACGACGACGTTCGGAGTGCTAATAATTATATACGACTGCAACCCGAAAGCAGATATTAGCACTCTGAATGTCAGTAGTATACAATTATTAGCACTCCGAACGTCGTCGTATACAGTTTTATTAACATGTATATACTACTCTCAGTATGGAATGTTTGCAATGAATTGATTTTTAAATGCAATAATTTTTCTACTTGTAAAATCTAATTTCAATTAATGTTGATAAACTGTATCAGCCCACAACTACGTAGAAAAAAAATATGTGTACCCTTTTTTGGAATGAATTCTTCCAAATTAAGAAAAGCTAAGAATCTTTTTAAGTAATACACGTTTAGGTAATTTGAGATAAGAAAGTATTGTTTAGAATCTCCCAAGTACATAAAGATTAACAGAACTTTCTTTGTGTTTAATTTATTTTATCATTTATTATATAAACACATTAATTGATTGGGACTTCTTAAGGAGATAATAGTCATTTCTTCATATAATACAAGTAAGAATTCATTCTTAAACAAACCTTTTATTTTTAAGAGTTACTTAAAAACAAGAATCCATTTTCTCAATTATAAAGAACAAAAACAGTTTATCACCAAGCCTAGGCATTGTTTTGACACTTCCAAAGTTTTTTTAAATGTTATCGTTGACTTTTATAAGAATTTATATTTTAGTCTGAATTTTATTGATTGTATCTTTTATTCCTTGGGACGTTTTCAATGTTTTGTGCTTATTTATCTCTTACTTTTATTGTATTGTGGGTAGTCTTCTATCATTTTCCTGAGCATTTTTCCTGTTGTCGTATAAATGCATTTTTTCTTCATGATTACAGTGTGAATATATCCCCCATTAAAATTGTGAATAAATTAAGTAAAAGATAAATATTGATTACTATAGTGTAGTTTTAAGTACATAATATTAATTTTTTTGCAGATGATGACTTTTTCTCGTTTCTCCACTCAGTACTTCATTTTAGCAGCTCTTCAAACAACCATATTGGGTACGTTTTTGTTCTCATAAAATATTTTAAAAATATGCGGTAAATGATTATGGTTTTATGGATTTAGAATTGCATGCTTAAATAAACAGACTAAGGAAAAGTCTACGCAATTTAATAATCACTCGAATTAAATTGAAAATACATTAACAATTCACGTTTGAAAAAATGCTTGAATTGAAAGTCTTCTGTCTTATCCCAGTCATGGGTAGAGCGCGTCTGCTATTGTTGATAAGATCTGGGAGCCATCTGTTACAGTCTGACTTAGCCATCAGTTCACATACAATATCAAGTAATAGACACACACAATGAAAGTTTTTACTGACACAGAAGAGAGAAATACATCTAGGGAGGAATGCACATGACAGGATTTGCACCTGTGCCGCCTACAACTCGAAGGTTACTAGCGAAGTGGGCATATCCACTGAGCCACGACAGCCCCTGAATTGAAAGTGATTGCTTATAATGAAAAGAATTAGGTACATCGATAACTTTGTTGTTTGCATGACGTCTATTTCTTTCCTGACATTAAATTTTCAATTGAGTTGTACATGGTGGGCCACGAAAAATCACTCCCTCTCGATCGTTTAGTTACTGTATGTGGAATATCACGTACGTGTGTACGTCTTTTAGCGAAATATGACTTAAAGACGTACGGTATCCCCACTGACCTCTTACAAAAGATGTTGAAAATGATCTCCTTCATCATCAATGCACCTCTGTGCCCATGTAGCAGCATATTTTGAGACACTCGTGGCAACTCACTGAAGTCAACGTTCAGTATAACAATCCGTATGTTTTCCTTCAGTTCGTCTATTGTCTTGGGATTGTTGGCATACACTTTCCCTTATAAATTTCCCACAGGTAAAATTCACACCAAGACAGATTCACGATATTCCACGTACTGTAACGACATATAGCCGGCTGCTTTTCGCGACCCACTTTAATTTTTTCGTTCAATAAAAAATTTCTACCAATTATGTTTTATCAATTGATTTTTTTATCAATTGTTTTATCGATTAAATTTCTACCCATAATATTTATCAATTATGCTAAATGTTTACATTTTTATCAATTATGTTGTATCAATTAATTGCTATTAATAGAATTATATCAATTAAGGGGGTCCGGGACTCAAAATTCTAAAATCTTCAATTTTAAAGTTTTTGTTCTGAAATTTTTTCTGTAGGTATACATTGTATTTTGCAATTATAATAACTATTTTATATTTTTAAAACTTCGAAATTTTTTTCATTAAAATTAAAAAATTGTGACGTTGGGAAAAATTTATATATCTTAAAATATTTTATAACAAATCACTTCATTTTTGCACTAATTGATTTTCGGTTAAAACCGTTAGAAAAAATTTAAAAAAATATTTTGTTCAAGAACTACATAAAACACATAGTATACAAAGTTCGAAAAATTATAGAAAAAACAATAATATATATATATACACAATTGCTGAAGACAAATTAAAGAAATATATTTGAAAAGTAATTGTAGAAAATTTCATTCATTTATGACAAGTAGTTTTTAAGTTATATCCATTTTTCACTGTCGAAATCCCATTTAACAGAAAAGGAGAAAAAGAGCGTTTAAAATTATGAAAATATTCAAGTTACTAAAAAGCACTTTTGCATACTTTATGTTTGTTTAAAATCCTCCTGGATAGTATTGTGTATTACTTCTTAGTTTTACTGCTTCATTTAATTTAATTTTAGCAATTTGGACCTTTTTCCTATACCTTTTAAAAGTATTTGTGGACTTCATCGTCGCTTTACTGAAAAGCCTACAGTCCTTTTTGGAAAGCGTTATTGAATATATTGATAGTACAGAAAATTCGAAAACGTGCAAATTCAACAAAAACAGTGCGAATATTACGATGATCAATTCAGAACACTTCAAAAGTGTTCATAGCGTAGTTTATTGGAGTTAGAAAAAATAGAGCTGAAACAGTAGAAAGTAGACTCCAAAACAGTTTGTTTACATTATCTGATGGGTGAGGCTCGTTTGATTTGCAGCTGTCATGTTATAAAAAGCTGAATATTTCCGGTTCTGCTGATGGTAGAAAAAAAAAGGAGGTGTTATTTTATTCAGAAATATCTATATTATTGTTAGAGATAATAAAAAAAATTGGGACTTTTTTTCATATTTTGAGTCCCAGACCCCCTTAATTGTTATTAATAGAATTTTATCAATCAAATTTCTATCAATTATGTTTTAGCAATTAATTTTATATCGCTGCATTTCATCAATTGAATTTCTATCTATTATATTTTATTAATTAATTTTCTACCAATAATATTTTATCAATTGTTTCATCGATTAAATTTTTGTCAGTTTTTTCTTGCCTTGCTAATTTCATAGATATGTGATGTGTTCGTCAATAAAAGTGTTCCCCTTACAGATTCTTACAATTTACATCTTTTAGCCTAAAATTATGCTCATTTAATTCTACTTGTTTTGTGCTAAGCTTCCCACTTCTCAACAATCACTTGTTCTGTTGAATGAGCACATCCTCATTAAGTATCGTCATGGGTTTTCAAAGCCAAATGAGGTCTATTTCGAATTAAAATAATGCTTTTACATTAATTTATCCAGTCACGACTCGCAATCCCTTGGATTGCTCTTTAGGATTCCCTTGTATAATATGGTTCTGGTCATTTGACATTTGGGTCAAGTGGTTTCAAACGAGTCTTAAATTAAGGGGCAGGTTAAATGTAAGCAATGCGTTCCTGCAATCGGCGTCCTTAAAGGGGATTCTGGTTTCGAGTTTAATGTGCGATGTTTGTAGCTGCAGTAATGATTTTGTGTTGGCTGTGGGAAGAATCATCCACGTTTATCGCCGTATGTGTTTTTGTGAGTGACATATCTTTCCCCCGGACAGTTAATGGTGCGGCTCTGGCAAGGAGGCAGATGACCTTCGGAGAGTAAATTTCACAGAAGGTTATAAACTCCCGAGGAAAAAGGACTGTAAAATCATGCTTGGCGATCGCCATTGTTTATTATTTTTTCGCCCTCTCGTGATTACTGCTATAGCTTCCGGTACCGAACGATAAATAACGAACCAGAGTCCTAGCTGAAGACGCCAATTATGAGAACGCATCGTTTAAATTTAAACTGACCCTTAACTGAACAAATAGACTCACTAAAGTCCACGTTACTCAAATGCTCATTCGTCAGTCATACTACAGCACCTTTCTTCAAATGGACTTCTCCAAGGTAATCTGCCTCTCATCAGAGCAGTGCATATTTGTACGAATAGACTTTCTCAAGGTCATCTGCTTTCTTATAAGAGTCGTACTATATCATATTTGTACAAATGGACTGCTTCAAGGTCATTTACTTTCTCATCACAGCCGTACGATAACACTATTCTACAAATGGACTTCACTTATCTCCTTATTAGAGCTGAACTATAGCACCAAAGTTGACTTCTTCAAAGTCATTTGACTTCTCATCTAAGCCGTATTATAACATATTTATACAAATGGACTATTCCAAGGTCTGTCTTCTCATCAAAGCCATAATAGAGAATATTTCTTCAAATATACTTTTCCAATGTTATTTGCCTTCTCATCAAACCGTACTATAGCATGTTTCTACAAATGGACTATTCCAAGGTCATCTGCCTTCTCATCAAAGCCATACTATAGCATATTTTCTCAGACTTCTCCAAGGTCATCTGCATTCTCATCAGAACAGTACTATAGCACTCTCTATAAATAAACTACTCCAAGACCATCTGCTCTCTCATCAGAAACGGACTGTAGATCATTCTACAAATGGGCTACGCCAAGGTCATCTGCCTGCTCAACAGAACCGTACTGTGCTTACTGTTTTACAATAACGGTTTATAGTTTTGGAAATAAACGTCTACTTTCGCAATCTGCTACGAAACTCGTGTCACCATCTCAGAGCTAAGTTTCCCATCACGAGGAGCCCCAGAGCAATCACGTGAATTGATTGCCGCCCGAAACTCTGCCCCACGCAATTAGGGCACCTCCCGGAAGTGTCGCCCTGCCCCGAACCGAGGCTTCATTATCGTCTGACAGTGCCGTCGGTTGGGAACGAGTGCGCCGAACAACGGCAGTTAATTAACGGGCCCTTCGCTGCGACCGTTGCTTCGTCAGGTGCTATCGCCTGACGGAGAGTGCTCTGGGTCCCTGGAATTGCGACGGGTATAACTGGAAGCGGAAACACGTTTCCGCGGGCGGAAATGAGACAGCGCGAACGCGTCGATCTTTATTAAAAGAGAAAATGTTTGTGAAAAGGAGTACTGGAGGTTGTTGGACTGGGAAGAACTGTTATTAAATTGAGGAAGCCCTTGAAAGAATTGTCTGTTTTGTGCAGATGGCCGATTGTGCGTGTGTGCCATAAAACCCAACAAACCTTCAAAAAGGAAAGTGTCACGTAATTATCTGGCCAAATTGTAAAAGGTGGTAGAGGGACTCAAAATAAATAATTTTGTCAAAGAATACACAAAGGAGTATCCAAAAGTAAGGTGAATTTTTGATTGACAGAAAAACGTGCAGAGATAAATATATGAAAATTTATTGTTTGACAAATCGTATCACACTATCATTCGACAAAGGAACCATAGTGGTCTAAGCATTTATTCCAACATGGCATCCAATCATCCATGCCCTTTTCAAAGAAATCTTGCTTCAGGTTCCCTAACCAGGTAAGTGTAGCCTGTTGTGCCTCTTCCAGTGTATGGAAACGCTGCCCACGGAGGTGTTTCTTCAGGGGCCAAACAAATGGTAATCCAAAATGGTAATACTGCTCACTGAACCATATGAGCTATTCAATGCATTTGCAATATCATGCAACCTCACTCTTCTGTCTTCACGAATCATGGCATCGACGACAGCCACATTCGTGTCGTTACACCACACGTACGCTTGTTTCTGCGACATAATACTCTCTCCATAGACTTCCAACAATTCTCGATGAATATTACATGTTTTTTCCCCTTGGCCCATAAAAAACGAATGACACCTCCTCCTTGGAGTAATGCTCAAGTCGATGCGCCATCTTTGATTTGCTCTAAGCACCAGACGGGTTGACGTAGAAGTTTCTACAAGCCGTCACACTTCTATCACCTTGGTACTTGCAACGTATAAAAAAAATAATTAGCTACACAAAATACTCTGAGTTTTAGAGACAAATTCACCTTACTTTTTGATATATCCTTGTATGTCCGAAAATGCCGCTTTTAGATAGTAGATAACACCGTTCATGTGGCGTGAGCCATCATTCTCAGCTCGGATTTTCAACGGCAGACTCCGAATTCGTGTAGGCGATGCATGCAGGTGGCAATCCGGAGGGAGGAATGGCGCTTTACGCCACAGAAACAGTGTTATCGACTGATCTAAACAGCGCCATCTACCATCTAAGTGAATTACGCAGAAATAAAAGGGAATCAGGCACGGCATATATATATAAATGTAACTGGTGACTGATAAATAATAGCGATTTAACTGATTGAGCTAGTTATCGATGAGCGATACACAGATAAGCAATAATGAGGGGTTAGATTGATTTTTGTATTGCAGCAAATGATATGTAATATAATACCATTTCTATCACTATTCTACTTTAAAGAAACAATAATTGCACTGGGCACATGGATTCCAATTACTATTATACAGCAGCTGAAACTAGTACTTGTTCCCTTGGAACCTAGATTTTTGCTTGCAATATTCTCTCTTCCGTATCCTTGTGTTTAGTTTATTTTTATGGCATGCAATGTAGTGCGGCTGCAACGAGAAGGCATTCAACCTTGGGTCAGTCGATTTTTGAATAGGTGTAACGACTGCGTTGATTTTTTAAAAAAATGTTGTGTTGTAAGGTCGTTAGTTATTAGAAATTTCCTCATCCATCCATAAAAACAAATAATAAATTAAATCCCTTATTTTAAAATTTACATTCTAACAGTTGAAGGTATTTAAAAACAATTTTATTTAAGTTTTCATAAACGAGTCTGTTCAGTTTGACAGACATGAAAATTAAAGTTCAAATATTTTACCATCATGTCCACAATATCCTCGAGCAATGAATACAAAGCTGCATTTAAAAGGAATACGCTTCCTTATTTATTTTCTCCAGAATACTCCAAATTCGAAAATATCGTTTTCTTTCGGGGAGGACTTTGAGTATTCCTGCTGTTCGGAACCAATAAAAGGACGGCAGGAAGCATAGAGTACTGAAAGGGAGCAAGCATCTCAATTCTTCGTAGAGTTTTATTGCTCTTGTGCAACTCGGTCAGCCATTAAAGGGGTCCAGGGGAATAAAATTCAAGAGTGTCCGGAACTTTCTTCCTTGTTACGGGGCATTCCTCCTGATCTAATTCCCGTTCCATCGATGATGGAAGGGTCGAGTCAGGGAAATTCTTAGATTTAGGAATATGCGAATCGTTTTGGGGTCTTTTCTCTTTTGTGTCTTTGCGCTCTCTGTCACGAACAATTGCCCCTAAACTTTGTTAAGGTATTATTTCTGTACCCTATAAATATAATAGTAATATATATATGCACATATGTATATATAGTTAAAGTAAAGGAAATTTGAGAGGAATTTTAAAAATGGAGGGAGTGGTGTTGGTGGATCAGGCCGTCATCAAGGTGAAGCCCGACCTAGAAAGCACAAAATGGTGTTTTCTACGTATGAGCGGTGCTAATACAAAAAAGCTCATGCACTCCCCAAACACCATTATAAACGATAAAAGAAAAGTAAGTTAACCATTTCCATACGAAAAATTAATGACTCGTCGTTTGCTTTTCTAAATTTTTGATTAGTATTTTAAATTTTAGTATTGTTTTCCCCACATAATGACCAAATAAGCACATCTACTGCTTGTAAGAATCTTAGGAAAATTTCTATTGGCCAAGAAGGTAAAAACTGGTTGTCATGCAGGGTCGATTGCGTGACTTAACAGGTTGCAGAACGGATATATGCGTGAAGGTTTATAAAAATAAAATCGTTCGTTGGTACAAGGCAGTCATTTTATTTGTATTCATCTTTGAACGTTATCTAAAACAATCTTCGAAATGTTAAGATCTAATTTATACAGAAGAGCTGAAATTTTCTATGTGGATTAACTAAAGTTATGAGAATGTATGACTTAGTAATGCTATTTGCATTATGATATTGGCCTTTTTTTACTATTTTAAATTACGTGTTAACGTATGTCATTTGCCAAATGCAATCGCGATTTTCTTGTACTTTTTAAAATTGAATTTTTCTCTATATACATATTAAGTAATTTTTTTATTAATATGTGAAGATACATTTCTTATAAAAACGATCAGGGCAATCACAATAGATTAAAACCTTGTTAAAAAATAAAATAGACGTCTTTAAAAGTAAATATGCTTAACAATTTTTGTGGGGTGGAAAAGTCACATTGGAAATGCAGTTGCTGATCAAGAACCCAAAGAATCATCAAAAAAGACCAGTATCGATATTATTAGAAAAGCTACTCCAATACGAATTAAAAGCATCAGAAAAGGAACATACGATGGACAAGTCTGTGGAACAATATGGAAAAAGAAGATAAACTCACGACATCATACCAAAAGTTAACGCAAACAAATTATACAGATTTTTCCATAAACCAAATTATCATATAACGTGGGGCACATATTTGAAACTTATCAGCTATATTTCATAATGAAATAAACCATTGTCTTTGCAGTGCTCACTTGGAAACAGCGAACCATAAGTACATTTTTGTAAACTATATAGACACGTTTTAAGACAAAAGATTTCGAAAATTCAACAGGTTCCCCAGCTTCATAACGGATCAGGAAGAAAGATAATATAGAACGTGTCAAACGTTTTCATAACGGATCAGGAAGAAAGATAATATAGAACGTGTCAAACGTTTTATACATGAGAAAATAAAAATTGTTTTTAAAAATAATGGGGAATGGTTGCTATTTTCATTTCGTGTATTATCTACAGTGGCTCCCAAAATTGAGTCTGAACACTGATGTTTTTTAACCACTTTTTCCTACTAGGATCACAATTTTTCGTACCCATTGATGTTCTAAGATTATGGTAGGGTGTACAGTTGCTGCTTAAAGTGGTAAAGAAACTTTAATTCAATATTTTTACCCCATACCTCTTCTTATTTAGAGACGAAGAAATTTGGTTCCAAATCGAAATTTTGTGACTTTAAAATATTGTTCTTCAATAGAATTAAATATTTCACTATTCTATGATTTCATTAATGAAAAATAAATTTCCAACTTCTTCCTCAGGTTTGCGAGTACAACCTCATAAAGCACCGAAACACATCTAAGCTTAGGAGTGGGTATAGTGTGCTGTGGTGGCGATTCACTATTATGGTTCTTTTAACGCAGGGGTGTCAAACTGGCGGCCCCCGAGGTAATTTTTTATGGCCCACGATGCTCTTAAATAAAATGAAAGCAGGACAATATGTTACGAAGAAAATAGCACAGGGGAGATCGAGGCGGCAGCATCGTACACAATTTTAACTAATTGATTTCCAGAATGATTCGGTTTTAAAAGGCATATCGAGAAGTAGAAATTCCCAAAATATATTCTTATTTAGGTAAAAAATACCCGGAAATTAAAAAGTTTGCTGCACAAATTTTATGCTATTTTGGGAGTACGTACTTGTGTGAGCAACTATTTTCGTCCATGAAATTAAATAAAACGGCCTACAGATCAAGATTAACTGATAAACATCTATCTGCCATAATGAAGATTGTCTGTTCTCCGTCTTTGAATCCAGATATTGGAAAACTAGTAGGAGGAAAGCGCTGGCAAGTTTCCGGTAAAAAAAATTCATTTTAGTTTTGTAAGTTCATTAAATTAAATAAACGTTTAAATAAAAGCAATTATATAGCAATATTATAAATTATTACCTTAAAATCACTTAATTACATAATGTGTTTTAATTATCCTATCCCTATTCCTGAATCCTCACTTCAAAATATAATTTTTAAGAAAATTTGTAAATGTGATGTGGCCCGCGTCAATCTTACCACTTGCATTAAATGGCCCGTGTTTTAATTGAGTTTGACACCCCTGTTTTAACGTATAATCGTCATCATCTCACGAAACATTGAATTTTCTTTCTTGGCTTTACATATTCTCATCGGTCATTTGAATCATAAACAATGCTTTGTGTTTTTGGTGCAAATGACCGATGATGTTTTAAAATCGTAAAGCCCTAAAAGTGAAAGTCCGAGATCAATCCTGAAAGGAAAGATATGAGGATAACCCCTCTTAATTGCGAATTTAGGTCAGATGAAGAAGACAACACCTGAACTGGCATTTCTATCCAAACTTCCACACCACGCCAATGTAAGGATATTTGAGGCCACTACAGAATCAACACACACAAGCCTCGACACACACGACAGTGTTTGGTTGGATGGTAAAGCCAGAAAACACTGAACGATTATAGCAAGCATCTATCAAATATGGCAGGGAAAGAATCAACCAATCATCGCGTGAGTTATTTTCGATGTTAAAG
Source organism: Meta bourneti (assembly GCA_933210815.1). Classification (NCBI taxonomy): domain Eukaryota; kingdom Metazoa; phylum Arthropoda; class Arachnida; order Araneae; family Tetragnathidae; genus Meta; species Meta bourneti. The sequence goes on from OW119926.1 coordinate 97,158,308, forward strand.
TTGCCATATGTTGGCTGTCCCACAACATTCCCTAACCGAAGCATCTGTGTAATCCCACGCGCTACGGAAAGGGATGGATCATTAAGATCCCTGAGCCCGATAGTTCTGTCACGCCACCTAATTGGCTGGAGGAAGGGTGACACAAGACAGCGATCCAATGACAGCGATGATCCAGGTGAAGATATATCTCTGTCATCAATACCTACTCGTTGAGCATGCGGAAATGAGCCTGCTTTTTTATGTCCAGACTTACAAAATCCTTCTAAGACTTCTTATAAATAGTGTGCCTTGTGAATATTGGATTCAATTTATTGGAAGAGTGAAGTAAGAGTGTGGTTGTGTTATTTTTATCTCTCTAGTTTCCTATTTTTATCTCTATACAAATAAAATATTATAAGCATGCATGGCATATTTCTATAATATTCATTAAAAGAAATAACTGTTATTATAGTGAAATAACTATTGGCATAAATGAATAACAATCATCAATAGAATAACTACTAAAATAATTTATATTTTTATCTAATTGATCATTCGGTTCGAAATATCAATATGAAAATAAGTGAGTTTAAATAAGTATAAAAGTTATTTTATGTAAATCTAAATGCAGGTAGTGGTATCTTTTCTCTGGCGGAACATGTTTCCTATACGTATTCCGAATGTGATGTCACTTGGGGCTTGTTCACTTTACTAGGCTAGTGGCAACACTATTCAAAGATAACATTTTTGAATTTTAGCTTGCCTAGTTTATTTTGGCCATGAAGATCGTGCACGTTTGTTTGCATTCAAAGTTGCTAAAGACCTTTTTATCCTCTTTATTTGTCATTTTTTCAAGTTTTCAATTTTTGACTCCACCTTCAAGGGTGTCTGGCGTCTCACCACCTTAAATGATTAAAGATAGGTACATCCACAGATGTGGTTATTTGGTCATTGAATGTGATGTTGGATAAAAAGCAACTCCATGCCAGTTCTTTGAAATAATTATTTATATAACTAGTCTAGGGATGTCAAGGCTTTTAATTTAGAGGTAAATACTGTTCAATAAAGAATGATCTTAATTTTTTAGGGTGATTAAAAAATCAATAAAAATAAAATTCATATTGCATGTGTAGCGGGTAAGTGGAGAATAGATGGCGTGAGGTTTCACGATCATGACGTCGCTGAGGCCTTGGCAGCCGGCCAAGTACGCCTAGTTTTACTTTCGCCTACGGCAAAAATGGAAAAATGTTTGGTCGCAGTGGGTTCCGAGACTGCTCATTCCCGAACAAAAGGATGTGCGTGTGGAGGTTTGTTTCAAGGCTACAAAATGACGGAATGTTTCTTTTGAAAATTATCACTGCTGATGAAAGTTGGTTTCATCATTATGACCCTGAGTCCAAGCAACAGAGCTCTGTGTAGAAGTCTCCTTCATCATCAACACCGAAGAAGGAGATGGTGGTTGCTTCTGCTGGGAAAGTTATGATCATATCATTTTTCGATATTCGAGGAATGGTGTATCAGCATGTCGTACCTCCACATACAACTGTAACTGGAGAATACTATAGAGATGTACTAAAAACCCGCCAAGGTCACATCCATCGCAAAAGACCCCATTTGAAAGCAACAGGATGGATGCTACACCATGATAACACAAGGCCGCATATTGCCAATGTTGCTGATTATCTTTCAAAAATCAACGCCACGTGTGTTCTCCATCCTCCATATAGTCCTGATTTAGCACCATGCGATTTTTTTCTTTTCCCGAATTTGAAGAAACACTTCCGGGGAAAGCGTTTTTCATCATCACAATCAGTGGTGAAAGCTGCGGAGGCGATTTTGAAGGACCTGTCAAAAAATGGCTTCCAGCATGTGTTTGAAGACTGGAAAAAAAGGTGGTATAGGTGCATTGCATGTAATGGGGAGTATTTTGAGAAAGACCATCAAAACTTGGAGGATTAGTACAGATAATTATTTTTTATTAATTTATGATCATTCTTTATTGAACAGCCCTCGTGTATCATTTTATATTTCGATGTCGAGTAGTTCTCTGGTTGGGTGTTGAGGAATAAGGAGTTTCATCTCCTTTTAACCCTAGAAGAGGTGTCTCGTCGTTAGCAAAACTGTCCAGATCTTGATGGACGAAATATGTCGTCATTAGAACAAAACTCACCAGAACTTGATCTCGTCATCATAAAAAAATCGGCAACATCCTGATGACTCCTTTCAATGACGAGATATCTCGCTATTGAAAAATTGGTTAGGTCATGATGGGAGAGATATCTCGTCGAACCCACTTGGAGGGTTAAAAAATTACAAGTTCCGTTACGTGCAAAATACATTCACTTAAATTGATAAGTGTTTTCTCACAAAATAAAGTTTTTCTTTCGCATAATACCCTTCAAGGAATTAAAATTAAAATTTCCAATTAAAGTATAGTTTTGATGAACTATACTTTACCTTAAGCACCAGAGTATCGATCCTTCTTCGCGGAATCATTAATTACAGCAGCGCCTTCACTACTACTTCGTATCAAACAAAACCGTTAGTCATGTTTGTCAAGAGACACACACACACATCATACCTAATAATCCCTCAAAACTTTAATCAGAACGAAATCCAACTAAACTTATTTTAGTTTTGAAAATTTATGCTCACACATCCAGAACTTTAATAAACTACGCAATTATAACCCTGAGCTTTTACCTACCTCACCTCGGTAGTCAAATAGAATCCCCTTTGTCCTTTGTCAGCGTTGGAGGATCTGATCCAAACCGCTGTTAAGGGTAGGAGCAGAGGGTAAAAGAGGGGACAGCTGTCAGCTGCAGGCGGCACAGCAGAGCATTTAGAACCTGGTGACAGCCTTCTTTTATTATTATTATTTTCCTTCGCTTTGTACTGCGGGCGAATTCTATAATTCAGCTGTCAAAACAACGTATTCCTAATAATGCCTAGGGAATTCATCAGAGCCAGTTAAGATGTCAGGAAACGTCTTCTCTTTTCCGTTCACATACCGCATTTATTTTGATATATTTAGTGAAAGAAATGGGTATATTTAGTTGAAAGAACGTATTAAAGGAAATGGGATTATGGAAGAGTAATACTTTATAGGGTAAGACACATGGGGCTTGAAGAAGAAAATGTGGATGGTTGTTTTATATCGGATGATTTCTCCGCCAAATAAAGTTCTAATAATGTATGTATGTTCACAACACACATTGAGCTTTTCACTTTCAGACTTTGTTCTCTTGTTGTGAAGGCAAATCAGTCTTGAATTATTCAAAAAAATATTTATTTTCAAGAATAAGTAATGTGCTTTGTGTGTGATGCCACAGTGCAACTCTGGTAAAAAGGCAATTGGCCTTGGGGAGTCCATATTCAGAAAGATACTAAGCTCGTCAAAGAAAAGGGCTGCCTGGAGACTGGTGGAAGTTTTGCTCCACCTAATTAGCATATTTACTTTTTTTATCATCCTCATTAGTCAATTTTGAAAATTTTAATATTTGACTCCACCTTCAGGGTGGAATTGTGCCCCACCTCCTTGAAACGGTTTAAGATTGGTTTTTAACCCTCCTGATGGTTGTCGAGGTTTCTCATTATTAAAAAAGGTGATCAGAGATATCTCGTCCATCAAGATCGTCGTCTCGTCAGTAGAAGAAACTTGACCAAATCTTGATCTCGTCATCATCAAAAAATCGGCAATATCTTGATGACGAGATATCTCGTCATTAGCAAAGTTGGTCAGATCTTGATGGACGAGATATCTCGTTACAACTACTTGGAGGGTTAAATAGTCCTGAAGTATGTTTAAGGTACTCTCATCTGTGATAATTTAAAGCCTAGTCCTCAGTTATAGGATATACGCATAGATCCGTTCAGCAACATGCTGTCTTTCCTACATGCTTTCTAAACAGTTGTGATCTTCTTCAACCAATAGAATGTTTCCTAGTGTTCTTTCATCGAATATATGGGGTTATTTTGTCGCTTAATGATATAGGTTTAAAGCAATACTACACTAGGCGGAAATCTCATGACGCTAGCTCGACGAGGTTTCTCGTCTCATTAGCAAAACTCACCAGATCTTGATCTTGTCATAAAAAATCGGCAATATCTTGAAAACAAGATATATCTTCTTCAGCAAAATTGGTCAGATCTTGATGGACGAGGTATCTCGTCGTAATCACTTGAAGGTTAAAGAAGATAAATATTTTCTCACTTTTCATATTATGGTGTTGAAGAGTTGTCTAGATGAGCAGTTTTGTTATGTCCAAAAGGCATTCACATGAGATGATGTCTTCATCCACAAGTGTGATGCGAATGCATTTTTATAAACACTAAAAGTGTTTAAAAAAATATTTTAAGCATAATTGCAATTTCATTATTTTATTTTTGGAGTTGGGAGAAACACTGCACCCAAATATTACAGTTGTAGATCAAAAGAACGTCATAACCGGGAGCCAGCCGTATAAATACGGTCATTGCAATGCAAATCAACTATAGCCTTACGCAACCTTACCGTAATCTCAGTAAACAGAAAAACGATCACCAGAAAAGTGACTCGAGTTTCTTCTCCAGTTGAAATAGGACTCGGCTCGGAGATAACACAATGTTGACAGAAATGTCCTAAAAGGATAAAGTGACCATTGAAACTCAAACGTCTTCAACAAAAAGCAAAGCACATTTCACTCCTCAATACTAGCAGAAGAATGTAGATATCCCAGTTTGAGACCAATAGAAACATATAGCCTCCACTTCTATTCCGATGCTATAACAATTCACAAACAACCTTCGACGAAACAGAAACATTCAGCTTCACTCCTTTCCTCCTCAATCATTCCCCCGGTGCTGGGCAAACAAAGCACGTAGCAGGGGCAAAAAAGGAAGAGAGAATAAACCGAAAAGAGATGGGGCGAAATGATGATGGGGCATCACATTCAATGAAAGAAGAGAGAGCCCCGAACGGAAACCCGTAATGAGAGATCGATCCCATAAAGATATTAGATAAGTGAAAAAAGTCGTCCTTCAGAGAAGTGACCGATCATCAAGCAAGAAGCAAAGAAGGGGGAGGAATCGTTGCAGAAGTCTCCTATCATTGCTCCCGCGAGGACTCATACTTCGTGGAGCAATAAGGAGGAGTAGTTTTCCATCGTATTAATCTCCATACAGCATACACGATTCCCGAGGAAAAGTCGGAGCAATGTTATCCTATAGGAATGGGTGTCTACTCAGCGTCATAAATCTGTTTAACCTTGTAGTAGATACATTGTCGCGTTCTAGGCGGAGATACTGAATAACCGTACCACCACTGTTTTATCCGGTAGAAGGTTGCCATTTTTTAGATAAAAATGGAGGTTGTTAAGCATATTATAAAATAGCTGCATTCGAGAGGAAAGAGCTGGATTTTCGTATGATCATGTATTCCTCTTAATGAAATGGTTCCTTAGAGAAGCCTCCTATCATAAGTCCAGCGAGGACTCGTACTTCACGAAAGCGTGGTGCAATGAGGAGTTTTTCCATCGTACGGCATACACGATTCCCGATGGAAATTGGGAGCAATATTATCCTATAGGAATGGGTGTCTACACTGAGCGTCATAGATCTGTTTATCCTTGTAGTTGGTACATTATCGTTCTAGGTGCAGCTACGAATAAAATAGTACTACCACTCTTTTATCAGGACGTTCATAAAAGGTCGGTAAAATGGAGGTTATTTAGGTAAAAATGGAGGTTATTTAAATACATTATAGCTGGCAATCGAGAAAGAGCTGGAATTTGTTATGATCATATTATATGTCCCTCTTAATGTATTTCTATCAAGCCATATCAAGACTGCAATTTATTTTTACGAATGTTTTTCCTAATTTTCGGTCAATTGAACATTGCTCTTATTGGCATTACAATGGCGGCTTGGTGAACCACTTCGCACTTCGGAATCAGAAACCACTCTAAAGACGCCAACTGTGGGAGCGCATAATTTAACCTGCCCCTAAATTAACGAATAGACTCGTCTACCACATGACTCAAATGCTTACTCGCCGGAATCGGACTATGTAGGGCTCGGAACAGCAAGTGATAAGTAACAAATATGTTCCATAACGAATAAAATTAACAACAAAACACTCAAGAGGATCAAAAGAATTTGTGATTGTTTGAATGAGTGCTTAATACTTGAAAGTGTAGGATCGCATGACCTCTTGAATAGAGGATAACCCTCCATTATAATTTTGGAATATTTCAAACTCTAAAATCCTTCTGAAAATTATTAAAAGTTGATTATCACTTGACCGAAATCCTCCATTTAAACTCGTTTTTCCTGTCATTGTTTCATTTGGTTATGTTTAAACTGCCCCTAAACTAACGAATAGACTAGTCCGAAAACACCAACTCACAGAAACTGTGCTACATTTGAAGGCCTCAGGACCACAAGTGATAAGCCATATAAATACAATCTATAAAAAATCATAAGAACTAAATATTCAAACAGATCGAAATTATTTCTGATTGTTTGGTATAAGTGCTCAATATTTGAAAGTGTAAGACCACACAACTTCTTGTATAATGTACAAACTGATATAATTTTGGAATATTTTTAAACTTGAAAATAAAATTTTTTAAAGTTCTTTATGGTCATCATTATGTTCCCGAAGTCCCTTATTTAACCCTCCAAGTGGTTTCGATGAGATATTTCGTTCATAAAAATCATCTGGCCAATTTTGATAATGACGAGATATCTCGTCATCAAAGTATTGCCGATTTTTTATGATTTCTGGATCAAGATCTGGCCAGTTTTCTTCTACTGATGAAATATCTCGTTCATCAAGATTTTATCACTTTTGCAAATGGCAAAATACCTCATTGAGATAACCATCAGAAGGGTTAAGCTCGAATTTTCACTGCCGTTGTTCATTTTGGTCCTTTTAACGGAAGAAGTTTTGTTAAGTCGAAATAAAAAATAGATCGATTTTATCTTCGTTTTATCGTTATCAATCAGTTTTCCAGCTCTTAGTCTATTGACATGCATTCAACTACTATTTACGCACCTGAGCCTAAGCAGGATTTACGTACTGGTATAACGATGCAGATCTAATAGAAGGTTTGCGAAGTTAAAGGCCAGTACTATCATGGATATGTATGCAATAAATTTGTTACACTAAATTTGCCTAATTGACAGAGCATTAAGCGGAAGGAGAGAGATACTAAGCTCTCGGAACTCATCCGTCCAAATTATGTAGTCAGTAATCAGCGAGTTATCCCTTCACAGCTCCTTAGCATCTAATAGATGACTCCTATTCACGCGCCATGGATGGTAATGGACCTTTGAAATGTATAGGTATTAGAAGGTGCAGTCGCGCAAAAAAACGAAACACCCCTTTATTTCGAGCACTATTCATAGTAGGGAAAATTCAAAGATATCAATCAATAGGGAATAACGTACTCTACAAATTCAAATGCAAAAAAAATTCATGAGGGAATGCTTTCATATCAAATTTTGCACGAACAACAAAATTTCCAATAGAAACACGATGTTTTGATTCCTTAATCAGATTCTACATCATTAAAATAGTTTAAATATAAAATTTCATGACTTTACTATCTTTATATCCAGAGATATTCAATGTTAAAGTTGTTGTCAATTTCAGGGATCATCTCCACATTGAAAATCGCTATTCGTAGATCGAGATTAATTGTAGTTATAGCTACACGAATTTCAAATTCGAACACCATTTCAAACATATTTGTCAGCGCGTGCAAACGATTCGAAAATTATTATCCGAGGTTCGTCACACGTTTTTAAAACTTTTGGTTGGCCCCATAAAATTGTCATAATGTGGAAAATTTAATGCAACGCAAAAACCAAGTGGTTTCGACAAGACATCTCATTCGTCATGATCTGTCCAATTCTGCTAACGACGAAATAACTCGACATCAAGATATTGACAATGTTTTTAAGAAGCCGAGATCAATATCTGGTTAGTTTTTTTTCTTCTAATGACGAGATATCTCATCCATCAAGATCCAGCCAGTCTTGTTAATGACGAAATACCTCGTCAAGACAACCACCCTGGATGGTTAATCAATCAATTAAATTCCCACGTTTGTTATTGGTTTCTTGTTTTTGCAGCCAAGTGCATCTTCCAGTTCCACAGCCATCAGGGTACATCCGGCAACTTCTCTTCCCCCCTGTTCCCCAGCAACTACTCCGAGTCTCTAGAGTGTGTCTACAACTTCCAGGGAATGGAACACGAGACGCTCAAACTCACCTTCCACGACTTCGACCTCGAACCTCCCTTCAAGAAAGGGTGAGGCGCCCTTCTTTTTTAGAACAGGTCTTTTCAAATGTGGTGGCTAAGCATGTTTGGTTCAATCGGTAATATTACCTGTTATACGTTTAGGTGCCTCACCGACTATATCGATGTGTCCACCATCACTATCATCGGCAGCAAGTTCCTGGTGGGCCGATACTGTGGTCGAGATATTCCTGGCTCAATGCTATTCATGAACCCCCACGCAGAGATCATCTTCAAGACGAACCTCGTCATTCACAGTAAAGGATTCCACGGCACTTACAACTTCCAGGATGAGAGTAAGTCCGTCAAATTTCTGTCTTTAGGATATCGACTTCATTTCATTCTTTTCATGTCTTTCATCTTTCTCATTCTTTCATTTCTTCATTTCATACTTTCATTCACGATTAATAGTTTAAAGCAACCTGTTAGGGTGACTTCCTTTAGGTCATAAAAACTTTCTATCTGTTCCCTTTTTGTATGGTTTAAATACCACACAAGTGTTACAAACTTCCCTTCAGAAATCCATGCAGGTGTTTCAAAACACCCTACAGAAATCTATGCAGGTATTTCAAAACTCCCTACAGAAATCTATGCAGGTGTTTCAAAACTCCCTACAGAAATATATGCAGGTGTTTCAAAAGTCCCTACAGAAATCCATGCAAGTGTTTCTAAACCCCTACAGAAATCTATGCAGGTGTTTCAAAACTCCCTACAGGAATATATGCAGGTGCTTCAAAATTTGCTGTACAAACGTTTTGGAAAGGTATAGGAAATTCAACCTTATTCACATGATGATGTGTGTCTATAAGCTCCACCCGGATGTGCTAGAGATCCCCAGTACCTAGACAGAGTCTCAAGCAGTTCTGATAGATAGACAGTAGTCCTTCTATAGTGATCGCAAGTATTTATACAAAGTTTGGAGTTGTTCTGATAGATAGACAATAGTAGCCCATCTATAGTGATCGCCAGTACCTAGACAGTCTGGAACAGTTCTGATAGACAGACAGTAGTCCTTCTATAGTGATCGCAAGTATTTATACAAAGTTTGTTCTGATAGATAGACAATAGTAGCCCATCTATAGTGATCGCCAGTACCTAGACAGTCTGGAACAGTTCTGATAGATAGACAGTAGTCCTTCTATAGTGATCGCAAGTATTTATACAAAGTTTGTTCTGATAGATAGACAATAGTAGCCCATCTATAGTGATCGCCAGTACCTAGACAGTCTGGAACAGTTCTGATAGACAGACAGAAGTTCGTCTATAGTGATCGCCGTTACCTAAGACTTTGTATCTGGAGAAGTTCTGATAGACAGAGTAGTCTGCCTGCAATGAGTTTAAAAACATATGTGGATGCACCACATATGTTTTAAATATGTGGATGCACCACAATATTTAAATGAGCTGTCACGCCATGGTGCTACAATGCTTCTTCTTTTCTTTTGTGCTTACCAGAACTAGTAGGCAATGAAAATATTTTGAACGAAATATAATTGAGTCTGCAAGCGGCTAAATTTATAAGAGTAACACGAGGGGATGCAAGATCCTGTCTAATTACATAGCTTAAATGTATTTCACCTCGCATAATTAGAGACCATATTTTAATAAGGTAAATTATAAATAATCACTGTCTTTAGAAACTTGAAGATTCTACTTCTAAAACAAAGAAAATCGAATTAAGTTATGCGAAAATCGATCGACTAGGACTGAGGTGCGATGACATCAAAAGAAAAAATTCTAATGAGACGTCAAAGGACATCTCTTAATGACTGTGCAAAGGAGACTTCAGGAAATTATTTTTTCGTCTTTAAGGTCTTTTATTCAAAGCTAATATCTCGGCCATTTTTAGATGCTTTATTTACATTTCAAAAGGATGTTTTATTTGTTAAAGCAGCAGTAAAGCATAGTTAGAGCATTAGTTTAGATGCTTTCATGTTTTTCGTTGTTGATATCTCATTAAAAAATAAGAATCACCGTTAAATTAAGACATTTATGTTCTTTAATAATAACATCAAGTAATAAATCATCAGATAATTGAGAATAAGAAAGCATGCCATTAAGAGACACTTATTATATTCGCTTATTTAATATTTTTACTTCACCATCACATTTATGTAAACTGTTTTTGTTAATTGTTATTACAATTTACAAGAAAAGTTAAACCGAGAATAGACAAAAGATCGTCATGAAAAACTCATCAGCAGTAACAATTGAGGTTCAATTGTGCCTTTACGTACAGTAAAAATATGCAAATTCACTGGCAATATATTTTTTTAAATTTCGTCACTTACATTTTTTTCACATGTAAATCGGAAAATTAGTATACGGGTCAGTTTGATTTTTATTACCACGGCATGGATTTTGTCGACCTAATAAATGTGTAAAAATGTGAGTACAAGCTTGGTAAGCTTCTGAAAACCGCCTTTCAACTGTCGGATTCCAGCAAAGAAACGATGTTGAAGCCACCAAACCAAGCGACGAAAAGGTCCGACAATCCATGAATCGAAGCTGCCAAGCTTGCATTGATGGTGGTGGTGCACCCTTGAGCAGTTACTGTAAGAAATCATTGTAAATAAGTAATTGTAAACGAATGATGTAAATAAACATCTTGTTTCTTTCCTGCACAATTCTTGTGTTTGAGCCTAAACGCATCACTTGTGCCCATACATTTCTGTACAAAAAGTTATTATTTTAATGTGCTCTAACACCCTTGAAATTTGCCCCGTGAGTTACGAATCACTGTACATTATCTACGAAGTTCAAACAAAATCGCACCCTGCTTAAGTCAGATTTATTTGAATTACAAAATAATCGAAATAGAAAATTTATATTTGTTTACAGAGAATACTGACAGTTGCTTTATTCTTTTAGTGTTGTTTACAGAGAATATAGACAGTTGCTTTATTCTTTTAGTGTTGTTTACAGAGAATATAGACAGTCGCTTCATTCTTATATCGAACGTCTTGAATTTCTTAGACAGTGAAAGAAAAACTAATACGATTATAGAATAATGCAATTAGCAGAAATATTCTTTGAAAGGAATTCCGTAAGAAAGCTATAAGTATTTATTTGTCAAATACACATTCCTATTACGGCACAACGAGTCAGTTGACAAATAAATCTACCTTTAGCTGCTTTTCATCAGAACGAGCTTCTCGAATCGAATTCCTGACCTATAGATCAAGAGCAGAAACAGTAATTACTGAAGGATGAAAACTTTGATCTCCGAGATCAATATAAACAAGAGAGAAGGCGTTTTGGACAAGTTTATCCACTATAAAGAATGACTTTGTTGACAAAAGATGAAGGTGTCATCGAAGAAAAGATCGTTCGATATCGCCTGCGTCAAAGATAAATCTGATTCTGTCTTCTCCAGTAACCTTCGGAGACCAAATTGGAGATGACTTGCAGTGTTGTTTCCTTTGCTTCTTAGATGATTTTACAAAGTGAACGAAACATACTATCATCCGAATGGCTGTTTATTTTACTTTATTTTGGTTTTAGTTTCTTGATTTATAGAAAAGAGCTTAAGTCAGAGACTGGCAAGTACTTCACTAACATACATGTCACAGAAATTGATATTATTTGTATACTGGCGAATAGATACAAGCAGTAGGTAGTTATTTTAATTAACGCGCGCGTAACACAGAAGCAACACAACGGGCTATTGGTGACTGTTCCGGTGGATCAATCCCAAAGGGAAAGGGCCGAGGACAACACCATGTAATTTTGAACCACGGACAGATGACGAGGCCACACCTGAGCAGGTACCCACACCCCACTCTCCAAACTTCCACACCACGCCAACGTGACATTTGAGGCCATTTAAGACGGATTTAAATTCACCAGCCCCTTGGTACACAACACTCTTTGGTTGGATTCGAACTTGCAACTCTCCTGTTACTAGTCCGTTACTCTTCCAACCTGCTCGGCTACCAGCGGATATAAATAATACAAAATCAACTGATACGAGTAGGTAGTTAATTAACGTCACATTGGAGCAACACAACGGGCTATTGCCGCCGGTCTGAGTTCAATCCCGAAGGGAAAGACCGAGGACAAAGCCTCGTAATTTATGAACCACGGTCAGATGACGAGACCAATACTTGAATAGGCACTCCATTCTCCAACCTTCTATACCACGCCAACATGAGTATATATGTGGCCATGACAGTTTTAAGGTGCACCAGCTACCGCATACACGATGGTTTATGGCTGGACCTAGTTTCGAACTCGCAACCCTCAGGTTGCTAATCCTTTGCTCTTCCAACTGACCTACCTTTGCCCGTTCAACTGATACGGGATTCATTCGTCAATTTTACCACGAAGTTTAAATAAATTTGGTTCGAGTTATGGAGGTGCATAATATTGTCAAATCCCCACAGAAGAGTTTACCCTCTAATTAAAATTCTTTCGCAGTCTGATTACAGAATATAATGAGAAATCTACCGACCTAATCAAAACAAGATTTCTATCGACTTCAAAAAACAAAAGCTGACATTTCTTCATAGATTCTGCTGATAATTCTAAACGCTAAAGTAACCAAAAATAAAAATAGTATTTAATACACTGCTGGCCACCGTAAATGCAACACCCTGAAGGAAGCATGCAAATAATATGAAATTTACAACATGCATTAGCGGAGGTGAGATATGCAAATGATTAGAATTTCAGCGCAGACGCACATCACGCGCGCCTGTGGCGCCACTTCAAAGCGCTATTTAAGGCTTGGAGATTTCGACGATTTCAAGTACGGCAATTGTGTTTTTCTTGTGGTTTTTTCAAAAAAACGTTCAATTATGCCTCGTAGAAAACAGCGATCATCTTTTGATCAAGTATCCGAGTTCGACAGAGGAAGGATAGTGGCCTACCGAGATTGTGGATTATCTTTCAGGGAAATCGGTAGTCGTGTTGGACGAAACCAAACAACTGTAATGCGGATATGTGATCGTTGGATGCAGGAGGGTACGACGGACCGACGTGTTCGATCGCATCCACCTCAGTGCACCACTTCACGTGATGACAGGCATATTGTGCGTATGGCAGTGACGGATCGCTCAGCCACATCACGAACCATAGCACAGCACATTCAGTCTGTACCGCATCATCCAGTGTCTGCGCGTACCATTCGACGCCGTTTACAGCAGAGTGGTCTGTCCGCAAGACGTCCATTGCTTCGTCTACCCTTGACGCAGAACCACAGACGTTTCCGCCGCCAACGGTGCGATGAAAGAAGGATGTGGACGGCAGAATGGAATGAAATTGTCTTTACTGACGAGTCACGCTTCTGTCTGCAACACCACGATGGTCGGATTCAAGTCTGGAGACACCGTGTAGAGAGGATGCTGAACAGCTGCGTTATACACTGCCACACTGGTCCTGCACCGGGTATTATGGTATGGGGCGGTATTGGATATCACTCTCGCACTCCTCTAGTACGCATTGCCGGTACTTTAAACAGCCAGCGCTACATCTCCGAGGTGTTGGAGCCAGTTGTCCTTCCTTACCTTCAGGGCTTGCCCACAGCCATATTTCAACAGGATAATGCGCGACCACACGTGGCACGCATTGTCCAAGGGTTCTTCGTCAATCGCCAGATTGAATTGCTTCCCTGGCCAGCTCGCTCTCCGGATCTTTCGCCGATAGAAAACATGTGGTCCATGGTTGCTCAACGATTGACCCAGAATACATCCCCAGCTGCCACACCAGATCAACTTTGGCAACGTGTGGAAGCTGCTTGGTCTGCTGTACCCCAAGAACACATCCAAAGTCTCTTTGAATCAATGCCGAGGCGTGTGGCAGCGGTGATCTCCAACAATGGCGGCTACTCTGGCTACTGATTTTGGCAGGAACCACACTTCACAGAAGTCTATAAATTTAATCATTTGATACTTGGTCAACATGTTATCTACAAAATAAATTTTGTTGTGATATCTCTTGCCTTTCTTGGTGTTGCAATTTGGGTGGCCAGCAGTGTACATTGTATGCTACAGCGTCTAAAGGATGGGAAAGTAAAACTGAAAGCAATTTAATTAGATGGAAGTAAATGTTATTGATTACAACGGTATTTTTAGAAATTAAATTGGACAGTGTATAATCGAATCGAATGAATGGTACCGGTATTATTTTCGTTAATAAGTAAGTAAAATAAAATAAATTTTCGCTATTTTATTCTTCCATTTTTAATCAATTTTTTATTTCCAATCTTCAATTCTTTTTCTATTATCTTTCGGAGAAATTGACTATTTTTAAACTAAAGCATAGCGTAAAACAATATTTTTTTAGATAAGTATACAAGGTAAGATAAATATTGCGAAGGAATATATATCTATAGGTTATTAAAGAATTTTTTCCCAAGTATGTAACTAGAACAAATTTCAATTGAAATTACTATTTAAAAACGAGCTCACTTTAAAATATTGATTGAAATGCACTCATGTCCAAAATTAATTTTACATGCATAAAATCACGGATTTCTCAGAAACTGTGAACTATAATTTTATGCATTTGTGTGAAATGATACATAACATCATAACACATAAATACAAAGGAAAAAATTTAAGAGCACTGCATATGATATAAAATTGTAGCATGAAACAATAAAAATGGCAATAATATGTGACAAGGGGAGTTCAGAAAAAAAAGAATAACTCAGAAAAAAATTAAGGCTTATGAATTTAATATGGAATGTGATCACCCCTGACGTGTACACACATATCACAACGTGTTTTAATGCTGGCAATAATGTTGTTAAGCACAGTTTGGGAATTAAGTTCCACTCCTCCAGCAATGCAGTCTTCAGGGCATTTATATATCTAGGAAAAGGATGTCTCCGTGCAACTGCTTTTCCAAGGTAATCCCATAACTTCTCAATGGGGTTCAGATCAGGAAATTTAGCCAGCCACGGTATTCGCTCAATGGTTTCACTTTCAAGGAATTCGTCAACGAGGTTTGCTCGATGTGGACGAGCATTATCGTCCATAAATAAAAAGTCAGATCCATATGCACCTCTGAAAAGTCTTACACAAGGTTCTAAGACATCATCCCGATATCTCTGGCCGATCACAGATCCGCTGTTGAAAACGTGTAGGGGCGTACGTTCATCGATCATTATTCCTCCCCATACTATCACACCTGCACTACCGAAACGGTCACATTCCATAATATTCGAAGGAAGATTTCGCGCTCCTGACTCCCTCCAGATGTAAACACGTTTAGAATTAGATGTTAAACTAAACCGCGACTCATCAGTACAGAGAACATGGGTCCATTGGTGTTCACTCCAGTTTTGATGTTCTTTGCACCAATTAAAGCGATCCCTCTTTTGTTGTGAAGACAGTGAAACACATACCCTTGGCTTTCTGGCATAACGGCCTTTTTCATTAAGCCTTCTGTATACAGTTTCCCGTGATACAACAGTTCCAGTGGCGGCTGCAACCTCTGAACTTAACTGTCGAGCAGTAGACTTCCTGTTACGACGGGCAGTTATTGCCAGATATCGATCTTAAGAAGCAGTTGTTTTCGTTTCGGACCTTGTCCAGGCCTCCTTACAACAGTTTCAGAGTTCTGAAATTGTTTCCATAGCGTAGAGACTGTCTGTCTTGAAATATTCACACATCTCGCTGCTTCCATGATTGTCTGCCCTGCTTCTAAACGGCCGATAATTCGACACTTCACAGATTCTTCCAAATGATACTACGGAGCCATAACAAACCGTTTTGAGTCCTTACACACTGAAATCAAACGCTGTATTGCAGAAATTTACTCAGATATTCACTTGGCGCAAAGCGCTTGATTCACCGCTGGATGACGTAACGCCTTGATTTGCATATCAGAAACCGTTTGATCACTTTTGATTGGATAATGCTCATTAGGCTTGTCTTTCACACATTCCCTGCAAAAATGGATTACATCGATTGGATATTTCATGGAATATCATTATTTTTGGGTATGTAAAGATAAATTTGGACATGAGTGTATTTTAAATTAAACTTTATGTGGTGATCTTTTTCTATCAAAATAAATAAAAAAGCCTTTTTATCAAATGAATGTAATCACTAAATTATCCTAGAAAGATTTGTGAAACTCTTTAGACAGTATAATTATAACCATATCTCAAATTGTGTGAAACTATATGATTTTGAAATTAATGTGCATTTTACTCTGCAGAAATATTAAAATATCTCTTTTTCAAAAATATCTGCTGATTATTTTATACTGAAGTATTTATATAGCTAATATAGGTGTTTACTTTTATATTGTTGTTAGCATATATGATGATTACAAATACACTTTCTATTAGTGCCTCATTGTGACAAACTTGAACGTAATTCTTCAAACGTGTCCAACGGAAAATGCGATAAGGACCATTTTGACTCCATATAGTATATATGGGAGACACTAGTCTATTACTTTAAATAGTTGTCCCCATACCTCTTTTTCATGTTCCACCTTTATCTTTTTCTATGGTAGCGTCTAACGCGATCGGCGCATCGAATTTATTTATTCCACTTCAGTTAAGGGTTAGTGTTCCAGTTGTCAATAAACTCTCTCATCTTCACGAGATTTCAGAGTAGAGAGGAAATGCTTTTATCCAACAACACACATAATGACTAATTAACTACATCTACTGGTTGAAAGAATCCTAGAAACGATATCTATCAAGGTCAAATCTGGATAGGAATAGAATGACAATATCCTTGCGAACCCCTCCTCTTCAAAAGTCTAACCCTCTTGGTGGTTGTTTCGACAAGGTAGATATCTCGTTATTAGAAGAAAACTGACCAGATCTTCATCTCATCATAAAAAATCGGCAATATCTTGATGACGAGATATCTCATCATTAGCAAAATTGGTCTGATCTTTATGGACGAGATCTGTCGTCGAAACCACTTGGAGGGTTAAGATAGAGTGAGGGTAATTAGTTGTAATGGTTGAAAGACAGGAAATGACCTTGCATTGTAAGTGACCATTATGTACACAGCCTATGTAGTTGACAAATGAACAAGTAGTTGATTTATTCAAGGTGATAGTAAAATGGGTTTGACCACGCTGCTTTTGTCTCACTTGACCACTGGTACAATTATCACTGCTCTCTGCAATATCTCTTCATGTACTACTTAATTAAGATCAATGATGGGCAAAGTTTATTCTGACTACTGATCGAAAACTAATGATTAAAAAATTAATCATGACTAACGAACAACGATTGATTAGTTTTATTCCCTCCACGTTAACTAATGAGTGATTTAACTTCAGTTTTAATCCACTAATAATGTCTAAAAACTATGATTGAAATGGCGCCTCTATTGAACATCGTCAATACTTCAAAAATAATACGTGCCATTGTGAAGTTTTACAACAAAATTCCTACCTTCCCTCATGTTGAAGAGGAAAATTAAAGTACAATGAAAAAGAGGATAGCATGATTAAATTATTATTGATTGATTCATATTTTGCAGTGCAACAAAAGTCACGTAATTCAACAAAAAATTAAATTACAAAAATGAATCAAATAAAGGATAAAAAATATGCTGGTTAAAATAACTTGTCTCAAAGAATTGCAATTCTTAAATCGATTCTCGATTCAAGAAAATTATGTCAATTGAGAGCCAAAAATATCGTCAAATTGTGTAACTTCTACCCTAAGAATTTATTTAACGTCTTCAGGACTAAAACTAATGATTGAATGATTAGTGATTACTTCATTTAGTTATGATTATGACTAATTTTTAAATCATGATAAACTTTAATTATGATTGAAATTTTGGTTCAGCTTTGATGCAAAGATTTTTTTGGGGCAACGCTTTTGGCACGTTTTTGGTGTCCTACCGTGTCGGGGCCACGGTAGCCCGGTTGGAAGAGTAAAGAATTAGCAACCGGAGGGTTGTGAGTTCGAATTAAACCAAAGACCGTCGTGCACAAAGGGGGCATGTGCAGGTTAAATCTGTCGTGGCCTCAAATGTCCTCAAGTTGACATAGTGTGGAAGTTTGGAGAATGAGGTGCCAGCTCAGGTGTGACCTCGTCATCTGACCGTGGTTCAAAATTACGTGGTGCTGTTCTCGGATCTTTCCCTTCGGGTTTGATCCCATACCGTCGCCAATAGCCCATTGTGTTGCTCCATTGCGACGTTAATTAAATACCTACCTGCCTTTTTATGTCGCCATGGAATAATTTCTTAGAAAAAACATCGTCTTAGGCTTAGCGAAAAATAATTGAAAAATTAGCGAAAGTAATTTTAAAATTAGAAAAAGAATCTACTCAACTAATTATCTTCTGCTAGGTAAATATTTACTTAAATGAAAAAATCTTTACTTTTTCTGAAATATTATAGAAGTGGTCCAAGTTAAATAATTTATTTGTCTTGTGTAATGGAACCAGGCTTTTTAATATGATTGTTATAAGAGATCACATTTATTCTAGCAAACTTGAGTTGTTTATGCATGGTAAAACAAAAGAAAAGATAATGATTTACAAAAATTAATAAGAGATTCAATTATATATCGCGAGATTACTGAAATCCCAAAAAAGCGTGGTTGCTTTTTGTCGGCCACAACTTGCTACAAAAAGAACGCCATCAAACGCACCAAGGGCGTTGCCATAAAAAAGTCGGTGGAGATGTCGAATCCGGGTCACTAGCGATTTATCACCAAACATGGTAACCTTGGTGTTTTGATCCAGCTTTATAGCAACCCAATGCAAAAGGTTGATTTTACAAAGGAAAGTCTGTTTTTTTTAACGAAATTGCGATTTATTGCGTTCTATGATTGGTTAGAGTTTTGAAATTTGGATTTTTTTTGCGTTCTATGATTGCTTAGCGCTTAAGAATGATTTTCATTGGTTACCGCTTAACCGGCTATTTCGTGCTAGCAACGGATCTATCAGTGTTTCTATCAGTGTTTCTTTGGTTTCCTGCTTGCCGTCGGATTTCCAAAATTTTCATTACTATCTTTACAAGTAACTGGCACATTTCTATTGATGTTTATTGTTTTTTTATTTTTTAATTAGAAATTAAATTAATTATCGTTCGTGATATTATAGATTTATTAGCCGCTCACTTACCCTTGATTAGGTATGGCAATGGATGGTTTGACTGAACGTATAAATGCGGTTTTTTTGGAAAAATGTATGAATCTTCAGCGAATCCGGAGAGCTTGAAAGTGATTGAATGGTGCCAGAAAGTTGGTTTGATTGCGAAAAGTGTAAAATGTCCGGAATGTGGGAAGTGAAATGGCTTTGAAAGACAGAAAGAATGCTGGCGATAGGAACGAATGGTTGGATGCCGCCATACTGGCTTCGGACGCCATCTTGATTTGGCGACAAAAATTGCTTGGCGGCAAACATGCCCCGGATTCGACATCTTTAGCAAAAAGTCTTTATAGCAAAGCTGTACCCAAATTTTAGTTCACTAATCAAACTATTGGAAAAATGAGTTGTTTTCGCTCAGCAGTGATTGAGATGGGTTGTGTCTTTCAGAGGATATTCCCCCGCCCAGGTCAACGGTGAACGTGAGCCAATGCGGGGGCACGGTGTCCGGTGTAGGGGGCGTGATCGTGTCTCCAGGCTACCCCTACTATTTCCCCAAGGACGTGGAGTGCATTTGGCTGCTACGCGTCGACTACCACAGGAAGATCTACGTCAGGCTGCTTCAGCTTCAACTGTACGGGAGCATAGGTGAACACACACCTTTCTTTTAACCTGTCATAGGATGCATTGGGTTGATGCAAAAGTTCGTTCCGTTTTTTTCGACAAAAGTTGAAGAAGAATTTTATTTACTAAAATATGCATTTCATCAGTATAGCGTGTGTCGTTCTGTTCGGTGTCCTTTCTCTATCTCTTCGGTAGCTGCGTTATCATTGAAGTTCTAAGGTTTCTGTTTAAAGAACTGATCCAGGTGACGATACTTTCTAAATCACTTAGGTACGTGGAATCTGCGCCCTCACCATACACAACACATACCCTCTTTTGCGTCTGCGAAGCATTTTTACCTTTTTGGAAATACAAAAGCATATGTCGAAAATGCTCTTACTTTCTGCCAGTTTTAATGCTTAACAACATTTAAAAAAACATAACCCAATAACACAATTTTTTCCTAAGAACTCGCTGAAATTCCTTCTTTCAAGAAACATCAAAACTTTATACATGCGAAATAGATAACACTTCGTTTTTGCGATGCAATGCCATATAGCGCCAAAAGCGAGACGAACTTTTGCATTAACCTAATACTTACAAACACAAGTACTCACTAAAGAAGTGTGACGAAAGAGGTGTGATCAAAAAGTACTTAAATTTTAGCCAAACTGTCCAACCTTCGCATCGGACATAATCGCTTAACCCTCTTGATGATTCTCTCGACGAGGTATCTCGTCATTAGCAAAATTGACCAAATCTTGATGGACGAGATGTCTTGCCAATGGAAGAAACTTCACCCTTGGTCTCGTCGTTAACAAAATTGACCAGATCTTGATGGACGAGATGTCTTGCCAAATGGAAGGAAACTGCCTCTTGATCTCGTCATACAATAGCCCATTGTGTTGCTCCAGTGTGACGTTAATTGAAATACCCAAAATACCCAGATCTCGTCATCATAAAAAAAATCGTCAATATCTTGAAAACAAAATATCACGTCACTAGCAAAATTGGTTAGATCTTGATGGACGAGATATCTCGTCGAAACCACTTGGAGGATTAACTCATCGTCCTTTTTTGATGGGTTAGAACTCCCTTCATATCAGCCATGCACAACTCCTGTAAAATCTAATCAAATTTAAATCTTACTTCAGCTTGAAAGTTTTTAAATGTTTCATTTAAATTTTTTTCCTACAACCCGTCAAGGGCCTCTCGGTCATCAGTTTACAAGCAGCGCAATACAGGTATGAAGTGATTAGATACTATTCAAAAACATTATATACGGTATAATTTTCAGAAATAGTATTGGTCAAGAATTTTAGGGGAGTCCGTTGAGGTGATCTCCAGTCATTTCATCCAGTTCGCAAAGGGGACAGATAGTTGATCTCACTACTCCAATGTCTTTGTAGGCTGTCATGTCCGGAAAGAAGTCGAAAGCAAGTGACTCCTACAGATCAAGTTACCTAGGATACGAGATTTAGTCATCAATAAAACATTCCAATTTCCTGTAGGCATCTCTTTGTAGATTATAAATCTATTAGTCCTTATAGACCAGGGGTATCAAACTGGCGGCCCGCGGGCCGCATGTGGCCCCCGAGGTAAATTTTTTGTGGCCCACGATGCTCTGAAATAAAATGAAAACAGGACAATATGTTATGAAGAAAATAGCAATTAGGGGAGATCGAGGCAATACAGTACACAATTTCGTCATGTTAAAAATGTGTGAGCAACTATTTTCGTCCATGAAATTAAATAAAACGGCCTACAGATCAAGATTAACTGATAAACATCTATCTGCCATAATGAAGATTGTCTGTTCTCAGTCTTTGAATCCAGATATTGGAAAACTCTAGTACGAGGGTTTCCGATAAAAAAAAATTCATTTTAGTTTTATAAATACATTAAATTAAATAAACGTTCAAATAAAAGCAATTATATAGCAATATTATAAATTATTACCCTAAATTCACTTAATTACATAATGTGTTTTAATTATCCTATCCCTATTCCTGAATCCTCACTTCAAAATATAATTTTAAGGAAATTTGTAAATGTGATGTGGCCCACGTGAATCTTACCAGTTGCATTAAATGGCCCGTGGTTTAATTGAGTTTGACACCCCTGTTATAGACAAACATATAAGCATCTGTTACGGTAACAGCTAAAAAATAATACATTTACAACAAGGTCATAGGACGTTACCAAGTGAAGGTTGCATAGATGTGCACATAGATGTATACACCCAAGATTCATCTCGATGCTGGTTTTTTCATTAAATCTGGATCAGCAATGGCGTATTTCATTGCTTCTTATGCAACGGTGTTAGCTGGAAACGAAAAGACGACAAACACAAAATACACGCGAGTATGACTTCCTTGCAGTGACTGAAGGATTGCACCATCTAGAAAAATTTGACCATGATCAATAGGGTCCAAGAATGCATGTGCCAAAGTCCTCCTATTGGGCTTCAGCTAGTTTGCAACAGAAAATAAGATTGGATACATATTGATCAGACCTTACATAACCGATCGCTTGTATTGTAATTGATTTCGCTAGGATTGATGAACCTCTCGAAGCTGTACAACAGGTTGTTGGTTTTGGAGACAAACACAAAAGGGCTTAACTTCTTAACGTGAGACAACGAACTGCAGTAGAAAAAAATACCTTTTCAGGAAATGGAACTATAGTAGAACTTTGATTATCTGGTGGAATGAGGACCTAGGCCCCTGGTATAGCCAGAAACTCGGATAACGCGTACGTAATAACGCAAAAGAGCCTATGCTAAATACAGAAAACATTACTGCACAAGTTACTACTACTGATACTGAAAGATTCATAAAGCAAGGATTAAGAATAATCTAACTTCAAATTTGTGTCATGTATTTATTGTGATAATTTTGAAGTAAATCGGGATTTAAGTTACGTGCCTCTTGAACTCTCTTGGAAAAATATTTAATGTTCTGTTTCGTGGCACTTCACAAACGAAAACTGCATCAATTCATCTTTCACCATCAAGCCACTAAAAACTGCCTATTACTTTTTCATGTGTTGATGATATGTTTTTAAAATATTTACTATTTTCATACTTTTGAAGTGTTAATTTTGTTTTAACTTAAATTATTTGTCATGATTTTAATGTTGGTCTGGTTGTTTATTTGGAGAGATATATTTCAAAATATCTTTTACTGAATTTTATTCTTTTATTTGGTACAGAGTATTTATTTTTGGTTCTTGCGCCATAAATCCCAACAAACCATATCCGCCCACTAAACCAGACAAGTTAAGAACAAAGTGAACAGTCATGCTCTAAGCTTTTCTTAAAGCTATAAAAATATCGGTATCGAATTCGGCTCGGATAACACGGACGCTTGCTTAACCAAGGCTCAGATAATCAAGGTTTTATTTATTTTCTCTAGTAAGCTAGGAGTTTAGGGTCTTAAAACAAAACAAATTCCCTATACCGTAATGCATTTTGCTTTACTAAATACGAACCATATAGAAAATCTACCAATATTGCAGTCTATGTGATGTTTATGCAGATATAACAATTTGGTTTAAGAAATGATGTTACCATGTAAAGATCAAATATTAAGTATTATATTATGTATTGATTCAATTTTTATAATTCAGGTATAGCATTATGCCTGCCTTCCAATAGATGTGACCGCCACGTTCAAACTCACTGGTATTATTACTGGCAATCCGATTGCATCTGAGTAATTGATTTCCCCATTCGTAGAGAACTGTTTTACTTAAACTATTATCAGCTTCAACCTGCGACACAATTCAGAGTTAACGGTAATTTGCAAATTGCTATCGAAATACCTATAGTACTCAGTGTACATGCTCTGGTGAAGTCTCCATTCCTTCCATTCGGCTGGGTACTGTTTCACACAAAAGTTGTCTCTACTTTACTCAACAAAACTGAGCTGCGAGTACGTTTCAACAATTTTTCTCATTATATTAGTAATAGAACAATTGCATATTGTATTATTTTACCACTAGATAAGTATTATTTTAGTATTTACAATAGGTTTTTCACTAGCGCATTAAATAGACTCGTCTCCTTACAAAATGTAAGTTATGCAAAATTGAATGTTTTTAATCATTTCATACTATTATTCAAATATTTATAAATTATTGATATTTTGGAAAGAAATGAAAAATAAGTTCAAACATTACTATTATAATTAAATTAAAATTCTTTAAAAGCAATTTATTGTAAAATTGTTTTTCCAGTAGTACTGGTAAAACAATCTAAGTTGCGTACCGCAATCGTAATAATACTGAATGTTACTTTTCTTGGGATTTCGAATTGTTTCTAGCTCCCTCTACACACATAGGACAAATAGAACGGGGGTTAATATGTAGCCTACGTTACCCGCAGGGTTCTAAAGAATAAGTGAACCAAATTTGGTGTGGATTTGTATAGAGAACAGACAGACGCCAACTCTGCTGTATATATATATATATATAGATTAACATTTAGAGAAAATGAAGACACGTCATATTATATTATTACACCAAAATTCTTAGTCTTAGTTGTCAGCAAATATTCTCTCAACAAATCTCATCACAATTTCTTAAAAATAAGACAGCCAAAATTACCAATAGGTTTTAAATTCAGAAAAATATAATTCTTTCTTGTATACTACTACTGAATCTTTAGGAACTAAATTACTGAACTTCTCATACCTTGTTGATTTTGTAAGATGTGAAACAAAATGCAAGTTACCATTTCTTTCATTGAATGCAAGAGGTTGTCAAAACTGAACAAAAAAACCTGAAGGAAAATGCTTAATGCACTTTTTAAACAGACACGTTCGTCTTAAAAATATTAAATATTTATTGGTTCGGTCTCTAGACTTGTTTAGCATTAAATATACACTCTCGTTCAAAAGTCCTTGTCAATTAATACGTGAATATGTTTACTAAAATGAAATAAGATTTTATTATTTAAATTATTTTGTTAACATAAACATTATGATTTATATAGAATGTTAATATAAATTACAACTATAAAGTTTAAACACATTCCCCATAAGATTTTGTCCCGCTTTAAAAATTTTAGTAAGCTTTGCAATAATTTTTAAGCAGGAAGCGGAAAGGTTTG
This sequence comes from Meta bourneti, assembly GCA_933210815.1. Lineage (NCBI taxonomy): Eukaryota > Metazoa > Arthropoda > Arachnida > Araneae > Tetragnathidae > Meta > Meta bourneti. Next base: position 97,183,313 of record OW119926.1, read on the forward strand.
GGAAATACCGCTGGCCACGCAAACTTCAAATAAGCATATCTCGGGACTGCAATGCGCTACGACTTCGAAATGGGTCTCAAACGGAAGCTAATGTCAAGATCTGTCAATTTAAAGCGTAATCTGATACAGCGTTGGTTATAAAACCTTGCAGTTGAAAAAATTTAAAAATCAAACAATTACATAATGTCGGCATTTACTCGTCGAAAAGTCAAGCAGTTAACTCGTAGTCTTTCGATAAACTCTAAATTGACTACTGAATTAGTCTTTTAATTTAATACACCCAAATAAATAATATGCGCTAACGAGACGTATTCACGTAAACCCTTGTGGCGTTCAATAAAAAGGACCTTCAATACAAATGTCAAAACAGCTATCTACTAAAGTTAAAATATTTGAGGATTTTGAAGTGAAATCAATAAAAATAGCTGAAGGTGTTGCCTCTTTACTCTTAAGATACACCAAAAGGGACATGCATTCACTGATTTCTAATGATGCTAAAAACTAATTTATACTAAAATCTCATGCTATAAGTATTAATTCTTTGGAGAGCTTAGTTTGTGTAAAGCATGATTTTGAAGTGAATCAATAAAAATAGCTGCAGGTATCGTCACTTTACTTTGAAAACCTCATCAAAAGGGACATACATTCATTGATTTTTAATGATGATGAAAATTGTGCTAAAATCTCATGCTGTAATTATTAATTCTGTGGAGAGCTTAGTTTGTGTAAGGCATGAGTCGGGCGGGAGATTGCAAAAGCGGCTGTTTGTGTTTTTTCGTTCAAGTGCTGAGGTGAGCCCTTTGATTTCAAGCCAACTGTGCAGAGGCGGAGCTCACCCTCTATGACGGCTACTCCAGCATCTCCTTCAACCCCAAGGTGCTGCACAAGTACTGCGGAGACCTGCGCTACTACAAGAACGTAGAGGAGCAGACCCAGCTGTCATCCAGGAACAGGCTGCTGCTCAGGTAAGAAGCATTCTTCCTCTTACGTCTTTTCATCTTATCTCCTTTTCATCGACCTTCTAATGAAATAGACGGAGCATATCTCCTGTAATAAAATTGACGGAGCATCGACCTTGAAATGAAATAGAAGGAGCATGTGGGCGGATCATCTCCCTTGTAATGAAATAGACGGAGCATGTGGGCAGAGCTTCTATCCTTTAATGAAATAGACGAAGCATGTGGGCGGAGAATAGCTATTGTAATAAAATAGACGGAGCATCGCCCTTGCAATGAAATAGAAAGAACATGTGGGCGTAGCATTTCCCTTGTAATGAAATAGACGGAGCATGTGAGCAGAGCTTCGACCCTTTAATGAAATAGACGGAGTATGTGGGCAGAACATCGACCTTTTAATGAAATAGACGGAGCATAGCTCTTGTAATAAAATAGACGGAGCATTTCCCTTGTAATAAAATAGACGGAGCATGTGGGCAGAGCATCAACCTTTTAATGAAATAGACAGAGCAAAGCTCTTGTAATAAAATAGACGGAGCATCGCCCTTGTAATGAAATAGAAAGAGCATGTGGGCGTAGCATCGCCCTTGTAATGAAATAGACGCAGCATGTGAGTAGAGCTTCGACCCTTTAATGAAATAGACGGAGCATGTGGGCAGAGCATCGACCTTTTAATGAAATAGACGGAGCATAGCTCTTGTAATAAAATAGGCGGAGCATCGCCCTTGTAATGAAATAGAAAGAGCATGTGGGCGTAGCATCGCCCTTGTAATGAAATAGACGGAGCATGTGAGCAGAGCTTCGACCCTTTAATGAAATAGACGGAGCATGTGGGTAGAGCATCGACCTTTTAATGAAATAGACGGAGCATAGCTCTTGTAATAAAATAGACGGAGCATCGCCCTTGTAATGAAATAGAAGGAGCATGTGGGCAGAGCATCGCCCTTGTAATGAAATAGAAGGAGCATGTGGGCAGAGCATCGCCCTTGTAATGAAATAGAAGGAGCATGTGGACGGATCATCGCCCTTTTAATTAAATAGATGGAGCATTTGGGCAGAACATCGGTCTTCTAATGAAATAGACGGAGAATGTGCGAGCAGCTTTATGTAATTTTCTCTCGTCCCTCGGTTTGAAGATCTGTCACTTGGTTGTGGGAAAAAACATGAATCCTAAATCATTGATTGGTTAATGTGATTATTCACTGTGATAAAAAACATTTGCCTACGCTTTGATAGCCAATCCGCTAAGTCGATTCATAAGTCCATGTTATTTACCCTTAAGAGATCTTATGACAGCGACTTCGCACACATGCTCTGTCCTATTTCAATAGAAGGTTGATGAGGCTGAGTCGCTTTCGTAAGATCTCAGAAGGGTAGATCACGTGGACTCAGGAATCGACTCGGTCCGATTGGCTATCGAAGTGCAGGCTAGTGTTTTAATCAAGCTGAATAATCACTTCAACCAATCAATAATTTATTCCACTTTAGAATTCGTGCTTTTTCCCACAATCACGTGACATACCTTCAAACCGAGAGACCGCAAGAAATTGCATAAAACTGCTCCCACTTACTCCTGCCTATTTCATTAGAAGGTCGATGCTTCTTTTTGGCATCTTCTCCCTGGTGACCAGGACCTGCGAGTAGTTGGTGTAAGTTCAATTCCTGCAACTTACATTGTTTGTATTTCTCTCTTTTGTGTCAGTAAAACTTTCCTCGTGTGTATGATTTGTTTGACATTGCTTGTATTGTACTTGACCAAGAACGGATCGCGCCATAAGACCCAAACAACCAACCTCTGGTGAACATTAAATTTGCTGTTCTCATTCAAGAATAGATAGCCAAATCCATCCCAATTTGTAGTCCTACACCTTATGGGTAGGCTGTGCTGTCAGGGTCTTGAAAAAATAAACCCAATAATTTTTTGGAACGGTATCCGCTTAGGGATTCCGCGTTATGTGTCTGGTAAGAATCGAACATTGAATATCTATCTAGAGCGGATTTCAAAAGGATTATTCTAATTTTAAGAAGGTAGTCATTTGAAATAACGAAATATCCGTTGAAGTGTGTAAAACTTGTGGTAAGGGATTTTAATTTAAAATTTATTTTTCTGAAACGTGAGAAGACTTTTCCGTTCAACATAAACAAATCACCTGAGAAGTATTAGTTCTGATTAAGAACTAATTGGGTTTATCATAGTTTTAAAAGGGATAAATGTTGCAGACATACCGTTAATATTCGTAATAATTTGTATCAACAAAATCAAAAGTTCCAAACCCACACATATTACTCATGGGCTACAATTATACCACTAAGAAACTCGTATTTCGAGATAAAACGGGCTTCAATTTTTCATTTTTATTAAAATACATAGCATACGTAAAGCACTTCTGCCATCTAGCGGCCCAGTATTGAATTTGGAGATCTGCCAGCATTGTAACTGGAAAGAATGAAGTTTTCCACATTGAAACATGTGCTATAAGTTGGGAATCTATTGTAGCCCATGGGCGATGTAAAGCAACAGGAGTATTATTTTCCCTCCCTCAAATAATCCCCCAGTTGATTCTATTGGATAATTGGTGTATGGGGACTTATTTAGTAAATTAGGCTAAAAGTCCAAAAGTAAATTTCCAACAGCCACCTTGCAGCGGTTCTCAAACTACGACCTGGCTCTATTGTTTTATTTTTTGTGTTTTGTGGAACTACCGAATTACGGAAAATCTTCTAGTACCGGCTGTCCGAAACCTTAAATTCTGTGATGCAGTGGTGAGTTTCTCTTTTCTGCCACTAAGCGCTGATTGACGACACCACTTCATCGCTGCCAGCTATAGAATTTTGAGCGAGGAAACACGTTAAAAAACATTTAGGTACGTATATAAATGCATTTTACAACTTACTCTTGCGATCTCCAAATTAATACTACGGGTGCTTATCCCTCCAATTGAAATCAACGAGAAATCTCGTCCATCAAAATATCGCCGATTTTTCCATGATGACGAGATTAAGATCTGATCAGTTTTCTTCTAACGACGAGATATCTCGTCCATCAAGATCTGGTCAGTTGTGCTGATGACGTGATAGACAACCACCAGGAGGGTTGAAACGTAATGACCGGAGGGTAAACGTAATGAACCATCCAATACGTCTGAGTTCAGACGGTAGGTGCGGAACTATGGTACGATAAAAACAGTTTGGGATAATTTTGGGAAAAGGTGACTGACAAGAAGCTTGTTTCTGTTTTTCGTTTCTAAAATAACTAGCAGACCAGCACATAGCATCTGGGCTAAACTTTCTTAACTATTTATATTTATTGATGACAGTGTCATTACTCACATTTCACATCTTACTTCAATCCATTTAATGAACATAACATCCATATTCACATAAATGGATCTCATATCTCTAAATGAAATTAAATTATCCAAAAATATGCAACAGCATTTCGTTTTCTTGTACTAGTGTTAATTCTTATTCCCTATCAAATGCATGACAAGAATCCCACATTAGCCATTCTTCCACAATTAGATTCTGAACGTCTACTTCAATTTCATCCCATTTCCTTGTTCAAAGGTGATTTGTCGTTTTCTGGCAACAAACATTTTTTCGCTCATATTTTTCTGCGCAGATTTCTATTTTGTATATTTCTCATTACTTTCCATCATCAGACTGGTGAAGAATATTTAAGAGTGGTGAGCTCATCCGTAAAGTTTTAGTGATATTATGCAGGTCCATAGCTCAAATGTATCATATTTAAACTCAGCTGAAAAATTGGCGATTGAATCCAGTAATTGTCGATTTAGTATTGTTTATATCCATTGTTACCCATCGACCTTAAAATGAAATAGACGGAACATGTTCCCGCAGCTTCATGTTATTTCTTACAGTTGATCGGTTTGAACATCGGTCACATTATTGTGGGTAAAAGCATGAATCCTAAATTATTGATTGGTTAAAGTGATTATCCACGGCGATCAAAAACACTAGTCTGCGCTTCCATAGCCAAACGGCTAAGTCGGTTTGTGATTTACCATTCAGAGACCTTACGACTCCGCCCACATGATCCGTCTATTTCATTAGAAGGTGGATGTTGTTACCATTCGTCAATAAAAAAAACGTCGACATCAGTACGTTAGCGAAAAAATTAAGCTCGTGCAGTGAACTTTCTAGGAAATTGTATTATTACATAATTCAAAACCTTAATTGTTAATGACAACTTTCCGTTGACAGAAAAGCGTTACAAGTGAAAAATATGCACTCTTGCTCGAATGAAAGGAAACCAACCCAACAGACTAATTCGTTCTTGTAGAAGATCTAAACAGGAGTTAGTCTCCCCACCTAGATCTTTATCTCCTTATGCTTTTATTAATTTCAACGAATTTTCAAATACTGTATTGAAGCGATGTTTATTCTTTGATATGACTTAAGAGCGACAGTTACTAATGAGATTTTGGTATCCCTTGCTTTCACTTACACGAATACTACTTTTGTTACAAAAACTGTTCCTTCGGTGTTTGGATCTTGATAGCTGGTCTTTGTGTTTCAGATCTTCAGTGCAAGTGCTATCGGAATTTCGATAAATGATACATCTCAACAGTAAAACCCTTAAAAGGGGAGGAATGCTTGCCTTCATTTATTTTATTCGTGTTTTTCCTAAGATGCTAGAACCTTTGGGTTTTAATGAGTCACATAATTAACGAACTCGGCACACCGAATTCCTTTCCCCTTCGTGATTTTGTGCATTTCCATAACTGCTGCTGGGCAGAAATGATCCTTCTAAATTAATAAGGGAACGGAAACATTTTTGAAACGTATTTGGTTACTTTGAGGTTTAGACAGCTCTATTCGTTTGCTCGGACGGGAGAGAAATAATAACGTGGGGCACGGTGAAATATGAAAAATGTAGGAAATAAATCAAATTTAATGAGACGTAGGGAGAAAAGGGAAAATAAGTAAAATAAATTCGGTCTCCTTTTATACGTTAGAACCCTAAAATGCGAAATGAAATTTCAAAGAACAAATAATGTACTGTTGGTTTATTCTTTGATACTAGCTACATTGGTATTACTCTGATTCGTTATTAATATTTTAAGTAAATTATTTTCTGTTTTCCTTTGCTTACATATTTTGCTACGTTTTATATGAATTTCATAGTGACTGCCTTGCTTTTGAATTCTCATAGCTTTTGTTAAATTGTTAGGATCACATGATGACCAAGTTCCGGATTTTATTGATTTAAAAATGTCTTAAAAAGACCTACAAAATATCCTAAGAAATACCTGAAAATAACTTAAAAATGTGACCGAAAGACTTTTTTTATCAGAAAAATATTTTCATTACAAATAAACTCTGTAAATGAAATATATTTTTGCTGTGTGAGTACATACTGCCTATCTATCATGGAAACTATGTCAGACACAAAGTCTGACCTGTCTGTTGCCATAGAAACGGTCCTTATCTTATTTTTATAAGGGATACTTGATTAAATGTTTTCAGGTTTATCACATTGGTGCACTGGATGGAAATTTGGAAATATATTTGTTAAGATTTTTATTTGTCGCTGAGGGGATACAGGGTGATTTTACGGTCATGGGACAAATTTCAGGGGGTGTTATAACACAACGAAACAAACACGTTTCCCCATAGAATGTATGGTCGCAAGTGCAGCGGTTGGCCGTTAGAGAGCGCAGTCAAACGCTTGTATAAAAGCATTACGTCGGCGATGCGAGGCCTGTCATGGATGCATCAGGTGTGGTGGTCGACATTTTGAACAGCTTCTGTAATTGTGCATTTGCGTTGTACTTACCGACTAATGTTTGTACATGTCGTTTCATTTCCATGTGAAAAGTTCCTCATGTTTTGTACATGTCATTTCTTTCTTACCCGTTGTTCCTTGTACTTATCTTTAATGTATGCAAATCTAATTGTATTATTTCGTTTTGTCAAGCAGTTATTGATGTTTATTTGACATTAAAGCGTTGTTTCCATATTTCATGCCTCTTTCCAACTTGTGTCGGACCGTGTGTTTGTGCCTAAATGGAAAGCGCCCTCTAGCGAGCCTACATTCTGTGGTGAAAAGTGTTTGTTTCGTTGTGTTCTATTACGCCCTGAAGTTTGTCGTATTAGTTTAGACTCACCCAATAGACATTCTATGGGCTTCTATACCAGCGTTTGACTGCGCTCTCTAGCGGCCAACCGCTGCACTTGCGACCCTACATTCTATGGGGAAAAGTGTTTGTTTCGTTGTGTTCTATCACCCCCTGAAGTTCGTCCCATGACCATAGAATCACCCTGTATACAAGCAAACTACCTCTTTGCTCCGCCAACATTCGTCAAAAAAATACATCTCCGAGAGTCACCCTTATACAAAACGAAGAAACCCTGTTTCTATAGCAACTGTCACCACCCGGACATGGTGTCGAGAGTTATTCTTATGGCAGGCAGACATTATTTTAAGCCTCAAACTTTTGTTTCTGAGCAGTGTTGCAAAGTAGTTCAACTAAGAAATCTACTTACTGACCAGATGTGACCATCTATATGAGTAATCCTGCATACACAAAAGGCGGTTAGTTTCTGGTGGCATACCACTGCAATAATTCTCGGTTCAACTAGGACATTTTTGTGTGAGACAGTTCTGTACAATTTGCAATCTTTTCAGGAGACCTGTATTTTTGATTGGTAGGTAATTACACTGTTCAAAAGAGAATTTTCATATTTTGCCGAATTTCTCGAAAAGTACTGAACGAAACGTAAAACTACTGCTTCCGAACAAATATGCAAATCTTTAGAGTTGAATGCCTAAGCATACAAATGCGAGTGGGGGGAGCATTTAAAGGAACACGCTTTCTAAGCGCACGTGACAATTTCCGTTCTTCGTTCGCTCGCAGACCCCGGTGAATTTCGTGGTGGGTTTTTTTTGCAGCATTCAGCCAAATTCAAAAGCAAATTGTTAAAATGAGTAACCACCAACTTTTGGATGACGGAATGAGGTGGCGAATCATCGGGAGAATGAAAGCAGGCAGTCTCAAGTGCAGATTGCTAGATACTTCAATGTAACGTCCAGCTTCGTGTCCAAGTTATGGAAACAGTTTAAGGACACCGGATCCGTAGAGAGAAAGCCTGGACAAGGTCGTCAAAGAGCCACGACGGCCGATGAAGATCGATATTTGTCCATGTTGGAATCGGTCTCAAACCTCCAATTATAGTGCCGTGTGGGGCACATAAATTTGAAGAATGTAAATCTTTGAATGTATAAAAGTGAAGAAAGATTGGGGATCATGATCTGATCAGACTTCTTGTTGTTTTCTAAAAGTATGTTTTTAAACCATAAGACTTGGCTACGTAATAAAATTTATTTTTAATGTATAAAACTCTGTCTTCAATCGATAAAACCCAACAATTGGTTATGGGCCCCAGACCTTAAGCTGAACCTGAATTCTGCCACTACCGGTATCCAGTATGATGGGTATTCAAGAAATGTCCATGTTTTCCTTCCCGAAGTTATCGGATTTCAAATATGCCACGTGGAAGACGGACATGAAGGTATTGCTAATCGACCGGAACTGCTGGGAATTTATCACTAAAACGGAACCTCTATTATTGGAAGATGCTCCAGAACAAGAAAAAAGAGACTATCGTTATAGGAAGCAGAGGACATATACAACTATCTACCAGGGCATAGACAGAAAATATCAAGTCTTAATTTCATCTACTGAGGACGGTAAGGAAGCCTGGGATATATTAAAGACCAACTTTGAACCAGCATCTAGAGCACGATTGGCAGGCCTTGTGGACGAGTTCTTTTCAATCCGCTACCAGCCGGAGGACGAATCCATTGGACTCTTCTGCAAACGAGTGCATGAGAAGCTGTTACAGATAAAAGGATGTGGATTCGAAATCCCAGACCTTTTAGTTTGCTTTCAACTAATAAGACATTTGCCTCACGAATACGATAATCTGGTACAATTGCTATACAGGATGGATGACAACGAGTTCACGCTCGATAATTTGTCTAAACATTTAATAACAGAATCCAGCCGAATCGAGCTGAAGCGGAAAGACGAAGGCACAAAATTAAGTATCGTGGCCGATGCTTATGCTACAAGAAACAAGTCATCTAGATACAAGGAGACACGGGCGTCTACTCCTGATCACAGCAGATGCGTACTGGACCCTGAATTAATTCCTTCAAGCCCAAGAAAGTCGACAGTTTGTCGTATGGGGCCGCGACCATTCTGCAACTACTGCAAAAAGTCGGGACATTACGAATCGATGTGCTTCAAGAAATGCAATCGGCAGAAACCTGGTGGTGAATTATTTTATATGGAGGACAATCCAAAAACTGATCTTCAACGTGCCTATGCAGTTTCAAATTTTCCAAATGAAAGACCGAGGGAATTTCTCATTGATTCTGCTGCAACTGCTCACTTCTGTAAAGAACGTGATATGTTTACGACATTCAGAAAACTACCACCACAGAAGATCCTAGTCGGAGACAAGGACAGCACCTCGGAAGTATTAGGTATGGGTGATATTCAATTTACAGTTTTAGATAGAAACGGAAATTATGATATAACTTTGAAAGATGTTTTATACTCACCTAATATGAGAAGAAATTTAATTAGTGGTGCTCGTATTGACCTTGTGGGAAACCAAATTAAATGGGGAAATAACAAAATGATTATTTATAATAGTTATAATAAATATTTGTTTACTGTTCCCAGAATTGGAAAATTGTATATCTTGAAAGGTTATCCCAAGATTAAAAATTATACATATGTAACTGGTTTAGATCTAGAAAAAGCCCACCGTAGGTTTTGTCATGTTAACATGCCCTTAATTGAAAATATGAGTAAAATTAATTGTGTAAAAGGAATTGAAAAACTTAATTGTAAAAATATAGATAAAAATTGTAAGATTTGTGCTATTGCTAAATCCACTAGAATATCCTTAAAAAGAAACTATATGTACGAAAGGAAAACTAAAAATGTTTTGGAAAGGATCCATATGGATTTGTGGGGTCCTGCTCCAGTTAACTCTCTAGGTGGAAACAAATACTTTTTATCTATTATTGATGATTTTTCACGTAAAGTAACTGTTTATATTATTCAAAATAAGAATGAAGTTTTTGATTACTTTAAAAAATACTTGGTTAGAGCTGAAAGACAGCTAAATGTTAAGTTAAAATGTGTCCGAACTGACAATGGTTTAGAATTTTGTCACAAAGAATTTAAAAAGTTTTTAAATGATCTAGGAATAAAAATCGAAAGAACTTCAACTTATACCCCTGAACAAAATGGCATTGCAGAAAGGTTCAATAGAACAGCCATGGATTGTGTCAGAGCTATGCTTCAGGACAGTGGTTTACAACCACAATTTTGGTCAGAAGCACTTTTAGCATTTATTCATACTAAAAATAGATGCGAACACAAATTAACTGAGGGTATATCTCCTAACGAAATATGGACTGGTTTCAAACCATCAGTAAAACATTTTAGAATTTTTGGCTCTTTGGCATATGTTCATATTCCTAAAATACAGAGAAATAAATTACAACCCAGAGCTAAACTTGGTATTTTGACAGGATATGGTTTGAAAACTAAAGGTTACAGAATATATGTACCAAACGAGAAGAGAATAGTTGAAACAGTCCATGTTCATATCGACGAAAGTAAGAAAGCTGTTGATGTACTATTTGGTAAAAACTTTGAGTACGTTTCTTTCGATCTTAATTCTAATATTCCTATTTATCAATCAAATGAAAATATAAAAGTAAAATCGGAAAGTGAAACTCAAGTTTTAGATTCTAAAGATTTAGTTAAAACTGAGGACTTAAAAAGTCTTAACATTTCAAATTGGCGAAGAATCGAAAAACCTAGAAATAAAAGCAATAGGATAGATGTATACTATTATTCTCCTGAAAATTTGAGAATGAGATCTTTAAATGATATTAAAAAATACTGTACTAAAAATAAGATTAGGTTTGATCCTGTAAATTTCAATTTTAAGCCAGAAACTGAACATCCTAATGTGGATATTTCTAATGTGCCATCTACTTCTAGTGATGAATCTAATTTTTTAGACCAACAGATGTACGACATGTATGATCAGTGTTACAATGTCGAAATCCCCAAAAGTTATGAAGAAACGCAGGCAAGTAAGGATAAAATTAAATGGAATACTGCCATGAATGAAGAAATTCAGATAATGAAGGATAGGCAAGTATGGAAATTAGTGGACACACCCCCAAATACAACCATAATTGGAAGTAAGTGGGTGTACAGCATAAAAATGGACGAAAACAATATACCTAAAAGGTATAAAGCTCGTCTTGTTGCTCAAGGTTTTAAGCAAAAACCCGGCATTGATTTTAAAGATATTTTTTCACCAGTTGTGAATTTTTCTATTGTTAAATTATTGTTTGTACTATTGATTTCTATGTTGGGTTGGTATCACTGTCAAGTTGACGTGAAAAGTGCATATTTATATGGACACCTTAAGGATACTATATACATGAAACAGCCAAAAGGATTTGTGCTGAAAGGATCCGAAAACAAAGTATGTCTATTGGAAAAGGCTATATATGGTCTGCATCAAAGTGGTAGAGAATGGAATTTGGAATTAGACGGTATTTTAACTAAATTAGGATTTTCTCAGTTAAATTGGTGTAATTGTGTCTACAAATTTAAAGATGTAATTTTAATTGTTTATGTAGATGATATGGTTTTGTTTTCAAAAAGGGAACATTTGATAAATGAAGTAATCGAATTATTGGACAAAAAATTGGATCTTACAGTCCTAGGTAAAACTAAATATTTGTTAGGCGTAAACTTTCAAGAAATTGAAAATTCGATTTATTTACATCAAATTACCTACATTGAAAAATTAATGTCAAAATTCAAAGATCTTCCTAAAAGTTTTGTGAATTTACCTTTTAAAATTGGTTGTAACTTACCTGATAAGGTTAAAGAGGAAGAAATAATTGAAAATTATTTAATGAGGAAATTTCCCTATCGTTCCTTAATAGGATGTTTATCGTTTTTGTCAGATAGATCCAGACCAGATATTGCATTTGCCGTTAATATAATGTCTCAGTTTTGTAATGGTTATACTTACAAACACTGGTCTTACGTTGTTGATATTATGAACTATGTTTTTCTTACAAAGGATTTTAAAATTAATCTTTCCAATGTAGAAAGTTCAAATTTGATTGCTTTTTCTGATGCAAATTGGGGATGTGGTCTCACAAACAGACATTCAAGCAGTGGCTATTTAATTTATTTTGGTAACATCCCAATATCATGGAAATCTTCTAAACAAAAGTGCATAGCTCTTAGCTCAATGGAATCTGAATTTATTGCACTAACCGATTGCACTAAAGAAGTTATTTGGTTTAGTAGAATTATAAATGAATTAAGTTTGTGTGATTACATAAGACCCCAAGTATATTGTGATAATCAATCTGCTATCTATTTTTCAAAAAATAGTCAGGAAAATCAGAAAACTAAACATATTGATATCAAGTACAAATTTATTCGTAAATTAATAAAAGATTAACTATTTAACGTAAATTATATTTCATCGGAAAATAATTTGGCTGACTCTTTAACAAAGCCTTTATTGTTAAATAAATTTAAAAATATTATTAGAAAAATATTTTGTTAGATTTATATATATATATATATATATATATATATGTATATATATTGAATTGTAATACATCTGCTGAGGTTTTACAACCGATGGGGCCGCATGTTGGAATCGGTCTCAAACCTCCAATTATAGTGGAGGCACATAAATTTGAAGAATGTAAATCTTTGAATGTATAAAAGTGAAGAAAGATTGGGGATCATGATCTGATCAGACTTCTTGTTGTTTTCTAAAAGTATGTTTTAAACCATAAGACTTGGCTACGTAATAAAATTTATTTTTAATGTATAAAACTCTGTCTTCAATCGATAAAACCCAACAGTCCATTACAGCGAGGCGTAACAGGAGTGCAACAGCTTCTCAGCTCTCTCGTGATCTTCATGCGGCCACAGGAGTTTCAAGAGTTACTGTTTCCAGAAGGCTACTTGAGAGAGGTCTGTTTGCAAGAAGACCTGCTGCTTGCTTCCCGCTAACTTCTGTGCATAGGAGAGCCCGTTTAACATGGTGAAGAGAACATCGACCCTGGAACTGGGAACAGTGGGAGACCGTTCTATTTATTGATGAGTCCCGGTGCAGCCTAACCACTGATTCTCAACGTACGTTCATCTGGAGAGAACTAGGGACCCGCTACATGTCCTCCATCATCCTAGAAAGAGACCACTATGGCATCAGAGGTTTGGTGGTCTGGGCAGGCAAAGGGCGCACAGACCTCCATGTCTTTAACAGAGGCTCTCTGACTGCTGTGAGGTATAGGGATGAAATTTTGGAGCCCTATGTTCATATTTTCAGGAGTGTTGTTGGCCCTGATTTCATTTTTATGGACTCGTCCACATAGGGCTCATCTGGTTGACAAATATCTGGAAAATGAGGATATTTGCCGGATGGATTGGCCAGCCAAATCTTCAGACTTAAACCCTATAGAACATGTCTGGGACGCTCTTGGGAGGGCAATTGCAACTAGCTTTCCCCCTCCCAGAACCATCCAGGACCTGAAAACAGCGTTGCTGGAGGTGGGACCGACTGCCACAGGGACTCATAAACTGCCTCATTTCCAGTACGAATTTATGATGCTGTGAGAGCTGTATAACTGAGAGAATTGACTATACTCCCTATTAATCCATTTCGTGTGTCGATAGTGTGACTTCTGTTTCCTTTGCTGATGGGTCGTACGCACGATCATGCGTGTGTACCATAACTGTTGTACGGTTATTTTTTGTATTATTCCAAACTACGTGCATAACTAAATAATTTCATTAAAATATGTCCAGTAGTTCTGGAGATAATCGCCCAAAAGGAAAAATTCTCTTCATTTTGAACACCAGTGTAATTAAAGTCACACTCGACCAATACACCTGGCTATTGGCGACGGTCCGGGATCAAATTCGAAGGGAAATATCCGAGGTTGGTTTTGGGGTTTTATGGCGCAAGGGCCATGTTTGGCCAAGGAAAGATCCGAGGATAATATCACGTAATTTTGAACCACAGTCAGATGACGAGGTCACACCTCTGCTGGCACCCCACTCTCCAAACTTCCACACAACGCCAACGTGAGGACATTTGAGGCCATGGCAGATTTAACGTCCCCCGCATACACGACGGTCTTTGGTTGGATTCGAATTCGCATCCCTCCGGTTGTTAATCCTATACTCTCCCAGCCAGGCTACCGCGGCCCAACGAAATTGTGGACGAAAGATGGCGACTTGTTAAGGTTTCAACAAATCCCAGGACAACACAGGACAAAACAAAGAAAAAGTCGAAAAAATATCAAAAATGACAAATAAAGTGCCTAATAGTTCTAAAAGATGACCTAAAAATTTGGAAATATCCAAAGATAACTTTCAATTTTCTATATTATTAGAATCAGGATATTTCAAACTGAATTTCTATGTATGCAAATATCAATTTTTGAAGGACGAAAGAAGAGCGCGTTGTACTTCAATGATGACCAATTATGTCTATGGTCATGTTTATCTTCACATTATGAATGATGGAATAACAATTTTTGTTATGAATGGTTTTCCTTATGAATGATTAAGAATTTTTGTTATGAATGGTTTTTGTTATGAAAGATTATGGATTTCTGTTATGAATGAACATTATGAATGATGGCATGACAATTTTTGTTTCATAGGTTTAAGACGAGTGCCTCTCAAATAATGAAAGGAGAAGATTTAGAAAAGAATGCTGTTGGATTCAAAATAACTTGGACGTCCGTCGAATTCAAGCATGAAGGTAAAGTTCTCATTATATTATCATGTTACCTATGAATAAGGTGCATACTATGATAAAAGCAAAGAAAGAGGTACAGCCCAAGTTATATTTAGCATAATTATGACTAGGGTTAGGATTTGATCACCTATGAATTGCCAGAAATGCCTAATTCAAAATGTCTTTATGGCCCAAAATACTACGCAAAGAAGCTGCCCTAAGAATAAGAAAAATTAGTGAACAAATTGAATATATTTTCAAAACAAATGATTTTATATGGTCTGCCAACAAAGTGTTACATATTAAAAAGTTCCTTCTCACTTTTACTGACCACAAAAATTCACTTAGAAAAGACTATGTCACTTTGTTCAGTCTCTTGAAATTTTGCCAATGGTAAAGTTTTTTCATGGCAGATGAAAATAGGGTTTTAAGGAAGTTCCTCCTAAAATTACCCTTTCCTGAAAAACCCCGAATTATGCAAAATAATACCTTAAAAATGACAAAATCTCTGAAAGCTGCAGAAAAACCTAAAATTTTGTATGAAAATTACGAAACATGCATGAAAATGCAATAACAAAGGCACTTAGTTTTTTATATAACACTTCTGTTCACTCGAATAACATCTGATGTGCATAGATGTAAAATCATTAACTTGGGACCAATGCAGTCGTATAATTTTCAGTTGAGGAGTCAAGTATTCGCATTTCCAAAAAATATTAACTATCGATGATGAGATGAAATATGTAACAGATGGAATATCGGGGTAGAAAATTGATAACCAACATGGTCAGCCTACTACATGTGAAAATTCCGATGTTCTCAAGTTAGAATTAATTATTTTCTCACTCTGATTTTGATTGTTTCCATCGTGACCAGAACGCACGGAACTACAACCAATTAGAAGATCACTCTCGGAATGCGAAAACGATTGAGTGTTCTAAGAATGGGGAAAGGCTTTTGCATCTCTTGCCTCACACCCATACCCACCCACCCATGAATATATATATATATATATATATATATATATAATTCAAAATTACAAAACAGAGAAATCCAAGAATTTAAACTTAAGGAGCCTCATCCAGTCAACACAATATGGCGCTTACATGGATAGTTTCTGCTTTTTGACTACTTTTTTACCCCCAGTATTTTGTCTTTTTGCCATTTGGATTTTTACTTGTCTGCATTTTTGACCTTTTGCTGGTCTGCATTTCTATTATTTTATGTTTCAATGTTTTGTATATCCTGTAAGCTTGATTGTCTTTTATTATATATATATATATATATATATATATATATATATATATATATATATATATATATATATATATATATATATATATATATATATATATATATATATGAAATTATTTAAGCCTAAAGCATTGACCTATTGTAAAAAAACTATTTTTGAAGTCAAAATTAAAATAAAATCTAGTTTATAAATACACCTTAACTATATTTTGTGATTACTTTTGGGATGAAATTGTGCATATATCTTCCTTTTTTCACCATTGCTCCAGCGATTTTGCTATTGTATGTTTAATTACTTTCTAATCATGTTTTTAACTCATGGGAGAAAGCTTTTCTTTCTATTATTAACTTCATTTCCATAAATTCCAATGTGACTTTTGTTCCCAAAAATTGTACAGATTTTCTTTTAGAAATGTTTCCATTCTAAAGACCTTACTTCCTTTAACATTCCCTTTATCTAACCCCAATCGAAAAAATACTGTAGAAAAACCTTCTCAAGCAAATGTTTACGCGAAAATCATACATCAACCATTTCTTTCACAAGCCATTTTCTGTCAATAAAAAACGACTCCAAAGACTTGTATTTGCTATAAACGTATAATAACCACTAATAAAAACTTTTTATCCCTTTGTTGCAAGCAATTCCAGTAAAGGATGCGGAATATATATTCAGCACGAGAACACATCCACGGCCTAAACTGAAAACAAACCCATCGTAAATGAGTTCAAAGTTCCAGCACCAGGTGTCGCCTGCTTCTCCCTTCCCATCTCCTTGGTCTACAGGCAAAATGCAAACCGCGCTTTACGATCTATAAAACGTCTCATGTCTCAGATTTTACGATTGGGATCTGCAGTTTGAGTTTAGAGTATGTTTTTATCACAGTATCGCATTTTTAAACATGGAGAAAAGCTTAGTGGTTGGATATGTTTTTCTAACTTTTGTTGGTCGCATGGCAACGAAACGAATAAGAAGGTCCGCTGTATCTCGGCTGGCTTCTATTACAGATTCCTAAACTAAAAGAGGACCTAAGCTCGATTAAGTCGAAAGTTTAGGATTTGTATACTTCAGTGTAGTTCCTTACGCCTGTGCTTATAGGGCGTTTTTTATGAAAAGGCACCATTTTGTTTTGAAATAAATTTTAAACAAAGCAATTTTAATTGAAGATTGTTTTAAGTTTTGTTCACTTAATTAATTATTACTTTATACATATATGTATGTATGTATGTTCTCTATAACAATCTACACCGTTTAACCACCAATCCACACCAAATTTGGTACACTTATGCTGTGGAACTCTGTGAGTAACGCGAATTATATATTAACCCCCGTTCTCTTTAACCTAGGTGTGCAGAGGGGGCTAAATCAATTCGAAATTGCCATAAGAAAACCATTGAGCATAAAATGATTGCGATACGCAACTCAGTTTGTTTTACCAGTATTGCTCTAAAATCAAATTTTCTAATAAATTTATTTTACCAGTATTGCTCGAAAAATAATTTTTCAGAAACGTTAGATTTGAACAATTTAAAATTCTAACGATGTTTGAACTGATTTTTTATTTCTTTCCACAATATAAATAATTTAGGAATATCTCAATGATGAAAGATGGATACTTAAAATACTTAATTTTACATAACTTTCATTTTGTAATGGAACACGAAAAGTCAAAACAAAAACACATTGATCATAAAAGCGCGATTTTGCAATTCTGTATCTGACAACGCCAGAATTAATGTTTTATTTTATAAATTAGATTTAGAATTCCCTGTTTGTGTATTTGAGTTAAGACAGAAATGTTGCGGTTACATTTGAGCATTTCTAAGTCTTGTAAATTTGTGTTCTTTTCGTAAATAATTCATTATTGTCTATCTATATTTTTCAAACGGCTTTTTCGAATTTCTCTATTTCAGAATATTCTCGTGACGTCAAAATTCGACACGCTTGCTCAGATCTGTCGTTTTTCAGAATTCTACATTTTTCAATGCCCAGAATTTCGTTTCTGTTTGTATTTATGTGTTCCATTACTTTCCATATTACAGATATATGATTTAGGAGTTTAATTGTAATGACTTATTTTTATTTTCTGCCAAATAGACATGGGTAATTTTTTGGTGGTATATCTATATTTCGACGAACTTTCCTTAAGTCTGGTTAAATACGTTATAGTTTATAAAATTCTCTTTCATAAAAATAAATGGAAAGCTTTTTAAGTAAGGTGTATAACTTCTTATTTTAAAATGACTAATGAAGTTAAAATAAAATTATTCTAAAATAAGATATGCTATGTTAAATCAAAACGGGTAGCCATACGTTGTAGTTCAAAGATATTTCTAAATTTTGACATATTTTCATTATAAGACGATTAAAATCAATTTAATTTCCATTTGTTTTTCATCTTTCATGGGTATTATTGAAAGCTATACACCATAGTCAAGTAACTACATCTATCATTCTAAATAGGTACGTGGTTGCCATATAGAAACTGAGTCTCTCAATTGAAAAAAGTATCTTAAGTATTCGATTTAAAACTAAATTTTTCTGTTGGAGGAAAGCAGATATCAATAATTGTATTTATGGAATGACATCGAAAAAAGTGCTTAATATAATGTAACTTGAGTCACCAGAATTCTTAGTTTTTTTTTAAATTCTCTTATAAAATTCTACGTTTAAAATTAAAACTTTCACTTTTCCTCTTGCTTAGCATGAAGCCTAAGAGTAACTAAAAAACTTTATTTTAATTTACTTTTTCTTGAAAGATAGGGCGCATTTAATTTTGTAACGTGAGTCATAGATAACCTGTTATTAGATTAAATGTTGCACATAAAGTATCGGCTTACATTTTTCAATAAAATTTGAAGTGCAAACGATTTTGTGATAGATTTATTTGTATTAAAACTTATTCTTTTCTTTTATGCAATATAAAAATTATATTATGGCACTAATATCAGCTTCAGAAAGGCAAAGAAAAAAAGCAAGGAATATATAACGATTATAAAGAAAAGCACCCTCGGCTATGAAATAATACCGATTGTTGTGAAGTGAAGTAATCGTGAATGTAACTGTCCAATGAGCGGCGCTGTAAAAAGTGACGTCAGCTTCCGAGCTGAATTTTGTAAGTCAGATTAAGTTTGTTCTCGGCGGTATGTGGTATGTATGTTTTTGTCGTCTGTTAATCTTGTAAATAAAATTATGAATGTTGTGTTAAAAGGCTTTTTGGCTTATTTCCAAATGCACCCGGCATCGGGTAGATGCAGCCCGTGAAGACTTTCTGAACTTGTTTTTCTGAACTTGTTTTCTAACATAGTGGTACCCTCGGCGGGACTGGGTGCTTTGGCTATTTAAGAACTTTTGAACCTAGAACTTTTGAAAATGAATTTAAAAGCTTTAAAAACACAACGAAAAGGGCTGAGAACTGCTTTTTCTCTGAGTTTAAAGAAAATAGAAACGGCATTATCGAAAGAAGTATGTGATTTGAAATCGCTTTCGATTTTGAGAATTCAACTTAGTGATAAGTTTCAGAGACTTGATGTCTGTCAAACTGCTATTTCAGAACAGTTTTTACAGAGTGAAGATGACGAACATTTATTTAATGAAGATTTAGAAGAATCTGAAACTTACAGAGACCGGTACTTAGAGCTATGTGCTCAGATAGATTTGAAATTGCAAGAAGTCGCTCTGCCGAATGACAATAAGGAAACGAGAAAATTTAAATTGCCAAAGATAGAGCTGAAAAAGTTCAATGGCGAAGCGAAAGAATACCTGACTTTTTGGAGTCAGTTTCAGAAAATACACGACGACAAATGTATTGCCGATGAGGATAAGATGCAATATTTATTGCAATCTATGGAACCCAAATCGAAAGCAGAACGTTTAGTTCTGAGTTTCCCAGCTACGGCGGCTAATTACCCTAAGGCAATTGAACAATTGAAAGAGCGTTTTGGACGAGAAGATTTGCTTGTGCAAATCTATGTTAGAGATTTGTTAAGCTTAGTTATGAAGAACGCTGCTACCGGAAGAGCGAAGACGGATCTTCCCTCTCTATATGATGAACTGGAAGGAAAGCTTGGGGAGAACACAAGAAAAGTACGGGGACTTTCTAACGCCGTTAGTGGAGAGTTGCCTTCCAGAAGAAGTGTTAGTGGCTTGGGAAAGAAGTAGAAATCACGACAGAAACCAAAGGATCTCGAACTTTAGAACATTTGATGAATTTTCTTCGACAGGAAGTAAAGGGTGAAGAAATGGTTTTACTTGCCCGGACTGGTTTCGCCCCGCACCAAAGTCATCGAAAGAAGGACTTTATTGAACAGGTAAAACAAGCTGACCTGACAACAGCATCAGCTTTGGTAAGCCTTGTTGATAATTCAGGTAAGAGAATTAATAACTATTTTTTGTGATAAGTCTCATCCTAGTGAAAAATGTTTTACCGCGAGGAAAATGACTTTGGCTGCTAAACAACAATTGTTGATGAAAAAAGGTGCATGTTTTTCTTGTTTAAAAAGAGCTGGTCACTTAAGTAAATTTTGTAGTGTCAAAAAGCAATTGAATTGTTCTATTTGTAATAATCCTCATTTTGAAATTATGTGTTCCAAACAAGAAAAAAATAATGAGCAAAAGAGTGTTCTAAAATCTGAGAGTTCTCTCTCTAATTGTGGCAGAAGCGAAATTGTATTTTTGCAAACTCTTTGCGTACTTATTCGATATCTAGGTCATGAGAAAATTATTCGCTCGATGATTGATACAGGAAGTCAAAGTAGTTACGTAAGCGAAAATGTTATGACTCAGCTTAAAGCATCTCCACTGAGAGACGAAACTGTTATACATGCGCTGTTTGGGGGGCTGAAACGAAACCAAAACGACATGATGTGTTTTCTGTCGAGGTCAGTAATTTAAAAAGAACTTTTGCTTGTAATTTTGAAGCTCTTTCTGAAAAAAGGATTTGTGGTTTTATTCCTAAGATTAAAGCTAACGGGATTTTGAATGAATTAAAAGAAAAGAAGATAGATTTTACTGATTCTTTCCGAAAAGAAACCGAAATTAATCTTTTGATTGGTGCAGATGTTGTAGGAAAATTGTTGACAGGAAATTCTGTTGAATTACAGTCTGGCTTAACGGCCGTTGAAACGAAACTTGGATGGACTGTAATTGGAAAACAAAATTCATGTGAGAAAGATAATATTTTGACGACATTATCAATGCATGCAATGAAAGTACCTATAAACAAATTATGGGAACTTGAAATTTTAGAAATAACTGATCCAACCCAAATTGAAATGGAGAAAAGTGATCTTAATTTAAGTGATTTTAATGATAGAATGAAAATTCTTCCCGCTGGAAGATATGAAGTAGAACTTCCATGGAAGTGCAGTTCTGCGAAATTACCTAATAATAAAGAATTAGTCTGGAAGAGACATGAAAAAATGATCAATAAATTTAGATGTGGTGAATTTTTCACCGATTATCAGAAGGTGTTTCAGGAATGGGAAAAATTGAACATAATCGAACGCGTGCCAGATTTCGAATTGAATAAAGAATGTCATTATTTATCACACAGGCCAGTGATTAAACTAGATAGTGAAACTACTAAAATCCGTCCGGTTTTTGACGCTTCTGCCGCGGAGAGAGGGAAACCCTCTTTGAACGAATGTTTATTTAAGGGAATTAATCTTATTGAATTGATACCTGATATTCTTGATCGGTTTAGAATGTATCCAATCGGTATAAGTGCGGATATAGAGAAAGCTTTTTTAATGTTGTCTGTTGCACCTAAGGACAGAAATTTTCTTAGGTTTTTTTCCCCATGTTATGAAGGGCAGCTCATTTATAGGCACTGTAGAGTTGTATTTGGAGTCTCTTCTAGCCCTTTTTTGTTGAATGCTTCTATAATGCATATTTTAGACAATTGCCCACCTCAGTATAAAGATGTTGCTCAGAAACTGAAACGTTCATTCTATGTAGACAATTGTGTATCAGGAGTATTTAATACTGATGAACAAGAACGTTCCATTGAGCATGCTAAATTAATTAAGTCAAATCGATGTTTTAACTTGCGTGGTTTTGAAAGCAATGTAGCAGGTATAAATGTTGATAAACATTCAGGAGATACTTGCGTTTTAGGGGTAATTTGGAATTTAGATAATGATACCTTGAAGTGTTGCACAGATATGGAAGCATTAACATGTGATACGAAAATCATAAAAAGACTAATTTTAGGAATTGTTCAGAAATGTTTTGATCCTATTGGCTTGTTAACCCCAACTACATTGCTTCCGAAACTGTTATTGCAAGACTTGTGGAAGTTGAAAATTGCTTGGGACGATGAATTGTCCCCTAATGATATAAATACTTTTTTAAAGTGGTTTAAAGATGTCTATGTTTTAAAAGCTGTTACTTTTCCTCGTTACATGGTAATTAATTCTTCATCTGAACTACATGTCTTTGTGGATGCTAGCAAGGGGGCGTATGCGGCGTGCGTCTTTGTTCGATCAATACTTGATTCTGAAGTAAAAGTAATTCTCGTTAGAGCGAAATCCAGGGTATCCCCCATGAAACCTTTAAGCATACCTCGTTTAGAACTGATGGCTTGTTGTAAAGGTTCTAGACTTGCGAATTCTATTGTCAAAGCCCTCAATTTGCCAGACATAAAAATCACATTTTGGTCCGATTCCACCACAGCGCTTTGGTGGATAAGAGAACAAGGCAATTGGTCTGTTTTTGTGAGCAATAGGGTCAAAGAAATTCGTGAGTTGTCGAAAGGTCAGTTATGGAGACATGTTCCAGGAAATATGAACATAGCCGACTTGTTATCGCGTGGTTGTCCTTCGCGACAAATGCTCCTTTCTAGATGGTGGGACGGTCCTTCGTGGTTACGAAAAAGCCCTGAGTACTGGCCTATTGGTGAAATACACTGTCAGTCTGAAGAAGTAGACGTAGAGAGGAAAAAAATAAAAGTAGTGTATATTGATCTATCAAAAGACGCACCCCCTTGGCATCTAAACAGTGTATCCAGTTATGATAAAATGATTAGAGTATTTGCATGGATATTGAGATTTGTGAATAATTGTAAAGAGGCACATGAGAAATGTAAAAACTATGAACTTTCACAGTCTGAAATTGAAAATGCTGAAAAGAATTTAATTCGTTTAGTTCAAAGACATTATCTGTCTGATGCAAAGTCGTCAAATTTTATTGAAACTTTCATAGATGATGAAGGTATTTTGAGAGTGAAAACCAGAATACTTTATCGAGATGATGATAAATCTTTTCTGTATCCAATATTGTTACCAGATAAATGTGAATTTACTAAATTGTTAATCAGATTTGTACATATAAAAAACTGTCATGCGGGTGTCCAAATGATGCAATGCCTGATAAGAGAAAGATTTTGGATTATCAGGGCTAGGAAAGCTATTAAAAATGTTGTATATAACTGTATTGCTTGTAAACGCTTTAAGGTTAAATCTATGTCAAGCGAACCGACACCTTTACCACCAGACCGAGTTACGGAATGTGCGCCTTTCGAAATTGTGGGAATTGATTTAGCTGGGCCTCTCTTTCTGAAAAATAAAGAAAAAGTGTGGATAGCACTGTTCACTTGTGCCGTGTACCGTGCCATTCACCTTGAACTTGTGAATTCTCTTTCTTCTGACGCTTTTCTATTAGCACTTAGGCGGTTTATCGCTAGACGTGGGCGGCCTAGAACAATTTATAGTGATAACGGAACTAACTTTCGGGGCGCCTCTAATGATCTTTCGAAATTGAATTGGGATGAAATATTAAAAGAAACCAGAACTCCTAAAATACTTTGGAAATTTATTCCACCCACCGCAGCTTGGTGGGGAGGCTGGTGGGAAAGGTTGGTCCGTACTGTAAAAGAACTGTTGAAACGTACTTTGGGTAAATCTGTGTTAACTTATGAAGAACTGAATACTGTGATTTGTGACTGTGAATCTATAATTAATTGTAGACCGTTAACATATGTCTCTGAAAATCCGGAGGAATTGGTTCCTCTGACACCTGCTATGTTTCTTATCGAGACACGGAGTTCCAGTGTTGAGGATATTGACGAATTAGATTCGCGAAATCTTAGGACGAGAATTAAATATAGAAGTAAACTGTTAAATGATCTAAGACAACGTTTTAGAAAAGAGTATTTGAGTCAGTTGGTTCAAAAGCATAATGAAAAGCGATCACGTGAGCCAAGGGTTGGAGAAATAGTTTTAGTGGGAGATGATAACAAAAAACGTTTGTTTTGGCCTTTAGCAAAGATTATTGAGTTGATTCCAGGACGTGATGGAAAGATTCGCACAGTTAAACTTAAAACGCAGCATGGAACAGTTTTACGTCCGATACAGCGTATCTTCCCTTTGGAGATACAGGCAAATGAAACTAATGTAACTGCTGATAAGAAACAGGGTGAAGAGGAATCTAATTCTGATGGCATCTCCTGTCTTGAAAATACATTAACACCAGATAATGTGATAATGAAAAGATACACCTCCTCTGGAAGGTGTGTGAAAGCTCCAAAGAGACTTGATCTTTTGAATAACATTAGTTATGAGCTTGAGACTCTATCTGAGTCTCAAGGGGGGGAGGATGTTGTGAAGTGAAGTAATCGTGAATGTAACTGTCCAATGAGCGGCGCTGTAAAAAGTGACGTCAGCTTCCGAGCTGAATTTTGTAAGTCAGATTAAGTTTGTTCTCGGCGGTATGTGGAATGTATGTTTTTGTCGTCTGTTAATCTTGTAAATAAAATTATGAATGTTGTGTTAAAAGGCTTTTTGGCTTATTTCCAAATGCACCCGGCATCTGGTAGATGCAGCCCGTGAAGACTTTCTGAACTTATTTTTCTGAACTTGTTTTCTAACACCGATGTTGAAGGGAAGGTTGGTTGAGTTTTATGGCGCAAGGGCCATATTCGACCATCCTGCGCCAGACACAAGACATCAAGTAATACACACAATGAAAGCTTTACTGACGCAGAAGAGAGATACACTCAAGGAGGAATGCACCTGACAGGAATCGAACCTATGCCGCCTACCACTCGAAGCTTGCTAGCGCAGTGGTTATATCCACTGAGCCACGACGGCCCGTAGAAGGGAAAAAATCAATGAAAATGCCATTAGCTCAACAGGATTTAAAATCTAAAGAAATAAAAAAGTTTAAAGTTTAAAAGTATTGCGTATTAATAAACAAAGAAACTTCAAAGAAACACTTCAATAGTACAAAAATGCGAACACTTTTGGAAAGTTATGACCCAAGCAAAACGTGGTTTATCTAGCACAGCAGGTCTTAAAGAATTTGTGGCGAGGAAATTGTTTAGCAGCATTTGTAATACGAGTTTAAATGCAAGTTTCAATTCAATTAATAATCATTCGAAATCATCAGCTTTGTGTAGAGATAGAGTAGACAAAATCATATCATTTTGTAGACGAAATAATATTAGCCGAATGGCTCCTGGGCTTAAAGACGTCCCCACGAAGAAAGTGTTTAGTAAATAATGCGCACAAATTTGTACAAGCTGCCAAAAAAGAAGACAAATGTGTTTTAAATTCAAAGGGAAGAAATAGCAGCGAAATCCAGATATTCAATTACAGCATATTTAGTCCAAAGTACTTCCAATAATAGGAATAAAACGATTTAATGTTACCAAAAGGGTATCTCTTATAAAGTGACATCTCCTGTACCACACCTATAAGCTGTTATAAAATCGAAGCCGAGAACAATGAGTTGAAGTAAAATATATAGTGATGGACAGTGTATCCTAATGAAACGAATAAAATCATCTAAGTTTACAATAGTATTGAGTTAGCCACCATTGCTGTAATAAAGTTGAAATCATTGCTATGGCCCAAACTAGGAAATTTTTTTTTTATTATTATTCATTACCATTTATGCTTTGAAATGGCTTTAGTAAAAACAGTTTGTTATTAAAAATATCGTAACAACATATTAAACTGGGTTTTTCATAGATATATGCATGTTTTATTTCACGTTAAAACAATTTTGAATCAAAATAATTTACTTCGCATTTTTAATGCACATAAGTATGTTTATAGGGAATTATTTAATTTTTTTAAATTGAAATTTCTTTCATTAATAAGCAATTATTCTCAAATATATTTAAAAAGTTGATTTTAGCCAAGATTAAAATTTCGAAAACGCGTTTAATAAGCATTCAGTCCTCAGAATTCACAAATGTAACGTGAGTCACATAAAAAATCAACGTATTTTGCTAATTGATGCAGTAATTTCATTTTTCTTATGTTTAACATGACCTAGTATTCTCAGTGAAGCATCCAAATTCTTTTTCCCTATTAACTTGTTTTAGAAGAGAAAAACTCATTTTTGAAAGTCTAAAAAATTGATGTCCTTTTTTTGTAACGTGAGTCACAGTCCGAAATGTTGCCTCTGGGGAAACTTAATTCACACTAAAGTTCGAAATTATGACACATATGCTTCAGAGTTATCAATGAGTTTTTAAACCAATTTTTGTTTAGTTATCTCAATCCATTCCTTATTTACATGAAATTTAATATTGAAAATGGATATATATATATATATATATATATATATATATATATATATATATATATTCAGAAAAAGAAAACTAAGGACTCCGTTCGTGATTAATACTAATTGTACTATATGATAATCTTTGTTGGTAATGAAAGTGAGATAAATAATGGCATATTTTATGACTTTTAAATAATACCACTTATGCAGATATATCTTAAAAATTCACACCAATTTCTCAGTTGCGTCGTTGTCCACCCCAGATATAACTACTTGCATCCGGCTTCCATAAGACACTACAGAAACTACTCATTCAAATGTGTCTCTTTCCTCACAGGGAAGTGCACCGAGTTCGTATGCAAGGGCAGCCGCTATTGCATGAGTTCCGTGGACACCTCGTGCTCAGAGTTACGCAACTACTGCATCGACAAGTCTCTTGTTTGCAACGGTCTCCCAAACTGCGGCAACGAGGACTACAGCGACGAAGACAGGTGTGAGTACCCTATATTAGAAATCCTAGTTTATGAGTTGGGCTGGCACGTAGGTTTGTATAACCACTAGAGTTGGAACTTACCGGGTTCGTTAAAGGGAAGTAGGCACCATAAGGGAAATATAAAAGTAGAGTGAACAATGGTAACCTTTTTATGTGCTCAGGATCATGTATCCAAACTAATAGTAAAGTGACCCTTAGACTACTTCCATCTGATGGGTGGAATCTACCATTCATCATATGATTGGTCCTTTGAAGGGGAGAAGACACCAATCCATTGATTCGTTATCTGATTGGTCCGTTGATTGATCATCTGATAGTAGCAGACTTTGGCGATTTCAATACATTTGTCACAACTCTATAGAAATGCTCATTTACATACCCTGTCATTATAAGGGAAACGCGGGGAGATACAATACCAAATCGTCCAAACAAGTCTATGTTTTCACAGAACAGTCACGTGATTACTAGTCGGAATGTTGGTTACAGTTTTTGAAGCTCCTCTCAATAGCAATGCTCAGTCTACATTTATTTAACGTCTGTGAGCGAGCGAGTAGGAATTGTCACTGGATTCCATCGTAGATCACTGGACTGGCAACAAGACAGTATAGAAGCCCAGTCGTGCTCTCTTTATGGCGTTATCTGGTTAAGAGAGTAAGTAGATATTACATCTGTGGCTAAGGGCAACTTTACTTACCACTCGCACTGGCGACTTATAAACCTAACCCCGTGAAAACGCACCTTTGTATTACTTACTAGTATATCAAGGTTTCATAGAAATTGGATTTTGTGAACGCCTACATTTCTCGTACGAGAGACGATCGCCTATTACAAATAGCTTTCTTATAGTCTTACACACGAGTCCAATGCCTATTTAATGTGCCAGCAACCGAGTGGTTAGCATTCTGATTCTTGGTTCAACACGCAATGAGTTTGAATCCCGGTCTTGGTATGGTTGTTCGTAGTGGACAGGAATTCAATTTAAGCAGTAGGTTCGTGTGGCTGAGGAGGCTTCTAATTAGCCATTCTCGGTCGAAAAATGACCCTAAAGCGACAAACCATACCAATACCCATTTACCCACGGATGGCCACGGGTATGGCCCACGAAAATTAGACATTTAGAGAGATAATCCTTCTGGTGGTTGTCTCGACGAGGTATCTCGTCATTAGCAAGACCGACCGGATCTTGATGGACGAGATATCTCGTCACTAGAAAAAACTGTGTGTGTGACCTGGTCTTGATCTCGTCATCATTCTAAAATGCAATATCTTAATCATTCTGCATTCAGTTGGCATTCTTGGTAACGAGATATCTCGTCATTAGGTAAATTGATCAGATCTTGAAGGACGAAATATCTCATCGAAACCACTTGGAGGGTTCTGCACGTGATATTTACATTTGTGAGAGTCCATAAAAACTGCATTGAGAGACGTAAGCACACGAACTTTTTGCAAGATTTGTGGAAGCAGTGCAACTTTGTCTACACAAAAGTACTTCATGGTGGAGATAGTTTACACTGATGTATATATACTACTGTATTGTAAGTTTTTGCAGGGGTGGTTACGTTCACCATAATACTTCTCTATATAATTATAAGTGGCTTAATTCGATAGATACTATCACTATAGTTTACAGATTGACGATTGCGATAGTCCTTTAGAATTGTATTGAGATCATGGGTGTACTTCCGTATGCGAGTATATGCAATTGTTGATTGAGACAGTGGGTTGTCTTGTGTTACCCTTAGCAGTGTGAGGCGCAGAGTGAAGAGATTAAAAAATGGCAACGAGTACTGGAAGCCGTGTTAGGAATCCGAGCAATGTTTGTTATCTCAGGTCTTCAGTTGGAAATAATTGATATCGATAGGCAATCAGTCGCTCACTGTCGACCGTACATAGAAGTGCGAGACGATTGCTGCGAGCGCCATCTGGTATTTGTCAGAAGAGCCATCAGGCTTGCATTTGACAGTGCGAGTGTTCATAATAGCTTATAATGGCCACCAGTTTAGCAAGACAAGAAAGACAGTGCAACGTTGCCTATCAACAAGCAATTCATGTCGGAGATGAGTTACAGTGCTATTATACTATTGCATTATAAGTTAATTTTTGTAGTGGTGGCTAAGTTTGCCACAAGCTTCTACAGAAGTTTCACATAGACAGTCTCCTTTCCAGGCAATCTTCCCTTAGTGGCAGGCTGCGGTGCAGCAGGCGGTGTCCTCCTTCTGAGCTTCCTGATCGGCTTCTGCCTGTACAGGCGTCAGAGCAGCCTGCGCAGCTCCCTCTCGCAGTCGCACTCACTCAACATGCAGCTGCGGCAGCTGGAGCACAGCCCCTCCTACTCAGCCAGACCCCCGAGTGGCCACTTCTACTACCAGCCGCCAGCAGACAACTGCAGCGTGCATCCGGGGGCCAGTTACGAGATCCTGCACTCCAAGCCCAGCGGCAGGTGAGTGAACACACATAACAGCGGCACTGATATTGTTGCTGCTTGTTATCTGTAGCAATAATAGGATGGTGGTAATTAACTTACCGATGCTCATAATAATCATTTACTTCAACCCTCTGAGTGTGCCAAGATTTGAGAGTAGTGTAGTGTTTCCTTTACCCCACACACAATACAATGACTCAATAACATATTTCTAAAGAACTCATGGATTCTTACCATCTTTAGTGAGATTCTAATGGTCCTTTCCTAAGAATAGAATCCTATGAAATGATTCTCTATTTGCCCCTTCTATGGAATAGAACCCTTTGGAAATATTCTAATTGTTCCTTTTCTTAGAATGGAATCCCATTAGAATGGAATTTCATTAGAATAGCCATCCTTTGGAAAGATTCTATATCTCCTTTAATTAGAATAGAATCCTTTGGAAATGTTCTATGGGTCGCTTTCTTAGAATAGAATCCTTTGAACAGAGGGAGGCTTTAGGCTGTCCCTGGTTCCAAAAAGTATATAGCTTTGCTTCTATGATCATATTAATGTGAAACCTTTTGCTGAATGCTACTGGCCTTTGCATTTACATATGTTCGATTCACAACCTGTTGTCTTCAAAGATGCACAAAGGTTACAAGACGGTTTGACCGTTAATTTCCGTCTTGCATCACCCAGAGATTTAACAATGATAATGGATAGAAGGGAAGTACTTCCAAAAGCATTAAGATGTCCCAAGGGCCAGGCAACATTCAATTACAGATGAATAACCCAAATACGTATAGCAAACAGTACTGGAGAATTTAGAAGTTGGTCCACGAAGGCAGTCAAGGACACAAATACAACCGTTAACAACCGTTCATTTTACAAAATAGCTAATCACAGCTGTATGATCATCCGAACAAAGTTAATAGCAAATCTCTTCATGGCCAAAACTTTATGCGGAACAGTTCCACTGTTCAAGTACCAAGTTCTCTTGATTTCTCGGTAGACATAGCATGAACACAACACCACCAGTGACATACGGACACGATTTGGGTGGAAGACGGTAATGGCAAACTCATTTTGTGAACATCAAATTCAAGTTTCGTCATCTCTGCGCAATGTGAGCTCTTACTCAGTACATGGTGTTTCTCCTTGCTGGTAAACACATGGTGGAGGAAACAATCTATTCGATTGACTAATTGAAGCTCACTATAAAACTCACTTTTACTTGTCTTCAATGAATTTCCGATTTGCAGAGAGTTAGAACATCACGAGACTATTTATCCCCCTTATATAAAACTTGTATTGACAAACTCGGGGAAATTTGAATGGTTAGTTGGGACTTATGGTACCATATTTGGCCGAACACAAGACAGGCAACGTCAGGTAATGGACTTACATACACAAGAAATGTTCTACTGACACAAAAGAGAGAAATACACCCACGATAAATTACAGAAATAGAATCTGTATAGCCGACAACTTGCAGTTGCTAGCACAGTGGGCAAGAAAATTTAAAAGAGAAAGGATACATGAAAATACCCAATACACGTAGGGAATGGTGGGAACAGAGAAATAATATTACATTTTAGTCAACCTCTATTCAGTCCGTTTATTTAATACATAAGCTTTTTAAATTATTACTTATTACGTTAACATTTTTGTTTACATTAGCTGTTATGAGAGTCTAAAAAATTAATTTTAAAAATTTCAAAACATTCAAACGGATTTTTCAGTTGTGAAAAGTTTTACTAGCAAATGCGTGTTTATCTTCAATTTAATTTTCATAAAAAACTATTTTAATGCATAAGCCACTTTGTTTCTTATGAGCTCATCTCGGCTTTCGCCATACTGCTTTCTTCTTGATAGATCGCGTATTCCCTTGTCTCCCCAAAGCACGATGTATCGAAAGGTTACTGTATTTATGTGGGTACATGAACAAGTTTCGGAGAGGCAAACTTATCTCTCTTAGCTGTAATGTCCATATATGGGAGGGATTTTCAG
Source organism: Meta bourneti (assembly GCA_933210815.1). Classification (NCBI taxonomy): domain Eukaryota; kingdom Metazoa; phylum Arthropoda; class Arachnida; order Araneae; family Tetragnathidae; genus Meta; species Meta bourneti. Next base: position 97,214,797 of record OW119926.1, read on the forward strand.
TGCAAACAAAAAAAAACAAAAAGAAGGCGAAGATTTTACGTCCCTTACTCAAATGTTCTCGTTTGTTGCCATACTTGGATTACCTTAAAATTTAGCTTATCGCCGTTTTGGCAGAATTTGGCGTTTAAGGAGTATGTATACAATAGAAGATTTTTAAATTTTGACTTTAAAAATACAGTTATTTTTACAATAGGTCATTGGTTTGTAGAACAACAAGTTCAGCGCAGAAACACCTACGTCACCTACATTTCGGTAGAAAATTCCTCCCATAGCCTTAGAATCCAAAATGCTTCTGGCCATAAATTCCAGGCGGGGTTGTTCTATTCTGAATAACCAGATAAAAATGAAGCCACTTCACCGCTTCCTTACAGAACCTCCTCGAAAATTTTAATGATACGCAAGGAAAGTCATTATTCTGACCCGCTGAACATATTCACCTCTCAGCAGCACATAATCTCCTCAACTTTCTCCGTCGTCCTATTATGGCGCCTCTGACGTCACACCCTTTCTGTCTTTAAAGAAAGTCCTCTTCCGATCTGAGCTTAAACGGAAGGAAATGGTGCGGAAAGCAGCTTTCTCCTCTCATCTCCCGATAACCTTTGATCGGAACACGACGAGTCGACGAGTGCTTTAGGGAATCTAAAATCTAATCGTTCGTGTACGTTGAACGCTGGTTAATAATGTCACTTGCAATCGCTTTGGTTGGTGGCTGGGTGCTGATTTAATTGCTAGTCTGTTGCATGTAATAGTTTCAGTTGATATGAGGCCTCCATTGAGCGCTGGTTAATAATGTCACTTGTAATCGCTTTGACTGGTGGCTAGGTGCTGATTTAATTGCTAGTCTGTTGCATGCAGCAGAGTTTCAAATGAAAGATACCTCCATTGAGCGCTGGTTAATAATGGCACTTGCAATCGGTTTGGTTAGTGGCAGAGAGCTAATTTAATTGCTAGTCTGTTGCATGCAGTAGAGCTTGAAATGAAAGAGACCTCCATTGAGAGCTGGTTAATAATGGCACTTGCAATCGTTTTGGTGGATGGATGGGTGCTGATTTAATTGCTAGTCTGTTGCATGTAATAGAGTTTCAGTTGATATGAGGCCTCCATTGAGCGCTGGTTAATAATGTCACTTGTAATCGCTTTGGCTGGTGGCTAGGTGCTGATTTAATTGCTAGTCTGTTGCATATGCAGTAGAGTTTCAAATGAAAGATACCTCCATTGAGCGCTGGTTAATAATGGCACTTGCAATCGGTTTGGTTAGTGGCAGAGAGCTAATTTAATTGCTAGTCTGTTGCATGCAGTAGAGCTTGAAATGAAAGAGACCTCCATTGAGAGCTGGTTAATAATGGCACTTGCAATCGTTTTGGTGGATGGATGGGTGCTGATTTAATTGCTAGTCTGTTGCATGTAATAGAGTTTCAGTTGATATGAGGCCTCCATTGAGCGCTGGTTAATAATGTCACTTGTAATCGCTTTGGCTGGTGGCTAGGTGCTGATTTAATTGCTAGTCTGTTGCATATGCAGTAGAGTTTCAAATGAAAGATACCTCCATTGAGCGCTGGTTAATAATGGCACTTGCAATCGGTTTGGTTAGTGGCAGAGAGCTAATTTAATTGCTAGTCTGTTGCATGCAGTAGAGCTTGAAATGAAAGAGACCTCCATTGAGAGCTGGTTAATAATGGCACTTGCAATCGTTTTGGTGGATGGATGGGTGCTGATTTAATTGCTAGTCTGTTGCATGCAGTAGAGCTTGAAATGAAATGAGACCTCACTGCTGTTTATGGGTAAGCTACTCTTAACAATTTGTTATGTATTTCACCAACGGCACAGAAATAGTCATTCATATATTGGAGAATGCCAACAAACGGATACAAACAACTTGAAATCAAATCATTGTGGGATTCATAAGGCAATTACAACGTTTAATTTTAATATGCTTGATGAGAGCTATGGAACTGCATAATATAGCTAAACCAACATGAAACAGTTCAAGATTCTTCAACAGCCTGATTCAGAAGGCAATAATAAACCTGGAAGATATGAATGAACACAAAAGAGAAAAGTGAGCTAATGTGTTGCACTAACGAACGAAATGGACATTATTCATGTATTTGAGAATGCCAAGAAACAACTTAAAATTAAACCGCTGCGGAATTCTCAAATTTTAAAAATGGAAGGTTTTGCAAGACTTACCAAAGTTTACCAAATATGCGATCGTTATAATATCTTTTCTTTCTTTTTGACTCTTCTGTCCCTGCTACAGTGTTTATTATAAGCAATGGTCCACACTGAAACAAGTTTGGTAAGCAGAAAAGTCTGGAATTAAAGAAATCTGTAAGATGACCTAGAGTTAAAATGATTAGCTCACAATTATAATCCGTAATGACCTCAGCTGGTCGGGACGAAGGAGCTTGCGCCCCCAATCAAGAAGAAGCTCACAATTATTCAAACTTATAAATTTAGAAAATTTCCCCATTGTTGTACATATCACAATGTAATAGACAATAAGTATGGATGGTTTCACTTAAGATTTTGTGATTAATTCAATTTAACAAAATTACATACTTATATTAAAACTTAAAAGTTTGCAAAATTTGAATAAAGTTTGCAAAAAATTTGCATGAGTTATCTTGAGGACCGTAAAAGTTAGAAATTAATATTTGGCTTTGTCATTCTATTTTTATTCATGAAACAAAAATTTAAATAATTGAAGCATTAAATCATTTAATTTTTAAACATCCATGCCTATAAAAGTGATAAATTTGAAAAAAATTCACGTAAAATTTTTCTCAGAGCTTTTAAACTTTTTCATTGAAAACATACCATTTAAAAGTTCTCCTCTTCCTTTAGTTAAATGCAGTTCCACGACAATTCGAAATTTTCTATCCAAAAGTGGGTTTTTTTAATACGGAAAAGAAAAAATATCCCCTCCCATTTTGTAAGAGATCTTTTTATTTGATAACACATTTTCTCAAAAGATGTTCCCTGAATTGAAAGGATTAAAATGAAAGTAGGGTAAATCAAGCTGTCGAAATTTTTTTTGGATGTTTTATGATGTTTTCGGAACTACGTATAAAATCTCAAATGTTCTTACAATTATTAAACTTTTTATTCCTGACTATACTTCCGTTCGCTTTGCACTTAAACGAATGGCAACAAACAGTACACGAAAATGCATGCAAGTCAATTTAGTTAAGTAGCGACTTGCTTCACTTTCATTCAAAACCCCTTAATTCTTTAAGGGATTGAGAAATACGTGAACAGAATTTTCTTCATGGAGATTCGAAACGAGATTCATCTAAGACCATTGTGGATAGATAAAGGCATTAAACAGTTCCGAAAAATATCCATATACTACAATTTAATCAAGTTGTGCCAAGTTTTTATTATCGAATTAAATAACCTCTTATATTAAGAGCATTAGGTTAATTCCATCCGAAAATGGCGCAAAAAGTGGCATTTTTACGCTGACTCGTTCCAATTTTTTAATGATTTCGTTGCTACAAGAAAATAGGACACCCTTTAGCTTCCTGCTTGCGATAGATTTATTTATATTAATTTTTAATTTTAAAAATTGGGGAATTTTCATGATTCTACTTAGAATCACTCTCCCATATCTAACTATAGCACTAAATTAGGATTTATTTTGTAAATAAATCAACAACGCTTCTGATGCTGCATGACACGACCTTCTGAATAACCTTTCAAGTATAAAGGTACTTTCATTTGTCCTTTGCCCTTGAATTACAAACTATGTGTATAATTAATTTATACCTAAAGTATATATGTATACAAAAGTACACTGCTTATCTTTACCTTCCGAATGTTTCAAGTGGGACACCCATTGACTCATAGTAAACAAAATATTCGAAGTAAACAGAATCATGTAAACAAAACAGACACCTTAATAGAATTCATAGTCAAAAGGGTCAAATTAAGCTACCTTTAAATTCATTTAGAAGGTTATACATAATTAGAAAATTTGCTTATCTGTCTACAAAATAAATCCCAATTTAGTTGGGGTGCATTCCTTCCTGGGTGAATTTCTCTTTTCTGTGTCAGTAAAGCTTCCTATGTGTGTCTGTCTATTACTTGATATTGTATGTCATATCTGGCGCAGCATGGCCAAATATGGCCCTTGCGCCATAAAACCCCAAAACCAACCCAATTTAGTCGAATGAAACAAATAGATCGAGTTATAGATTTGTTGGTGATTCTGGAATCATAAAAAATTGCCTAATTTCTCAAATTTAAAATTAATATCAATACAAAAGCATGGCAAGTATTAAGCTGAAAATTTTCCTACGGTCTTCTGTGAGTCTGGGCTGGAGAGTAGGGTTCCATCTTAGGTGTTATTTCGTCTTCTGACCGTGTTTCAAAATTACGTGGTGTTGTCCTTGGGGATTGATCCCGTATCTTCGTCAATAGTCCGTTGCGCTTATCCAGTGCGACGTTAATTCAAATAATATGAAGCTTGGCAACAAAATTGACAAACTTTAAAGAAATCGCAGGAGGTAGGGTAGCGTGGATTGTGTCGATCTGGCATGTAATGGCCCATTTGCTTGTTTATGTGTCATTTTTGTTCAAGTGATTTTTTAGAGTTTGGAAATAATATTGATAAAAAATTAATGCTTTCTTTATTTTAGGATAGAGAAAAGGACTATGCGCTGATGAGTCGACACTAAAAGAACTTCTGTGGTTCGTTCGAATGTAAAATGTTACCCGTGGTTTACAAAACAAATCAGAAAACCAAAGACACGAAAGACCTCCAAGTACTGATCCAGAACACTAGACGATGTGATGGAAAGAACAGTACAGCACCATTAAGTGACGACCAGTGTAACAACATTAGACGATACTTTTCAAGAAAGGTTTCATTTTGAAATCTTTGAAAGTCATTATCAAATTTTAAAGTACCCATGCTGGCACAAAGGAAACGTTGCAACGTATTTAAATGAGAAATTCAGGTGTCACGTGGTCAAAGAGGGATATGACCATAGACGCGAAATAATAGTAGACTGAGCAATGCTATTGAGAGGTGTTTCAAAACAATGCGACCAACATGTCATCTAGTAGTCACGTGACTGCTCTGAAAAATTGACTCGGTTGGCCGATTTGGCATCTTATCGCCTCGTTTAATAATAAATCTTATGACAAAGTAGATGTGAATGCACATTTCTATAAAGTGGCGACAAGGATGGTGAAATCGCCAAACTCAACTATGTCGCGTGGACCAATCAGATGCTGAAAGTTGTCTAAGGGTCACATTATTGCCAGCTTTCGTCACATGGTCCTCGGCTCATAAAAAGCTTACTATTGCTCACTCTACATTTATATTGCCTCCATAGATATGACCAACCTCGTTATCACGTGGTCACATTTCTCTTTGATCACGTGACACCCGAACTTCGGTTTTCTCCATCGATGAGGGATTGGGTAAAGGAACAGAATATTATACTACAGTAGGGATAGCAAGTTCCTAGATGAATTCCTTCTCCCAAAAAACAAAAACATTCTCTTTTCGATAAGAATGCTTGTGTGCTAAGCCACCTCTATACTTGTTGAAGTGCGTTGACGCTGGGGAAATGGAGCTAAACACCTGTTCTCTGTTAATGAAGTGTGGCGCTTGTGGTGGCTACTTTAATAGTGGCGTGATTTCATTTTAAACGATGGAACACTTATAAATTATTTTTTGTTTAATATAAGGAAAAACTTTTTGACATTTGTAGGTGGAGGTGGAGGCACCAAGTCAGTGGTTCATATCTTCAGAAGGTTAATTGATTCAAATGCTAATTGTTCCTTAGTGACGGGAAAGAGTTAAGTTGTTAGGTGGCCGCGTGCTTGTAATTCAGATACTAGTCCATGTGGTACAGAGTTTGGCACCTTTCTAATTACCAGTCCCCCTTTTGGCTCCCATGAAATATAAAGCCCGTGTCTCACACACACTCCTACAAAGACTTCATAATAGGGTACTTCTACACGAACCCATAGAAGTCCACTTTCTAGTCCGTTGCAAGGTCTGTATATCTCACAACAGCTACTTCCCATTGAAACCACAAGGGTCAGGATGTTGGGTTTTTTGGCGCAAAAGTCACATTTGACCGAGTTGTGCAAAACGCAAGATAGAAAATTAAAAGCATGACTGAAACCTAACAAGTATAAAGTTCAGCTATTTCAAATTGGAGGTATAAATTTTATAAAATGGATGTCGTTTATAGATAAAATTAAATTTCTGTGGTAAAGATCTCCCAAAACCCTCCCTTTTAGGGTTGCATTAGAAACTCCAAATCAGATTTGTATATGGCTGTTAAAAACTTGACATTCAATCGAAATGAGTCTTATAGTAAAATTACTTGGAAAAGTTGGGTACAGTGGAACAAGTTCTCCTAGAAACAAGTGTAAAATACGTATGAACTATGCGGAGTTTGATCAATTGTATCTCATTTTTCCTACATAGGTTTGCATGGCGGAATGCTGTAATAGATGGCACGGCTCGAAACTTGAGGTCCCATATGTCTGAACAAAAGAATCGGCTATCAATCCCCTCTTACAACTGGACATATTTTTATTGCAAAAGCACTTAGACAAGTCCCATTAATTCCCATGTGTCACTAAATGACGCATCAAGTTAGAGCAGAGAACAAAAAGAAAACTAAAAATATCAACACGATTCCATCTGATTAAAAAGCTCTATAACCTTATAATTACGCACATAGATACCTTCCCCTATAATGCCGAACCTTCAAAATGTGGTTCGGCATTATAGGGTATGTCATGCCATCCCTAGTCCATGTCATGCCATCCTTCTACACTGGACAGTTTGGTCAACTATAAATGCCTAAACGATGCAAATGCTTAGCTAAGCAATCGTTCCTTGTCAATAAACTAAAACCCACAACCTCTTTATAACAAGGGACAAAAAATACAGGTAGGTAGTTAATTAACGTCGCACAGAAGCAACACAACGAGCTGTAGGCGACGATCCGGGATCAATCCCAAATGGAAAACAAACGAGGACAAAGCCTCGCAATTTCGAACCACGGTCAGATGACGAGGTCAACGCCTGAGCTGGCACCCCACTCTCCGTACTTCCACACCACGCCAACGTGAGGACATTTGAGGCCACGACATATTTAAAGTGCACCAGCCTCCGTGTACATGGCGGTCTCTGTCTGGACCGAGTTTCGAACTCTCGACCTTCCGGTTTCTAATCCGTTACTCTTCCAACTGGGCAATGACAGAAATGCCACAAATGAACTCCCCATACTTATAAAAATGTTTGTTACCAGTCACTCTGGATTCGTATCTGCCGTTTAATTTATTCTGATTACTCCAACTGCAGATCCCAGGGGTTGGTGTCATGTTGACAGCTGTCTTCTTTTTGGCCCATCTGGGCCACCATCTCATTTCTACAAGTACCTAAGTCGGAGAGGATCCATTGCCAGAACAATCTAGATCCCCCGGGACCCCAGAGTCTCTAGGCGATTCCGAAACTAGCGATGATAGCTAACTGTCGTGAAAGTGTGCCATCGACCTAGTAATGAAATAGACTGACTATGAGAGTGCAGTTGCATGTCTTTCGGTCGTTAGGTTTGAAGATCTATCTTGTGGGAGAAGTGTGAATCCTAATGTGGGACAAACTATTCATTGGTTAACGTGATTATCCAGGGTGATTAAAAACACTAGTCGGTGCTTCGGTGGGGCCGCGGTAGCCCGGTTGGAAGAGTAACGGATTAGCAACCGGAGAGTTGCGAGTTGAAATCCAAACAAAGACCGTCGTGTCAAATGTCCTCACGTTGGCGTGGTGTGGAAGTTTGGAGAGAGAGGTGCCAGCTCAGGTGTGACCTCATCATCTGACCGTGGTTCGAAATTACGAGGCGCTGTCCTTTCCCTTGGGATTTGAACCCGGCAGCTCGATGTGTTGCTCAAGAGCGACGTTAATTAAAAACCCACCTACCTGTGCCTCGGTAGCCAATTGGCCAATGTCGATTCGTAAGTCTACGTGACCAATTACCCTTTTGAGGTAGGTAGGTACTTTAATTAACGTCGCACTGGGGCAACACACCGGGATATTGACGGTTCGGGATTGACGGTTCTATACTATTACTATCACCGAACTATTTATTGACGGTTCGGGATCATATCCCAAGGGAAAGAAGAGCGCCTCGTAATTTTGAACCAAGCTCAGATGACGAGATCACACCTGGGTTGGCACCCCACTCTCCTAACTTCACCAAACCAACGTGAGGACATATGAGGCCACGACAGATTTAACGTGACCAGCCTCCTATATACACGACAGTCTTTGGCTGGATTCAAACTCGCAACCCTCCGATTGCTTACTCCGTTACTCTTCCAACCAGGCTACCGTGGCCCCATAAGTTTTGGACACCTTTGTCCGTAAAACTAAGGACTTAGAAATTGGTTTTTAGTTGTGTTAGTTGCATGCACTGCACATACACTACAGAAAATTGGAGAAACGAAACTTTAGTTTTAATTCAAATCTGTTTTCGTTTTTCTATCGCAATAATTTATACTCACGTTCGTATATCTTGGGATTTCCTTTTCATTTAAAGATTAGAAATCCGGTTTCTCCAGACCGAGGAACGCATTTGAATTGCTAAATAGAGGAACTTTATCTCTCGTGAAATTAAATTACGTTTTTGTAGGAAAGAAGGAAAATGTTAATCACAGAAGCAGCGAATCTTTTATAGCTTCGAGATTTCTTTTGAGATTGAAACGAATAAAAAAGTAATCATTCGGGAGTATGTTTTCGATTACAATCTACACATAAATGAAGTATCAAATGCTAAATATGCGTTTTCCTTATTCATATTTACTTAAAGATATCCAGTAAAAGACAGACACAGGACATTGAACAGTAAGGCAAACCATAGTGAGATTTCACATTACATCATAACAAATATAGTAGGGATTTCGATTTCACAGGTACTTAATTGACCCGGGTACACCGGTGTACTTACTCATAAACCTGTCTTAATACATATTGTCTCTAGTATGCAGATATCCGGGCTCACAGATTCGTACTGCAAGTGTATTCAAATACACTGATACGCATGTATTTAAACACACGGGTACAGGAGTATTTAAGAACTCTGAATATAAAGAAACATGTGAAACATGAATTTTTTCAGCTTAAACAAACAAACCTGAAAAAAACCCAAATTAAACATGTAAGTGAATGCTTATCTCTGTTCCCCAAATGCACACGCATCATATACGTCGGGGTTACCTTAAAATGTAGTTCATCGCCTTTTTGGCGAATAATCTAATTGGCATTGACCAATCAACTAGCATATGTCAATTCGGAATTTTTATTGGCGTAGTACTGAAATCGTTATCGAAAAACAAACCGTGACGTCACGTCCAGAATAAGCACAGGAAGCACGTTCCCAACAGAAACACTACCGCCACCTACATTTAACTTTATAGAAAAACCAACCAACTATCAGACACATCAATTTATCTGTGTTTACATATACATCTATATTTCCTATGAAATTTCGAAAAATTCATAATTTTACAATAGGACAACACATTTATATTTTTTGACGAAGATCAATCTCCAAGTCCAAATTTTTAATGCTCGTTGTGCGTTTTTTATTTCATCATATACAATTATAGTTTTGAAATTGTAAAGGAATAGAATTTCTTCCAAAGTCTATAAATACTGTTCCGATTCGTGTAAATATGCAATAACATCAAATTAATAACTCTTACCTGTTGATTCTATTGCTTGCATCAGTCTGTAGCATAGTTTTTATTCATACACTCAACATTTCGAGCAACACATGAATAGATTACGATTCAAAAGTTATTATAGATGATCTTACAGCAGGGGTGGGCTAACTCACAACGTTGTCAATGCAGTCTCCCTCATTATATCCCCGTCTCGATATAGTGCATTTAGTTATATCGATCCTTTTACCTGTCTGACGAAATTTTGATTTGCGAACAGAAGATAAAATCTCAATATGTTTCTTTAGAATTGGAAGATCAAAGATCACTCGATTCAAGCAGTTATCCTAAATGAAACTGACAAAAAAATTCGGGCGTCTCAAAAGTGTAGATGGGAAGGAATTAGTTTCGAAAAAATATTGTTCCATACTTAGTTCATACTTCCATACTCATGTACTAATGACTTTAAAAAGTTTTACCATCGATTTTGTGTTTAAATCACATTTATGGATGCATAATTTTTAACTTTTCATTTCTAATGAGCAAGCTTTTCCTCAACTCTCACTATATCGCCCTCTTGGTATATCGTACTATTTTCATGTCTTTCACGAAAGGCGATATTTTTGACATATTCAAGGATAGACAGTTTTGAGCCTTTTCCAAAAGATAACAGTGATAGCATTGAGGTAGTCCTACCTCCAGTACTAATAAATGACATAACAGTAACCGCATGATACATTGGCCCCTTGATATACCACGCTCTTTCTATGTCCTCCACGAAATGTGATATATCGACACATTCAACGATAGACCGGCTTGCAGCTTTTTCCAATAGATAACTTAGTGATAGCACTGTGGTAGATCTATCTATGACATAACAGTAGCCGCACGATATATCGTCCCCTTGGTATACCGCAATCTTTCCATGTCCTCCACGAAGTGAGATATCGACACATTCAAGGGTAGACCAGTTTGCAGCCTTTTCCAATATAAAACTCAGTGATAGCATTGAAGTAGTCTTACCTCCTGTACTAATGAATGATATAACAGTAGCCGCACGATATATCGAAGGCAAGCAACATCACGATCTATCAAAGGGCTGCTTTATTGGCATCTATTTGTACCAGAATTGGGCTAACCCATTTTTTATCATTAATTAATTTATTGGAAAAGGCTGCATACCAAGTATATCAGTGAATGTGGCCCTTGTTGACTCAACATTTCCTTTCCTCCACCTTTTTATCAGAATGTGGGTTAGCCCTTTGTTGTCGGAAAGTTTTCAATTAGTATATGGGTCATTCCATGCCAAATCTACTCGGCCCGTACAGATTTCCCCTAAACTTGGCCGAGCAATTTTTCCGATTTTAGACTCTCTAAAACGGCTGTATCTTTTCACCCAATTGTCAAATTCGGTTCAAAGAGGTCTTTTTGTAAGTAAATATATAATCTTTTATTATGCATTAAATGTTAAACTCCAGATAACTTCTGTGCTGATTTGACATGAAACGACCCATTTCGTGAAGCTTACATTTTTTAATTTCGTCAGTACTTTTTGAATAGGCCTAAATAATACATGTGTAACATGATATTCCTAAAAATGAACTTTTTGAATCCAATTCACAAACATTTGGAGCTAGAATTCCCATGAAAAAATTTGTATATTATCTTCTGCACAAATACACATATTTTTCCTATATTATCAATTTATAGGGAAGAAATATAATCAAAGGGAACCAGGTGATTCTGGAAAACGGTAAAGACGCATTGCAGGGCACATTTAATTCTGTGAGTGACTTGGCGCCAATTCTGGTAACCTGCCTTCAGTCTTGTTTTATAGCTGTCTGTGTGTGGCAATCCTTTAGAATTGGTGACAAATTTTCACTTGGCTACAAAACGTCCCATACAATGCATCTTAAACATGAAAAAATTGCAAAATGAATATCTATGGGTTTACACAAACTGAAGAGGACATCACATAGAACACAACTTACTATTTTAGATTTTTGAATCTGTGTTTTATAGAGATGCACATGAGTTGTGATTGAATGATATGAAATATATGGGAATGATTGTGAATGCTTGTTAGAGAAATTTTTGTACTTTGTTCTTGTATAGAAGAGAAACTTTATACATGTTCCTTAGAAAAATAAAATATTTTACTGATTCTTGCGTCCTATTTTATAAAATAACGTCTTAATATGACTTCCGATTACTAGAAGAAGGGTATCAGGACTAAAGATTTTGGTACATCTGTATCATACGCCTTGTTTCGCTGCAACGCTCTTGGCGCGTTTTTTGGCGCACTTTTAGTACCAAGTTATGGCAGATGAAGGCAACCTATCTTTATTAGGATTATTCCATTTTTTATGGCACGCTTCCTTCACACAACAAACTCCATTTCATTTTTATTTGGCTAAGTATTTGTTTGAAAATTCGTGTCAATATTTAAAAATTTATTACTTTAACAAGTTCTTAGAAATTGTTAGAGATTTAGATTGGGCAAATAACATGTTAACTAAGGATTCTATAAAAATTCAAAAATTAGAAATTTTTACTGTTGTTCAACATTCTTGGAATTACTTTTCCAATTTAGATATGCATTGGTGGCACTCTCTCCAGGGTGGCAGGAGGGGGTTGGGGCGTCAAGCCCCAGCTCCTAAAAATTTGGTATCTTACGGTTATAGAAAAAATTATTACTTATGGGGCTGGGGTCTGGGGTGGAAATCTTAAAAAAGCACAAATCGATAGGCTCAAGTCTATCCAACGACCTTTTCTACTTAAAATTACCAGAGCCTATCGAACCACCCCTACTGACGCCCTAAATGCTATTACTGGCATTCCCCCTCTCCACGTGACCCTACTCAAACTTCATAATATTTTCAGTGTGTGGAAAAGGCGGACCCCTGACCCTTTATTGCTGGGGCTGTCAACTAATAATTTAGATAGTAACATTAGATTAATACCGATACCCCCAGATCAATTAACACTTGATTTTCCCTCCACCATTGACAATCCTGATTTCGAGGTGTACACTGATGGCTCCGGTATTGATAGCAATATCGGGGCCTCGGTGTGCATCTTCGATAACAATAAACTAACCACTGTTTTCTGTTATAAACTTAACCCTTCTAACACTGTTTTCCAATCTGAACTAACAGCTATTTACAAAGCTATCCAATGGTCATCCTCTCATAGTAAAAAAATTAACATTTATACTGACAGCCTCAGCTCTATCCAGGCCTTGAAATCAAATAAAATAAAATCAAACTACATTAATACTATAAAATCCTTTATATTTCAGCAACATAACTTTGGCCTGAGTTGGGTCAGGGCCCATAATGATCTCCTTGGCAATGAGGTGGCGGACCACTTTGCGAAGTTGGGGACCGTCGCCGGTGAGCCACTGGATATCCCAGCCCCTTTATCTTACATTAAAAAAACTTTTAATAAACAAATGATTCGAAATTGGCAAGATTATTATTCAAAATCTGAAAAGGGGCTAAGACCGAAAGAATATCTCCCCTCGGTCTCTACCAGTCGTCTGTCTCATCGGCGACAAATTTGTCATCTGGTTTATAACTGGCCATGGCCCGTTTGTCGCTTATCTTCACCGCTTTAAGATCAAGGTCTCTAATTTGTGTACCTGCGGTGATGTGGGCGACGCGGACCATTACCTCTTCAGCTGCCCATCCACTTCCCCTTGGCACCTAGTCAAACCATCTACCCAGAATAAACCAATCTGGTTACAAAATGTTATTAACAATCCAATTTCTTTGTATAAGGTCAGGAGGTGTATGGGATTTGCTGGGGAGGTTGCCAATACCTAGTTCTCTGCGTCACTGCCTCTCTGTCGTGCTCGGATATGTTATTTTGTAAATTTTAGCCTATATCTTTTTATCTATATTTTCCTTAAGATTTTATAGTTCTTATACTGTCATCTTCACCCTTTTAATTGTTTTTAATGTTGTTCTTAATCTTTCAGCTTTTAAATCTCACCTGCATCTTTTCATTTTCATTTTGTTCTCGGGAGTCCTCCTGGTGGGTCCCTGTGCTGGATGGATCCTGGATTCTAACCCTTTAGTTCCTGAGTTATTCATTTTATAAAAAAAAGGAAAGGAAAAGAAAAGAAAATACTCCCATTCTCTAATCTAGTTGCAGAGACCAAGCCTGCTGATGGATTCTTCTGGGGCGCTGAACTTTTATTTTTTTTTCTTTTAATAAATATTTGTAAATTAATATGTCTTTTATTACTTTTATACTTAATATCACTTTTATTTGCGAGGCTAGGATTCGCTCTCCCATTACTATTTGCTTGACCTTTGGTGTATTTTAAACTTTAGTTTTTAAATTTTAATTATTTCCCTTTTAAATTCAAAATCTTAAACTAGGGTCTTAAATTTTGCCTTGTTTATTATATCCCCTCTAAAAATTACTTTTCCAGCTCCTCCCCTCATATATAGGGCGCAGACTAGGGCGGTGAGTAGTGGTCTACGTCTTCTCGACGCATTTTTTATCTATACATAGACGCCGCACACCACAACAGGTATTTTTCTCTTTTTGTAAATTGTAAAATTTTTCTTTTCTAAGTTCTTACCTTGTGACTTTGTCCATTTTCCCTGTGCTCGAGTACACCACAACTCGAGCACACCACAACAAGAAAAGAGAAAAAGGAAATGGGAGGAAAGAAGAGAAGTAAGGATCCGAGTGGTTGTAGAGAGTTTTTAAATTTTTCTATTTGTGGACTTGTAAATTTTTAGACTGTTGATTGTCTTGTAACTCCACTAAACTTAATATACTTGTCCTTGCCCACTTTTAAAACTTTAAGTTTTCTCACACTTATTTTAATAAAACAAACTTGTATTTTTATGCTATATTCGCGCACACCACAACGAGATGATGGAGAAAAAAGGAAAAAAGAAAAAGGAGGAGTGAAAGAAAGGAAGAAAAAGGAAAGGGAGAAAAGATGGACAGGAGGAGTTAAGTAAACCGAAAGGAAGGTTTGGAAATCAACTTACCTCTACTTGGCACAGAAATCTTCCAGGGTCCTCCACGTGCGCTCACCTGGTTTGTTCGGGTGGACTCTCGTCATCCTGCCCTGTTGGCAGTCTCCTCATCTTTTGTTTGTTCCTTGTGTGTGTACACAAATTGAAAATGTTTCTGTTTGGCCCCTGAGTGGCTTTTGATCTGTAAACTCACCTTTTTAGAATTTTAAATAAATGTTCGTCCGTGCGCGCCCATGTTGAAGGTAAGTGGCTCCCCTCCTATTGGATGGGCTGCCCGGTTCCTCAAATTTCGTGCTGGTGGAAGTCCCCACGAACCAAATCCCCGCCCCCCGCACCAAGCTCTAAGCCGTCAGGCGAGCTGGGGGAGCGCGGGTCTCCAATTTAGATATGCATAACTAAGTGCATTTGTACACATGTGGTAACACTATATGAAACGTATCTAAAATAGGGTAGTATGTGTAACACACAGTTTTGTAGACTGAAGTACAAAATAACTGACGATGCAAAGAGGGCAAGAAAAGGTTTTATTCAGAGTGGAGCCGAAGTTGTATACGTTTCATTCAAGTTTATAATTTAAACACTCATCTGTGATGTTCAATACTTCCAATAGATGGCGCCACTACGGTTTTTCATTCGCGAATTTAATATCATTGGTCTGTGCGTGTTGCGCTTTATTTTTGAATTCAGCCTTATAAAGTAAACTTTCTGCTGCCATCCCCAATCTGGAATCAGGGCTCCGAGACAGTTTAGAAGACGAGTTCTGATAATAATTTGGACGGAACTCGTTGGTTGGTTGTTGAATTAATGTCGCACTGGAGCAATATAACAGTTTATTGGCGACTAGATGGTATTGAAGCCTGTCATATCCAAAGTAGCGTACCGCCATTTTGTGACTTCAAGAGATCATCTATTTTTATTTTCTGTTCTTTTTTAAGAAAACTTTCCATCGAAATGTTTGCAAATGTTCTTGAAAGACTACCCTGACAGCTTTTTCAAGTGGATTCAACTAAAGATCAGATTTTTGATCTAGAAAGATTTTTCAAATTTACGACCCCTCCATCTCCCTGGTTTCACCATCACTTATGAGAGGGTTTTCCTGTAAAGCTAAAGTGCTAGTGTTCTGTTAACCTGTTTGGGAATTCTTTTCTTAATGTGGCATGTTGAATGCGATTTCAGCATGTCTCGCTCATAATAAAAACCTAACGAGAAACATCGTCAGAAGACGATAGTAGACTGGTTATCAACCGGAAGTAATTTACACTTCTCCATTTTTATGTACACTAAAATATCCTCACATACCAGAAAACTAAGCTAATGTGTTGACCTCGTCATTTGACAATGATTCAAAATTTACGAGGTTTTGTCCTCGATCTTTCTCTTCGGGATTGATCCCAGACCTTCACCAAAGACCTCGCCCGTTGTGTTGATCCAATGTGACTTAATTCAACTGCCTGCCTACTAGAAAACTTGTTTTTCATATATATTAATCGCATCTTTATTTAACCAATGCCATGTCCCCTGTAAGGTAGACAGTTGAATTAACATCGTAATGGAGCAACACAATGCTCCCTCGCAATTTTGAACCAACGTCATTTGACGAAGATTCTCGTACGTCTCACCGCGTATCACGTTATTTTTAAAATTTTTTTAAACTACATAACAATTTTTCGGAGGTTGATGTATTTATCACTTTATTTACTCTGATTTATCACTTTAATTTAATAAGTAATTTGATTCAGTTTTCTCAATCTCTAATCTAACTGTTGTGTGTATGTCGGTTTTCTTGTATGTTTTGGATCGTGTACTTTTGTTCTCTGGAATTGGATACTTTCCTGTAATAAAACAAATAAATAAACAAATTTCGAGTCCATAGACGCAAGAGAATAACAGAGGAACTTTACTCGTCATTAAAGCTTTTCTGACGGAAAAACGTGAATATTTTTTATTTCAAAAGATTAAACAAACTTTATAATTAATCAAAAAATAAAATCAACAAATAGCAACGATATAACACATAGCAATTCGAGGGACATGGGACACCACGAATTGGCCGCCACAATATCTCTACCACCACCCAATTGAGGGTATGGTAGGTAGGTATTTAATTAACGTCGCACTGGGAGCAACACAACGGGCTATTGGCGAAGGTCCTGGATCATCCCCCGAAGGGAAAGATCGAGGACAACGCCTCGTAATTTTGAACCACGGTCAGATGACGAGGTGAACACCTGAGCTGGCACCCTACTCCAAACTTCCACATGAGGACATTTGAGGTTACGGCAGATTGAATATGCATCAGTCCTCGTGTACACGACTGTCTTTGGTTGAAGAGTTTCGAACTCGTAACTCTCCGGTTGCTAGTCCGTTACTCTTCCAACCGGGCTACTGTGGCCCTTGAGTGTATGGGTGATATACTATATTTTAGAGAACACTTCCACTATTCCCTTATCGGTAATCTTGGCAAAATATTACTGTAAATCTGGGCAAAAGTAAATGTTGAGACATTGCATAAATTTATATAGTATGATGGAGTACGTGATTTAATTCTTGCTAAATATGATCCAACTAAATATTAAAATGTAAGGCCACAGTGTATTATTAACTCTAAAAATACCCCGTGTTTAAGTATAGGTCTTATCCTTTAAGGTGTATGTGTACACTAGAAATCACGAAAATTAACTAAAATATCGATCTATTTTTTAATAATTCAAAATATTGTCCAACCCCTTAGCTTTCAAACGATACCAAGATCTTGTAAATATTTGAAATAGTTTTCAAGTTACATGGGTTTGGGTTAGGTACTGTCATCATAGACAAACACGTTTCCTAAACTTGAAACTCGATTTCTGAAGAACAGGATGCTTCTTTCGAACAGTGATAACTCAACAATGAATTGATCTATTATAATTACTTTTGTGTCATTATAATTTATGTAATACAGTGGATGTTTTGACCCTCATTCGAAGTTATTGGTTAAGAAATGAATTTTTAGTTGATTTTTAAATGTTGAAATTCCTGAAAAAAAAATCTTGATTTTTAAACTTCCTTCGTGAAAAGAATTATAAAAAAAGAACGTATTCCCTCTAGCAACTTTATGAAGGGTCAAAACATGAAGAATAATATTACGAATAATTTCCAACAGGAATTGTCTTTCTGAACATATTATAATTTGAGATATCACTGTTCTAAAAACATTATAATTAGCTAATTATATCTAAATAAGATAATTAATGAGTAGCTTAATCAGAATGTTTCACACTAAAATGAGTTTAAGCACAAACCAAAGCAAAACTGGATTTTTAAAGTCAAAATTTATAAAAAATGTTCTAGTGTATACATACACCTTAAAGTAGTTTCGACAAGATATCTCATCCATCATGATTTGACCAATTTTGCTAATGACGAGATATCTCGTCAATAAATTATTGCCAATTTTTTTATGGCGAGTTCAAGACTTGGTCAGTTTTTTTTCTAATGATGAAATACCTCGTCCATCAAGATCTGACCATATTTGTTAATGACGATATATCTCGACATAAGGATTTTACCGAATTTTCGAAGGTGATGAGACAAAGATTTGATCAGGTTTTTTTCTAATGACGAGATATCTCGTTCATCAAAATCTGGTCAGTTTTGCTAAAGACTAGATACCTGGCCGAGACAACCACCAGGGGTTAAAGATGATAAATTTAACTGGGAGTTATAGGGACGTATTCAGAAAGGATTCATCAATAAATGCTCGGACGTTACCTTGATCGATGTTAATCAAAGTTTGTTTAGACCATAAGTAAAAAATCATGAGCATATCTGAAAATCTTCAAAATTATATGCAAACTCAATCTTCATTTCGTATTCTGGCATTTTGATCGACTGTTAAGGCAGCGAAGAATCCATCCCTCTACGAGACTGAATGTTACGAGCATATGTAGTGGGTAGTTAATTAACGTCGCATTGGGGCAATACAACGGGCTATTGTCGACGATCCGGGATCAATCCGAAGGGAAAGTTCGCGGGACAACAGCTCATAATTTTTAACCGCGGTCAGATGACGAGGTCAGCACCTGAGGTAGCACTCCGCACTTCCACACCACGCCAGCCTGAGGACATTTGAAGCCATCACAGGTTTAACGTGTGCGCCCCATTTGGTTGGACCTAGTTTCGAACTCGCATCCTTCCGGTTGTTAATCCGTTGCTCTTCAAACAGGGCTACCGATGGACGAGAGAAAAATATCTTGTGTACTTTCCCATACATAAGTGGAGGGGGATGTTTTTAAAAGGACCCAGAGTTCGATGTCTCACCAAAATATTTTAAGTGTTTGAAAATTACATACTGAAGCTATTTTAATTCGTGTAAAATGTCTTTTATTATACAAATGGGTCGCGGTAGCCCTGTTGAAAGAGTAGAGGATTCGCAACCATAGGTTTGAACCTCGATCCAACCAAAGACCGTCGTGTATGGGTTCTGGTGCACGTTAGTAGTATACGGGTGCCTATAGGCGGCGGAAGTGACGTCATACCACGTGACCGGAAGTGGGCGGGGCCGTGACGGCATACCACGTGACCGGAAGTGGACGGGGTCAAGTGCCGTCATACCACGTGACCGGAAGTGGGCGTGTCTGAATGACGTGACGTATTGTTTGTTTACATTTTGGACTTGGAATTTTTTTTGTCATCGTGCAGGCGTTGAGTTGTTTCAAGATGGCGTCGTTTCGTTGCCATGGTGATGAATCACTCGCGTAGTGCCATCTGGTGGAGATATTCGAAACCCTATTATTTTTAATTAAAAAGCAATTTCGTGGATTCGAACCCGGGACCATGGGATCCGAGGTCAAGTGCGCTATCCGTTAGGCTGTAAGAGAGTTAACTTAAGATGGTGAATTAATGTAGTGTTTATTTCTCTTTCTTTTGGACTTGTATTTTTTCTTAGTATTAGGAATGAGTTATTTTTAGAAAATGGTTTGAATAATTGCATAGGGGTTTTAATAAATGCTTTTTCAAAATGACTTATGGCGCCATCTGGTGATTTTAAAAGTAATTAATCTAAGGAACGAATTGATTTCTTAATGTTTTTACTTTATTCATGACCGGTGACGTCAGTGTGTTTACGTTTGGGACTTGGATTTTTTTTCCTTCTGAGATTTCGATGTGACGTCACGATTATGTCCATCGAGCAACTCTGAACTTGAAAAAGTCTACTCACAATTCTTTATGTTATGAGTATGGTAAATTGTTTACAGATCGTGAAGACTGGGCATACTTCCGTCGATTGGAAAACGAATTAACGTATTAAAAAAAGACGAAATTTAGAAATTTTAGGTCAAAAATATACTGTGCCTTGTCAACTTGTAGCATACGAAGACGAAGGAATAAGCTATACTTTTAGTGGGTCTTCTATTGCAGCCAAGCCTTGATCTCCTTAAGTATTGGAAATAAAGGGAGAAATGGAGCGAATAATTGGTGCAAGATTTAATTTTGAGTTGGTGAACCGTTATAAAGATGATAAGGACTGCATAGTTGCCCATAAAAACAACGAGAAGGACTTGGAACTTTATGCACCCATAGCGCCTGTTTCATTTGGGCAGAAAAGACAATTTGTGTTTTCTAACTACAATTGTTTAAAAATTGTTCTGGAAAATGGAAGTTTGCTTGGAATGAAGTATCCAACAAACCAATTTTGGTTTCACAAGTTTCGTAAAATTCTAGCGTAAATAAGCAATAATCCACTTATGTGCCCCCGAACTGGAACACATATACTGTATTTTGGATTGTTTGTTTTTTATTACATAGTTTTATAAATTGTCTTAAAATGCAAGATCTGAAATGAAATTTTTCTATGCTATAAAGATTTATGGTTTTTTTTAAGTTAGATGTTTTTACTCAAAAATTAATTATACATTAGATGCTATAAGACCTATTTTTTAACAGAAATTTTGTTTTAATTAATATACACTTAAGTAAGAGTAAAATTTTTGAAACTTTATAAGACCCATACTATGAATACGTTTTCTTGTACATTTGAAGAAGTTTTAGTATAAAAACCATTTATCCTATAAATCTAAATTAAATGTTATTTTTTAAATTCTCTTTCCTTGCATATTATTTTTTTACTTTGAATAAATCTTCATAAATTTTAGTGATTTAATTTATATTATATAGATTTACAAACCTGTTTTTGGATGAAATATAAGGATTTTATATTTTAAAAGTTAATGTTTTTACTCAAAAATTAATTATATATTAAATACTATTACACATATTTTTAATGTTGAAGATTTTAGAAAACATTTTACAATTGAAACATATGCATTACATATTATGACAAACACTTAAATGGAGATCCATAAGGGAATATTGGAAATCTTTTTAATGCTTACACCTTTCTATTTTAAATAAACTTTTGCTTGTCTTACCACATACACTGTATTTTGGATTATTTGATTTTTATTACCCATGGTCTTATAAATTTTCTTTTAAAATACAAGATCTGAAATGAAATTTTCCTTGATTTTAAGATTTATGTTTTACTCAAAAATTAATTATACATTAGATGCTATAGCACATATTTTATTACAGAATTTTTTAATATTATACACTTAAGTGAGCGTAAAATTTTTGAAACTTTACAAGACCCATATTATGAACATGTTTCCTTACACATTTGAAGTAGTGAAAAATAGTATTAAAACCCTTTATCCTGTAAAATCTAAATTAAATATTATTTTTAATTAATCTTTCCTTGCATATTATTGTTTACTTTAAATACATTTTCATTAATTTTAGTGATTTTATTTATATTATAAAGATTTACAAATTGTTTTTAACAAAATTTTCTTTGATATAAGGATTTTATATTTTAAAAGTTAGATGTTTTTTACACAAAAATTAATTATATATCAAATACTATTGCACGTATTATAACATTGAAGATTTTTAGAAAACGTTTAACAATTGAAATATATACTTTAAATATTATTACAAACATTTAAATGCAATTTGCTTTTTATTTTTAATTTTACAATTGAGACATTTTTAAAAGTTTGGTTCTTAAAGTGTGTGTTTTATGCATAGTAAAAAAATTATTATAAAAAAACCTGTAAGAGTAAAAAGAATTTTATGCATTAATTTCAAACTTTACAAGACCCATACCATGTTTCCGTGCACATTTGAAGTAGTGAAATATAGAATTAAAAACCATTTGTCCTTGAAGTTCTAAATTAAAAGTTATTTTTCTTTAATGCTTTTTCAAACCACACATTTTACTAAATATGAACTTTTATTTATTTGAAAACCTTATGCACATCGTACAATTAAATTGCACAGCAAAATACCAATACTGTACGAAGCTATGAAGTATTTTACAAGATACTTTGGTACTGTTTTCTTAATTTTAAGTGTTCTACATTGCTATGTTAAATGGATAGTAAGTGGTTTTTCTGTTTTTGAAAATAATGTGTGCACATCTGTGCTGCTAAGCAAATTAACTTTTGCCCTTTTCTTGATATTTAATGCATAATCTAAATATTTACTGACACCGCTGATAGTTTTACCCATGAGTAAAATTAAATAATAACTGAAAATTTTAAGTATTAATGTGAATTTTAAAATGAACAAATATTATTAAAATAATGGATTAAATCTGAATTTTATGTATTCTTAAAACAATCTCTGCAAAAACCAGCACAGACAATTCTTAAACAGATTGAAGGAAGCCACATGGAAACAAAGTTAATGGAAGCACTTTTTATAGAAAAAAACATAGTTCATATATTTTACACAAGTAATACATTGTAGTGTAAAAAATAACTTTAGTTTTTTACATACTTGCACAGACGCATATTTCCGACAAGCCAATTATTCGATGCCGCCACCTAAACTTTTGGGCAATGCAAATTATTTTTGTGATGACCACATGATAGTTTTTGGAAATCAAGTTGATATTCGGAAGTAATACATCTAAGCGTTTCTTTTCCATATGACCACCTTTGTAAGCAACTAGGTACTGAGTGGCCCTCTTGGTCTGATCGTACAATTCTAAAAGCTTAGAGTCTAAACTTTCTAAGGGAGCACAATTTGCTATGTCATGAGACAGAAATGAAGAGTACATACGTAATTTTTAACATATCACACAGTTGTACGATCTTTGCACTAAGTTTATGCTCAGACGATAAGTTAAAACGAATACTTGAAGCTACTTGCGATTTTTTTTACAGCGATGTATGCATATTTACGTACTAAGAAACTTTCTTGAGTCTGAAATCCATCAAAATCCACAATTTCACAAATATTAAGCATTGCTATTGAAAAGCGTTAGCTGTTCTTGGAAAAATAATTGTAAACTGGAGGCCACGAAGAACTGGACTATATAACACCATACACTTACTAATCATACTAATCAGTAAAGTTAAAATTTATCTTTTGCGTTCCATAGTTACTCACAAAAGATAAGACTAAGTGAAGAATGTACATACTCAGAAAACATGGTGTTGGTGATAATGCGCGAAATAAAATTTTGTGTTATAATACAAGAAGATTTTAACGAAAGGATATACTTAAATGTGCGTTTGATTTTTTTTACTCTACGACGTTTATGCGCTGAATGCAATTCAATTCTACGACTAAACTTGAGCAAGAAAAAAATATAACCAAATATAATTTATAAGAGAAACGCATTTTGACTTTCTTTAAAACGAGAACTTTAAAGTATACTGAATTCTCTTGATTCTGCAGTTTTATGTTTTTTCTAAAATTACATCAACGAATTGAATTATTTATTTGTGGGCACACACAAGTCTTTGCCCTTATTGAAAGGAAACTAGTATCTTTGACAAGTATCAGATTTTTAAAAATTGATTAAGAGAAGAACCTTTTTTCATGGAATTTAATTCAATCTGCACCATAATTTTACACTTAAGAGTAATAGAGCATAATATAGTTTTAAGGAAAATTAATAACCATTATGCAAATTTGAAGCCAAAAGTTCCAAGCATGTCTATGCGCCTATCTACGTTTAGAGATTGGCCAACGCACATACGTTGACCTTAGAGACCTAGCCGAAAACGGATTGTATTATACTGGTGTCTTGGACGTGATCAGGTGCTATTGGTGTGGCGAAGGGGCTTGAAAATTGGTAAAAAGAAGATGTAGTGAGACACAAACACAAAGTTTTATCCAAAATGTTTGGTAGCCCATAGATGAAATTGTACAGGTGCTGGATGAAATCAACAACAATAATACCAATGATTTTATAAAAAACCCGATGTATAGCTTTACCCCTTATACAACGACAAGGACGAACGACTTTGAAAAATTTGCAAGGAATCGGAAAATGAATGCTACTTTACAGCCTTGCGGTCATTTGGTGACATGCATGAGATGTACGAAGAGTCTTTCAACGTGTCCTATGTGCCGAACCAATATTTTGCACAAAATTTTAAAACGTACATTTGTTACTAAACTGTCTATTTATTAGTACATGCAGTAGATGCAATTTCAAGTGATATACTGAACATGGTGAGGAAGAAAATCCAATTGTAAAAGGGTGGTATTGAGTTGCAAGTTATTAAATTGGCACAAGTGCTTCAGTAAAAAGATTAGTAAGGAAGTTTGAGATTCTAAAACCCTAAGACTCTTTATTAAGGAAAAAGTCGTGCAGGAAAGACTTATACACCCTTATAAATATATTGACTATTTTAATTATTAGTCGTTTGTTCATTACATGTTAAACCTATTTACTAAAGAAATTTAAAGAGTGCCTTAAACAGGAGTTACTAAATGCTTTTCGGCACATAGGACACGTTGAAAGACTCTTCGTACATCTCATGCATGTCACCAAATGACCGCAAGGCTGTAAAGTAGCATTCATTTTCCGATTCCTTGCAAATTTTTCAAAGTCGTTCATCCTTGTCGTTGTATAAGGGGTAAAGCTATACATCGGGTTTTTTATAAAATCATTGGTATTATTGTTGTTGATTTCATCCAGCACCTGTACAATTTCATCTATGGGCTACCAAACATTTTGGATAAAACTTTGTGTTTGTGTCTCACTACATCTTCTTTTTACCAATTTTCAAGCCCCTTCGCCACACCAATAGCACCTGATCACGTCCAAGACACCAGTATAATACAATCCGTTTTCGGCTAGGTCTCTAAGGTCAACGTATGTGCGTTGGCCAATCTCTAAACGTAGATAGGCGCATAGACATGCTTGGAACTTTTGGCTTCAAATTTGCATAATGGTTATTAATTTTCCTTAAAACTATATTATGCTCTATTACTCTTAAGTGTAAAATTATGGTGCAGATTGAATTAAATTCCATGAAAAAAGGTTCTTCTCTTAATCAATTTTTAAAAATCTGATACTTGTCAAAGATACTAGTTTCCTTTCAATAAGGGCAAAGACTTGTGTGTGCCCACAAATAAATAATTCAATTCGTTGATGTAATTTTAGAAAAAACATAAAACTGCAGAATCAAGAGAATTCAGTATACTTTAAAGTTCTCGTTTTAAAGAAAGTCAAAATGCGTTTCTCTTATAAATTATATTTGGTTATATTTTTTTCTTGCTCAAGTTTAGTCGTAGAATTGAATTGCATTCAGCGCATAAACGTCGTAGAGTAAAAAAAATCAAACGCACATTTAAGTATATCCTTTCGTTAAAATCTTCTTGTATTATAACACAAAATTTTATTTCGCGCATTATCACCAACACCATGTTTTCTGAGTATGTACATTCTTCACTTAGTCTTATCTTTTGTGAGTAACTATGGAACGCAAAAGATAAATTTTAACTTTACTGATTAGTATGATTAGTAAGTGTATGGTGTTATATAGTCCAGTTCTTCGTGGCCTCCAGTTTACAATTATTTTTCCAAGAACAGCTAACGCTTTTCAATAGCAATGCTTAATATTTGTGAAATTGTGGATTTTGATGGATTTCAGACTCAAGAAAGTTTCTTAGTACGTAAATATGCATACATCGCTGTAAAAAAAATCGCAAGTAGCTTCAAGTATTCGTTTTAACTTATCGTCTGAGCATAAACTTAGTGCAAAGATCGTACAACTGTGTGATATGTTAAAAATTACGTATGTACTCTTCATTTCTGTCTCATGACATAGCAAATTGTGCTCCCTTAGAAAGTTTAGACTCTAAGCTTTTAGAATTGTACGATCAGACCAAGAGGGCCACTCAGTACCTAGTTGCTTACAAAGGTGGTCATATGGAAAAGAAACGCTTAGATGTATTACTTCCGAATATCAACTTGATTTCCAAAAACTATCATGTGGTCATCACAAAAATAATTTGCATTGCCCAAAAGTTTAGGTGGCGGCATCGAATAATTGGCTTGTCGGAAATATGCGTCTGTGCAAGTATGTAAAAAACTAAAGTTATTTTTTACACTACAATGTATTACTTGTGTAAAATATATGAACTATGTTTTTTTCTATAAAAAGTGCTTCCATTAACTTTGTTTCCATGTGGCTTCCTTCAATCTGTTTAAGAATTGTCTGTGCTGGTTTTTGCAGAGATTGTTTTAAGAATACATAAAATTCAGATTTAATCCATTATTTTAATAATATTTGTTCATTTTAAAATTCACATTAATACTTAAAATTTTCAGTTATTATTTAATTTTACTCATGGGTAAAACTATCAGCGGTGTCAGTAAATATTTAGATTATGCATTAAATATCAAGAAAAGGGCAAAAGTTAATTTGCTTAGCAGCACAGATGTGCACACATTATTTTCAAAAACAGAAAAACCACTTACTATCCATTTAACATAGCAATGTAGAACACTTAAAATTAAGAAAACAGTACCAAAGTATCTTGTAAAATACTTCATAGCTTCGTACAGTATTGGTATTTTGCTGTGCAATTTAATTGTACGATGTGCATAAGGTTTTCAAATAAATAAAAGTTCATATTTAGTAAAATGTGTGGTTTGAAAAAGCATTAAAGAAAAATAACTTTTAATTTAGAACTTCAAGGACAAATGGTTTTTAATTCTATATTTCACTACTTCAAATGTGCACGGAAACATGGTATGGGTCTTGTAAAGTTTGAAATTAATGCATAAAATTCTTTTTACTCTTACAGGTTTTTTTATAATAATTTTTTTACTATGCATAAAACACACACTTTAAGAACCAAACTTTTAAAAATGTCTCAATTGTAAAATTAAAAATAAAAAGCAAATTGCATTTAAATGTTTGTAATAATATTTAAAGTATATATTTCAATTGTTAAACGTTTTCTAAAAATCTTCAATGTTATAATACGTGCAATAGTATTTGATATATAATTAATTTTTGTGTAAAAAACATCTAACTTTTAAAATATAAAATCCTTATATCAAAGAAAATTTTGTTAAAAACAATTTGTAAATCTTTATAATATAAATAAAATCACTAAAATTAATGAAAATGTATTTAAAGTAAACAATAATATGCAAGGAAAGATTAATTAAAAATAATATTTAATTTAGATTTTACAGGATAAAGGGTTTTAATACTATTTTTCACTACTTCAAATGTGTAAGGAAACATGTTCATAATATGGGTCTTGTAAAGTTTCAAAAATTTTACGCTCACTTAAGTGTATAATATTAAAAAATTCTGTAATAAAATATGTGCTATAACATCTAATGTATAATTAATTTTTGAGTAAAACATAAATCTTAAAATCAAGGAAAATTTCATTTCAGATCTTGTATTTTAAAAGAAAATTTATAAGACCATGGGTAATAAAAATCAAATAATCCAAAATACAGTGTATGTGGTAAGACAAGCAAAAGTTTATTTAAAATAGAAAGGTGTAAGCATTAAAAAGATTTCCAATATTCCCTTATGGATCTCCATTTAAGTGTTTGTCATAATATGTAATGCATATGTTTCAATTGTAAAATGTTTTCTAAAATCTTCAACATTAAAAATATGTGTAATAGTATTTAATATATAATTAATTTTTGAGTAAAAACATTAACTTTTAAAATATAAAATCCTTATATTTCATCCAAAAACAGGTTTGTAAATCTATATAATATAAATTAAATCACTAAAATTTATGAAGATTTATTCAAAGTAAAAAAATAATATGCAAGGAAAGAGAATTTAAAAAATAACATTTAATTTAGATTTATAGGATAAATGGTTTTTATACTAAAACTTCTTCAAATGTACAAGAAAACGTATTCATAGTATGGGTCTTATAAAGTTTCAAAAATTTTACTCTTACTTAAGTGTATATTAATTAAAACAAAATTTCTGTTAAAAAATAGGTCTTATAGCATCTAATGTATAATTAATTTTTGAGTAAAAACATCTAACTTAAAAAAAACCATAAATCTTTATAGCATAGAAAAATTTCATTTCAGATCTTGCATTTTAAGACAATTTATAAAACTATGTAATAAAAAACAAACAATCCAAAATACAGTATATGTGTTCCAGTTCGGGGGCACATAAGTGGATTATTGCTTATTTACGCTAGAATTTTACGAAACTTGTGAAACCAAAATTGGTTTGTTGGATACTTCATTCCAAGCAAACTTCCATTTTCCAGAACAATTTTTAAACAATTGTAGTTAGAAAACACAAATTGTCTTTTCTGCCCAAATGAAACAGGCGCTATGGGTGCATAAAGTTCCAAGTCCTTCTCGTTGTTTTTATGGGCAACTATGCAGTCCTTATCATCTTTATAACGGTTCACCAACTCAAAATTAAATCTTGCACCAATTATTCGCTCCATTTCTCCCTTTATTTCCAATACTTAAGGAGATCAAGGCTTGGCTGCAATAGAAGACCCACTAAAAGTATAGCTTATTCCTTCGTCTTCGTATGCTACAAGTTGACAAGGCACAGTATATTTTTGACCTAAAATTTCTAAATTTCGTCTTTTTTTAATACGTTAATTCGTTTTCCAATCGACGGAAGTATGCCCAGTCTTCACGATCTGTAAACAATTTACCATACTCATAACATAAAGAATTGTGAGTAGACTTTTTCAAGTTCAGAGTTGCTCGATGGACATAATCGTGACGTCACATCGAAATCTCAGAAGGAAAAAAAATCCAAGTCCCAAACGTAAACACACTGACGTCACCGGTCATGAATAAAGTAAAAACATTAAGAAATCAATTCGTTCCTTAGATTAATTACTTTTAAAATCACCAGATGGCGCCATAAGTCATTTTGAAAAAGCATTTATTAAAACCCCTATGCAATTATTCAAACCATTTTCTAAAAATAACTCATTCCTAATACTAAGAAAAAATACAAGTCCAAAAGAAAGAGAAATAAACACTACATTAATTCACCATCTTAAGTTAACTCTCTTACAGCCTAACGGATAGCGCACTTGACCTCGGATCCCATGGTCCCGGGTTCGAATCCACGAAATTGCTTTTTAATTAAAAATAATAGGGTTTCGAATATCTCCACCAGATGGCACTACGCGAGTGATTCATCACCATGGCAACGAAACGACGCCATCTTGAAACAACTCAACGCCTGCACGATGACAAAAAAAATTCCAAGTCCAAAATGTAAACAAACAATACGTCACGTCATTCAGACACGCCCACTTCCGGTCACGTGGTATGACGGCACTTGACCCCGCCCACTTCCGGTCACGTGGTATGCCGTCACGGCCCCGCCCACTTCCGGTCACGTGGTATGACGTCACTTCCGCCGCCTATAGGCACCCGTATACTACTCACGTTAAATCTTTTGTGGCCTCAAATGTCCTCATGTTGGCTTGGTGTGGATGTTTGGAGAGTGGAGGACCAGCCCCTCGCCATCTGACCGTGGTTCAAAATGGCGAGGTGTTGTCCTCGAATCTTTCCCCTCAGGTTCGATCTCGGACCGTCGCCAAATAGGCCGTTATCCAGTGCGATGTTAATGAAGCAACCAACCAAACTTATTATACAGGTAAAATGCACGTCGACGTTTACGCAGTAGGCCGATTCGGACACATCTCAAAGTGGACTAATCAAAACAAATGTCCGACTGTGGATTTGCATTTTCAATATGAACCTTAAGGGCTGTGCAGTACTCTATTGTCTATTATTTTTTAGTTTTATAAGAAAAGTTGACCTATATCAATTAATCTGTTAAGTGATCTATATTTAATATTGTGCAGGTTTAGATATTTAAGATGTAATGAACTTTGATTGGGAGGCGTTGCAGTGTTAATTAGATGTAGAGTTAAGAATGGCGCGTAAAAACACTTAGCTACTTTGTGGATAGGGTAATTTTTACAAAGGATTTCACTGATATTTTCAATGTTGTAGCGAAGATAATTTATAGTTTGTATTATTTGACTGTGCTCATTTCATGAGGTTCATTTAGCGTTAGGGTCTTTCTATTGACCAGGTAGAAGATTGCTCTACACCCTAAATTATTTTTTGAATACCTTCTGTGAGATATACGAGTACATACATGAGATAATACATAGATAGATTTATAGTTTATTGAAGCAAAAATGTTCACACCACCTTTTCATAGAAAATATCTATTAATAAAATTTATAAGAATCATTTACTGAAAATTGTGCAGGTAAACTGTACTATGTGATGAGGAATTGGATTTCTATGAATGAAGTACTTAAAAAGGTGTGCTATAAAGACACGTGCATTGGAGTCATTTATAAGTTTCTAAAATAAAACATTATGTAAGACATTTATTATAGTTATATTCAAAGCAGTATGAGAATGATTCATAGAAAATAAAATCCAAAAACAATTTAGTGCATTAAAGAGTTTTATATTCAAAACGTTTAATGTACTAAGTGTATAAATTAGTTGTGCACTAGACTTCGGTTTCAGTGTTCAATTGGTAGTCAATATTATGAATCGGATTTATTGAAAGCAATTTTACTTCTACTTTTCTCATTCACGAATTAGTTACTCCAAGTTTTAAAATCCACATTTTGTTATAAATGAAACAATTCAACTTTTTGATGTAGAACTGCGTCTTACAATACGATACAAATTATTGGTTGACGGTATATAATTATGTGACTGATTTCAACTCACTATAACTCCGGGTTTATCGGGGGCGTGGCAACAGAGCTAGTATCGTTTGATAGCGAATTGATAACATTTAGTGACGATTTTAAGCGATAGGATCAGGGGAATCAATGGCAGTATGTGACAGCGCGCCGAAGTGGATGGTCAATTCCGAGCCGTGAGTATACAACACTGGGCACTACGTTTAACCTTTCAAGTGGTCTCGAAAAGACATCTCGTCCAACAAGAACTAATCAGTTTTGCTTGACGAAATATCGTCTATAGAGAAAATTGTCCTTTTATTACAAGGGAGTAAAAATTCAAGTAGGAAAAGCAAATTGTCCCTTGCACAGAACAGGATGCAATTGGGAACAGTTTTTTGCAACAAAGGCTAGCCTGTACAGGGCAGTTTTTGAAGCAAAGATAAACAACCAGGAAGTTTAAATACAGCAGAAATCGACCTACTACTCAAACAGATGGAGCACGTGAGCTGGACATCGACCGGAGTCTCTTGTAAGATCTCAGGCTTGGGAATTGATTTGGATTGATGGGATATCGAAGCGCCAATCAGAGTAATTGACGAGCGTGATTTTCATCACGCTCGTCAATTAGTCTTACATTAGGATTCATAATGTCTTCCAATTCCACTTGACTTTCACGCTTAAATCTTCATATCGAGCGATCGAGAGAAATAACATGAAGTTACGTCTACTTCATTAGGTCTGTGACAGCAGGCGAATCCACTTCGGTCCAATCGATTTTTCACCCATTTTAACAGTGGATTCGACAAAAAAATTTTATGTATGCAATAAATTGTTATGTATGTGGGTGTCTGGGTATAAAGTATCAGAAGAACACCTGCAATTTCCTGTGATTCAGGAAGTTATCAAGAGCCAGGATGACGATAAACAGACCGTCGAACGAGTCAGATCTCAGAGAAAGAGAGACGCTGGAGAACTCTGGTGGCATACGGCCACTCACGATGAGTATGTGATGTAGAAATGATCTCCTATAAATAGTTTTCCTTTGTTAATTGTATTCAAACATATTTAATTATAAAGAACGTGTCCTCTCATCCTTTTCACCAACAAATAAGAGTTCTATATGTATTAACTTTGAAATAAAAACACATATCTCTTATAGCTCATTTTATAGAAATACAGAATTTGAAGATTCATACAAAGACAAAATATTCACAGTAAAATATGTACAAGAGTGTATACATAGGATTTGCACAAGCTTCCCGATATGTTTGGTTAGTTTCCCATATCATAACCATTACAATCGAAATCCGTCAGCAGGATGGAGATCTCATTTACAGAAATAAGAGTTCAACATAAGTGAGTGATATAAATATAAATATGATTTGTTATATATTACACAGGAATTCAAGATTTAATATTTTGGAGGTTCTTGCTTTATTAAAAATGGTCTCATTCCAGTCTATAACATTTTCGTTTTAGATTTTAGTGAAGCGATGAAACTGAAGAATGCAGTCTAAAGCTATATTCATGAACACATTGAAATAAACCGGTAGGGCATAGACTTAACACTTCAAATGTTAACATTCAGTTTTTCCACCGTGTTCTTTTAACAGTACTGTGACCATTGTTATTTTATTTCAAAAGAAAATATCTAGCGTTGGCATGAGGAAACATTTGTTCCTTAAATGACTTTTTGAGTATCTTCAAGGAGGGTGGTATTTTTACATTTGACTTTTCTGTGGAAATCGCGCAATTAGATTCGTTTGTTATTGCCATGACTTAAAACAGGCAAGGAAAGAATCAGAATGAAGCGGCGGGGTTTAGTATGGGTGTGACTGGAATTATGCAGAATAGGCGTCGACTTCAAGTGGGCGTTGCTGGAATTATAGTCGATGGGCACATCGGACAATTAAATTAACGGAAAAGACTTATACAATTTGGCATGTGAAAACTCGTAATTTAGAAATTAGTGTATCTGTTTTATACGAGATCTTGGACTTGAAAACAGACTTGATAGGAGTCAGGGCAATGGGGCGTGGGATTCGAATCGATGTAAAATTGGAATTACGCAAAATAGGCGTCCGCTTCGAGTGGGCGTCGGAATTATAGTCGATGGGCGTAACCGACAAAGAATTGGACGTATAAAATCACATATCTAAAATTTCAAAAGTTAAAATCATTTGGCATGTGAAAACCAGGAATTTAATAACTAGAGCATCTGTTTTATAGGATATATAAAGCATTGAGTAAAGATATTTAGAGACATAGTTAAAACGTATTACACAGTTTATAACAAAGGAAATGACAAGTACCTGATACTACCTTTCTACCAATAACCATTAGTGAATAAATTCTATTGGGGTATGTAATAATTTCACATATTATTTACACTTTTTCAGATGAAACAGAATATCGATGAGAACTAACATTTTCATGAATCACAAAATGAATTTTGAAGCTGCACGGATATTATCAACTCTTTCTGACAAAAATACTAATATAGAAAATGTATTTTTAGAAGTATTTTATGTTGATTCTGGTATAATCTTTGAACCTCTCATCTTGGATTCTGGGGTGCACAGATTGGCAACCACTGAGTCCCCAGACCACATTATAATCTTTCAATAGAAAGTATTACGTTTCTTTCTTCTGTAAAAATGAGATCTCTATGTCAGGTCCAAAAGGTCATTAGTGATTGGCGATGGGTGATTGCGACTTGTTCACTTTCCGCCTTCGGACGACTCGATACCTCCTGGCGGCAGGCGTGGCTTTGGCTTCCCTGTAGGTAGGAATGTCATCGTCTTTGTTCAGCTTCAAACCCTGATGTTTCCTCAATTTTCGTCTGGAGATCCTCTTGCGCTTCTTCAGAGGAAGACGGTACTTGTCTATGTCCTGGAGTTTCTGATCACTGGGCTTGGCTATTAAATGGGTGTGGTCAGGCACGTATGTTATGGGCGTCGACTTGTATTGGTCAAGGCCGGAGTACAATATGGACTTGGAACGGGCGTGACTGGAATCGGGGGAAATGTGCGTGGGCTTAGAGTGGGCGCGACTGGAATCATACAGAATAGGAGTGGATTTTGAATGAGCGTGGTCGGAATTTCGACCGATTGGCGTTGAAAGCGAGTGGGCGTTGCTGGAGTCATAGTCAATGGGCGTGTCCGATTCGTGTCTGACTTGAGGAGGGGGAGCCATTTTGACTGGATAGCGATGCACAGGTTGGCTGGCGGCCGACTGAATGGGTAGAACGTAATCTGACCTGGCCTCGAAGTTCTCCAAGTGGCTCAGAAAGCTATTTGGTGGTGGTGCTATAGAATTATCCACGGTATGGTGGGTAGAAGATATTCGCAGGGGTTCACGGTACAGGTCAAAGTTTATATCATAGTGGGAGAGGGATGAGTCGCAGTGGACATTGAACCACCAATTGCAGACGCGGGTCATCTGGTCGAAAATGGTTCCATTCGGGCAGAGGAAGCGGTCATGACGTCCATCCGGTTGGCAGTAATGCCACATCTAAAATAGAAACAAGCAAATACATATAAATTGCCAGTATGCATATTGTTGGGGATTGTATTACTTGTTGTAACACCCCAATTGTACTTTTTACTAATTATTTTACCTATACATATGCATGAAATTATGTTACTAATCCCTTGGTAAAACCTAGACAAAACGTGATTTAAAAAACCGTGAGTAAACCAAGTCACACAGCGACCAACTTCTGTTTATCCAGAAACTGTACCACAGAGATACCCTTCAAGTCCTGTTGGCTATCTCACTGTGGTGAGGGAGGTACTGGAAGGATTGGGGGCAGTACGTCGGGAGGTTCCTCCTTATACAGTCACCTAAGACGTTAAGGCCAGTCTCCACCTAAATACTAAAAGGCAACTTCCTGAGGTTGAGTTAGACTCCAGCCTTTATGGAACTTCATTAACCCTCCTGATCCTCCTGTCTCGACGAGATATAGCGTCATTAAAATAACACTAACCAGATCTTTATGGACGAGATATCTCTTCAAAAGAAGAAAACTGACCAGATCTTGATCTCGTCATCATCAAAAAATCATCGATATATTGATGACGAGATATATCGCCATTAGCAAAGTTGACCTGATCTTGATGGTTCGCCTGTAATTCATCAGTTTAGTTTTCTAAATTATTTTTATGAATGAAACTTAAAAACTCAATTGCAATAAAAGAAACTAAGTTGAACTTTTTCAATAACTTATAACTGCTGTATTTTAAAATTCAAGATATTAATTATTAGTGTTGGAACTAATATATAGAATTGAGATTCGTATATTTTTATCTATTAAATTATATACTTGTGTTGAATTTACGTCGCACTTTAGCAACACAGCGGGCAATTCGTTGAGTAAGGGTAGGTAAGTAGTTGATAGTTTAATTTACGTCGCACTTTAGCAACACAGCGGGCAATTCGTTGAGTAAGGGTAGGTAAGTAGTTGATAGTTTAATTTACGTCGCACTTTAGCAACACAGCGGGCAATTCGTTGAGTAAGGGTAGGTAAGTAGTTGATAGTTTAATTTACGTCGCACTTTAGCAACACAGCGGGCAATTCGTTGAGTATGGGTAGGTAAGTAGTTGATAGTTTAATTTACTTCGATCTGGAGAAACACAACGGGTAATTCGCGGATAAGAATAGGTAGTTTAAATTACGTCGCGCTGGAGCAATAACAATGGGCTATTCGCGGGATAAAAACCCAATACGTCGGTGAAAGACCGAATATTTGGTTAAATTATTATACATTCGGACCATCGCCGGTGTATGTCGACAAGCACAGATCAGCTCTGATGGGGGTCGAAACGAGAAGGTGGAGAGGCCACAGCCAGAGAGGCCTCTCCGCCTTCAGTTTAAGTTGCTGCAATAAATAAAATTGTATAACGTTAATCACATAATTTATGTGTAAGTTTATTATTGGTATTATTTTCTTTTCTCATTTAGAATGTACTGTTCGTTTTAGGTTCAACAGTTTATTTACATGTGCTGTTACTTAAGCTTTCTCTTATTTTAGCATATATCATAATATGTTTTAATAATAAAGTATGAATGAAAAAGTTGCATTTTTGTCTTAACGTACCAAAAATATTTTTATTCACCATTCACCATCAGTGCATGCTGAATGTCGACTTTTTTGCCAGTGTAAGTGAGAAATAATGATGTTTAGCAAATATTTCGGACGTACACCAAGCGACTATGTGAATGCTGACATTCACCGGAGAATATCGACATTTGCCAGATATCGGTCTTTCACAGTAACATACTCTTGCCTCACTGACAATACTATCACATAGCAAACAAGAAATAGTTGCCCTGCATAATGGGGTAAAGGGCATACTTTAGACTGGTTCAATATGAGCTTTAAAGATTTTGGTTCGCAATTGCCCATCTTACCCTACCGCTAATCAAACAAGATAAATGAGTATATTGATCCAGCAACTCACCTGACACCGTGTCTCAACGTCCGCATAAAACCCGGGCGTGGAAGTGTGCTCCATGCATCTGAATCCTGTTTTGGGTGGTTCGATGTATGTGGGGTAGTCCTCCCCTGGTGTGCCGGGAATAGCGGACAAGTCTCCGTAATTTTCCGAGTAGTATTCTCCCGGAGAGACTCTGTTGTGGATCTCGTGTTCGCTGGCGGCCTGCGACAAATAAAAAGACAATGTCAGAGTAAAGATGATCTTGAAAATTAGTTTTAGCTTAGTTCAGAGTGTGTATACTGAATATACGACATATATTTAGTCAATACATACAAAAATCAATTGTAGATTTTCACAGGTATACTTATATGTTTTCACTACTCACGTAGCTGTTGTATTGTGAGTAAACAACACAATTGGGAAATAAATTAGCGCATCCCGGGTTTTGACAAAGCTGGTAAAAATTTGTTGATTGATTTTTTCCAGATATAAAAGTTGAGACGAGCAGAATATAACACAAGAACGAAACATAATTGTAAAATCTTAGATTTCTTAATTTCTGAAAATATGCTATCAGTCCACACAATTTGTTATCACTTCTCGTATATTAGACACACATTTAAGCACTCAGAGACAGACAAGGGGTAAATATGCG